>JAKLTH010000174.1:1496452-2992904 GCA_025175895.1 Wurfbainia villosa
CTGCGATTGCCGGTGGCCTACGGCTTAGCGCAGTGCAGTGCCCGATTGGCAGTACTACGCCGCTAGTAGGCCGCCACGAGGCCGTGGTAGATGCCGCGAGGCCTCGAGCTGCCACAAGGCCTCGTGGTAGCTGCCACGAGTTTGTCGCGAGCTTGCGCAGTAGCACCATCGCTGTCGTGAGCTCCCGACAGCGATGTTGGTGCTCCAATGGTGGAAGAGGGGAAGAGAGGAGGAGGTATATCGGCAGATGGAGCGGCGAGGACGAACGCGTGAGGAGGGAAGAAAGGAGGAGAGGATGTTAATTAGGGGGAAATCGATGACGATTTCTAATTCATTGCAATATTCGTCGCCGATTTGGCGACGAATAGAGTATTCATCGCTAACTAAAATTACCAACGAAAAAATTTTCGTCACTAAATTTATCGTAAAATTTATAACGAGTTATTAAATCGTTGTAAATTGTGCGATGAATTTACATTTCGTCGTAAAATTCTGCGATGAAATTTATTTTTTATTGTAAAATTGACGACGAAAATTAAATTCGTCGCTAAATTAGAGACGAATATTAAATTCGTTGCAAATTTCTTAATTCCCACCGTTGGTTTTTTCCCAAATAATTGAAAATATCTGATGAAAATATTTTGTTGCCAAATTTGTCATAGAATTTGCAACGAATTATAATTCGTTACAAAATTTTGCAACGAATTATATTTTCGTTGCAGGATTTGCAACGAATTATGTATTCGTTGTAAAATTTATCAATGAAATATAAATTTGTCGTAGGATTTTACAACGAATTCATAATTCATTGCAAATTTCTGCGACGAATTTATATTTCGTTGCTAAATTTTGCAACAAAATTGATTTTTCATCGTAAATTTGTGACGAAAAATAAAATTCATTACAAAACTGCGAAGAAATTTGCGACTAAATTTAATTTGTTACTAATGTAAATAAGTTTGCAATAAAAAAATTTTTGTTGGAAATTTCGTTACTAATTTGCGAGGAAATTTGTAATTCGTCGTAAATTTTGTTGAAGATTTGCAATAAATTATTTTCGTTGTTAAATATCGTAGCTATTTTTATGTATTTTTGTAGTAGTGAGAGTGGATGAAGGGTTGTGCATAAGAAGGGATTGTAAGTGTACGTGTAGACAATACTTGTGATCTGTACACTTATCTCTTGTTGAGTAGAACAAGTGGTTCGTCTTTATCCTTGTTGAGAAGAACAAGGTATCATCATTGGACTTTAGATTGTGACATTGTGAACCTGTGGTGAAAGTTTGAATTAACAACTTGTGACTTTCATTCTGACTGTGAGCCTTCGATAGGATCATAGTTCACAGAAATACTTGAGTAGAGAAGTGCTGAAGAATTTGTGCATCATCTACGCCAATCAAAATATGATTTAATTTTCATAAGTAAAGTAAATATGTGTTTTATTTCATCCTCTTCCAACATCCTCCTCTGTTGATAGGGATAGCGGAAGGGAATTATTAATATGATAGTTTCATATTATTAACATGATGGTTCCTCTGATTCTCCAGAAGAGATAATTTGTGCTGCATGATGGTTCCTTTGATTCTCCAGAAGAGATAATTTGTGCTGAATGGGCAGATTGAATGCTTACATCTTCTGAAGTATCTATTCCAGCATCAGCCGAAATAGGAGATTAAAGGGAGTCGAGGGGAAGTGGTGTATTGAATATTTGATCTTTGTAGATGTTTGTTAATTGAAGCCCTCCGTAGCTTACCTGTTAAAAGGAGAGAGAATTACTGTTTATTGTTATAATATGGTATTATCATTCGCGTACTTATATCCGTTGAGATCTCCTTCGGAGTGGTAGTCGATGGGGAACATACGATGAGGTTCTAATCTAGGAGAGAATTAATATCAAAATGAAGACCCTTCAAGGTTTTGGTTACTTGTTTATAGACAGAAAGTTTCTTGAAGAAAAAATATGATTGATAATCTAGTGCGATTGAAACCCTCGGAAATTAATTTCTATCTATTTAAAAATTACTTTTTTATATTTACTAATTGGATAACCCTGAAGGCTCAGGAAGTTCCTTGAAGGAGCCTATGACTGGTGGAGAAGGTAGTTCTGTTTGCCACAAGAAGAGACCAGGAGAGAAAGGAGAAGTGGGTTCGAGAAAGAAGAATTGGGTTTTCCAGACCTTAGGAGTTACAGAAAATTGTCCTAGAAAATAGAGTGGAGGACGTGCAGAGAACTAGAAAACTTCTGCTTCATCTTTCTCAGTAAAGAAAAAGTAATGAAAGATAGTAAAGGAGAGAGGTATATTGTGCGATTGAAAAAAATTGGTTATGAGTTATCCCATATAGGAGGCGAATGCTGTTAGGGGTGAATTGATTAAAAGGAATGTCAAAATAAGATGAAATGTCTTTCGAAAAGGAGGGATGCGGAAGTCGAAGTCCTCCCGAGAATTGTTCTGAAAAAAAAACAAGTGACAAATCCAGTTTGAAGATTGGGGTATCATAATGTCACAATCTGAAGAAATCTTCAAGATGTTCCTAATCTCTGATTCATCTTTACTGGAATAGATAGTCAAAATACTTGAAAGTCATGGTGGGGAATAGCGGAACTTAGAACAATAGGAGGAATTGGGGTTTTGAAGAAGAGTCTGGATGTGATTGGGGTTTCGCTTAGTGCCTTGCAGGGTTTTCTTCAACCGTTCGATTAAGAAGGAGACAAGCGAGGGCAGGGTTGTAAATGACTCAAAGGAGGAGGTAAATTGTGAGCAGTGCAAAGTGAGGATGCCGAATGGCCCAGAGTCACGACTCAGAATCGACCCGCCCACTTAAGAGTCAGCTTCGCTTCAGACTTATCAACCCACAAATTTCTAGGGGTCAGAAATGACTCAAGTATTTATATTTGATGTTCGATTCGATAAGAGTTCATTTATGTTCATTCAATATGCATCAAGCTAATTAATAAATAAACATGAATAACTTGATAAATTAAATAAACAATCTTCAACACATATATGTTCGATTTGTTAGTGTTCGTAAACAGTATTCGTGTGTTCGTGAACAATATTCATGAACAAACTCATTTAAAAAATATTTATACATTTATTTATACTCATTTATAAACAAAGATTAAAATATTAAAAGTTTAAAATAAACAAATAAATTTAACTTAAGAGTTTGATAATGTTTAAATAAATCAAACTTAAATAAATTTGAATCAAGCTTGAATCGAGTTTGATACCTAATAAATAAGTCAAATTCAATTCAAGTTCAATCTCTAAAAAAAGAAATCAAATCAAATTTAAATAGATTTTTTAATAATTTAATTAATTTTAGCTTTGACTTAGCTCGACTTGATTATCTTATTAAATAAATTTAAACATTATAAAATTTAATTTGGCTTAACTCGTTTATCGTCCTAAGCGAGGGAGAATGCATCAAACCATTGGATTTAAGGATTAGAAAGTTCCTTTTATGAAGCAAAATTTGCGCTGGTAAATGGAAAAGATTGGATTTGATATGGAACTTCATTTTTAAGATATATATATATATAATGTATCGATTTCACAGATATCATCCATCAAAATAAATAAAAAACAATGCCTCTAAGAGTGCGATGCAATGATAAAAATGAAGAGATATTTCATAGAAAAATACGTTCGATTTTGTTATAATATCTTTCGATGGTGAATTTAAAAAAAATATATATTTGGATAACTCTGGAGCTTAGACGTTTATCTAGCGGACGAAGTATAACTTTAGAATTGGACCATTGTTCAGGAATGGTGTGACTGTGGAATCCGAGCTGAATCGTAAAAAAACTGCGAGTACTTTTCTGATTTATTTTTAGTGGACGGTGGAGATCACTTGGGTTCTGACCTTATCCAATTTGGCTATTAGCGAGGTGTCCCGAAGGATCGTAGAGCAGGATCGATCACTCTCAGAGATTAATCGGATCGAAAATTTGAATACTCTAATGTCAATAAAAAAATAAAAAAAAATGATGGAATCACTGAATGACCTATGATGCAACTTAGACCGTATCACTAAAGGTTCACACTTGAAACAACTTTAAAGAGTATCAACTTAAAATTTCAATTCAAGAAAATAATCTAACTGTAATAATATAATTATTATTCTATCATTTCTATCATCTAACTATCACACCGAATCCATGGGAGCATTTAATCCATTATACTTTAAACACGATGTGTTGTAAAAAAAAAATCAAGGAGATATGATTTATTAATTACTCTATTTTACCTGCCCGTTATTTTGACTCCTTTATTAGAGAAGTTATCACAATATCTTAACTCTTCTGTGTTATGAGGTTATAAAATTCTTTTGATGAAAGTATTTTTTTTTGACCCATCTTTCTTCTTCCTAGGCTTTGTAGTTAATAAAATTCAATGATTTATCAAACAACATACGTAAAGTTTAAAATTATTCAAACAACGTCGTATACTTTCATATTTATCAAATAACGTATTTAATTTCCTTTTTACTCCTCTCGTCAAACAGATCTGCATCACTGTCGTACTGAAATTATAAATTCCAGCACTACTGTACTAAAGTGGTGCTGAGATTTGAATTTTCAGCACCACAGTGGTGGTGCAATCCCAACACCACCACTGTGGTCGGAATTCTGGTCGAACACCACGGTGGTCTTTGAAGTTACAATTCCAAAGACCATTGTGGTCTGAAATTTGCAATTCGACTACGCGGTGGTGTTGAGATTACAAATTTCAGCACCACAGTGGTGGTGTTGGGATTGCAACACAACTATGGTGTTGAGATTTGAATTCCTAGCACCACGTTCAAGATTTTCAGTGGTACAGGTCTGTTTGGTGGGAAGGGTAAAAAGAAAATTAAGTGCGCTATTTGATAAATATGAAAGTATGAGGTGCTGTTTGGGCAATTCTAAACTTCACGTGCGTTGTTTGGTAAATTACCGAATAAAATTCTCCTTGGCCTTATTCGGTTCATCTTTCAATTTCACTATCTCGACAGTAAATAGAGAATTCTAATTTTTCTCTAAGAGGATATGATGCGGTTGCTTGTCTAGGGTCTTGATGCAGTATGAATTTTTCGTCTTCCCCGATCTTGTGTCACCGAAGAGGGGTCCTCTCCGACCGTATCAGTAAATTGTGTCCTGAAAAAATTAACATGGGTTAAATTATCGTCGGCTTACCCGATGACGACACTCCGATGCTTAAGTTAAATTAGATATTAATGAAAGAGAATATATATTAAATACAGTAAAAATAATGTAAAAGAAGAGGAAAAGAACTTATCTCAGGTGTAGCTAAGAGCATGTAAGAGTTTGCGATAACAAGTTTAAATAATACCATAAGATGTTACCGACATCATGTGTTTTTTCTTTCTGTTATCATTGCGATTGGAAATGCATGTTGTAGTAGATGTAGGCCAGCTTCTCCAAGTGGTAATAAGAATGATCTTACACGGAATTATTGGCTCCTGAACAAATGGTTGTAGCCTTGCTATACAAACAAACTGTTGTAGCCTTGCCATACATCATGCACCATAGACCCCATCCTTGCCTCTTGCATAGAGATGACTTGGTGGAACATGAGAGTGCTCCTTTTGAAGAGGTGCCTTGTTTCCTACTGGTTGTTCCCAGGACAACTTCATGAAACCAGACTCAAATACAATAGGCCAACCAGTGGTTGGTGTCATAGGACATATCAAAGCGGCTGATCCACCAGCGGAGAAGAGACCAAAAGGATCGACAATTGAATCTGGCGAATGATAAGGAAGACGTAGATGGCCTCCATAGGTTTCCTTTTTGAACTGAACTAAGCATCAAAATCGATGTTGGGGACAACCACGAGGAACCAGATGAAATAGAGAAACCGCAAAAGGACAAATGTCAAAGCGCCATGTCCAGTGCATTGGCTTCAGCAAGTCAACCTCGTGCACCACCTTTCCTCACACATGGTACCTCACCATCCTCTTCCCTTCTTACCTTGAAATTAATGGAAAACCAACCTGTAGGAGATTTGAGTGGGAGCTATTCAACGAGGAGGAAGTTAAAGCCGAAGCAAGGATGATGTTTCTGCTATCGAAGATTTATCATGCTGCCGCCCAAGGTTGCACACGCACATCTCATTGTAGTGGAACGCCTGAGTCGGGCAAGTGCGCCACTCCCATTGTGCTCCATCGACCTCCTCTATTTGCTCCTTCTTCTCCTCCCCTTCCAAACAGCGGATCTCCTTCTTTTCTCTAGCCGCCTCCACCATGGGTGTTCGAGCCCAAAGAAAACCCTACTTTTGCGTCCAACAGCTCCCCTTTTCTGTTGGTGCAACAATGCCCCAAGCATTTATATATATTTTGATGTTTGGATAATCATCTAAGTTAGGCAATGTTTTGTGATCTAATTGTATACATGTTTAAGTGACAGGAAAATCCAAGTATGAAGACTTGGTAAAAGACAAGTCCAAGTGTGATCTTGGCAAAGAGAAGTCAAGGAAAGGTCTTGGCAGCATAAGTCCAAGCATGTAGTCTTGGCGGCGTAAAGTCCAAGCAGTCCTTGGAAAAGGAAGACCAAAGGAAAGTCTTGGCGGCATAAGTCCAAGCATGTAGTCTTGGCGGCGTAAAGTCCAAGCGTACTGTGGCAAAGAAGAAACCCAAAGCATGACGAAACCGACGGAAGCTTTTGAAGGCAAGCGCATGGATGGAGTCGTGGACTCAGAGAAATCCTAGAGGCGCAAGGCTGATGGAGAAGCTAGAAGGTTAAGTCTAGGCTTAGGTTATGTTTTCAAGTATGACGATCGACTTCTGATCGGCTAAAATTTGGCGATCGTACCCTAACACGAAAAATATCGAGCATGGCGGAGCGATCGGCTACGAGCAAGATCGAATCGCCATCATTGGCGATCGGTGATAGTCTTCCGTTAGCGATGGCGACGACGGCAAATCCCGAATCCGGTATTCGAAGCCGTTAGAATCGGCGGCAGTCGACTGATGAAAGTCACCAGTCGACTGATAGACCTCCAACGGGAAAAAGAGGCTCTTTCCTATAAAAAGAGCCCAAGGGGAGCAAGAAGAGCCTAATGCTTATATTCTGATCTTTCTTCTAAGCTCCTACAAGTTTTCCAAAGCTTTCTAAGTATATTAATCTCCTTTCTCCTCTCAAATCTTCATTGTCATCTTTTGTAAGAAGAGGAGGTCTTTGTAAAGAGAAAGCTTCATAGTGAAATTGCTTGGGTTGATCCACCTTAAGGATCGCCGTGGAGTAGGAGCATTATCTCCGAACCACGTAAAGACTTTGTTAGCATTGGTTTTTGTTTTTACATATATTACTTGTGTTTGCTTCCGCTAATTATTTTTGTAGAAACGAAAAGAGCTATTCACCCCCCCTCTAGCCTTCAAACGATCCCTTACAAGTGGTATCAGAGCCCGGATCGCATCGGAAGATCTAGCAATCAACCGGAGCAAAGATGGCATTTCAAGAGGGGTATAGCGGCGAGGCCTCCGTTCTTCGGCAGCGATTTTGGATATTGGAAAGGTAGGATGGAGTATTATTTAATGAACGATATTGAAAATTGGTTTAGCATTGTAGATGGTTGATCGGTCGAATTCGGAGCACCACTACCAACAAAGGATTGGACAAGAGAGATGGCCAAGAAAGCACGAATGAAAAGCAACGACCACACTTCAATGTGGTCTATCCAAGGAGCAACTATCTAAGGTCCGGCCATTCAACTCCGCAAAGGAGCTTTAGGAGAAGCTCATCGAACTCAACGAAGGATCCAAAGAGACAAGAAGGGCCAAGAGGGATCTTTTGATTGGCCAACTCCAAAGCTTCACTATGAAGACAAATGAAACGGTGAGCCAAATGCATGGGCGCTTCAAGGAGGTAGTCAACGGACTACACGTTATAGGTGAAAAGGTCGACAACCGAGACCTTGTGAGGTATGTACTACAAGCCTTCCCTAGGACCACCTTATGGGCCTCAATGGTAGATGCCTATAAGGTCTCTAGGGATCTTTCATTAGTTAAATTAGATGAGTTATTTTGTGAATTTCAATTGCATAAACAAGCTAACACTTCATCCAAAGAGAAGGGTATAGCTCTTGTTGTAGGAAAGAAGGAGAAGAAGAAAAAGGAAAAGAAGGAGGTGTCTTCCTCATCCGAATCCGAGGAGGACTCATCAAGTAGTGAGGATGAGTTGTCGGCAAGTGAGGTAGCACACTACGTCAAGAAATTTGGTGGGAAGTCAAGGAGGCTTACCAAGAAGGATGTGAAGAGGATGTTTCAATCCTCAAGAGGTAAATCTTCTAACAATTCAAATTCTATCTCTAACGTGACGTGTTTTGGTTGCAACAAGAAAGGGCATATAAAGCCCAATTGCCCGGAACTAAAGAAAAAGGAGGAGAAGGATAAGAAGAAGAAGGAAAAGAAGAAGAAGGAGGCGATGTTGGCACAAACGTGGACACTCTAAGTATGGAGGAGTCTACCGACGGTGAAGAAGTTTGCCATTCAACCCGGAACTTAGCCCTCATGGCATTGGAAGAAACCGGAAGCTCAAGCGAGGAGTCTTCTTCCTCTTCAAGTGATGAATCATCATCAAGTGATGATGATGAGGTAAATGACTCACCCAAAGTAGATTTACTTTATAAGACTATTGCATGTTTACAAAATGCTTTAAATAGATCAAAAACTAGGATTAAGGATCTAAAATTAGAAATCAAATCATTTAAGAATATAGATGCATCATGTGATAAATCATCTAGTGATGATAAGTGTACTCTTAGGGATGAAAATGATGAGTTAAGAAAAGAAATAAGTAAATTAAGAACATGCCTAGAAAAGTTCACTAATGGTTCCAAATATCTAGATATGATTATTAAGGACCAAAGGGCAATTTACAATAAGGCCGGTTTAGGATATAAACCTAAGGAGAAAGAGGTAGCATTTGCATCCCTAGTTAGTAGAAAATCCATGATTAAAAGTAAGGGGAGAAAAGCATGGGTACCAAATAAATTTATAACTAATGCTAGTGGTCCTAAGATTTGGGTACCTAAGGATTGTGTTTTTCATGTGACATAGGTAGAAGATCCAAGCTTGTGGATAGTTGATAGTGGGTGCTCAAAGCATATGACCGGGGATGAGAGAAAATTCTCCACTATCAACCACACTAGCCAAGGAAAAGTGTCTTTTGGTAATAGCGGCAAACTTAAAATCTTAGGAAAGGGCACCATTGAGGTATCTCCCAATCTTGCTATTCATAGAGTTCTATTAGTTAAAAATATGAAATTTAACTTACTTAGTGTAAGCCGATGCAAATTTTGATGTTAAGTTTGATTCCTCAAAATGCTTTATAAGACACAAAACTATAAATGATTGCATGTTAGTAGGCTTTAGAAAATCAAATATATATTATGTTGATTTATCTTATGCTACTAATCCTTCCACTAAGTGTCTTATTGCAAAAGAGGAAGAAAGTTGGCTTTGGCATAGGAGACTAGGTCACATAAACATGAAGAATATAGCCAAAATAGCAAAATTGAAGCTAGTCAAAGGATTGCCTAGAGTCAAATATCTCAAGGACAAGATGTGTGATGCTTGTCAAGAAGGGAAACAATCAAAAACATCACACAAAGGTAAAAACTTACTTAGTACCGCTTTACCATTAGAATTGCTACATATGGATTTATTTGATTGCCATAGTACCCCATCTATAATTGGTAGTAAATATTGCTTGGTAATAGTAGATGATTTTTCTAGGTTTACTTGGGTGTTTTTCTTGAAAAATAAGGATGAAACCTTAGAAATAATCATAGGATTTAGCAAAAGAGTAGAAAATGAAAGAAAACTCAAAATCAACCGGATCCGTAGTGATCATGGTGGAGAGTTTGAGAATTCTAACTTTTCAACTTTTTGCTTAGAACAAGGGTACAAGCACGAATTTTCTTGTCCTAGAACACCCCAACAAAATGGAGTTGTGGAAAGAAAAAATCGTGTCCTACAAGAAGCGGCTAGGACAATGCTTAATGCATATTCCTTACCTAGCTACTTAGGGCGTGAAGCGGTTAATACCGCTTGCTATATCCAAAATAGGGTATTAATTCATAGGTTTTTAGGAAAAACTCCATTTGAATTATGGAATGGTACAATTCCAACAATTCATTATTTTAAGGTCTTTGGATGTAAAGTCTATATCTTAAATACCAAAGACAACCTAAGTAAATTTGAGTCCAAAGCGGATGAGGGAATCCTAGTTGGATACTCATCCACTAGTGTAGGATATAGAGTCTACAATAAAAGGACTCAAAAGATTGAAGAATCTTCAAATGTTCAATTTGATGAAACTTCAAATACATACCCTAGAAAATCTATTGATGATGACATAAATAATGAAAATCAAGAAATTACCAAACAATTTCAAGATTTAAACTTAGGAGGTAATAATCAAGGGGGAGGATTGGATCAAGGGGAAGTAAGGGATGATTCCGATAATGAACATAGAATTGAAGTAGATCATGATCAAACTCAACTTGATACACCTCCTAGAACCATAAGAGTTCATCAAAGTCACCCATTGGATCAAATTGTGGGTGAATTATCTCAAGGAGTTAGGACTAGGTCATTCCATAGGGACCCCACTAGTCATATAGCTCTAATTTCTCAAATTGAGCCCAAAAACATTAAAGATGCATTACTTGATCCGGATTGGATCTTAGCAATGCAAGATGAATTGGCTCAATTTGATAGGAGTCAAGTGTGGGAGTTAGTTCTTAGACCAAGTGAAAACACTATTATTACTACAAGATGGGTCTTTAGGAACAAACTAGATGACCAAGGGAATATCACTAGAAATAAAGCACGAGTAGTTGCAAGGGGTTTTAATCAAGTTGAAGGACTTGATTATGATGAAACATATGCCCCGGTTGCTAGATTAGAGTCCATTAGAATACTTTTAGCATATGCCTCCTATATGGGTTTCAAACTCCATCAAATGGATGTCAAATCGGCATTCCTAAATGGGTTTATTAAGGAAGAGGTGTATGTAGAACAACTTCCCGGGTTTGAAAATATGGACTACCCAAACCATGTATACAAACTTAGGAAAGCCTTATATGGTTTGAAACAAGCTCCCCAGGCTTGGTATGAAAGATTGTCAACTTTCCTAATCTCCAAGGATTTGAAGGGGTAGTATAGATCAAACTCTCTTTATAAAGTCAACATCTAAGGACATTTTTGTAGCCCAAGTGTATGTTGATGACATTATCTTTGGGTCAACAAATGATGAGCTTCTTGAAGACTTTATTCAAAATATGGAAAAAGAGTTTGAGATGAGTCTAGTTGGAGAATTAAATTTCTTCCTAGGTTTGCAAGTTAAACAAACTAGTGAAGGAATTTACATTTATCAAACCAAATATGCTAAGGAAATGATTAAGAAATTTGGTTTGGAAAATGCTAAGGTAGTGTCAACTCCAATGGCAACCAATGCCAAAATAGATAGTGATAGTGAAGGAAAACAAATAGATCTTACCCTTTATAGGAGCATGATTGGTAGCCTCTTGTATTTAACCGCTAGTAGACCCGACATATTATTTGCGGTTGGTATGTGTGCTAGGTATCAATCATGTGCTAAGGAATCTCATTTAGTTGTCGTTAAAAGAATTTTAAGATATGTCAAGGGCACACTAAATGTAGGTCTATGGTACCCTAGGACTAGGTCATTTGAATTACTTGGGTATACCGATTCCGATTATGCCGGGTGCAAATTGGATAGGAAAAGTACTAGTGGTGGATGCCAATTTCTTGGGTCCTCCCTAGTTAGTTGGAGTAGTAGGAAGCAACTTTGTGTTGCTTTATCAACCACCGAAGCCGAATATGTTGCTATGGGTGGTTGTGTAGCTCAACTATTATGGATGAAACATACCTTAGAAGATTATGAGCTAACTTACTCCAACATAAAAGTACTTTGTGATAATGTGAGCACCATTAACTTGACCAAAAATCCGGTGCATCACTCTAGGACCAAGCACATTGAAGTGAAACATCACTTCATTAGAGACCATGTGGCAAAAGGGGACATTGAGCTTAATTACATTGAATCTAAGTCCAACCTACATCTTTACCAAGCCTCTCCCCGAACTAGAATTTTCATCACTTAGGAGAGAACTTGGGATGTGCTTTGTAGAATAGAAGTGTAGTTTTTGCATGATTCTATAGAAATACTAGGATTTATACCTTTAACCATCTCACAAAACACTTAGAAACCATGATTTTTGTATTGAGCCACCTAGACAACATGTGAGATGTTAGGGAGATGCACTTGGTTCATCATGCTTGTTATGATGCATTACTATGAACCAAAGTGTCATCTAGAAACATTAATCCTTCATTGGACCAATCATTGGGAAGGCCTATGTACGATTAATGTGCATATAGCTCCAAGAATATGATTGGAAATGTCAAATAAAATAAAATATAAACTATGTCTATCAAACCTTGAGAAACAAATTCCTATTGATAAGCCAAAGTGATACAAAGTTTTGCAAAGATATCATAACTTTTGCAAAATCTCAAGATTGTGTCAATATCAAAATCTAGAGGTAATATACCTTTAAAATAATTTTTCCTTGATAGGAAATGATCTAACAATATTACCCACGAAATTTCATGATTTTTTGATCTTTATTGAATTAATTATGAATTTTTAACCGCCAAAATTGCTATCGATCGATATCGATCTACCTAACGCTCGATCGATACCGATATCGAACCAAGCTCACCCGGTTCGTTATCAGTTCGACTGCCATTTATGGTAGCGATCGATCACCATCGATTATCGCCATTTATGGCGATCGACGCTGCATCTGAAATGGTTCGTATGCGATCGATTCGGGCCTGACCGATCACCATCGATGGCCGCCATTTATGGCGATCGATTGACGCATCTGAGAATGGTTCGTATGCGACCGGTCGATTCGATCGATATCCATCGATTCATCGCCGACTAACAGCGATCGGCCGGTGTCGCATGATTTTAGGGCTTTCCACCGGTTCGACTCGCGTAACCTCTCGACTTCTCTCTTTCTTTCCTCTTGACGATCGCCCACCGCACCTCTTTGCGTTCCTTTTTGTTTTCCGCGACTCCATCGACACGTAATCAGTGCTCTCCAACTCGAGAAGCTTCGTGTCCCTCGTCGCGCTCTAGGTCCAGACACTTGGCTAGGGTTTCGTTGTCCGGCACTAATCCTTGTTCACCATGCCACCTAGGTATATTTTCTTTCATGATCATTGTTTTGTTTTGTTCCTATGATTTTCACTAACCTATGCTTATCTTGCTCATGCATCATCAACCTACATTGTGCATTTTTTTTGTTGTCTTTTCTCCCATTTAGAATTAAGCATGTTGCTACTAAGCACCGGGCACCTCAGGCCAATGAGGACCGTCAGACCCTCAACCTCTGTTGATCCTAGATTTCCAAATTCCGCCCTTGAAAGTGCGTTTCATAAAACAAATTCCAACTTATTCCACCTAGGTCAATGGATTCCAAGTTTCTTAAAGACTTTTGTTTCGACATAGTTCAAATCATCCAACATTACAACCTTGAGTCGTTGGTCTTCTGTGAACATCACGTAAACATCACCCTCCTCTCTGAATTTTTCAACAACCTACGACCGGTTGGAGATGGGCCGAGATAATGGGACTCGCGTTGCTCAGCGTGATCTGGATTTCAGTCCCCAGATCTGGACCGATTTTCTCGGATGTCTTCCTTCCGAGAGTGATTTCACTCTATATCCATCTTGGACTGAACCTCTTCCATCTCCCTTTGAGGAGATTTCTTTAGATTCCTTCATGATACCTTCTATCACTATCCTCGACCTTTGAACACCAATTTATTTCAATCACAAGAATCGTCGCTCGACAATGTCCTTTATAAGGTCATTGCTCATTGTCTTCTTCCCATTGTTACCCGTGGTTTGGCCTTGGTTCGCCCTCCACACCTACTTCTCATGCATTTCTTTCGTCAATACTTAGACATTAACATTGGTCTAAATACCTTCCAATGCATCATTCATTTCATAAGACCAAACAATGGGAAGGTTCACATACCATTTGGAAATGTCCTCACCAATGGCTCACAGAGGCATTGATGTGAATATAGGAGTCATTAAAATCATGAATAGGAAATATGATCGGATGACTCGACGGAGTTTCTCATTGGCGGGCACGAAGGCCGGCGGAGGATCCGTCTTACGGGACCCAAAGACGGGCGGGTAGCAGCCGCTCCGGCACGTGAGGATGCCCGGAAGGTGTTCTTGAGGATGGTGCTGCGCAGGAGTAGATGAGGGTGGTGGTGCCGCAGGTGTTCGAGGGGCTACTGCGGGGAGACTCTGAGCGATACTATTCTACCAGACACATCCCTCGGTGCCCGCTTCGATGCTTTTGTGGAGCGGGTGGACACACGTCTAGAGGAGCTGCGCCTAGAGCATCAGGAGCTCCTCTCCCTCGTGAGAGAGATGCATCGGCAGCAGCAGGACATCTTGGCGATTCTTCGCCTGCGCACTGGACACCCACCTCACGATGGTTCAGACCGATGGATGCTGAGGACGACGATCGTTAGATCGCTTGTTTTCTTTGTTATTTTCTTTTTGGCCGTATGTACGGCATAAACTCCTACTTATGTAATGACTTTTGATTGATGATATGAAATTGTTTTTATTCACTTCTATTAGTGCCTACAATTTGTTGTTTATCAAGTTTAGAAGTTGAGAATATAGTACGAAGTTATGAATGTTGATACGATACAATTACACTTTTTGTGTCATAATTTTTGTTGTTTTAAATATCGTATCAATCCATTAATCTGATGAACATGTTTTTCGTCTAATATTTTTCATATGTTATACTAGTCGAATAGAATGTGTATGCCAAGTTTCGTGATTTTTGGACACCCACGTAATTTTCTACGCATTTTCAAACTTTGACTGAAAAACTCGAAATTCAGATTTGTCTGATATCAGTCGACTGCCGTTATTGGCAGTCGACTGCCATGGTCGGCAGTTGACTGCTGCCTATTCCAGTCGAACCGGTGTCACTGCTTTTGAATGGAAAGTGGTTTTTTCATCGGTTAAAAGGTTCAATTTTGGACATTATACAATTTCCACAATATATATATGATACCTTGTATGGAAAGGCGGATTTTCTTGGTGCACTGGTTTAGGGGGAGCTAAATCCCTTATTTATATAATTGTTGGTGCAAGACTAGGACATATTTGCCTATTGCTTATGTTTTGTTTATCATGAAACATGTCTTGGATTTAGGGGGAGCTTCATATCAATTTTATACCTTTGTTCAAGATGTGTTAATTATAATTCTTTCCTGCACTTATTGAATAACCTCTTCCCTTTTTGTTGTATGTCAAAGGGGGAGAAGGGACATTGAAGTTAGAATTCATATTGAAATATGTTTATGTATTAAAGGTCTAACTTAAATGATTGCCAAACATCAAAAAGGGGGAGATTGTTGGTGCAACAATGCCCCAAGCATTTATATATATTTTGATGTTTGGATAATCATCTAAGTTAGGCAATGTTTTGTGATCTAATTGTATACATGTTTAAGTGACAGGAAAATCCAAGTATGAAGACTTGGTAAAAGACAAGTCCAAGTGTGATCTTGGCAAAGAGAAGTCAAGAAAAGGTCTTGATAAGTCCAAGCATGTAGTCTTGGCGGCGTAAAGTCCAAGCGATCCTTGGAAAAGGAAGACCAAAGGAAAGTCTGATAAGTCCAAGCATGTAGTCTTAGCGGCGTAAAGTCCAAGCGTATTTGGCAAAGAAGAAACCTAAAGCATGACGAAACCAAGGAAGCTGAAGGCAAGCGCATGGATGGAGTCGTGGACTCAGAGAAATGCGAGTGGCGCAAGGGTGATGGAGAAGCTAGAAGGTTGAGTCGAGGGTTTGGTTGTGTTTTCAAGTAGGAATTAGTCAGACTTGGAGTGTGCCGATCGGGAACATGGTGTCTGGCCGAATCGGCCTTTAAAATATAGCATTAGAATAATTGGCGGTCGATCGCCTGTGAAATATGATCGTAGCCGTGGCGATCGACCGCTGGCGGCATCGATCGAATCGCCCGCTGTTGGCCGATCGATAGTCTAGTCTTCCGTTAAGCGATGGCGACGATGGCAAATCCGCGAATCCGGATGTTCGGCCGTTAGAATCGTGATCGATGATGTAAGTCAACAGGCGACTGATAGACCTCCAACGGGAAAAAGAGGCTCTTTCCTATAAAAAGAGCCCAAGGGGAGCAAGAAGAGCCTAATGCTTATATTCTGATCTTTCTTCTAAGCTCCTACAAGTTTTTCAAAGCCTTCTAAGTATATTAATCTCCTTTCTCCTCTCAAATCTTCATTGTCATCTTTTGTAAGAAGAGGAGGTCTTTGTAAAGAGAAAGCTTCATAGTGAAATTGCTTGGGTTGATCCACCTTAAGGATCGCCGTGGAGTAGGAGCATTATCTCCGAACCACGTAAAGGCTTTGTTAGCATTGGTTTTTGTTTTTACATATATTACTTGTGTTTGCTTCCGCTAATTATTTTTGTAGAAACGAAAAGAGCTATTCACCCCCCCTCTAGCCTTCAAACGATCCCTTACATTTTCCCCTTGCCCTAGCTGCCTTTTTATCTTCTCCAATTGGGCTGGATCTTGCTACCTAATCCATGGGCTCCTATTTCACCCATATCACAGGACCCTTCTAAACAGTCAGACGAGTCACTCTGACAAATTTGACTTTAGTCTTATCACTTCATCGTCTCGAGTCGGATCATATCTCTGCTCTTTGTTCATATATTCAGAAATAACATACACATCTATAACATCCGATGATCTGTCTTGGTTGAATGAAGAATTTATGGGTTTGAGGACTTATGAACTGCCTTAGATGGAGATAATAAGACGATTGATGTGAGGACTTATAAATAGCCTCAGATGAATAAGAGAATAAGAGAATAGCCGAAGCGAGGACTTACGAATTACCTCAAATAGATATAAGAAAAGGACCTCCAAATTCCAACTGAATAAAATGATACACATCTCAAAATATTTAGGCTGAATAAAATAAGAGAAGACCCAGAACATCTTAATCGAATAACATAATATCCATTTTAGAATACCTCAGATAGATAATATAATAGTCAACTTAGAGCGCCTCGGCAGAATGAACTAATACCTACTCTAGCTCAATTTGACATGATAAAATAACCACCAACTTGAAGAGTCTTAGCTTGAACCACTTTAGCATAAATAAATAAAATAATCCCCGACCTGACTTATCTCAGCTAGATGACATAACAGCAAGTTCGAGAACACCTCAGCCTAATAAAATAAAAGTTGATCCAAGATACCTGGGCTGAACTGAATAAAATAATATACCCTTTCCAACACTTCCATAAAATAAGAGTTGTCCCCATAACATCTGGACTTAACTAAATAAAATAATATACACCTTCCAACACTTCAATACAATAAGAATTGACCCGACAATACATGGGCTGCCTCAGAACATACTCATAAAATGAAGTAATGACCACATTGAAATGCCTCGGTTGCTTAAGAACATGTGAATTGAATAAAATAAAAACTCCCTCCATATCAGCACTTCATAAGTAGGCAAATGAATACTCCTCTCCTCGATCGACTGAATATAAAATCATACTCATCCCGGTTTGCCACTTACACTGATCAACTCCTCCAATCCGTCACCATACGAGGATAATAATAATACAGTTGAGTGAAGACTCAACTCTTCCAATCCGCCACCACATGAGGATAATAATAATATAGTTGAGTGAAGACTCAACTCTTCCGATCCACCACCACACGGGGATAAAAATAATATATAGTTGAGTGAAAACTCAACTCTTCCGATCCACCACCACACGGGGATACAAATAATATATAGTTGAGTTTCAACTCTTCTGATCCACCACCACACGGGGATAAAAATAATATATAATTGAGTGAAAACTCAACTCTTCCAATCCACCACTACACGGGGATAAAAATAATATATAGTTGAGTTTCAACTCTTCCGATCCACCACTACACGGGGATAAAAATAATATATATAATTGAGTGAAAGCTCAACTCTTCCGATCCACCACCATACGGGGATAAAAATAATATATAGTTGAGTGAAAACTCAACTCTTCCGATCCACCACTACACGGGGATAAAAATGATATATATAATTGAGTGAAAACTCAACTCTTCCGATCCACCACCATACGGGGATAAAAATAATATATAGTTGAGTGAAAACTCAACTCTTCCGATCCACCACCACACTGGGATAAAAATAATATATAGTTGAGTTTCAACTCTTTCGATCCACCACCACACGGGGATAAAAATAATATATAGTTGAGTGAAAACTCAACTCTTCCGATCCACCACCACACGAAGATACAAAAAATATATAGTTGAGTTTCAACTCTTCCGATCCACCACCACACGAGGATAAAAATAATATATAGTTGAGTGAAAACTTAACTCTTCCGATCCACCACCACACGGGGATAAAAATAATATATAGTTGAGTGAAACCTCAACTCTTTTGATCCACCATCACACGGGGATAAAAATAATATAGTTGAATGGATACTCAACTCTTCTGATCCATCACCACACGGGGATAAAAATAATATATATAACTGAGTGAAAACTCAGCTCTTCCGATCCACCACCACACGGGGATAAAAATAATATATATATAGCTGAGTAAAGACTTAGCTCTTCCGATCCACCACCACACGGGGATAAAAATAGCATATAGCTGCATACAGATTCAACTCTTCCGATCCACCACCACTTGGGGATAACGGCTTCAACTAAAGCCGAGCCATAGAAAAGTGTGACAACCTGATCTAGGGCTTTGCCCCATCAGGTCGGAAGAATTTTTTTCACTCTACCCTTCTTCACATGTGTTCTTACCTTAAATCCTACTCCTTCATTCCACCATCGCACGGGGATGACGACTTCGGCTAACGTCGAGCCATAGAAAAGTGTGACAACCTGATCTAGGGCTTTACCCCCTCAGGTCGGAAGAATTTTTTCACTCTGTCATTCTTCACATGTGTTCTTACCTTAAACTCTACTCCTCCATTCCACCACCACATGGGGATGATGACTTTGGCTAACACCGAGCTATAAAAAAGTGTAACGACCTAATCTAGGGCTTTGCCCCCTCAGGTCGGAAGGATTTTTTCACTTTCCATTCTTTACATGTGTTCTTACATTAAATCCTACTCCTCCGTTCCACCACCACACGGGGATAATGGCTTCGGCTAACACCGAACCATAAAAAAGTGTGACGACCTGATCTAAGGCTTTGCCCCCTCAGGTTGGAAGGATTGTTTTCACTCTGCCATCCTTCACAAAGTGTATTCTACATTAAACCCAACTCCTTTGTTCCACCACTATACGGGGATAATGGCTTCGGCTAACACCGAGCCATAAAAAAGTGTGACAACCTGATCTAGGGCTTTGCCCTCTCAGGTCGGAAGGATTTTTTCACTCTGTCATTCTTCACAAAGTGTATTCTACCTTAAATCCAACTCCTCCATTCCGCCACCACACGGGGATAATTGTTTGCCTTAAAGACAAGCAGAAAGAATAGTGACGACTTGATTCAGGGCTTCGCTTGATCAAGTCAGAATAATTTTTTACTCCGCCATTGTATTCTTCAGTGCATTTAAACCCAACTCCTCCGTATAGAGAGTAATAATCCATATATGATAAATAGTAGTCCATAATAGATTATGTTTAGAATTACTTCACTGAGAACTTTGAGAAAACCTGCTTATACTTAGAAATCCCAAAGTTGATAATATAACTGGACAATAAATAAACTTCAAAACAAATGAACAACTGAGTCAAGTATTCTCTTTAGATAGGCATCCAATATATTTGTTGATTATTATAAAGATTCTCAGAGATGTATCTCTTACAGGTGAGTAGCTCGGCATAGTAGTTGAGTACAAATAATTACCCTAGCCGAGTGGCCGGGTGGGATAGAGTATGTTAACTTAGTCGAATAACTGAGTGTAAATAATTACCTTGACAAAGTGGTCGAAAGGGATGCAGTATGTTAACTCATCAGCCGAATAGCTGAGTACAAGTAATGACCCCTGGCCAAGTGACCGAAAGTGATGAAGTATGTTAACTCGGTCGAATGGCTGAGTACAAGTAATGACCCTGACCAAGTGGTCGGAAGGGATGAAGTATGTTCTCGGATGAGCTACCGAGTGAAACAACTTACCTCGGCCAAGTGACCAAAGGGAATAAAGTATACTCTCGGCCAAGTGGTTGAGTGGAAATACTTACCCTAACCGAGTAGTCGGAAGGGGTGAAGTGTGTCTCGGTAAAGTTACAAACTGATTATGTAGTCGAGTGATCAACTAGCTAGGCCACCGAGTGACCGACTGACTATGCAGTCGGATGGTCGAGTGGTTAGACACCTGAGTAACCAACTAGTTGTTTAATCGGGTGGTTGACTTGTGATGCGACCGAGTGGCTGACTTGTGATATGGGCGAGTGGCCGATTGACTATGCAGTAGAGTGGCTGACTTGTGATACGACCGAGTGACCGGTTGGCTATGCAGTTGAGTAACCAATTGGTTATTCAGTCGGGTGGCCGACTGACTATGTGGCTGAGTGGCGTGACCGACCTATTGTGCGATTGGATGCCTGACTGGTTGTGTGGTCGAGCGGCCGACTGATTGTGCAGTCGAACGACCGACTTGATATGCCTGACTAAGAAATAGTGGAATGATTAACTAAAGGTAAACTTTCAAGATAAATATTAAAAAGAGGTAATTAAATTAAATTAAAGCTTTTAAGACATTCTAAATGGATATATGACAGTATTATTTGTTCTCTAAGTGTGTCATATAATGTATCTTCAATAGAGAAAATTTGAAATACAACTAGAGAAATGACAAGGTATAAGAATGCAATGAAATATTAAAGGTAAGCATTTATACACATACTTACTGAATTTATCCGCAGGGAGGATTGATGTCTTCCTCCCATCATGGAGTCATATTCCATAAAGAAGCTCTGGTGGGGAATTAACTCGAGAAGAATCAACACTGATCTAAAGCCGAATTGAAAGAGATTATTAAGTAAAATTAGTCGCATCAACTAAAGGAAAAGTGAAATAACCATCCTAGTCAGATGATTGTATTGTTCTATCAATGTCTTGCCCAGAAGTTTTCCATAGACAACGCCAATTGATGCAACACGGATTTTTCGTCTTCCTCAATCTTGTGCCACCGAGGAGGGGGTTCTCTCTGACCACATCAGTAAATTGTGTCCTGAAAAAGTTAACATGGGTTAAACCGTCACCGGCCTACCTGGCGACGATACTCCGGTGCTTAAGTTAGGCCGAACATTAATGAAAGAGAATATATATTAAATACAGTAAAAATAATGGAAAAGAAGAGGAAAAGAACTTATCTCAGATGTAGCTAAGAGCATGTAAGAGTCTACGATAACAGGTTTAAATAATACCATAAGACGTTACCAGCATCATGTGTTTTTTCTTTCTGTTATCATTGCGATTGGAAATGCATGTTGTAGTAGATGTAGGCCAGCTTATCCATGTGGTAATAAGAATGATCTTACAGAGAATTATTGGCTCCTGAACAAATGGTTGTAGCCTTGCTATACAAAAAACTGTTGTAGCCTAGCCATACATCATGCGTCGTAGACCCATCCTTGCCTCTTGCATAGAGATGACTTGGTGGAATGTGAGAGTGCTCCTTTTGAAGAGGTGCCTTGTTTCCTATTGGTTGTTCCCAGGACAACTTCATGAAAACCAAACTCAAATACAATAGGCCAACCAGTGGTTGGTGTCATAGGACATGTCAAAGCGGCTGATCCACCAGCAGAGAAGGGACCAAAAGGACCGACTATCGAATCTAACGAATGATAAGGAAGACGTAGATGGCCTTCATAGGTTTCCATTTTGAACTGAACTAAGCATCAAAATCGATGTTGGGGACAACCATGAGGAACTAGATGAAATAGAGAAACTGCAAAAGGCCAAATGTCAAAGTGCCATGTCCAGTGCATTGGCTTCAGCAAGTCAACCCTGTGCACCACCTTTCCTCACACATGGTACCTCACCGTCTTCTTCCCTTCTTCCCTTGAAATTAATGGAAAACCAACCTATAGGAGATTTGAGTGGGAGCTATTCAACGAGGAGGAAGTCAAAGCCGAAGCAAGGATGACGTTTTTGCTATTGGAGATTTATCATGTTGTCGCCTAAGGTTGCACACGCACATCTCATTGTAGCGGAACGCCTGAGTCGGGCAAGCGCGCCACTCCCATTGTGCTCCATCGACCTACTCTATTCGCTCCTTCTTCTCCTCCTCTTCCAAACAACGAATCTCCTCCTTTTCTCTAGCTGCCTCCACCATGGGTGTTCGAGCCCAAAGAAAACCCTACTTCTGCATTCAGTAGCTCCCCTTTTCCCCTTGCCCTAGCTGCCATTTTATCTTCTCCAATTGGGTCGGATCTTGCTACCTAATCCATGGGCTCCTATTTCTCCCATATCATGTCTCTCCATGGATGGCTTCAGAAGAGATAGGGTCCTTGCGACTGCAATAGTAAATCTATCGAAGTTAACACACGTCATATGCCCACTGACACACTCGGCGATAACCCTCTGATGTTTAAATCAGATAGAAAAAAGAAGAAAGAAGATGTACTAAGTGCAGTATAACTAATAGAGAAGAAGAAGAAGAGTTATCTCCTGTGTTACTGAAAATATATGAGAAAGATAGAGTCAACCCCCATCCCATCAAAGAGTCCTTCCGCTAGCCCCCAAAAGAAGAAGAAGAAGAAGCCCTCTTTGCATAAGTCTCCGCCGACCCTTATATTGGACCTCTGATTCCTCCGCCGACCAAGTTTATTTGTCATCACAGTCCTTTGTTAGACTGTTAGGGGACATATAGGGTGTGGAGCCTCCATATGTTTTGACATATTCTTTCTTTACCGTGTATTGTCGGAAAATGCTTGAGAAAGTCCTTTACGCTTGAGGCAGGAAGTGCAATGTTGATATAGAGCTCGGGGAACGCTAGGGAATATTGACTCTAAGAACATAAGGTGCTCAGGAGATGCTGACTTGGGGAACATGTAGGACTCAAAAAACTATGGAACTCAGGATGGTCAGGCATTCGGGAGAGGCACATAAGGAAAGGAGCATTGCAACTCGAGCAAGGAGCTTGACACTCGAGTGCTCGACATGGAGTTTGCCGACTCGATAGGCTACAAGACTTGGGAAGCTACAGGACTCATCTCGGGAAGCTGCTGGACTTAGAAAAATCTCAGGAAGAGTTGCTCAGGAAGAGTTGCTCGGGAAGAGACTAATGCTCGGGTAGAACCCATATCACTTAGGAAGGTCAACCCCTAAAAATCTTGGATACCACCATTTAGCTTGGGTGACATTCTAGCAGTATTATTAGTAACCCTTCAAAATAATTAGACGATTCACTTTGATGAGTTTAACTTCAACTTTATTACTTCGTCACCTTAAGTTCGACCATATCTCTACTTTATGTTCCTTTAGTTAGGGATATCATACTTATCAATAATGTCTTATCAGCTAAAGAGATGTCTTATGAACTACATCAGATAAATAAGAAAAATAATCGACTCGAGGAATTATGAATTCCTCGGCAGGCCAGAAGATAGTCAACTCAAGGTCTTACAAACTACCTCGATCGAATAAGAAGAAGGTCGGTGCAAAGGCTTACGAACTGCTTCAATTGGATAAGAAGAAGGTCGACACGAAGGGTTACAAACTACCTCACTAAGGCCTTACCTTGCTTCGATACTCCCTGCGTTTCCTCCACTCAAGGGAATAATATCATGCTACAAAAGATGCGAGGGCTTACGATTTTTCTCGGTTTAACCAAGCTGACACTCTACCGAATCACTTCGACCAAGGCGAGGGCTTATGAAATACCTCGACAAGACATTACCTTGATTCACTCCTCCCTATGTCACCTCCACTTGGGAGAATAATATCATGCTATGGCAAACACGAGGGCTTATGAATTGCCTCAGCCGAATCGAGCTTACACTCTGCCAGATCGCTTTGACCAAGGTGAGGGCTTATAAACTACCTCGACAAAGTATTACCTTACTTTGCTCCTCCCCGCATTGCCTCCACCCCGAGCTAATAGTATCACGCTATGGCAGACGCAAGGCCTTATGAATTTGCCTCGGTCGAACCGAGCTGACACTCCATTGGATCACTTCGACCAAGGCAAGGGCTTACGAACTGCTTCAATAGGGCCCTACCTTGCTTCACTCCTCCTTGCATCACCTCCACTCGAGGAATAATATCATGCCATGGCGAATGCGAGGGCTTACGAATTACCTCGGTCGAACCAAACTGACATTCTATCGAAGCACTTCAACAAAGACGAGGGCTTACGAACTATCTCGACAAGACCCTACCTTGCTTTGCTCCTCTCTGCATCGTCTCCACTCGTGGGAATAATATCACGCTATGGTAGATGTAAGGGCTTATGAATTACCTTGGTCGAACCGAGCTGACACTCCGCTATAATAACATAAAGGCATTGTATATAACTCTCACATCTATAAAGAAGACTATATTTCCTGTATAATAAATAGGGATAATCCATAACACATTAATCTTGAAGTTTCTCGCAGATAACCTCGAGAAAACCTACTTATGCTTAGAAATTACAGAGTTGAGAATACAAGTGGAGCACTAAATAAACTTCAAAATGAATGAGTAATTGAGCAAGGTCTTATCTATAAGTAGGCTTGAGTGGATCAACTCTTAATTCACTAATGTCATGTCATTGGCTCTTCTCATAATAACGAGATGAGATTCCCAAGCATCCTAGCATCCAATATACTTGGCAACTGTCGAGGAGATCATCGGAGATGGATCCCGTGCCAATGAAATGGATAGGAGAGTATCTTGTGCAGATGAGATGGAAGAGATCCTGAGTATCAGTAGGGACGTTCCTAAGAAAACCAACATCGAGGGACAACTTACTATATAGACCTAAGCTGAGCTACAGTCATATGGAAAAATGGTGGTGTCAATCCCTTGGAGAGGGAGAGCTCGTTGCTGTTAAGGGAGGAAGAATTTAATCTTGCCTTTCTCGAACATCCAAGTTACGAGCATCTTGTTGCTCTTCGATATTGGTGCAAATAAGATTCACATATCTCTACAATGATATGATATTGTCTACTTTGAGCCTAAGCTCTTATGATTTTATTTTTGGGCATTACCCAAAAGATCTCACACCAATAAAGATGTTTTTTCATCTTGTAAGTGCATGATATTTTCTATGTCTTACCAATATGAGACTTTGATTGTATTTGTAATACTTCTAATAATCCCCCCCCCCACAAATGAATGAGCGCGTTGGGCCCCCCTCAAGTCTATCCGTTCTCAAAGGGCTTCCTTTTCTTGAAGTCCGATCCTCAACCTACTAGGTCTTCCTGTCGACTATCTGGTCCTCTTGACTTAGCTGGACTTTCTGCTAGTTATTTGGTCCTCCTGACCCAACTAGACTTCCTGCCTGGTATATAGTTCTCTTGATCTAGACACGGGAATCCCACTTCCTTCGTTCGAGGTACATAGCTTGACATGGACCATGACTCTGATACCAATTGTTGATGCAAATAAGATTCACATATCTCCACAATGGAATGATATTGTCAATTTTGGGTCTAAACCCTCATGATTTTATTTTTGGTCTTTACCCAAAAGATCGCATACCAATAGAGTTATCTTTTTTATCTTACAAGCACACAATCTTTTCCATGTCTTACCAATGTGAGACTTTCATTGTATTCCAAATACTCCCAATATTCGGCAGTTCTGAGGTGACCAAATGAAGTTGAAGCATGTTGCCACTCATCGAACTGGAGATCGAACAACTCACGGTGCCAAAAAGAACACCTACTACCAGAGAAGGAGTAAGTCGCGTACGAGCAATTGTTTAGGTAGGCTAATTAGCAATCCTCCTCTCTTTTGATCCCACTCAAAGTTTAATTGTTCGCTGGTAGCTTCACACTATATGATGGTGTCCCCTCTTTTTTGGCACTCTCGGATGGACTATAGCTCAGACCAACACTTTTAGTGCTTGGACTCTCGGGTACTCGAGAAAGGAACTTCAGCACTCGAGCGAGTGAGTGCTATGGAAGGGAACTCCGGTACTCAGGCAAGCGAGTGCTCGAGATAGGTGGTTGCTAAGGGTAGGCAGGCATGCGAAATATATGGGTACTCGAACAAACTTGTGGTCAACCATACCGGTGCTTAGGAGAAGACTTCCTGTACTCGGACAGATTGGTGCTCAACCATATCGGTGCTCGGGAGATCACTTCTTGACCTCGGATAAACTGACACCCGAGTAAACACTTTTGGATGTTGTGTGATCTAGGTCACTCCATCCACGTTCACCTTAATCAGATTCCTCAGCTCGTCACCCACCTCAGGGACGAACCCTACATAGGAGTAGGAGATGCTAGCATTGTTGATGAGGATATCGATGTCTATCCCATGCGTGCCACCCAAAGATGAGAAACACCCTTGGAGGGTTGTCACCGGTGAGGTCTACGACCAAAACCTCAATGTGAACGATGGGGCTCTTGGTTTGGGTGACCTCAGAGACGTCGCAGAGCTTGTCAAGGAGGCGGCCGATGAGGACAAGGTTTAGGCCCTTGTGGGCCAACTGGAGGGAAAAGGCCTTGCCGACCCATTGTGGAGCCCGTGATGACGACCTAGGGGTCATAGCGGTGAAGCTTATTGTCAGGGAAAAGGAAGATGATGAAGATCTAGTGAAGAGCTAGGAGGAAGATCCTAAGGAGTGCAAAGAGGCCAACACCATCAAGGATGAAGGGTCAAGCGGAGAGGGTTTAGAGGTGTTGGCGGAAGGAACAAGCAGGTGTTTAGTAAAGTCGGATGGTGCTTGGACGTGCCAATAGCGCTCAAGGGAAAAATCTTCTGGTGCTCGGGGGAATAACTTTATTTGAACTAGTGCTCGGGAGAGGAACTCTGAACCGAAGCTGTGACAAGGTTCGCTATTCATTTATGAAGAACCTTGCCTAAGTTTAATTAGAAAAATCAACGAATCCTATTCATCACCACTGTTCATTAGAAGATTTTGTTGAAATTGACAACGTTGGAGATGGATCTTGCAAGAACAAACGAGGTGGAGAGTAGTTGAGATTTGAGAGACGACGGGGCTAGACTTTCCTAGCAATGAACCACCCCAATTTTGTTATAGTCAAGTTGAACGTGGAGGAGATTTTCTGGACCATAAATGCTGGAAGCAACGCCAATGCCAGGCCGACGTGAAACATAGCTTCTTTGCAGATTAGAGAAGCAAATGTTGGCAGCCAGTGGATGATGGTGGTGCAAGGAGGAAGCTCCAATGCTATTCCTACAGAGGATTTTGGAAACTCCAATGCTAGGAGTAGTTCGTCATAGCCTGAGATACAATCATAACCATTAACAAGTTGGTTCTTTGTTGTCTCACCGGAGTTTATCTATCGAAAATCGCTAGGTTGTTGGTAGACAACTTTTGAGATCCACGAGGAGGGGTTGAGCCCTCAATTTGGACGAGGAAGGTGTAAAAGGGACGCTATGAAAATCATGAAGGTCAAAATAGCTTGTACTGAGCTTGGACTTTCTAGGCCTAGAGTTAGGTAGAAGACAAGTCTAAGGTGGCGGTTGGAACTTCCAGAGCACCTTCCCAGAGTTGATTTGGAGAGGTCCAATCATCTCTACTATCTTCTCCTCTCTCATAGCCAACTAGCCATGCATCAAAGTAATAGGGGCCTCCTCCAAAGCGGAGGCCCTCGAGGGAACTCCTTATGATTGCATCTCGACATCTTGCCCAGAGTTTCTATAGATGACGCCAACTAATGTGACCAGTGGTTGATGGTGGCATAAGGAGGAGGCAATGGAACTTGCATGATTTCCTTTGATCGACCTCTATTCAATACTATTCCTACAGAGGATTTCGGAAACTCTAGTGCTAAGGGTAGTTCATCGGAGCTTGAGACACAACCGTAACCATTAACAAGTTGGTTCTTCAGTGTGTAACTAGGGTTTAGCTATCGAAAATCGCTGAGGTTGTTGGCAGATGACTTTTGAGATCCACGAGGAGGGGTTGAACCCTCAATGAGGACGAGGAAGGTGTAAAAGGGACGCTATGACAATCATGAAGGTCAGAATAGCTTGTACTAAGTTTGGACTTTCTCGGCCGAGGGTTAGGTAGAAGACAAGTCCAAGGTGGCTATCAGAACTTCCAGAGCGACTTCCTAGAGTTGACCTAGAAAGGTCTGGTCATCTCTATTGTTTTCTCCTCTCTCACAACCAATTGGCCATACGTCAAAGTAATAGGGGTCTCCTCCAATGCAGAGGACCTCGAGGGAACTCCTTACAATTGCATCTCTTCATCTTGCTCAGAGTTTTCACAGACGACACCAATTGATGCGGTCATTTGTCTTGAGACCTCTCCACAGATGGCTTTGGAAGAGCTAGGATCCTTGCAGTTGTAGCAATAAACCTGTTGAAGTTAACACGCATCAAATGGTTGTTGGCACTCACGACGATGACCCTCTGATGCTTAAGTCAGATAAAACAAAGAAGAAAAAAGATGTACTATGTGCAGTAAGACTAATAGAGAAGAAGAAGAAGAGTTATCTCTGTGTTACTGAAAATATGTGAGAAAGAGAGAGAGTCAACCCTCATCCCATCAAAGAGTGCCTCCGCTAGTCCCCGAAAGAAGAAGAAGAAGCCCTCCTTGTAAAAGTCTTCGTCGACTCTTATATTGGACCTCTGATTCCTTTGTCGACCAAGCTTATTTGCCAGCCTAGTCCTTATCGGACTGTTAGGGGACATATAGGGTGTGGAGCCTCCATATACTCTGACATATTCCTTGTTTATCGTTTATTGTCGGAAAATGCTTGAGAAAGTTCTTTATGCTTGAGGCAGGAAGTAGGAAGTACAATTTTGATATAGAGCTTGGGGAATTCTAGGGAATACTGACTCTAAGAACATAAGGTGCTCAGGAGATGTAGACTTGGAGAACATGCAACACTCGAGAAACTATGGGGCTCGGAACCGTCAGGCATTCGGGAGGGGCACTCGGGAAAAGAGCATTCCGACTCAGGCAAGGAGCTATCTTTCTACCTCTAACCTAAGATCTCCCATTTCTTTTAATTCATCTTTGATAGTCCTTAGGTCACTTTACGTACTTTGAAGCTATGATTGAGCCCCATGTAATTGCCTAGAGCATTGGATAATCTAGGCTCGAGCATCTTCTAATACTTTAGCATGTTGTTCTAGTTGAGTCAATTGCATTTGAGTTTGTTTTTGAGACTCTAGTAAGTGAGGAAGGCTTGAATGTAGATCTTGTTGTTGGGTAAAACACTGAATAGAAAAATAATAAGGTTGGAAATAATAGATTTCCAAGCATGCCTCAAAAAATTCAAACTTACTTGACATTGAGTTTATTGAATTCTTTTACCAAGGCTAGTATAAAAAGGTTTCATATATTTGCTGTTGTGGACCAAGGTAGAGAGCTGAGAGAGGAATAAATAGGGGGTGTCGGATACTTGGCAACGTGATGGATGGTTGACTGAGCATGGGTTGGGTAGTTCTCCGTGAGTTGAAACTGATAGGTCAACTTCTTTTTGGAGCTTTGCCCTGTACAATGGTGGAAGGCCTTGAGGAAGATGATGAACATTGGTTGTTGGGAGTTGCAGATACGTTGTCTGTTGGTGCAGTAGGCACCTAAGTCGAACCTGAGTTTTGATTATAGAAAACGATACAAAGTTAAGCTTATATCATTATCTCACGAGCTGAATCGAGTGTGCAGTAAATTGGTATAGCTGAAGCTGAAGGCTAGCGACACCCGGAGGAAGCCGCGGTGGTCGGGCGACACTCGAGTTACTTCAGAGGGAGCCGAAGGAATCGAGTGGAAGGCCGAAAGCAAAAGCAACACGTAAGTATCGAGGTAAGCTCGTGTGTGCGAGTGTAAGTAAGGTCGTATCCTCTTTACGGGGAAAAACTTAAGCGTAGATCCGACCCAAGACATCTCATAGGTAGTCTAGGTCGAGATCGGATGGTCGACGACCGTTGAAATTATGTGTTTGTTGAGCTAACCTTGACTTGCAGCAAGCATCAGTCGACTGCCAGCTTGGAGGACTCGACTGCCGTCAATTAGTCGATAGAAGGTCGACACTTCGGCCGATCTTGCCCGGTGATCGTGGTGATGGCCATCAGTCGACTGCTGGTCAAAGGATCAGCCTCGAGTAGTCAAGAGTTATCACCATTTTTCAAGGTGTTTTGTGCCCATTTGTGATTGGCTAAAGACCCATTCGATGAGGGGCTTAAAGGCTATAAAAGGAGGGCCAAACCTAGGGTTTTTCATCAATTCAAAAGCTTCCAAGTGCTTCCGATACGCTCCGACTCTCCGACATCCCTACGACGAAGCGCTGCCGAGACGACGACTAGAGCTTCAACCTCCAATCTTTGAAGTCGTCGGTATAATCTTTAAAGTTGTATAAGTTGTTTTTATTTCAAGCTTTAAATCATATCAAGGAGAGGGGGAGTGTCCCTCTACCTTGAGTCTTTCTTGAGTTTTTGTATTCGTTTAACTCTTATCTCCATCGAGAGGGAGTTCGTTTAGTATTTGCCCTCCATGCGTGGTCAAGGACCATTAGGGCCTTGGAGTAGTAGCCGAAGGCTACGAACCAAGTAAAACCTATTTGTCTCTATTTACTTTACATTTTCGCTGCAATTAATTTTCTCTCGAGTTTTAACGAAAGAAACGAGAAAAAGTTTTTATCGCTATTCACCCCCCCCTCTAGCGAACCGCATCGATCCAACAATTGGTATCAGAGCGGGGGGTTGCTAAGATTTGGTGAAACCACCAGTCTAGGCATTTTTCATAGATTTATTTTTTCTTTTATTTCTATTTATTTCAGATTTATTTCGCTTTGTTAAATTTACTCCCGCACTACTAATCCAAGACGCGAGTCTTGGTACTTTTTGTGTGTTTTTGTCGTTGCTAACTTTTTTTTCCTTCGTCTCCTTGTGTTCTTTGTTCTAATGGCCCATCTCGAAGGGTTTAGCACCGTCCGACCTCCGTTTTACAACGGAGATGACTTTCGTTATTGGAAGGGTCGGATGGAATGCTTTCTTAAAACCCAAATCGAGATGTGGATCATAATCCAAACGGGTTTCACACTTCCGACTAATGAAGTGGGTGACTCCTTGGATTATGACCAATGGACCATTGCAACAAAAAAACAAGTCGAAGCCGACACTAAGGCAACGCAAATCCTTCAATGCGGCCTATCCAAGGAGGAGCTAAATCGCGTCAGCCCCTTCATAAGCGCAAAAGATCTTTGGACAAAACTAGTGGAGCTACACGAAGGGACCGACGAAGCCAAAGTATGTAAGCGTGATCTTCTTTTCAATAAACTATATAACCTAAAAATGCAGGAACACGAGTCCGTGACACAACTTCACGCCCGAGTCCAGGACATCGTCAACAACTTACACGCAATCGGGCAAAAGGTCGAAAATCGCGACCTTATAAGGTATGTCCTAAACTCTTTTCTGAGGACTACCTTATGGGCATCCATGGTCGATGCCTATAAGGTCTCCAAGGACCTTTCTAAAATTAGGTTAGATGAACTCTTTTCGAATTTTGAACTTCAAGAGCAGTCTAACTCGGAGCCCGAGAGGGGTATAACCTTGTTTGCAGGTTCAAAGAAGAAGAAAATCGCAAGCAAGCCACCACCAACCGAGGAGGAAGACGAGTCCGAAGAAGAAGTTGACCCAGAGTTGACTGCCGAACTAATGAACCTAGCTCGAAGGATAGCCAAGGGACGAAAGCGAACCACGACTCGACCCAACCAAGGTAAGCCTAAAAGTTCTAATATTAGGTGTTATGGGTGCAACAGGTTTGGACATATCAAGTCCGAGTGCCCCAAGCTCAACCACCAAGCACCTAAGCACAAGAAGGCCCTCAACGCGACATGGGAAGAAGCGTCAACCGAAGAAGACGAAGACCACGTCTTCATGGCGAAATCAATTGAGTCAGACACGGAGACCGAACTTGAGTCAGAACCTGAGGATGACTCGGACTACGAAGCTACCTTCAAGTCAAGCCACGGATACGCATCCGGTTCAAAAGATACCCTCAAAGTAAGTCGAACTTTATTTAATACTTTACAAAATACGGTTAGGTTTTTGTCTAGGAAATTAGTTAAATCCGAGTCCAAGGTTGAGACCCTGGTTGAGGAGGTCAATCTCCTCAAACACAAGGTCTCCCTAACCTCTTCGACTAGTCGAGTTCAAGAGAAGGACTCAACTCGGGTTGAAAAACTCGAAGTTGAGAACTCACTCTTGAAAAGTCAAGTCGAAGATCTTAGGAACACGTTGGAAAGGTTCACTTCGGGATCCAAAGGACTTGACCTACTACTTGGATCTCAAAGGGCTGTGTACAACAAGGCCGGACTAGGGTTTAACTCAAACACGACTAATAGGTCGTATATGTCGATTGTAAGTCGACATAGGAAACATGTCCAAGCATGGGTCCCTAAGAACCTTTTGATTTCAACTCTAGGATCCAACCCGTACTGGATTCTCAAGGACCAAATCCACTATGTGGATAGACCGAACCGATTCAACGGTCTAGGGGGAGCCAGTACAAAACATGTTTGTGCTTTAACTTAGAAATTGCATATTTTAACTTAGAAAGTTTGTGCTTTAAAACTTGTGAATTCACTTAGAACATGAACATAACCAACTAAAATTCTTCGAAAAGATTGAGCCTCGGGGAGCCTCTTTTCAAAAATAACTAGTTAGACTAGGAAATAATCTTAGGTGAGTCAAGTCGTCATTTTCTTAAACTTGGCTTTGTCTAAGGAAGTGGTCGATGATCCGATAAAAGAAGGCCCCTGTGCCTCGCCACGACCTGGAAGCCATGATCTTGAAAAGGTAAACTTGACAAGCCTAGGGTTAAATTAAAATCTAACATAAAATTACTTGAACCTAAATCCACTTAATCAATTGGAAATCATCTCACAAAAAAACACATAAGTATAACATGCTTGATCATATAGACACAGGTGAGATGACCTAGGTTTAACAACTTACAACCAATTTAAAAAAAATCTAACATCCAATCCAACCACCTTGTGTGTAGGATCAATGGATGTTGGACAGCGGTTGCTCCCGACACATGACCGGGGATCAACTCAAATTCATAAAGCTTCGATTCAAACGACAAAGATCGGTAGCCTTTGGGAATAACGGCAAGCTCAAAATCATCGGATCAGGTGATATCGAGCTTAACTCGAATTTTGTTATTAAAAATGTATTACTTGTAGAGAAATTTGAATATAACCTGCTTAGCGTAAGCCAATTATGTGACAATAACTATAAGGTCATATTTTTAGAAAATGAATGTGTAATTAAAACAAATAAAACAGCTAAAACAATACTCAAAGGAACTAGGACAAATAACATTTATACAATTAACTTAATCAATTCCTCAGCCAAATGTCTTATGACACAGGAAGAGGAATCATGGTTGTGGCACCGACGACTCGGTCACTCGCACCCAAGACTCGTCCACAAGATGAGTCAGAGTGGCTTAGTCAGGGGCTTACCCAACCTCAACAACTTGGTTAATAAAATCTGTAATGCTTGTCAACAAGGAAAACAACCTAGGACACAACACAAGTTAACTAACCAAGAACGAACCTCAAATGTACTTGAGCTCCTGCATATGGATCTATTCGATTCACATGGAGCCAAGTCACTCAATAGAAGTCAATATTGCTTAGTCATAATTGACGACTACTCCAGGTTTACCTGGGTTAGGTTCATCAAACATAAAAATGATACCCTAGATCAATTAATCAATCTATTCAAATTAATCGAGAATCAAAAGACCTTAAGGTTAAAAGACTTAGAAGCGATCATGGTGGTGAATTAAAATCAAAGGTTCACCGACTCAGAACCTAAACGGATACCACCATGAATTCTCTTGCCCTAGGACCCTCAAAGAAATGGCCTAGTGGAACGGAAAACCGAACTCTACAAGAAGCCGCTAGGACCATGTTGAACGAATACAACCTACCCGATAGGTTTTGGCGGCGAAGTGAGTACGACATACTATGTCCAAAATAGGATCCTTATGGTAAAAAGGCACCTTAAGACCTCATACGAGATTTATCACGATAAAGTACCCAACATCAAGTACTTTAGGGTATTTGGGTGTAAGGTACATATCCTAAACACTAAGGATTACCTAGGGAAATTTACATCCAAAACCACGACCGGAATCTTTCTAGGATACTCGACTACAAGTAGATCTTATAGAGTATATAACCACGACACCCTTAGAGTCGAGGAAACCATTAATGTAGTGTTCGATGAAGGACACGAACCTACAAAACCCTCGGCAACCCCAATTAGCGAGCCGATTCATACTAGACCTAACTCTGATCCCGAGATCAGGTCTAGTGTTAATCCTAACCTAAGTCAACCAAGTCACTCTATTGATCAAGTGATAGATGACTCCAACCAAACTAGTGTTCAACCAAGTCACCCCATTGATCAAGCATTAGGTGACACAAACCCAACCCAATCTAGGATTCAAACTAACCACCCTATCGATCAAGTGATAGAAGATCCTAATCTAGGAGTTCGAACTAGAGCATCCTATAGGAACCTTAGTCAAATTTCCTTAATTTCAAAGATAGAACCCAAATCAATTGAACAAGTTCTTCTTGATCCCGATTGGATTATTGCAATGCAAGAAGAATTGCCCAATTTACTAGGAATGAAGTGTGGGAATTAGTACCACCACCTAAAGATAAAACGATAATTGGAACAAGGTGGGTGTTTCGAAATAAGCTTGATGATAAAGGTGAAGTAGTTAGAAACAAGGCTAGGTTAGTCGCCAAAGGGTTTAGCCAAGTCGAAGGCTTAGATTACGACGAAACCTATGCCCCAGTAGCTAGATTCGAATCCATTCGAATGTTGCTAGCTTATGCCGCACATCGAGGATTTAAGCTGTTTCAAATGGATGTTAAGTCGGCATTCCTAAATGGATACATTAAAGAAGAAGTTTATGTTAGCCAACCCCCCGGATTCGAAAATCTAGATAAACCCGACCATGTTCTAAAACTTAAGAAGGCTCTCTATGGACTTAAACAAGCTCCTCGAGCTTGGTACAAGAGACTTTCAATCCATCTCAAGTCAAAAGGGTTTAACCAAGGCTTAGTTGACCCAACTCTCTTTGCAAAAACCTTAGGTAAAGAAATATTCATAGCTCAAATTTACGTAGACGATATAATTTTTGGAACCTCTAACTCAGCCTAACTAAACGAGTTCGTTTCGCTCATGGAAAGTGAGTTCGAAATGAACTTGGTAGGCGAGTTAAGTTTCTTTTTAGGTCTACAAAAATACACTAAGGAGTTAATTAAAAGATTTGGAATGCAAGACGCTAAGGTAATAAACACCCCAATGGCGATAAATGTTAACATAGGAGAAGACCTAGAAAGTAAGTCCATTGACTTAAAATACTATAGGAGCGTAATAGGGAGTCTCCTATACTTAACTGCGAGTCGACCTGACATCCTATTCGCAGTAAGTATGTGCGCCAGGTTTCAAACCTGTGCTAAGGAGTCTCACCTGACCCTAGTTAAGCGTATCCTTAGATATCTTAAGGGTACACTTAACATTGGTATTTGGTACCCTAGATCTATCGAGTTCGAACTAACCGGCTACTCCGATTTGGACTATGCCGGTAGTAAGCTCGATAGAAAGAGCACGAGTGGTTGTTGTCAACTTCTCGGCTCGAGTCTAGTGAGTTGGTGCAGTAGAAAATAACACTGTGTTGCTTTATCTACCACCGAAGCCGAATACATCGCGATGGGTGAGTGTGTCACGCAGCTTCTTTGGATGAAGCACACTCTCCGCGACTTTAAGTTAGACTTTACGAATACTAAACTTCACGTAGATAACATTAGTTCAATTAATCTTACAAAGAATCCGATATGTCACTCTAGGACCAAACATATAGAGGTCAAACACCATTTCATTCGAGAACATGTGGCCAATAGAGCCATACAACTCGAGTACGTCGAATCGAAGTCTAACCTAGCAGACCTATTTACTAAACCCTTACCCGAAGCCGAATTTAGCCTATTAAGACGAAAATTGGGCATGTGCGTAGTAGAATAGGACTTTGCAAATTATATTACTACTATTTCTTAAATTTCATCTTTGTGGAACTAGCATAGGGCATACCCTAGATATCATGCACCTATAGATTTAAGGAGCCAGTACATCTCACAAAACATAGGACTAATGTGTTTGTGTACTTAGCCACGTAGATGAGCATGAGATGTTAAGACCTTACTCCTGGTTCCAGATGTAGAGCTAGTGCATCACTATGAACCACGGAGTATAATCATACATACTAACCGACTCTGACCAGGACTGGTTGATCCTTCATATCAATTAAGCCAAATATGAGTCGAACATTTTATAGATGAATCTATTTTCAGTATATTATTTTCAAATTATGTGGAACATGCTTGGACTTTAAAATTAATTTTTTTTATTATTCCTCACCCTTTTCGATATATGGCAAAAGGGGGAGAAAAAGGCCAAAATTAAGGGATCATTTTTTTTATGGCCAAGACTTACTTAACTTTAAGTTAACAAAACAAGTTAATTCTTAACTTAAACACATTTAGTTAACTTGTTGTAGTTAACGAATAATTTACTTAACTTTAAGTTAATCTGTTAACAAAACGAACATAAAGGCCAAGGTTAAGAAATCAATTTTTTTATTTCTTAACCTAAAACTTATTTTAAATACTATGGCAAATATTAAGTAATTTCGGTTACTTAATTCTTTTTAGTAGCAAATATCAATGGGGAGAGTTAAAACTCCTTCTCAAGTACTCACCCTCGGTCAAGGGGGAGGATTCCTCAAGGGGGAGCACTTGAAAAAGAGTTTTTATACTCCTGGTCATTCATGCTTTTAACACTCCTGCTCATTCATGCATATCTTTTCTTAATGCACTTAATTTTCTTAACTTTGTATGTGAGTTTGCCATAAATCAAAAAGGGGGAGATTGTTGGTGCAGTAGTCACCTAAGTCGAACCTGAGTTTTGATTATAGCAAACGATACAAAGTTAAGCTTATATCATTATCTCACGAGCTGAATCGAGTGTGCAGTAAATTGATATAGCTGAAGCTGAAGGCTAGCGACACCCGGAGGAAGCCGCGGTGGTCGGGCGACACTCGAGTTACTTCGGAGGGAGCCGAAGGAATCGAGTGGAAGGCCGGAAGCAAAAGCAACACTTAAGTATCGAGGTAAGCTCATGTGTGCGAGTGTAAGTAAGGATGTATCCTCTTTACGGGGAAAGACTTAAGCGTAGATCCGACCCAAGACATCTCATAGGTGGTCTAGGTCGAGATCGGATGGTCGACGACCGTCGAAATTATGTGTTTGTTGAGCTAAATCGAAGGTATCAATTGACACTCATTGACCGCCATTGATCGGTGATCGTGATAGCCATCGATCAGCTGGTCAAAGGATCAGCCTCGAGTAGTCAAGAGTTATCACCATTTTTCAAGGTGTTTTGTGCTCATTTGTGATTGGCTAAAGACCCATTCGATGAGGGGCTTAAAGGCTATAAAAGGAGGGCCAAACCTAGGGTTTTTCATCAATTCAAAAGCTTCCAAGTGCTTCCGATAGGCTCCGACTCTCCGACATCCCTATGACGAAGCACTGCCGAGACGATGACTAGAGCTTCAACCTCCAATCTTTGAAGTCGTCGGTATAATCTTTAAAGTTGTATAAGTTGTTTTTATTTCGAGCTTTAAATCATATCAAGGAGAGGGGGAGTGTCCCTCTACCTTGAGTCTTTCTTGAGTTTTTGTATTCGTTTAACTCCTATCTCCATCGAGAGGGAGTTCGTTTAGTATTTGCCCTTCGTGCGTGGTCAAGGACCATTAGGGCCTTGGAGTAGTAGCCGAAGGCTACGAACCAAGTAAAACCTATTTGTCTCTATTTACTTTACATTTCCGCTGCAATTAATTTTCTCTCGAGTTTTAACGAAAGAAACGAGAAAAAGTTTTTATCGCTATTCACCCCCCCTCTAGCGAACCGCATCGATCCAACATTGTCCTAAAAGAGACTTGCAAATGAGTGAGAGAGGGTGTCAAGAGTTGCCTCGGCAACGCCCCTCTAACGCTCAAGTTAGGGTCGGAAGAAAAAGGAAGGAATGTAAAATAAAATAGAATTAGGAAGAGGAGGTCTAAGGCCCCTCTTTGGGGAAGGAACCGATCCCTCTTTTTAACCTCCTCTGATTACCTTTATATAAAGCTTAAAGTGGGCATAGATTTCTAGCAGAAAACTCGATAGTACGATCGCGACATGATGATGGCGTGATTGTTCGAGGAGGATGATAAGAGACCTGACCATATTGTAGCATGCACCAATTATAAGGGAGCTTAATAAATGCGGCCCGCATGGTTGATAGGAGATAAGACTCCATTAATGAGGAGAGTACGGTTGTACGGAGAGGATCTTGGAAAGGTATAATCCCATTACTAAAGATGATTAGTTCAATCAGTGGGACGAACATGCCTGACATTCCCAAGTTTGAACCCTCAGCTGATTTGGCCTACTAGGCAAAAATTGGTAGGGTCAGCTGGACTGACCTATACAACTGATCTTCTTAGCCGAGCTAAGGCATCGAACAGAGTCTCATTGTCGAGCTGAGATATCGAACTGCTTCCCTTTGTCAAGCCGAGACTTATGAGTGACCCATCTTTTCGAGTCGATACATCTAAAACATCCATGAGCCAAGACAATTGAGACATTGATGAGATCTTTCTTGGGGGGCTCAAGTCCATCCCTTCGCCTTCGCCTTCTCCATTGACCAGAACCATCTTCCATTTCATCTTGATAGTTTACCATTGACTCGACCAACTAGCATAAGGTATTTCCCCCACATCATAGGAATCCCTCTCTTGTCTAGTCAAAGGATATGCTGGCATGACTGACTAGACTAATCTTCAAGCCTATTCCTCAGCATGGTGTTCCTTTTTTGAGATTTAAAAGGACCTCACTCTTACTCCCTTTCACACCTGTACATGTGCCATACAAACCTCCACTTCGGAAATACGCAAGATGTTACTTGTCATTACATTTTAATGCTGAGATAAGTTCCATTAATGCTGCAATCTCAAATGATAATTATCTTTCCTTGAGGGTGTCGCTTTGTACTTCAGACCTTTTCAATTTACATCAACAACTCCCATGTGACATATTTTTAATGAGGTGGTGGAGATATGGAGACCCGAGGTAACGACCGATATTATGACTGACTTGGCGGTATAGATTGACCTCAGCCATACCGGATATGATGGTTGTCATTGTCGGCTCTTCCCTTTATATGACTCTTTGGCGTTAGGGCATCCCTACCCCAGGTGCAACTTCTTCTTCTCCACTTATCCTTTCTCCGTCCATAGCTTTGACTTACCCAACTCATAAGTTTTCCTCCCCCTCACTCTTATGGATGAGAACTCGACTCTTTGGTATGAGACTACTTCCACCACCCTAAACCAGGAATACCACGTAGAGAAGGTGACTTTGTTGATGGATGCTTCGGTTTGAGACTAGAGGGAATAAATGGAAGCGCGACGGTGACTTTGTTGATGGACACCTCAATTTGAGACAAGAGGGAATAAACGATACTGAGAATGTGACTTTGCTGATAGATGCCTCTGTTCGAGATCAGAGGAAATAGATGACACCGAGAAGGCGACTTTGCTGATGAACACCTCGGTATGAAACTAGAGGGAATAGATGGTGCCAAGAAGGTGATTTTGCTGATGGATTCCTCAGTCCAAGACCAGAGGGAATAGACGGTGCTGAGAAGGCGAATTTGCTAATGGATGCTTCAGTTTGAGACTAGAAAGAATAGACAACGCTACGGGGGCGACTTTGCTGATGGACATCTCAATTCGAGACCAAGGGGAATAGATGATGTTGAGAAAGTCACTTTGCTGATCAGTCTGAGATCAGAGGGAATAGACAGATTCACGGGGGCGACTTTGCTGATATCAAAACAACTACATTTCATTACTAAGGAAAAAATGGTTGATTACATATCGACTTATCGAATTACATACAATAAGGCCGAAGATGGAAAGTGTTCCACGGTTGTGCGAGTTCCTTCCCATTATCATTCTGTAGGTAGTAGCCTCCCAAGCTAAGTTTCTTGATAATTTTATAAGGTCCCTCCCATTTAGGGGCTAACTTCTGGACCTCTTCTGTAGGCTGAGCCTTCTTCCATACGAAATCCCCATGTTGAAATAAATGAGGCACAACTTTCTTGTTATAAGCTTGAGCTATCCATTGTCGATAGGCCCTCATTTGAGCAGTTGCATTATCTCTCACTTCGCTTACTAAGTCTAGCTCGGTCAGCCGCCTTTCTATAGTTTCGGCATTGTCCAAGTCATGAGTAGAAATCCAGGGTGAGCTCATGCCGATTTCCACTTGAACCACTACTTTTGAGCCATACCCTAGATGAAAAGGTGTCCGTCCAGTACTGTCTTTGGGGTTGTCCGATACGCCCAGAGGATACTTGCCAATTATTTGACCTAGCTCCTAGATACATGGTCGAGATTAATTTTTAATCCTCGAACTAATTCTCGATTAAATACTTTGGCCTACCCATTACTCTTCGGATAAGCAATTGAGGTGAAAGCTTATTGAATCTCTAACTGCTGACACCACTCTTTGATCTTTTGGCCTTGGAACTGTCGGCCATTATCTGAGACAATCCTTCGAGGGATTCCAAATCTGCAAACTATATTCTTCCAGAGGAATTTAAGCATGGTTTTCTCAATAATTTTGGCATATGGCTCGACCTCCACCCACTTGAAAAAATAGTCCGCTATTACCAACAAGAGCTTTTTTCTGACTCAATCCTACTAGCATCGGCCCCACAATGTCCATCCCTCATTGGTTAAAGAGGTATGATATCACGGAGGCCTTCAGGAGCTTTGCAGGTTGTTGAGAGAAATTCAAGTGTGCCTTTGATAGCTGAGGCATATGTTGACATAGTGGGTAGCATCCTTTTGAAGAGTCAGCCAAAAATACCCGACCAATAGAACCTTTCAAGCTAAAGCTTTGCCGCCTAAGTGATTGCTACAGCATCCTTCATGTATCTCACGCATCACATAGTCGGCTTCTTCTGGGCCAAGACACTTAAGTAGAGGGCGAGCGAAAGCTCGTTTATACAAACAATCTTTAATTAAGGTAACACACGCACCTCTCTTCCTTATGAGTCGAGCCTTTTCAATGGCTTCAGGTAGCATCCCCTTCTCCAAATAAGCAATTAGAAGACCCCTCTAGTCGATAATAGGTTCTGAGATACTCTGGTCCACCTGAGCAATGAGTTGTACTTCCACAATCGAGCCATTTAAGGTCCAGGTCATCAAGGCACTATCCATCCAAGCTAACTCATCGATTTTTTTATTTTCACTTCGGGGAATTTTATGAAGGACTATTTTTGAAACTTGGCTGACAGCTTCCCATAGCTTCTGACATATTGACAAACCCGATCATTATTGATCTCAAAAGACCCTTTGAGTTGTTCAACGGCTAGCTGAGAATCTGAATAAAGGATGACTTGGGAGGCGCCGACATGCCAAACTACGTGAAGGCTGACCAACAAGGCCTCGTACTCAACTTCATTATTCGAGGCACGGAAGTTGAGCTGTAAAGCTATCTGGATCACATCCTCACAGGGAGACACTAATAAAATCCCCACTCTGCTTCCTTGTTTAATTGCCGAGCCATCAACGTAAATTTTCCATACCTCATGGTTCTTAGACCTGAGGATTTTGCTAAGAAGTCGGCCAATGGTTGACCTTTAATAGAAGTTCAAGGCTGGTACTGAATGTCATATTCGGCGAGCTTTATGGTCCATTTGATCAGTCGCTCCAAAGCTTCCGGATTTGTCAAGACTCTTTCGAGGTCACTGTTGGTCAAGACGGTAATAGGATGAGATAAGAAAAAAGGGCGGAGCTTTCGAGCCATCAAGACAAGTGTGAGGGCTAATTTTTCAAGCATGGCGTATCGACTTTCTGCCTCTTTCAATAAGTGGCTGAAAAAATAAATAGGATGTTGTTTGCCTTCCTTCTGCCAATTTAGCATAGCTCCGACTGCCTCTTCAGCAGTGGTCAAGTACAACCATAATCTTTCCCCTGTGACTGGCTTAGAAAGGGTAGGCATCCCAAAAAAGTACTGCTTCAAGTTGACGAAAGTCTGCTCTCACTTCTCATCCCATGAAAATCGAGCCGACTTGCAAAGCACCTTAAAGAAATGTAAACTTCGCTCAACTGACTTAGAGATGAAACACAAGAGAGTTGTGATCCTCCCCACTAATCTCTGAACCTCCTTCAAATTTCGAGGCGAGACCATATTTTACAAGGCTTGCACTTTTTCAGGATTTACCTCAATTCCTCGCTCAGTCACCATATATCCAAGGAAACAGTCACCTCAGACGCCAAATACACACTTGTGTGTGTTAAGCTTGACTCCATATCTTCATAAGGTATCGAAGGTTTTCGCCATGCCTTTGGTAATATTCTTGGCTAGAGTGGACTTAATGAATATGTCATCCACATAGACTTCAATGTTTCAACCAATCTGATGTCGGGAGACTCGGTCCATCAACCTTTGGTATGTGGCTTCGACATTCTTGAGTCCAAATGGCATGACTCGGTAGCAGAAAGTACCATCCGAGGTAACAAAACTGACTTTCTCTCGGTTTTTCAGGGCTAAAGGGATTTGATAGTACCCTTGATAGGTGTTAAGCATACAGATGAACTCATATCCCGAAGTTGAATCAACTAATTGATTTATCTGAGATAGCAAGTAGCAATCTTTAGGGCACGCTTTATTAAGATCTCTAAAATCTACACATACCCTCCACTTTCTCTTAGGCTTAGGTACCAAAACTACATTAGCCAGCCAGGATGGAAATTGAACCTCTCAGATGTGTCCGACTTGCTTTAACTTTTGTACCTAGGCTCGGATGATCTGGTCTTTTTCAGGGTCGAAGTGCCCCTTCTTTTGCTTGACAGGGTGAGCTCCTTGTAGAATATTCAATTTATGCTTCATTATCATCTGAGAGATTCCGGTGACTTCTTCCCCAACCCATGTAAAAACGTCGTGGTTAGTGGAGAGGCATCCAATCACTTGTTGCTTCAGCTCGGGAGATAGGTCAACCACTATCTTGATGATTCTTTTGGGCCGATCTTGCCATATCAGCACCTCCTATTCTCCCTTCACAGGTTCTTCTCGGAGGGTGTACACCTCCCCTGGTCCCAACAGTCGACTCTTCTTAGAGCCGGTTCGCACTTCCTCCACATAACACTTTCTAGCCGCTCTCTGGTCTCCTATCGCCTCTCCAACTTGATCACCCATGGGAAACTTCACCTTCTGATGATAAGTAGATACTACGACTTGGATGGAGTGTAGGGTTGGTCTCCCAAGGATGACATTATATGCAAAGGCAACTTCCACTACTGTGAAGGTGGTGATTCTGGTTTGGCGAAGTGGCTCTTCCCCCAAGGATAGAGGTAGATCAATTCGATCAAGGGGCAAGACTTCATGCCAAGAAAACCCAAAAGAAATTGTATTCATCGACTGGAGATCGGCCCGATCAATCTGCATATGGTCAAAAGCATTTTTAAATAAAATATTGACCAAGCTGCCTATGTCGATATATATCCGGGCTACATCATAGTTGGCGATGGTGGCTAGGATCACTAATGCGTCATCATGAGGAGTCAATATTCCTCGTAGATGTTTAGGCCCGAAGTTGATCTAAGACCCTTCAACTCAGCCTTGACTAGTCCCCACTTCCATATTCTCCAAGCATTTGCCATGAGTCTTCCTAGCTCCATTGGAGTCTCCATCAGTCGCCCCTCTTGTGATCATGCTAATTGTACCTCGATGGGGGGCATTCTGTGTTTCTTGCTGAGGTTCTTTCTTCCGAAGGATGTGCTGTCTCGGGGGGGGGGGGGGGGGTAGCTCGGGAGATCTTCAAGGTACCTTGGCTTGACAGTCAGGTTCTCGAGATCGGGGTCGTCGAGCATACCTTGATGGCTCGCTCAAGCTTGGCTTCTCTTCTCGGTGGCTCGGGTCTAGCTTCCCGGCTTTGTTGTTGACCTTGGACTATTTGTCAAATTTTATTAGCCAACTTATGACATTCCTATGTGCAATGCTCATATATCTGGTGAAAAGCGGAAAATCTTTGAGGTTGTCGTGGGTTGATGGGGAGTCTCGGAGCTTCTTGTACAACTTGGACAATTCTTTCTTTTATCTTGGTTGGGAGTGTAATTGTTTACCAAGTGAGGTGGTTGAGCTTGCATAGGGAAGGGAATCTTCTTGTTTGACTGAGTAGAGCTTGAACTTTCTGAGATACCTTCATCCATAGCTTTCACACCTCCTCCAGATTGATATACTTCTCAGCGTGGCCCAACAAAAATTCAAAATTGACAGGAGGCCTTTTCATCAGGGACTTGAAGAAACCATCTCGCCTCAATCCTTGAGATAAGACATTGACCAAAGTCTCGACAGTGGTGGAGGGTACATCCATAGTTACTCGATTAAAATGGTGAATATAGTCTCTCAGGGGCTCCTAACCCCTCGTCTTAATGGACAAGAGACTGAGAGCAGTCTTGTGATACCGCTTGCTACTAACGAAGTGTTGTAGGAATACAGTGCTTAGATCTTCAAAGGATCGGATGGAACCAACTGATAATCGGTCAAATCATCTTTGAGCAAGTTCGACCAAGATTATAGAGAAAACCTTTCACTTTACTCCATCAACATATTGATGCAGCAGAGCAGCCTTCTCAAATTGGCCAAGGTTGTCCTTCGGATTAGAGGAGCCGTTGTACTCTCCTATTTACAATGACTTGAAGTGCTTGGGCAGGTTCCCGGCTACAATGTCTTGAGAGAAGGGTGTGCCTCGGCTGCTCATTGGAGCTTTTCCTTTCTTGGGATCCCTTGCAGGAGACTTCCGAGATGTAGCTTCTCAAGGCTGCTCTCTTAGTGGTGAGATGGATGATGATTCAGGTAGAGCTGACAAAGTTAGGGGTGAAGCCCGAGGTGTCAGAGCGGGGATAGGAGGTGTTGGGACCGGGGTTGGCGGCAATGGAATCGGGACTGTATTCTGGGAGAAGTACCTTCGCAGGACCTTCTCCATGGTGGTGTTGACGAGTGTAACAATATTCTCTTTCATCAGAGCTTCCCTTTCCGTCGATCCCTAGTTCTCTGAATCCTACTTGCGGTCTCTTATCTATACGACTCAGCTTAGAGTGGTTCCCACAGACGACACCAATTATGTTGTGGCCTGAGATAGAGAGATGAGAGAGGAATCGACAAGGGGCATTGGTGACTCGGTAATGTGACAGATGGTCGACTAAGCATGGGTCGGGTAGTTCTTCATGAGTTGAAGCGGCTGGGTCAGCTTCTTTCTGGAGCTTTTCCCTATGCAGTGGTGGAAGTGCTTGAGGAAGATGATGAACAGTGGTCGCTGGGAGCTGCAAATACTTGTCGTGAAAGATACTTGCGAATGAATGAGGGAGGGCACCGAAAGTTGTCTCGGTGATGCCCCTCTGACACTCAAGTCAGGGTCGGAAGAAAAAAAGGAAGGAATGTAGAATAACATAGAAATAGGCAGAGGAGGTCTAGGGGCCCTCTTCGGGGAAGGAACCGATCACCCTTTTTAACCTCCTTTGATTACCTCTATATAGAGCTTGAAGCGGGCATGAATTTCCAATAGAAAACTCGATAATATGATTGCGGCGTGATGATGACGTGATTGTTCAAGAAGGATGATAAGAGTCCTGACCATATTGTAGTAGGTGCCAATTATAAGGGAGCTTAATAAATGCAAGTCACATTGTTGATAGGAGACAAGACTCCATTAATGAGGTGGTCGCAACTGTATGGAGAGGATCTTGGGAAAGGTATAATCCCATTACTAAAGATGGTCAGTCCAATTAGTGGGACGAACATGTCTGACATTCTCCAAGTTTGAACCCTGAGTTGATTTGGCCTATAGGCTAAAATTGGCAGGGGGCAACTGGAATGACCTATACAATTGATCTTCCTAGGCGAGCTGAGGCATCAAATAGAGTCTCGTTGTCGAGCTAAGACATCAGACTACGTCCGTTTGTCGAGCCAAGACATATGAGTGATCCATCCTTCCGAGTCAATACATCTAAGAAATCCTTGCAGGCGAGACAGTTGAGACATTGATGAGGTCTTTCCTAGGGGCTCGAGTCCATCCCTTCGCTTTCGCCTTTGACCATAATCATTTTTCATCTCAGCTTGACAATTGACTGTTGACTCGGCTAATCAGATTAAAGTATTTCCCCCACATCATAGACATCTCTCTCTTATCTAGTCGAAGGATATGCTCGGCATGATTGATTAGACTAACCTTCAACCATATTCCTCAGCACCGTGTCCCTTTTCTGATATTTAAAAGGACTTCACTCTTACTCCCCCTTGCACCTGTACACATGCCATAAAAACCTCCGCTTCAGAAATACATGAGATGTCGCCCGTCATTACTTTTTAATCTTGAGATAAGGTCCATTAATGTTGAGATCTCAAATTTAATTTATTAATAATATTTTTTAAAATTCAATTTAGGCCTTCAAAAAATATAGAACTGTCACATTAGCGGGCCCTTTTGGCTGTCCCAATCGGTGGAGGAGATAAATCAAAATATCAGTTTGTAAGTGCAAAGGAAAGAGACCAGTCGATAGCCAAAGATGATCAATTTAGGTGGCATTTGGTTTGAGTGTGGGAATAAGAATGGAAATAAATTTGATAGTAGGGTAGAATGAGAATGAGTTTAGTCATTCTAATAATATTGTCTGGTTTATAAGTTGGGAATGAAAGTGAAGACAACGACGATGTCGTCACCGATGGACGACGACACCATTGACGGGATGGTTGGCGGTTGACAGTGGCGGGCGGTGGACGGCGAGCGGCGGGCGACAGGCGGTGGGCGATGGGCAAGGGTTGGGCGGTCGGGCGATCGGCGGTCGGGCGACAATTGGCAACCATCGACGATCGGCGATCGTCGACCGACGGCGGATGACCATCGGACGGGCGACGGGCGACGGCCGACGGCCGACGGATGACGGCCAACGAGCAACGACAGACAACAACGACAAGTGACGAATTGACATAAATGAAACTCAAACCCACCCTTGGATTTTATTGATTCCCAAATAACTAGAAATCATTTCAAAATCTCAATCTCAAACATATTAACTAGAATCAAATACTCCATATGATTCTTATTCTCATCCTATCATTCTAAATTCATCAATCAAACACCATCTTAGATCTTCAAAATTTTAGGCACGGAAGAAATAATAAGTCAATAAAATATGATAATAATTGAAAACAATGTCCACTCCATATAAAAGAAGAGGTTCTATGAAATCATGCGTGAGCGTCAGACGAAGAAGCCATGAGGATTACTAAAAAGAAGTTTTTTGGCCGATTGCAAAAGGTGATAATGACAAAAGTGGAGAACGAAGATGACGATTGAAAAGGAAGCAATAAACTGTCGATGGTCAAGTTGTAAAGGAAGTAGAGTTTTATGGTCATTCTTTCGATGGAGATAAATTATAAAGGAGCCGTTGATCAGAACGATAAAAAATTTAAATTCAAATAAAAATTGTAAATTTCATTTTAAATTTCGAACCTTGTCTAGCTTTAGTCAACGACCATGATAAGGACCACTTTCGCCTATATGCGTCCCCATGGCACATGTCATTTAGGCTTAAAATTTCAATAAGTCATCATATTTCCCTCCTTCGAGGGGTATGCGATACAAGTGGAAGTATTGGTCCACTTTTATCACTCTTGCTAAAAAGAGTGATACAAGTGGAAGTATTGGTCCACATGATAATCTAGTAGATTTAGTTAATGTATGATTTTTGAGAGGTGATTATCTTATGTGTTACGAAATCTCGTAGGATCGAGAAGAAGTCTACAAGAATCATCTTCGTAGTTTCTCGCTCCAAATGTCCTTGAGATCCGATGGTGATGTCCCATGAGAAAAGTCTCGTAAGTTAGCGAGGGAGAGAAAGGTAGAATCTCAATTGAGTGTTGTCTTGAGAAGCCAAGACCCCACTCCCTTAAATAAGGGCCAAAGGTTGCTTTGGTAACCCTTTCTAAAGGGTGTTTTGGCAACCTTTTAACAAAAGGGTGCTAATTGTGGGCAACCACCTTTTAACATCTCCCACTCGCCCACAGAGGGCACAATAAATTGTCAGTTGGTTACTAAGAGCAATTCATCTCTCGACACTTGCTTCTCAATCTAACATACGACGAATGGAGTGAGCGACCTTACGAGAGTCAGTACAACAAATGAGTAGTGATCTATTAAGTTATTACCAAAAACTAACAGATCACAATACTCTAAAGGAATCTCATGGTACCCTAGATATCTTCAACATTCATCAGTTTTGACATCCCGAACGTTTTATTCTCACGACTTTATTGCCACTGATTCAACATAGTCCCTCGAGGTATGAGCCACAAAACATAATGCAATATTTAGATGTCTTTCTTGAGTTCTCATGTCAATTAAATTAGTCTTGACCGACTTTTTAGTCATGTCCCATTGGCATGTATCAGCCATAGCCCTAAGGTGCATGCTAAAATAACGACATCAAGCTTCCTTTCCATGATATAGATCTCAAGTCCTAAGGGTACAGATGGATCAACAAATTATGATCCAAGAGCTCACACAATGATGAAACAGAGAGCTCATTCATCGTTCTCTTTAATGGTCATTTTACACACATGTGGTATGGTCACATGCTACGGTGTTCTTCCATCATTATGGGTGTATCACATACAACATAATAAAATACCATACGGTTCTTAGTCTAGCCACTCCCACTGTGGCTAACCCCAGTCTCATGAAGTCTTATCATAAAACTCGCAACCGGCTTAATGAAGGCTTCACATATTTGATTCTCATATCCTATGATCGATCCAGAGGGATCTCATCTTAATCCAGTTTAAGGCGACAATAATAAAAAAAATATCTTGCTCGCTCTCATAGAGCCATAGATATAAATTTATCTCACTTGCTCTCATAGCACCATAGATAAAAAAAAATTGTCTCATCTTTCTCGCTTTCTTAGCACCAAGGCGAATGCCCCATGTGAGGGGGTCCATTCAGAGCCTAGTGACACTTTTCTTGATGTGTAAAGTATTTCAACCATAGACACATATAAGGAAGGAAAACATAATCAATTGTCAATAAATATTGTGCACATTACAATTTACACAATCCCATATTTCTAATATGGGTTACAAATGCCTCCCTCGGGATTTGTTTATTTAGTGGATCGGCCAACATATGACCTGTTGAAATGTGTTGAAGAACCACCAACTCCTTTGCAACTAAATCCCGAATGTAGTGATAACGAATGTCAATGTGTTTGGTTTGTCCATGGTATTTAGGGTCCTTAGCATAGGCTAAGGCTAATGTGCTATCAACCTACAACACCATCGCCTCCTTTGACAATTGTGTTATGGTCAATCGTTGTAGGAAATTTTGCAACCAAACAGCCTCTTGACATGCAACAGAACAAGCCACATATTCTAATTCCATAGTGGATAAAGAAATGCACGTTTGTTTCTTGCTACTCCAAGAAATAACCCCTCCAACTAACATAAAACACATAGCCTGAGGTGGATTTGTGTTCATCTTTATCATTGGCCCAATCAACATCGCTATAACCTCTCAGTCTTAAGTCACCTCCTTTGTAACATAAGGCAAGGTCCGAAGTACCACGGAGATATCGAAAAACCCTCTTAATTGCTTTCCAGTGAGCTTGACCAAGATTACTTTGATAACGACTAATAAGGCCCACTGCAAAGCTAATGTCTAGTCGTGTACATAACATGACATACATTAGGCTTTCAATTATTGCATCATATGACACTTTAGACATTTCATTCTTTTCCTTATCAGTTTGTGGACATTGACTAATACTTAAAACACAACTCTTATCAACTGGAGTATTGATGGGTTTGGAATAATGCATCCGAAATTGCTCAAGAATCTTATTTATATAAGTCTCCTGTGACAAACACAGAAGTTTATTCGAGCGATCTCTGATGATTTTTATTCCCAACACATAATTTGCTTCACCCATGTCTTTTATCTCAAAGACAGAAGACAATCATTTTTGAGTGGCTTTGATAGATTTCATGTCATTTCTAGCCAATAAAATGTCATCAACATATAATGACAAAATAAGAATCTTTTTTGTCCTACATTTAACATATACACAGTGGTCTTCTTCAATCATCTCAAAACCAAATGAAATAATAGATTTATGAAATCTAAAATACCACTGTTTAGACGATTTTTTGAGGCCATAAAGGGAACGTTTGAGATGACAAACTTTGCGCTCTTGTCCCTTTGCCTCAAAACCTTCTAGTTGAATCATATAAATTTCTTCATCTAGTTCTCCATTGAGAAATGTTGTTTTAACGTCCATTTGAAAAAGTTGTAAGTCTAAATGTGCAACAATAACTAGAATAAGGCGAACCGATGTGAATCTCACCAATGGGAAGAATGTCTCATCGAAATATATACCCTCCTTTTGAGTATATCCTTTCGTTATAAGTCGTTCTTTATATTTGTCGATTGATCCATCCGCCTTGCGTTTGACTTTGAAAATCCATTTATTTCCAATAGCCTTATGCCCTGGAGGGAGGTCAACAAGCTCCCAAACTTGATTCTTACTCATAGAATCTATCTCATCTTGCATTGCTTCCTTCCACTCTTTACTAGTAGATGAAGTTAATACTTCTTTAACATAAGTAAGCTCATCATCATTAGCAAGCTGACACACAAGGGCTTCCTCTTCAATCTCAAATCGACGACGAGGTATATGTCCATGTTTGCTACGGCGTATTTGATCGTCTTGTTCTTCTATAGGTGTGCTCCCACTGGGCACTTCTTCTATAGGTGTGCTCCCACTAGGCACAAAGCTCCCACTATCATGATCATCTCTACTATCTCTGATGACTTTCTGGATAGGAACTAATTCCCTCCCTTCGTTGGAAGATGGAAGAACATGATTAGAGTCATCCAACTCATAGAGATCAAGACTCTTTCCAATGTCGTCGATACTAGGAAATTTTGTTTCTAAGAAAATAACATCTCGGACGTCTTTTTCTATCATTTCTCCATTTGGATATTGTCCATACATGACATAACACTTAGAGTCTTCAGGATATCTTATAAAGATAAACTTTCTTGCTTGAGGGCCAAGTTTTCCAAACTTGTGAGAAGTGTCATGGACATACCCCACTAAACCCCATGGGTGTAGATTATCTAAATTTGGTTTTTCACCATGCCATAACTCATAAGGGGTGGAAGGAACTGATTGTGAAGGTACGCGGTTAAGGATATAGGTCGCATTCATTATAGCATCCCCCTAAAAAGATATTGGAAGGTTGGCATGCGCCATCATTGACCTAATCATATCTAACTGTGTTATATTCCGTCTCTCAGCAACACCATTTTGTTGCAGTGTATACGGAATAGTCAATTGTCTATGTATTCCTTTTTCTTCACATAGAGTTCGGAACTCATTTGAAAGATATTCACGTCCTCGATCTGTCCAAAGAACTTTTATGGTCTTGTTTAATTAATTCTCAACTCCTGCCAAGAAGTGTTTGAAGCAATCTAACGCTTCATAGCGGTGAGCGATCAAATAGACATATCCATATCGTGAATAATCATCTATAAATGTGAGGAAATAGGAATCCCCTTGACGAGTCTTCACACTCATGGGTCCGCAAATATCGGAGTGGATCAATTGCAAGAGTTCAGTGGCTCTTTTAGCCTTTCCGAAAGGCTTGCTACATGCCTTATCGGCAAGACATGATTCACACATAGGAAGATTAACTTTAGCGAGTGAACCTAGCAAGCCTTCTCTATGTGTCCCAGTCGAGCATGCCAAATGTTTGAATCAAGGTTATTATCAGTATTCACCACATAAGACACAGGAAGATTAGGATAATCCAAATCTAATTTAAACAAACCATCCATGAATAAAGCATGACCATATGGAACATTGTTCAAACAAATGTTAATTTTGTTGCTAGCAAAATAAAAAGAGAAGTCTAATGCTAATAATGATGAGACTGATAGTAGATTATGATGAACTCTAGGCGCATAGAGTACGTCATGGAGAGTTAAGACTCATCCGTCTTTAACTTGAGTTGATACACACTAACTCCAAGGACTTCCTCACTGGAACCATTTCCCATGTATACTATTTGCGATTGACCAGACTCAAGTTAGACTCGAGAAGTATTTTGATGTTTGACAATGTTTTGGGGAGATTGTTGGTGCAATCGATTCGGGTCATGATTGACCGGACTCAAGTTTGACTCGAGTGGTATTTTGATTTTTGACGATGGTTCGACCATTGTTTGACAATATGGTTGACATGAGATTGACCATATGATAGAGAAGTTCAAGTCTTGTGTACTTGGCATGAAAAGTCCAAGTCATGGGTACTTGACATGGAAAATTCAAGCATGGGTCTTGGCAAAGGAAAGTCCAAGCTTGAGTCTTGGCAAATGGAAAGTCTAACATGAGTTGGCAAGGGAAGTCCAAGGGGTGATATTGGCGGTGTCCAAGGGTGGAGTCTTGGCAGCATAAGTCCAATGATTGACGGCGTAAAGTCCAAGCGGTAGTCTTGGCAGCATAAGCCCAATGTGCCTTGGCGGTATAGACTAATTTAGCATGACAATAGCCGATGAAAGCACCTGAAAGCTAGCGTATGGATGAATAAGTCATGGATGACTTAGAGGGATCTGATAGACATGGGACTGACGGAGGTGGCTAGAAGGTTTAGGTCTAAGCTAAGGGTGATCTAGCAAGTATGAGGGCATCATACTTGGGGTTAAACCTCATGGTTAAGGTTATCAGTCGACTGAGGCTTTGGACCAGTCGACTAGTCAAGTGTTTTGACACTTAGCGGTAGTCGACTTGCAGCGATCGTGGGATTATAATAATCAGCCGCTTTCGAGTCAATCGGTGTTTATTAGAAAATAGCTAGGTAGTCGATCATTTGCGGCTTTGGCGATTAGTGATGGCAAATGATCGTATTATGGATGGCATCAACTATCGTCGAGGTTATGAGAGCAGAATGCTCGTTAGTCGACTAGTTAGTCTGCTATGACCCTGATAGTTGACTTTCAGTGTATCCGTTGAAACTTATCCAACGTGAATTAAGTCGTTGTCTCACAACGGCTACAGGAGCAGTCGACTAATGGTCGCGATCAATCGACTTCTAAGTGGAATCCAGCCCGAGGTGAAGCTTTAAAAGGAGCTTGTGGAGGATGATTTGGCCAAGGTTCCTTGAGGCGATTTGGAGGGGATTTGCTATTGCAATCCAGACCTTCAAGACTCTTCTCAAGCAATCAAAGATCAAGCAATCAAAAGCTCTTTGTAAAGTTTTCTTTACTTGCATTTTAGTGTATTTCCTTGTATTTGTGTTGTATTACTTTTGTAATTGTTGTAAGAGGTTTCTCCGCCTCCGACTTGCTGTCGAGAAGGAGTATTTGTGATTATTAGTGGTGTTTGGCATCGCTAGGGCTCATTTGAGCCCAACCCGTAGAGTAGGAACCTTGAGGTTTCGAACCACGTTATATCTTGGTGTATTGTCTTGTGATTGTGTGTTTTATTTTGTTATTATTATTTCCGCTGCACTAACACGATTTGTAGAAATGAATGAACGATTTCCATTTTCATCAACCAATACGCTATTCACCCCCCTCTAGCGATGATCAATTCCTCAACAAGTGGTATCAGAGCGAGGCTGCTCTTCTTTTGGACTAACCACCAAGGGAGCACTTCTAGAGGGTGAAGAAGAAGATTGAATTTTAAGAAATACTAGGATGGGACATCAACACTCTAGTCCCGTATACACTCTATGGACAAGAAGACTTCAATCAATGGAAGGCAAGGATTGAAGACTTTATCATGATGAGAGACTTTGAAGATTGGTCTGTATTGATCGAAGGTTTTGAACCTCCTAGGGATAAGAAGGGAGATATCCTCAAATTAAAGAAGTGGACTCAAGAGCAATGCCTAAGGCTCAAGACCGAAGTTAAGGTAACAAAACTTTTAGAAGATTTGGTACCTAATGATATTTTGTCTAGACTAGGTGAATATCAAGATGCTAAGGAGCTATGGAGCAAGTTGACAAGATTCTATGAGGAGCCTCACTCGGCACAAGAAGAAGAAGAGGAGGAGAAAGAAAGTTCATCCTCACAAGAAAGTGAGGATTCGAAGGTAGAGGAGTGTTCGACATCTGAGGAGGAAGAGGAGGTGGAAGAAGTAGAAGAGGCCTCCACCTCTAAGATTGAGGGGGAAGAGAGACTATCCACTCCGGAGCATCAAGGAGAAGCTTATACTTCCGGTCAAGAAGAAGAGGAAGCTCAAAATTCCACCACCATTGACCTAGGTAACTCAAGAAATTTAGTTAAAAATAAAAATCATATAATTTGCTTTGAGTGTAGGGAATATGGGCACTACAAGAGCAAGTGACCTAAGAAGGTCAAGAAAAGTCAACCGGCACCAAAACCTCAAGAAATCTCAAAGGATGTCGAAGCCCCAACCATTAAGAGCAAGGATCACGTGGTGTGCTTCAAATGCCATCAAAGAGGGCATTATAGGAGTCAATGCTATAGGGGAAAGAAGAAGGGGCAAGAAGAAGCTACACAAGTAGAAGGAGCTTCCAAAACAAACCCTAAGGTATATTTTAATGCACCTTCTAGTTCTAGATTTAAAAAGCATGTTTTTAGCACTCTTGCTATTATTCATGAAAAGCATGCTAGTAAAAATATACTTTACTACTTAGGAGCTAAGCATGTTGATTTTAAGTCTAAGGACAAGTCTAGAAATAATGACTCTAGACCTATTTCAACTAAGGAGAAATTTGGGACTAATCTCCCTAGAAAAATACTACCTAAGGCAAGTATTAGGAAAATAGAAGACCATTTAGGCTTTAACTCCAAGAATTCTAGACATATGCCTAGAAAGAACAAATCAATTCAAGGAAATAATGGGCCCACCAAATTAGAAAAATTAGAGTTAGAGAACCAAGTCTTGAGGTCAAGGCTTGAGAAACTTGAAAAGACCCTTAGAAATATGCAAAATCAAACTCAAGGGTCTAGGAGTCAAAACCTAAGGTGTAAGAGGCAAGAACGATCTAGGAGGCAAGGTTTGGGTCACAAGCCTATGTCCAAGAAGGTAATGCCTACGTACCACAATGTTCCATTTAATTATGGAACTAGTACTAGGTCTAGGAAAGCCAAGATTACTAGGAAAGTTATCCCTAAGATTAACCATGGTAAATGCCTAGTGGCTAAGGATTCAAAGAAACCTAGGGAACCCATTAAGAAGGTTACAAGTGAAGTTACCCCTAGAGTTAACCTAGGTAGGACCACAATGACCAAGACTACCAAGCCTAGAAGGATCATTAGGAGGGTATCTAAGGAGGTCATCCCTAAAGAATAGCTAGTAAACCCAAGGAGCTCAAATAGATTTTTGGTTCCTAGGAGCGTGATCAATTCACACTAAATGGGTTAGGGTGTGTCAACTTTAAATGGATGGGTAGTTAACCTAACCATGGTAAAGGTGAAACCATAGGTCATTTTCAAGGTTATGGGTACCTTGAAAATGTGGTTTGATCATAATCCTAAAGGTCTTTAGGATGTGTCAATATATTTTGAGAATTATGAAAATTTGATCAAATTGGCACAATCTAGGGTTTAGAGGTCATAGTGTGTCATTTTAGGTTTTTGACACACTAAAGGAATTAGTGATAATATGGCAAAATGGGTTTAATTCTAACAAATGACAATTAACACTAAAATTTAGGTATTATATACCTTTATATTTTATTTGCCATATAACATGTCATGACATCATATTTCTTTTTAATCATATAAAATGTCATGATTATGCTTAGGACTATTTTATGTCATGTATATTTAGATTTAATCATATGTCATGACATCATGATCATTGGCCATATTTATTTATGCTATCATTTATTCCATGATCATATTTCATGCATTAATAAAATTGAGTTAAGGACTATAGCATGACTTGAAGTTCCATATATAAGGGAATCAAGTAGTGTTGCCTTAGAAAATGCATGAGGCCTTAGATTAGGATAACCAAAACTCACATCTCACATCAAATTGACTTGTATGTGTTTTCTTATACCATAGACATATGTGAGATGCAAGGAAATGAGTTAAGTTCAAGGTGCATAGTTCTTATATCTAGACGAACTTAAACTCATCTTATACTAATGTGGATCATGGGGAAAGCTAATGTGCAAGTCATGTGCATTGAGCCCATTGATCATGATCCAATATAGGTTTTCAAAAATATTTTAAAATCATTTTAGAAAACCTTGGTGAAGTCTATCTTTTGATAGCAATCACTATTGATGGAGTTGATACAAAGTATGACCAAAATATTAAACTTTTTAATGGTTTTGAACTTTGTGTCAAACTCATTATTTTATGAGTAATTTATTTTTCAAATATTTTTCACCCATAATGATTGTTATAAGTAGTATACGTATGAAGTTTCAAGATTTTTCAAAATACATATATTTACTTATGTATTTTTGAAATTTATTTTTTGATTTCTAAAATTCTGTATTTGCAGAAATCAGTCGACTTCCGCTTATGACAGTCGATTGGCGTCAACATCAGTCGATTAGTGATTGTAAGAGTCGACTATCAGAGCTGATTTGGGGTAAATAAGGATGTTTAGCCCATATTTCAGCTATGTTAAGTTACCCTAACTACTCCTAACCCTAGGATATACTTTGGAAAGCATTGGAAAGGGTGAAAATCTATTGGATATGGATTAGGAGAGTTGTTTAGGGTGTGTATCAATTTTAAGGTGTGTGAGAGTTTATGTTTGAACTTTTGCCCTTAATTTTGATGGATTAGTGTTCCTATAGGCTTAGGGACTCTCCAAAGACATTATTGGTGCAATGGTCAAGGGGGAGCAAGCCTTTAGGGGGAGGTATCCATCATGGGATGATGGATGTTTTCTTCCTCATGAGGGGGAGAATTTGGAGAGTTTATAGGAAGTCTCTCTTAAGTGATATGAGACTTATCATTAGGAAGAGTGAAGACACCCTAAGTGTTTTTAGGCCAAGGGGGAGATTGTGAGATCTCATTTGGATATGAGATATTGACCTCCTTAGAGAGAAACTTTTTGATGTATGTCAAAAAGGAGGAGAATTTATAAAATCACTAATTTGGGAGAATTGGTAAGGAGATTTGAGTTAGGTAGCCTAACTCAATGGTTTTGTGGGTTTTGTCACACATTAAAAAGGGAGAGATTATTAGTATAATCAGCCCAGGTCACGATTGACCAGACTCGAGTTGGACTCAAGTAGTATTTTGATGTTTGATAATGTTTTGGGGAGATTGTTGGTGCAATCAACTAGGGTTATGATTTATCGGACTCAAGTTTAACTCGAGTGATATTTTGATGTTTGATGATGGTTTGACCATTGTTTGACAATATAGTTGAAATGAGATTGACCATATGATGGAGAAGTCTAAGTCTTGTGTACTTGACATGAAAAGTACAAGTCATGGGTACTTGGCATGGAAAGTCCAAGCATGAATCTTGGCAAGGAAAAGTCCAAACTTGAGTCTTGGCAAATGGAAAGTCCAACATGGGTTGGCAAGGGAAGTCCAAGGGGTGATATTGGTAGCGTAAAATTCAAGGGTGGAGTCTTGACAGTATCAGTCCAATGGTTGGCAGTGTAAAGTTCAAGCGATAGTCTTGGCAGCGTAAGCCCAATGTGCCTTGGCGATATAGACAAACTTAGCATGACAATAGTCGATGGAAGTATCTTAAGGCTAGCATATGGATGAACAAGTCATGGATGACTTGAAGGGATCCGATAGGCGTGAGGCTGACGAAAGTGGCTAAAAGGTTTAGGTCTAAGCTAAGGGTGGTCTAGCAAGTATGAGGGCATCATACTTGGGGTTAAATCTCATGGTTGAGGTTATCAGTTGACTAGGGCTTTGGATCAATCAACTGGTCATGTATTTTGACATTTGGTAGCCAAGTCAACTTGCAACAGTCGACTGGGATTATGACCAATCGAACTGCTCAAGCGTCGACTGGTGTTCTCCTGCAAAAAATAGCCTAGCAATCGACTGCCAGCATTGGGAAGTCGACTGATGTCTTGAGCAGTCAACTGCCATGGATGGAAGTCGACTGTTGGTCGGGGTTATGAGAGCAGAATGCTTGGCATCTGATTGGCTAGTCGGCTATGACCCTGGCAGTCGACTGTTGGGTTATGGTAGTCGACTGTCAGTGTATTCGTTGGAACTTATCCAATGTGGATTAAGTCGTTATCTCACAACGGCTACAGGAGCAATCGACTAATGGTCGCAATCAGTCGGCTGCTAGGCGGATTCCAGCTCGAGGTGAAGCTTTAAAAGGAGCTCATGGTGGAGGATTTGGCCAAGGTTCCTTGAGGTGATTTGGAGAGGATTTGCTGCCGCAATCCAGACCTTCAAGACTCTTCTCAAACAATCAAAGATCATGCAATCAAAAGCTCTTTGTAAAGTTTTCTTTACTTGCATTTTAGTGTATTTGCTTGTATTTGTGTTGTATTACTTTTGTAATCGTTGTAAGAGATTTCTCCGCCTTACTTGTTGTCGAGAAGGAGTATTTGTGATTATTAGTGGTGTTTGGCATTGCTATGACTCGTTCGAGCCCAACCCGTAGAGTAGGAACCTTGAGGTTTCGAACCACGTTATATCTTGGTGTATTGGTCTTGTGATTGTCGTGTTTTATTCTTGTTATTATTATTTTCGTTGCGCTAACATAATTTGTAGAAACAAACGAATGATTTCCATCTTCATCAACCAACACGCTATTCACCTCCCTCTAGCGATGATCAATTCCCCAACAATGCTCAGCCGTGTTCTGACGGCGATCTTTTAAAAGGGTCTCAAATTTCAAAACAAGAGCCCTTAACCTCGTGGTAGAGGTTCCTCCAAAAGCAATGTTCAAGTTATCCCACATATTCTTGGCAGTCTTACACTTTTCAAACTCACCAATCAGATCATCCTGCATGCTACTTAGCATTGTAAAGTGCGTGCTGCGATCTTTGTTGAACCATGAGTTGTAAGTCTCTTGATCTCTTTGGTGTTGAGCAGTGTTGCCTTCTGCAGGTGTGGTCATGGATGTAGTAATGTGATCAAGCAATTCTTGCTCATTCAAGAGATATTGGATTTTTCGATGCCATATGTCATAGTTAGTGTCATCTAATTTATCTTCTTTCGTTAAGTCAGCAATAATATTCTTTGAGGCCATCGGTGTATCACTACATTTAAAATAATGATGAGAAAGCTAAATTGATAATTCTATGCATCAGTCTATTTGACCCAAAAATCTACACTATAATATTGAATATTCTCTATATAATAAGATTGAAAGTAGACTTAGAGTACTACAGTCATCTCCCATTTATATAAGAATATGCAGTATTATTATGGTAATTTCGATCAAATACTATAAAGGGAGAGGAACTAACATCTCCCATTTAATAAGCATATGTATACATGAATATTCAAATAAAGGATGAACAGTAGCTAATCTTATTCAAAAGATATTCGAATAATGTTGAACAATAAGTAAGCATGCATGTGCAAATAACAATTAATTTATTGCATGGACTTAAATAAGACAATCTTATAATCATGAAGCTAATACAGATCTGAAGTACTGATAAAATCATGCCTAAAATTGCGATAACATCATAATAGCTAAAGCAATCGTCTGGAGCCGGGTGGGAGTCATAGCCCGACTTCGGAGAACATGCCGTATGTGACACCAGACTCGTCGTACCGCCAAATTTTCATTATGGTGACGGTGAGAGACCGAGTCAGCATTCCCTACTAGTCCACATCCAATAATGCATCTAAGTCGAGCTCAACCACGAGGTCTGCTCGGCAAAATCACATTAGAGTGACGTCTTGCAAGTCGGTCAAGTGTATGTTGCCGATGAGCCGACACCCTCATATGGGTTTGTTCCACCAGAAAAAATGTGTCTGGTCATGGGTGCACCACCGTCGTGCACACCTGCAAGAGTGTCTAGGCCATGGTTGCCTCCGTGCTCACCTGAGCTACTGACCTCTCTGCGCGCCACTGAGCCATGGATGCCTTCGCGCCTGTGTACGAGGCGTGCAGGACCACCATCGGGGACGTGGCCACGGTCTATGCGACCTCTGTGCTGGGCCGCCTGGCCATCACACTGATTCACCCAACCCGTGTGACCCACCTGGCCACGACCTCTCGTGAGGCCACGAACACGGCACCCGTTCACGCCCGCGGGACGAAGGGCGTCCGTAGCCCGTCAGCCCGCGTGACCCCCGACTGTGCGACCTTGCGGGAGGTCACGGATGCCACGTTCGTGCACATTGCCCCGGGCTGCAAGGCCTGCATGGCCTTGGATGGCTCGCCCATCCACATGGATGTGAGCCGCGGCCCTTGCAGGCTCGCATTTAGCGTCTGTAGTGCACTCACGAGCAGTGCCTCTGTCCAATTTGCATGAAGCGCCACCGTCATGCACGTGAGCGTCGACTGAGCGAGTCAAGGGAGAATCACACAGTGCTACAACATAATCCCTTGTAGTCATCAGTCGCCGATATCTAATTGGCGCCACAGACTCCTCCATGGGTGTTGGGCTATCGTCATCGGTGGAGATCTTTGTAGGTTCAAAATCATCTTTTTCCATTGCAGCAAGCTCTTGCGCATATAGATCATCCGACGGCATCGTAGAGAGAGGAATGTGAAGGCTCTGATACCAATGTATGTTTTTGTGAGGTGATTACCTCATGCGTTGTGAAATCTCGTAGGATCCGAAAGAAGTCTACAAAAGTCTTCTTCATAGTTCCTCGCTCCAAACGTCCTCAGGATCCAGTGGTGATGTCTCGTGAGAGAAGTCTCGTAAATTAGCGAGGAAGATAAAGAGAGAATCTCAATCGAGTGTTATCTTGAGAAGCCAAAATACCACTCCCTTAAATAAGGGCCAAAGGGTGTTTTGGCAACCTTTTCCAAAGGGTGTTTTGGCAACCTTTTAACAAAAGGGTGCTAATTATGGGCAACCACCTTTTAATAGTTAACATTATGAATAAATCATCCAATAAATCCGATGAAAGCTAAGTTAACGTCTAAGTCAGACTTAGACTCAAGCTGGACTTAGGTTAAGTAATTAATGTGATAATTATTAGAAGCGATGAGTATAATATTTATATTTATTTTGAATAGTCGTCTCCAGGAACTTATAATTAGTGCGACAATAAAATTACATTAATGAATAAAAGTCAATCTTCGAAGATTACAAGTCTTTCAGAATGTTTATCGTTCTGCCATGTTAGCTCTAGGTTGGATAATATACTCCTCATGGTTTATCTTTTTCATATTGACTATAAAATCGACTGATAAGAAGAGAACGCTGAAGACGAGTAAATCATTTTTTACATCACTATTTATTTTGAATAGTCACTTAATCTGTGAGCATCTGGGTGATTATAAAATCTGTGTAATTAAAATCACATATATTAACATAATGATCATGCCAAATAAGAAATAGTATAAAAATAGTATCAAGGAAGAGGAGAAGATATCTTATTTTTTAATCATTGGGCTGGAGGATTTTTGTCAAAAGTCATTTCTAGTTCTCTTTTAACTTTCATCTTTATCTATTGAGAGAGAAATTTATCCATCTTCCTAAGAAGAGAAGTCTATCTGTCTTGTCTTTTCTGTCTACTTTCCTGAGAAAAGAAATTTGTCCATATTTTTGAGAAGAGAAATTTGTTCTCCTTGTTGAGAAATTTATCCATCTTTATCTATAAAAATAGTATCAAGGAAGAGGAGAAATCTTATTTTTTTAATAATTGGGCTGGAGGATTTTTGTCAAAAGTCATTCTTGGTTCTCTTTTAACTTTCATCTTTATCTATTGAGAGAGAAATTTATCCATCTTCCTGAGAAGAGAAGTCTATCTGTCTTTTCTATCTACTTTCCTGAGAAAAGAAATTTGTCCATATTTTTTAGAAGAGAAATTTGTTCGCCTTGTTGAGAAGAGAAGTATGTTCACCTTCTCGAGGAGAAAAGTCTATTTATCTTTCTAAGAAAAGAAATATGTCCGTCTTGACGAGAGAAGTTTGTCCACTTCAAAGAGAAATTTTTCTTCAAATCCCAACCCGTTAAGCGATTAACGCTTCAAAGAAAGCTCAGGTCTTTCAATAATTTCAAATCTAGATCATTTTATAGTAATGTCATTGATTGATTAACCTCCCCTAGTTAGAAGATATAATACTTTCATTTTTTTCAATCAAACATTATTCGCCCCTAGTTATCTTACACATTTATCATCGATCCGAATAAATTAATCTCCAGAATTAGTTCAATTGGTAAACATAAAAGAATTTATCTGTAATGTATAAGAGTCAATTTTCAAAAAAAATCATGATCTTGAGTTATCAACGATCTTTTTTTTACTTGTCAATTAGAGCTTAATTTATCTCTCTTTAGGATAGAGTAGTGATGAGGATGCTAATATGATCGTTTCGTTTTTTTTATAATAAATTTACAAATTTAAAAATAAAATAAATAGACTTCGACAAATATATACTATCCTAAATTGTTTATTGTCCTTGCTTGCTTTGGGTGGCACTGCATGACCTTGGGGTTAGGGAATTATTGACAACCAATCAATTTAATTTCCAAAATATTTTTGGCTTTATATCCACTTAATTATAATATAATTCCATTATGATTTGCAAGCCATAGCAAAAGGTTAAAGGTTTAAAGGGTTTAACTTTGTTACTCTTGCTGTAAATGAAATCTAGTTTCATATTTAACATCGGGATACCTCTTAACTCAAGACTAGTTTAACAGTTTCAGCTTTTAAAGTCGATCGCATTTAAGTTACATAGTGACGTGGAAAGAAATATCATGAGTCCTATATCGAGCTCAGCGTTTAATTAGATGATGAGCCTAAGATTTAACTAGATCAAATCAAATTAAACTTGGATCTAGTCAGGGGATCTATATATCATCTTTCGACATTTCCATATATGCATCTTCATATATGTTTCGGTAGATATATCTCTCGGCGTTTCTATATATGTCTCAGCAGATATGCTTATCTCAGTAGCTCTTTAATCATATCTCAACAGATATGGTTATTTCCTCACCGCTCCAGAAGGCTCTCCTTTTTAGGGGTTATATATCGTTCCAGGGTCGGAGGAGCAAAGACACACTACAAAAAAACTGTTTTTTGGCGACGAAATTTGGCAACGAATTATTTTCGTTGCAAATCTGCAACAAATATAGCGACGAATTTTAGGTTTCGTCGCAAATTTGTAACGAAAATAATTTTCGTCGCCAATTTATTTGATTTAAAAATAAATTCGAAATATCCGCGACGAATCGATCAATTCGCAGTAAATTTGCATTTAATTTATTTTTTCGTCGCCAATTTGCGACGGAAATAATTTTTGTCGCATAATTTAGCGACGAATTCAGAATTCGTCGCAGATATTTATTTTATTAAAAAAAAATAGAAAACAAGTTCTAGTGAACGAGTTTATTTTTAAATATTTTGCAACGAATTCGTGGATTCATTGCAAAATAGCAACGAATCCGAGAATTCGTTGCTGATTTTGCAACGAATCTGAGGATTCGTTGCAAAATTAATATTAAAAATTAAGTTAACGTTTTAAAAAGTTTTAATTTTTTTTTTAAAAATTTGCAACGAATCCAGGATTCGTTGCAAAATTAATATTAAAAATTAAGTTAACGTTTTAAAAAGTTTAAATTTTTTTTTTTTAGAATTTGCAACGAATCCTGGATTCGTTACAATTTTGCAACGAATCCTGGATTCATTGCAATTTTTGCAACGAATCCACGGATTCGTTGCAAAATTAATATTAAAAATTAAGTTAACGTTTTAAAAAGTTTAAATTTTTTTTTTTTAGAATTTGCAAAGAATCCTGGATTCGTTGCAATTTTGCAACGAATCCTGGATTCGTTGCAATTTTTTGTAACGAATCCACGGATTCGTTGTAATTTTTTTGCAACGAATCCTGGATTCTTGCAAAATTAATATTAAAAATTAAGTTAACGTTTTAAAAACTTTAAATTTTTTTTTTAATTTGCAACGAATCCAGGATTCGTTGCAAAATTAATATTACGAAAATAAGTTAACGTTTTAAAAAGTTTAAATTTTTTTTTAAAAAAAATTTGTCGTTGGAAATTTTATTTTACTTTACCCCCGATGCCCTAATTTCTTTTCCTTCCCCTCGCGTCGCGCCCAAGCCCTAATTTCTTTTCCTTCCCTCCGCCAGACGCTTCCGCCCCGCGAGCGGCGGCGCGCTTCCGGGCCAGGTTCCCGGCCAAGGAAGCGACTGCGCTTCGGCCGGGCCTGAGCCTGGCTAGCCGCCGCTGGCCACGCTTTTGTCCGGTCAGGTTCAATGGCATTGAGCCCGCTTCCGGCCGCTACGCACGGCTGGCCTCGCCTCCTCGGCCAGCTCTACCCTCGTCGGCCGGGCGCCGCCTCCTGCCAGGCCATGAGTCGCCGCCCTTATCCGACACTTGCGCACTGCTGCCTCCTCGCACGGCCGGAGCGTGCCGCCGGCGGTGTCCGAAGCCTAGCGCTGCGACCACGCCGGCAGCCATCGCCTACCGGTTCGAGATCGCCGGCACGCCGCGAGTCCACTCGCCACGCCACGGTAGGGCACTTCAGGGTTCGTCAGAGAGGTCTGGCAGTCGCCGCCAGGGAGCCGCCGACAGCCACCAATCGCCGGCTCGGAGACGCCTGCAGCCACCAGTGGTATAATTTTTTTTTAAATCATTGTTATTTTTTATATTGAAATTTATATTATTGTTAATTTTCTGTGTTGATCTAGAGTGGTATTAGAGTGGTATGGTATAGGTTAATTGCGCCCGATGCATTCCATTCAAAATCATACTGGGACTCCATGATATTACCATAATCTTGCAGATTTTTATGCCTGGGCCCAATTCATTGACACCTTAATGCCATGGTGGTTAGCATAAGATAGTGAGATGTCTTTTTATAACAAAGGATAATGTATACTAAATGCAGTAATACATGGAAACATATTATATGTTTTTATATCCTGATTTTGCAAACATTCAACTCATGTAACATATATAATATAAGTTTTCAAGTATGATAAAATTCAAGGATATGACACATAACCATTTCATAAACATTCACATACACCATCAGAATCTGCAACCCATTACAACTGTTGTCTTTCTTCGGTTCTGTTTAAAGATAGTTAAACATAGTGAATTCATATGTGAACTAACTGTATATTCGTATTATTGTAATTTCTAGGAGTTTATATTAATATAATTGATTGAAAACAGACATAATGCAGTGTGAAAGGAGTTGGATGTATAATAGGAATTTACCTGAACGTCGGGGTTTAACTGATGAATTTATGAGTGGGTTGCAAGAGTTTTTAAATTTCACAGTTAATAATGTTGAGTTTATGGATGGTAATCAGATAAGGTGTCCGTACAGAAAGTGTCACAATGGTAGATTTTTATCGTCTAGCAAAGTTTCAGAGCATCTTTGTAGATTTGGATTCGTTGCAAATTACTATAACTGGACATGTCATGGTGAACCATTTATATCTGATGAAGTTTATGATAGACACAACACACAAGTCTCTAGGGATCAAAGTGATTATAATCAATTAAATCCATATCAGAGGATGATATATGATGTAGCGGGCCCGAATTTGATTCCCCAATCACAAGGTGCAACTTCAAGTTGTCCTCCAACAGTTGAGCAAATGTTTACTAATGCATCACCCTTGGAATAGGTACAAGTAACATATATCGGTCAGAATATGAATAATGAAGCATATCTCAAATTTCAGGAGGTGTTGAGTGCTGCAGATGCACCTTTATGGGCTGGTTGTGAAACTCACACTAAACTATCGTTCACTGCAAGAATGTTGAATGTCAAGGCAGAGCATAATGTGTCTGAAGATTGTTTTAATAATTTTGTTCAAGCTTTTGAAGAGGCATTGCCGCATGATCATATACTGCCCAATGATTTGTACAGTATGAAAAAACTGATGAAAGAATTAGGTCTCCCAGTGGAAAGAATTGATGTGTGCAGAGATGGTTGTATGTTATATTGGGGAGATGATGCAGATGTGGATGTTTGTAAATTCTGTAATCAAGATAGGTACAAGAGCACTAGTAGGAGGCAACAATGACGTAAATCATATAGTCAGTTGTTTTATTTGCCTTTAACTCCTAGGTTACAAAGGCTTTATGCATCAAAGACAACTACTGAACACATGACTTGGCATGCAAATCATCGAACAGAAGAGGGACTAATGTGTCATCCATCAGATGCAGAGGTGTGGAAAAATTTTGATAGAACATATCCTGATTTTGCGAAAGAGACTCGAAATATTAGGTTAGGTCTCTGTGCTGACGGATTTGCTCCATTTGGTAAATCAGGAAGACACTATTCTTGTTGGCCAGTTATATTATGTCACGCCCCGAGGGAGTCCCCGCCAGACGAAAATCCGGCAGCATCTCCCCTGTACGGTTGACAATATCAATTTTTATACAAAGCCTACACGGCCACTATACATCGGTCAACACGACCGGAATCCAAACATCACATGCAGGTAATCAAATAGGCCTCAGGCCAACAAATCAAGGTAAATATAAGTCTACACTAACTAGACTTACCCCTTCTGCCATCTGAGCAGGAATAACCCAACCAAAACCAACCGGAATAAAATCCGAATAAAGGTCTACAAGGACACCACAAATCCACGAGTACATAACCAAAACATCAGGACCTAAACATCTCTTCTATACAAGATCCAAAACCATAAGACCAATAAAAACCTATCCACTTCGACGAGGGGGATTGGCAACTGGACTCTCTCGACTTCATCCTCGAAATAAAATGAATCAACGGGTGAGTTCAAAGAACTCATGTATAGTAGATATGAATAGCAAGAAATAGCTAACAATACTAATCATGCCAAGATCAGCCTCATATATATGGTAAGCAAGAAATAAATGCAAAAGGATCAGATTTCACCGAGTCTCCTACTGATATAGGAGCATGTGCCCTACTATAAGAGATAAAGTCATCACCATATAAGAATATGAATCAGTATGCATGTCAATCATATGCAACATCCAAGGCATCAATACAATAATGCAGCAAACACAATACAAATGCAATCCGTGCAAAATGCATGCCGTGCCAATGACATGGTCACCCCTGACGCCAGTCAGCCGCCTCACACACAATGGTGAAGCCGAGTGGGTAGGGCTATGACAACTGTGCACTCTGCCATCACTGCTCCTGAGTGACCGAGTGGACAGGATGCTGTCGGAGTACACCTATCCTCCTGCCCCAAACATAGTGGGGGAGCTAAGCTCTCATCTCCGGTGTCATAGGCCGGAGGAGGGATCCTCGCCGCTACCACGCTGCCTCGCTGCGCTACCATGAGCGGTCGGCGGAGCTCGAGAGCAACTGCACACACCCTCCTGATGTACCACTAACCCATGAGTGGCAGTGTGTGCAGGCCATGTAACTAGCTGCGGGCTCAACAATAATGGAACCCCGTCCAGCCAGCATGCGATCATGCAAGATGGTGCATGATACTAAAGCATGTAAATCCAACTACAAATATCCATCCGAATAATATGCAAAGTCAATAAGTGCATATAACTGATCCAAGCAACCATGATCCAATAAAACAGGGAAGATATAATCATACTGATCAAATGCATGTAGCAAGTAGGCACTAAGCATACTAGGCATATAAACATGAAAAGTATTGCATGCTATCCTAACTAACATATCAACTTGACTATATCTAAAAGATAAGTCAAAGTACCCGCAAGAATAACCAAATCGTCACGACTGGGAACCTGCCTCGTGACCAAAACCTGCATATAGCATAATTATAGTCAAGCACAAAATATACAATTCAACAACAAATCGAATACTTAATCGATTTCCTTTATAACCCAATTAATTCCTAATCCTCCACATATCATACCGATCAACCGAATAACACCCGAATCAACCCAAATCGACCAATCAAGTCCGACTCAACCCTTTCACAGCCGTTCTTTCAGGATTACCTCCAACCCTAACCACACGACACCCTCCAAATCAAACCCTCACAGCCTCTCACAGCCGACCCCCAATTCCTTCCCTACTGCCCTGTTCACCATCACCAACCACACTCACCGATCGACCATAACAGAAAAGACCCTTACCTACTCCGGCGACCATCGGCCAAGGGCAGAGGAGGAGGCGTCGGGCAGAAGAGGCCGACGCCGCCATCTAGGAAGAGGAGTCCGCGAGCACGCGAGGGAAGAGGGGTGTCGTCTCAGCGTCGGCACGAGGGGGAGCCCGCTGCATCATGGATGGCGCAGCTCATGGCGTCGGGCGGCGATGCTCGCGGTGAGCGCAAACGAGGGCGCAGCGGGGAAAGAAAGCTCACCGCGGAGGAAGAGGCGCCGCGCGACCGCGAGGGAGGTTGCGGGCGGCGGTTGTCGGCGGCGGTGCCGACTCAAACGAGGAAAAGGGGCGACGGTGCGAGGAAGAAACGGTGGCGGCGGTTCGATGGCACAGACGCGACGAGCGAGAAAAGGGAAGGGCTCGGGCGCGAAGGGGAAAGAAAATCGGGAAAATTAGGAAGATAAAACCTAGATTTATAACCTAGGTTAATTAACCCCATTAACTAGTCTAAACAAGCCCCTTTAAAAGTCTGTTTTTCTTATCCCCGTAATTATCTTATATATGCCCCGTTTAAATCCAAAATTTTTAGAAAATTCCTAAAATTTCTCCAAAAATCTAAAATATTTCCAGGATTATTTTCCTAAATTTTGGCCATAAAATTTTATATTTTAAATTTTCAGTATTTAACATTCTCCCCCACTAATAAAAATTTGGTCCCCAAATTTCCTACTCGTATATTAGTACGAGATGTCCCAACAACCATCTCGAGCATCTGGAGACAAGTCACACCTCAAGTGACTAAGTGGTTCTTGATATCCCTTAACATCAAATCACACTTACTTCTAGCAAATTTCTTCCAAGGTATGAATAGTATCTTCATATCGACCACTTATCATAAGTACTATCTGCAGAGTGGAGCTCTATATCCGTGACTGCTAAAGACTTTACCATAATCCTAAGGTAAATCTGAATCGCTATCACATACGATACTCAAAGATCCTCCATGAACTGGAAATCGCCACAATATAACCTATCCAGCGATCCTATAACTCATCGTATGGATCTAGAGAAAATGAGCGGACTTAGCTAATCATACTAAGTCCTTTCCGAATTCCAATTAATCTCCCAACACCGTCCATCATACTAGGCTCCCACTTTCCTCTTGGTACAGAACCTTACTGATTATTTATATACCACCTTTACCAGACTTCCAAATCAACTATATTCCGCATGTCGTTCCTCCACGGAGAACGTTTCAATACTTACTATTTTCCGGATACAATCTTAAACATCGGCAACATATACAACCTATTGTAATCTTCAGCAATACCTATCAAAATATCGTGACCAAGTCTCGTGGCTCTCGGAGTAATGCAAAAGGCACTACTTACGGGCAACGACATGCTACCACGACCGGGACTCATAGCCAGTCAAGATGTCAGGTAGCTATCTAGCCACCTACTACATACAAATTCCAATATCACTAATTCCGAACCGGTAGAGCAAAAGTACAACTCTATGGTAGATGCTCTCTATCATCACAACAGGAATCTATCTGTTGTTCCCGTATTAATAGTAACTCTTCCTAAATTCAAATGCAACTACACAGTAGCTAGCTAAAACCTCATAAGCATATCTGCTCCTCACCTCTACAAAACAACATAATATCTGCTAAGTCCACGTCATATATATATATGACAACCCATCTCGTAGTTCCTCATTTGACATAACCATGGGATACGTCTCAATCAACTAAAACAGAAACGCTCCATTCTCTGAAACATTGCATTCGCATACAATACCCTTCCTTCCACCCGAGAATGATCAAACAACTCTGGTGTAAAAGTCAACCATCGTCTGAGCCCTGAAACTAGTTTCACAAGCTTCAGACTAAATAAATTCCATTACCCGTCAGCGGTGTAATACCACTAGAGCATCCTATCCATATCTATGGTAATAATAAATCAAATCAATACCAGAAAATCATCATTTACGGGCGAGTGCTCAACTCCAACTCGCCACCATCACAATGATCCAATCGTGTCCGTAATACACGATTTCCCAAATCCTCGGACGACTAAGTCGCCATAAGTCAAACAAGATAATCAAACCTCGCAATTCATACCAAGTATGAAATTGTCATCACTATACACGCATCCTCTTTACTCTAGTCGATGATATATCAATCATCCTATAACTTTGATAATTGTATGACACCTGTCACTACAATATCAACACACCAATCATAAATCAATCCTAGAGTATACACAGTGTCCTATAGTGATCTAAATAGATCCTCAATCCACCATGAAGGATAATCATTTCCTTCTACCACTACCATTCCATCATCGAAAATCGTTGTATAACCTCAAAGGTCCATCTCTTTTTAACCAAGAGTTCGGATCTTCTCTCGAAGAAATCGGGACAAATAAACATCCCATACAACACCTCCTATAATAAGGTAAACGATCTTTCATCGCTTGACGGTACGATACACGCCTTTATCCATAACCAAATCACTAATAGTAGGGTGATATTTTACGAGGGTTTACTCCTTGACCTTCAAATGGATGACTAGCAAGCCATATACATAGCTTACTAATTCGACATCACGACACCTCTAAAGAATACGCATCAAATCATCATTAGATTACTCAAGATCAATACGCCATCGAACTCGCCCACACCCTGAGTAGGGCAATTTCACTAAGTCAATAGTTTTCCTAGCCACAAAAGTACCGTAACTACTAAAGACAATACTTTTCCTATAGCTCAGAGATATCCTTCAGCTTGCTTGGTCCCAAAACACGAGAACTCCCAAAAAATCCAAGGATAAGAAAATCCTCGAAACACAAAAACCCACAAACCAAAACCAAAAACCAATAAAATTGTCACGTCCTGGGGGCATATCCGTCATCCAAATGACAAGGGAGCCCCTTAGTGACAATATCCAGAATCCATGGACCAAATATGGTAAAAAAACCTCGAAATAATTATAGAAATATAAGTATTTCAATAACTGCATGCATGCACGACTAAACATATATCAAACAAAGTAAAATAGTTTTGTGACACCAAATCCAATTGCGACCAAAAATCCAAAGTGCATAAATAAAATGCAATACCAATAAAGTAAACAAAGCGGCATCTCGACGATGCAGTGGGACAAGCACGGCAATGAACTCTCTGAGCGACTCGAAGGTAGGTCAACATGACACATCCTCCATCAGTTAACCTAGAGGATAAATGAGGAGGGGATAAGTACAACCACTCTGTGGATGTATAGACAATAGTGCATAATCATAATGCACATAATGGAAGTCACAGGGAACAAGCTAGAGTAACCCAACCCTCAGAGTACCAATATCAGTCTGCAACTAACCTAATCAGCAGTATAATAAATATACCTGCAATATACTCAACCACTGCAACAAGCAGTGCACATCTGGATACCACGACAAAGCCTCGTGGCTCTCGAGGTAATACAAAGGGAACTATCTATGAGCTACCGCGAACGTAACTCGTGGGTCGACAATCAATAGCACTGTCTACGTGCAACTACATGCTACCACGAATGGAACTCGTGACACCGATTATCCTAGGTTGTTAAGCCTAAGATTACCCAACGCATCTTGCATAGAACGACTATCCAAATTGATAAGGATCATCGATCTACAATTAAGCCCATTAAGGCGGTTAAGCGAGGGTTTCAACACCTCTAAAACGAAATGTTTACCAAAGTCGGTAAAGATCATCGACTAATAAATAAATTCCTCCAGATGGTTAGTCTAAGGTTCTAACCCTTCTAATATAAATGGTTATCAAGGTCGATAAAAGTCCTATGTCCACTAATAAACTCGTCGAGACGAGTAATCATAGGGTTTCATCCCAATTAACAGGAAATGTCTATTAAGGCCAATAAGGACCACAAGTCTACTATCAAGCCCTTCAAGAGGGTTAATCCCAAATTATATCGTCCTACCAGCTCAATCATGCATGCTACAACATGCTACCACGAACAGATCTCGTGGTTACTTAACCTGTAAAGTAGCTATCTAGCTACAGATGTCATACAAATCCGATTATCACCAACGAATAACGCAAGAATATATCTTGCAATAGGTCATCTCAACCATGCATGAGAGACCACATGTATACAAAGCACCTACCTATAGAGAGACTCTACTGCAGACTCTCTCTCTCAACCAAGAATGGGAGATATAGTAAAGATTAATCGCATCCTAATCATTCGACCTCCGATCACCATATCACAGAAACAGTAAATGGGTAATCACATACCAATATGCACATCCGGTTATTACGCCTAAGGTTCCAACACCTAGGGTTCCACTAATGTTGTTTCATTCCTGAGATCCGCTCCTACAGAATAACCTCATCTAAGTTATTCTACCTCTACCAGTCTTAATTATGGTATCCACCACAAAACACATAACCATATAAACATATAACAAGCTGTCTAATAAACGACAGCATAGTCCTACTAATGGGAATCAATGGCTGAAATTAATTAGGGTATATCTAAAGGGTCATGCCAGATCAAAGTCAATGCCAGAACAAAGTCGAGGCAATATATAAATAAAGCATCAGATGCTTATATATACTCTAAACTACATAAGCTATGTAATCATGTCCTCATACCTTCTACGAATTTATCCATCTTAGTCATATTATTCAACTAGTCTAATAATCCTAATACTAGTCAAATCCTAAGAGGTAAACATCTACCAATATATCTTATCATTTATATCACAATGATAACAAGCTACGTATAGCAGTAATAGCAATTTATAACCAAATGCTATCTATAAACCAGCAACCTAAAAATCTAACAGTCTAACAGATATCAAGTTAAAGCAATACTAGATAAAACATGATATCACCGCATAACCAAATATAACCAATATAAATATATACCAAATCTAGAAAATTTTCTAGAATTTATTTACCTGTTAGCTGTCTGGAGATGTCCTGTTGCCGCCAAATCCCCCATATTGACCTCGTCAATAATACCTCGAATTTCCGAAACATAAAAATCGAATCGAAGTAAACTCGAAAATACCAGTTAACTGCCAAACTTGGCGAACTCCATAACCCAAAGACCCTAAGGAACTCGGAAACCTACGCTCTGATACCAAATAAATTGTCACGCCCCGAGGGAGTCCCCGCCAGACGAAAATCCGGCAGCATCTCCCCTGTACGGTTGACAATATCAATTTTTATACAAAGCCTACACGGCCACTATACATCGGTCAACACGACCGGAATCCAAACATCACATGCAGGTAATCAAATAGGCCTCAGGCCAACAAATCAAGGTAAATATAAGTCTACACTAACTAGACTTACCCCTTCTGCCATCTGAGCAGGAATAACCCAACCAAAACCAACCGGAATAAAATCCAAATAAAGGTCTACAAGGACACCACAAATCCACGAGTACATAACCAAAACATCAGGACCTAAACATCTCTTCTATACAAGATCCAAAACCATAAGACCAATAAAAACCTATCCACTTGACGAGGGGGATTGGCTGGACTCTCCCGACTTCATCCAAATAAAAATGAATCAACGGTGAGTTCAAAGAACTCATGTATAGTAGATATGAATAGCAAGAAATAGCTAACAATACTAATCATGCCAAGATACTCATATATATGGTAAGCAAGAAATAAATGCAAAAGGATCAGACTCACCGAAGTCTCCTACCCCGATATAGGAGCATGTGCCCTACTATAAGAGATAAAGTCATCACCATATAAGAATATGAATCAGATGCATGTCAATCATATGCAACATCCAAGGCATCAATACAATAATGCAGCAAACACAATACAAATGCAATCCGTGCAAAATGCATGCCGTGCCAATGACATGGTCACCCCTGACGCCAGTCAGCCGCCTCACACACAATGGTGAAGCCGAGTGGGTAGGGCTATGACAACTGTGCACTCTGCCATCATCGCTCTGGTGGCCGAGTGGGCGGATGTCAGTCGAGTACACCTATCCTCCTGCCCCAAACATAGTGGGGAGCTAAGCTCTCATCTCCCCTGTCATAGGCCGAGGAGGGATCCTGCCCGCTACCACGCCGCTCGCCGCTACCCATGAGCGGCCCTGAGCTCGACAGAGCAACTGCACACACCCTCCTGATGTACCACTAACCCATGAGTGGCAGTGTGTGCAGGCCATGTAACTAGCTGCTGGCTCAACAATAATGGAACCCCGTCCAGCCAGCATGCAATCATGCAAGATGGTGCATGATACTAAAGCATGTAAATCCAACTACAAATATCCATCCGAATAATATGCAAAGTCAATAAGTGCATATAACTGATCCAAGCAACCATGATCCAATAAAACAGGGAAGATATAATCATACTGATCAAATGCATGTAGCAAGTAGGCACTAAGCATACTAGGCATATAAACATGAAAAGTATTGCATGCTATCCTAACTAACATATCAACTTGACTATATCTAAAAGATAAGTCAAAGTACCCGCAAGAATAACCAAATCAAATCCACGATCGAACTCCTCGTGACCAAAACCTGCATATAGCATAATTATAGTCAAGCACAAAATATACAATTCAACAACAAATCGAATACTTAATCGATTTCCTTTATAACCCAATTAATTCCTAATCCTCCACATATCATACCGATCAACCGAATAACACCCGAATCAACCCAAATCGACCAATCAAGTCCGACTCAACCCTTTCACAGCCGTTCTTTCAGGATTACCTCCAACCCTAACCACACGACACCCTCCAAATCAAACCCTCACAGCCTCTCACAGCCGACCCCCAATTCCTTCCCTACTGCCCTGTTCACCATCACCAACCACACTCACCGATCGACCATAACAGAAAAGACCCTTACCTACTCCGGACCGGCGTGGCGGGAGGAGGCGTCATGGCGAGAAAGAGGCCGCCGCCGCCATCTAGGGAAGAGGAGTCCGGCGAGCACGCGAGGGAAGAGGGGTGTCGGTCTCGGCGTCGGCAGCGGAGGGGAGCCCGGCGCGTACCGCGGTGGATGGCGAGCTCGCGGCGTCGGGCGGCGATGCTCGCGGGAGCGCAAACGAGGGCTGCAGTGGGGGAAAGAAAGCTCAGCTGCTGCGGAGGAAGAGGCGTCGCGCGACCGCGGAGGGAGGTTGCGGCGGCGGCGGTTGTCGGGCGGCGAAGGGCTGCCGACCGCAACGAGGAAAAGGGGCGACGGGTGCGAGGAAGAAACGGTGGCGGCGGTTCGATGGCACAGACGCGACGAGCGCGAGAAAAGGGGAAGGGCTCGGGCGCGAAGGGGAAAGAAAATCGGGAAAATTAGGAAGATAAAACCTAGATTTATAACCTAGGTTAATTAACCCCATTAACTAGTCTAAACAAGCCCCTTTAAAAGTCTGTTTTTCTTATCCCCGTAATTATCTTATATATGCCCCGTTTAAATCCAGAAAATTTTTAGAAAAATTCCTAAAATTTCTCCAAAAATCCCGAAATATTTCCAGGATTATTTTCCTAAATTTTGGCCATAAAATTTTATATTTTAAATTTTCAGTATTTAACATATTAACTCCGTATAATCTTCCGCCTGGGATGTGCATGAAAACACCGTATATGTTTTTAACATTGGTTGTGCCTAGCCCAAAAAATCCGAAGAAGTTAATAGATGTTTATATGCAACCATTGATTGCAGAGCTAAAACAACTATGGGATGAAGGTTTCCCTACATACGACGTTCATACTAATCAGATGTTTGTAATGAAGGCTGCTCTTCTTTGGACCATAAATGACTTTCTGGCTTATGGTATGCTATCAGGTTGGAGTACTGCAGGGATCTTAGGATGCCCAATATGTATGGAGAGATCAAAGTCGATTAGATTGAAGCATGGTAAGAAGCCGAGTTATTTTGATTGTCATAGACAATTTTTACCACTAAATCATAATTTCAGAAGGAATAAAGATGAATTCACTAGGAATCGAATTGAAAGAACACCTCCGCCATTGAGATTGACAGGTCAAGATATTTGGTACAGAGTTCATCACTTTCCATCTGTTATTGAAGAGCCACATGGTACAACTTATGAATATGGAAGCAACCATAAATGGACCAAACGAAGTATATTTTAGGAGTAACCGTATTGGTTTAGTAATTTGATTCATCATAATCTCGATGTTATGCATATTGAGAAGAATATTTTTGATAATCTGATAAATACAGTGATGGATATCACCGGAAAAACAAAAGATAATCTGAATGCAAGAAAAGATATGCGACTCATTTGTAAACGACCCACCCTTGATGTTGATGAAAATAGTAGAGGACCAAAACCAAAGGCAGTTTATACATTGAATAAGGAACAGAGACGTGTTGTTTGTGAATGGTTGAAGTCATTGAGATTTCCTGATGGGTATGTTTCTAATCTTGGGAGATGTGTCGATATGAAGGAATGCAAATTGATGGGTTTGAAAAGCCATGATTGTCATATATTCATGGAAAGACTAATTCCTATTGCCTTTAAAGAACTCTTACCGAATTTTGTATGGGGTGCCATTACAGAGTTAAGTATTTTTCTTCATGATATATGCTCAACAGTTTTGGGATATTCACACATGGAGAAGTTAGAGAGAGACATTCCAATCATTTTGTGCAATTTAGAAAAAAAATTTCCGCCAACATTTTTTGATTCAATGGAACATCTTTTGGTTCACTTGCCATATGAGGCCAAAGTTGGAGGACCAGTTCATTATCGATGGATGTATCCTTTTGAAAGGTATAATTCGCATATTCTATACTTCGTTATTATTGCATAAAAATGTATAATTTTTTTATATATTCATTTCTAATACAATTTTTTATATTACAATCAGATTCTTATATCATTTGAAGAAAAAAGTGAAAAATAAGGCACATGTTGAAGCCTCTATTGTGAATGCATATATTGTGGAGGAAGTAACAACTTTTGCATCATATTATTTTGAACCTCACGTTCAGACCAAAAGACGGAAATCCGGAAGGAATGATGAAGGTCCCGTCGATCCCAATTTGAATTCATTTTCAATTTTTAATTATCTTGGTCGACCAAGTGGACCGTGTAAGCAACGATACTTAACTGATCAAGAATGGCGGGCAGCCCAGACATATGTTTTACTTAATTGTCCAGAAGTATCGTCATATTTCGAGTTAGTATATATTTTCTATTTCTTCGTTAAGTGTTAATTTTTTTATGTTATAATTCAATTTTTTATTATAGGATTTTCCAAAACTTATATTCTGAAATCCCGACACGTGAATTTGATCACTTCTGCGATCAAGAATTTGCACCATGGTTCAAATCATATATAAGTAGTTTTAATTACCTCATTTTTGTTTACACATATCTTAGCTTTTAAATAAATATCATTTTCATTTGACTATAGGTTTATGCTAATCAAACTCACATTCAGCAAGAATTGCTAATCCATCTATCATGGGGTCCAAAAGCAATGGTACGACTCCAAAGATATTTCATAACATATAATTTCCATACTCAAGAATATGGAAATGAAAAGAGTACAATGAATAGTGGAGTATGTGTTAAGTCTTCCAATGATGGAGGTGCAAGCAATGAATTTTATGGTTTGCTGGATGAAATAATAGAGATTGAATATCCTGGTCCAGAAATGCGAGTTATCTTATTTATGTGTCGCTGGTTTGACCCCGTCAGAGGGATGAAGGTGCATCCACAGTATAATTTGGTTGAAATAAATCATAAAAGATTGTATAAGAGATATGAACCATTTATTTTGGCACAACAAGCGATTCAAGTTTTCTATGCTCCGTATCCTAGTTTGAGGCGTGACAAAAATGAATGGTGGGATGTTTGTAAAACAAAAGCACGGAAAAAAATTGAAGAGCGCTGGCAAGACATTGCATATCAACAAGACAAAGTTACAAATATGTTTCATACCGAGGAATATATTATTCCAACATTACGAGATCCCAGCGGAGTAGTGATTAACGTGGATGCAACTGAAATTGATGATAATGATGAGGAGGAGGGGGAGGAGGAGGAGGACGGGGATGAGGAGGAAGAGGAGGAGGAGACCGATGATGAGGAGACTGATGAGGATGAGGAAGATGATAATGAGGACTTTGAATTTTGACGTCTAGGGTAAGTTTTTTTATATATAATTTTAGTTTTAAACTATAATTTTACCAAATTTCTTAGCTCAATTATTTGTTTATATAATGTCTCATTGTTAAATTTATATCTTTTGTCTCTGTATGTTGTGTATAATTTGTTCTTATAGGTTATCAGAGGTGACATCATCGTAGCTTATCGTAGTCTCTCATTTCTTCATTATGAATATTGTAAGTTTTTCATGTTCTTCATTAAGCATAAAAGTTTTATTTGCTTTATTCTAATTTTGATTTTTGTTGATAGTTTCGACGTGGTGGCCAGAGACGACAGAGTACTAGTACTGGCCAGACTGTAGAATACGAAAAAAAAAAAAAAAAAAAAAAATTTAATTAACTCGTTAATTAATTAGGATTAATTAGGAGATTAATTAGGCTTAAATATTCAAATAAATTAATGGAATTAAGTAATGGATTAATGAATCAATTAATATGGGCTTAATGAGATGGGCTCAATGAGATGGGCTTAAATATGGGCATGGGCCAATGAGATGGACTTGGGCCAACATGGGTCAATAATCTAACTGATTGAGTTTAGGTTTGAGCCGGGTTAACGGATCAATCGAACGACATTTAAAGTCGCAACGCCGATCGTCTCATTTCCATCGCGATCACTCGTTCTTCTCCTCAACGCTTCGCCGCTGCTTTCTCGCCGATCTCGCCGGGCGATCCGGCGAAAGGCAGCGACGGCCGCTATTAGATCTCCCCGGGGATCAAGAGAGGGTTCTCGCCGGGAAAGAAGTCGCGCGACGCTTTCCGAGGACGACGATTAGGCGCAGCAAAGTCGCCATCGGAGGTAAGGATCGAATGACGGCTTTCCTTTCGAGTAGAGATCTGGTATTTGGGGTTGTTTTTAGCTTAGATTGGTTTTTGGCAGTGATCGGGAGTTGGGTTGTTCCGGCGAGCAGTCGGGATTTGGGGAGATAACGCCGCCGGTGAAGGTTGATCTCGGTAAGTTAGATCTAACCCAATATTGCTATCTGTGATATCCATTGAATTATGTTCTGTATACTGGGATTGTGTGATTCGTGTAATATTAGTTAATCGGTTGTGGGCTCAGATGGTTAAGAATCGATACTGGATGGGGTGAGTAAATTGTGTTCCTTCGTTCTGTGTTGAGGAAGTTCTGTGTGGGTATGGTTGTTGAGGGTGATCTGGATTGTTTCCGCGTGAGCGTAGATTGAATGCAGGTGTTGCCGAAGATGCTCCGTTTGGTGTCAAGGGTGAGAGCTGCTGTCGGGAGAAAATCAAGATGGGGAAAGTGGTTAATTAGGCTTTCCGTGGTGTTAATTGTGTAGGAGATCGAGTGATTAAAAGTAGGTTCTGTGGATGGTTTGATTGGGTTGTAATCTATTTGAGGTCAGGATGGATTGTCCCTAACCAAGAATTGTGCCGGCTATGGGTGTTCGTAGAAAGGAGAGTTGTGATGATAGAGTTGATATTGTGATTGTGGATTTGGGTAGTATAGTGAATTTGAATTGCCAATGAGTGGTTAGGCTTGTTGTTTCGGGTATTGGTGCTCGAGTAATATTAATGGATCTTTGACCTATTTAGACTTAGAGATCTATGTAGTTGACCTAGGTAGTGTAACGAAGTTGGGATAAGTATGGTTCTTATTCGTAGATGGGAAAATAATACGAATATAAAATAGTATTTATTCGTATTATTATTGGAGTGTTATGCTAAATCCTAATTTGTTATTATGTGCAGGTTTGGGATACGGCGCATCGATCGTGAGGATTATACGAGCCAGATCGTGTGGGTAATATCTACCTGGTCCGGTAGTTTGATCAATTCTAGTGCATGATAGTTTACATATGGTTATTCTTGTTTACCTTAGATCCACTCATATTGTATCTTGTGCTTGTACTTAACCTGCGATCTTTGAGATATTGCTGTTAATCTATCATACCTTTATCTCGGATAGAAATTATAACCTCGTTGTTTGTTAGCCGACAGGTATTCGCTAAATGCATGTAGTCACTAGTGTGGACGTAAATGGGGTTAATGGGTTCCATCACTAGGTTAGGTGATGAGTCCTGGTCTGTACCGCATATATATTAGTGAGTTAACTTGATGAACCTATTTACCTGTACATAGGTAAGTAAGTTGGGGTTACGGATCAATCGTCCTTGCATGGTTGACTTTTGTTGACTAGATCTCCTTGTGGATTAGGGAGTGTTATGGGGATGTATGTGTGAGCTATGCATCATTACATTTGCATGCATGCTGACGACTGGGTCTTCCTTGTGGAAGAGACGGGTCATCGGACATCCTGCCTCCCCGGCCACTCGGGGTAGTGGTAGCAGGGTTGAGGGCAGAGCATTAGATGTGCCGCGCTCGACCACTATATATGGTGGTAGCTTGAGATGCGCACCTGGCCACTGTGCAGAGTGGTGTTAGCACTCGCCCACTATAGATGGTGGTTGTTACGACGTGCAGTTGTCCTGTGTGCGGCGCTTGTCTACTCATGGGTAGGGCGTGGCTGCAGAGGACCCTAGGAGTAGTTAGCTTTACGCTTATATACTACTCATTCATACTACCCAACTCGCCACCGAGAGTAGTGGTAGCTAGAGTCGGGCTAGTTGTCATTTGTCGTGCCACCTTGGCCACTGGGGTCGTGGTTGACGTCCGCAGACAAAGGACCATGCATATGCATTGATATATATATGTATGCATGTATTTGATATATGTTTTACATATGCCCGTGAGATGTCGCATTTGATTGTCGCATATGATTGTACATCATGCTACATGCTTTGCATATTTTATATACCGTATGTGTTGAGCATGAGTGTGTACTATTTGGATTATGTCATGATATACCTTGTGATGTTATAGATCATACGGAGGATGATGTGTATGTACATTACTTTATGTAAGTCGATCCGCTCAGCTTTATGCTATGAGTAGGACATATATGTGATTTTATGCTTAGTAATCGTATGCATTGGTGACTCATGTCGACATACCTGTAGATCTTCACATGTATACTTGTAGATCTCTTACCCTGTATGTTGTTCATGCACTTCTATATATTACCCCTGAGTTTTATACTCACCACCCTGGACCCTGGGTTTTCTGTCGCCCAGGTGGTAGATAGAAGACTTTGGCAGAGACTTGGAGCATTGCCACCCGATCCCATCTCGCTGTTTTTCCGAGGGTTTTGTTTCCCATCTCATGTATCTACATATGGACTTTATTGCTATTGGAGACCGTGATGTATTTTGCTCTTGTGATATTCGATATGAGATTCTGTTTTTGGTATGGACGGATATACCGATGTACCGATGTTATTGAGTTGTATTTCCATTATGTTTGACTTCCGCTATTGATGTTATATGTTTTGCTGTGTTGTTATACATTTTCGATATGTGTTATACTGGCTGCGACTTTGTACCGTATTGGAATTGTCATAAGGGGGTGCCGTCCGTTGGCCGGACAGAGTCTACCTCGGGGCGTGACAATTTTATTGGTATCAGAGCCATGGTCCATGTCAAGCCATGAACCTCGAACGAAGGAAGTTGAGCTCCCACGTCCGGATCAAGAGAACCAGACATCAGGAAGGAAGTCTAGTTGGGTCGGGGGGACCGAACAACTGGCAGGAAGTCCTGGTGGGTTGAAGATTGGACATCAAGCAGAGAAAATCCTTCGAGGAGGGATAGGCTTGAGGGGGGGCCCAATGTGGTCCTTCGTTTGAGGGGGGGATTGTTGGGAGTATGGGGAATACAATCAAAGTCCCACATTGGTAAGACATGGAAAAGATCATGTGCTTATAAGAAAAAAAGATATCTCCATTGGTATAAGGCCTTTTGGGTAAAGCCCAAAAACAAAACCATGAGGGCTTAGGCCCAAAGTGGACAATATCATACCATTGTGGAGATATGTGGAGTTTATAAGCACTAACAATTGGTATCAGAGCCATGGTCCATGTCAAGCCATGAACCTCGAACGAAGGAAGTTGAGCTCCCACGTCCGGATCAAGAGAACCAGACATCAGGAAGGAAGTCTAGTTGGGTCGGGGGGACCGAACAACTGACAGGAAGTCCTGGTGGGTTGAAGATCGGACATCAAGCAGAGAAAATCCTTCGAGGAGGGATAGGCTTGAGGGGGGGCCCAATGTGGTCCTTCGTTTGAGGGGGGGATTGTTGGGAGTATGGGGAATACAATCAAAGTCCCACATTGGTAAGACATGGAAAAGATCATGTGCTTATAAGAAAAAAGATATCTCCATTGGTATGAGGCCTTTTGGGTAAAGCCCAAAAATAAAACCATGAGGGCTTAGACCCAAAGTGGACAATATCATGCCATTGTGGAGATATGTGGAGCTTATAAGCACTAACAATTGGTATCAGAGCTCTAGGTTGCGATGCCATGCAATAATGTTTTGTCGGATTTTGGGACCTCGGAAATCGTTTTGATTTGATTTGATGTCGATTTTCGGTAAGATGGGATTGACAGAGGCATGAGCTCCGAGTTGTCCGAAGTAAGAAATCTTAACACTTAATATTTTCTGGATTAAATATTTAAGTAAGTCGTTCAACAGGTGTGAACAGACGATATTATGGCACCTGTTCAGACTCGTAAGAGAGGTCGACCATCTAAACAGCCTAACTCCGGAGGACCGATTGATCAGGAGGAGCCACGACAGTCTCCTACCAGAGGTTCAGAACCTCAAGAGCCTGATGTACCCTTGACTACGCCGAATGCTACGGATTCCAGTTGGGTCAGAGTCAAGGCACGTATACCGGTGTTAGCACGGTCAGCCAAGGACCGATTCACGCTATTCCGAGGCGAGTCTGATCCCTGGATTGCACGGACTTGGTTAGACAATTTGGAGGATACATTTGAGTTCATGAGTTGCACCGATGAGGAGAAGGTGGGTCTAGCAGCTTATCATCTTAGGGAGCAGGCGGTTACATGGTGGAAAATGCAGAAGACCTTGATGGGAGAGCAAAACATCACCTGGGCAGTTTTCCGAGATATATTCTGGAGGCAGTATTTTCCTTCTGCGTTCTCTACCGCACGCCGTCAGGAGTTCTTAAGCCTTAAGCAGGGGGATCGATCAGTTATGGAATACAATGCAGAGTTTACTCGATTAGCGGAATTGTCCGCGATCGTAGACAGATGAGGACCGGATGTTACAATTCACACAGGTTTGTGGCATTATATTCGAGTAAGAATGTCCGGATCCTCCATTAACTCGCACTGAGAGGCAATCGGATAGGGCTCTGTCTATTGAGATGACTTCTCAGCAAATTGCAAAGGAGAAGGAAGTAGAAAAGCAGATGTCCCAGGGAAAGCAGCGGAGGCAGGATACGACCACTGAGACTCGTAAGAAGCAATCGAGTGGGGCTTCGTGGTACTTGGAGGGATCATCTAGGGCAGAAAGGGAAGCGACCACTTCGATACCGCGGTTCTCGTAAGAACCGTAAGAGTGGATACATGACTAGATGTCGAGATGTGGGTCCGAAATCATAGTGTTCCCGAGTGTCCCCGAGATCGAGATGTTTGTTATTACTGCAAGCATCCAGGCATACTAGTCGAGAGTGTACTCAAGGCACAAATTGGAGGGTTCCGGAAATTCCAAAGAAGGGAAAGAGATCCGACAAGATCATCGCAGAGGTCGACCTAGACGCAGATGCATGGTCGAGATGACACTACCTCCTACACTAGATATATCATATACATGGGAGTGATTCTTCCGGATGCCAAGAATGATTCATTATACCCCACCCAGAGAGTTATTATTCGACCACCTACTCAAATATATATACCGGCTGCCTCGTGGATATATTATGCTCACAAGAAGCAGAGTCACCAGCAAAGATCATCTCGCACTCCAGATCCATCCGAGGGAGGCATTCTACTATTATATCGAGCGCAACCGCCGCAGTGGAGACTCGACGAGTTTATGCCATTACCCGAGAGGACGCCAATGGGCCGAGGGATCGGCCATTCGGGTATGATTTTGTTTATTCTATACCACGATACATTGATTGATACCGTAGCTCGCATTCCTTTATTTCTAGTATATTTCGAGAAAAATTGGGAGAATCCCTATGATTCGCTCTGTGGATTAGCGGTATCATTACCATCTAAGCAGGTTTTGACCAGTCCATCAAGTAATCGAGGTTGTCCGCTTGGATTTCGAGGGACATATACTTACGGTGAACCTTCGTGCTAGAGATGGTGGAATTCGACATTATACTTAATGGATTGGTTGGCTACATATTATGCTACAAAGTGGATTGTAGAGCGAGAGTAGTGACCTTCCGACCACCCGATGATCACCGCATGGGAATTCGTGGTACCCGTGATGATGGAGTGTCCGTTATATCCGCACTTCGTGCTCTGAGATTATTGTCGCAAGGTTGTCGTGGTTACTTATTCTCATTGGTCAAAGTGGAGAGGAGGAGATACCACCTCTTTCCAACAGACGGGTAGTTCGTGAGTATCCGGATATATTTCGGATGAACTTCCGGGCTTGCCACCTCCGAGGCAAGTGGAATTCGCGATAGAGGTGATTCCAGAACCGCACTGTCAAAGGCTCCATACCGATGGCACCGAAAGAGTTAAGTGAGCAAAGATACAACCGCAAGAGTTATTGGATAGGGGTTTTGTTCGGCCCTAGTGTATCACCTGGGAGCTCCTCGGTTTGTTAAAAAGAAAGATGGATCTCTCATATTATGTATTGATTACCGACAACTTAATGCAAGACTGTTAAGAACAAATATCCACCGCCGAGGATAGAGGATTTGTTTGATCACCAAGGATACTTGCAGTATTCCAAGATTGATCTGCGATCAAAGTTATCATCACCGAGGGTAAGAGACGAGGATGTTCAGAAGACAGCGTTTCGCACGCATTATGGACATTACGAGTTTCTAGTGATGCCATTTGGTCTTACTAATGCTCCAGCTGCATTTATGGATTTGATGAACCGGGTATTCTTGAGGTACTTAGATCAGTTTGTCATCGTATTCATAGATGATATCTTGATATATTCTCGTTCTGAGGAGGAGCATGAGCATCATCTCCGGATTGTATTGGAGACATTGCGACGGGAGCATTTATATGCCAAATTCAGTAAGTGCGCATTCTGGTTATCTTCTGTGGGATTTCTTGGACATGTGGTATCTAGCAGAGGTATTTCAGTTGATCCCCAGAAAATCGAAGCGATTACCAGTTGGGAGCAGCCAAAGTCAGTTCAGGAAGTCCGTAGTTTTCTTGGATTGGCCGGATATTACCGTAGATTTGTGGAGGATTTTCATATAGCCACCCCACTTTACTCGCTTGACCGGAAAGGGTCAAGTTTGCTTGGTCGAGGCGTGTGAGTCCAGCCAGAGCTTAAGAGTTTCGCCAGACCGACATCGTAATTCCTTCTTCTTGTGATGGGATGGTCTTATATACTGATGCTTCTTTCCAAGGATTGGGAGCAGTTTTGATGCAGTTCGACCGTGTAGTATCTTATGCCTCCCGTCAGCTTAAGGATCATGAGAGGAATTATCCGGTACACGATCTGGAGTTAGCAGCCATTATCTTTGCGCTAAAGATATGGAGACATTATCTGTATGGGATTACTTTTGAGATCTATACGGACCATAAGAGTTTGAAATATCTTTTCACTCAGAAAGAATTGAATCTAAGACAGAGACGATGGATGGAATACCTAAAGGATTATGATTGCACCATTCAGTATCATCCGGGTAAAGCTAACGTTGTAGCAGATGCACTGAGCAGGAAGTCCCGTGGGATTCTGGCTAGTCATTTGACCGCAGTGACTGATCTTGTTCGACAGTTCTCAGAGTTGGGGTTGTCTGAACAGGGTCAAACATCCCGGGGGATATTGGTATCTATGGTTGCCCAGTCTGATATTATTGAGAGGATCAAGGAGGCACAAGCTAGTGATCAACACCTGCAGTTCTTATGCAAAGACTGGACTCGTGACTATTGTGACGGATTTCTCGTGTGACGAGACTGGAGTCCTCCGATTCCGAGGGAGATTATGTGTTCCAGACACACATCCGATTAAGGAGGAGTTATTACGAGAGGCACATCACTCGAGATTTGCTATACATCCCGGCGGTACCCGGATGTATCAGGATTTGAGGCGTTCCTATTGGTGGGACGGTATGAAGAGGGATATTGCGGATTTCGTCGCTCGATGTTTGGTCTGCCAGCAGGTAAAGGCTGAACATCAGAAACCCGCCGGATTGCTACAGAGAATCCCAATTCCGGAATGGAAGTGGGAACATATTACGATGGATTTTGTTACGGGGTTGCCTAGAACCCGTAAAGGACATGATGCGATTTGGGTGATTGTTGATAGATTAACCAAATCCGCTCATTTTCTTCCGATTCGTGAGACACATCCATTGGATCGACTAGCTGAGTTATACTGCAGAGAGATTGTCAGACTGCACGGAGTACCCTTGAGTATCATATCTGACAGAGATCCGCGTTTTACTTCACGATTCTGGCAGAGTCTTCAGCATGCTATGGGCACCGAGCTTCGTCTCAGTACTGCATTTCACCCGCAGACGGATGGACAGTCGGAGCGTACTATTCAGACTCTGGAGGACTTATTGAGATCTTGCGTCATGGATTTCGGAGGCAGCTGGGAGGATCACGTTCACTTGGTGGAGTTCGCGTATAATAATAGCTATCACTCTTCCATTCATGGCTCCTTTGAGGCTTTGTACGGTCGACCCTGCAGATCTCCAGTATTGTGGGAGGATGTTGGGGAGCGACAGTTATTGGGCCTCCAGAGTATTCAAAGACGATGCAGTTAGTTTGTGTTATCGCACGATTGTCGAGGCTCGTGAATGCATGAAAAGTTATGCGGATCGGAGGCGAAGACCTCTGGAGTTTTCTATAGGGGATCATGTGTTCCTACGTGTATCGCCTACGAAAGGAGTCAAGAGATTCGGAATTAAAGGAAAATTAGCACCACGCTACATTGGACCATTCGAGATATTGGAGCGGATTGGAGGTGTAGCATACCGGCTGGCTCTACCTCCAACGCTTTCGAGCGTCCATAACGTATTCCATGTGTCTATGCTGAGGAAATACGTACCGCATCCGGATCATGTTCGTGTATGCTTGCCCACTCACTTAACGCGACATACGAGGAGGTTCTGACGGATTCTTGATCGCAAAGAGCGCCACTATTTAACAAACCATCCGCCTGTAAAGATTGGATGGCAAGATCACAATCGATGAGGAGGCTACATGGGAGCTGGAGGATATCATACGAGTTCGATACCCTCACCTGTTCACGTGAGGTATGTAGTAATTTAAGAAAGTTCTTACGTTAATTATTGCATATAAGTACGGAAATTTGGGGACCAAATTTTATTAAGTGGGGGAGAATGTAGAATACGAAAAAAAAAAAAAAAAAAAAAAATTTAATTAACTCGTTAATTAATTAGGATTAATTAGGAGATTAATTAGGCTTAAATATTGGGCAATAAATCAATGGAATCTCAGAATGGATTAATAAATTAATGAATACGGGTCAATGAGATGGGCAATGATGGGCTTAATAACATGGGCTTGGGCCGAGATGGACTCCAACATGGGTCAATAATCTAACTGATTGAGTTTAGGTTCGAGCCGGGTTAACCAGATCAATCGAATCAAGATTTAAAAGTCAACGCCGATCGCCCATTTCCATCGCGATCACTCGTCTTCTCCGCAGCCAACGCTTCGCCGCTGCTTTCCTCGCCGATCTCGCACGATCCGGCGAAGATGATCGACGGCGCCGCCAGTTGGTAGATCTCCGGCCGGGGGATCAAGAGAGGGTTCTCGCCGGGAAAGAAGTCGCGCGACGCTTCCGAGGACAACGACGCTGTGCGCGGCAAAGAAGTCGCCATCGGAGGTAAGGATCGAATGACGCTTTTCGAGAGATCCGCATTTGGGGTTGTTTTTAGCTTAGATTGGTTTTTGGCAGTGATCGGGAGTTGGGTTGTTCCGGCGAGCAGTCGGGATTTGGGGAGATAACGCCGCCGGTGAAGGTTGATCTCGGTAAGTTAGATCTAACCCAATATTGCTATCTGTGATATCCATTGAATTATGTTCTGTATACTGGGATTGTGTGATTCGTGTAATATTAGTTAATCGGTTGTGGGCTCAGATGGTTAAGAATCGATACTGGATGGGGTGAGTAAATTGTGTTCCTTCGTTCTGTGTTGAGGAAGTTCTGTGTGGGTATGGTTGTTGAGGGTGATCTGGATTGTTTCCGGTGAGCAGAGATTGAACAGAGGTGTTGCCGAAGATGCTCCGTTTGGTGTCAAGGGTGAGAGCTGCTGTCGGGAGAAAATCAAGATGGGGAAAGTGGTTAATTAGGCTTTCCGTGGTGTTAATTGTGTAGGAGATCGAGTGATTAAAAGTAGGTTCTGTGGATGGTTTGATTGGGTTGTAATCTATTTGAGGTCAGGATGGATTGTCCCTAACCAAGAATTGTGCCGGCTATGGGTGTTCGTAGAAAGGAGAGTTGTGATGATAGAGTTGATATTGTGATTGTGGATTTGGGTAGTATAGTGAATTTGAATTGCCAATGAGTGGTTAGGCTTGTTGTTTCGGGTATTGGTGCTCGAGTAATATTAATGGATCTTTGACCTGTTTAGACTTAGAGATCTATGTAGTTGACCTAGGTAGTGTAAACGGGTTGGGATAAGTATGGTTCTTATTCAGATGGGAAAATAATACGAATATAAAATAGTATTTATTCGTATTATTATTGGGAGTGTTATGCTAAATCCTAATTTGTTATTATGCGGTGTTTGGGATAATGGGCTGTGCTCGCGACCGTGAGGATTATACGAGCTTCGTATCAGGTGGGTAATATCTACCTGGTCCGGTAGTTTGATCAATTCTAGTGCATGATAGTTTACATATGGTTATTCTTGTTTACCTTAGATCCACTCATATTGTATCTTGTGCTTGTACTTAACCGCGATCTTTGAGATATTCTTGTTAATCTATCATACCTTTATCTCGGATAAGAAATTATAACCACTGGTTGTTTGTTAGGTGATAGGTATTGATTAAATGCATGTAGTCACTAGTGTGGACGTAAATGGGGTTACGGGTACCATCACTACGTTAGGTGAGGAGTCCTCGGACGTTGTACCGTACATATATTAGTGAGTTAACTTGATGAACCTATTTACCTGTACATAGGTAAGTAAGTTGGGGTTACGGATCAATCGTCCTTGCATGGTTGACTTTTGTTGACTAGATCTCCTTGTGGATTAGGGAGTGTTATGGGGATGTATGTGTGAGCTATGCATCATTACATTTGCATGCATGCTGACGACTGGGTCTTCCTTGTGGAAGAGACGGGTCATCGGACATCCTGCCTCCCCGGCCACTCGGGGTAGTGGTAGCAGGGTTGAGGGCAGAGCATTAGATGTGCCGCGCTCGACCACTATATATGGTGGTAGCTGGAGATGCGCACCTGGCCACTGTGCAGAGTGGTGTTAGCACTCGCCCACTATAGATGGTGGTTGTTACGACGCGCTTGTCTGTGGCGCTTGTCTACTCATGGGTAGGGACTGGTTTGCAGCAGGGACCCCTAGGAGTAGTTAGCTTTTTACGCTTATATACTACTCATTCATACTACCCAACTCGGCCACTCGAGAGTAGTGGTAGCTAGAGTCGGGCTAGTTGTCATTTGTCGTGCCACCCTGGCCACTCTGGGGTCGTGGTTGGACGGGTCCGCAGACAGTGACCATGCATATGCATTGCTGATATATATATGTATGCATGTATTTGATATATGTTTTACATATGCATGAGATCTGCATTTGATTGCATATGATTGTACATCATGCTACATGCTTTTGCATATTTTATATACCGTAGCATGTGTTGAGCATGAGTGTGTACTATTTGGATTATGTCATATATCTGCTCGTGATGTTCTAGATCATATGGAGGACAGACCGTCAGGTATGTACATTACTTTATGTAAGTCGATCCGTTCAGTTTATGCTATGAGTAGGACATATATGTGATTACTGATTACTATGCTTAGTACTGTATGTCTGTTGGACTCATGCTGCATACCTGTAGATCTTCACATGTATACTTGTAGATCTCTTACCCTGTATGTTGTTCATGCACTTCTATATATTACCCCTGAGTTTTATACTCACCACCTGACCTCGGTTTTCGTCGCCTGTGGTAGATAGAAGACTTTGGCGAGACTTGGAGCATTGCCACCCGATCCCATCTCATGCTTTTCCGAGGGTTTTGTTTCCCATCTCATGTATCTACATATGGACTTTATTGCTATTGGAGACCGTGATGTATTTTGCTCTTGTGATATTCGATATGAGATTCTGTTTTTGGTATGGACGGATATACCGATGTACCGATGTTATTGAGTTGTATTTCCATTATGTTTGACTTCCGCTATTGATGTTATATGTTTTGCTGTGTTGTTATACATTTTCGATATGTGTTATACTGGCTGCGACTTTGTACCGTATTGGAATTGTCATAAGGGGGTGCCGTCCGTTGGCCGGACAGAGTCTACCTCGGGGCGTGACAGCATCGATTCACCGCCACAAAGACTATACCTACATGCCCCTCGATCAGCTAGACCTTCACATGATCGCGATACCATCTCATTCGCGCTTTCCCATTCGATTCAATTCACTACCGCGGACACTCCTCTATTGAGAACATCGAAAGTCGACCGTATATTTTTCCGATTGGAGATTCGTAAGTAATATAAATATTATAAATTTTAAACTATCTTAATTATTTATTCAATTTTTTTTTTCACTTTATCGTAGGTTTGAAAATTCTGTAACTGTTATTCGCGAGATCAATAAAATCGTGAATAACTATTGGAGAGGAGACTCTTTGTCATACTCAAGTACGCCAGGACCTACAAAAAAACTATGGTGGTGCGAGTTTAAGGTATAATTGATTCATTTTATATATTAAATAAGTGATTATATAATCAATTATTTTTTTTCCATCTCAGCGGACATTTATTTGGGACTCTACTCAAGACTTGGAAGTTAAAAGAATTTAAAAAAAAAAATGTGGCGATCATATCCGGCATGTATTGAGTCATGCCAAAAGTACTGGAAAAAAACCAGCCTGTGTCATGTCAGAAAATTGGAGTAAAATCTCTAATTATTGGCAATCTGATGAGAGCAAAAAAAGGAGTCAACAGAATAAATTAAATCAAGCATGTAATTCTGGAGACTTATCTGCAACATATGCGGGACGATCTATAAATATCAAGGAGCATTCACGTAGATTGGTAATTTTTTAATTCTACAATTAGTTCTTAAATTTATTTCAGATTATTTTTTTATTTCTAACATTCTTATATTTAGTCTAAGGAATTGGGAAAGGAGCCGGAATTTATAGATACTTTCGTTCGCACTTTCCAAAAAAAAGATAAGACTTGGAGTGGAGATAGAGCTAGAGCAATTAAGGTTTGAATTAATCTTTAAACTTAGTTTATAACTTTAATTCTGTTAGTTATGTAAATGCTCTGATTAAAATTTTAATTTTGTGTAGGAGAGATATGATCAGTTATCCTCATCTCAGAGAATTTCAGGAGATGACGGTGATACTGAGGGATCTGAGCCATCTGTTAGTAATAATTTGGATTTATGGCTTGAGGCGAGTGGAGGATCAAAAGGGGGAAGGATATTAGGTATGGGTTCTCTGAGCAGAATGCATAATGCTCCTCGTAGATCTATTTCTTCTACTCCACCAGCAGTAGCGGCACAGATACATAACTTAACTGAGGAGGTTAGCAATTTGAAAGGCATAATACATGAAAGAGATCAGCAAATTCTAGAAATACAACAACAAAACTCACAAAGGGATCAAGAAATGATAGAAATGCGACGACAACAAGCCTTTCTTATGCGACAGTTTCAGCAATTTAGTTCTGGTCCAAGTCATATTCCTCCGAGTAATGACGATGATGGTGGCGACGATGATGATATTGTATGCATGTTTGTAATTAGTACTTTTAAAATTTTTTAGTTTATTGAGTTTGTTAATCCTTCATTTTTTTAATTTTTGATTAGTACTTTTTATTTTGTTTTAAACAGGAATGATCGATGAAGTCAATCCTTATGGCGGTTGAAAATGCACATCATTGTAAGTCTTTGCATATTTATTTTCGTGTTAGTATATAGTTTTTTTTTAATGTATGATACTTTTTGTTTGTTTCTTTTCTAATGCAGGTAGAAGAATGTCGGCGATTGCTTACCAGATTCTCTTTTCTTTTTTCTTTCCCATGTGTTGAGATCTTTTGTGTTGACATTGTTATTTGGATATCAGAACTATGTTGGTGTTTGAAATGTTGTAGGATATAACTTTTTATTTGGAATGTTGTATTTTTCTTAACTTATTTTGTTACTTTGTATTTATTTGGATATGAAATATTTTTGGATATTATTGAATATTATTTTGTTGTATTGAATGTGTGTGTGTTTTGTTTGTATTGAATGTATTTATTTGGATATTAGAACTTATTGTGTTTTGTTTTGTGTGTGTGAAAATTTGTATATACGATAGAATATCGAAACGGATGATATCTGTTTAATTTTTTTTTATTTAGCGACAAAAATACAAATTCGTTGCTAAATTCTGAGAAATCTGCGACAACTTTTGCGACGAATTTAATTTTCGTCGCAAATTAGTCACGAATTTAGCAACGAAACCAACCTGCGACAAATTCTGCAATGACTTTTGCGACGAAAAAAGAATTCGTCGCAAAATATGGTTTTTTGTGACCAAATTTGCGATGAATTCAGCGACGATATTTGCGACAAAAATTTAATTCGTCGCAAAATTTTGCAACGAAAAAATAATTCATCGCAAAATATGATTTTTTGCGACGAAATTTGCGACGAATTCAGCGACGAAATTTGCGACGAATTTGTATAAGTTGCAAATTTACCAACGAAATCATTATTTCGTTGCGAATTTTCTGCGATGAATTTATTTTTTGTCGTAAAGTTTTGCGATGAATTTCTTATTTCGTCGCGAAAATTAGCAACGAAAAAATTAATTCGCCGCAATTTTTTGTGACGAATTAAAAATTCATGCGGCGAATTTTTAATTCGTCGCAAATTTTTGCAACAAATTTTTGAATTCTTCGTAACTTCTGCAACAAAATTAGCGACGAAAATTTAAATTCGTCCCTAATTTTTGTTGCTAAAATTCATCGCAAAAATTCGTCGCTATTTTTGTCGCTAATATTTGCGACGCTTTATCCGCAACAAAAATATTTTTGTCGCTAAATTCGTCGCTAATTTATTTTGCAACGAATTTTTTTTTAAAATTCGTCGCTAATGACTATTTTTTTTGTAGTGACACCACGTGACAAAGTAGGCAGCCACATCAGAGTATTTTTATTGATTAGACATCTCTACCGTATTTATGGAGTTATGTCTCCCATCAGCCAAGCGAGCTGTATTAATCAAGCTCCATGCACCTGCCACACTTAATGAGGTAATGTCTTCTATCATTTCCTACCATCGTGTTGGTGCAATCGTCCTAGTTCATGATTGTTCAGACTCGAGCTTGACTCGAGTAGTGTTTTGATATTTGTGTTTTAATGTTTGATAAAAGGAGTGATCATTATTTTGACAATGGTTTGGGGAGATGGTTGACTAGGGGTTGACCATATCATGGAAAGTCCAAGTCTTGGGTACTTGACATGAGAAGTCCAAGGCATGAAAAGTCCAAGCATGAGTCTTGGCAAGGGAAAGTCCAAGCTTGAGTCTTGGCATTTGGAAAGTATAACATAGAGTTGACATGAAAAGTTCAAGGGTATAGTCTTGGTCACGTAAGTCCAAGTGTATAGTCTTGGCGGTGAAATTCTAAATCATGGGTACTTGGCAATTGGGAAGTCCAAGGGTTGATATTGGCAGCATAAAGTTCAAGGGTGGAGTTTTAGCAGCATAAGTCCAATGGTTTGGCGGCGTAAAGTCCAAGCGTATATCTTGGCAGCGTAAACCCAAATGTACCTTGGCAGTATAGACACCGTTAGTATGACAATAGCCGATGGAATCATCTGAAGACTAACGTATAGATGAACAAGTCATAGATCACTTAGAGGGATCCGATAGGCGTAAGACTGATGGAGGTGGCTAGAAGGCTTAGGTCTAGTTTAAGGGTGGTCTGGCAAGTATGAGAGGATCATACTTGGAGTTAAATCTCATGTTTGAGGTTTGTCAGTCGACTGAGGTTATTGACCAATCGACTGGTCAAGTGCTTTGACACTTGGCAGCCGAGTCGACATTGAGTAGTCAACTGGGATTATGACCAATCGACTGTCATGAGTCGATTGGCATTCGACTGCGGCAAGTGGTCTTGGCAGTCGACTGCTATGTTATAGTAGTCGACTAGCCTTGAGCAATCAATTGCTATGTAGGGAAGTTGACTGCTAGTGTTGGTCACGGGATAAAACCTTCGGTAGACGACTGGTTAGTCGGCTACCAAAGCAATAGTTGACTGCTAGTAAGGGCAGTCGACTACTGAGGTATTCGTTAGCTTGGATGCCAACGTGGATTAAATCCGTTGTGAGACAACGACGCTGTTGGCAATCGACTAGGACCTTATGACAGTCGACTGTCAGGCGCGGAATCAGCTCAATACAAGCATAAAAGGAGCAACTCGTGGAGAATTTCACCATCAATTCTTTGAGAGGTTGTGGAGGTGATTTGAAGGTGAAGTGTAGGCGCATTTCAAGGTCCTTCAAACTTATCCAAGCAACCAACAAACAAAGCATTCAAAGCCCTAATTTGTAAAGTGTTCTTTACAATTCAGTTGTAGTTCTTTGTATTTGCTTGTAATTCATTGTATTACTTTTGTAATCACTTGTAAGAGGTTTTCTGCACCTCCAGTGTGTCACCGAAAAGGAGTACTTGATTAGTGTTGGTATTTGCATCGCTAGAGCTCATTCGAGTTCAATCTGTGAAGTAAGAACCCTACGGTTCCGAACCATGTTATATTTGTGTGTTGTGATTGTGCTTGTATATTTTTCATATTGTATTTTCATATTCCACTGCGTTAACAAGTTTTGTTGGGTTTCCGAGGCACCGACGTGGGTGTGTGTTCGAACATGTTTCATAAACATACATAGAGGAAGCAAATAAAATGCATAATTACTAACTTATTACATCACACATGCCACATACATGCATGATACAACAGTGTAGACATAATTGTACATTTAAAATTTTGCAATAAAGGCAATTGCACTAGGTATACCTGACGAAAAACACGTAGCGGAAATCTCATCAACCTTAGTGACTCTCGCAAGTTTCGCCTCTATCCGAGTCCATGCCAAGTATCGTCGGGATAACTTCTCAAGCTACAAGCCTTGTCTTCATGAGAGATGCTAGTCTAGTGTCGAAGATGTTGTGATCGAGAGATGATCACAAAACAAGTTTCACAAACTTGTTTTTCTCGGGAAGTGTCGGCCAATCAAATTGTCATCAGTAGCTTTGCGGGCCGATCGCAAGGGTCTGGACAAGGTCACGCCAAAGAATGGTCGGTGGTGGCCGCCAAGAGTCGGAGGAGGAGGGGCGACCAAACTTGGGTTGCACACAAGCAAGGAGAAGAGAAGAGTGGAAGCGACTAGGGTTTCACAAACCTTAACTCGTCCACAAAATTTGTCCCAACCCTCTTACTTATAGAGAACGTTCTTCTTGACCATCAAGAAACCTTCTCTCAATAGTTATTGGTTCACAACCAAAACCCGTTAACCCGCTCCATTAATTTAAGTTAAAATAAACCAAACTGCGTTGGTCTATTTTAAGTTAAAATAAATCAAACCAATTTTGGTTCATTCATTTAAAACAAACCAAACACCTTTGGTTTATTTTCCACCATTGGATTAGAACCAAACTAATTTGGTCCATCATGTCCTGAAAAGACTCAGCCCATTCATGCTTCCGATGAAACTGAAATAATTTCATACTCGCTCCTTGTTTGGTCCAACCAAACCAAGTCTCTCTCGATCAGAGAATCTCATTCTCAAGCTCGTTTTAAATTATTCAGATAACACTTGTAGTATGTGTGACCAAATAGGTTTCCGATTTATGTTGACCATCTATAATTAACCATTAATTATATAACGATCATGAGTGACACTTAGTAGTACATCATGATCCCCAATTAACCGAAAAATCAAGATTGACCCCAGAACAACTTCTGAAACTTTTCAGCGGCAATAGTGAATCATGTCCCATTCCCTTCATTCATCTTATACCCACTTGGTTCAGGACATAGTCTATGTGTCGGTCCCCACTAGGCTGACTACGTCACACCTAGCCCAAGTATCATTTCCTCATCCTATGAATTCTAGTTATTGCACATGTATCCAAGAGTATCATACTCTAAACATGCAATGCTTTGGCCAAAGACTTTAGTAACAATCCGACGAGTGGTCACAGGGTATACATCTCCTTGCAAGGAGTGATAAATCCTTTGTAGTCTATTCAAACACCTTCGGACACTTCGACTTATACCCAATCATCCAGGGTCCACATCTCCTCGGAGATGCTTGCTTAAGATGTTAAAGCATAAGTCTCTATGACCAAGATGACTTGAATATCGTAAGTCGAAGGAATATCTCACTTAAGTTACAATAAGAACTTTATTGACATATCTGTATATGTAGAGAACCGTATGAAGTCTTACAATTGGTCACTTCAATGAACTAGTTACCATAACTAGCATCCACGGTTAACTCTGGACATCCCAATGTCTCTAGCCAGTGAAAAACAACTACTTGGATAAACCAAAGAGTATGCTCATGCTAGTCTCAACAGAATTATGGTGTTCGAATGCATCAATTTATCGACTAGGGATAATTCTAATACATCACAATTACATATATAGAGATACTCACTAGTTGTGATCCAATCACAAATTCTCTCATGTTGTGAATCGTATTGCGGATATTCAGTAAATGAGTTTAAGATCCAATCAAATATATGAAAATATATACACTCAAATAGTGAATCTTCATTTATCAAATAAATGGTACAACTATAAGGCGATTGCCTTAGGACACCTCTCATATATAACTAACAAGTTTTGAAGACAAGCACAATCAAATTCCATCATCGACGAAAATGTGCCATTCACCCCCCCCTCTAGCACTCACCGAAGTTTCTACAATTGGTATCAGAGCTGGGAGCTCTTCTACGAATTAACAACCGGGAGCAAACACGCTAGAGGATGGAGTTGCCGAACGATGGAGTTAGATGGGACATCAACACACCAATTCTATACACCTTCAATAGACGAGAAGGGTTTGAGAAATGGAGGGCACGGATGGAGGATTTCTTCATGATGGACTTTGAAGATTAGATTATTCTAGTGAAGGGATTCGAACTTCCAAGAAGTCCAAGAGGTGGATATCTCAAGAAGAAGAGATGGACCGAAAAGTAAGCTCAAGCCTTCGAAAGAAATGATAAGGTAACAAAAATGATATTAAATTCATTACCTAATGATATTGTGTCTAGATTAGGTGGATTTCAAGATGCCAAGGAGCTATGAAGCAAATTAGCAAAGCTCCATGAAGAACCATCATCAGCTCAATTGGAGAAGGAGACCAAAAAGGAAAGTTCATCCTTACAAGAAAGTGAGGATTCAGAGATTGAAAGAGATTCAACATCTGATGGAGAAGAGGTGAAAGCCTTCACGTCTAGGATTGAGGAGGAGGAGAGTTCATCCTCAATGTCGGAGCAAAATCAAGAGGAGCCATCAACCTCCAGGAGAAGTGATGAACAAACTCAAGAGGCTTCTACCACCGACCTAGGTAACTCAAGCACATTATTTAAAAATAAAATTCATATTATGTGTTTGTAGTATAGGGAAAATGGGCACTACAAGAGTAAGTGTCCTAAGAAGGTCAAGAAGGTTCAACCAGCACCAAAGTCAAAGGAGGCCGGAGCCCCGATAATTAAGAGCAAGGAGCACATGGTGTACTTCAAGTGTCAACAATGGAGTCATTATCGAAGTCAATGCCCTAGGGGGAGGAAACAAACCAAGGGACAAGAAGGAGCATCACAAGTAGGGGAAGTTTTTAAAGAAAATCCTAAGGTATATTTTAATAATGCACCTTCAAATCTTAATGTTAAAAGGCATACTTTTAATACTCTTGCAATTGTGCATAATCATAAGGAGCATGCTAGAAATAATAAATTTTATTGCTTAGGTGCAAAATCTTATAATTTTGGGGCTAAGTGGTGGTGCAGGGGCACCAGATAATCGAACCTAGATTTTGATTATGGCAAAGATCCAAAGTTAAGATCATATTGTTATCTCATGAGATGAATTAAATGTGTAGGAAATGATTAAGCTAAGCCGAAGGTCAGCGACACCCAGAGAATTCTGAGTCGGAAAACCGTGGTGGTCGAGCGACACCAAGAGAACTTCGTGGGAGTTGAAGAACCCAGGTGAAGACCGAAAGCAAAACGACAGGTCATAAAGGACTAGAGGTAAACATGAGTGCGAAGAGAGATGGTAAGGTCGTGTCCTCTGTACGAGGATGACCGTAGGTGGTGATCCGACTAAGACTTCCAGTGGAAGGTCTAGGTCGAGATCGGATGGTAAGAAACCGTCACATTTACCATTTTCTGTGTTAACTCTTTCACGCAGGAAGTGTGGGCCGGGCGATCGCTAGCTATTGGTAGTCGATCCGCACATCACCAATCGATGAAGGGCATCACCATATGGACATGAATCAACCTTTTTCGATAGGTAAAAAAGGATAACATTTGACGTTGCCACTTTGCGATAAGATAAGGTGTCACCTCGTGATAAGTTCCAAAAGTTGAGGAGTTGCATCTAGACTTATTCCAAGGCACAAGTCTATAAAAGGAGGGGAGGACTCCAACCCAAAAATCATCAATCTTATTCTCAAGTGCTCTTACAATGCTAAAGCTCTAACGTCGTCATAACGCCGGTGCAACGCCAAGCTTACAACTTCTTCGTCGGCAACAGCAAGTTTGCTTCTATTTAGTTATTGTATTCGTGGTTTTAATCAAAACGAGGTGAGGTAGGTTTGTTGCCTCATCCTCGTGCTTTCGATTTTTGTGATCGTTGTCTCCTACCTCCAACGAGGAGGAGACTCTCTAGTGGATTGACCCTTTATACGCGGTCAAGGATCGCAGGGCCTTGGATTAGCAACCGTTGGGTTGTGAACCAAGTAAAAACAAACTTGTGTTATTTATTTTTCTACTGTACATCTCTGTGTTTTAATCGATCAAACGAAAAGACAAAAGATTTTATGCTCGCTATTCACCCCTCCCCCTCTAACGACGCTTTCGATCTAACACTAAGGGAAAATCTAGATCAAATACCCCTAAAATAATTCTACCTAGGGAAACTATTAGGAGGGTAGAAGAACATTTAGGCATTAACCATAAGAAAGATAGGCATACACCTAAAAGAAAAAACATTTCCCAAAGGATTAGTGAAAAATTAAAATTGGGTAAATTAAAGTTAGAGAACCAAGCCTTGAGGTAAAGGCTTGAGAAATTAGAGAAGACCCTTAGGAAGATGCAAAATTCAATTCAAGAGTCAAATGATAAAAAACCAAGACCTATGAGGCAAGAACCATCAAGAGGCAAGAAAGATTTGGGTCACAAACCTAACCCCAAAAAGACCTACCATAATATTCCATTCGATTATGGAACTCAATCTAGGTATAAGAAAATTAAGGTTAATAGGGAAGTCATCCCTAAGGTTAACCATGGTAGGTGCCTAGTGACTAAGGTTTTAAGGAAATCTAGGGAAGTCACTAAAAAGGTTACAAGAGGAGTCACATCTAGAGTTAACCTAGGCAAGACCACAGTGACCAAGACTTATAAGCCTAAAAGAGTCATAAGAACGGTACTAAGGGAAAATTGTTAGTAATATATGAGAGATGTCCTAAGGCCTTATGTTTGAACCATTTATATGATAAATGAAGAATCACTATTTGAGTATACATGTTTTCATGTATTTGATTAGATCTTAAACTCATTTACTGAATGTCTACGATACGATTCACACCATGAGAGAATTTATGATTGGATCACAACTAGTGAGTATCTCTACATGTGTAATTATAATGTATCGAAATTATCCCTAGTCGATGAATTGATGGATTTGGACACCATCAATTCTGTCGAGACTAGCACGAGGTATACTCCTTGGTGTATCCAAGCAGCTGATTCTCACTGGCTGGAGATATTGTGATGTCCGGAGTTAATCGTGAATGCTAGTTATGGTAACTAGTTCATTGGAGTGACTAGCTGTAAGACTTCATATGGTTCTCTGCATATATAGATATGTCAATGAAGTTCTTACTGTAGCTTAAGTGCGATGTTCCTTTGACTTGCGGTATTCAAGTCATCTTGATCATAAAGACTTATGCTTTGACATCTTAAGCAAGCATCTCTAAGGAGATGTAGACCCGGGATGATTGGGTATAAGTTGAAGTGATCAAAGGTGTTTGAATAGCCTATAAAGGATTCACCACTCCTTGCGAGGAGATGTATACCCATGGCCTCTCGTCGGATTGTTACTAAAGTCTTTGGCCAAAGCATTACATGTTTAGAGTAAGGTACTCTTCGATACATGTGCAGTAACTAGAATCCGTAGGACGAGAAAATGATACTTGGGCTAGGTGTGACGTAGTCAGCCTAGTGGGTACTTACACTATAGACCATGTCCTGAACCAAGTGGGTATAAGATGAGTGAAGGGAATGGGGCACGATTCATTCAAACTGCTGAAGGGTTTCAGAAGTAGTTCTGGATCAACCGTTGATCTTTTCGGTTAATTGGGGATCATGATGTACTACTAGGTGCCACTCATGATCATTCTATAATTAATGGTTAATTATAGACGACCAACATAAACCGAGAACTTATTTGGTCACACGCACAACGAGCGTAATCCAAAGGATTTAAAACGAGCTTGAGAATGAGATTCTCAGACCGAGAGAAACTAGGTTTGGTTGGACCAAACATGGAGCGAGCATGAAATCGTTTCAGTCGCAATGGAAGCGTGGATGGGCCGTGTCTTATGAAGACATGATGGATGAACCAAATTGGTTTGGTTCTAATCCAATGGAGGAGAATAAACCAAATGGGTTTGGTTTATTTTAAACGAATGAACCAAAGTTGGTTTGGTTCGTTTTAACTTAAAATAAACCATCATGATTTGGTTTATTTTAACTTAAATTAATGGAGCGGGTTAACGGGCCTTTGGTTATGATCCGATAACCATTAAGAGAATTTGTTCTCTATAAAATAGGGCTTAAGGGTTTTTGTTAAACCCTAATCAAAGTACAAGCAACCCTAATAGTTGCCACCCCCTCCTCTCCTTGGTGAAGTCGGCGCCAACAGCCCCCCTTGCCGCCGCCCACCACCTAGCTCCCTTGCCGACGTTCAGAAGGAGCTGTCCTTCCCTCTTACCGGCGTCGAGCTTCTGCCGGAGAAGCTCCGGTGATCTCCTTTGGGTTCGGCAATAAGGTGAGCTTCAACCTTCCCTTTTGGCCGGCCCTTATTCCTCCACCAAAGCTGTCCAGTTTTCTGGACAGCTTGTTTCCTTCTCGTCGGAGCATTGTTTGGACGACATTTGGAGCTCCGACAACGATAGCCTTGCCGGAGATTCGATCTCCGGTAATCCTCATAAGTGGAAAACAAAAGATTCGTCAAACGGTTGACGAATACCTCTCCGGAGAAGCGAGTTTTTGAGGACTCATTTTGGATCCGAATTTTGATTCGGATCGTGATCTTCTCTCGATCACATCGTCTTCAACACGAGGCTAGTAACCCGTACGAAGACGAGGCTTGTGACTTTGTGAAGTCATCCCGAAGATACTCGACGTGGATACGGATAGAGACGATTCTAGCGAGAATCGTTCCGGTTGATGCCTTTCCCGCTACACGTGATACGTCAGGTATACGTAGTTTAAATTTCCTTTTATTGCAAAATTTGAATTTACGGTTATGTCTACACATGTTGTACTATGCATGCGTGTGATGTGTGTGTTGTAATAAATTAGATTTATTATTTTATTCCTTCCGCTGTGCACATGTTTACGAAACATGTTCGAACACACACTCACCGCGGTGCCGGAAACCCAACAGTGGTATCAGAGCCCAGGTTGTGTTTCGACATAATCGTAAAATGGTTTTACGATAGTCATAATGATATTTCTGAAAATTTTCTACTTTTGGAAAGTTAGAAGTATTTATGGAAATTTTTCAATTTTGGAAAGTCTAGAAGTATTTATGGAAATCTTCTACTTTTGGAAAGTTGGAAGTATTTATGGAAATTGATATTTTCCATAAATAAAATATTTGATTAGATTTTGGAAATTTGTTTCCTAATTTAATCATGATTTGATTTGGGAAATCAAATATTAAAATATTTTATTTCCATAAGTAGTTTTGATGATTTAGAAAATTGGTTTCCTAAATTGACTTTCCTTAATCAACTATTTCCACAAATAAAATATGTGATTAGATTTGGAAATTTGTTTCCTAATTTAATCATGATTTGATTTGGAGAATCAAATCTTAAATATATTTTATTTCCATAAATAGTTATGACATATAAGAAAATTTTGTACATGACATAATTGTATGTCATGTAATTGCATTAGATGCATATCATTATGCTATGTGTGTCGTGACATGTAGATGTATGCCATGTATGCCATGTCATGTAGATAATAGTTATTTGCATGCAAAGAGAATGAGACATAAAAACCCTAACTCAATATTAAAGCCTACACCTTCCATTAATATGGTTAGAACCAGAGTTCCGTTTCTTGTTCGGGTTGTTGGACTCTCTCCAAGCCCGGCTCGAACCCGAATATGTTCAAACCATGGAATAGTTTAATACTAATATGGTAAAAGTCAGAGGTCAATCGTTAGCTTTGGTTGTTGGACTCTCTCCAAGTCGGGCTAATTGGTTGAATGCACTCTAACCATATTAAAACTATTTCTCGATTAATGGGTTGGCTTTAACCTGGAGCATCGGTTTGTTGGACTCTCTCCAAGGTCGATGTAAAGGGAGGTGAAGTTGGGTGCTATGCATATGATGCATACTTGTTAATGTGTTAACAACCCGATGTATATGTGAACATTCAATTAGTTGATAGCATATTGTGATAGTTGCATATACGTGATATGCAATCGGTATAGTTGATACCTACCATCGTAGTTATGAATGACTTGTTGGACTCTCTCCAAGGTTGTTCATATCTATGATGGATATCAGCCCATTCGGAGATGGACCTACGATCTCCCGAAGTGATTTTTGGGGTTTTTGAAATTCAAAAATTGAATGGGATTTATAAATGTATATTGATGCGTTTTTAAAAATCATTTTCTCATATATGCTCATTTTGTATTTCTAGGTTAATCGATTGATCATGACGTCTTTGAATTTGCGCACTATTTTGGATTCAAACAAATTGATTGGGCTTAACTTCCTGGACTGGCTTAGAAACCTGAGAATTGTTCTCAAGGCTGAAAAGCTAGCATATGTCCTTGAAGAGCCTCTTCCCAACCGTCCTAAGGACGATGCAACTCCAGACCAAATGTTGGTCTATCAGAAGCATGTGGTAGATTCTGAACTGGTGAGTTGCATCATGCTAGCTGCGATAGTACCTAAGCTACAAAAGTAGCATGAGCATATGGATGCTAATACTATGGTCTTCCATCTTCATGAGTTGTTTGATGAGCAAGCGAGATCCGAAAGGTTCGAAGTCTGCAGGCTCCTCTTCACCACGAAGATGCAAGAAGGTTCGTCTGTAGTGCAGTTTGTGCTAAAGATGAATGGGTACATCGAGTGGCTAGCCACCCTCGGGTTTGTGATGGATCATGAATTAAGTATTGACTTAATTCTGCATTGTTTGCCCAAGAGTTTCTCACAATTTATGATGAACTATCGGATGAACAAATTAGAATCCACTATTCCTGAGCTCCTCAATATGCTGAAGACTATGAAGCCTTCTGTGAAGCATGAGGAGAAGGCGGTTCTGTTAGTTGATTCCTCAAAGAAAGGTTCTAAGAGGAAGGCAAAGGAACAGAAGAAAGGGAAGAACAAGAAGGCAAAGAAGGAAGAACCAGCACAAAAGGGCACTTGCCATCATTGTGGCAAGGAAGGCCACTGGCGAAGAAACTGCAAGATTTATCTTGAGTCCATGAAGAAGAAGAAGGCATCCGATGCCCCATCCTCTTCAGGTATCTTCGTTATTGATTGTCATTCTATTTCCTTAGACACTTGGGTATTGGATACTAGGTGTGGCTCACATATATGTAATGACATACATGGGCTAAGGAATAGAAGAAGACTCGTCAGAGGGGAGTCAAATTTACGAGTTGGCAATGGAGCAAAGGTTGCTGCGGTTGCCATCGAAACTTATTTGCTGAAGCTCCCTAGTGGACTAGTCTTGGAACTGGACAATTGCTATTGTGTTCCTTCTCTAATAAAGAATATTGTTTCTATTTTCTGCTTAAATAGAAATGGTTACCATTTGACGTTTAGTAACAATTGTTGTTATATAGCTTTGAATGGTGTACTTTATGAAATTGGAACTTTGAGCAATGACATTTATACGTTGGACGTGTCCAGTGACATTTTCAATATCGAAGCGAGCAACAAGCGTGCTTGAAAGGATAATCAATTAGACTCCTACATGTGGCATTGTCGTCTTGGCCATGTAAGCAAGAAACGCATGTCCGAATTACACCGATGTGGAATTCTGGAATCGTTTGAATTGGATTCATACGATACATGCGAATCATGCTTAAAAGGCAAGATGACTAAGTTACCTTTTACAGGAAAAGGTGAACGAGTGGGAGAGTTGCTAGGTCTAATACATACTGATGTATGCGGACCTATGTCAACTCAAGCTTTAGGAGGCTATAGCTACTTCATTACCTTCACCGATGATCACTCACGGTTTGAGTATGTGTTCTTGATGAAACACAAGTCTGATGTCTTTGAAAGGTTCAAAGAATTCAGAAATGAAGTAGAGAAACAACATGACAAGAGTATTAAAATACTTCGATCGGATCGAGGTGGTGAATACTTAAGTCAAGAGTTTCTTGATTATCTAAGAGACAATGATATATTGTCTCAATGGACTCCGCCATATACACCACAGCATAATGGTGTATCTGAGAGGCGTAACCAGACCTTGTTGGACATGGTCAGGTCAATGATGAATCATACGAATCTTTCCAAGTCCCTTTGGGGCTATGCACTTCAGACAACTATTTACTTGTTAAACAGAATGCCAACCAAGGTAGTCTCTACTACTCCATATGAGATATTGAATAGTAAGAAACCTCATGTATCTTACTTGAAGATATGGGGTTGTCCTGCTTATGTGAAGCGGACTATATAAGACAAATTAGATGCTAAGTCTGATAAATGTCTATTTATTGGATACCCTAAGGAAACAAGGGGTTACCAATTCTATCATCCTGTGGAACAAAAGGTGTTTGTTTCAAGGCATGCTGTGTTTCTAGAGAAAGAGTTTCTCTTACAAGAAAACAGTGGGAGTGTCGTCGAGCTTGAGGAGACTTGAGAAACTCAAATAGACATTGATGAGATACCTGATGAAGCACAACAGTCGATAACTCATAGTGATAAGCAATCGGCTGGACCTATTGTAACACCACATCTTCGTAGATCTGGTAGAACACGCAACATTCTTGAGAGATATGGATTTCTCGTAAGTGAATCGAACGACGTGTTACTCATTGATGATGAGGAGCCTACCAGTTATGAAGAAGTACTGACAAGTTCAGAAAGGGATAAGTGGCTTGATGCCATGAAGTCGGAAATGGATTCCATGTATGAAAATCAAGTTTGGAACTTGGTTGACCCACCTGAAGGCATCAAGCCTATAGGGTGCAAGTGGGTTTTCAAGAAGAAAACCGATATGGATGGTAATGTGATTACCTATAAGGCTAGATTAGTGGTGAAAGGATATCGTCAAAAACAAGGTGTTGATTATGACGAAACCTATTCGCCTGTAGCTATGCTTAAATCCATTCGGATGCTCCTGGCCATAGCAGCTCATTATGATTATGAGATATGACAAATGGATGTGAAAATAGCTTTCCTTAATGGAAACCTGCTCGAGGACGTGTATATGATATAGCCTGAGGGTTTCACATCGCGTATGCAAATTGCGACGGTCCATATAAGGATTGAAGCAAGCATCCAGGAGCTGGAATATCCATTTTGATGAGACAATAAAAAAGTTTGATTTCTCATAAAATCTAGACCAACCTTGTGTGTACAAGAAGGTTAGTGGGAGTGCAGTCGTGTTCCTAGTATTATATGTCGATGACATATTACTTATAGGAGACGATGTTTCAATCTTACAGTCAGTGAAGATTTGGTTATCCAAGACATTCTCCATGAAAGACCTGGGAGAAGCAACCTACATCCTCGGGATTAAGATCTATAGAGATAGATTGAAACGGTTGCTTGGTCTTTCGCAGTCTACATATATAGACTGAGTGCTAAAGAGGTTTAGCATGTCGGAATCCAAGAAAGGTTTCCTACCCATCAGGCATGGGGTACACATTTCGAAGTCTATGTGTCCGCGCACAGAAGACGAGAGGATTTGCATGAGTAAGATTCCCTATGCAGCTGTAATAGGATCTATCATGTATGCTATGTTATGTACGAGGTCCTGTTGGTGCAATCGGCCCAGGTCACGATTGACCAGACTCGAGTTTGAATCGAGTGATGTTTTGATGTTTGACAAAGGGATTTGACATTGATGTTTGACATTGATGTTGGTTAATATGTTGGGGAGATTGTTTATACAATCGATCCAGGTTATAATTGACTAGACTCGAGTTTGACTCGAGGGAGACTTTGATGGTTGACTGGGGTTGACCAGTGATTATGGGAAAGTCCAAGCATGGGTCTTGGCAAGGGAAAGTCCAAGTCTTGAGTACTTGGCATGAGAAGTCCAAGCATGGGTCTTGGCAAATGAGAAGTCCAAGCATGGGTCTTGGCATGGAAAGTCCAACATGGGTTGGCAAGGGAAAGTCCAAGCTTGAGTCTTGGCATTTGGGAAGTCCAAGGGGTTTGATATTGGCAGCGTAAAGTCCAAGCGGAGTCTTGGTGGCGTAAGTCCAATGTGCCTTGGCGGTGTAGACACCGTTAGCATGACATAGCCGAGGGAAGCACCTGGAGGCTAGCGCGATGGATGAACAAGTCATGGATGACTTGGAGGGATCCGAGAGGCATGAGGCTGATGGAGGTGGCTAGAAGGCTTAGGTCTAGGCTAAGGGTGGTCTAGCAAGTATGGGGGCACCATACTTGGGTTAAAACCTCATGTTTGAGGTTGGCAGTCGACTGGCATTGTGGCCGGTTCGACTGCCGTGAGTCGACTTGAGTTCGACGGTTCTGAGCCGAAATCGCTCTAGCGCCGATCGCTCATCGAGGAGTCGACCGTGTCGAGCGATCGTGCGAAGGGATCATGCCGATCGCTAGTTCACCATGAGCAGAATGCTCGAGCCGATTAGCAAGGCCGATACGCCTGCGATCGACTGCCAAGAGATCCGTTGGAGTTTTTCCAGCGTGGATCGAGCCGTTGTCTCACGACAACAGTGGCATCAGTCGACTGGTGACTTATGGCAGTCGACTAATGGGCGGAAATCCAGGTCGCACGCAAGGATAAAAGGAGCTCGACAGGAGGATTTTTGGCACCCGATTTTCTTGGACGTTTTGAAGCGATTTGCTGCTGCAAATCAGGGCTTTCAAGTGCTAGTCCAAGGCAATCAACAAGCAAGCTTCTAAAGAGTTTTTATAAAGTGTTCTTTACTTCTCTTATTGTATTTCCTCTTATATTTGCTTGTTGTATTTAGATTATTATTGTAATCTTGTTGTAAGAGGTTTCTCCACCTCCGACTTGTGTCGAGAAGAAGTATTTATCATAGTGGTGTGTGATTGGCATCGCTAGGGTTCGTACGAACCCAATCTGTAGAGTAGGAACCGTTTCGGTTCCGAACCACGTTATATCTTTGTGTTTGCGTGTTGTATGGTTCGTTATCATTATTATTCTTGTTATTCTGCTGCGTACTAACGAAATTGTAGACAAGCACTCGAACGATTTCCATCTACGTACGGTCAACGCTATTCACCCCCCCCTCTAGCGGCGTCAAATCTCCAACAAGTGGTATCAGAGCTAGGTGCTCTTCTACGGACTAACCGCCGGGAGCTAAGACAAAGAGGCTAGAGGGTGAAGATGGAAGAACCATTGGGATGGGACATCAACACCCCAATTCCCTATTCCTTCTATGGACGAGAAGGTTTCAATTCTTGGAAGGCGAGAATTGAAGATTTTTTGATGATGAGAGACCTTGAGGAGTGGTCCGCGTTGATGGAAGGATTTGAATATCCTAAGGGACCAAAGGGAGGGTTTCTCAAGAAGAAGAAGTGGAGTGAGGAGCAACTCCAACAATTCGAGAAAAACAAGAAGGTAATCAAATTCATCTTTGATTTAATTCCTAATGACCTCTTGTGTAGTCTAGGTGACTATGTGGATGCCAAGGAGCTATGGAGCGATGTGGCCAAGCTCCATGAAAGCCCATCAATGGTCCAAGAGGAAGAGACCGAAGAGGCTAATGCATCACCCTCACAAGGAAGTGAGGACTTGGAGGTTGAGAGATCATCAACATCCAAAGAGGAAGAGGAAGTAGAATCAGAAATTGATAGGGAGTCAATTTCCGGGTTGGTGGAGGAAGTGGAAGAAGCATCCACTTCTAGGATTGAGGAGGAGATTAGAGTTTCCTCAACACCGGAGCATCAAGAAGAAGCTTCAACATCCGGTCAAGATGAAGAAGCCCAAAATCCAATTCCGGTCTCCATTAACCTGGGTAACTCAAACACTCTAATTTCAAATAAAAATAATATTATGTGTTTTGAGTGTAGGGAATTTGGGCACTATAAGAGTAAGTGCCCAAAGAAGATTAGGAAAGCTCCACCGGCACCAAAAGTCAAGGATGTCGGTTCCCCAACACCTAAAGACAAGGAGCGCATCATATGCTTCAAGTACAATTCAAAGGGGCATTATCGGAGTCAATGCCCTAGGGGGAAGAAGAAGGGGGAAGAAGAAGGGGCAAGAAGAAGCATCACAAGTAGGGGGAGCTAAGGCTAACCCTAAGGTACATTTAAATAATGCACCTTCTAAATTCAAAAGCCAAAAGCATGCTAGAAATTTTAATTCTCTTGCAATTCACCATGAAAAGCATGCTAGAGATAAATATATTTGTTTAGGAGCTAAAAGTGTTAACTTCAAATGTAAGGAGAAATTTGGGACTAATGCCCCTAAAAATAATTTATCTAAGGATAAACCTAGGTCAAATAACTCAAGACCAATCCTACCTAGGGAGACAATTAGGAAGGTACAAGAACATCTAGGTCTAAACCCTAAATGGACTAGGCATATGCCTAGAAAGTCCCATGCTCGAGAATTTAATCAAAAATCAATTGGGCAATTGGAATTAGAAAATCAAGCCTCGAGGTCAAGGCTTGAGAAACTAGAAAAGACCCTTAGGAATATACAAAACCAATTTAAAGGGTCTAATGGTCAAAGTCAAAGGTCCAAAAGTCAAAGTCAACACCAAGGACCTAAGAGTCAAAAGTCAACCAAGGGCAAGCAAGGTTTGTGTCACAAACCTAAGCCTAAGGTAGCTTACCATAGTGTTCCATTTGATTATGGGACACAAACTAGGTCTAGGAAGACCAAGGTCAATAGGGAAGTCATCCCTAAGGTTGACCAAAGGTTGTGCCTAGTGGCTAGGGTTTCTAGGAAACCTAGGGTGGGCACTAAGAAGGTTGCAAGGGGAGTTACCCCTAGAGTCAACCTAGGTAAGACCCAAATGACCAAGGCTAACAAGCCTAGGAGGGTCATTAGTAAGGTATCTAGGGAGGTTATCCCTAAGGAATACCTAATTAACCCTAGGAGCTCAAATCGGTTTTGGGTTCCTAAGAGCGTGATTGATTCACGCTAGATGGGTTTAGGGTGTGCCAACCTTGATTGGATGGGTAGTTAACTCAACCATGGTAAAGGTGGCACTTTAGGATGTTTTCAAGGTTATGGTTACCTTGGAAATAGATTTGAATCAATATCCTAAAAGATTTTAGGATGTGCCAATGCACTTTTGAAATTAAGAAAAATCAATTAAGTTGGCACAATTTAGGTTTAGAGGTTAGTGTGCCATTTTGGGTTTTTGGCACACTAGGGAGATTAATGATAATATGGCGAAATATATCTAATTATATCAAATGGAAATTAATATTAAAATTTGGGTATTACTATACCTATATATTTTATATGCCATGCCTTGTTTGTCATATGCCATGTCATGACATCATGTGTATTTCTAATTATTTTATATGTCATGATTATGCTTAGGTTTAAGGATTTAAATGTCATGTGTTTTAGATTTCATATTATGTCATGACATCATGGTTATGAGCATATGTTTATTTATGTCATCATTAATGTCATAATCATTCATGCATTTAAGAAAATCTCAATTGAAATTGATTTAAGGACTATGGCATGACTTGGAGTCTCATTCATAAGGGAATCAAGTAGGGTTGCCTTAGAAGATGCATGAAACCCTAGTTTTAAATGAACCAAAACCCACATCTCACATTAAATTGACATGTATGTGTATTTTATACACCTTAGATACATGTGAGATGCTAGGATATGAGTTAAGTTCAAGGTGCATAGTTTTTGCATCTAGATGAACTAAAACTCATCTAATTTCAATTAGTGGATCGTTGGGAGAGCATGTGTATAAGTCATGTACATAGAGCCCAAGGAATATGATCCAAAATAAGGTTTTGAAAACATTTTAAAAATCATTTTGAAAAACCTTGGTGAAGTCTATCTTTTGATAGCAATCACCATTGATAGAGTTGATACAAAATAGGGCCAAAACATTTAAAATTTCAATGGTTTTGAGTTTTGTATCAAACTCACTATTTTATGGGTAAAATAATTTACGAATATTTTTCACCCATTGTGTGTGTCATAAGTATTATACGTATGAATTTTCACGATTTTTTGAATTACGTATAATTATTTATAAATTTCTAAAATTCATTTCTAATAGTTGAAAATCGAGATTTTTAGTTATCGATCGCCTGCTGTGGCGATCGATGGGTGGCAATGATCGTGACATCCGAGTCGACTGCTAGGTCTGATTTCAGGTTAACAAGGTTTGTTTAGCACGTGCTCAGCTATGGAAAAGGTTCCTAATCACTCCTAACCCTAGGATATGCTTTAGAAAGCATTATAAAGGGTGAAAATCCATTGGATATGGATTAGGAGCTATGTTAGGTCAAAGTATCAAATTTAGGGTGAGTGAAAGTTCTATGTTGAACTTAGAACCTTAATTTTGATGGTTTAGAGTTCCCATTGGCTTAGGGGCTTCCCAAGGACATTGTTGGTGCAATGGTCAAGGGGGAGCAAGCCTTTAGGGGGAGGTATCCATCTTGGGATGATGGATGTGTTTTTCTCCTTGAAGAGGAGAAGTTATTGGGAGAGTATCATCAATTGGGAAAATTGATGGGTTTTTGATATCCTATTTGGAAATTGGGAGAGAGTATAGGATTGTCTCTCTTGAGTGATATGTGAATTATCACTAGGAAGATGGTAGGCATCCTAGGTATTTATTTTTGGATCAAGGGGGAGATTGTAAGATCTCATTGGGACATGAGACATTGACCTCCTTGGAGAGAATTTTTTTTTGATGTTAGTCAAAAAGGGGGAGAATGTTTGGGGGAGAACATTTGGAGAGTGTTTACCAATTTGGGATAATTGGTAAGGGATTTGAGTTAGTGGTGTAACTCAAATGATTTGTTTGGTTTTTGTCAAACATCAAAAAGGGGGAGATTGTTGGTGCAATCGACCCAGGTCACGATTGACCAGACTCGAGTTTGACTCGAGTGATGTTTTGATGTTTGACAAAGGGATTTGACAAAGTGGTTTGACATTGATGTTTGACATTGATGTCGGTTAATATGTTGGGGAGATTGTTTATACAATCGATCCAGGTTATAATTGACTAGACTCGAGTTTGACTCGAGGGAGACGTTGATGGTTGACTGGGGTTGACCATGTGATTATGGGAAAGTCCAAGCATGGGTCTTGGCAAGGGAAAGTCCAAGTCTTGAGTACTTGGCATGAGAAGTCCAAGCATGGGTCTTGGCAAATGAGAAGTCCAAGCATGGGTCTTGGCATGGAAAGTCCAACATGGGTTGGCAAGGGAAAGTCCAAGCTTGAGTCTTGGCATTTGGGAAGTCCAAGGGGTTTGATATTGGCAGCGTAAAGTCCAAGCGGAGTCTTGGCGGCGTAAGTCCAATGTGCCTTGGCGGTGTAGACACCGTTAGCATGACATAGCCGAGGGAAGCACCTGGAGGCTAGCGCGATGGATGAACAAGTCATGGATGACTTGGAGGGATCCGAGAGGCGTGAGGCTGATGGAGGTGGCTAGAAGGCTTAGGTCTAGGATAAGGGTGGTCTAGCAAGTATGAGGGCACCATACTTGGGTTAAAACCTCATGTTTGAGGTTGGCAGTCGACTGACATTGTGGCCGGTTCGACTACCGTGAGTCGACTTAAGTTCGACTGATAGTTTGAGTAGAAAATCTCTAGTGATCGCTCATTGAGCTGATCAGATCGGCAAAGAATGACCGCTAAGAGACGGCAATGATCGCTAGTTCACCATGAGCACGGAATGCTCCGTAGCCGATGGCGATTGACTACGTGGTGGCGATCGATCAATATTGGCGATCGCTAAGAGATCCGTTGGAGTTTTTCCAACGTGGATCGAGCCGTTGTCGCACGACAACAGTGGCATCAGTCGACTGGTAACTTATGGCAGTCGACTAATGGGCGGAAATCCAGGTCGCGCGGAAGGATAAAAGGAGCTCGACGGGAGGATTTTTGGCACCCAATTTTCTTGGACGTTTTGAAGCGATTTGCTGCTACAAATCAGAGCTTTCAAGTGCTAGTCCAAGGCAATCAACAAGCAAGCTTCTAAAGAGTTTTTATAAAGTGTTCTTTACTTCTCTTATTGTATTTCCTCTTATATTTGCTTGTTGTATTTAGATTATTGTTGTAATCTAGTTGTAAGAGGTTTCTCCACCTCCGACTTGTGTCGAGAAGGAGTATTTATCATAGTGGTGTGTGATTGGCATCGCTAGGGTTCGTACGAACCCAATCCGTGGAGTATGAACCGTTTCGGTTCCGAACCACGTTATATCTTTGTGTTTGCGTGTTGTATGGTTCGTTATCATTATTATTCTTGTTATTCCGCTGCGTACTAACGAAATTGTAGACAAACACGCGAACGATTTCCATCTACGTACGGTCAACGCTATTCACCCCCCCTCTAGCGGCATCAAATCTTCAACAGGTCCGATGTATCGTATGCTCTGAGTGTCACGAGTAGATACCAGTCTGATCCAGGAATGGATCATTGGGTGGTTGTTAAGACGATCCTTAAGTACTTAAGAAGAACTAAGGATGTGTTTCTAATATATGGAGAAGGGGACATGGTGATATGCGGGTATACGGATGCCAGCTTTCAGACAGACAAGGATGATTCCAGGTCTCAGTCTGGATACGTGTTCACCTTGAATGGGGGCACAGTGAGTTGGAAAAGTTCCAAACAAGACACTGTAGCTGATTCTACCACTGAGGCAGAATACATTGCAGCTTCAGAAGTAGCAAAGGAAGTGGTTTGGATCAAGAAGTTCATTTATGAACTTGGTGTGATTCCAGCCATTGTTGAAGCAATACTGGTCTACTGCGACAACAATGGAGCAATTGCACAGGCGAAAGAGCCAAGGTCTCATCAACGATCCAAACATGTGCTTCGCCGCTATCATCTTATCAGAGAGATCATCAGTAGGAAAGAAATACAAATCGAGAAAATCCCCACTGAAAGAAACTTAGCGGATCCTTTGACTAAGGCATTACCTCAAAGTAAGTTTGAGGGTCATGTTAGAGCTTATGGTACTGGATACCATAGCGATTGACATTAGGCCAAGTGGGAGTTTATTAGTAATATATGAGAGATGTCCTAAGGCAATCGCCTTATGTTTGAACCATTTAAATGATAAATGAAGATTCACTATTTGAGTATACATGTTTTCATGTATTTGATTAGATCTTAAACTCATTTACTGAATGTCCACGATACGATTCACAGCATGAGAGAATTTGTGATTGGATCACAACTAGTGAGTATCTCTACATGTGTAATTGTAATGTATCGGAATTATCCCTAGTCGATGAATTGATAGATTTGGACACCATCAATTCTGTCGAGACTAGCACGAGGTATACTCCTTGGTGTATCCAAGCAGCTGATTCTCACTGGCTGGAGACATTGTGATGTCCGGAGTTAATCGTGGATGCTAGTTATGGTAACTAGTTCATTGGAGTGACTAGCTGTAAGACTTCATATGGTTCTCTGGATATATAGATATGTCAATGAAGTTCTTACTGTAGCTTAAGTGCAATGTTCCTTTGACTTGCGGTATTCAAGTCATCTTTATCATAAAGACTTATGCTTTGACATCTTAAGCAAGCAACTCTAAGGAGATGTGGACCCGGGATGATTGGGTATAAGTCGAAGTGATCGAAGGTGTTTGAATAACATATAAAGGATTCACCACTCCTTGCGAGGAGATGTATACCCATGGCCTCTCGTCGGATTGTTACTAAAGTCTTTGGCCAAAGCATTACATGTTTAGAGTAAGGTACTCTTCGATACATGTGCAGTAACTAGAATCAGAGGACGAGGAAATGATACTTGGGCTAGGTGTGACGAATACTTAGTGGGATCGACTATATAGACCATGTCCTGAACCAAGTGGGTATAAGATGAGTGAAGGGAATGGGGCACGATTCATTCGAGCTGCTGAAGGGTTTCAGAAGTAGTTCTGGATCAACCGTTGATCTTTTCGGTTAATTGGGGATCATGATGTACTACTAGGTGCCACTCATGATCATTCTATAATTAATGGTTAATTATAGAGGGCCAACATAAATCGAGAACCTATTTGGTCACACGCACAACGAGCGTAATCCAAAGGATTTAAAATGAGCTTGAGAATGAGATTCTCAGACCGAGAGAAACTAGGTTTGGTTGGACCAAACATGGAGTGAGCATGAAATCGTTTCAGTCGCAATGGAAGCGTGGATGGGCCATATCTTATGAAGACATGATGGATGAACCAAATTGGTTTGGTTCTAATCCAATGGAGGAGAATAAACCAAATGGGTTTGGTTTGTTTTAAACGAATAAACCAAAGTTGGTTTGGTTCGTTTTAACTTAAAATAAACCATCATGATTTGGTTTATTTTAACTTAAATTAATGGAGTGGGTTAACGGACCTTTGGTTATGATCCGATAACCATTAAGAGAATTTGTTCTCTATAAAATAGGGCTTAAGGGTTTTTGTTAAACCCTAATCAAAGTCCAAGCAACCCTAATAGTTGCCGCCCCCTCCTCTCCTTGGTGAAGTCGGCGCCAATAGCCCCCCTTGCCGCCGCCCACCACCTAGCTCCCTTGCCGGCATCTAGAAGGAGCTGTCCTTCCCTCTTGCCGGCGTCGAGCTACTGCCGGAGAAGCTCCGGTGATCTCCTTTGGGTTCGACAATAAGGTGAGCTTCAACCTTCCCTTTTGGCCGTCCCTTATTCCTCCACCAAAGCTGTCCAGTTTTCTGGACAGCTTGTTTCTTTCTCATCGGAGCATTGTTTGGACGACATTTGGAGCTCCGACAGCGGTAGCCTTTCCGGGGATTCGATCTCCGATAATCCTCATAAGTGGAGGACGAAGGATTCGTCAAACGGTTGACGAATACCTCTTCGAAGAAGCGAGTTTTTGAGGACTCGTTTTGGATCCGAATTTTGATTCGGATCGTGATCTTCTCTCGATCACATCATCTTCAACATGAGGCTAGTAACCCGTACGAAGACGAGGCTCGTGACTTTGTGAAGTCATCCCGAAGATACTCGGCGTGGATACGGATAGAGACTATTCTAGCGAGAATCGTTCCGGTTAATATCTTTCCCGCTACACGTGATACGTCAGGTATACGTAGTTTAAATTTCCTTTTATTGCAAAATTTGAATTTACAGTTATGTCTACACATATTGTACTATGCATGAGTGTGATGTGTGTGTTGTAATAAATTAGATTTATTATTTTATTCCTTCCACTGTGCACATATTTACGAAACATGTTCGAACACACACTCGTCGCGGTGCCGGAAACCCAACAAGGATATCTCTAGTGAGTACCTAGTAAATCCAAGGAGCTCCAATAGGTATTGGGTTCCTAAGAGCGTGATCCCTTCATGCTAAATGGGTTAGGTAGTGTCAACCTTGAATGGATGGGTAGTTAACCTAACCATAGCAAAGTTGACACTTTAGGTCACTTTCAAGGTTATGGGTTCCTTGAAAATAAGTTTTGAATTTTATCTGAAAGGATTTTAAGATGTGCCAATTAAATTTGAGATGTTTGAAAAATTGGTCAAAATTGACCCAAGTTAGGTTTAGAGGTCATAGTGTGCCAATTTTGGATTTTGGCACACTTGGAAGATAAGTAGTAATATGACAAAATGGGCTTAATTCAAACAAATGACAATTAATACTAAAACTTAGGTATTCTTGTACCTTTATATTCTATTTATCATGATTTGTTTGTTATATGTCATGTCATGACATAATATTTATTTTTATCATATAAATATCATGATAATGCTTAGGGTTAATTTTTAATGTCATGTAAATTTAGGTTTATATTTTATGTCATGACATCGTGATTATTGGCACATGTTCTTAATTATGTTATCATTTATACCATAATCATCATTCATGCATTTAGGAGTAATGAAAGTTGATTTAAGGATAAATGACATAATTTGAAGTCTCATGTATAAGGGAATCAAATAATGTTGTCTAGAAAAATATATGAGACCTTAGATTAGGATGAACAAAACCCACATCTCACATCAAATTGACATGTGTGTATTTTTATACACCCTAGACGCATGTGAGATGCTAGGAAATGAGTTAAGTTCAAGGTGCATAGTTCTTGCATCTAGATGAACTTAAACTCATCTTATACCATGGAGGAATCATGAGGAGAGCTTATGTACAAGTCATGTGTATTAAGTCCATAGACCATAGTTCAATATAAGGTTTTAAAATCATTTCAAAATCATTTTGAAAAACCTTGGTGTAGTCTATCTTTTGATAGAAGTCACCATTGATGAAGTTGATACAAAATAGATCAAAAACATTGAAGTTATCAATGGTTTTGAGTTTTGTATCAATCTCACTATTTTATGGGTATTTTATTTTTCAAACAATTTTCACCTATAATGATTGACTTAAGTATTATATGTATGAAGTTTTGTGATTTTTAAAATTATGTATAATTACTTATGTATTTCCAAATTTCATTTCTAAAAATTGGTTTTCTGTATTTGCATAAATCAGTTGACTGCCATGGATGACAGTCGACTGGAGTCAAGGGCAGTCAACTGTTGACTGACAAAGTCGACTGCCAGTGCTGATTTCAAGTAAATAAGGATGTTTAACCCATATTTCAGCTATGTTAGGCTACCCTAACTTCTTCTAACCTAGGATATACTTTGGAAAATATTAGAAAGAGTGAAAATCCAGTGAATATGGATTAGGAGAGTTGTTTTGGGTGATGTATCAATTTTAAGGTGTGTGAAAGTTCAAGTTTGAACTTTTATCCTTAATTTTGATGGTTTAGTGTTCCTATAGACTTAGAGACTCTCCAAAGACATTATTAGTGCAATGGTCAAGGGGAAGCAAGCCTTTAGGGGGAGGTTATCCATCTTAGGATGATGAATGTGTTCTTCCTCATAAGGGGGAAAATTTGGAGAAGTGAGGATTGTCTCTCTTTAGTGATATGAGATTTATCACTAGGAAGAGTGAAGACATCCTAAGATTTTTGGACCAAAGGGGAGATTGTAACATTTCATTGGCATATGAGACATTGACACTCTTGGGGAGAGAGCCTTTTTGATGTATGTCAAAAAGGGGGGGGAGAATTTTGGAGACTTTGGAGAAGTATGAGATTTGAGTTAGTATTCTAACTCAAAGGTGTTTGGTTTTTGTCAAACATCAAAAAGGAGGAGATTATTGGTTCAATCGACCCAAGTCATGTTTGATCAGACTTGAGCTTGACTCGAGTAGTGTTTTGATGTTTAACAAAATTAAAGGAGTGATCATTGTTTTGACAATGGTTTGGGGAGATGGTTGACTAGGGGTTGACCATATCATGGAAAGTAGTCTTGGTACTTGGCATGTGAAGTCCAAGTCACGAGTACTTTGCATGGAAAGTCCAAGCATGGGTCTTAGCAAGAGAAAGTACAAACTTGAGTCTTGGCATTTGGAAAGTCCAACATAGAGTTGGCATGGAAAGTCCAAGGGTGTAGTCTTGGTCACATAAGTCCAAGTGTGTAGTTTTGGTAGTGAAAGTCTAAGTCATGAGTACTTGACAATTGGGAAGTCCAAGGGTTGATATTGGCAACATAAAGTTCAAGGGTAGAGTCTTGGCAATATAAGTCCAATGGTTTAGCAGCGTAAAGTCCAAGCGTGTGTCTTGACAGCGTAAGCCCAAATGTACCTTGGCAGTGTAGACACTATTAGCATGACAATAGCCGATGGAAGCACCTGAAGGCTAACGTATGGATGAATAAGTCGTGGATGACTTGGAGGGATCCGATAGATGTGAGGCTGATGAAGGTGGTTAGAAGGTTTAGGTCTAGGCTAAGGGTGGTCTGACAAGTATGAGGGGATCATACTTAGAGTTAAACCTCATGTTTGAGGTTTGTCAGTTGACTGGATTATGGACCAGTCGACTGGTCAAGTGCTTTGACACTTGGCCGAAGTCGACAATGGCGACCAATCGAGATTATGACCGGTCGCGGTGTTCATTGCGGCAAATGGCCTTATGATCGTTGCCATGTTATAGCAGTCGACTGGCCTTGAGCAATCGACTGCTATATAGGGCAGTCAATTGCTAGTGTTGGTCACAGGACAAAACCTTCGGTAGGCGACTGGTTAGTCAGCTACCAAAGTAACAATCGACTGTTGGTTGTTGGGTTTCCGGCACCGCGGCGTGTGTGTGTTCGATCATGTTTCGTAAACATGAACACAGCGGAAGCAATAAAAATAATAAATACTTCTATTTATTACAACACACACAATACACGCATGCATATTACAATAAGTGTAGGCATAACCGTAAATTTAAATTTGCAATAAAAGGAAATTTATCTACGTTATACCTTTCGTATGACGTGTAGCGGGAACGGCATCAACCGGAACGATCCTCGCTAGAATCGTCTCTATCCGTATCCACGCCGAGTTCCTCGGGATGACTTCACTAAGCCACGAGCTTCGTCTTCGTACGGGTTACTAGCCTCGTGTTGAAGACGACGTGATCGAGAGATGATCACGATCCGAATCCAAATTCGGATCCTAATATGAGTTCTCAAAACTCGCTTCTCCGGAGAGGTATTCGTCAACCAATTGACGAATCCTTCGTCCTCCACCTCAGAGGATTACCGGAGATCGAATCCCCGGTAAGTTATCCGCTGTCGGAGCTCTAACCGTCGTCCAAACGACGCTCCGACGAGAGGAGAAGAAGCTGTCCAGAAAACTGGACAGCTTAGTGGAGGAGTAGGCGCCGGCCAAAACAAGGAAGCCAAGTGCTCACCTTTTCACCGAGGCCTAGGAAGATCACCGGAGGGTCGCCGGAGGATCACCGGCTGAAGCTTGGTCGCCGACAAGGAGCTGGACGCCGACACAAGGGGCTGGGCGGCCAAGGAGCTTGGGCGGCAACTCCTTCAATGGGGTGGGCGGCAACTCCTTGCTAGGGTTTTGGATTAGGGCTTAATTATCCATTAAGCCCTCTTTTATAGAGAACTAATTCTCTTAATGGTTATTGGATCATAACCATTAGGCCCGTTAACCCGCTCCATTAAGATAAGTTAAAATAAACCAAACCATGATGGTTTATTTTAAGTTAAAACGAACCGAACCAACTTTTGGTTTATTCGTTTAAAATAATCCAAACCCTTTGGTTTATTCTCATCCATTGGATTAGAACCAAACCATTTTGGTTCATCCATTACGTCTTCATAAGACTCGGCCCATCCACGCTTCCATTGCGACTGAAACGATTTCATGCTCGCTTTATGTTTGGTCCAACAAAACCTAGTTTCTCTCGGTCTGAGAATCCCATTCTCAAGCTCGTTTTAAATCCTTTGGATTACGCTCGTTGTGCGTGTGACCAAATAGGTTCTCGGTTTATGTTGGCCGTCTATAATTAACCATTAATTATAGAACGATCATGAGTGGCACCTAGTAGTACATCATGATCCCCAATTAACCGAAAAGATCAACGGTTGATCCAGAACTATTTCTGAAACCCTTCAGTAGCTCGAATGATTCGTGCCCCATTCCCTTCACTCATCTTATACCCACTTGGTTCAGGACATGGTCTATTGTGTCAGTCCCCACTAGGCTGACTACGTCACACCTAGCCCAAGTATCATTTCCTCGTCCTACGGATTCTAGTTACTCCACATGTATCGAAGAGTACCTTACTCTAAACATGTAATGCTTTGGCCAAAGACTTTAGTAACAATCCGAGGAGAGGCCATGTGTATACATCTCCTCGCAAGGAGTGGTGAATCCTTTATAGGCTATTCAAACACCTTCGATCACTTCGACTTATACCCAATCATCCCGGGTCCACATCTCCTTAGAGATGTTTGCTTAAGATGTCAAAGCATAAGTCTCCATGATCAAGATGACTTGAATACCGCAAGTCAAAGGAACATCGCACTTAAGCCACAGTAAGAACTTCATTGACATATCTATATATGCAGAGAACCATATGAAGTCTTACGGCTGGTCACTCCAATGAACTAGTTACCATAACTAGCATCCACGATTAACTCCGGACATCACTATGTCTCCAGCCAGTGAGAATCAGCTACTTGGATACACCAAGGAGTATACCTCGTGCTAGTCTCGATAGAATTGATGGTATCCAAATCCATCAATTCATCGACTAGGGATAATTCCGATACATCACATTTACACATGTAGAGATACTCACTAGTTGTGATCCAATCACAAATTCTCTCATGCTGTGAATCGTATCGTAGACATTCAGTAAATGAGTTTAAGATCCAATCAAATACATAAAACATGTATACTCAAATAGTGAATCTTCATTTATCATATAAATGGTTCATACATAAGGCGATTGCCTTAGGACATCTCTCATATATTACTAACAGACTCCCACTTGGCCTAATGTCAATCGCTACGGTATCCAATACCATAAGCTCCAACATGACCCTCAAACTTATTTTGAGGTAATGCCTTAGTCAAGGGATCCGATAAGTTCCTTTCAGTGGGAATTTTCTCGATTTGTATTTCGTTCCTACTGATGATCTCTCTGATAAGATGATAGCGGCGAAGCACATGTTTGGATCGCTGATGAGACCTTGGCTCTTTCGCCTGTGCAATTGCTCCATTGTTGTCGCAGTAGACCGGTATTGCTTCAACAATGGCCGGAATCACACCAAGTTCATGAACGAACTTTTTGATCCAAACCGCTTCCGCCTGCCGCAATGTATTCTCGCCTCGATGGTAGAATCCGCTACATCTCTTGTTTGGAACTTTTCCAACTCATCGCGCCCCATTCAAGGTGAACACGTATCCGAGACCCGAATCATCCTTGTATGTCCGAAGTCGCATCCGTATACCCGCGTATCACCATGTCCCTTCTCCATATATTAGGAACACATCCTTAGTTCTTCTCAAGTACTTAAGGATCGCCTTAATACCGCCTAATGATCCATTCTCGATCGGATCGGGTATCCGCCGTGACACTCGAGCATACGATACATCGGGCCTCGTATAACATAGCATACATGATAGATCCTATTGCGGATGCATAGGAATCTTACTCATGCAAATCCTCTCTCGCCTTCTCGTGGCGCGGACACATAGACTTCAAAGGTGTACCCTTGCTCGATGGGTAGGAAACCTTTCTTGGATTCCGACATGCTAAACCTCTTTAGCACTCGGTCTATATATGTAGACTGCGAAAGACCAAGCAAACGTTTCGATCTATCTCTATAGATCTTAATCCCGAGGATGTAGGTTGCTTCTCCCAGGTCTTTCATGGAGAATGTCTTGGATAACCAAACCTTCACTGACTGTAAGATTGAAACATCGTTTCCTATAAGTAGTATGTCATCGACATACAATACTAGGAATACGACTGCACTCCCACTAACCTTCTTGTACACACAAGGTTCGTCTAGATTTTGTGAGAAATCAAACTTTTTGATTGTCTCATCAAAACGGATATTCCAGCTCCTGGATGCTTGCTTCAATCCATAAATAGATCGTTGCAATTTGCATACCTTGGTTTTATCAACCGATGTGAAACCCTCAGGCTGTATCATATACACGTCCTCGAGCAGGTTTCCATTAAGGAAAGCTGTTTTCACATCCATCTGCCATATCTCATAATCATAATGAGCCGCTATGGCTAGGAGCATCCAAATGGATTTAAGAATAGCTACAGGCGAATAGGTTTCGTCATAATCAACACCTTGTTTTTGACGATATCCTTTCGCCACCAATCTAGCCTTATAGGTAATCACATTACCATCCATGTCGGTTTTCTTCTTGAAAACCCACTTGCACCCTATAGGCTTTATCCCTTCAGGTGGGTCAACCAAGTTCCAAACTTGGTTTTCATACATGGAATCCATTTCCGACTTCATGGCACCAAGCCACTTATCCCTTTCTGAACTTGTCAGCACTTCTTCATAACTGGTAGGCTCCTCATCATCAATGAGTAACACGTCGTTCGATTCGCTTACGAGAAATCCATATCTCTCAGGAATATTGCGTGTTCTACCAGATCTACGAAGATGTGGTGTTACAATAGGTCCAGCCGATTGCTCATCATTATGAGTTGTCGGCTGTTGTGCTTCACCAGGTATCTCATTAATGTCTATTTGAGTCTCTCGAGCCTCCTCAAGCTCGACGACACTCCCACTGTTTTCTTGCAAGAGAAACTCTTTCACTAGAAACACAGCATGCCTTGAAACAAACACCTTTTGTTCCACAGGATGATAGAATTGGTAACCCCTTGTTTCCTTAGGGTATCCAATAAATAGACATTTATCAGACTTAGCATCCAATTTGTCTGATACAGTCCGCTTCACATAAGCAGGACAACCCCATATCTTCAAGTAAGATACTTGAGGTTTCTTACTATTCCATATCTCATATGGAGTAGTTGAGACTACCTTGGTAGGCATTCTGTTTAACAAGTAAACAGCTGTCTGAAGTGCATAGCCCCAAAAGGACTTGGGAAGAGTTGCATGATTCATCATTGACCTGACCATGTCCAACAAGGTCCGGTTACGCCTCTCAGATACACCATTATGCTGTGGTGTATAGGGCTGAGTCCATTGAGACAATATGCCATTGTCTCTTAGATAATCAAGAAACTCTTGACTTAAGTATTCACCACCTCGATCCGATCGAAGTATTTTAATACTCTTGTCATGTTGTTTCTCTACTTCATATCTGAATTCTTTGAACCTTTCAAAGGCTTCAGACTTGTGTTTCATCAAGAACACATACCCAAACCGTGAGTGATCATCGGTGAAGGTAATGAAGTAGCTATAGCCTCCTAATGCTTGAGTTGACATAGGTCCACATACATCGATGTATTAGACTTAGTAACTCTCCCACTGCTCACCTTTTCCAAGAAAGGTAACTTAGTCATCTTGCCTTTTAAGCATGATTCGCATGTATCGTATGAATCCAATTCAAACGATTCCAGAATTCCACATCGGTGTAATTCGGACATGCATTTCTTGCTTATATGGCCAAGACGACAATGCCACATATAGGAGTCTATTTGATTATCCTTTCAAGCACGCGTGTTGCTCGCTTCGATATTGAAAATGTCACTGGATACGTCCAACGTATAAATGTCATTGCTTAAAGTTCCAGTCCCATAAAGAACTCCATTCAAAGTTATGTAACAACAATTGTTACTAAAAGTCAAATGGTACCCATTTCTATTTAAAATAGAAATGATGTTCTTTATCAACGAAGGAACATAAAAGCAATTGTCCAGTTCTAAGACAAGTCCTACAGGGAGTTCCAACAAATACGTTCTGATGGCGAGTGCAGCAACTGTTGCTCCATTCCCAACACGTAAATTTGACTCTCCCCTTGACGAGTCTTCTTCTATTCCTTAGCCCATGTATGTCATTACATATATGTGAGCCACACCCAGTATCAAATACCCAAGTGTCTGAGGAAATAGAATGACAATAAATAAAGAAGATTTCTGAAGAAGATGGGGCATCCGATGCCTTATCCTTCTTCACGGACTCAAGATAAATCTTGCACTTTCTTCGCAAATGGCTCTCCTTGCCATAATGATGGCAAGTTTCCTTTTGTGCTAGTTCTACCTTCTTAACCCTTCTCTTCTTTCCCTTCTGTTGTTCCTTTGACTTCCTATTAGAACCTTTCTTCGAGGAATCAACTAACAGCACCGTCCCCTGCTCATGCTTCTCAGAAGACTCCACAGTCTTCAGCATATTGAGCAGTACCACAGATGAACCTCCTAGCATCTCAGAGGTGAAGAGGAGCTTTGAGACTTCGAACCTTTCGAATCTCACTTGCTCATCAACCAACTCACAAAGATGAAGGACTACGATATGAGCATCCATATGCTCATGCTGCTTTCGTAGCTTGGGTTCCATCGCGGCTAACATGATGCAACTCATTTGTTCAGAATCACTCACATGTTTCTGATAGGCCAACAATTGGTCCAGAGTTGCATCGTCACTAGGACGGGCGGGAAGAGGCGCTTCGAGGACATTTGCAAGCTTTTCAACCTTGAGAACAATTCTCAAGCTTCTAAGCCAGTCCAAGAAGCTTGGCCCAGTCAATTTATTCGAATCCAAAATGGAACGCAATTCAAAGACATCATGATCAATCTTAGAAATACAAAACGAGCATATATGAGAAAGATGATTTTAAAATGCATCAATATACATTTATAAATCCCATTCATTTTTCGAATTTCAAAAACCCCAAAATCACTTCGGGAGATCGTAGGTCCATCTCCGAATGGGCTGATATCCATCATAGTTATGAACAACCTTGGAGAGAGTCCAACAAGTCATTCATAACTACGACGGTAGGTATCAACTATACCGATTGCATATCACGTATATGCAACTATCACAATGTGCTATCAACTAATTGAATGTTCACACATACATCGGGTTGTTAACACATTAACAAGTATGCATCATATGCATAGCACCCAACTTCACCTCCCTTTACATCGACCTTGGAGAGAGTCCAACAAGCCGATGCTCCAGGTTAAAGCCAACCCATTAATCGGGATATAGTTTTAATATGGTTAGAGCGCATTCAACCAATTAGCCCAGCTTGGAGAGAGTCCAACAACCAAAGCTAACGATTGACCTCTGACTCTTACCATATTAGTATTAAACTATTCCATGGTTTGAACATATTCGGGTTCGAGCCGGGCTTGGAGAGAGTCCAACAACCCAAACAAGAAACGAAACTCTGGTTCTAACCATATTAATGGAAGGTGTAGGCCTTAATATTGTTTAAGGGTTTTTATGTCTCATCCTCTTTGCATGCAAATAACTATTATCTACATGGCATGACATACATCTACATGTCACGACACGCATGGCATAATGTTATGCATCTAATGCAATTACATGGCATACAATTATGTCATGTATATATTTCCTTATATGTCATAACTATTTATGGAAATAAAATATGTTTAAGATTTGATTCTCCAAATCAAATCATAATTAAATTAGGAAACAAATTTCCAAATCTAATCACATATTTTATTCATGGAATTATTTGATTAAGGAAAATCTATTTAGGAAATCAATTTCCTAAATCATTAAAACTACTTATGGAAATAAAAAATTTTAAGATTTGATTTCCCAAATCAAATCATGATTAAATTAGGAAACAAATTTCCAGAATCTAATCAAATATTTTATTTATGGAAAATATCAATTTCCATAAATACTTCCAACTTTCCAAAAGTGGAAGATTTCCATAAATACTTCTAGACTTTCCAAATTTGAAAAATTTCCATAAATACTTCTAAATTTCCAAAATTAGAAAATTTCCAGAAATACATTATGACTATCGCAAAACCATTTTACGATTATGTCGAAACACAACTCAGGCTCTCGATACCATGTTGGGTTTCCGACATCACAAGGCAGTGTGTTCGATCATGTTTCGTAGAACATGAACACAAATGAAGCAATAAAATAATAAATACTTCTATTTATTACAACACACACAATACACGCATGCATATTACACAATATGTAGACATAACCGTAAATTTAAATTTGCAATAAAGGAAATTTATCTACGTTATACCTTTCAGATGACGTAGCGGAACGGCATCAACCGAACGATCCTCGTTAGAATCGCCTCTATCCAGATCCACGCCGAAGTTCCTGGGATGAATTCGCTAAGCCACGAGCTTCGTCTTCGTACGGGTTACTAGCCTCGTGTTGAAGACGACGTGATCGAGAGATGATCACGATCCGAATCCAAATTCGGATCCAAAACGAGTCCTCAAAACTCGCTTCTCCGGAGAGGTATTCACAACCAATTGATGAATCCTTCGCCCCCTCCACTCAGAGGATTACCGAGATCGAATCCTCGTAAGTTATCCGCTGTCGGAGCTCTAACCGCCGCCCAAACGCTCCGACGAGGAGAAGAAGCTGTCCAAAACTGGACAGCTTGGTGGAGGAGTAGGCGCCGCCAAAACAAGGAAGCCAAGTGCTCACCTTTTCACCGAGGCCTAGGAAGATCACCGAGGGTCGCCGGAGGATCACCAGCTTGGTCGCCGACAAGGAGCCGGACGCCGACAAGGGTCAAGGCGGCCAAGGAGCTTAAGCGCAACTCTTCAATGGGGTGGGCGGCAACTCCTGCTAGGGTTTTGGATTAGGCTTAATTATCCATTAAGCCCTCTTTATAGAGAACTAATTCTCTTAATGGTTATTGGATCATATCCATAAAGCCCGTTAACCCGCTCCATTAAGATAAGTTAAAATAAACCAAACCATGATGGTTTATTTTAAGTTAAAACGAACCGAACCAACCTTTGGTTCATTCGTTTAATATAATCCAAACCCTTTGGTTTATTCTCATCCATTGGATTAGAACCAAACCATTTTGGTTCATCCATTACGTCTTCATAAGACTCGGCCCATCCACGCTTCCATTGCGACTGAAACGATTTCATGATCGCTTTATGTTTGGTCCAACCAAACCTAGTTTCTCTCGGTCTGAGAATCTCATTCTCAAGCTCGTTTTAAATCCTTTGGATTACGCCACAGCGTGGTGACCAAATAGGTTCTCGGTTTATGTTGGCCGTCTATAATTAACCATTAATTATAGAACGATCATGAGTGGCACCTAGTAGTACATCATGATCCCCAATTAACCGAAAAGATCAACGGTTGATCCAGAACTATTTCTGAAACCCTTCAGCAGCTCGAATGAATCGTGTCCCATTCCCTTCACTCATCTTATACCCACTTGGTTCAGGACATGGTCTATCATGTCAGTCCCTACTAGGTTGACTACGTCACACCTAGCCCAAGTATCATTTCCTCGTCCTACGGATTCTAGTTACTGCACATGTATCGAAGAGTACCTTACTCTAAACATGTAATGCGTTGGCCAAAGACTTTAGTAATAATCCGAGGAGAGGCCATGGGTTTACATCTCCTCGCAAGGAGTGGTGAATCCTTTATAGGCTATTCAAACACCTTCGATCACTTTGACTTATACCCAATCATCCCGGGTCCACATCTCCTTAGAGATGTTTGCTTAAGATGTCAAAGCATAAGTCTCCATGATCAAGATGACTTGAATACCGCAAGTCAAAGGAACATCGCACTTAAGCCACAGTAAGAACTTCATTGACATATCTATATATGCAGAGAACCATATGAAGTCTTACGGCTGGTCACTCCAATGAACTAGTTACCATAACTAGCATCCACGATTAACTCCGAACATCACTATGTCTCCAGCCAGTGAGAATCAGCTGCTTGGATACACCAAGGAGTATACCTCGTGCTAGTCTCGATAGAATTGATGGTATCCAAATCCATCAATTCATCGACTAGGGATAATTCTGATACATCACATTTACACATGTAGAGATACTCACTAGTTGTGATCCAATCACAAATTCTCTCATGCTGTGAATCGTATCATAGACATTCAGTAAATGAGTTTAAGATCCAATCAAATACATAAAACATGTATACTCAAATAGTGAATCTTCATTTATCATATAAATGGTTCATACATAAGGCGATTGCCTTAGGACATCTCTCATATATTACTAACATTGGTAAGGGCAATCGACTGTTGAGGTATTCGTTGGCTTGGATGCCAATGTGGATCAAGTCCGTTGTGAGACAATGACACTGTTGGCAGTCGACTGTCAGACGTGGAATCAGTCCGATGCAGGCATAAAAGGAGCAGTTCGTGGAGGATTTCGCCATCAGTTCTTTGAGAGGTTGTGAAGGTGATTTAAAGGCGAAGTGCAGGCGCATTTTAGGTTCCTTCAAGCTCATTCAAGCAACCAATAAGTAAAGCATTCAAAGCTCTAATTTGTAAAGTGTTCTTTACATTTCAATTGTAGTTCTTTGTATTTTCTTATAATTCATTATATTACTTTTGTAATCACTTGTAAGAGATTTTCTCCACCTTCAGCGTGTCACCGAAAAGGAGTACTTTATTAGTGGTGTAGAAACCCTAAGGTTCCGAGCCACATTATATTTGTATTGTGATTGTGTTTGTATATTTTTCATATTATATTTCCATATTTCGCTGCATTGACAAGGTTCCGAAGTTCCTACACACTGGCGCTTCAGCCCTCCGACCCGCCTATGCCTTCCTCTCCTCTTCCTTTCATTTCCACTTTTCTTCATTGCTCCCGCGGATCCTGACTTGAGCGTCGGAGAGATGTAGCTGAAACTCCTCTCGGTGCATCCCTCACGGTTCTTTTCCTTTTCAGGCTCTGGCCCCTGATTTCACTAGTGATTGTCACCCAGTCCTTCTTGGAGAGATTTTTATACTTTGATGATCCCTGTTTAAGCTTGAGGTCGACCCTCGCCACTTTAATAGTGCAAATTGACTTGTCCCCACCTTGTTGTTAGGTCAATGTTAAATAAATATAATTTACCTAATTACTTATGGGCCGAAGCTATAAACACTGCATGTTATGTGCAAAATAGAGTAATAGTTAATAAAACATATAATACAACATCTTATGAAATCTTTAACAATAAAATACCTATAATAAAATATTTAGAGTATTTGGATGTAAAGTATTCATTTTGAATACAAAAGATTATCTTGGAAAATTCTCTTCAAAAATAGATGAAGGAATATTTCTTGGATATTCTTAGTAGGGCCTATAGGATTTATAATAAGAAAACTCTAAAAATTGAAGAAACAACTAATGTAGCATTTGATGAAGAGGAGTTTAACAATAGTCAAACAAACACATTAAAAGATAATCAAGCTAGGGTAAATGAAACCATACATGATGAAGAAGAGCAAACCCAATATCAAGACAACTTGAAGACACCTAGAATTAATCCAAACCATCCACTTGAACAAGTATTAGGAAATCCAACTATAGGAGTTCAAACTAGATTGGACTTAAGAAACATAAGTCAAATCGCATTAATATCAAAAATAGAACCAAGGTCAATAGATGAGGCTTTACCTGATACTGATTGGATAATAGCCATGCAAAAAGAACTAGCACAATTCGAAAGAAATGAAGTTGAGACTTTGTACCTCCACCAACAAATAAATCAATTATAGACACTGAATGGGTATTCAGAAATAAATTAAACGATCAAGGAGAAATCATAAGGAACAAAGCTTGATTAGTAGTTAAAGGGTTTAGTCAAGTAGAAGGGTTAGATTATGATAAAACCTATGCCCCAGTAGCTAGGCTTGAGTCAATTAAGATTTTGCTACCTATGCAGTGCACAAACGATTCAAGCTATACCAAATGGATGTTAAATCCGCTTTTTTTAATGGAGTAATAAAAGAAGAGAAATTTGTAAGTCAACCCCCAGGTTTTGAGAGCTTAGAATACCCTAATCACGTATAAAAATTAAAAAAGGCCTTGTATGGATTAAAACAAGCTCCTAGAGCCTGGAATGAGAGATTATCTTCATACTTAATCTCAAAAGGCTTCAGACAAGGTCAAATTGACTCAACTCTCTTTGTGAAAACTTTGAACCTAGATATTTTTATTGCTCGAATATATGTAGATGATATAGTATTTGGATAAATAAATTCAAATTTTTTAAAAGAATTCATAAACTTAATGGAATAAGAATTCGAAATGAGTCTAGTAGGTGAATTAAATTTCTTTTTAGGTTTACAAATAAAACAAATAAGAGATGGTAACTATATATATCAAAACAAATATGCAAGAGAGTTGATTAAAAAATTTGGAATGGAAAATGCAAAAGAAATAAAAACAACCATGGCAACAAATGTTATATTAAATGATGACAAAGAGGGAAAGTCTGTAGATCTAAAGTACCATAGAAGTGTCATAGATAGTTTACTATACTTAACTGCAAGTAAATCTGACATACTATTTGCAGTAAGTATGTGTGCTAGATATCAAACTTGTGCTAAGGAATCACATTTAACACATGTTAAAAGAATCCTAAGATACATTAAAGGAACAATTAATGTAGGTATGTGGTACCCAAGAACTAATAACTTTGAGTTAGTAGGATACTCTGACTTAGACTATGCTAGGTGTAAACTAGATAGGAAAAGTACTAGTGGAGGATGTCAACTCTTAGGATCATGCTTGGTGAGCTGGTTCAGTATGAAGCAACATTGTATTGTTTTTTCACAACTGAAGCCAAATACATAACATTAGGTGAATATGTGGAACAATTATTATGGATGATACACACACTTAAAGATTTTGAATTGGAATACAAAAAAGTCAAAACATTTGTTGATAACATACGCTCAATAAACTTAACTAAAAATCTAATTCATCACTCACGTACTAAACATATTGATGTTAAACATCACTTTGTGAGAGATCATATAGCAAATGGAAGTGTTGACTTAATTATGTTGAGTCCAAGTCCAATCTTGTCGATATTTTTACTAAACCACTTCCAGAAGCTGAGTTTAGTATCCTTAGAAGACAACTTGGATTATTCTTAGTAGAGTAGGATGCTTTAATGTTTCATTATTCAAAATCTATTTTGTTTTAATATTATTTTCTTAAAGGAAAATTAAAAATTGAACTAGCCTAGGTTAAGTTTAGAATTCATGATCCTATATGTTAAGGCAATCAACCCAAGTATGGTTTAATTTTGATGTGTGTGGCAAAAGTTTAAGTTAGGATGTTTATGATGATTTGATATGTGTGTATAAGGTGTGCAGGACTTAGTAAATCATACATGAGTTATCTTGATGATAACATTGGTGGGTTCACCATCTCATGGCTCGGATCCTTGAGTCGGTAAAGGATGACATTGTAGAAGTCGAACGAGGAGCATATGGAGTGAACCCAAAGGAAGCAGACTTCAGGGTGAGTCATGAAGGATGGCATTGCGGAAGTCGTGCGCTTGGTGCATCCGAGGGACATAGCCAAACGAAGAGAGCTTCGAGGCGAGGGACTCCATGGGAGATGAGAGTGAGCGATTGTAACCCGGGACGGGGTAGCTCATAGGTGAATTTGGCTGAATGGCTAGGTCAAGTGTCGGATGCTCAAACTTAGGTTTAAGGTTTTACCCGATAATTTGGACGCTTAAACTTGTATTTGAGATTTTACCTAATGTTTGGATAAGTCGGATGCTCAAACATGAGTTTGAGGTTTCTACCCAATGAATGGACCGTCAGATGCTCAAACAAGTATTTGTTTGAGGTTTTACTCGACATCAATTGACTGCTCTGAGTTGATGGCACTCGACTGGTGTTCGACTGGTGGGTTTCTGGTCCAGTAGTCGACTTCCAAGGGACTACAGTCGACTGCTGCACCATCAGTCAACTACCAAGGAATGACAGTCGACTGTGAAGGTGGTCGTGGGCACAAAACCTCGTGTAGCCAACTGATCAGTCAGCTACGCAGACAGTAGTCGAATGCCAAGGCTATCATTAGACTACAACGGTCGCGATCTAGTATCGTCAGAAGTCGTTGGAACGGCGACAGTCGACTGTCGCATGTCCAACGGGAAGAAATCTCTTCTCTCTATAAAGAGAAGCTGTGAGGGCCTTGGGGATGCTAATGCTTCTACTCCTAAGTGCTCCCTAAGTGCTCTATACGGTTTCCCACTTCTCTTCTTGTGCTTACCTCTATTCTATTGTAAGAGGGAGTGAGTTCTTGTAAGAAGGTTTACCTCCATCTTGCTTGGGCTAAAGGAGAGACTAGTGATTAGATTTGAGGGAGTGATTCACCATATGAATCGTCCGTGGATTATTGGCAAGGGTCGTGAATCACGTTATATAATTGTATTAGCATTGCTTTCATCTTTACTTTGTTTTAGCTCTTGATTGTCTGTAGTTTTATTATTCCACTACGCTAACAATTTGTATAGACGATTAAGACGAACGAAGTCCATCATACAAGAAAGGCTATTCAACCCCCCTTCTAGCCGGGTCACGATCCTCCAACACTATAGACCTAGGTAAGCCTTCGCATCTCAAAAACACCTTGGACTATTTGTTTGTGTATTGAGCTACAAAGATGAGTGTGAGATGCTAGGACTGCACCCTAGGTTCAAGATGTAGATTCAGTGCATCAACATGAACCAAAACGGAGTTTAAAAAGCAAATCAATCACTTCGGTGACTAACTCTAATTCAAAGCTTGATGATAATTCTATATCACTTGAGCTACTAAAGAGTTGAAAATTTACTTTAAAGACAAATTTTAGATGTGTATTTTCAGTATACTAATTATGTATAGGAATTTATGCTTGTACATTTCTTATTTCATTTTCATTATTTAAGGAGAATTTTGAAAATTAAATTATTTTAACTTTATTTAAAGGAGAGTTTTGAAAATTAAATTATTTTAACTTTATTTGAGAAGGAGGTTTGAAAATTTAAAATATTTTACCTTTTATTGAGGGGAAGTTTTGAAAATATTTTACCTTTTATTAAGGGGGAGTTTTGAAAGTTTTAAAAATATTTTAGTTTTTATTAAGGGGGAGTTTTAAAATTTAAAATATTTTACCTTTTATTAATGGGGAGTTTTGAAAATTTTGAAAATATTTTAGTTTTCATTGAGGGGGAGTTTTGAAAATTTAAAATATTGAGGGGGAGAAAATTGTATACTTTGACTTTTGGGTATTTTAAAAAAAAATCAAATTTTAAAAAATTTGAAATTTTGAATCTAAATATTCATTTTTGAAATTTTTTGAAGAGCCTATGTATTTTGAGATGCTTTTGAACTTTTAAAACACTAAAGTATTTTGAAAAGCTTAAAATACTTTATATTGCAAAATTTGGGTATTTTGAAATCAAAAGTAACTTTCATATATTCTTCCGTTTAAAAGTTAATTATTTTGAACTTATTTTTAATTTTGGTATTTGGTGTATAATGTTATTTTTGATGTATGTCAAAGGGAGAGAAGAGAGAAAGTTTAAAATTAGAGAAGTTCAAAGTAAGGAAACATTTCATGCATATGAGCATTTCATGCATTTAAATGTTATACATTTTTAGCTTAATGCATTAGTAATATATGTTGAACTTGAATATTGAAAATTGATTCTTCTAACTTTAACTGATGTGTTGTCGTATATCAAAAAGGGAGAGATTGTTGGTGCAGGAAGCACCACTCAGTTTTGATGCATATATGAACTATAGTTAAAGTTAGGAATTACCTGTGGTTTGATATATGTATTAAGTATGCAGACTAACAGGAAAGTCCTAGTAGGTCGTGTTAACCATATACTAGGCAGAAACTTTAACAGATTAGGAGGACTAGACATCAGGCAGGAAGACCAGATGGGTCAGGAGACAAGACATCTGGCATAAAGATCGATTGGGTTAGGAGACTGGACAATCGACATGAAGATCAACTGGGTTAGAGAGACCGGACAACTGGAAGAAGTCCTGATGGGTCAGATCGGATGTAAAGAATGGTAAATCCGGCAGGACAGTCGACAGGTAAGCCTTGAGTGAAGAGGTGAGGCCAAGTTCTCTGTAGGGGGACAAAGCTAGGCGTCGATTCGACGGATTGTCCGCGTGGGACTAAGAAGTCGAGATCAATCGAGCAGTATTACTATTGCTATTGCATTTCATGTTATATGTTTTTGTTAATCTCATTTTACAGGGAACGACTCGACTGAAATGTTTCCAGTCAACTGAGTATGGTCTAGTCGACTGGGTACATAATTGGCAAGATTAGTTGGTGATCAATCGAAGATCTGACAATCAAGATTGAAAGAGCTCCAGTCGACTGGGGAAGTCCAATCGACTGGAAAAGAAAATTTTTCGATGCGGATCCAGGTGACCTGGAGTTGACTAGAACATGTCCAGTCTATTGGGAAGGTTGATGTACCATATCGATGGGCAGATGTGGAGTTGATTGGAGAGAGCTTATAAAAGAAGTGCACAATCAGCTTCGAGATATACAACTTTACTACGTCTAAGTTCTATCTTGAGTGTTTCTCATTTGCAAAAGTTTCATCATGCTGCAACGTCGCAACTTCGAGCTCCATTTCAAAAGCTACAAGTGTCGTTATATTTTGTATTTTGTTATACTTTCTCTTTTTGTACTTTAATTTAAGAGAATATAGCTTGTTACCTTTCTCATTATCTTTTGTAAAAAGAGAATCTCTCCGAAATCGAGTGTTCTCGAGTCGGAGGGTCTTTTAGTGGATTGTCTATCGAGGTAGCTCTCAGAGAGCTACGGATCTTGGAATAGCAACCCGACTCGAATTGTGAGCCAAGTAAAAGACTTATCTATTTGTTTCATATAATTTCCGCTGCAACAACTCTTAATTATTAAAAGATAAAATTATGTTTTAAAAGAAAATTTTATATTTCGAGATTCACCCTTCCTCTCTCAGATAACTTCGATCCTACAAAAATTTGATATTTACCCCTTCGACATTAGGATAACAATCCTATTAAAAGTCACTTAAGATATTAAGATCAATAGTACTTTTTTGACATCTTGAACGGTAGTGGATGATAATAACGCTTAATGTTTCCACCCTTCATAGGTTCAGTGTGCCTTAATTGTTGATATTCGAAATAATCGGGGAGACAACAATCTGATATGAGCTCGTCGAGGCTAGTGTTCAACACTATCTCCGTAAAATGATATTGCTCCGCTCAGGTGCTTACGGATAGCAGCAATTCGTTTCCAAGATACAACGACGATGTCTCGGAATAGTAGCACTACAAATTCTGAGACCAGCGAACCTACTCGTAGGATTTTTGGACTCTGGATGCAGAGGATGGATGGATGAGATGAGAACTTGAGTGAATGAGTTTGAGTTGAGTGGTTTATTCCATTCTCTAGGGATCTATTTATACTAGGTGAAGAGATGAGGTGCCCTTTGGTGAGTTTAATCTGAGCCATTGGATGTAGAGGGTTGTAACTCTTCATTAAACCTTTTAATCTCAGCCATTAGATCTGGATGATTATGACCTTTCAAATCATCCTTTGATCTCAGCCGCCAGATCTGGATCCAACGATCCAGTCAATCCGATGCTCCAGATCAATCCTAATCACCAGCGGTCCGATCGTGATTCTTCGCGATCAACGCTCCAGATCGTGCTACTCACTCTCTTCATTCCAACGTGTCCATCCGATTGCCCAGTCAGCAGCCAGCCACCTCTCCATGCCCAACCGAGTGTCATGTATACATGACACATCACCCGAGTGTCACATAGCAACGTGCGCCAACAAAGCGCCCATTGCGCGCGTGCGTGCGTGCGCGCGTGGCGGGTGGCGAGCTTGCAGGTGCGAGCACCTGCTCGCCCATTGGATGAGAGTATCTGTGCTTATTTGAGTTAACTCAATTAATTCATCAACACATATAAGGAAGTAAATCCTCTATGAAATTTCCAATGTGGGACTATTGTTCCCCTTACTTCCTTTAATAACTTTTTTAGGCTGACTTTAACAATTAATTTCTCATTCACCCATAATCGGTTTTGAGCAAATTAATAGTCTAGATTCATCTACTCGAAATGTAGATTTCGATTTTGAAGTCAATTTAGACTTTCATTGAATGATGCCGCATCGAATTTCCTTTTCAAAACCGTATATTGGTCTTTATATGACCCAATATCTAACATCCCCCATATGAATGGAAATTAATGCGTGTATGCATGCTGACACTTTACAAGAGTCCAATCAATAAGTCAATGCATCGAGAGAGGTAGCTTGTGGCTTTGAACCTTCCGTAGTGGAATGCTATCGAGCATACTAGGCTGCGCAGTGAACATGATGTCTTGAACTGCTCAGCTGTTTGTGTATACTTAGACAATAACACCCACACAAAGACTTATCTCACCTACTTTTGGTTCTCATGGTTGGTTCCGTTTTGGCCATGGACACCATCTTGGATTCATGAGTGTTTCATTGAAGCGGCCTGTCTTCACACTCACATAGGTGACACTTCTATCAAGAGTATCCTACCATACTTCACCTTATAAAGGTATAGAAGTCATTAAAAGCATAACCTTAACCTCACTACATGTGGTAGGACAGAACATATTCATCCTAGGACTGGGATAGAGATAATATATCTCGTGTGCTGTAACACAACTTCTGTAACTTCGTTGTCCCATTGAACCAAGATCTTGGGATCTCCAGTCAACAAGGTTGGGTTACCGCTACAGTCATTTTAGTTGTAGATTTTTAATCTCATTCCTCTTGATGAGCAGTATACTTGATCTCGATTTAGCCCCTTCGTAAGAGGATCTGCTAAATTATTTTTAGACTTGACATAGTCGATTGCAATCACTCCATTCGAGATCAACTGCCTAATGGTATTATGTCTACGACGTATATGTCGTGACTTACCATTATACATACTACTCTGTGCCCTTCCAATCGCCGATTGACTATCACAATGTATAAGTACGACAGACACAGGTTTTGTCCAGCTCGAAATATCTTCCAAGAAATTCCGCAGCCATTCAGCTTCTTCAGCTGCTTTGTCTAGTGCTATAAACTCGGATTTCATAGTTGACCGAGCAATGCACGTCTGCTTAGTGGATTTCCAAGATACCGCTCCTCCACCAATTGTGAATACATATCCACTAGTGGATTTGGAATCTTTTGTATCTGATATCCAATTAGCATCACAATATCCCTCTAAGACAGCGGGATATTTTCCGAAATGTAATCCATAGTTCATAGTATATTTCAAATATCTAAGAACTCGCATCAGTGCTTTCCAATGGGTGTCGTTTGGATTACTTGTAAAACGACTTAGTTTGTTAACCACACAGGCAATATCCGAACGTGTGCAATTTGTGAGATACATCAAACTGCCTATTATCCGGGAATATTCTAATTGTGATATGGGCTCACCTTGGTTTTTTGCTAAGTGTTGACTTAGATCCATAGGTGTCTTTACTGTAGAGAGATCGTACGCATTGAACTTCTTCAACACCGATTCTACATAGTGAGATTGTGTCAAAACTATCCCCTCAGATGTCCTGAGAATTTTAATTCCCAATATAACATCTGCTTGACCCATATCATTCATATCAAAATTCTTAGTCAATATTTTCTTTGTACTCATGATTATCTCATGGTTACTATCCATTATAAGCATATCGTCTACGTATAGACAGACGATTATATAACCTTTAGGTGTGTCTTTGACATAAATGCATTTGTCACATTCATTTATTTTAAATTCGTTTGACAGCATTATTTTGTCAAATTTCTCATGCCATTGTTTAGGCGCTTGTTTTAGTCCGTACAACGACTTAACAAGTCTGCACACCTTTTCCTCTTTTCCTGGAACTATGAACCCCTCGGGTTGCTCCATATAGATTTCTTCTTCCAACTCACCATTTAAAAATGCAGTCTTCACATCCATTTGATGTATTTCAAGGTCATACAATGTTGCGATGACTATCAACACTCGTATGGACGTAATCCTTGTCACCGGTGAGTAGATGTCGAAGTAATCAAAGCCTTCTTTTTGCTTGTACCCTTTGGCTACAAGTCTAGCCTTATACTTGTCAATAGATCCATCAACTTTATACTTGCGTTTTAGTATCCACTTACAGCCTAATGGTTTAGCACCAGAAGGAAGGTCCACTAATTCCCAAGTTTGATTATTCATGATGGACTCGATTTCACTATTGACTGCTTCTTTCCATAATGGGGCGTCGGGACTAGAGAGAGCTTCACTCAATGTTCTTGGATCCGTTTCTGACATAAAAGTCACAAAGTCTGGCCCGAACGATTTCTCAACTCTAGCCCGTTTGCTCCGACGTGACTCTTCATTTTGATAGTCAATAGTCCTTTTACGACAATTAAGTTCAGAGACGTCATTGTTGTTAGAACTTCCGTTGCTATCAATTTAAATGTTTCCCCTTTTATTTGGGAATACATTTTCAAAGAATATCGCATTCCGAGATTCTATGGTTGTTCCCACATGAATATCAGGAATGTCTGACTTGTGAACTATGAATCGATATGCACTACTATTTTGGGCATATCCGACAAATATTGCATCGAATGTTTTAGGTCCGATTTTTATTTGCTTTGGCTTGGGTACTTCGACCTTTGCCAGGCACCCCCACACTTTCAAGTATTTATACGATGGCTTGCGGTCTTTTCATAGTTTATATAGTGTTTTATCATTTTGCTTGTGAGGGATTTTATTGAGAATGTGATTTGCCGATAATAAGGCTTCCCCCCACAAGTTCTGGGGTAAACCTGAATTTATCAACAAGGCATTCATCATTTCCTTGAGTGTCCGATTTTTACGTTCGGCAATACCATTTGATTGAGGTGAGTAAGGCGCCGTTGTCTGATGGATAATGCCAGATTCTGAACAAAATTCATCAAACGGTGCACCATATTCTCCACCTCTTTCGCTACGAATTATTTTAATTCGTTTATCAAGTTGATTCTCAACTTCTATTTTATAGGTTCTAAAAGCCTCTAAGGCTTCGTCTTTACTTCTTAAAAGAAAGACATAACAGAACCTCGTGCAGTCATCGATAAAGGTAATAAAATACTTTTTACCTCTTCTGATTTGCACGAATTTTAAGTCACATAGATCACTATGTATTAACTCTAGAGGAGTCGTTGACCTTTCCACCGAATGAAAAGGTAGTCTCGTCATTTTTGCTTCCACGCACACTTCACATTTGTGTGTTTTGTCAACATCAATATTTGGTAATAAATTTAATTTGATGAGGCATTTTAGAGTGTTATTATTAACATGTCCAAGTCGATCATGCCATAAATTAAAACACTCGACAATATAGCTGGAAGCTTTTATTTTATTACCATCAAATTCATGGTGTACAACCATTACAACCATCTTGAACAGACTTTGTTCTAAGTACCCTTTACCTACGAATACACCGTTCTTCGTAAGTACAAAATTATTTGATTGGAACACTAGTCTGAACCGGCTTTAACAAGTGTCGATCCAGAAACTAGGTTCTTTCTTATGTCGGGAACATGGAGCACATCAATAAGCGTTAGCTCCTTTCCTGATGTCATTTTCAGAACAACTTTGTCGAGTCCGACAATCGGCGATGTTGTGGAATTGCCCATATAGAGCTTCGTTCCATTTATCAGAGTATACTTGGAGAACATCGCCTTATCAGAACATATATGACGTGTTGCTCCAGTATCTATCCACCACTGCTTCGAGTTGTCCACCACCGTGTTGGCTTCAAACATGACCGCAGTGAGATCTAGCTCCATGTCGTCAGAAGTTGAGACCTGGTTCGCAATTTCCTTCTGACTCTTGGTTTGTTTCTTTGGGTGTCTGCAGTCTTTGGACATGTGTCCTGGCTTTCCGCAGTTGTAGCACGAGCCCTTGAATTTCTTGCCTGGAGCCTTCTTTTTGAATTGCTTCGGCTTTTTGGTGTTCGTCTCAGCCAGGTTAGAGATCTCGTCGATAGTCTGCTTCTTTCCTTTAGAGTCGGAGAATCTTCGATTATCCTCCTCTATTCTAGCCTCAGGATCAAGTCTTTAAGCCCCATCTCCTTTTATGCTTCAGGTAATTTTTGAAATCCTTCCACGACGGGGGGAGTTTCTCAATTACCGCGGCTACTTTGAATGACTCGTTCAGCTTCATGCCTTCGACATCCAGATCATGCAATATCAGTTGCATATCTTGGACTTGAGATGTCACACTCTTGGAATCCACCATTTTGAAATCCAGAAATCGACCGACGATGAATTTCTTCAAACCGGTATTTTTGGTTTTGTATTTCTTCTCTAGTGATTCCCACAGAGATTTCGCCGTCTCTATCAGACTATACACGTTATACAACGTGTTGTCCAATGCATTGAGAATGTAATTACGGCACAGGAAATCTCCGTTCCTTACTATCAGAATCATCTTCCTTAGCGGCTAGCGGGTCTTCACGCAAAAACCGTACGAGGTTTAGCGTTGTCAGATAGAACATCATCTTCTGCTGCCATCGTTTGAAATCGGCTCCGTTGAATTTCTCCGGCTTCTCTTCGGGTGGAACAGAGGTTGTGACTCCAGTAGTCGGAACGTCGTTGATCACGACCATATTAGATTGCACCGAATATCATTTTACGATTGTTTAGACTGAAATAATCGGGGAGACAGCAATCTGATATGAGCTCGTCGAGGCTAGTGTTCAACACTATCTCCGTAAAACGATATTGCTCCGCTCAGGTGCTTACGGATATCAGCAATTCGTTTCCAAGATATAACGACGATGTCTCGGAATAGTAGCACTATAAATTCCGAGACCAGCGAACCTACTCGTAGGCTTTTTGGACTCTGGATGCAGAGGATGGATGAATGAGATGAGAACTTGAGTGAATGAGTTTGAGTTGAGTGCGTGCGTGGTGGGTGACGGGCTTGCAGATGCGAGCACCTGCTCACCCATTGGATGAGAGTATCTGTGCTTATTTGAGTTAACTCAATTAACTCATCAACACATATAAGGAAGTAAATCCTCTATGGAATTTCCAATGTTGGACTATTGTTCCCCTTACTTCGTTTAATAACTTTTTTAGGCTGACTTTAATAATTAATTTCTCATTCACCCATAATCGATTTTGAGCAAATTAATAGTCTAGATTCATCTACTCGAAACGTAGATTTCGATTTTGAAGTAAATTTAGACTTTCATTGATTGATGGCACATCGAATTTCCTTTTCAAAATCGTATATTGATCTTTATATGACCCAATATCTAACATTAATTACGTCGACGATGAAGAGTGATTGAGATGAATGTATCATTTTTTGTACCAAGAAGTGAGTTAGATTAAAGATCTATTTGAGAAGAGGTGAGAAGGAGAGGGAAGAATAAATAAAAAAAGAGAAAATTTTAAATTTTATTTGGAAAATGATGAAGAAAGAAAGAGAAGGATAATTTTTATTCTTTCTTATTTATAAATTATTTTTGCATCCCAATTTAAAGTTAAGTTTTTTTTTTTTTAACCTTTCCTCGTCCTATATCAAGTACATCGGACATGCAAGCAACACAATTATTCCATTTCTTTTATAATGCACGAGCAGCAATCAAATCATATAGGAGTCAACTCTAATTTCGTTTCTAGAGGTTGACCTTCAATTTAATTAAGGCATCAACCTCGTTTATTTTTATTGACGATGTCTTCAGCTTATTTTCATCCATGTGTCGACCTCGTTATACTCATGCCATTGGCTTAGCATGATTATAATGGGATGTTTGGTTTGATATTTCTTATCATTTTATAAAAGATTGAAATCATCAATCTAGCAGCTCCTATCGATTTATTCCACAGCTATTATGAGAGAAATAAATTACGGAGGATCTTTAGTCTTGACAGAGGAGGACCATCTGAGTTCAGGGAGAAGTTTTAGATCCTCCTTCAAAATTGACCTGTATTCATTTCGCAAATACCATTTTATCTCAATCAACGTGTCATCTTCGTGGGAACTTAATATTTCTTACCATTGCCACTATGCATGCTATAAAATTATTGAACAATTGTCTCCGAAATTAGCACTTTCCGATTTATTTAAGCGACCGATAAAAAATTATATGGAATCAAATCCATCATCTTAAAAATTAGTCGAATCGAAAAGTTAAATACCTAATGCTAATTATAAAAAATAAAAAATACCGAACAATTGGCAAATATGCAAGTGAAAATGATACGGCGATCAACCAAGCAAAACTTAATCAAGTTGTTTAACTACTCGGTATGAATCATGGGTTACTCTATTAGTTATGAGATGCAAGCATATACTCAATAACACTCCGATGTTGCCACACCACAAGCTTCGACGCTAATGTAGCGAACAACAATGAGTATTATTTATGGGCGATATGAAAATGCAACACTCGACGAACAAAAGAATTAAAATGATGAATGGCAAAACTAGGAATAGGATTACGGTCAATTATATAATCATTTTAAACTCTTTCATTTGCTAAAAAAAAATGTCTTTAATTTAAATCTCGTCGATATTTTATTTATTATATTTGATGATGGATGAAACTTTATCTGTTTAATTAGTTCTAATCGATCCACATAATTTTATTGATCAACCTTCACGAACAAAGGTCCCATATTCTTGTAAATATAATACATATATATTTATTAAGAGTTCGAAGTCCTCACTCGTACGTGTTTCCTTATTTTTTTGGCCTTGGAAACCCAATTCCTTATTTATTAGCTATGGTCTTCTCGATCGTCTTTTCTCACACCCTGTAAAAAAAAAAAAATTAAAATAAAATATATATACATAGAAAATTATACTACTAGCTAATTAAGATGATAAAAAAAAGAGTTTACTGAGTATAATCAATTTGGATCCTTCCAGCATCGGGATTAGCAATCCTAGCAAAAACTTCTTGAGAGAGGTCCATGGTGACGCCTCGACTTGCACATCCCGGGCAATAATCGACGATGGTGACGGTGACGCTGCCACTCCTGCAAGGGTTTGGAACGGCATTGGTCCCGCCAGTGCACCTCACCGTGTACCTCCTCCCACAAGCCGCACGGTTACCCCATATAGAATCACCCGCTGCAGCTATCAGCACGCCTCTATTTTCGTTGCCAAAGCAAGAGGAAGCTATAAACATATCATCGCAACAATAACAACAATATTAAATCATGTTAGAATTTTAGAAAAAAAAAAAAAAGTAAATCTTAAAATGGTTAGTTAATTAATTAAGTAGATTAAAGGTGCTCAAGTACGAGTGTAAGGAGGGGTGTAAAAGGTTGCAATTCCAGGCACCGCAGCGACGGATGAAACTAGGGCAACCATCACGGCCGCGACCACCGCCGAGCTCTTCGCCGGAGCCATTTTCACTGCTAAAAGTAATTATATTGGAAATAGCAAGTTAATTTTTTCTGTGCTCTTGAGGGAGACGATGACACCCGAATTTATAGGCCAAGGAGTTGAAAAATTAAACGTGACCCAAAAATGAAGAAATTTCTCCTCTTCTTTTGTCTTGTTTCATGGCACGATTTTCCAGTCTTTCCACTCACATAATTGCTTTCGTATCTTTTTCTTTTTCTTCCAGAGGACGTGATTTTGTAAAATGATTTTGAATTTTTATGAGATTTTAGCATAGAAAAGTACTTTCTTTCTTTGTTTTAATCGATCAAAATTCCACAATGTATGTATGCCAGCTGTTTTCCTCAATTACAAGCATAATTAAATTATTTAGTGTTACTCGACCTCCTAGTAAAAGACAAATATATTGGTTTGAATATTTTTATCGTCGATCCTTTGATAATGATAAAAAAAGATAAATCATAAAAGATTATATTTTTTGATCAGTTGATTAAAAACAGTTGAAAATTTCTATATTCGGATGAGAGTTTTAAATTTCATTCTGAGATTCGATTCTTATCCATTTCTAATAGCATCTGCACTGTTCTAACCAACGGACAGTCCCGAGAAAACGGAGTTAATTAACCTCGACCTTAATCTTGGTTGATACGGATATACGGATTTTCTCATCTCATTTTAAAGTAAAAAAACGTCCAAGAGATTTAGGGTTCTCTCCGACTATAACAGTAATAGAAAATAAATAAATGATGAAAAAATAACACAAAGAACGGAGATACGGTTTAACGTAGTTCGAAATTCTAATTCCTACTCCACGAGGTGAGCTCTATAGTGAGCTATGATATCAAAGCACTTCTACTATGAAACTTCTCATTCTTGAAAATATCTCCAGAGGTGGAGGAAACCCCTTACAACTTCAACGATGTACAATATAGACAGAGAGAGTATGAACTGCCCCCAACTTCCCTTCTATTCTCTGTCTCTTTCCTTAATATCTTCCTTCTCCGATGTAAGCTCTCTCTTCTCTTCAATGATGCCCCCTCCTCTTGCATGTTGTGGAACTCGAAGTGATGGTCGTTCCTCCTGTCAATTTCGAAAAGAGAAAATGAAGAAGATCCCCCCTTTCCTCTCCTTCCTTGGCTTTTATCCTCCTCCTCTTCCCTTGCTTCTTGTGTTGTAACGAACTGCTCTGATCACCGTCCATGTGGAAGGCTCCCTCTTCCTAGAGAGCAATTCTATTAGGAGGATAAGGAATGAAAACTCCTACGAATATTCTGTGGGGTCCTAGTTTGTTATATCATATAACAAACTCTCGTAAACTACTGCCTCAGGAAATTTCTATCCTCACTTTTCACCCTCTCTTCCTCTACTGAATCTGACATTCACTCTGTCCTCGTCTCAACTAGATCCTCCTCATTCATTTGGATCAAGGTGTACACTGCTCATTTTGTCTTGCCAAGCTAATACTTAAACCCACTCTGACTATGAGACCTAGTACCTCATGCTTTTCGTGACTCCCCGAGTCAATCCCCGACTCACCCAGTCAAATCCCAGACTTGTACCCCAAGTCGCTCCTCTGGTCTCCTTTTAGTCCTAGGCCTTATCTTTCCGACCCTATACCTTCACCCTGTCAGCCCGGTCGAACCCCTAGGGTCGGATTCCATCGATTCAGTCAGTATTTCACGCATGTCCTTCTTCATTTTAATCCCTAAATTAGGTCACAACGGTATCATTAGGTACCTCCTGAAAATAATCAAACGAAGTGTTGAGTTTGACTTTCCAAGTGAAACACTTTGCTCTATCTTTCTCCCTATCGATCCACTTACATCTAACTTGCCCTCCTCCTTCACTTTATCATATCCGTGTAGGGAATTCTTTATGCCAAATGGCATATGCGCAACGGAAAAATTAGGATCCCTTCCAAGTGATCCATGCGAAAGCAAACTCGTATAAAATAAATTTCTCTAAACCAAGCCTATCTTATAGGAGAGGATTACCTTTGTTGCGTGCCCTTGTTAATCCCGCTTCTTCCTTTTGTTTGTTGGATCTTTAGCACGTTCAAGTGTCCGTGCCTCTATATGTATCCACACGAGCAAGCTCTTGTCTCACAAAAGAAAACTAGAGGAGCTCTCCTTTACTTCTTGCTAGAGAAGTCCCTAAAGGAGAGGAAGCTAGGGAAAAAGAGAAGGGAAGAAGAAGACTACTCTTCTTGCTACACTCACAAAAGCCACACAACAATAAGCTCTCAAGCTCTCTCCAAGCCTCAAGCTCCCAACAACCACACCAACAATTGCTTTGGCCGGCCACTCCATGGGGTCTTTTATAGGGTACCTTTCACCTCCACACATTCAATGCAATCCATTGCATTGGGACATTTGTTTGGCCGGCCACTTAAGGAGACAAAACCATTTTGTTTCCTTCCACCTTATCTAGCTTAGGTGGATGCTTAGGTGGCATGCTTATGTGGCATGCTTATGTGGCATTCTTATGTGGCATTCATGCATGTTGAATTAATCTTATTAATTCAATTAAGCTTATGTTATCATATTGAATTAATCTTATTAATTCAATTAAGCTTATGTTATCATATTGAATTAATCTTATTAATTCAATTAAGCTTATGTTATCATATTGAATTAATCTTATTAAATCAATGAGGTAACATATTGAATTAATCTCATTAAATCAATTAGCTAAAATTCTCATTAAGCTTAAAGTCCAAAAACCATTTTGTACTTAAGCTTATTCCCAAATTATTCTAGTCAAACTAGAATACTCTAATTCCTCTAATCATCATGCTCTTTGTGTGTGACCCTATAGGCTCTCATAACGTTGGCAGTGGACCTAAACTCTTTTAGATACACAAGCAATGAGCGACATCTAGCAATACATCATTGCTACCCAAGTTATGAGATAAGTCAAGATCCGACTAACCTTTCCGTGACTACTATAATATATGACCGTGTCCTTCTATCCTTGATATCGTTGATCAATGAGGCATAGACCGTGTCATCCTCGATCAATCTATGTGTTTCTTGATCCTCGAGTAAACTAACTCAAACAAATGAGCTCAATATCTCATATTGACTCATTCGAGCATGACCATGCGCTTTAGTAGTTCTACTCAATCAAGGGCCCACCGATATCACTCTCGTCATATGAGAGGGATAGATCCCATCTACATCACTCACATCCCTCCGCATAATTTGTTATATACCCGAATCGCTTTATGGTCCACCACATTACGTGACGTTTGGACGATACCAAAGTACATAACTCCTTATGTAGGGAACCGTAGTGACTTGTGTCCGAGGACTATTCATACCAATAGTCACATGAGAAAGTTTATGACACTCATATAACGATCCATGAAACTTTCTCATGGCGGGTCATTGATATATATTCTCTAATATATACCCATGTGTCAACTTGATATCATATATCCATGACTTGTGAGATCAAGTCATCAATTGACCTACATGCTAGTCTTTATGTATTAATATTGCCCTTGCATATTAATACTTGACTAGGAACATTTAGAAAGTGTTCTCTACAGCCTCTCATAATCAATTCTGCCAATTGATGTGCTGTAGACAAGAACCTACTTTTCTAGGGCATTACTATATTTAATTTAGCTGGCACAAGCAAGACTTAAATATAATAACCAATCCTTTGCCTTTATAGAATATGATACAAAATATTCCCTATTCAACCATCACATGATTAGTTCTTAGGGTTATAACTAACAATCCGCCCAAAGCTGCTTATTGGGCCCATGGGCCCTACCTCCTTTCTTTTGCAGGGAAGTTTAAAAACTGAAAACCCTATCGAAATTATTGCTTATACAACGCCTTCACCATCTTAGCCTTGACGCTTCTCCCTCCCCCTCAGTGACACCCATCAGTGACCGTTCGACCTCCTTAAGTCTCAGCACCCAGGCATCATCTTCTTTCCACAAGTGTCGCTCCTTTAACCCCAAGTAAGTTCTTTTCCTACTTAGTAGTGATGGCTTCGAAAAACCCTAAACCTATCCCCTGGTACGTAAGGACTGTCACCCGTCTTAATGCCCAAAGCTCTTTCTTTGCCACTAAAGACCAATATATAGATCTCTCCATACCATGTCGTTTTGTCGCAGTTTCTTTCAGACCCCATCACCCACCTCCTGGTTTTTATTGCTTTTTCTTCGACCAACTACTTAATGATCTACGTTTGTCGATACCTTCTGTTTATGCTGATATACTAGATTTTTACCGACGACCTATTAACCAATTATCCCCTAATGCCTTCTGTATATTAACAGGGGCAGTAATAATTTTTCGACATCTAAACCTTAATCTATCCCCTTTACTATTCCATTGTCTTTTTCAACTAAAGTCTTCTAAAGAAGACATTTTCTACTTCGCTATTCGGCAAAATTGTCAGTTTCTCGTGAATATGTCATCCTCCCATAAGGGTTGGGAGGATTTATATTTTTTTGCCCAACTTCCCACTTCAATACCCCACTCGAAAACCTAGAAAACCACTCTCCCCGATCTGCCCCCCTTTCAAGAGAGTAGGGCTCAAGGCTGTTTCTAGGAGGTCTTCCAAGTGTTGAGGGAGTGTCATTACAATTCTGATGATTTGCTGAAGCCCCCTCTCCTAAGTCTCTATGGGATATCTCCTTTCCCCCTGGTTGATCCAGGCGTTATAAGTACGATACTGTTTTCACCCGAACACACCACATACACCACCTTTTGTTACTATTAATCATTATTTTCACTGATTTGTGTGATGTAAGATGCCAGAATCAGCGGGAAAAAAATTATTGCTACAAAGAAGAAACCCTTGAAAAAGCGAGCTAGGGGCAAATCCCCTATTGCTCCTTCCTCTCCCCGCAATAGGCTTCACTCCCGTAGAGAGGATGCCCCAAGTTCCTCCACCCTTCCTGTCTCTTCTTCCTCCCACTCTTCTCCTCCTCCTCCACCTCCCCCTCTAAAACTAAATAGGCACCGACGCCTAGTCATTTCTGAGCCCCTAGAGGAGGAGGCTTGTAAAATACCACAAATAAAATGGCTAAGGGAGTAATATTATTGTAGTAAATTAAATTTAATGATGCAGGATTAGGCATTAATTTAAACCTAACCTGGGTTTAAATCTATTGGGTTGATTATTTGAATCTAAGTTTAATTGAACCAAGGATTAATGGGTTATAGGATTAAACTCGACCCGTTAGCTCTTAAACCCAAACCCGATCCGTTTTTCCCTCCCCATTAATGCCAGCCACCTTTTCCTTCTGTTATCGACAGTTTCACATCGTGGATTAAAATCTTGACCTTTCTTCTCACTGGGACAACTCGTTCCTCCTCGTGACTCCTCCCATCCTTCGCCGATTCCCTTTCCACCGGCCAGAGCAGATCTCCGCTTATCTTCTCTTCTTCCTTGAAGCAACCTACGACCGAAGCTCTCCCTCTCCTCCATGTTGTTTTTCTCGTGAGCCCTTCCTCTCGCGACCTCTCTGACTCCTGCCATCCTAGATTTTGTTGGCTTCTCTGTGCGAGTGGACAACGAAGTTGCTGCCACGGCTAAACGCTCAACCACAGGTCAGTTGACTCTATTCTTCGAGGTTTCCGACCTTAGCTCAGTTTGTAGAGCAACGGATTGTAGTTGGAACAGTGCCCTAGGCCACTGATTTTGAGCTTTTCTCTCATTTTTCCGATCACCACAACAATCTTGAAGGATCTCGGGATTTCTAGGAAGAGTACAGACGAATTTCCCCCTCTTTTCAGCTGGAACACAGGGTTCCAGCGGACGGGTCGACAGCTGCATTTAACACAGGTGAGTATGCCATCGTTATAACTTTATTTTTGGGTGTCTAGTGGTCTTACCTCTTCGATCCATCCTGTTTCCAAAGATTTGAGTGGTGATAGGGTAGCGACGTTTTGTTTCGCGTTGGACTGTTCGGTGAACAACGTGATCGGAGTTATGGGCTAAGCTGGAGGTGAGACGCAGGTTTAATCAGGGTGTTGTTGAAATCCTTTACTCTAGTATGGTGTTGGTATTGATTTTGGGTCTCAAAGGGGGCTGTGCAGTGGGGTGAATCGGCTGTGAGTTAGAGATTTGCCGACTATATTGGAAGATTTGAGTTGAGGATTCCAATTAGGGTGGTTAGATCCCTAATTGGGTGTAATGGTGGGTTGAGCGGGTTTGTGATTGTGGTTGTGAAGGGCTGTGATGGAGCTATGGACGACGGAGCAAGTGGTTAAGTTGTCTATTTGGGTTTTGTTCTATTGTGTGATGTGTTATTATGGATTATAGATGGGGTTGTAATTTGATTTACCCATAGTGCCGTCGTTCTTAGCATATCAGATTACTTTTGTATCAAGAAGTAGCTATAGTCGATTGAATAAGTGTTGTTATTATGGATTAGATTTATAACTAATTTTGTTGGTGATAATATTACATCAGATTAGGTGTAAAAAGTTAAATCTTCTTAAGATTAGCTTAGTTAAGTTGGATATGGATTGGTCTTTATTATAGCGTATATGGGATTAAAGAAAGGGATAGATCGGTTAAGTGGATAGCTTAATCCATTAGGTTTTGATCTTACTACTAGAGTTGGCAATATAATCTGATTATATTTGCAATATTGTAGGATGTGGATACAAGACAGGTTCGCGGCCGTGAGGATTTCGTTATTTCGAGTGTTATATCAGGTGGGTAATTTCCTACCATAGTCAGGTAGTAGCTAAATCCTGAAGTATATAACTTCATATTATTATCACTTTGACCTTAAATCCACTCTAGTTTTTCTAATTCTTGATACTTAATCTTTGACATTTTTAAATACTCTATTATTGTTATCACATTTTCCTTCATTATGATTATGAGTTATAGATGTGATGCATGTAAGCCTATAGTTGTTCAATTAGGTATATTTAGTAGAGTACGGATGAAGACTTGAATTATAAATGGGATAAAATGTCATCTTGGGGAGTGAGTAATGTTCTAAACATAGAATTGAATCTTATGTTAAATCCTTGTGTTGTGTACCATTTTGGATCATGTGATTATGTATGGTCATGTGGATTGTCAGTAGTGCATCGCTAAGGACCAAAGGTCCTAGTTTGGTTGTGATTAATTGAGTACGACTCTCTGCAGGATAGAGAGTGTGTTGATCAGATTGATATGACTCTCTATAGAATAGAGAGTCTGTGGTGGATGTTTGTATGTGTGACTATGCATTCATGTCATTTATATGCATGCTGGCGATTAAGTCTCCCTTGTGGTTGAGAGGGTTGCCAGTCATCCTGCCTCCACGGTTACTCATAGGAGGAGTAATTGGTGTGAGGATAGAGCATTTGATGAGCCGCACTTGACCACTATAGACGGTACTAGTTGGATTTACATGCAGTTGTCCTGTGTGTTTGGCACTCGACCACTCATGGATAGTGATTGTCGGAGTGGCCAATAGCAGGGACCTCCGTCGGGTAGCTTGCTCTTTATGCTTATATGCTACTTAACCATACTGCTCACTCGGCCACTCGAGAGTAGTGGTTAGTGTTGAGTTGGAACAGTTGTCATGTCGAGCCACCGAGCCCACACTGGAGTCGTGGTAGCTTTAGGGTGAGTCGGAATGACCATGCATCCTGCATTGCCGTGTCTTATGACATTCTGCATGTTGACATATATATATATATATACATATATGCATGTTGACATATGGATGATTGTGATTAGTATGTATATAGATGCAGTCTATATGTATGCTTATTGTGATGTTGCATTTGTTTATGCTATGCTTGTTGCATTTGTTTGTACATCTTCATACATGATGCTCGCATTTGCTATATGATGTGTGTTAGATATCTGTATACTTGTTGGTCAGTCTACTTGATACCTTTGACCCGTATCATGATATAGTGTGAGTTAGTATTACTCTTCATATTGTGGATATATGCTCAGGTTGGATGAGTGTAGAGTAGCTGACTGTTAGGTATATCGACATCTTTTGTTATTCAATTATTTAGAGGGTATATGCATGTATATATATTTATTATGTTGATGTATACCTGATGTACCTGTAGATTATATTGTTGAATTACATGTGATATTTGATATATACATGTTCTTTCATATTACCACTGAGTTTATACTCACCACCATAGACCCTGAGTTTTCTTATCGCCCAGGTAACAGGTAGAAGACAGGGTGTCGACTTGGAGCATGGCTAGCTGATCCCTCCCATCTCACTTCTGAGGCTCCCGTGGATATTTTGAGTTTTCGTATACTATAGTATGTATTTGGAGTTTATTTAACATTTTGTCTTTTGGACTTGTTCTGTGGGTATACACCTGTGTTTGTTTCAGATTTTTTATGTCGGTATGGGTTGTTGTGAGTTGTTATTATGTTGTGATGCCTTCCGTTGTGTTTTGATATAGATATACTTATTTATGTTTGTGTGGATGTGGTCGGAAGGCCTTGTATCAACAAGATATATTGCCACGTATAGGGGAGATGCCGTCCATTTTCTTTTCGGCTCGGCATACTCTCGGGGTGTGACAACTTTAGTGGAATCAGAGCCCTAGGTTCTACGATGCCATATAATGATTTTTTCTGTTTAGTTTTGGATTTCCCGGGAGTCGATTTGTTTTAGTTTTGGTTTTGTGAGATGGGATCGACAACGACATGAGCTCCGAGCAACACGAAGTAAGAATTTCTGATAACTTATATTCTAGTTAGATACTTATCTAGACTTGTTCAACAGGTGTATACAGTCAAAGTTATGTCACCTGTGCAGACTCGTGGTCGAGGTCGTCCATGAAGGCAATTAGCCAGAGTGGTGGGACAAGATCTGAGCCAACTACTCAAGAACAACCTCAGCATCCCCCTATCGGAGGTTCAGAGTCACCAAATCCAAATATATCATTGATTAGGTCAGGACCTGTGGACTCCAGTTGGCTGAATAATAAAGCATGGATACTGGTACTGGCGCATTCGGCCAAGGATTGACTTATCATGTTCCGAGGGGAGTCTGATCCATGGATCGCACGTGCGTGGCTGGAGAATTTGGAGGACACTTTTGAGTACGTGGATTGTACCAACGAGGAGAAAGTGGGCCTAGTTGCATACCACCTTAGAGATCAGGTTGTTACTTGGTGGAAGATGTAGAAAACCCTATTCGGGGAGCGGGAGATTACCTAGGTAGTTTTTCAGGATACTTTCTGGAGACAGTATTTCCCTTCCGCATTTTCTACGACACATTGTCAGGAGTTCCTAAGTCTAAAGCAAGGGGACCGATCTGTTATGGAATATAATACAAAGTTTGCCAGACTTGCAGAGTTTTCCCTCATTTGGTAACTCAGGATGAAGACCGGATGTTCCAGTTTACTCAGGGCCTAACTTCTTATATTCGGGTCAGGATGTTAGGATCTTCTATTGCCTCTTATAGGGAGGCATTAGACCGGGCTATCTGTATTGAGATGACTTCCCAGCAGATTTTCAGGAAAAAGGATATCGAGAAGCAGATGTCCCAAAGTAAGTAGTAGAAGCAAAATTCAGTGAATCAAACTTAGAAGAAGCAGGATAAGAAGAGAACTGCTCGAGGTACCACGGAGGGATTGTCTGGGGTGCAAAAAGGGATTCACCCAGCTTCTGAACAGTCTGGAGGTTCTTAGAAGAATCATAAGAGTCAGAACATAACTAGATGTTATAAATGTGGATCTGGAAGCCATAGAACCCCAGAGTGTCCCTTAGAGTAGCTTGTTTGATATTATTGCAAGCAACCTGGGCATACCGGTCGGGAGTGTACTCTAAGAGTATAGTTGGAGTTTTCGAATAATTCCAATAGGGGAAAGAACCCTAGCCAGCATCAGCAGCAGAGGATAGCACCGCGGACACAGGTGTATGGTCAGAAGCAGCCATTACCCCCTCAAGCACAGTTATATCAAATACAGGGGGTGCCCCTTCAGTGATGTCGACTGCTATCCAGTATCCTACTTCTCCAGTAATCTACTATCCAGGTGTATCTGCATCGCAAATGTTACCAGCCAACTCTTAGGGTTATCTTATGGCTGCACCGGCAACTCAGTCTCCAGTATCACAGAATCAGACTCAGCCTAAGTGGAGGCACACTACTACTTCATCCGGGACGTAGCCGGCAAATGTGGAGGCTAGACGTGTATATGCAATAACTAGAGAGGAGGCGCAGCGGGCTGAAGGATCAGTCATTCGGGGTATTGTTTCAGTTTATTCCATATATGCTGATACTTTGATTGATACTGGTAGTTCGCATTCATTCGTATCTAGAATATTTCTGAGTAGAATTGGAAGGATTCCGATGGTTCGTTCTTGTGGGTTAGCAGTATCTTTGCCATCAGGAGAGGTGCTGACTAGCCACCAAGAAATCAAGGATTGCCCATTAGATTTTGATGGGCATATCATTACGGTGGACCTTCATGTGTTAGAAATGGTAGAGTTTGACATTATTCTCAGCATGGACTGATTGGCCACTTATTCTGCTACAGTGGATTATAGAGCGAGAGTAGTGACATTTCGACTACCCGACCAACCTACATGGGAATTTGTTGGTACTAGAGATGATGGGCTATCCATTATATCGACTTTACAGGTTCAGAAGTTATTGGCCTGGGGTTGTCAGGGTTATTTATTATCTCTAGTCAAAGTTGAGAATGAAGGACTATCACCCCTCTCTGATGTGCAGGTAGTCTGAGAGTATCCGGATGTGTTTCTAGATGAACTTCCATGCTTGCCACCTCCTAGGCAAGTAGAATTTGCGATAGAGGTGATTCCAGGAATTGCGCCAATATTGAAACCTCCTTATTGGATGGCACCAAAAGAACTGAATGAACTTAAAGTACAACTACAGGAGCTATTGGATAATGGATTTATTCGACCTAGTGTTTCTCCATGGGGAGCTCCGGTACTTTTTGTCAAGAAGAAGGATGGATCATTGCGGTTATGCATTGACTATCGACAACTGAATGCAGTCACAGTTAAGAACAAATATCCACTGCCGAGGATAGAGAATTTATTTGATCAACTTAAGGATACATGTGTGTACTCCAATTGATTTACGCTTAGGATATCATCAGCTTCAAATAAGAGATGAGGATGTTCAGAAAATAGCGTTCCGCACCTGTTATGGGCATTACGAGTTTTTGGTGATGCCTTTTGGTCTTGAGGTATATAGATCAGTTTGTAATAGTGTTCATTGATAATATTTTGATATATTCCCGGTCTGAAGAGGAGCATGAACAACATCTTCGGATAGTGTTGGAGACGTTGCGATGGGAGCAGTTGTATGCCAAGTTTAGTAAGTGTGCCTTCTGACTATCCTCTGTGGGTTTTCTTGGACACGTGGTGTCTAGTAAAGGTATTTCAATAGATCCTCAGAAGATCAAGGCGATTACCAGTTGGAAGCAACCAAAATCAGTTCAGGAGGTCTATAGTTTCCTTGGTATGGCCGAGTATTATCGGAGATTTATGGAGGGATTGTCAAGTATTGCCATGCCACTCACTCGCCTGACTCGGAAAGGGGTCAAGTTCACCTGGTTAGAGGCTTGTGAAACTAGCTTCCAGGAGCTTAAGCAACGGCTAATTTTTGCACCAGTCTCAGTGATCCCTTCCGGTGTTGATGGGATGGTCTTATATACTAATGCTTCTATCCAAGGTTTGGGTGTAGTTCTAATGCAGTCCAACTGTGTGGCATCTTATGCCTCCCGTCAACTAAAGGATCATGAAAGGAATAATCCAATGCACGATCTAGAGTTAGCAGTCATCATTTTCGCATTGAAGAAGTGGAGGCACTACTTATATGGAATTACATTTGAGATCTACACAGACCATAAAAGTCTGAAGTATTTGTTCACACAGAAGGAATTGAATCTGAGACAAAGAATGTGGATGAAATATTTGAAGGATTATGATTGTATAATCCATTATCATCCGAGAAAAGCTAATGTTGTAGCAGATGTGCTGAGCAGGAAGTCTCGTGGGATTCTGGCCAGTCACTTGATATCAGTTACCGATATAGTTCAATAGTTCTTAGAGTTGGGATTGTTTGAACATGGTCAAACATCCCGGGGGATATTAGTTTCCATGATTGCCTAGTCCACTATTGCTGAGAAGATCAAGGAAGTACAAGTTAGTGATCAACATCTGCAGTTCTTGCGTAACACAATGGACTTAGAATGATAGACGAATTTTCCGAGTGACGAGAATGGAGTACTTTATTTTCGGGGATGATTATGTGTTCCGGACATGCATCTAGTTAAGGAAGAGTTGCTACAGGAAGCACATCATTCAAGATTTTCAATTAATCCTAGTGGTACTCGGATGTACCGAGATTTGAAATGCTTATACTGGTGGAATGGTATGAAAAGAGATATTGCGGACTTTGTTGCACGATGTTTAGTATGCCAGTAGGTGAAGGCTAAACATCAGAAACCCACTGGATTGCTTCAGGAAATTCTGATTCTATAATGGAAGTTGGAGCATATCACTAAAGATTTCGTTACGAGATTTCCCATAACTCGTAAAGGGCATGATGGAATTTGGGTGATCGTGGATCAGTTAACCAAATCATCTCACTTCCTTCCTATTCGTGGGACGGACTCATTGGATTGTCTGGCGGAGTTGTACTATCGAGAGATTATCAGATTGCATGGCGTACTTTGAGTATCATATCTAATAGAGATTCGCGATTTACCTCGCGATTCTGGCAGAGTCTGTAGCAGGCCATGGGCACAGAACTTCGACTCAGTACAACATTTCATCCGCAGATAGATGGACAGTCTGAACGTACCATTCAGACATTGGAGGATTTGCTAAAATCTTATGTTATGGATTTCGGAGGCAGTTGGGAGGACCATGTTCATTTAGTGGAATTTACCTATAATAACAGCTACCACTCCTCTATTCAGATGGCTTCTTTCGAGGTCTTATATGGTAGACCTTGAAGATCTCCCGTGTTGTGGGAGGAGGTTGGGGAGCGATAGCTGCTGGGGCCACAGAGTATCAAGCATGATGCAGAGTTGGTGCAAGTCATCAGACGATAATTATCCGAGGCACAAGATCGACAGAAGAGTTATGCGGACCGGAGGCGAAGGCCTTTGGAATTCTTAATCGGAGATCATGTATTCCTATGAGTTTCATCCACCAAAGGAGTCAAAAGATTTGGGATGAAAGGAAAATTAGCTCCACGATATATTTGTCCATTTGAGATATTGGAGCGGATTGGGGGTGTAGCTTACTGGTTGGCTTTACCTCCGACACTTGTCGGTGTTCACAATGTATTTCATGTTTCTATGCTGAGGAAATATGTGCCGCGTTCAGATCATATTCTGAAGAAGATTCCGATTCCACTTCAGCCTAATGTAACTTATGAGGAGATTCTAGTGCAGATTCTAGGTCACAAGGAGCGACAATTGCAGAACAAAACCATCCAACTCAAAAAGGTTGGATGGCAGCATCATAATGATGAGAAGGCTATGTGGGAGATGGAGGATACTATCCAAGCTCGATACCCTCATCTGTTTACTGGAGGTATGTGATGATTTTTCGAAAATTTCTTGTGTTGGTTCTTGCATTTAAGTATGAAATTTGGGAACCAATTTTTTTTTAAGTGGTGGAGAATGTAAAATACCACAAATAAAATGGCTAAGGGAGTAATATTATTGGGGTGAATTAAATTTAATGATGTAGGGTTAGGAGTTAATTTAAACCTAACCTGGGTTTAAATCTATTGAGTTGATTATTTGAATCTAAGTTTAATTTAACCAAGGATTAATGGGTTATAGGATTAAACCTGACCCATTAGCTCTTAAACCCAAACCCGATCCATTTTTTTCTCCCCATTAACGCCAACCACCTTTTCCTTCTGTTATCGGCGGTTTCACATCGGGGATTAAAATCCCAACCTTTCTTCTCACTGCGACAACCCATTCCTCCTCATGCCTCCTCCCATCCTTCGCCGATTCCCTTTCCACCAGCCAGAGCAGATCTCCGCTCATCTTCTCTTCTTCCTTGAAGCAACCTGCAGCTGAAGCTCTCCCTCTCCTCCACACTATTTTTATTGTGAGGCCTTCCTCTCGCAACCTCTCCGACTCCTGCCATCCTAGATTTTGTCAACTTCTCTGTGCGAGTGGACGGCGAAGTTGCTGCCATGGCTGAATGCTCGACTATAGGTCAGTTGGCTCTGTTCTTCGAGGTTTCCGACCTTAGCTCAATTTGTAGAGTGACAGATTGTAGTTGGCATAGTACCCTAGGTCGCTGATTTTGAGCTTTTCTCTCATTTTTTCGATCACCAAAGCAACCTTGAAAGATCTCGGGAATTATGGGAAGAGTACAGACAAATTTCCCCCTCTTCTCAGCCGAAACACGGGGTTCTAATGGACAGGTCGACAGTTGCGTTTGGCACGAGTGAGTATGCCATCGTCGTAGCTTTATTTTTGGGTGTGTAGTTGTCTTACCTCTTTGATCCATCCTATTTTTGAAGATCTGGGTGGTGATAGGGCAGCGACATTTTGTTTCGCATTGGACTATCCGGTGAACAATATGATCGGAGTTGTGGGCGAAGCTAGAGGTGAGACGCGGGTTTAATCAGGGTGTTGTTGAAATCCTTTGCTCCAGTGTGGTATTGGTATCGATTTTGGGTCTCAAAGGGGGTTGTGCAGTGGGGTGAATCGGTTGTGAGTTAGAGATTTGCCGACTGTGTTGGAAGATTTGAGTTGAGGATTCCAATTAGGGTGGTTAGATCCCTAATTGGGTGTAATGGTGGGTTGAGCGGGTTTGTGATTGTGGCTGTGAAGGGTTGTGATGGAGCTGTGGACGACGGAGCAAGTTGTTAAGTTGTCTATTTGGGTTTTGTTCTATTGTGTGATGTGTTATTATGGATTATAGATGGGGTTGTAATTTGATTTACCCATAGTGCCATCGTTCTTTGTAGATCAGATTACTTTTGTATCAAGAAGTAGCTATAGCCGATTGAATAAGTGTTGTGATTATGGATTAGATTTATAACTAATTTTGTTGGTGATACTATTACATTAGATTAGGTGTAAAGGGTTAAATCTTCATAAGATTATCTTAGTTAAGTTGGATATGGATTGACTTTTATTATAGCGTATAATGAATTAAAGAAAGGGATAGATCGGTTAAGTGGATAGCTTAATTCATTAGGTTTTGATCTTAATACTAGAGCTGACAATATAATCTGATTATATTTGCAATATTGTAGGACGTGGATACGAGATAGATCTGTGGTCGTGAGGATTTCGTTATTTTGAGCATTATATCAGGTGGATAATTTCCTACCCTGGTCAGTTAGTAGCTAAACCCTGAAGTATATAACTTCATATTATTATCATTTTAACCTTAAATCCACTTTAGTTTTTCTAATGCTTGATACTTAGTCTTTGACCTTTTTAAATACTCTATTGCTGTTATCACATTTCCTTCATTATGATTATGAGTTATAGATGTGATTCATGTGAGCCTATAGTTGTTCAATTAGGTGTATTTAGTAGAGTACGGATGAATATTTGAATTATAAATGGGATAAAAGGTCATCTTGGGGAGTGAGTAATGTCCTGAACATAGAATTGAATCTTTTGTTAAATCCTTGTGTTGTGTACCATTTCGGATCATGTGATTATGTATGGTCATGTGGATTGTCGATAGTGCATCACTATGGACCGGAGGTCCTAGCTTGGTTGTGATCAATTGAGTACGACTCTCTACAGGATAGAGAGTGCGTTGATCAAATTGGTATGACTCTTTGTAGAAAAGAGAGTCTGTGGTCATTGTCTGTATGTGTGACTATGCATTAATGTCATTTACATGTATGCTGGTGATTAAGTCTCCCTTGTGGTTGAGAGGGTCATTAGTCATCTTGCCTCCATGGTTACTCATAGGAGGAGTAACTGGTGTGAGGACAGAGTATTTGATGAGCCGTACTTTACCACTATAGACCATGGTAGTTGGATTTGCGTGCAGTTGTCCTGCGTGTGTGACACTCGACCACTCATGGGTAGTGATTGTCGGAGTGGCCAACAACATGGACTCCCATCGGGTAGCTTACTCTTTATGCTTATATGCTACTTAACCATACTGCCCACTTAGCCACTCGAGAGTAGTGGTTGGTGTTGAGTTGGGACAGTTGTCATGTCGAGCCACCGAGGCCACACTGGAGTTGTGGTAGCTTTAGGGTAAGCCGACATGACCATGTATGCTTTATTGCCTTGTCTTATGGCGTTCTGCATATATATATATATATATATATATATATATATATATATATATATATATATATATATATATATATATATATATATATATATATATATATATATATATATATATATATATATATATAGATGATTGTGATTAGTATGTATATAGATGTAGTCTATATGTATGCTTATTGTGATGTTGTATTTGTTTGTGCTATGCTTGTTGCATTTGTTTGTACATCTTAATACATGATACTCGCATTTGCTATATGGTGTGTGTCAGATATCTGTATACTTATTGGTCGGTCTACTTGATACCTTTGACCTGTATCATGATATAGTGTGAGTTAGTATTACTCTTCATATTATGGAAATATGCTCAGGTTGAATCAGTGTAGAGCAGCTGACTGTCAGGTATATCGACATCTTTTGTTGTTCAATTGTTTAGAGGGTATATGCATGTATATATATTTATTATGTTGATGTATACCTGATGTACCTATAGATTATATTGTTGAATTACATGTGATATTTGATATATACATGTTCTTTCATATTACCATTGAGTTTATACTCACCACTATAGACCTTGGGTTTACTTGTCGCCTAGGTAACAGGTAGAAGACAGGGTGCCGATTTGGAGCTTGGTTAGCTGATCCCTCCCATCTCACTTCCGAGGCTCCCGTGGATATTTTGAGTTTTTGTATACTATAGTATGTATTTGGAGTTTATTTGACATTTTGTGTCGTGGACTTGTTCTGTGGGTGTACACCCATGTTTGTTTCAGATTTTTTATATCGGTATGGGTTGTTGTGAGTTATTATTATGTTGTGACGTATTCCCTCTATGTTTTGATATAGATATACTTATTTATGCTTGTGTGGATGTGGTTGGAAGGCCTTGTATCAACAGGATATATTGCCACATACAGGGGAGATGTCATCCGTTTACTTTTTAGCTCGGCATACTCTCGAGGCTTGAGAAGCCTGCTCCTTTAATCCTTCCCCTTCCCCTCCAGAAGAACTTTCTCCTTCCCCTTCTCTTCATTCATCCCCATCTCAACCTAGCAGGATAATCAACTCCCCCACCTATTCCCCTCCTCGGCTTACCTGTACAGAATTACCCCATTCGTCTCTCCTTATTAACACGGACTCTTCTACGTCTCATATATCCGCAAAAGAGCCTTTTTGATTGGGGATTGGGGGGGGGGGGGGGAGATATCCCCCCCTAAACCCCTCGTCTACTTCTTTAGGATCTTCTCTTCAGATATGCAACACAAAAGAAGTATGACTATTCAACCAATCCCATCTACAAGGCCCCTATGAACGCCTGTGCAAACTCTTGACGGAGGTATGTTGTTCCTTTCTTCACATTTAATATACACTAGTACTTAGTCTTGTAATACCCTGTCTTCCTCCCCAGGTAGTTACTGCTTGCAATGAGACAACTCCCAATATAGTAAACTACCAGTCTACCATGGTCGCACGCCACACTGCCTTTCTCTCTCAACAGAAAAAATTGACTCAACAATTGGCTGAGAGCAAATGAAAGGAGGCCACTCTGACCACGCAATGCGAGGATTTGATGATACAATTAGCGATGGCCTGGAGTGAGAAAGAAGAACTTTTAAAGAAGAATGCTAACCTCCACCAATAGCTATTTCTGTAATCCAGTCAGCTCTAACAGGTCGACCTCCTTACCCAGGAACTAGTGGGGCATAGAGTTCAGCTTAAAGAGGCAGAGACCCAAGCTTCTCAATCTTCAACGACTCTCCTTCAAATTCAAGAAAAAAACCAACCATTGGAGGCCTCTCTAATGACCTACCGAATGAAGATAGAAGACCTCTCTTCCACTATTTCTAGCCTTCCTGGAATGTTGACATCCATCTCTATGCAGCAACAAGGATTACACAAAAAATACTATGAAGCTATGACCTCCTTGTGCCAGTAAGCTATGACAGCTGCCAAAGATAAAGACACGATGGTTGCTCAACTATCTGAACATCAGGCTCAATGAATGGAAAGAGTGGGAGGAGGACCTGAAGATACAATATGCCCGGAAAGGAGTGCAACTATTTATCTTGGGCTTTGAAGGGTCCTCATTTCAGAACGTTGCCAAGGGCTACCCTCCCCCGGGTGCAGATATAAGCCACTTGGATCCAGAGGTTGCCTTGGCTAACTACCCCCTGAGCCTCTTCGAATTGTAATATTTAGTACTCCCTGTAATGTATGAACAATTATTATCAATGAGAAAATATTCAAGGGCCAATTTTGTTCTTCCCCTTTTCCTTACAATGAATTTAAATTTATCTCTGCTATTGCCTAGGATCACTTATCCTCCATAGTGTCAGTCGACTGTCATTTTCTTCCACTCGGGGATTCACTCGAGCTATAAAAGCCACTATTCCCCCTAATTTAGAGTCACTTCCCGTATGGTAAAACGTACTACAAGTTATCTAGCCAAATCACCTCTCCTTGCCTAGATGGGAATGCAGTCACCTATTTCGGGATTAATACCTTTGTTATTTCCCATATTAACGCCATTACTTTCCTCAACCCTTCACCTTCTCCTTCCTTTCTCAAGGAGGAATGTGAGCCTTCTTCCCTTTCTATAAATTGCTATTACAAGTTCTGTTCATTCTTATCCTACCCTTATGACTTCTGCAGAATGCCCCATCGACGTAAGCTCGGGCTCCGACTCCCTCGACTTAAAGTTATTTTGGTATGAGCTTTTCAGATGACTCCGACACTCGATCCACTACCACTTCTACATATCGACCTCCTCCTCCCCCGACTCCATCCGATACCTCAGCTCCTGGCATGAGAAGGTCCTTTCGGGCTCCCTTCCCCTCCTTTGGCAACCGGGTATGGAACCCTCCAATGACTTGGGAGTGCACCGTGGGAGATCCCCAGGCCCCAGTCGTACTTCCTCCTCTTCCCCCAGTTGTCGTCTTTCTTTCAATCCCTCCGAATGAGGTTCCTCCCCTCCCCCCAGTCGGAGCTCCACCTCCTTCACCCCGGGCATGGGATAACTTCCATAGGGTCATTCTGACACCTCCTCCTGCAGAGGAGTCTTCTGTTGGATCTTCCCATAATAATAATAATAGACCTATGTGAACAACGTTTCAATTGATGTAATTGTTACTTTTCATTTTTATAAAAAGAAGGAAATATTTAAGCTTGTCCCCGTTAGTTTTTGCTGGCTTTAGATATTCTTAGCAAAACGCCTTCGATGATAATGGGTCTGTTCAACCGAGTTGACTCCGCATAACAAAATTGAGGAATATATTCAAAAAAGGACTAACCTCTTCATCAGCTGAATTGACTTCATACTTACCTTCTTCATGGGATACGAATAGTCTTTTCAGAATTACTGTATTTAACTACCCCCACTACTACCCCTACATCTTCCCATATTGTCTGCATTTACTACCTCTGTTTCCCTAGGGGATTCATTAATACCTCCCTTTCCTTCTATAAAAACCCTCAACACTACCTTCATCTGACACGCCCCTCTATTCTTCTACTTCTGTCGGTGTACTTCCCTCCCTTCCCTTACTTACACCATGGAGTACATATCAGAGCAAGATAGCAACTCTCCTTCTTAGGAGAGGCGAACAAAAGAACAACGTCGCATCGAAGAACTGGAAGAACATGTCCAGGACCTGAAGAGGCACCTGCAGTTAGCCTCCACTCACAACTACACCCTGCGCCAAGAGTTGGCGGTGGCCCAGAAGAACTTGACCAAGAACATATTTATATAGCAGTCTTATCTCAAGCAACTGTTCCACTGTCCGGGCAGGTGTAAGGAAGCCCCATCAACACCCTCGGGGAAGAACCTTAGTCCCCCTTAGGGTGCACCTCTTGTTATTTTTTTCTAGAAGACTGCATTGTATCTTCCTTTATCAATAAAATCCCTTTCATAAAAGTCTGCGTATGTTTCTTCTTCTCCAAATAAACATTTTGTAAAAATGAATAAAGGATTCCAACGCCAACGATAAACAGAAACTTACCGAGTCCATGCCCATGCTCCCTTCGACCCATCAAACCACTTCGCTCCCATTCCTCCTATGTATGATCTCGAACGGATAAACTTTAAACCTCATTTCTTCGATCCGCCCTTATATGAGGGTAATAATAACACATATGTGTAATGCCTCAGCTCTTCCAATCCACCATTATATATTCCGATCCATCATCACACGGGGATAATAATAACATAGTTGAGTGAAGACTCAAATCTTCCGATCCACCACCATATGGGGATAATAATAATATAGTTAGTGAAGACTCAACTCTTCTGATCCACCATAATACTGAAAAAATAATAATGTAGTTAAGTACAGACTCAACTCTTCCGATCCACCACCACATGGGGATAATAACAATATAGTTGAGTGAAGACTCAACTCTTCCGATTCACCATCACATGGGGATAATAATAATATAGTTGAGTTTAGACTCAACTCTTCCGATCCACTACCACATGGGGATAATAATAATATAGCTGAGTGAAGACTCAACTCTTCTGATCCACCACCACATGGAGATAATAACAATATAGTTGAGTGAAGACTCAACTCTTCCGATCCACCATCATATTGAAAAAATAATAATATCGTTAAGTACAGAATCAACTCTTCCGATCCACCACCACACAGGGATAATAACAATATAGTTGAGTGAAGACTCAACTCTTCAAATCCACCATCATACTGAAAAAATAATAATGTAGTTAAGTACAAACTCAACTCTTCCGATCCACCACCACACGGGAATAATAACAATATAGTTGAGTGAAGACTCAACTCTTCCGATCCACCACCATACGGGGATAATAATAATATAGTTGAGTGAAGACTCAATTGTTCCGATCTACCACCACACGGGGATAATAATAACAATTCTGATCCACTACCACACGGAGATAATAAAAATATAGTTGAGTGAAGACTCAACTCTTCTAATCCACCACCACACAGGGATAACTGCTTGACCTAAAGGTAAGCAGAAAGAATGATAATGACTTGACCTAGGGCTTTGCCTAGTCAAGTTGAAATAATTTTTTACTCCGCCGTTTCTTCTTCTTTGCCTCTACCTTGAACCCAACTTCTCTGATCCACCACCATACGGGGAGAATTGCTTGCCTTGGAGGCAAGCAGAAAGAATTGTGATGATCTGACTTAGGGCTTCTCCTAGTCATGTCAGATTTTTTTACTCCGCCGTTTGTTCTTCTGTGCATCTACCTTGAACTCGACTCCTCTGTTCCACCACCGTACGGGGATAATTATTAAGTAGAAAGAATTATGATGACTTAACTTAGGACTTCACCTAGTTAGGTTGGAATTTTTTACTCCACTATTTGTCCTTTTGTGTATCTATCTTGAACCCAACTCCTTCGTTCCGCCACCATATAGGGATAATTGCTTGACTTGTAGGCAAGTAGAAAGAATTGTGATGACCTGACTTAGGGCTTCGCCTAATTAGGTCCGAATTTTTTTACTCCACTATTTGTCCTTCTGTGCATCTACCTTGAACCCAACTCCTCCGTTCCGTCACCATACAGGGATAATTGCTTGACTTGTAGGCAAACAGAAAGAATTGTGATGACCAAACTTAGGGGTTCGCCTAGTCATGTCAGAATTTTTTACTCCGCCGTTTGTCCTTCTATGCATCTACCTTGAACCCAACTCCTCCGTTCCGCCACCATACGAGGATAATTGCTCGACTTGTAGGCAAGCAGAAAGAATTGTGATGACCCGACTTAGGGCTTCACCTAGTCAGGTCGGAATTTTTCACTTCGTCATTTTTATAAGTGCATTTAAACCCAACACCTTCGTTCCACCAGCGCACAAGGATAATGGCTTCAGCTAATATCGAGCCATAAAAAGTGTGATGACCTAGTCTAGGGCTTTGCCCCATCAGGTCAGAATGATTTTTTACTCTGTCGTTCTTCACAAAGTGTATTTACCTTAAGTCCTACTCCTCCGTTCCGCCACCGCACAGGGATGATGGCTCTGGATAATACCATGCCATAAAAAATGTGATGACCTGATCTAGAGTGTTGCCCACTCGAGTCGAAATAAATATTTTTTACTCTGTCGTTCTTCACCAAGTGTATTTACCTTAAACACTACTCCTCTGTTCCGCCACCACACAGGGATGATGGCTCTGGATAATACCATGCCATAAAAAATATGATGACCCGATCTAGGGTGTTGCCCACTCGGGTCGGAATAAATATTTTTTACTCCGCCGTTCATCACAAGTGTATGTACCTTAAACCCTACTCTTCCATTCCGCCATCGTATGGGGATGATGGATTCGGTTGATATCGAGCCGTAAAAAATGTGATGATCCGATCTAGGACATTGCCCATCTAGGTCAGAATGAATGTTTTTTGTTGGAGATTTGACGCCGCTAGAGGGGGGGTGAATAGCGTTGAATTCGTACGTAGATGGAATTCGTTCGCGTTGCTTGTCTACAATCTTGTTAGTACGCAGCGGAATAAACAATAACAAATACAAACACAAGATACAATCACAACACGCATGATATAACATGGTTCGGAACCACACGGTTCCTACTCCACGGATCGAGCTCTAACGAGCTCTAGCGATGCCAATGCAATCACTAATCAATAAACTCCTTCTCGACAACAAGTCGGAGGTGGAGAAACCTCGTACAAACGTTCACAACAATAAACGAAAGAAATACAAGCAAATACAAAGGAAATGTAAAGAACACTTTACAAACTAGGGTTTTGAGCGCTTGCTTGTTGGTTGCTTGGATGAGCTTGAAGGACCCTGAAATGCACCTGCAAATCGCCTTCAAATCGCCTCACCAAAGCTCCCAAAGATCTGATTCCGCAATCTCCATGAACAACTCCCTGAGACAACTCAATCCACGTTGGACAAGTTCCAAGCGGGACTCTTAATCATCGGCCAACATTGGCGATCGGCCGCGGCGCACAATCGGCCCGCGATTGGCTACGGAGCATTAATGCTCGCGGTGCTCGCGGCGATCGATTACATCGACCCTTGGCGATCATTGCGCCATAGACATCGATTCGGCCTGCTCGCTTATGAGCGGCCGACCGCAGCGATTCGGCTCTTAAACGGCAGTCGAACTCAAGTCGACTCACGTCAGTCGAACCGGCCATAATGCCAGTCGACTGCCAACCTCAAAGATGAGGTTTTAACCCAAGTATGGTGCCCCCATACTTGTTAGACCACCCTTAGCCTAGACCTAAGCCTTCTAGCCACCTCCATCAGCCTCATGCCTCTCGGATCCCTCCAAGTCATCCATGACTTGTTCATCCATCGCGCTAGCCTCCAGGTGCTTCCCTCGGCTATGTCATGCTAACGGTGTCTACACCGCCAAGGCACATTTGACTTACGCTGCCAAGACTCCGCTTGGACTTTACGCTGCCAATATCAATTCCCTTGGACTTCCAAATGCCAAGACTCAAGCTTGGACTTTCCCTTGCCAACCCATGTTGGACTTTCCATGCCAAGACCCATGCTTGGACCTTCCATTTGCCAAGACCCATGCTTGGACTTCTCATTTGCCAAGACCCATGCTTGGACTTCTCATGCCAAGTACTCAAGACTTGGACTTTCCCAAATGCCAAGTACCCATGACTTGGACTTTCCATGTGCCAGGTGTCCCACTTGGACTTTTCATGCCAAGTACTCAAGACTTGGACTTTACCAAATGCCAAGTGTCCCACTTGGACTTTTCATGCCAAGTACCCATGACTTGGACTTTACCTTGCCAAGACCCATGCTTGGACTTTCCCAAAATCACATGGTCAACCCCAGTCAACCATCAAGGTCTTCCTCGAGTCAAACTCGAGTCCGGTCAAACATGACCCGGGTCGATTGCTCCAACAATCTCCCCAACATATTAACCGACATTAATGTCAAACATCAATGCCAAACCACTTTGTCAAATCCCTTTGTCAAACATCAAAACATCACTCGAGTCAAACTCGAGTCTGGTCAATCGTGACCTGGGCCGATTGCACCAACAATCTCCCCCTTTTTGATGTTTGACAAAAACCAAACAAATCATCTGAGTTAGACCACTAACTCAAATCCCTTACCAATTATCCCAAATTGGTAAACACTCTCCAAATGTTCTCCCCCAAACATTCTCCCCCTTTTTGACTAACATCAAAAAGGTTTTCTCTCCAAGGAGGTCAATGTCTCATGTCCCAATGAGATCTTACAATCTCCCCCTTGAACCAAAAATAAATACCTAGGATGCCTACCATCTTTCTAGTGATAATTCACATATCACTCAAGAGAGACAATCCTATACTCTCTCCCAATTTCCAAATTGGGTATAAAAAAACCCATCAATTTTTCCAATTGATGATACTCTCCCAATAACTTCTCCCCCTTCAAGAAGAGAAACACATCCATCATCCCAAGATGGATAACTCCCCCTAAAGGCTTGCTCCCCCTTGACCATTGCACCAACAATGTCCTTGGGAAGCCCCTAAGCCAATAGGAACTCTAAACCATCAAAATTAAGGTTCTAAGTTCAACATAGAACTTTCACTCACCCTAAATTAGATACTTTGACCTAACACAGCTCCTAATCCATATCCAATGGATTTTCACCCTTTATAATGCTTCCTAAAGCCTATCCTAGGGTTAGGAGTGATTAGGAACCTTTTCCATAGCTGAACACGGGCTAAACAAAACTTGTTAACCCGAATCAGACTGGCAATGACTCGACAAGAATCGTCGATCACAGCCATCACATCAATCGATCACACAGGCCGATCGATCGATAATCAAAATCTCGATTTTCAGCTATCAGAAATGAATTTTAGAAATTCATAAATAATTATACGTAATTCGAAAAATCGTGAAAATTCATACGTATAATACTTATGACACACACAATGGGTGAAAAATATTTGAAAATTATTTTACCCATAAAATAGTGAGTTTGATACAAAACTCAAAACCATTGAAATTTTCAATGTTTTGGCCCTATTTTGTATCAACTCTATCAATGGTGATTGCTATCAAAAGATAGACTTCACCAAGGTTTTTCAAAATGATTTTAAAATATTTTCAAAACCTTATGTTGGATCATATTCCTTGGGCTCTATGTACATAACTTGTACACATGCTCTCCCAATGATCTACAATTGAAATTAGATGAGTTTTAGTTCATCTAGATGCAAAAACTATGCACCTTGAACTCAACTCATATCCTAGCATCTCACATGTATCTAAGGTGTATAAATACACATACATGTCAATTGGATGTGAGATGTGGGTTTTGTTCATTTAAAACTAGGGTTTCATGCATTTTTCTAGGCAACCCTACTTGATTCCCTTATAAATGGGACTCCAAGTCATGCCATAGTCCTTAAATCAATTTCAATTGAGATTTTCTTAAATGCATGAATGATTATGGCATTAATGATGACATAAATAAACATATGCTCATAACCATGATGTCATGACATAATATGAAATCTAAAACACATGACATTTAAATCCTTAAACCTAAGCATAATCATGACATATAAAATGATTAGAAATACACATGATGTCATGACATGACATATGGCAAACAAGGCATGACATATAAAATATATAGGTATAGTAATACCTAAATTTTAATATTAATTGCCATTTGTTGGGATTAATCATATTTTTGCCATATTAACCTAATCTCCCTAGTGTGCCAAAAACCCAGAATGGCACACTAACCTCTAAACCTAAATTGTGCCAATTTAATTGATTTTTCTTAAATTCAAAAGTGCATTGGCACATCCTAAAATCTTTTAGGATATTGATTCAAATCTATTTCCAAGGTAACCATAACCTTGAAAACATCCTAAAGTGCCACCTTTACCATGATTGAGTTAACTACCCATCCAATTAAGGTTGGCACACCCTAAACCCATCTAGCGTGAATCAATCATGCTCTTAGGAACCCAAAACCGATTTGAGCTCCTAGGGTTAATTAGGTATTCCTTAGGGATAACCTCCCTAGATACCTTCCTAATGACCCTCCTAGGCTTGTTAGCCTTGGTCATTTGGGTCTTACTTAGGTTGACTCTAGGGGTAACTCCCCTTGCAACCTTCTTAGTGGCCACCCTAGGTTTCCTAGAAACCCTAGCCACTAGGCACACCCTTTGGTCAATTCTAGGGATGACTTCCCTATTGACCTTGGTCTTCCTAGACCTAGTTTGTGTTCCATAGTCAAATGAAACACTATGATAAGCCACTTTAGGCTTAGGTTTGTGACTCAAACCTTGCTTGCCCTTAGTTGACTTTTGACTCTTATGTCCTAAGTGTTGACTTTGACTTTTGGACCCTTGATTTTGACCACTAGACCCTTTAAATTGATTTTGTATCTTATTTAGGGTCTTTTCAAGTTTTTCAAGCCTTGACCTCAAGACTTGATTTTCCTTTTCTAATTGCCCAATTTTAGAATTTTGATTTAAATCTTGGGCATTGGACTTCCTAGGCATATGCCTAGTCCATTTAGGGTTTAGACCTAGGTGCTCTTGCACCTTTCTAATTGTCTCTCTAGGTAAATATTTTCTAGAGTTATTTGACCTAGGTTTGTCCTTAGATAAGTTGTTTTTAGGGACATTAGTCCCAAATTTCTCCCTATTATCTAAGTGAATATTTTTAGCTCCTAAACAAAAGTATTTATTTCTATTAGCATGCTTTTCATGGCAAATTGCTAGGGAATTGAAATTTCTAGCATGCTTTTGTCTATTAACTAAAGAAAGAGCATTATTAACTTGATATACCTTAGGATTAGCCTTAGTAGCTCCCCCTACTTGTGATGCTCCCCTTTGCCCCTTCTTCTCCCCCTTCGGGCATTGACTCCGGTAATGACCCGGTAGTTGGCATTTGAAGCAAATCATTTGCTCCTTGCTCTTTTTCATTGAGGCACCAGTCTCCTTGACTTTTGGCACGGGTGGAGTCTTCTTAACCGGTTTAGGACACTTACTCTTGTAGTGTCCTTTCTCCCTACACTCAAAGCATATAATATTCATTTTATTATTAATTGACATGCTTGAGTTACCTAGGGTGGTTGTGGTGATCGGAGTGGATTCTTGAGCTTGCTCTTCCTCTCTACCGGATGTAGATGGTTCTTCTTGTTGCTCCGGTGTTGAGGAAACTCTAATCTCCTCCTCAATCCTAGAAGTGGATGCTGATTCCCTATCAACCTCCGAATCCTCACTTCCTTGTGAGGATGATCTCTCTTCTTCACCCTCCTTATCTTCTTGAATTGATGGTGAATTTTCTTGAGCTTGAGAGGGTGAGCACTCCTCTTCTTCTTCTTCTTCTTCTTGGACCAATGATGAGTTTTCATGGAGCTTTGCCACTTGGCTCCATAACTCTTTAGCATCTACATAATTACCTAACATACACAAGATATTGTTAGGCATTAAATCAATTAAAAATTTTATCACCTTATCATTTTTCTCGGATGCTTGAACTTGCTCTTCGGTCCATCTTTTCTTTTTGAGGAATCCACCTCTTGGTCCTCTTGGATATTCAAATCCATCCATCAAAATGGACCATTCCTCAAAGTCTCTCATCATAATAAAATCCTCAATTCTTCCCTTCCAAGAATTGAATCCTTCTCATCTGTATAGGGTGTAGGGCACCGGTGTGTTGATGTCCCAACCTAATTGATCTTGGACTTCCATCTTTTACCCTCTAGCGTCTTGCTCCCGGTTGTTAATCCATTGAAGAGCAACCTTGCTCTGATACCACTTGTTGGAGATTTGACGCCGCTAGAGGGGGGGTGAATAGCGTTGAATTTGTACGTAGATGGAATTCGTTCGCGTTGCTTGTCTACAATCTTGTTAGTACGCAGCAGAATAAACAATAACGAATACAAACACAAGATACAATCACAACACGCACGATATAACGTGGTTCGGAACCACACGGTTCCTACTCCACGGATCGAGCTCTAGCGATGCCAATGCAATCACTAATCAATAAACTCCTTCTCGACAACAAGTCGGAGGCGGAGAAACTCGCAAACGCTACAACAATAAACGAAAGAAATACAAGCAAATACAAAGGAAATGTAAAGAACACTTTACAAACTAGGGTTTTGAGCGCTTGCTTGTTGGTTGCTTGGATGAGCTTGAAGGACCCTGAAATGCACCTGCAAATCACCTTCAAATCGCCTCACCAAAGCTCCCAAAGATCTGATTCCGCAATCTCCATGAACAACTCCCATTTCTGATCGCCATAAGTCCTCATGACTTCCAAAGATCAGAGCCGTGAGACAATGGTAAATCCACGCTGGACAAGTTCCAACGGATTCTTGAAGTCGATCAACATTGCCGATCGCTACAGCGTAGTCGACCGCCGCCTACCGGCTTAAGGAGCATTCTGCGGCTCATAATCGGCAATGATCGCCGACTTGGCACCGATCGCCAGAGACATCGGGCCGATCGCTTCCTATGAGTAGTCGACCGCCAAAGCAGTAGCCTTAAACGATAAATGAACTCATAGACTCACGCTACCGAATCCGCCATAATGCGGGCCGATCGCCAACCTCAAAGATGAGGTTTTAACCCAAGTATGGTGCCCCCATACTTGCTAGACCACCCTTAGCCTAGACCTAAGCCTTCTAGCCACCTCCATCAGCCTCACGCCTCTCGGATCCCTCCAAGTCATCCATGACTTGTTCATCCATCGCGCTAGCCTCTAGGTGCTTCCCTCGGCTATGTCATACTAACGGTGTCTACACCGCCAAGGCACATTGGACTTACGCTGCCAAGACTCTGCTTGGACTTTACGCTACCAATATCAATCCCCTTGGACTTCCAAATGCCAAGACTCAAGCTTGAACTTTCCCTTGCCAACCCATGTTGGACTTTCCATGCCAAGACCCATGCTTGGAATTTCCATTTGCCAAGACCCATGCTTGGACTTCTCATTTGCCAAGACCCATGCTTGGACTTCTCATGCCAAGTACTCAAGACTTGGACTTTCCCAAATGCCAAGTACCCATGACTTGGACTTTCCATGCGCCAAGTGTCCCACTTGGACTTTTCATGCCAAGTACTCAAGACTTGGACTTTACCAAATGTCAAGTGTCCCACTTGGACTTTCCATGCCAAGTACCCATGACTTGGACTTTACCTTGCCAAGACCCATGCTTGGACTTTCCCATAATCACATGGTCAACCCCAGTCAACCATCAAGGTCTTCCTCGAGTCAAACTCGAGTCCGGTCAAACATGACCCGGGTCGATTGCTCCAACAATCTCCCCAACATATTAACCGACATTAATGTCAAACATCAATGCTAAACCACTTTGTCAAATCCCTTTGTCAAACATCAAAACATCACTCGAGTCAAACTCGAGTCTGGTCAATCGTGACCTGGGCCGATTGCACCAACATTTTTTACTCCGCCATTCTTCACAGGTGTATGTACCTTAAACTCTACTCCTCCATTCTGTCACCACACGAGGATGATGGCTTCGGCTAATACCGGGTCGTAAAAAATGTGATGACCCGATCTAAGGCGTTGCCCAACTAGGTCAGAATGAATGTTTTTTACTCCACCACTCTTCACAGGTGTTCTTACCTTAAACCCTACTCCTCCATTCCGCCACCGCACGAGGATGATGGCTCTGACTGTTAACGGGTCATAAAGAAGGCAAATCATGATTTTGAATCTCCTTGGGGCCCACCTCTCTGCTCTGAAGCCCAATTAGTACCAAAAGCATACCCTTACCCATATATAAGACTATTCATCTTCATCCTTCCCTCTCTTTAATTTCCAGCCCTTCTCCTCCTTTCTCCACTTGCCAGAAACTTTCTTGCTTCCTTCGGCCGACTTCCTTGTGTTCCTTGCTTCCTAAAGGCCAAGATGTAGTCTCTTCTTCAACAAATGATGGCGGAGTACCTTCAGGAACTTAGACAAAGCAGAAATCAACCATCTGCTACCACAACATCTCCGCCCCTTGCCTCATCTTCTTCTGTACCCCCTGCCCTTGCTCCAACATTCGCCTCTTCTCCTCGTTCCTCCATGCCTTCATCCCCAGTTGTTTCATCTTTGCTCAATGTAAACCCCCAATTGTTGCAATCCTCTTCACTTCCTTCTCCACCATTATCGCCAAACCCTAGCCTATCCGCTTCTCCACCTTTGATTTTGGGTGGTCATAGGTCATCCCCTCCTTTTTTATAGAGCCAAGTTGAATTGAGGGGAGCTGCATGCTAGCGACTTCAGGAAGGAAAGACAACTTCTCCTGATTCTCCTTCTTCTTCTGAGCTCCCCCCAGAATTAGAACCAGTTTTAGCTAAATCTCCTCCATCTTCGCCTTTACAAATCCCGACCACGTTCCCATCATCTTCCCCATCGTCGCCTAACATGGAAAGCTTTTCACCACAACCGGACTTAGAACATGATTATGGCAATCCTCCTTCCACCATCGAAGAAGTAAAAACAATTATACCTTCTTCAACAACTAATAGTCTTTCAGTTTCTTCTCCTATTCTCCTCTCCATATCGTCAGAGCCATTCCATCCCCTTACTCTTTCTTCCTTCCCTTCCCCTGAGAGTTCCCCTTCGTCTATTATTCAGTAGGTGTTTTTTGGCATTCTTCAACCGCCACAAAACTTCCCTCTGGCCTCCCCTGCTTCAATGAGCCTTTTGGCAATGACTCTCTTCCCTACAACTTCTACATTCTCTTCTTTAGGAATCCCTTCTTCTATTCAGGGGGTTATTCCTCCTCTTTTGGGGCCAGCGACACAACCTTCTACACTGCCCCCTTTCTTGCCCATTATGAACGAATCCACTCCTCTAGTTGCCTCCACTCCTTCTTCCTCCTCTGACAGGAATACTCGAATCCTCAACTTAGAGGAGCTCATTCCGAGGATGGAGAGTCTGCGCCATACCCTGGGGCTGGTAAACTTTCTCAGCTACCTTTGTATATGTTTTTAGTAATAACTTCATTCTACATCTTCTATTTTCAGATAATGATGAATTATCATGAGCTGGACCGCTCTTTCTCCCACTATCGCGCCCAGGTTCAACAGTAGACCCACCAGCAGCTGGAGGATCAGACCGCCATCAAGGATCAGGAGCAATTCTTATTACAAGAATTGGCCCACTACTGGGACCAACTAGCTGAAGCCCATCATCAAAAACAGGAAGATGCTAAAGCCCTAGTGGCTCTTCAGAGCCAACGACAAAAGGATGCCGAAATCATGTCCACTCTTCAAAGCATTCAATAGAGAGGTGATCATGCCACTACTTCCAGAGAAAATTTCTTGTCACAAGAACTGGTTGGCTATCAAAGCCAAATGACTAAAATCCAACAGCAGAGACAGGAGGATGCAGAAACTATAGTAGTCCTTCGAGATCAGCAGATGAAGGATGCAGATACCATATTTGTCCTCCGTACTCGATTGAGCAAGGAGATATAAGAAAACTCATCTTTAATATCGGCTAGGGTGCATGCTCATGCTCAAATACGCAAGCAAGAAACTTCTCTACAGCAGTTGAGTAATGAGATCGCCCGCACCAGGGCATATACTGAGGCGATGGAGAGGATTTCAGCTTCCATGCATCAAGATATGATGGACATGTCAAGAGTCGTGCAATAGGGTCAAACTTCCCAGTCCGACGATGTGTCCACTCTAGCTGATGCCATAATACAAGTCTCCCAGCGCTATTGTCAAGTATGCCGAGTTCTCCGGGAGCATAGAGCACATTGTGCCAGGTTCCATCAAAGTGCACACACGGCTGATCCCAACCAACAAGAGTGCCTGAGGTCTCTAATGAGGGCTACTTATCAAGATGGGTTCAATGAGGCGGTCCAGTAATATGCCAATCATGGGCTCCCTTCGGCTAATCAACCGACCCTTTTCCTACAGTGGGAGATTGGTTTTAGGCGCTATCCCCCAGATCATTTTGGATTATAATCTTCCTGCTGGCTTTCTGGACACTATTATACATTCGCCACCTTGAATTTACTAATATTTATGCATGCACTTGGTCATAGATCACTTGTACTTGATATGGCTTTTTGTTTTCTTTACTCTGTGAATGAGAAACTGATTTACCATGATAATCATTCTTCGTACTTGCTCCCAATTGTGAATTGTATTATTATAAACTAATGGTCACATTATCTTCTTCTCTTTTAAACTTCATAGGAAATATATAAAACTTCTCCTTTTAACATCCTTCTTTTACATAGCATGGAAGAGTTTTAGATGTACAACATTCCAGGGCCGAGGTAACTCTTTGCCCTTATCATCTCTTAGTTAATAAGATGACCCAACCACTCGGCGAGTAATAATGTAAGGCGCTTCCCAATTAGGAGCTAGCTTTTCAAGGTCTCCTACAGGGTTGATCTTGCATAAGACTAGGTCGCCTTCTTGAAACCTCCTGGGCACCACCCTTTTGTTAAAGGCTTGCTGTATTCTTTGCTTATAAAATCCAGCTCGCATTCGGGCTTGCTCCCACTTCTCTTCTAGCAAGTCTAGCTCAGTTCTTTAGATGATCTGATTCTGTTTTGGCTCATAGACTTTGATTCGGTCACTGCTTAGAATGGCTTCCACCGGAATAACTGCTTCGGTTTCATACACCAAGTTAAATGGGGTTTCTCCCATGGCTATTATGGGAGTAGTTCGGTAAGCCCATAGAATCTCAGGAAATTCATCTATCCAATTTCCTCTCTAAGCGCCTAGTTTAGTCTTCAACCCCTGAATAAGGATTCTATTAGTTACCTCCACCAGACCATTAGCCTGAGGGTGGACACCGAGGTGAAAGCTTGCTGAATATTGAGGCTTTGAAACCATTCTCTAATCTTCTTACCCTGAAATTGCCGCCCATTATCACTTACTAACCTTCATGGGATTCCATACCGACATATAATATTCTTCCACAGAAACTGTATTACTACGTTTTTTGTGATTTTAGCTAAATGTTTAGCTTCTACCCACTTAGAAAAGTAATCCACCGCTACCAATAGAAACTTCTTCTATAAAGGTGTAGTAGGCATGAGACCCACTATGTCCATTTCCCACTGATCAAAGGGGCAGGAAGAAACTACAACTCTCATCAACTCGGTTGGTCATTCAGACCTATTGTTGTATTTTTGACAGGATGAGCAAATCTGCACCAAATGGGTCACATCTTGATGAAGAGTTGGCTAGAAATACCCAGCCAATAATACTTTCCGCGCTAAAGCCCTTCCTCCCAAATGATTGCTACAACATCCCTCATGTATTTCTCATAGCACTCACTTGGCATCTTCCTTCCCCAGGCATTTCAATAGAGGGCACCCAAAAGACATTTTGTACAAACTCCCATCAATAACTGTAAATCGTTTCGCTCTGATCACTAAGGTAGATGCCGCTCATCCTTCATCAAGAACCTTCCCTTATTGTAAATATGTCATGATATTAGTTCTCCAATCGGGGATCCGATCACTTTCCAGTGTCACCTCTTCTACACTGCATATCGCCAGGGAGTTAGGAACTTCCATGCAAACAAAGCCTTGCTGTATCACTCCTTCCAGGGCACTAGCTAGCCGAGCTAATTCATCTGCCTTTCAGTTGTTTTCTCTTGAAATCTGCTGCAGGATGACCTTCAGTAAATGAGCTTTTTCTTTTTCAAAAGCTAGTGGATACTTCTGTAATCTCTTTTCTCGAACAGTAAAAGCATCTTGGAGTTGTGACACAGCTAATTGGAAATCTGAATGCATGATGATTGAAGTGGCCCCAACAACTTTAGCTGCCTACAACCTGGCCAGGATGACCTCATACTCTACTTCATTATTGGACGCCCGGTATCCGAGGCGAATGACTATACATGTTTCTTCCTCTTCTGGAGATACTAACAACACCCCTACTCCATTGCATGTAGATCCGAGAGAGCCATCCACAAAAACATTCCATACCTTCTTCCCTTCTTCTCTTTCGGCCAAACTGTTCTCCAACCTTACGGGTACCTTTGCTAGGAAATTGGCTAATGACTCTGAGCCTTGACAGCAGTTCGGGGATGGTAGTGAATGTCATATTCACTTAGCTCCACAACCCACTTGGCTAATCTTCCTAAAAAATTAGGTTTAGTAACCACTTTACCTAATTCGCTGTGAGTCAAGACATTGACCGAATGGGCTAGGAAATACGACCTCAATTTATGAGCTGTCAGAACTAGAATGTATGCCAATTTTTCCAACTCAGTATACTGTGACTCTGCTCCTTTCAAGAAATGACTAGTATAATAAATGGGCTGCTATTTAGAACCTTCCTACTTCAACAACACTGAACTGATATCTCCTTCTGAAATTGCTAAATACATCCATAGTGGTTTTCCTGAGACTGGTTTGGCTAGCAGAGGTAGTTCATCTAAACACTTTTTTAGTTCTTGGAAAGCTTGCTCACACTAGTCATCCCATCGGAATCGAGCGACCTTGCGTAGAATTCAAAAGAAGGGTAGCCCCTTGTCTATCAATCTGACTATAAATCGAGACAAGGAAACTATTCTTCTCACTAACTTTTGAGTCTCCCATAGATTAGTACGTGACTTCATATTGCAGAGTGTTTGCACCTTCTCTGGATTAGCCTGCAACCCCTTCTCTGTAACAATATATCCCAGAAAATTTCCACTCTTTACTTCAAAAAGACACTTTTTGGGGTTTAACTTCATATTATACCTTCTCAGTGTAGCAAAGGTTTCTTCCAAGTCTATTACTAAGTCCCGAGCCATTTTGGACTTGATTAGAATGTCGTTAACATACACCTCTATATTCTTGCCTTTTTGTTCTGTAAAAATTTTATCCATGAGTCGTTGATAAGTAGCTCCCGCATTCTTTAGGCCAAAAGGCATCACTATGTAAGCATACAACCCTTCTGTCGTCACAAAACTGACACGCTTTTGATCATCCTTCGCTAGTGGGATTTGATAATACCCTTGGTAGGCATCCATGAGAGATACAACTTCATACCCCATAGTAGAATTAACTAACTGATCAATACGATGCAAGAGGTAGTAGTCTTTAGGGCACGCTTTATTCAAATCACGAAAGTCAATACACATCCTCAAATACCCAAAAGGCTTTGGAACCAGAATTACATTAGACACCCACTAAGGGAATTGAATTTCTCTAACATGACCAGCCTGCAATAATTTATCTACTTCCTCAACAATGACTTTATCCTTCTCGGGCCCGAAGTGTCGCCTTTTCTGTTGGATGGGCCGGACTCCCTGAGTGATGTTAAGATGATGCTCAACAACTTTATGATCTATCCTCATGAGGTCATGCACATCCTTGGCGAAGATATCTTCATTCATACGCAGGCAATTCACAAGTTCTTCCTTCATCTCCAGTTGATGGGCCACCCGAGTGACCTTTCCAGGAGCTATATCCACAGGCTTACCTTCTTCTATTCTTTCAACTCTGGATGGGGACTCTTCCAGCATGCACACATCAGAGGTGATAACAACTTTTCCCTTTGGGTCATCCACCCTTGCCTTCTTTTGATCATCCCTTACCATTTATACATAACAATGTAGGGACCGTTGGTGACCACTAGAGGGGGGGGGGGGGGGAGGGGGTGAATAGTACATACGTTGTGTCTTGATGGATTTCGATCGTGCTTGCCTATGATTGTTAGTACGCAGTGGAATATAGAAATAATACAAACAAATATACAAGATAAACATAAATACACATGATATAACGTGGTTTAGAACCTTAGGGTTCCTACTCCACGAGGCGAGCTCAACGAGTTCTAGTGATACACTCACCACTAATAAAACTCCTTCTTGACAATAAGTCGGAGGTGGAGAAACCTCGTACAAAGATTACAACAGTAATACAATGAATTACAACAAGAAAAACTAAGCAATACACAAAACAAATAAAGAACACTTTACACAAGAACTTTGGATTGTTTACTTGTTACTTGCTTTGTATTGGCCTTGAAGGTCTGGAATGTAGCAGTAATTCCCCTCCAAAATTGCCCCAAAAATCGCTATTCAAATCCTTCACGAGCTGCTCCTTTTATGCCTGCATTGGGATGGATTCACGCCTGGTAGTTGACTGTTATAAGTCCTCAGTCGACTGCAAATAGTACCATTGTGAGACAATGGCTTAATCCATGTTGGTATTCAAGCCAACGGTTACACTAACAGTCAACTGCAGGGTCATAGCTGACTGACCAATTGACTACCGAGTGTTCTGTCCTGCAACCTCGATCAGCAGTCGACTGCCATACCATTTCCTATAGTTGAATACCAGTTGAGTCCGAGCAATTCGGTGGCCGCGTAATCCCGATCGATTGCCAGAGTCAGCTTCGGCTATGAGTCAAAACCTTGACCAATCAGTAGTCCAAGCCCGGATCGACTAATAACCTCAACCATGAGGTTTAACCTCAAGTATGATACTCTCATGCTTGCTAGACCACCCTTAGCTTAGACCTAAGCCTTCTAGCCACCTCTGTCAGCCTCATGCCTATCGGATCCCTCCAAGTCATCTATGACTTGTTCATCCATACGCTAGCCTTCAGGTGCTTCCATCGGCTATTGTCATGCTAAGTTGGTCTATACCGCCAAGAAACATTGGGCTTATTCTATCAAGACTATCGCTTGGACTTTACATCGCCAACCATTGGACTTATGCTGCTAAGACTCCACCCTTAGACTTTACGCCACCAATATCAACCCTTGGATTTCCCTTGCCAACCCATGTTGGACTTTTCATTTGCCAAGACTCAAGCTTGGACTTTCCCTTGCCAAGACCCATGCTTGGACTTTCCATTTGCCAAGACTCAAGCTTGGACTTTCTCATTGCCAAGACCCATGCTTGGACTTTCCATGCCAACCTATGTTGGACTTTCCCATTGCCAAGTGTCCCACTTGGACTTTCCATGTCAAGTACTCATGACTTGGACTTTCTATTGCTAAGACCCATGCTTGGACTTTCCATGACAATCACATTGTCAAACAATTTGTTATACATCAATGTCAAACATCAAATACACTACTCGAGTCAAACTTGAGTCTGGTTAATCGTGACCTAGGCCGATTGCACTAATAATCTCTCCCTTTTTTGATGTTTGATAAAAACCACAAACACCTTTGAGTTAGGCCACCTGACTCAAATATTCTTACCAATTCTCCCAAATTGGTAATCCTAAATTCTTCCATAACTTCTCCCGTTAATTCTCCCCCTTTTTGACATACATCAAAAAGGTTCTCCCCAAGGAGGTCAATGTCTTATATCTCAATGAGACAATCTTACAATCTCCCCCTTGGTCCAAAAATATCTAGGATGCCTTCACTCTTCCTAGTGATAAGTCCCATATCACACAAGAGAGACAATCCTACAAACTCTTCTAATTTCCAAATTGGGCATCTCACATTCTCAAAATTCTCCCCCTCATGAGGAAGAACACATCCATCATCCCATGATGGATAACTTCCCCCTAAAGGCTTGCTCCTCCTTGACCATTGCACCAACAATGTCCTTGGAGAGTCCCTAAGCCTATAGGAACACTAAACCATCAAAATTAAGATTAAAAGTTCAACCTTGAACTTTCACACACCTTAAATTTTGATACACACCCAAATAACTCTCCTAATCCATATCCAATGGATTTTCATCATTTCTAATGCTTTTCAAAGCATAACCTAGGGTTATGAGCAGTTAGGGTAGCCTAACATAGTTGAAATTAGGCTAAATAAATCTTATTTAACCGAAATCAGGCTTGACAGTCGACTCTTACAGTCACCAGTCGACTGCCATAAGCGACAGTCGACTGATTTCTTCAAATGTAAAATTTTAGTTTTAGAAATCGAATTTCATAAAATCATAAGTAATTATACATAAATCAAAAAATCATGAAAATTCATATGTATAATACTTATGTCAAAAGTTATGGGTGAAAAATATTTGAAAAATAAAATACCCATAAAATAATGAGATTGACACCAAGTTCAAAACCATTGAAAAGTTCAATGTTTTGGCCCTACTTTGTATCAACTCTCTCAATGGTGACTTCTATCAAAAGATAGACTTCACCAAGGTTTTATAAAATGATTTTAAAATATTTTTGAAAACCTATATTGGATCATGATCAATGGGCTCAATGCACATGACTTGCACATTAGCTTTCCCCATGATCCACTATGGCATTAGATGAGTTTGAGTTCATCTAGATGCAAGAACTATGCACCTTGAACTTAACTCATTTTCTAGCATCTCATATGTGTCTAGGGTGTTTGAAAACACACACATGTTAATTTGATATGAGATATGAGTTTTGTTCATCTTAATCTAGGGTCTCATGTATTTTTCTAAGGCAACACTACTTGATTCCCTTATACATGGGACTTCAAATCATGCCATAGTCCTTAAATTAATTTTAATTACCTTAATTGCATGAATGATGATTATGACATATAATGATAGCATAAATTAAACACATGTGCCAATAATCATGATGTCATGACATAAAATATAACCTAAGTATACATGACATTATTAAATAACTTAGACATAATCATGACATTTATAAGATGAAAATAAATATGATGTCATGACATGTTATATGACAAATAAAATATAAAGGTATAACAATACCTAAATTTTAGTGTTAATTGCCATTTGTTATGATTAAATTTATTTTTCCATATTACTACTAATCTCCCAAGTGTGCCAAAAACCCAAAATAACACACCATGACTCTAAGACCTAATTTGTGCCAATTTGATTACTTTTTTAAAAATCTCAAAATATATTGGCACATCCTAAAATCCTTTAGGATATAAATTCAAACCACATTTATAAGGTATCCATAACCTTGAAAATGACCTAAAGTGTCACCTTTACCATGGTTAGGTTAACTACCCATCCATTTAAAGTTGGCACACCCAAATCCATTTAGCGTGAATCGATCATGCTCCTAGGAATCCAATACCTATTGGAGCTCCTTGGGTTTACTAGGTATTCCTTAGGGATAATTTCACTAGATACCCTCCTAATGACCCTTCTAGGCTTGGTAGCCTTGGTCATTTGGGTCTTGCATAGGTTAACTCTAGGGGTGACTCCCCCTTGTAACCTTCTTAGTGGCATCCCTAGGTTTCTTCGAAACCTTACCCACTAGGCACCTACCATGGTCAACTCTAGGGATGACTTTCCTTGTGACCTTGGTTTTCTCCATAGTTAAATGGAACATTATGATAAGTAGGAATTACCTTCTTGGACATATGTTTGTGACCCAAACCTTGCCTCCTAGATGGTTCTTGCCTCTTACACCCTAGGTTTTGACTTCTAGACCCTTGAGTTTGATTTTGCATATTTCCAAGGGTCTTTTCAAGTTTCTCAAGTCTTGACCTCAAGCCTTGGTTCTCTAACTCCAATTCTCTAATTTGATGGGCCCATTATTTCTTTGAGTAGAGTCGTTCTTTCTAGGTGTATGTCGATCTTTCTTAGCATTAAAACCACGTATGTTGATCTTTCTTAGCATTAAAACCTAAATGACTCTCTATCTTCTTAATTGTTTCCCTAGGTAGGATTTTTCTAGGGACATTAGTCCCAAATTTCTCGTTAGTTCTAATGTTACAACTCTTAGCACCTAAACAATACAATCTATTTCTACTAGCATGCTTTTCATGAGCAGTGGCAAGTGAATTAAAAGCATGCTTTTTAACATTAAAACTAGAGGGTGCATTGCTAGAATATATCTTAGGGTTTGTCTTAGAGGCTCCTCCTTGCCCTTTGGTTTGCTTTCTCCCCATAGGGCATTGACTTCGATAGTGTCCCCTTTGATGACACTTAAAGCACACCATGTGCTCCTTGCTCTTACTAGTGGGGACTCCGACATCCTTTGAATTTTTGTTGACTTTTGATGTCGACGAAGCCTTCTTGACCTTCTTAGGGCACTTGCTCTTATAGTGCCCATATTCCCTACACTCAAAACATATAACATGTTTTTTATTTTGAATTAATGTTCTTGAGTTACCTAGGTCAATGGTGGTGGAATTTTTTACTTCTTCATCTTCCCGATCGGAGGTAGATGGTTCCTTTTGAGTTGGCTCCGGTATTGAAGATGACCTAGTCTCTTCCCCCTCAATCCTAGAGGTGGAGACTTCTTCCACTTCTTCCATCTCTTCCGATCCAGATGTTGATTCCCTATCAACCTCCGAATCCTCAAGCTCTTGGGATGAAGATGTGCTTGCTTCTTCATGAGCTTGAGAGGATGATCACTCCTCCTTGGACTCCTCTTCTACTTCATGTGGTGGTGATGAGTTTTCATGATATCTTGCCAACTTGCTCCAAAGTTCCTTGGCATCTTTACAATCTCCTATCTTACACAATATATCATTAGGAATTACGCTAAGTAATATACCCATTACCTTATTATTTATGTTGAAGTATTGGAGTTACTCTTTGCTCTAATTCTTCTTCTTGAGTTTTCTTCCTTCTTCGTTCTTTGGAGTGTTGAAACCTACTATAACACTAATCCAATTATTAAAATCGCACATAAGAAAGTGCATCATTTTACCTTTTCAATATGCAAAATCTTCGCGGTTGAAGGAAGGGGGAATATTGATGTCGTCACCCAATTTCTCTTTAAACTCCATCTTCTTCCCTCTAGCGTGCTCCCTCGGATGTGAAGTCAGTGAAGAGCTCCTAGCTCTGATACCAATTGTAGGGACCGTTAATGACTGCTAGAGGGGGGGGGGTGAATAGTGCGTGCGTTGCATGCGTCTTGATGGATTTTGATTGTGCTTGCCTATAATTGTTAGTACGCAGTGGAATATAGAAATAATATAAACAAATACACAAGACAAACACAAATACACACGATATAATGTGGTTCAAAACCTTAGGGTTCCTACTCCACGGGGCGAGCTCAACGAGCTCTAGTGATGCACTCACCACTAATAAAACTCCTTCTCGACAACAAGTCAGAGGTGGAGAAACCTCGTACAAAGATTACAACAGTAATACAATGAATTACAATAAGAAAAACTAAGCAATACACAAAACAAGTAAAGAACACTTTACATAAGAACTTTGGATTGCTTGCTTTGGATTGACCTTGAAGGTTTGGAATGCAACAATAATACCCCTCCAAAATCACCCCAAAAATCGTTATTCAAATCCTCCATGAGCTGCTCCTTTTATGCCTGTATCGGGCTGGATTCGTGCTTAGCAGTCGACTGCCAACAGTACCGTTGTGAGACAACAACTTAATTCATGTCGATATTCAAGCCAACAGTTACACTGACAATCGATTTCCATTACCCAATAGTCGACTGCCAGGGTTGTAGCCGATTGACTAGTCATCTATTGAGCGTTCTGCCCCACAACCTCGACCAGTAGTCGACTTCTCTCCATGATAGTCAACTACAATCAGTCGACTGTCCTATGCTAGCAGTCGACTGCCAAGCCATTTCCTACAGTCAAACACCAGTCAAGTCCGAATAGGTCAATTGGTCATAATCCCAGTCGACTGCCAAGAGTCAACTCAGCTGCCAAGTGTCAAAACACTTGACCAATCGACTGGTCCAAAGCCCCAGTCAACTGATAACCTCAATCATGAGGTTTAACCCCAAGTATGATGCCCTTCATACTTGCTAGACCACCCTTAGCCTAGACCTAAGCCTTCTAGCCACTTTCGTCAGCCTCACGCCTATTGGATTCCTCCAAGTCATCCATGACTTGTTCATCCATATGCTAGCCTTCAGGTGCTTCCATCGACTATTGTCATGCTATGCTGGTCTATATCGCCAAGGCACATTGGTCTTACGCTACCAAGACTACCACTTGAACTATATGCCGCCAACCATTGGACTTATGCTGCCAAGACTCCACCCTTGGACTTTACGTCGCCAATATCAACCCTTGGACTTCCCTTGCCAACCCATGTTGGACTTTCTATTTGCCAAGACTCAAGCTTGGACTTTCCCTTGCCAAGACTCAAGCTTGGACTTTCCCTTTCCAAGACTCATGCTTGGACTTTCCATGCCAACCCATGTTGGACTTTCCATTTGCCAAGACTTAAGCTTGGACTTTCCCATTGCCAAGACCCATGCTTGGACTTTCCATGCCAACCCATGTTGGAATTTCCCATTGCCAAGTGTCCCACTTGGATTTTCCATGCCAAGTATCCATGACTTGGACTTTCCATTGCCAAGACCCATACTTGGACTTTCCATGACAATCACATTGCCAAACAATTTGTCGAACATCAATGTCAAATATCAAAATACTACTCGAGTCAAACTCGAGTCCGGTCAATCGTGACTTGGGCCGATTGAACCAACAAACAACTCTGAGCCACTTTCTACTCTCCCCATGCTTCCCTGACCTGCTGCCCGACTGAGAATTTCACCTTCTGATGGTAAGGGGATGCCACCACTTGAAAAATGGATAGAAAAAGATGACTCAGAACTCCCCGAGTGGGAATGTCATTCGGGGCAGCTGAAGGGCGTTCGCCTGCTGACCCTCCTTGCGAAGTACACTCCTAAGCAAGTATTTGCTGGCCCAGCAGAAGAGGAGCTTAAGGCATTCTATTGTAGGGTCCCGGGCGAGCCATATTGGGTCAGCGACCCCTTCTTGCCTGTCCTCTCATCTGAGACTGCAACTGTGGATAAGTAGCGCAAATGTGCTCTAACTCCTCTTGCAACTTGAAACAATGACCACTGGTATGGCCATACTCCATATAGTACTGGCAGAAATAAGGGGTAGGGGGATTCTGAGGAACTCCCCGATATCCAGTTGGGCGCTGAAGAATGCTCTGTTGATCATATGTCTCAATTTCCTGCTCTTTCCATGTCCGCGTGTGTGTGTGTGTGTGTGTGTGGGAGGGGGGGGGGGTATGGCATCGACAGCCATGATCTGTAAGGGAGGGGTCGAACGAGTTCCAAGAAATAATAATTTGGGCTTGGATACTTCTGGTATGAAAGGCCTAACATATTCTCTTCAGGGAGATGCTCGAGGGGTTGTAGGACGACTTCTTTCAGCTGGGGTTGCTATAAGCATCTGTTCTACTCGCCTAACTTTCAACCCCTCTTCCTCATTTATGTATTCTTTGGCCGGCTTAGAAATTCCTCGTAACTGGCCGCTGGTTTTCTCAATAAGGAGCTGAGAAAAGGTCTTTCTCTTAGCCCATGAGGGATGGCCATCCTCAGAATATCTGACCCTGTTGAAGGGATATTCCTAGCAGTGGCGGTGAACCAATATCTGACCCTGTTGAAGGGATATTCCTAGTAGGGTTCTTGCTTGATATACAGTAAAATTGAAGCATCATGTTTATAAGATTTGCAGCTAGCAAATTCTTGGCAGAAAACTCCCTTAAGATCTGTAAAGCAGGTGATGGATTCGGGAGGTAGAGCACTAAACCATCTATGTGCTGAGCCTGTTAATGTGGTGAGAACAACTCGACACTTAAGAGCATCTGTATAGAAATGAAGAGAGGCAGCTCCCACAAATTGTGACAGATGTTCATCTGGATCAGTCGTGCCATCATACTTCTCCACTTGTGGATTCCTGAAATATGGAGGTGTCAACTTAGAAAGAATATCAACAGTGAACGGACTAGGCTCATAAACTTTCGGAGCCCTGGTGGACTGACTTTCTCCCTGATCTTCTCGCTTTGTTTGTGTCACGGGCATGGTAGGCTGATACACCCTCCCCACAGGTACTTCACTTGGTAGGGATTCCGTATGTTGTAGAGTAATTGGATGGGCTTGGGGAGGTACTTCCAGTATCGGTTCCCGAGGAGAGTGCTCATCAGAATGGGGGAGAAGATACCCCACCCTTCTCCTCTTCTTAGCCAGAGCATCAGCCACAACAACATCCACCATGGCCTGTAACTACGCGGGTAGCAGTGTGATGGGGCTCTCTTCTGTAGAAGAGGCCGCTGAATGTGGTATTTCCTCTAATGACATCTCGACGTCTTACTCAACAAAGTTTCCACAGACGGCGTCAATTGATGTGGATACATGGATTTTCTCACCTCCTTTTAATGCAAAAGAGCATCTAACAGGCTTAAGGTTTCCTCCGGCCACAACAGTAATAGAAAATGAATAGATGATGGAAAAAATAACACAAAGAACGGAGACACAAGGTTTAACGTGGTTCGAAATTCTAATTCCTACTCCATGGGGTGAGCTCTATAGCGAGCTGCGGTGCCAAAGCACTTCTACTATGAAACTTCTTCTTGGAAATATCTCCAGAGGTGGAGAAAAACCCTTACAACTTCAATGATGTACAATATATAGAGAGAGAGTATGAACTGCCCTAGCTTCCCTTCTATTCTCTGCCTCTTTTCTTAATCTCTTCCTTCTCTGATGTAAGGTCTCTCTTCTCTTCGGTGATGTCCCTTCCTCTTGCTGTGGAGCTCGAAGTGGTGGTTGTTCCTCCTGTCAATTCCGAAAAGAGAAAAAGAAGAAGATCCCCCCTTTCCTCTCCTTCCTTCGCTTGTATCCTCCTCCTCTTCCCTTGCTTCTTGTGTTGTAATGAATTACCCTGATCACCGTCCACGTGGAAGGCTCCCTCTTCTTGGAGAGCAATTCTGTTAGGAGGATAAGGAATGAAAACTCTTGCGAATATTCTGTGGGGTCCTAGTTTGTTATATCATATAACAAACTCTCGTAAACTACTGTCTCGGAAAATATTCTACCCCCACTTTTCACCCTCTTTTCCTCTATTGAATCTGACATTCACTCTGTCCCCGTCTCAACTAGATCCTCCTCCTTCATTTGGATCAAGGTGTACACTGCTCATTTTTCCTTGCCAAGCTAATATTTAAACCCACTCTGACTATGAGACCCAGTACCTCATGCTTTTCGTGACTCCCCGAGTCAATCCCCGACTCACTTATCGAGTCAGATCTCAGACTTGTACCCCGGGTCACTCGGCCGGTAGTCTCCTTTTAGTCCTAGGGCTTATCTTTCCGACCCTATACCTTCACCCTATCAGCTCGGTCGACCCCCTAGGGTCGCATTCCATCGGTTCAGTCAGTGTTTCACGTATGACATTCTTCATTTTAATCCCTAAATTAGGTCACAGTGGTATCATTGGTGGAGGAGGAAGTGAAGTATGATTCAATTAAATTAGGATTATCTGATTAAAGTGTGAATTAATCTGAACTATTAACTTAAATATTGATCTAATAAACTTTTAAAGAAAATTTTATACAATTTAAATTTAAAAATAAAATAAAATTATGATTTTTTTTTGAATTTTTTACGAGGAATGGGTTAGATGCGGATGTTGAAATTAAATTTAATTAGCCACCGTGGTTGAATTGAATGCAATAAGAAATTCATTTACTCGTGGGAATCTTAGCAGAATGACAAAAGTATAAGAAAAAATGAATGAAAAATAAACAGTTTATAAGAAATTATATATCTTTGTAAAAACAAATAAAACTTGAAAATATATATAATAATCAAGAAATAGACTAAGAAAATAGTGGATGAAGCTAATTAAGAATGAAATTTTTGAGTGGTTATATTGAAAATTAGATACAAAAGAAAGAGAAAAATACATTTATAGAATAATTAAAGTGTGAGTGACAAAAAATCTTATTCAAATAAGATGTATTAAAGATGAATACAATATGATATTAGTAAATGATGGAGAAATAAAAGAGCAGTGGAAGATATCTTTTCATCGACTTTCTAATGAAGGTTTATATGACCAACTTAATTTAGATAATTTAAATAGGTCAAATAGGTATAGAAATTTAAATTTTTATCGTAGAGTTCAAATTTCATAAGTAGAATAAATTTTAAATGGGATGCAAAATGGAAAAACCGTTAGACTAGATGATATTTCGATAGAAGTATGAAAATGTTTAGATAAATAAGGTATTGAATGACTTACAAAATTATTTAATATGATATTAAAAAAAATTTATCTGATTAATGGAGAGTAAGTACTCTAATTCTCTTATATAAGAATAAGAAAGACATACAAACTTGTGCAAACTATAGGGGCACTAAACTAATGAGTCATACCATGAAACTTTGAGAAAAATAATAAAAAAATGATTAAGGAAGGAGACCATGGTTTTCGAAAATCAATTTGGATTCATACTTGGAAGGTCGATAATAGAAGTTATACATCTTCTCAGATAACTAATTGAAAAGTATCGAGAGCTAGCAAAAGTAGGATTTACACATGATATTCATTGACTTACAAAAAACTTATGATAGAGTCCCAAGAAAAATTATATAGAGAATTCTAGAACAAGAAGTGTTAGTGTAACATATATTAAACTAATTAAGGATATATATATGAAGAAGTGACAACTAAAATAAAAATTTCAGGCAGATTAATTGAAGCATTTTCAATAAAGATAGGGTTACATTAAGGATCAGTTCTAAGTCTTTATCTTTTTACACTAATCATGGACGAATTCACTAGACACATTCAAGATACAGTACTGGGTGCATGTTATTTACAGATGATATTATTTTGGTAGATGATGTTAGGACAATCGACCCATTTTATGGTTTGGATTATGGTTTTGATGTGTGTGGCAAAGATTTAAGTTAGGATATTATTGTGGATTTAATATGTGTGTTGAAGTCATGCAGGACTTAGTAATTCACACATATGATGAATAGCATTGGTAAGATCACCAACTCATAATCTCGTGCTTAAGTCGGCGAAGGAGCATTGCGAAGCCATGTGCTTGATGCATCCGAGGGACCATCGGACGAGATGACTTGAAGCGAAGCCAAGGAAGCAGACTTCGAGGGCAAGATACGCGAAGGAGTATTGCAAAGCTGTGTGCTTGGTATTGCCGAGAGACATGGCTGCGAACGAAGAGAGCTTCGGCGAGGGACTTCAAGTGAGATGAGAGAATGAGTGAAATGTAAGTAGCTCATTAGGTGAACTTGGCCGAAATGACTAAGTGTCGAAGGCTTGACCGAGTTGGTTGAGGTTATACCCGATATGTTTAGTTAAGTTGGATGCTCAACCAACTTGGTTGGGGTTTTACCTGACAAGTCGGATGCTCAATCGAAGGGTTGAGGTTTTACCTGACGAAGTGGAGTGTCGGATGCTCAACCGTGAGGGTTGAGGTTTTACCCGACCGTCGGACGCTCAAACGGATGTGAAGTTTGAGGTTTACCCGAAATCAGTCGACTGCTGTGAATGGGCAGTCGATTGCTCTAAGTCGACTGGAGATTCGACTAGTGGGTTTCTGGCCCAGTAGTCGACTTCCAAGGAATAATGATCATTGCCGGACCATCGACGATCGCTAAGGATGGTAGTCGATCGATGAAGATGATCAGCTACGTAACCTCTCGTAGTCGATCGATCAAGAGCCACGAGGCATCAAGTGGTGATGGATACATCGATCATCGCCAAGTTTCCTGTTGGACTATAATGGTCGGGATATGACGTGTTCAGTAGTCGTTGCAACGATGATAGTCGACTGCCAAAGGCAGCAGTCAACTGATGGGCGGCCAACGGGAAGAAATTAGCCTTCTCTATAAAAAGAGAGGGTGTGGGCTTTGGGGTGTCTAATGCTCATGCTCCAATTGATCATCAAAGTGCCCCACAAGCTTTAAACTCTTTCTCTTGTTCTTATTTCAAATCCATTGTAAGAAAGAGTGTTTTTGTGTTATAAGAAGGTTTACCTCCACCTTGCTTTGGCTAAAGAGAGAGACCATAGTGGATTGGTTTCGGAGTGATTCACCAGAGATGAATCGGACCGTGGATTAGTGGCATAGGGCCATGAACCACGTTATATCTCTTTGTTAGCATTGTTTTTATCTTGTTTATCTTTATTGTTGTTTAGTTTTATTTCCGTTGTGCTAACCCTAACGTGTAGACGAACGAACGATCGAATTCTATTCTACGACGACTTAGGACTATTCACCCCCCTCTAGCCAGCCACCAACGCTCTAACAAGTGGTATCAGAGCAAGGTCACTTGTCAACGAACTCACTGCAGCAACAAGCACTACATCAAGGATGGCCAACTCAAATATTCATCCACCAAAGTTCGAGGGGTAATTCGCTTGGTGGAAAAAACCAATGGAGGTATTTTTCGAAATCGACTTCGAAATTTTATTGATATGGAAAATGGTTTCGAGATACCTAGCGATGAAGATGGGGAGCAAATAGAGAAGACAAGATGGACCAAAAAGCAACGGGAGGAGTACTTGGCAAACTCAAAAGCCAAACATCATCTCTACAATGTACTCCCTCAACAAGATGTCAACCGGATAGGGGAGTGTGCGAGCACCAAAGAGATGTGGGAGAGATTGATAGAGCTTCATGAAGGCACCTTGAAGGCCAAGATTGCAAGAAGAGACCTCCTCCGCTCCCAACTAACTAATATCAAACTTGAAAAGGGAGAAAATGTAACCTCATTACACTATCGTTTTAAAGAAATTTTAAATGGACTAACGAGTGTAGGAGAAAAATTTTCGAATTAGGATATGATTATGAAAGCAATCGACGCCTTTCCCCGATCATCGAAATGGAGCTCAATGGTAGACTCCTTATACATCTCAAAGAACCTAGAAGTTAGCACCTTAGAGGAGTTCTTCTCAACCATGGAGCTCCACAAAACAAGGCTTGAAGGAGTAGTAGAAGAGCCAAGAATTCAACCATCAAGAGGAGTAGCCTTGATAGCCGAAAAGGGGAAGAATAAGAAGAAGGAGACACCACCTTCCTCCTCCGATGAAGCATCCTCCTCATCCTCCATGAATAGCAATGAAGATGCTTATATGGTAAGGAAGGTAAGGCGTGCTTTAAGAAATTTAAAATTTAACAAATCTTATGATAGGATAAGGCACAAGAGGAAGTTCATTTTCTATAATTGCCAACAAGAGGGACACATGAGGGATGATTGTCCCCTCTTGAACAAGAGCAAGAAACAAAGAAGAAGAAAAGAAGAAAAGAAGAAGGGGAACAAGAAAAAGGAAGAAGAGAAGAAGTCCAAGAAAAAAGAAAAGGAGAAGAATACCAAAGCACTCAAAGCAAGGACATGAGATGATCCTTCATCATCATCATCGGAGGAAGAAAATGCCTTTGTCACAAATCTAGCTCTAATGGCAATAGAAGATGTGGACACCACTTCCTCCGAAAAAGAAGAAACAAGCTCGAGTGAGGAGAGATCAAGTGAAGGGGGAGGCTCATCATCATCCTCATCATTCGAAGAAGAAGATATGGTAACTATGGTAAAACATCTTCCCACTCAAGAAGTAGTTGCCATGATTTCTAGCTTAACTAAGGATTTGTTTAGGGCTAAAAAGAAAAATAAGAGTATGCTTGATCAAATTAAGGCCCTAGAAGAAAAACTAGAAAAAACATGCTTAAATTTAATGATAATACATGCTCACATAATGATTATATTCCTCTAGATGTTAATGATGCATGTATTGAGGAAAATATGGTCTTAAGGGAAAAGATAGACTATTTAACTAAGGCCCTAGAGAAATTCACTATAGGCTCCAACACATTGAACATGATCATAGGGAGCCAAAGGACAAGCTTTAATAGAAAAGGCTTAGGATATAAGGGAAACAAAAATGAAAAGGCCTATCATTGTTTAATTGCTAGGGGTCAAGCCAAAAACAAAACAATTGCTAGAAAATGGATCTCTAAGGAATATTTAGTGAACCCTATTGGAAAGAATCTATATTGGGTTCCTAAGTCCATCCTTAAGGGTTAGGAAAACCCTAGGATAGTCAACCATAAGTGGACTTCACTTATATCATATTATATAGTTGACTTAGGATGATGTGGGTAGTGAAATTTAATTTATAAGCATGATGCATGAAGTGATTATAATGTTAGAATCATATACTTAATTTGAATAATGATACATGCTTATGACTTAGAATGATCGAGACTTAATTTTTGAAATAGTGTTGGGTGATGATAATGCACCCATAAATAACTTAAATCATGCTTTGGGTGATACTTGACTTATTATCATGATTTTATACCTAATGCATGATTACAAATTGATTGATACACTTGTTTCATGATCATAATATGAAATCAATGCATATATGTCTTTATGATCATGTGGTATGTTAGAGTGATACTTAACCTTGTGTAGAATTGCATGAATTTGAAGGTTAAGTATATAAATACCTTTAGGAACATCTCTCATTCACCATAAGGATAACCTTGATTGAAAACTTAGCATGGGTGAGATGTTAGGATGATACTAATGGTCCACTAATGCCTATGACATTTAGATGGTCATTTAAAGTATCAAAATAGTAATAATAGATCAATCATGGGGAAGAATTATGTTTAATTCATAAATATATTGCCCAAAGATCATGGTTGAATATTTCATATGTTTTCAAAACCATTCCTTACTTTAAAATCTGTGTTTTCATGTTTTGAAACAATCTAAAGCAAAACAAGGTGTTAAAATTGATACAAACTTGATCAAATACTAGTTGTTTTTGAAACTTTTGGATTTTTGGCAAATCATTGAAAATATAAGTAATTTTCATGAAAACTTATTTTTCACTAATAAAGGACTTTAAAAGAAATGTGTTTTCAAAATTTCATAATTTTTTGAATTTTTTGGAATTTCTAGTGCATTTCTGAATTTTAGTCCGAAAATCAGAAATTGTTGAAACGGCTACCGATCGATGTCCGATTCAATGATCGATGAGATCGCTCATAGCCTGATTTTAGTGTTTTCAGGCTGTTTTGATGGTTTTTCGACCCTTAGACTTTGATGCCTTGGATTATGACATTATGTTAATGTTTTTGATGGTGTCAACAGGGGAGAAATAGAGATGTTTAAGTTTAATCATGCTAGGGAGGAGATTAGCATGGGTTAAGGGGGAGTTGCATGTATTTAGGGGGAGTTTGATGCTCATGTATTGTTTACATGCTTTCCTTGCTTATGTTATTTTGTTTATAATTTACCTAACTTAAACGTAGTTGTCATACATAAAAAAGGGGGAGATTGTTAAGACAATCGCCCCAAGTTATGGTTTGGATTATGGTTTTGATGTGTGTGGCAAAGGTTTAAGTTAGGATATTATTGTAGATTTAATATGTGTGTTGAAGTCATGCAGGACTTAGTAATTCGCACATATGATGAATAGCATTGGTAAGATCACCAACTCACAACCTCGTGCTTGAGTCGGCGAAGGAGCATTGCGAAGCCGTGCGCTTGATGCATCCGAGGGACCGTCGGACGAGATGACTTGAAGCGAAGCCAAGGAAGCAGACTTCGAGGGCAAGAGACGCGAAGGAGCATTGCGAAGCCGTGCGCTTGGTGTTGTCGAGGGACGTGGCTGCGAACGAAGAGAGCTTCGGCGAGGGACTTCAAGTGAGATGAGAGAATGAGTGAAATGTAAGTAGCTCATTAGGTGAACTTGGCCGAAATGGCTAAGTGTCGGAGGCTCGACCGAGTTGGTTGAGGTTATACTCGACATGTTTAGTTAAGTTGGATGCTCAACTAACTTGGTTGGGGTTTTACCTGACAAGTCGAATGCTCAATCGAAGGTTTGAGATTTTACTCGACGAAGTGGAGTGTCGGATGCTCAACCGTGAGGGTTGAGGTTTTACCCGACCGTCGGATGCTCAAACAGATGTGAAGTTTGAGGTTTACCCGGCATCAGTCGACTGCTGTGAATGGGCAGTCGACTGCTCTAAGTCGACTGGAGTTCGACTGGTGGGTTTCTGGCCCAGCAGTCGACTGCCAAGGAATGACAGTCGACTGCCAGACCATCAGTCGACTGCCAAGGATGGCAGTCGACTGATGAAGACAGTCGCGGGCACAGAACCTCCCGTAGCCGACTGATCAGTCGGCTACAGAGGCATCAGTCGACTGATGGATACATCAGTCGACTGCCAAGTTTCCCGTTGGACTATAACGGTCGGGATCTGACGTGTTCAGAAGTCGTTGCAACGATGATAGTCGACTGCCAAAGGCAGCAGTCGACTGATGGGCGGCCAACGGGAAGAAATTAGCCTTCTCTATAAAAAGAGAGGGTGTGGGCTTTGGGGTGTCTAATGCTCATGCTCCAATTGATCATCCAAGTGCCCCACAAGCTTTAAACTCTTTCTCTTGTTCTTATTTCAAATCCATTGTAAGAAAGAGTGTTTTTGTGTTGTAAGAAGGTTTACCTCTATTAGTAATATATGAGAGGTGTCCTAAGGAAATTGCCTTATGTTTGAACTATTTATATGATAAATGAAGATTCACTATTTGAGTATACATGTTTTCATGTATTTGATTAGATCTTAAACTCATTTACTGAATGCCCCCGATACGATTCACAACATGAGAGAATTTGTGATTGGATCACAATTAGTAAGTATCTCTACATGTGTAATTGTGATGTATTAGAATTATCCCTAGTTGATGAATTGATGGATTGAGACACCATCAATTCTGTCGAGACTAGCACGAGGTATACTCCTTGGTATATCCAAGCAGCTGATTCTCACTGGCTGGAAACATTGTGATGTCCGGTGTTAATCGTGGATGCTAGTTATGGTAACTAGTACATTGGAGTGACTAGCTGTAAGACTTCATATGGTTCTCTGCATATATAGATATGTCAATGAAGTTCTTACTGCAACTTAAATGCGATGTTCTTTTGACTTGCGGTATTCAAGTCATCTTGGTCATGAAGACTTATGCTTTAACATCTTAAGCAAGCATCTCTAAGGAGATGTGGACCCGAGATGATTGGGCATAAGTCAAAGTGATCGAAGGTGTTTGAATAGCCTATAAAGGATTCACCACTCCTTGCGAGGAGATGTATACCCATGGCCTCTCGTTGGATTGTTACTAAAGTCTTTGGCCAAAGCATTACATATTTAGAGTAAGGTACTCTTGGATACATGTGCAGTAACTAGAATCCGTAGGACGAGGAAATGATACATGGGCTAGGTGTGACATAGTCAACCTAGTTGGGACTGACACTATAGACTATGTCCTGAACCAAGTGGGTATAAGATGCGTGAAGGGAATGGGGCACAATTCATTGTAGCTGCTAAAGAGTTTCAAAAATAGTTCTGGATCAACCGTTGATCTTTCGGTTAATTGGGGATCATGATGTACTACTAGGTGCCACTCATGATCGTTCTATAATTAATGGTTAATTATAGATGACCAACATAAATCGAGAACCTATTTGTTCACGCGCACAACGAGCGTAATTCGAAGGATTTAAAATGAGTTTGAGAATGAGATTCTCAGACCGAGAGAAAATAGGTTTGGTTGGACCAAACAAAGAGCGAGCATGAAATCATTTCAGTCGCAATGAAAGCATAGATGGGCCGTGTCTTATGAAGATATGATGGATGAACCAAATTGGTTTGGTTCTAATCCAATGGTGAAGAATAAACCAAAGGGGTTTGGTTTGTTTTAAACGAATGAATCAAAATTGGTTCGGTTCGTTTTAACTTAAAATAGACCAACTTGATTTGGTTTATTTTAACTTAAGTTATTGGAGTGGGTTAACGGGTTATGGTTATGAACCAATAACCGTTAGGAGAATGTATTCTCTATAAAAACATGGCTTAAGGGTTTTTCATAAAAAAACTTTATGTGTTGGAAAACCTAGCCACCCAACCCCTCGCCATCTCTTCTCCTTGCCGCCACCCAACAAGGTTTCCGCCTAACCTTGTTGCCGCCCAGCTTTGTGCCGCCATCCAAGCTATTGCCGATGTCCAAGCTGCTGCCGGCAATCCTCCGGTGACCCTCTGGCGACTCACCTTGGTTCCGGCGACCAAGGGTTGGCCGACCATCCTCCTTTGGTCGGTGCAAATCCTCTAGCTAGCTGTCCAGTTTTCTGGACAGCTTGTTTCCTTACGTGTCGGAGCGTCGTTTTGACGACGTTTGGAGCTCCGACAGTGGCTACCTTTCCGGGGATTCGATCTCCGGTAATCCTTATAGGTGGAGGTCAAAGGATTCATCAAACGGTTGACGAATACCTCTCCGGAGAAGCGAGTTTTGGGGACTCATTTTCAAATCCGAATTTTGATTCGGATTGTGATCTTCTCTCGATCACATCGTCTTCGACACGAGGCTAGTGACTCCTACGAAGACGAGGCTCGTGGCTTTGTGAAGTCATCCCGACGATACTCGGCGTGAATACAGATAGAGGCGATTCTAGCGAGAGTCGCTCCGGTTGATGTCTTTCCCGTTGCACGTGATACATCAGGTATACCTAGAATAATTTTCTTTTTATTGCAAAATTTGAAACTACGATTATGTCTACACATATTATACTATGCATGCGTGTGGTGTATGTGATGTAATAAATTAGATTTATTGCTTTTTATTTCTTCCGCTGTGCACATGTTTACGAAACATGTTCGAATACACATTTCTCTTGTTCTTATTTCAAATTTATTGTAAGAAAGAGTGTTTTTGTGTTGTAAGAAGATTTACCTCCACCTTGCTTTGGCTAAAGGGAGAGACAATATTGGATTGGTTTCGGAGTGATTCACCGAAGACGAATCGGACCGTAGATTAGAGACATAGGGTCGTGAACAACATTATATCTCTTTATTAGCATTGTTTTTATCTTGTTTATTTTTATTGTTGTTTAGTTTTATTTCCGCTGTGCTAACCGTAACGTGTAGACGAACGAACGATCGAATTCTATTCTACGACGACTTAGGGCTATTATTCATGCTCCTCTAGCCAGCCACCAACACTCCAACAGATGAGACACGTGAAGGAGTAAATACTAAACTATAATCTTGATGGAAAATACTAGAAATGAATTGAAAGTTTTTAAGTTTAGTAGAGTAAAGACAAAATATATAAAATTTGAGTTTAACAGTATTAGACATAATGAAGCAAGTATTAAGATAAGGGATGACGAGTTGTCTGAAACTGAGAGCAATGGCGAATCTATGCATGGACTCGGGGAGGCCGTGACCCGTCCATGCATTTTATTAAAATAAAAATATTTACTCTTATAAATATATTTACTTTTAGTAATATAATTATTATATAAAATATTTTCTTTTTCGAAATCCTATACTTATTTTCTCTATATAAAAATACTATATAATTAATTACTATATAAAATATAATTACTATATATTTATTTTCTCTCTCCTTTCTCATTTTCTTCTCCTCCGAAATTCTAAATCTCATCTTTCTTAATTTTTTCTATCGTGTCGCAGCCGTCATCCACAGTTTCTCTTCGTATGTTGTTCACACGCCGCGATTTGCGAGCCCATCGCTATGCGTCGGTCTGTTGTTGTCCTTGCAAACTCGGCATTGCCAGTCGTATCTCCAACCATCGTCGGCCTCTGCTTCATGCGCACAACCACGTCGCGATCGCTAAAGTTGCCCCATTGGTGTTGTATCACATTTGCAATTGTACGTCATTGCATCGCTAGTCGCCATCACCCTTCGCCCGACCGCGTATGAAATCCGTTGAGATTAGATTAATTAAGATTTTATTTAATCAATTCTGATTAATCGAATCATTTGAATTAATTAATTTGAATTGGATTTAAATAATTAATTAGATTTATAATTAAACTTAGAGTTTAATGGTTGAATTTAGATTAATTAATCTGTTTTAATTGATTAATTAGTTTTAGATGGTTTAATCTATTTTAATTGATTAATTAACTTTAAAGTAATTATTTAAATTTTGATTTAATTGATTAATTGAGTTAAATTAATTAACTAGCATTCGATTAATTAAATCTGAGTTTAATTAATTTACATAGAAGAGCAAAAAATCGGAGTCGCATTGTGGCCCTTCCAAATTTGAAATTCTGGATCCGCGCCCTACTGTGAGCTTTAACTATTTATGACCAATTTTACAAGGTGATAGAGGAATTGAGAGAGATGTTTACATAAAATACAAGTAGGATGATTGAAATGAAGGAGAGCATCGGGTGTCTTATGTGATCGTAAAGTACCTCTAAAACTTAAAAGGAAGTTCTATAAAACGACGGTTAGGCCTACTATGTTATATGTTATTAAATGTTGAGCTACGACTTGAGTACATAAGCAAAAGATGAGAGTTGTATAGATGAGGATGTTAAAGTGGATATGTGGACATACAAGGATAGACAGAATAAGAAATGAAAGAATTAGAGAGAAAGTCGGAGTTGTATCTATTGAAGGAAAACTTTGAGAGATACGGTTAAGGTGGTACGGACTTGTACTTAGATGATCAATAAATGTTCCAGTTGGACGATGTGAAATGATAACAAATATAAACATCAAATAATGAAGAGAAATATCAAAAAAACCTTGGTTAACAAAAAATAAAATAAGATACAATTTATTTAAGTATAGATGATAATATAATAGATAATAAAGTCCAATAACATAGAAAGATCCACATAATCGACCCATCTAGTAGGATAAAATTGGATTGATGTTGTTATTGAAATAAGTTTTTGTTAGCCCATTCAAGTTTCTCTTTTAATCAAATTATATTTATACAAAAAAAAATCAGATTTGCAAAAATAAATCAATAAATAAATAAATTGAGAATTATTTGAGAAAAGGACAAAATGTGAATTAAGGATTGAGCATCATCTATGGTTATTATCAAACTACTAGAATTGACGGGAGTCCACGTCTTAACATGCATGTGAAGTAGGCAAATTTGCAAAAAGTCTATGAACGTAAGGTTTTGTTTATTTATTTAAAAATTACAAATATTTATAAAATATGTTTTTTTAAAAGATTATTTTTTTTTACATTTATATGTGGTATTAAAAGATATCAAAAATTAACCAACTGCGTATGTAAGTTTTAGGGTGATGCAGTTTAGAATTTTCTTCCTCCAATTTTTGTTGTCAAAAGTGAATTCTTTTTTACCGCAACAGCAAATCTTCTATCATATTTTGTCAAAGCTAACATAGATTAAACGACCGATTATCTCCTGACTAATGACCCTTCAATGTTTAAATTAGATAGGATATTGATGAAAAAAAATATTAAATACACTAAAAAATATAGAAGATGAAGAAGATGAATTATCTCATGTGTAATTAGAAACATATAAGTCCGTAAGAAAGTGTTTAGATAAAATAAAAAAAAAAAGAATTCGTCGGGATGAAACAATCGAAACTCCTTGTATAACTCTCATTGTTTGCAAGGATCACAAGAACCGCTTTTGGGAAATAAGGGTTCGAATCCATGTTGAAACAGTCATGAGATATGCCCCGTATTGTTAAACCAATATCCAAGCCACAGTGCTTTACCCTGTCAATAAAAGTTTCAAATTAAATCCTTTCCTTGCAATATAACCGAATCTATGCATGTCCAAACCAATCTCAAAGTAGTTCTTTCCAAGTAGAACTCGTGTTGAGGACGAGACAAAACTGGCTTCTAATTATATGCATGCATACATTTCCTCTCGGCAGTGCTTAAAGAAAGATCCTCCACATTTGCTACACGACCAAGTATCTTTAACCTTTCTCTGAAGGGAACAAATGAATCTATAGGAAAACCTCTGCATCTTTCGGACTTGCCATCCATTAACCTTCTAATGCTCTCTAAGAAATGAGATGGAAGTTCCCTAGAGTCCCACAGTTGTTCAATATACCCTCATCTTCCCCTTCGGCATTCTCGTCTACAGAAATGAATGATGGTTGCGGAGATGACTTCTAATTGAAGACAGATCTACTGGAGGAAAGAATGCTTGTGGAGGAGGTCGCTTCCTAAACCGGTTGAGAGCTCCGATGGATGGTCGCTAGAGGAAGGATGAGGGCTGATAGGAGGAGAGGAAGCACTGCCCTTGCTCTCCTCATCCGTGAAGAAGCCCAAGACACCGCGCCTTCTATTCGTACTAGGAGTAGCACCGGATCCCCTCAAATGCTGCCTGATACTGCTGTTACCTCTTCTCTGAGAACCGGATAAAGGGGTTGGCATGTAAGACACTATCCGAACCAAATAATCAGTTCGGCGAAGAAAGAAAGGAAGAATGGTTCGGGCGCGATGGTCTGGGACAGTTGGAATGGGAGAACCAGTTGAGGTATTGGCACGGCGAAGCGAAGGCGGAGGGTGTTTCGCTAGGAGATGAACGAGAATCAGTTCAGCTTGGTAGGCCTAGAAGCAAATGAGACGGAGGAGAATCAACTCGGCCTAGTTAGGCTGGAAGTAGTTTGTTACGGAAAGAAGGGGAGTCGGTTCGGGCTGCTGAAGAGCCCAAAGGCTATGCCACACGTGAGCTATAGGTCTAGATTAGTTTCACCAAAGGCAAATGGTTGAAAGAGACAGGCTAGCTTAGTTCCCCAAAATATAGATGAAAAGGTATTATACAACAGAAGGGGGGTCCCCACATAATATTCCGAGGTGCCTTCACTCCTCATATCTGTAACAGAATTATTCTTCAGATAGACGTGATGGCCACGTGTACGATGGGGAAAGCTTGCGAGGCAACGATTGATCAGAGGAGAAGAATAAAAGGGAAGGAGAGGACCGAAGGAAGAGGGATCCACATTACTCCAACCAGCAAGAGACGAAGGCACATTGGGAGAAGGAGAGCTACCAGTTGGCCAGAGAAGGAGAGTGGTGACCTTCACCTTTCGCATACTTTCTCTTGTATCTTGATTTATCTGTAAGAGGTTTTCTCCTCCACCTCCGGAAGTTCCCTTCCGCGAAGGAGGACGTTCATAGTGAAAGTGCTTAGGCACAACATCCGGTGAGAGAGCTCACTTCCGTAGAGTAGGAATCCTTATTCCGAACCACGTTACATCCTGTGTCTTAGTTTGTTGTCTGTGTTGGTTTGCGTGTATTTACTTTACGTTTTCATTTTTACTGTTGCGGTCGGAGAGAACCCCCTAAGCTTCCTTCGTGCTTCATCGCATCGAAAGGAAGTCAACAGATCTTCTTTCCTGTCACTGCATCAGTTGGCGTCGTCTGTGGGAACACTTGAGTGAGACGTAGAGATGCAGCCAGAAGAGATACAACATCCTGTTGCCTCCGCAATGGAGGAAAACCCCATTACGATACTACCATCACAATTGAGAGCCATAGTGGACAACGCCGTGGCTGAGGCCCACGCCAGAGAAAGGAGAAGGACAAGATATCTCCATCCTCATTCTGATGAACCTTCTTCTTGCGGACCATCGCCAGAAGTGCCCCCTCCACCCCGTACAACAATTAATATTGAAGCATCACCTGGAGAGGGGCTGGGAGGGCGAGTACATCAGAACACTTAGCCATTAACCCAGAATCGACGAGAAGAACAGGGCGAAAGCCGGTCAACTAGGGCTCCGGAAGTTTATGAGCCTAGTCCTTTTACCATAGATATTCTTTCAGAAGTCCCACCATCATACTTCTGGAATCCCCAAGTAGAAAAGTATGACGGTTCAATGGATCCGGAAGAACACTTATCGCAATTTGCTGGAGCAGCCTTGTTCCACTGCTATACCGACGCCCTCAAGTGCCGGGTCTTCTGGACCACCTTAACTGGTTCGGCACAAAAATGATTCAACACCCTACTCCCGGGGGTCTATCACTTGTTTTGCTGATTTTCAGGAGATGTTCCGCCAAGAGTTCGCCAGTTGCAAGGCATACAAGCATGACGCCTCTATCCTGTTGCACATTACGCAGGGGCCCTCGGAGTCACTCAGAGGGTATCTTCATCGGTTCACCTCCGCCGCCAGAAGCATCCCTTCTTCGAGGTTGGAGGCTTTCAGAGTAGCCATCCCTCATGGGATGAGGGGGGCCCCTTCCTCAGTTCCCTTTTGAGAAAGCCCGCTAACAGCTACGAGGAGCTATTAAGCCGTGTGGAAAAATTCATCAACGAGGAAGAAGGACTGAAAGTGCGGAGGGCCGAACGCGCTGCCACAGCGATCCCTGTCGAAAGAAATCGCCTGTCGCTTCTTCGGCGCCTCCCGGCTGGGATATGCGCGACTTTCTTCGGAGGCTCCTGTGGCTCCTGCTATTGCTATAGGGTGCTCGCCTGCGCAACCATTACTGCATCATGGTCGCTGGCGCAGCCTCGCAAGGACTTGGAAGGAGCGGGAGATGGAATTCTACGACCAGCAAGGTCTATTACAGTGACCCATGGGGTATAGGGGAGTACCCCGCAATCCTCCTGCCCCGTTCTTCTGCCAGTACCACATGGATGTTGGTGCAACAATGCCCCAAGCATTTATATATATTTTGATGTTTGGATAATCATCTAAGTTAGGCAATGTTTTGTGATCTAATTGTATACATGTTTAAGTGACAGGAAAATCCAAGTATGAAGACTTGGTAAAAGACAAGTCCAAGTGTGATCTTGGCAAAGAGAAGTCAAGGAAAGGTCTTGGCAGCATAAGTCCAAGCATGTAGTCTTGGCGGCGTAAAGTCCAAGCAGTCCTTGGAAAAGGAAGACCAAAGGAAAGTCTTGGCGACATAAGTCCAAGCATGTAGTCTTGGCGGCGTAAAGTCCAAGCGTACTTTGGCAAAGAAGAAACCCAAAGCATGACGAAACCGAAGGAAGCTGAAGGCAAGCGCATGGATGGAGTCGTGGACTCAGAGAAATCCTAGAGGCGCAAGGCTGATGGAGAAGCTAGAAGGTTAAGTCTAGGCTTAGGTTATGTTTTCAAGTATGAATTAGTCATACTTGGAGTGTGCCAGTCGACTGGAACATGGTGTCGGTCGAACTGGCCCTTAAAATACAACATTAGAGGTTGGAAGGCTGTTATCGACCGGTGGGGTTATCTCGGTGAACGATCGACTCGATTCGCGCAGATACAAGCCGGCAATGATCGGCCATTATTGGCGCCGATCGCCAAAAATGGCCCGTAGTCGATCGCTACGGCTATGGCCGATATCGAATCGCCATCCGTTGTCGATCGATAGTCTTTCCGCTATGGCGACGATGGCAAATCCTACAAATCCGGCTGTTCGTAAGTCGTTAGAATCGGCAATGATCGATGTAAGTCATCAGTCGACTGATAGACCTCCAACGGGAAAAAGAGGCTCTTTCCTATAAAAAGAGCCCAAGGGGAGCAAGAAGGGGCTAATGCTTATATTCTGATCTTTCTTCTAAGCTCCTACAAGTTTTCCAAGCTTTCTAAGTGTATTAATCTCCTTTCTCCTCTCAAATCTTCATTGTCATCTTTTGTAAGAAGAGGAGGTCTTTGTAAAAAGAAAGCTTCTTAGTGAAATTGCTTGGGTTGATCCACCTTAAGGATCGTCGTGGAGTAGGAGCATTATCTCCGAACCACGTAAAGGCTTTGTTAGCATTGTTTTTTGTTTTTACATATATTACTTGTGTTTTCTTCCGCTAATTACTCTTGTAGAAACGAAAAGAGCTATTCACCCCCCTCTAGCTTTCAAACGATCCCTAACAAGTGGTATCAGAGGGAATCGCATCTAAGATCTAGCAATCAACCGGAGCAAAGATGACATTTCAAGAGGGGTATAGCACGGCGAGGCCTCCGTTCTTCGACGGCAACGATTTTGGATATTGGAAAGGTAGGATGGAGTATTATTTAATGAATGATATTGAAAATTGGTTTAGTATTGTAGATGGTTTTGTTTAATTAGGAGCACCACTACCGACAAAGGATTGGACAAGAGAGATGGCCAAGAAAGCACAAGCAATGTAAAGCAACGACCACACTTCAATGTGGTCTATCCAAGGAGCAACTATCTAAGGTCGGGCCATTCAACTCCGCAAAAGAGCTTTGGGAGAAGCTCATCGAACTCAACGAAGGATCCAATGAGACAAGAAGGGCCAAGAGGGATCTTTTGATTGGCCAACTCCAAAGCTTCACTATGAAGACAAATGAAACGGTGAGCCAAATGCACGGGCGCTTCAAGGAGGTAGTCAATGGACTACACGTTATAGGTGAAAAGGTCGACAACCGAGACCTTGTGAGGTATGTACTACAAGCCTTCCCTAGGACCACCTTATGGGCCTCAATGGTAGATGCCTATAAGGTCTCTAGGGATCTTTCATTAGTTAAATTAGATGAGTTATTTTGTGAATTTCAATTGCATGAACAAGCTAACACTTCATCCAAAGAGAAGGGTATAGCTCTTGTTGTAGGAAAGAAGGAGAAGAAGAAAAAGGAAAAGAAGGAGGTGTTTTCCTCATCCGAATCTGAGGAGGACTCATCAAGTAGTAAGGATGAGTTGTCGGCAAGTGAGGTAGCACACTACGTCAAGAAATTTGGTGGGAAGTCAAGGAGGCTCACCAAGAAAGATATGAAGAGGATGTTTCAATCCTCAAAAGGTAAATCTTCTAACAATTCAAATTCTATTTCTAACGTGATATGTTTTGGTTGCAACAAGAAAGGGCATATAAAGCCCAATTGCCCGGAACTAAAGAAAAAGGAGGAGAAGGATAAGAAGAAGAAGGAAAAGAAGAAGAAGGAGGCGATGATGGCACAAACGTGGGACACTCTAAGTATGGAGGAGTCTACCGACGATGAAGAAGTTTGCCATTCAATCTGGAACTTAGCCCTCATGGCATTGGAAGAAATCGGAAGCTCAAGCGAGGAGTCTTCTTCCTCTTCAAGTGATGATGATGAGGTAAATGACTCACCCAAAGTAGATTTACTTTATAAGACTATTGCATGTTTACAAAATGCTTTAAATAGATCAAAAACTAGGATTAAGGATCTAAAATTAGAAATCAAATCATTTAAGAATATAGATGCATCATGTGATAAACCATCTAGTGATGATGATTGTACTCTTAGGGATGAAAATGATGAGTTAAGAAAAGAAATAAGTAAATTAAGAACATGCCTAGAAAAGTTCACTAATGGTTCCAAATATCTAGATATTATTATTAAGGACCAAAGGGCAATTTACAATAAAGCCGGTTTAGGATATAGACCTAAGGAGAAAGAGGTAGCATTTGCATCCCTAGTTAGTAGAAAATCCATGATTAAAAGCAAGGGGAGAAAAGCATGGGTACCAAAGAAATTTATAATTAATGCTAGTGGTCCTAAGATTTGGGTACCTAAGGATTGTTTTTCATGTGACATAGGTAGAAGAACCAAGCTTGTGGATAGTTGATAGTGGGTGCTCAAAGCATATGACCGGGGATGAGAGAAAATTCTCCACTATCAACCACACTAGCCAAGGAAAAGTGTCTTTTGGTAATAGCGGCAAACTTAAAATTTTAGGAAAGAGCACCATTGAGGTATCTCCCAATCTTGCTATTCATAAAGTTCTATTAGTTAAAAATATGAAATTTAACTTACTTAGTGTAAGCCAATTATGTGATGCAAATTTTGATGTTAAGTTTGATTCCTCAAAATGCTTTATAAGACACAAAACTATAAATGATTGCATGTTAGTAGGCTTTAGAAAATCAAATATATATTATGTTGATTTATCTTATGCTACTAATCCTTCCACTAAGTGTCTTATTGCAAAAGAGGAAGAAAGTTGGCTTTGGCATAGGAGACTAGGTCACATAAACATGAAGAATATAGCCAAAATAGCAAAATTGAAGCTAGTCAAAGGATTGCCTAGAGTCAAATATCTCAAGGACAAGATGTGTGATGCTTGTCAAGAAGGGAAACAATCAAAAACATCACACAAAGGTAAAAATTTACTTAGTACCGCTTTACCATTAGAATTACTACATATGGATTTATTTGATTGCCATAGTACCCCATCTATAATTGGTAGTAAATATTGCTTGGTAATAGTAGATGATTTTTCTAGGTTTACTTGGGTGTTTTTCTTGAAAATAAGGATGAAACCTTAGAAATAATCATAGGATTTAGCAAAAGAGTAGAAAATGAAAGAAAACTCAAAATCAACCGGATCCGTAGTGATCATGAGAGTTTGAGAATTCTAACTTTTCAACTTTTGCTTAGAACAAGGGTACAAGCAATGAATTTTCTTGTCTTAGAACACCCTAACAAAATGGGGTTGTGGAAAGAAAAATCGTGTTGCCCTACAAGAAGCGGCTAGGACAATGCTTAATGCATATTCCTTACCTAGCTACTTGTGGCGGAAGCGTTAATACCGCTTGCTATATCCAAAATAGGGTATTAATTCATAGGTTTTTAGGAAAAACTCCATTTGAATTGTGGAATGGTACAATTCCAACAATTTATTATTTTAAGGTCTTTGGATGTAAAGTCTATATCTTAAATACCAAAGACAACCTAAGTAAATTTGAGTCCAAAGCGGATGAGGGAATCCTAGTTGGATACTCATCCACTAGTGTAGGATATAGAGTTTACAATAAAAGGACTCAAAAGATTGAAGAATCTTCAAATGTTCAATTTGATGAAACTTCAAATACATACCCTAGAAAATCCCCTATTGATGATGACATAAATAATGAAAATCAAGAAATTACCAAAAAATTTCAAGATTTAAACTTAGGGGGTAATAATCAAGGGGGAGGATTGGATCAAGGGGAAGTAAGGGATGATTCCGATAATGAACATAGAATTGAAGTAAATCATGATCAAACTCAACTTGATACACCTCCTAGAACCATAAGAGTTCATCAAAGTCACCCATTAGATCAAATTATGGGTGAATTATCTCAAGGAGTTAGGACTAGGTCATTCCATAGGGACCCCACTAGTCATATAGCTCTAATTTCTCAAATTGAGCCCAAAAACATTAAAGATGCATTACTTGATCTGGATTGGATCTTAGCAATGCAAGATGAATTGGCTCAATTTGATAGGAGTCAAGTGTGGGAGTTAGTTCCTAGACCAAGTGAAAACACTATTATTACTACAAGATGGGTCTTTAGGAACAAACTAGATGACCAAGGGAATATCACTAGAAATAAAGCACGATTAGTTGCAAGGGGTTTTAATCAAGTTGAAGGACTTGATTATGATGAAACATATGCCCCGGTTGCTAGATTAGAGTCCATTAGAATACTTTTAGCATATGCCTCCTATATGAGTTTCAAACTCCATCAAATGGATGTCAAATCGGCATTCCTAAATGGGTTTATTAAGGAAGAGGTGTATGTAGAACAACCTCCCGGGTTTGAAAATATGGACTACCCAAACCATGTATACAAACTTAGGAAAGCCTTATATGGTTTGAAACAAGCTCCCCGGGCTTGGTATGAAAGATTGTCAACCTTCCTAATCTCTAAGGATTTCAGAAGGGGTAGTATAGATCAAACTCTCTTTATAAAGTCAACATCTAAGGACATTTTTGTAGCCCAAGTATATGTTGATGACATTATCTTTGGGTCAACAAATGATGAGCTTCTTGAAGACTTTATTCAAAATATGGAAAAAGAGTTTGAGATGAGTCTAGTTGGAGAATTAAATTTCTTCCTAGGTTTGCAAGTTAAACAAACTAGTGAAGGAATTTACATTTATCAAACCAAATATGCTAAGGAAATGATTAAGAAATTTGGTTTAGAAAATGCTAAGGTAGTGTCAACTCCAATGGCAACCAATACCAAAATAGATAGTGATAGTGAAGGAAAACAAATAGATCTTACCCTTTATAGGAGCATGATTGGTAGCCTCTTGTATTTAACCGCTAGTAGACCCGACATATTATTTGCGGTTGGTATGTGTGCTAGGTATCAATCATGTGCTAAGGAATCTCATTTAGTTACCGTTAAAAGAATTTTAAGATATGTCAAGGGCACACTAAATGTAGGTCTATGGTACCCTAGGACTAGGTGTTTTGATTTAATTGGGTACACCGATTCCGATTATGCCAGTTGCAAATTGGATCGGAAGAGTACTAGTGGTGGATGCCAATTCCTTGGGTCCTCCCTAGTGAGTTGGAGTAGTAGGAAGCAACCTTGTGTTGCTTTATCCACCGAGGAATATGTTGCTATGGGTGGTTGTGTAGCTCAACTATTATGGATGAAACATACCTTAGAAGATTATGAGCTAACTTACTCCAACATGAAAGTACTTTGTGATAATGTGAGCACCATTAACTTGACCAAAAATCCGGTTCATCACTCTAGGACCAAGCACATTGAAGTGAAACATCACTTCATTAGAGACCATGTGGCTAAGGGGGACATTGAGCTTAGTTACATTGAATCTAAGTCCAACCTAGCCGACATCTTTACCAAGCCTCTCCCCGAAATAGAATTTTCATCACTTAGGAGAGAACTTGGGATGTGCTTTGTAGAATAGAAGTGTAGTTTTGCATGATTCTATAGAAATACTAGGATTTATACCTTTAACCATCTCACAAAACACTTAGAAAACCATGATTTTTGTATTGAGCCACCTAGACAACATGTGAGATGTTAGGAAGATGCACTTGGTTCATCATGCTTGTTATGATGCATTACTATGAACCAAAGTGTCATTTAGAAACATTAATCCTTCATTGGACCAATCATTGGGAAGGCCTATGTACAATTAATGTGCATATAGCTCCAAGAATATGATTGGAAATGTCAAATAAAATAAAATATAAACTATGTCTATCAAACCTTGAGAAACAATTTCCTATTGATAAGCCAAAGTGATACAAAGTTTTGCAAAAATATCATAACTTTTGCAAAATCTCAAGATTGTGTCAATATCAAAATCTAGACGTAATATAATTTTAAAATAATTTTTCCTTGATAGGAAATGATCTAACAATATTACCCACAAAATTTCGTGATTTTTTGGTCTTTATTGAATTAATTATGAATTTTTAAATCTGGCCAAAAAGGCTATCGGTGATATTCGATCGAGGTACCTACGCTTGATTCGCCGATACGCCGATATCGAGCAGGCTTACCGGTTCGTTATCGGTCAGCCATTTATGGCGATCGCAGCATCTGAAATCGTTCGTATCGGCGATCGATTCGGCCCGATAACCATCGATTCGCCATTTATAGCGATCGGCCAGCGCATCTGAAATCGTTCATATCACGCCGGTTCGGCCGATCACCATCGATTCCCGACTAACAACGATCGGCCCAGTGTCGCGGTTTTTAGGGTTTTCCACCGGTTCGACTCGCCAGAACCTCTCGACTTCTCTCTTCTTTTCCTCTTCCGACGACCTTCCACCGCACCTCTTAGTCGTTCTCCTTTGTTTTCCGGCGACTTCATCGACACGTGATACCATTTGGAGTGCTCTCCAACTCGAGGACCTTCTCTTGTCACTCCGTTCGCGCTCTAGTTTCCAAATCCTTTCGGCTAGGGTTCCGTGGTTCGGCACTGATCTTTGTTCACCATGCCGCCTAGGTATATTTTCATTCCTGATCAATGTTTGTTTTGTTCCTATGATTGTATTTCACTAACCCATGCTTGTCTTGTTGTCTCTGTCCATGCATCATCAACCTACATTGTGCATATTTTTTTGTCTTTTCACCCATTTAGAATTAAGCACTTTGCTACTAAGCGCACCCGGGCACCTCCGACCAATGAGGGCCCGTCAAACCCTCAACCCTCTGTTGATCCTCGATTTTCAAATTCCGCCCTTGAAAGTGCTTTTCATAAAAACAAATTCCAACTTATTCCACCTAGATCAATGGATTCCAAGTTTCTTAAAGACTACTGTTTCGACATTGTTCAAATCATCCAACATTACAACCTTGAGTCTTTAGTTTTCTGTGAACATCACGTAAATATCACCCTTCTCTCTGAATTTTTCAACAACCTACGACCGGCTGGAGATGGGCTGAGATACCGGACTCGCGTTGCTCAGCGCGATCTGGATTTCAGTCCCCAGATCTGGACCGATTTTCTCGGATGTCTTCCTTCCGAGAATGATTTCACTCTATATCCATCTTGGAGTGAACCTCTTCCATCTCCCTTTGAGGAGATTTCTTTAGATTCCCTTCATGACACTTTCTATCACTATCCTCGACCTTTGAACACCAATTTATTTCAATCACAAGAACTTTCTGCCTCTCACAATGTCCTTTATAAGGTCGTTGCTCATTGTCTTCTCCCCATAGTTACCCGTGGTTTGGCCTTGGTTCGCCCTCCACACTTACTTCTCATGCATTTCTTTCGTCAATACTTAGACATTAACATTGGTCTCAATACCTTCCAATGCATCATTCATTTCATAAGGCCAAACAATGGGAAGATTCACATACCATTTGGAAATGTCCTCACTCAATGGCTCAGCTCTGTAGGCATTGATGTCAATATAGGAGTCATTAAAGTCATGAATAGGAAATATGATCAGATGACTCGACGGAGTTTCTCATTGGCTCAAGGCCGGCGGAGGATCCGCTTCTTCCGGGACCCGACGGCGGGTAGCGGTGCGCTCGGCACCGAGGATGCCCGCGGAAGGAGTTCTTGAGGTGGTGCCGCAGTGTTCTTGAGGGGACGATGCGGGAGACTGGCTGCGCGAGCATCGTTCTACCGCACATCCTCGCGCCCGATGCTTTTTGCGAGCGGTGGACACACGTTTTGAGGAGTTGCGCCTAGAGCATCGGAGCCTCTCCTCGTGAGAGAGGTGCATCGCAGCAGGGACATCTTGGCGATTCTCCGCCTCTGCACCTGGACACCCACCTCCGATGGTTCGTCATCCGCACCGATGGATCGAGGGCGACGATCGTTCGCTCGCTTGTTTTCTTTGTTATTTTCTTTTTGGCCGTATGTACGGCATAAACTCCTACTTATGTAATGACTTTTGATTGATGAAATGAAATTGTGTTTTTTTATTCACTTCTATTAGTGCCTACAATTTGTTATTTGTCAAGTTTAGAAGTTGAGCATATAGTACAAAGTTATGAATATTGATACGATACAATTACACTTTTTGTAATTTTGTTATTTTAAATATCGTATCAATCCATTAATCGATGAACATGTTTTTCGCCTAATATTTTTCATATGTTATATTAGTCGAATAAAATGTGTATGCCAAGTTTCGTGATTTTTGGACACCCACGTAATTTTCTACGCATTTTCAAACCTTGACTGAAAAACTCAAAATTCAGATTTATTCGATGATCGATATCGATTCGACTACGATCGCCATGGTTGATCGTAGCTGATCGGCGATTATTCTTTGCCTATTCGATCGAACCTGTCACCGCTTGGAATGGAATGCGGTTTTCATCGGTTAAAAGGTTTAATTTTGGACATTATACGATTTCCACAGATATACATGATACCTTGTATGGAAAGGCGGATTTTCTTGGTGCTTTTTAGGGAGCTACATCCCTTATTTATATAATTGTTGGTGCAAGGCTAGGACATATTTGCCTATTCTATTGCTTATGTTTTGTTTCACATGTTATTTACACATCATGAAACATGTCTTGGATTTAGGGGGAGCTTCATATCAATTTTATACCTTTGTTCAAGATGTGTCAATTATAATTCCTTCCTGCACTTATTGGATAACCTCTTCTTTTTTTGTTGTATGTCAAAGGGGGAGAAGGGATATTTAAGTTAGAATTCATATTGAAATATGTTTACGTGTTAAAGACCTAACTTAAATGATTGCCAAACATCAAAAAGGGGGAGATTGTTGGTGCAACAATGCCCCAAGCATTTATATATATTTTGATGTTTGGATAATCATCTAAGTTAGGCAATGTTTTGTGATCTAATTGTATACATGTTTAAGTGATAGGAAAATCCAAGTATGAAGACTTGGTAAAAGACAAGTCCAAGTGTGATCTTGGCAAAGAGAAGTCAAGGAAAGGTCTTGGCAGCATAAGTCCAAGCATGTAGTCTTGGCGGCGTAAAGTCCAAGCAGTCCTCGGAAAAGGAAGACCAAAGGAAAGTCTTGGCGGCATAAGTCCAAGCATGTAGTCTTGGCGGCGTAAAGTCCAAGCGTACTTTGGCAAAGAAGAAACCCAAAGCATGACGAAACCGAAGGAAGCTTTTGAAGGCAAGCGCATGGATGGAGTAGTGGACTCAGAGAAATCCTAGAGGCGCAAGGCTGATGGAGAAGCTAGAAGGTTAAGTCTAGGCTTAGGTTATGTTTTCAAGTATGAATTAGTCATACTTGAGTGTGTGATCATTGGAACATGGTGTCGGTCGAATCGCCCTTAAAAATCTGACATTAGAGGTTGGAAGGTATTCTCGGTCAGTTATCGGTCGAGTGAACCATTGACTTCGACTCGACTGATCTAAAGATATAGCCGGCGATCATCGCCATTGCGATCGGCCGCAATGATAAATAGCCCGTGGCCGTGGCGATCGGCTCGGCGATATCGATCGAATCGCCATCTTTGTCGGTCGATCGATAGTCTTCCAGTAGGCGAAGACGACGGCAAATCCCGCAAATCCGGCTCGTGGCCGTTAGAATCGGCGAGTGATCGATGTAAGTCATCGATCAGTGATAGACCTCAACGGGAAAAAGAGGCTCTTTCCTATAAAAAGAGCCCAAGGGGAGCAAGAAGGGGCTAATGCTTATATTCTGATCTTTCTTCTAAGCTCCTACAAGTTTTCCAAGCTTTCTAAGTGTATTAATCTCCTTTCTCCTCTCAAATCTTCATTGTCATCTTTTGTAAGAAGAGGAGGTCTTTGTAAAAAGAAAGCTTCTTAGTGAAATTGCTTGGGTTGATCCACCTTAAGGATCGCCGTGGAGTAGGAGCGTTATCTCCGAACCACGTAAAGGCTTTGTTAGCATTGTTTTTTGTTTTTACATATATTACTTGTGTTTGCTTCCGCTAATTACTCTTGTAGAAACGAAAAGAGCTATTCACCCCCCCTCTAGCTTTCAAACGATCCCTAACAATGGAGTATGGCCATGCTAGTGGCCGATGTTTCAAATTGCAAGAGGATCTGGAGCGCCTCCGAGCTGCTTACCCGCAACTGCGGCCTCATACAGGAGTGCCAGCACGGCGGGGACAACGACCCAATGTGGCTTGTCTAGAGCCATATAACCAACCACCGCAAGTTACTTTCCCTCCAGACCCCCAAACTCCGTCCCAGGGGGCCATTTCTCAAGGAGGCCCATCGGGTGAGGGCCCATCATCCGATCCAAATAACACCCCCACACAGGGGGTTATTCATGTCATTGCAGGAGGACCCATTGATGGAGACTCCAATCGGGCACGGAAGTCATATGCCCATCTCATGGAAAGCCTGGCCATCATCACCAACCAGACTGTCCAAACTGCGCCGCCGGTCTCGTTTGGGTCGGATGATCTTCGAGGCATCTTGCTACCCCACACGGATGCCTTGGTGACCTGTATTTCCCTGGCCAACTATGAAGTGGCCAGGGTACTAGTTGATTCTGGAAGCTCTGTCAACATCCTCTTCCAGGAGGCCTTTGGACAGAGCAACTGGGAAATGCCCAGCTAGAAGATGTGGCCACACCCCTCTTCAGGTTCGCAGAACATGTGGTCCATCCCATAGGGCAGATTTCATTGACCCTGACTCTGGGCACAAAGCCCAGCCAGAAAACCAGTATAGTTCCCTTCCTCATTGTGGATGCTCCGTCCACTTATAATGCAATTCATGGTTGTCCTTTCCTTGCCATTTTTCAGGCGGTGGCTTCCCCGTACCATCAGAAGGTGAAGTTCCCAGTCGGACAATTGGTGGGAGAAATCCGCGGCGAGCAGAAAGCCGCTCCGAGCTGTTATGTGCAAATGGTATGGGATGATCAAAAGAAGGCCCGAATCGATGACCTCAAAGGGAAGGCCATCGTCATTTCTGATGTTTACGTCCTTGAAGAATCTCCTCCCAAAGCGGACAAGATGGAGGAGGGAGAGCTAGTGGAGATAGCTCGCGGAAAAGACACACGGGTGGCACAGCAGCTAGAGGCCAAGGAGGAGTTGGTGGCATGTTTGAGGAAGAACGAGGACATCTTCGCGGGAGATGTGCATGACCTCACGAGAATTGATCCTCACATTGCTGAACATCACCTTAACATCACCAGAGGAGTCCGACCCATCCAATAGAAGTGGCGACACTTTGGACCGGAGAAGGACAAGCTGATAGCTGAAGAAGTAGAAAAACTATTAAAAGTGGGTCATGTGAAAGAAATTCAATTCCCCGAGTGGGTCTCCAATGTAGTCTTTGTTAGAGATTTGAGGCCACTAGAGGGGCGGAAATCGTTCGCGTTGCTTGTCTACAATCTTGTTAGTACGTAGCGGAATAAACAAATATAATTACAAATACAAGATACAATCACAACACACATGATATAACGTGGTTCAGAACCGAATGGTTCATACTCCACGGATTGGGTTCATACGAACCCTAGCGATGCCACAAACACCACTAAGCAATAAACTCCTTCTCGACAACACGTCGGAGGTGGAGGAACCTCTTACAAGTGATTACAATAAGTAATGCAAAGTAAACAAGCAAATACAAGTGAAAATGTAAAGAACACTTTACAAACTAGGGTTTTGAGCACTTGCTTGTCGGTTGCTTGGATAAGCTTGAAGGACCCTGAAATGCACCTGCAAATCACCTTAAAATTGCCTCACCAAAGCTCCCAAAGAACCAATGCCGAAATCCTCCATGAGCTCCTCTTTTTAACCTGCATCGGGCTGGATTTTCGTCGATCAGTCGACTGCCATAAGTCACCAGTCGACTGATGCCACTGTTGCTGTGAGACAACGACTCAATCCATACTGGAAAAGTTCCAACGGGACTCTCACTGCTCGTGAATCAACTGGTAGTTGACTACCATCCATGGCAGTCGACTGCCAGCAGTCAACTGCTCCAATTAGCACTCGACTGCCAGTAGTCAACTTCTCTAATGAGCAGTGGACTGCCAAGGCAATTTCAATCCTAAATGACAGTCGAGCTCTAGTCAACTCACGACAGTCAAACCGGCCATAATGCTAGTCGACTGCCAACCTTAAAGATGAGGTTTTAACCCAAGTATGGTGTCCCCATACTTGCTAGACCACCCTTAGCTTAGACCTAAGCCATCTAGCCACCTCCATCAGCCTCACGCCTCTCGGATCCCTCCAAGTCATCCATGACTTGTTCATCCATCGCGCTAGCCTTCAGGTGTTTCCATCGGCTATGTCATGCTAACGGTGTCTACACCGCCAAGGCACATTGGACTTACGTCGCCAAGACTCCGCTTGGACTTTACGCCGCCAACCATTGGACTTATGCTGCTAAGACTCCACCCTTGGACTTTACGCCGCCAATATCAAATCCCTTGGACTTCTCAAATGCCAAGACTCAAGCTTGGACTTTCCCTTGCCAACCCATGTTGGACTTTCCATGCTAAGACCCATGCTTGGACTTCCCTTGTGCCAAGTACTCAAGACTTGGACTTTCCCAAATGCCAAGTGTCCCACTTGGACTTTCCATGCCAAGTACCCATGACTTGGACTTTACCTTGCCAAGACCCATGCTTGGACTTTCCCATAATCACATGGTCAACCCTAGTCAACCATCAAAGTCTCCTCGAGTCAAACTCAAGTTTGGTCAATTATAACCTGGGTCGATTGTATAAACAATCTCCCAAAAAATATTAACCGACACCAATGTCAAACATACTATGTCAAACATCAAAACATCACTCGAGTCAAACTCGAGTCTGGTCAATCGTGACCTGGGCTGATTGCACCAACAATCTCCCCCTTTTTGATGTTTGACAAAACAAACCTTGGGTTAGGCCCCTAACTCAAATTTCCTTACCAATTTTCCAAATTGGTAATTTAACCTTCTCCCCCTTTTTGACATACATCAAAAAAGGTTATCTCTCCAAGGAGGTCAATGTCTCATGTCCCAATGAGATCTTACAATCTCCCCCTTGATCCAAAAATACCTAGGATGCCTACCATCTTCCTAGTGATTAGTCCCATATCACCCAAGAGAGGCAATCCTATACTCTCTCCCAATTTCCAAATTGGGTCTCTCATAATCCCATCAATTTTTCTAATTGATAATATTCTCCCCTTCAAGAAGAAAAATACATTCATCATCCCATGATGGATAACTCCCCCTAAAGGCTTGCTCCCCCTTGACCATTGCACCATGAATGTCCTTGGGAAGTCCCTAAGCCAATAGGAACTCTAAAACATCAAAATTAAGGTTCTAAGTTCAAACATGAACTCTTTCACCCTTAAATTTGATACTTTGACCTAACACCTCTCCAAATCCATATCCAATGGATTTTCACCCTTTATAATGCTTCCCAAAGCATATCCTAGGGTTAGGAGTGGTTAGGGACCTTTACTATGACTGAAAATGGGCTAAACAACCTTGTTTTTCCCGAATCACTTGATGACTACTTACAGAATCGATCGCCACTTATCACGATTGGCCACTAAGAGCGATCGATAATCAAAATCTTGATTTTCAATTATTATAAATGAGATTTGGAAAAGCATAAATAATTATACGTAATTCGAAAAATCATGAAATTTGATACGTATAATACCTATGACCAATACAATGGGTGAAAAATAATAGAAAAATATTTTACCCATAAAATATCGAAATTGATACAAAATTCAAAAGTGAATAAAAACTTCAAAGTTTTAGCTCACTTTGTATCAATCTCATCAATGTTGATTGCTATCAAAAGATAGGCTTCACCAAGGTTTTCTAAAATGATTTTAAAATATTTTCAAAACCTTATTTTGGATCATATTCCTTAGGCTCTATGCACATGACTTGTACACAAGCTTTCCTAATGATCCACTAATGATTTTAGATGAGTTTTAGTTCATCTAGATGCAAAAACTATGCACCTTGAACTTAACTCATATCCTAGCATCTCACATGTATCTAGGGTGTATAACATACACATACATGTCAATTTAATGTGAGATGTGAGTTTTGGTTCATTTAATCTAGGGTTTCATGCATTTTTTTTCTAATGCAACCCTACTTGATTCCCTTATAAATGAGACTCCAAGTCATGTCATTGTCTTTAAATCAATTTCAATCAAATTATCTTAAATGCATGAATGATTATGACATTAGAGATGATATAAATAAACACATGCTCATAATCATGATGTCATGGCATAAGATATAATCTAAAAATACATGACATTTATCCTAAATCCTAAACATGATCATGACATATAAATGATGAAAATAAACATGATGTCATGTCATGACATATGACAAATCAAAGCATGACAAATAAGATTTTAAGGTATATAATACCTAAATTTTAATATTAATTGCCATTTGTTGGGATTAAGTTCATTTTGCCATAAAACTTAATTATCTCCCAAGTGTGCCAAAAACCCAAAATGGCACACTTTAACCTCTAATCCTAAATTGTGCCAATTTGATCAATTTATCAAAATTCATAATTAATATTGGCACATCCTAAAAGCCTTTAGGATTCAAATCAAACCACATCCCCAAGGTAACCATAACCTTGAAAATGACCTAAAGTGCCACCTTTACCATGATTAGGTTAACTACCATTCCATTTAAAGTTGGCACACCCTAACCCATTTAGCGTGAATCTATCACGCTCTTAGGAATCCAAAACCTATTTGAGCTCCTAGGGTTTACTAGGTATTCCTTAGGGATGACCTCCCTAGATACCCTCCTAGGCTTAGAAGCCTTGGTCATTGTGGTCTTACCTAGGTTGACTCTAGAGGTAACTCCCCTTGCAACCTTCTTAGTGGCCACCCTAGGTTTTCTAGAAACCCTAGCCACTAGGCACACACCTTGGTCAACCTTAGGGATGACTTCCCTATTGACCTTGGTCTTCCTAGACCTAGATTTAGTTCCATAGTCAAATGGAACACTATGATAAGCCACCTTAGGCTTAGGTCTGTGACCCAAACATTGCTTGCCCTTGGTTGACTTTTGTCTTTTAGGTCCTAAGTGTTGACTTTGAGATTTGGACCCTTGACTTTGACCATTAGACCCATTGAAATTGATTTTGTATCTTATTTAGGATCTTTTCCAATTTCTTAAGCCTTGATCTCAAGGCTTGGTTTTCTAATTCTAATTGCCCAATTTTAGAATTTTGATTTATTCCTTGCGCATGATTCTTTCTAGGCATATGCCTAGTCCATTTAGGGTTAAAACCTAGGTGCTCATGTACCTTTCTAATAGATTCCCTAGGTAAGGTTTTTCTAGGGACATTAGTCCCAAATTTTTCCTTATTTCCTAAGTGGACACTTTTAGCTCCTAAACAAAAATATTTATCTCTAGCATGCTTTTCATGATGAATTGCAAGAGAATTAAAATCCCTAGCATGCTTTTTAACATTTAAATTAGAAGGAGCATTATTTAGATATACCTTAGGGTTTGCCTTAGCTCCCCCTACTTGTGATGCTTCTTCTTGGGTATTTTTGCTCCCCCTAGGGCATTGACTTCTATAGTGCCCCTTTTGATGGAACTTGAAGCATACTACGTGCTCTTTGTTTTTGATGGTTGGGGAACCGACTTCCTTTGATTTTTCTTGACTTTTAGGTGCCGGAGGAGTCTTCTTAACCTTCTTTGGCACTTGCTCTTATAGTGCCCATACTCCCTACACTCAAAACACATTATATGGATTTTATTTAAAACCATATTGCTTGAGTTACCTAGGGTGGTTGAGGTGCCAGAATAGGATTTTGAGCTTCTTCATCTTGACCGAATGTCGAAACTTCTTCTTGATGTTCCGGTGTGGAAGTTTTCTCCTACCCCTCAATCCTAGAGGTGGATGCTTCTTCCACCTCTTCCGATCCGGATGTTGATTCCCTATCAACCTCTGAATCCTAAAGCTCTTTGGATGACGATGTACTTGCTTCTTTTTGAGCTTGAGAGGGTGAGCACTCTTCTTCTTCTTGTATTGAGTGAAGCTCTTCATGGAATTTTGCCAATTTTTTCCATAGCTCCTTGGCGTCTAGATATTCACCTAGCCTAGACAAAACATCATTAGGTATCAAATCTTCTAAAAGTTTTGTTACCTTGGCTTCGGTCTTGAATTTTAGCCTTTGCTCTTGGGTCCATTTCTTTAACTTGAGGACTTCTCCTTTCTTGTCCCTAGGAGGCTCAAAGCCTTCTACGAGGATGAACCAATCCTCTATATCCATCATCAAGAATGTTTCCATTCTTGCTCTCCACACCAGAAAATCTTCTCGGTCGTATGGCGGTGGAGTGTTGATATCCCATCCAAGCTTGTCTTGGAATTCCATCTTCCCTCTAGCTTCTTTAGCTCTCAGCGGTTAGTCCGTAGAAGAGCCCCAGGCAATGATACCACTTGTTAGAGATTTGAGGCCGCTAGAGGGGGGGTGAATAGCTTTTTGCTCGTACGTAGATGGAAATCATTCGCGTTGCTTGTCTACAATCTTATTAGTACGCAGCAGAATAAACAATTACAATTACAAATACAAGATAGAATCAAAACACGCATGATATAACGTGGTTCAGAACCGAATGGTTCATACTCCACGGATTGGGTTCGTACGAACCCTAGCAATGCCACAAACACCACTAAGAAATAAACTCTTTCTCGACAACACGTCGGAGGTGGAGAAACCTCTTACAAGTGATTACAATAAGTAATGCAAAGTAAACAAGCAAATACAAGTGAAAATGTAAAGAACACTTTACAAAATAGGGTTTTGAGCGCTTGCTTGTCGGTTGCTTGGATGAGCTTGAAGGACCCTGAATGCACCTGCAAATCGCCTTCAAATCGCCTCACCAAAGCTCCCAAAGAACCAATGTCGAAATCCTCGACGAGCTCCTCTTTTTAACATGCATCGGGCTGGATTTCCGCCGTCGATCGTATCATAAGTCACCCGGTTGGTGATACCCTTTATTCTTGTGAGACAACGGCTCAATCCACGCCGAAAAGTTCCAAGCAGGACTCTCACGATCATGCCAACATTGGCGATCACGCCCGTAGTCAATGCCCGATCGACTACGGGCATTCAATGCTTTCGCGACTCAAGCTGGCGATTGTTGTCATCCATAGCGATCGACTACCCAGCGTCGCTTGCTCCAATTAGCGATTGGCGCGATCAATCAACTACTCGATGGCGATTGGCCTAAATGGCGGTCGAGCTCTAGTCAACTCTAACCCAAGTATGGTGTCTTCATACTTGCTAGACCACCCTTAGCCTAGACCTAAGCCTTCTAGCCACCTCCATCAGCCTCACACCTCTCGGATCCCTCCAAGTCATCCATGACTTGTTCATCCATCGCGCTAGCCTTTATGTGCTTCCATCGGCTATGTCATGCTAACGGTGTCTACACCGCGCCAAGGCACATTGGACTTACACCGCCAAAACTCCGCTTGGACTTTACGCCGCCAACCATTGGACTTATGCTGCCAAGATTCCACCCTTGGACTTTACGCTGCCAATATCAAAACCCTTGGACTTCTCAAATGCCAAGACTCAAGCTTGAACTTTCCCTTGCCAACCCATGTTGGACTTTCCATGCCAAGACCCATGCTTGGACTTCCCTTGTGCCAAGTACTCAAGACTTGGACTTTCCCAAATGCCAAGTGTCCCACTTGGACTTTCCATGCCAAGTACCCATGACTTGAACTTTACCTTGCCAAGACCCATGCTTGGACTTTCCCATAATCACATGGTCAACCCTAGTCAATCATCAAAGTCTCCGTCGAGTCAAACTCGAGTCTTGTCAATTATAACCTGGGTCGATTGTATAAACAATCTCCCAAAACATATTAATCGACATCAATGTCAAACATACTATGTCAAACATCAAAACATCACTTGAGACAAACTTGAGTCAAAATCGAGTCTGGTCAATCGTGACCTGGGCTAATTGCACCAACAGTCTTGGTCCCCAAGCCTTCTGGGCAGTGGAGGATGTGTATTGACTTCCGCGATTTAAATAAAGCGTTCCCTAAAGACTACTACCCCTTGCCTCGTATTGATCAATTGGTGGATTCTACAGTAGGATATGAAGTAGTGTCCTTAATGGATGCCTACCAGGGATATCATCAAATACCCCTGGCTAAAGAAGATCAGAAGAGGGTTAGTTTTGTAACGGCAGGAGGATTATATATTTATGTGGTAATGCCCTTCGGCCTAAAAAATACGGGGGTCACCTACCAACGACTCATGGATAAGATATTCGCAGAGCAAAAAGGGAGAAATGTGGAAGTTTATTTGGATGATATCCTGGTCAAATAAAAAATCAGTCGGGATTTGGTCAAGGATCTTAGTGAAACTTTCGCTACCTTGAGACGGTATAATATGAAGCTGAACCCTAAAAAGTGCCTATTCGGGGTGAAGAGCGGGAAATTCTTGGGGTATATCGTAACTGAGAAGGGATTGTAGGCTAACCCAGAGAAGGTGCAAGCGCTGTGTAACATGAAGTCACCCACTAATTTGCGAGAGACTCAAAAGCTAGTGGGGAGGATTGTTTATTTATCTCGATTTATAGCCAGATCAGCGGACAAAGGGCTACCTTTTTTCAAGATTCTGCGCAAAGCTACCAAGTTTCAGTGGGATGATCAGTGTGAGCAGGCTTTCCAAGAGTTGAAGAAGTATCTAGCTGGACTTCCATTACTAGCCAAGCCAATGGCAGGAGAGCCATTGTGGATGTACTTGGCCATCTTAGAGGGAGCTATCAGTTCAGTTTTGTTAAAGAAAGAAGGTTCTCATCAACAACCTATTTATTATACCAGCCATATTCTGAAGGGGGCTGAATCCCGTTACACAGAGCTGAAGAAGTTGGCCTATATCCTAGTCTTGACAGCCGATAAATTGAGGCCATACTTCTTGGCTCATCCTATCACTGTTTTGACCAGTGTTCTAAAAAGCGCTAGACGGTAGGCGGGCGGTCACTCGCCGCCTAGCGCCTAGGCGGTTTTTAGGCAGTTTCTAGGCGGTCGATTTTTTTAATATTTGAAAGTAAATATTTTATTGTTGTTTTATTTGATTTCTCGGAAGAAGCTTCCACTCCCTAAGAAAAAAATTGTGATAAAAGAAAAATAAAACTAGGCAGTAAAAATAATAATTAAGATGAAAGCAATTATTAAAATTGTTAAATAAAAAACAGTAGTACCAAGTCCTAACTACATAAGCCAGTACAGGAAAGATAAAATTTGTTATTGGATACAAGTGTTTATTGATGAGTGAAGAAATCCAAACTAAAATGAGAAAAAAAATATAGCAGTCGGATCCATACACATATCATAGTCAAATAAGGAAATTAAGTAAGAGGATATAATAGACAAATATTATCTCATCACACTTCAAACAATGCCCCCTTCTTAGGTTCTTATTTTACATGTGGATTGAAGGTTCTATTCATGCCTTCTTCATACAAGACCTGCAAATCCTTTCTCTGCCACTTCTTGTCATACTGGTCTCCCTCCATCCACCTTTGTTACTAGCCCAGTATGAAACTGTATGCTAAATCATTCATAATTTATGTAACAGCGTGACTATACATCAATGCAATTCTGGTGAACTAGTTTGTTAACATTTCTTGTTTTTAGAAAAAATAAACAGGGGCATGATCATGATTCTTGGGCACTTAATTAAAGCAATGTTCAGAAATGAATTGATTAAAAACAATTGGACAAAAAACAATGAGTCGCGACACGCCTGTGCCCTAATTTGGCACGGGCGTGTCGCATAGTTCTCCCCGGCGTGACACGCTTGTGCCCTCATTTGGCACGGGCGTGTCGCACAGTTCTCCCTGGCGCGACATGCCTGTGCCCTCATTTGGCACGGGCGTGTCGCTTGTGGCATGGGCGTGTCGGGGGCGTGTCGGTCGCTGTTGAGTGCTGGAACTCCTGATTAATCGTTCGATCGCCCCGATTAATGTCGATTAATCGCTCTGGGCGCCAATTAAAGCGGCGATGCCGCCGATGAATGCGGCGATGCCTAGCGGCGTCGCCTCTGTGAATGTCGGGGCGGTGGACGAGCATCCACCGCCTAGGCACCGCCTAATCGGACAAAATCGCCGATTTTTAGAACACTGGTTTTGACTCATAGTGAATTGGGTAAGGTGGTCACCAAGCCTAATTTTTCTGGGAGATTGGCTAAATGGGTGGTGGAACTAAGCGAATATGACATTCATTACCAACCCCAAACCGTTATCAAGGCTCAGGCGCTTGCTCATTTTCTGGCTGAAGTACCTGTTGGTTCGGAGAACAACCCGTCAACAAAAGAAGAAGGGTTAGATACATGGAATGTATTTGTGGACGGTTCTTCAGGATCCACGGGTAGCGGAGTTGGAGTCTTGTTAATTTCCCCTGATAAAGAGGAGATGCACATAGCTGTGCGTCTGGAATATCGGGCATCTAATAATGAAGCGGAGTATGAGGCTATTATAGCGGGGCTACAGGCTGCCAAAGCTGTAGGGGCCGCCTCAATTATAATCCACTCGGATTCCCAGTTGGCAGTATCACAACTTCAAGGCTTTTTCACGGTTCGAGAAGAAAGATTATAAAAATACTTAAAGGCTTTTGAGAAAGAGAAGGCTCACTTTCATCAAGTCCTTTTGAAGCAGATTCCAAGGGAGAACAATGGGAAGGTAGATGAATTGGCTCGGTTGGCTAGCGCGATGGAAAGGGTGAAGCCATTCGAGATGGTCTGCGTGGAAATCCCTACTTCTCTAATGATATGCAATGTGGGCGAGGCCATGCCCGAATCTGACTCGGTCCTTGATTGGAGGACTGACATCATAGCCTATCTACAGCATGGAAAGGTCCCTGAAGAAAAAGGGGCGACATCTGCTTTAATGAACAGAGCCAAATGATTCACCCTCTTAAATGGAGATTTATATAAAACATCTTTTGGACGACCCCTGCTGAAGTGTTTGGGAAAGGAGGATGCTGAATGGGTACTTCGGGAGATCCACGAAGGTTGTTGCAGCAATCATTTGTGGGGGGGGGGGGGGGAGAGCTTTGGCGAGGAAGCCTTGTTAGCGAGATATTTTTGGTCCACCCTCCAACAAGATGCAGCTCATATAGTGCAAATCTGCTCGGCTTGTCAAAAGCATAGTAACCGATCCGAGCGACCGGCTGAATTAATGAAAGCCGTTGTGGCTTCATGCTCTTTTGACCAGTCGGGAATTGATATTGTGGGTCCTATGCCTGTGGCACCATTACAGAAAAAATTTCTATTGGTGGTTGTGGATTATTTCTCCAAGTGGGTGGAAGTAGAACCCCTTGCCAAAATTACTGAAAATGCTGTGATACAATTCCTGTGGAAAAATATTATCTGCCGGTATGGTATTCCCCGGAGGCTAGTCAGTGAAAAATATATAGCAGGCCTTTACTTCGGGAGCCCATCCTCAAGCTAATGGGCAGGTCGAGGTCACCAACATAATCCTTATTCAAGGACTGAAGACCAAATTAGGGGCTCAGAGAAGAAGCTGGGTGGAAGAATTGCCTGGAATCTTGTGGGCCTACCGAACCACACTAAAAACTGCAACAGGAGAAACTCCTTTCAGCCCGGACAGAGGCCGTTATTCCAGTGGAAGCACTTTTAAGTAGCGCCCGAGTGGAAGTTTATGAGCCGGAGCAGAACCAAATTATTTGAAGCACTGAGTTGGACTTGGTTGAAGAAAAGAGGGAAGCGGCACGGAGGCGAGCGGAGTTTTATAAGAGGAGAGTGCAGCAAGCCTTTAACAAAAAGGTGATGCCTCGAAGATTTCAAGAGGGGGATTTGGTTCTACGCAAAGTTAATCCCATTGGAGATCTCGAAAAGTTAGCTCCGAACTGGGAGGGGCCATATGAAGTGATGCGTCGTGTAGCCGGGTTAGCGTATTATCTAAAGGATGACCAGGGCAAGGAATTTCCTCGACCCTGGAACGCTATCCACTTGAAACATTTTCATACTGTATAAGGGGTGATGAATAAAGAAAAGGAGTTGGGGGGGTTTCCCGAAGGAATGTACTTGACAATTTGTTATATTGATTAGATGTGTGGCGAACTCAAGTTTGATTGATGACATATTTACATTAATACCATATTCCTTGTGGCGAGCTATGAAAAGAAAAGAAGATAAAAGGGGAGCCATGTCCCTAAGCAGTGTATCAAGTTACAATGTAAAATGATCAGGCGGATAGCGTCGGAAGTCGGCTTCCCAATGCAAGGGGAAAGCCGGATAGTTCGCAAGGGGAAGTCGTTGTTCAACGTACTGTCGAACCGCCTCATTAAACCCATCTTGATAAGTGGTACGAATTAGGATTATTAACTGCTCTTATTGGTTTGGACGGTCAGGACTTCGGTTCTGATGGAGCCTGTGACACTTCTCTTGTTGCTCCCGGAGGGCTCGGTGCATGTTACTATAGCGCCGGGATATTTCCATAATGGCATCTGCCAGGATCAAGATGTCATCTGCTCGGAAAGTTTGGTCCTGTTGGAGGAGGCTCATCATATCCACCATATTCTGGCGCATTGAAGCTGAAATTCCCTCTACCGCCCAGCCTCTGGAGGGAAGTTTCTTGCTTGCGTATACGGGCGTGAGCATGCGCCCTAGAAGTTATTAGGGAGGAGTTTTCTTGTACCTCCTTACACAGGTGAGTACGAAGGTTCCCTATTTTGTCCTCCGCTTGCTGATATTGAATTCGCAGGTTGGCGATAATATCAGAATCCTTTTGCTTCTCCCAAAGGAGTTTTGCTACTTGCTCTTGAAGGTTTATTAATTCTTGATAAGGGGAAGTCTCTTGATCGATCTACAATTTGAACATCCCACGAATGGATAGTGATTACATGAGCATTCTTTGTTCTCGCAATGCCGCTATAGTTTCGACATCTTTTCGATGTTGGTGACGAGCTTCTGTCAGTTGCTCCTGACACTATTGCAGTTGCTGCGATAAGATGCGCTCTCGATTCTGAGCAGCCATCAGATCCTCCCGTTGTTGCTGCTCCCATTTCAGAGATTGAGCTCGATATTGTTGGAGGGAGCGATCCAATTCTTGGTAATTGGTAAGGGCCTGTAATCCATTTGTCGAAAGGAAGTCATTCAATAAGGAAAATTAAAGCATTCGATTCGAGAAACATACCAATTCTAAAGCACGGCGCAGGCCTTCCATCCGGGGGACCAGTTCCTCCAAATTTAAGATCCGAAGGCCCCGAGGAGAAGAAGAAGAAGAGGGGACGGATGACACCAGGGGCGAAGGCTTGCTCATGATCGGGGAAGGAAAGATGAGAAAAGGAGGTTGCGTTGGAGATTCAGAAGGGAAAAAAGAAGGAGCTCCTGTAAGGAGGGCCAATGAGGTAGGGGCCGAAGGAGGAGAAGCAGAAGAGGTGGGGGGGAGGAGACTTAGTGTGGTTGGTTGTGAAATGGGTATAGAAGAATCAGTGGAAGGGGATTGGTCCGGTGAGGAGTTTGGGGAGGAAGATATAGAGAGCACTGGGATGGAAAATTCTTCGTTGTGGGGGGGGGGGGGGTAAGAAGTAGAAGGACCCTGATATGTGTTTAAAGGGGGCAAAGGGTCCTCTAAGTTATGGATGATGGTGGAAATTGGCAATGGGGGAATATCGAGTATCATGGGTTCAGGTATGGGAGAATGCTCCGGTGGGAGAGAAGGGGCGGATGTAGAAACGTTTGCCGTCGATAGGCGTGGACGCACCACCTCTTTGTGCTCATCTTTAGGCTGCAAAGAGAGAGGTGGTGATTTTCGGATACCCAAGGCGGAGGGGGAAAATGGGAGAGTTAGGGTTTATAAGTAACATTGGAGATGAGGATGGACTGGATACCCTAGTCTCATCTAGAACGGATGGGACAAGGGTTTCAGGCGAAAGTGGAGGAGAAGGGAGAGATGAAGTAGCTGTGATGGTAATGGACGAAGGTGAGGGCGAAGTCGATGCCGACAGTTGACCCTCACCCCATTTGATTTGTGAGTAACGACTTTCTATTTCTCGGTAGAAAAAGGAATGCATCCTGCTTGCTGGATAAGGAAGGGAAGTGCTGGAGGTAGTAACTGGGGCACCCAGGGGATGGTGGCAAAAAGAAGAATGGACGAAGAAGAAGGAGACAAAAAGGCAGAAGGAATGACGGTAACAGAAGAAAGTAAAGACGAAGCTTCCCCTATAAAAGGAGGGGGGAATGGGCTTGCAATGGTGGTTGGGCTATCAAAAAGGGCCCTAAGAAGGAGAAAAATGATGAATTACTCCTTTGATGGGCCGTCATCTACTAGAACCTTGGTTTTCATATGATGGGAGGGACGAAGATATTCAACTTCCCAACGAATGAAGAGGCAATTGGGAAAAGGTATTGGGAATGTGATTGTCATGAGAAAGTCCAAGTGGGACACTTGGCATTTGGGAAAAGTCCAAGCATGGGTCTTGGCAAGGAAAGTCTAAGTCATGGTTACTTGGCATGGAAAGTCCAACATGGGTTGGCAAGGGAAAGTCCAAGCTTGAGTCTTGACACTTGAGAAGTCCAAGGGGTTTGGTATTGGCGGCGTAAAGTCCAAGCGGGAGTCTTGGCGGCGTAAGTCCAATGTGCCTTGGCGGTGTAGACACCGTTAGCATGACATAGCTGATGGAAGCACCTGAAGGCTAGTGCGATGGATGAACAAGTCATGGATGACTTGGAGGGATCCGAGAGGCGTGAGGCTGATGGAGGTGGCTAATAGGCTTAGGTCTAGGCTAAGGGTGGTCTAGCAAGTATGGGGACACCATACTTGGGTTAAAACCTCATGTTTGAGGTGTGCCAGTCGACTGATGCCATGTGACAGTCGACTGGCATAGTCAACTAGGGTTTGACTGCGAGAATTGCCCTAGCAGTCGACTGCCATAGGTGGGCAGTCGACTGATCGTGTGATCAGTCGACTGATGCTCAGATTTTAGGGCATAGAATGGAGTCTCACTCGACCGCTGGGATAAGCAGTCGAGTGATGCTTCATTAGTCGACTGATGTGTTTGATCAGTCGACTGATGTCCTAGTCGTTGGATTTTTCCAGTGTGGATTACACCGTTGTCTCATAGCAACAGTGTGATCAGTCGACTGATGGTCCCGAGCAGTCGACTGATCGACCTTTTCCAGCACAGGTTGAAGCTATAAAAGGAGCTCGTGATGGAGGAAAAGGCAGCGATTTTCTTGGGCAAAATTGAAGGGGAAAGTTGGTGCTTTCCAGTCCTTCAAAGCTAGTTTAAGGCAATCAAAGATCAAGCAATCTAAAGCTCTTGTAAAGTGTTTTCCGTTACTTGCATTTGTATTTCATTATTGTATTTGCTTGTATCTATTTGATTATTGTTGTAATCATCTTGTACGAGGTTTCTCCGCCTCTGGATTGTTCAGAGAAGGAGTGTTTATTAGTGGTTGCGTGTGCATCACTAAAGCTCGTAGAGCTCGATCCGTGGAGTAGGAACCGTGCGGTTCCGAACCACGTTACATACTCGTGTTCTTGTTGTGTTTGTCGTATTTCGTTATTGTATTATTTCTATTTACGCTGTGTACTAACGAAATTGTAGAGACGACCATGATCGAATTCCAACGACGAACGAATTCTACGCTATTCACCCCCCTCTAGCGGCCTCAAATATCCTACATGACGGTAACAGAAGAAAGTAAAGACGAAGCTTCCCCTATAAAAGGAGGGGGGAATGGGCTTGCAGTGGTGGTTGGGCTATCAAAAAGGGCCCTAAGAAGGAGAAAAATGATGAATTACTCCTTTGATGGGCCGTCATCTGCTAGAACCTTGGTTTTCATATGATGGGAGGGACGAAGATATTCAACTTCCCAACGAATGAAGAGGCAATGATGGTATAAAGAATTGGAGGTCAAGTCAATGCACACTTTATACAGAAGGCCTTGGTTGCTATTATTTTATCCCCGTGCGGTGGCGGAACGGAAGAGTTGAGTTTATTTCTCAATTGTATATTATTTTATCCCCGTGCGGTGGCGGAATGGAAGAGTTGAGTTTATTCCTCAACTATATATTATTTTATCCCCGTGCGGTGGTGGAACGGAAGAGTTGAGTTTATTTATCAACTATATATTATTTTATCCCCGTGCGGTGGCGGAACGGAGGAGTTGAGTTTATCTCTCAACTATATATTATTTTATCCCCGTGTGGTGGCGGAATGGAGGAGTTGAGTTTATTTCTCAACTATATATTATTTTATCCCCGTGCGGTGGCGGAACGGAAGAGTTGAGTTTATTCCTCAACTATATATTATTTTATCCCCGTGCTGTGATGGAATGGAAGAGTTGAGTTTATTCCTCAACTATATATTATTTTATCCCCGTGTGGTGGCGGAACGGAAGAGTTGAGTTTATTCCTCAACTATATATTATTTTATCCCCGTGCGGTAGCAGAACGGAAGAGTTGAGTTTATTCCTCAACTATATATTATTTTATCCCCGTGTGGTGGCGGAACGGAAGAGTTGAGTTTATTCCTCAACTGTATATTATTTTATCCCCATGCGGTGGCGGAACAGAAGAGTTGAGTTTATTTCTCAACTGTATATTATTTTATCCCCGTGAGATGGCGGAACGGAAGAGTTGAGTTTATTCCTCAACTATATATTATTTTATCCCCGTGTGGTGGCGGAATGGAGGAGTTGAGTTTATCTCTCAACTATATATTATTTTATCCCCGTGTGGTGGCGGAACGGAAGAGTTGAGTTTATTCCTCAACTCTATATTATTTTATCCCCGTGTAGTGGCGGAACGGAAGAGTTGAGTTTATTTCTCAACTGTATATTATTTTATCCCTGTGCGATGGCGGAACGGAAGAGTTGAGTTCATTTCTCAACTATATATTATTTTATCCCCGTGTGATGGTGGAATGGAAAAATTGAGTTTATCTCTCAACTATATATTATTTTATACCCGTGTGGTGGAGGGACGGAAGAGCTGAGTATTCCTTCAGCTATATATCAATTTATTTTCGTGGGGGGAAGGTATATGCGTGATCCCTGTGTAATGGAGGGGTGAAAAGGCGGTACGTCTATTTGATTTCCATACGAGAAAGATAGAATTTGACATAGCCCGAGAAATGTCGGAAGAAGAAGATAAGCGGAAAAGGTAGAGGTGAAGGCTTACTTTACAGAAAGTTCATTATTTCGAAAAGATTACATATTACAATTCCTTCACAAGGAGAAAATAGCAAAAGAAACCCTTATTTATATGGCATTACAGTTCTTTGTTGGGAGGTACTGACGGAGCTTCTTTGCGTGGCTGGGGTTGGCGCCATAGTTGTCGAAGGTAAGATTGTTACAAGAAGATATGCTTAGACAGGTCCTTGTGGGACACTGCTAGTTGCTGGCGCAAAGAGTAATTATTGGTAGAAGCTTCCCTTAATCGCCACTGCAGGTATTTCACCTGTTCCTCCAAGTTAGCGATATAGCGCTGTTCTTCGGTCTTTTCCTCGGAAGGAAAAGAACTGATACCCTGTTCAGAAGTGTCTTCCATGGCGAGGAGAAGAGAAAAGAGAAGATGAATGTTGCGTAGTGATAGTTGGAGGTTCTTATAACGATGAAGGAGGAAGGTGCATTTATTTGCAGAGGAGATAAAAATAATAAATGCTAGTAAAGAAGGGGAAACGTAAAGACAGTAGGTGAAAAGTTGCTAGTATAGTAACTGTGAGAGAGATGGTCCGAACTCCATGGAAGCAGTAAGGGACTAAGGGGAGATATGTTCAGATAAGATTGCAGTCTTTTCCAATGGCAGATGCCCTACCTTTACCAGAAAACGACGAGAAGGGACATCAATTCCTTTCTTCCTTTTTATTAACATACTTGAGAGTAGTTACATCATTTAATCTACTTAGGCTTTTTATGATTATTCTTAATAGGAGGATTGTTAAAAGGCTCCTCCAAGGGGGGAGGTGCCAAGATGACTCTGTAGAGATCGCCTTGAGCAGGAGGTATCGCTGGTGGAGCTTCATCAAAAGAGGGCGAACGAATCCTCACCGGAGGAATTGGAATGAAAGCTAGGGCCGGCGGAAGTGGAGGGATTTCAGCAGAGGCCTGGCGATCTCCTATTGTGTATTCCCACATCAAAGGAGGGTTCCATACCTGATTGCGGAAGGAAGGGAAGGGTGCTCGAAAGGACCTCCCTGTCGGAGGGGATGGAACAGTGGTTAAAGATGGAAAAGGAAGGGGGTGAAAGGCAGAAGTTGCCGTCAAACAGGTCTCAGATCCTTCTGAGTCTTCAGTTGTCCAGTCGTGCAACTCAAAAGAGTCAGAATATGAGGAAATCTCAATAGGGTATTCCGCCGAAGCCATGAGAGTGAGATGGAATTAAGGAAGAAGACATGGGGGAGGATAATTTATAGTCGAGGGAAGGAGAACTGCACTCGTTCTCAGGAAGGAGAAGAAGATGAAGAGACTAATATCATAATGGCATCAGCATGGGTACTTATCAAGATACCGTTTCCGAAGTAGCAAGGTAGACGAAGAAGATCAAGAGACCGAAGTAACTTAATCTTTAGCCGACCCGAAATTGGGTCGGACATGAAGAAGATCATCCGGGACCTTTCGAGGGGGTTCCCGAGGGAAGAATGTAATCGCTCCATGCGAGATAGAAAATGGGGCATAATTGTAAAAGAAGCACAGAATCAACCTAAAAATCCCGACCCGTATCAAGACATACACGAAGAACAACAAAAAGATGTGCCAATATGGACATTCTTCAACAGCAAAAAAATAGTCATTACAAGGAGCGAAATATTACGAATTACAATTCAAAGAGCTCTGGGGGGCATTTAGATAGCGCATCAACAGGGTTCAGATAGCTAGTATCCGTGCCGGGACGTGGATATCCCCGTTCAGCATTTAAAGTCGAGGACCCGTCAAAGCCAAGTATAAATAAATCCACCCCTTTCTTGACATAACGCCCCTTCAGGTCGGCCTCTTTCTCCTTCAATTGAGACTGACAACTAGCTAGCTGAGCTTGACACGTGGCTAGCTAGGCCTGACTTTTGGCTAGTTGAGCTACCAGGGCATCTTTTTCAATTGTTGCTTTCATGGCTCGCTGACCCAGAGCCGAAAGAGCCTTGGAGTATTCTCGGTGAAGTTCTGTTTGCTGCTGAGCCACTGCCGACAGGGCTTGAGGAAGGGTAGCCACCATTGAAGAGAGTTCTTGGCACTTCTCTAGACAAGTCTTTTGGGAGGCCTCCCACGCTTGGTGCTCTTGCCGAAGCTGCTGAATTGTAGTTGAAGAATCAACAACTTGAATAATTGCGTCCCCAAGCTGTCTTTTATACCCTATTAATTCATGAGTGAGAAGATCCACCTGTTGGAGTTGGCTCGACTGCAAGAAAATTTGTTGTTCAAGGTCTTGATTCTTCCGCTGAAGCTCTTCATTCTCGCTTTGGGCCAGGGCCAGTTGGGTTATGGAATCTTCACATTGACTAATCAAGTCAGATTCTTTTTTCTCCTTTTCGCTCAACTATTGGGTGAGCTATTTTTGGTGCGCCAGGGAGGCAAAATGGCACGTCTCTACGTTGGACTGGAATTGAGCTATGTGAGATATCATCTTGTTATGCTTGGCCAAGGCCTGAAGGAAAGGGAATGCAACCATGAAGTGTTGGCATATGGTTGTATTTATATATGTGTATGCTGAAGGTAAAAAAGGGAAAGTAATTACCTCGGCCAGTAGTTTGCTTACTTGGTCGTAGGGGCCTTGTATACCTGATTGGTTGAAAAACTTCACCTCTGAAAGGTGACGGATCTTCAGGAGAGACCCCAACGTAGCCAGTGAAGGGTTCGGGAGGGGAAGATCTCCTCCCTCCGAAGGAAGAGTGGGACCGACATGCTGAAGAGGGGCGGGAGAGGTAAGTGTTTCCGAGGGAATAGGAGCGGAGATGGATTCTGTTCAGGAAGGTGTGGGAGAATCACAATGAAGGGAGGATGAAGAAGGAGAATGGGAAGGGGAATCTCCCCCTTGGGGAGAAGAGGATGGGGCGGATAAGGTGGTATCCCTCATCCTCGGTTCGTAGATGGTTAGAGGCAGGGATTCATGTTGATCGGAAGAGGAGGGAGGAGGCAGAGTGGGAGCTCCTTCATGTCAGTATGCAATCTCTTCCGAGGGGAAGAAGGGGCTGCCACAGACTTACCTCTCTTTGTTGAGGTTTTCTTCTTCTTGGTGGCCTCAATCTCTTCTCCCTTTACTAGAGTGTCCTGCATTAGGTTATCTGCAAAATTCATTGATAAGAAAGATGGTCGATGCAAATAAGAAGTTATATTAAATATCATCCTACATATTGCGGTCGGGGCCGCTGGAAGGGAAAGGGGATAGCCTGAAGTGACTAAGGAGAGGAGTTTTTATTAGGTTGTTTGAGCAATAGTGGGATTCTCCCAGTACTTTATAAACCTCCGCGAAAGGACATTGGGTCCTTATTTCGTGGAAGGAAGGTAGTTCAGGGAGTTCTGGCTTCCAGGTGTCCGAGTGTGGTAGAGGTGTTGGAAGCTGCACAAAGAAATACAACTCTTCCCATCTTTTATGGGAAGTAGATATATTCATTAAGAACTGGCAGTCTGTGCGGCTAGAAAGGTAAAAAAGGCCTGCCTTGGAAGATTTTAATTGGAAGAAGCAGTGGAATATTTGAGAGGATAAAGGGAGATGTAGGTGTTGAAATACTATAATAGCCCCTGATAAAATACGAAAGGAGTTGGGGGTGAATTGGTTTAGAGGCAGTCCGTAGAAATCTAAGATTTCTAAGTAAAGAGAGGGCATGGGTAAAAAAAATCATTAAGAAACTGTTCGGAAAAGAAGCAGGTCAGACCGGGGGGAGGACGGTGTGGTCGGTGAGTCTTAGTAGTGAAACAACATTTATGGAAGGATCTATGAACTAGTCTTTAAGGTTAAAGAAATAATGGTCGCGGGTTAGTTGTGTGACGGTGTGCTCGTACCAAGGAGGTGAGGTCAGGATCTTAGGGGCCATGGATATAAGACAGGGTAGAGCACTTACTTGAAGGTTGAAGGAGGAATGTGCGGGGGAAAGAAAAGGCTAGGTCGCTGAAATACCGCCGGAGAAAATCGCTGGAGGGAAGAAGTGGAAAGGACGGGATTGTTAGGCACGCTAAGTAATGCATAACAGAAAGGGGCGAAGATTTATATAGGGTTTTGTGTGATGATTCGATTATACGAGAGAAAAGGAGAAGCGGGGCCCATGGGTCCATTAGGCCGCCTCAAGTATGTAGGGTGAGGCTGTAGAAGGAGAGTGAATTTGAATGGTGAGTAAAGGGTGGAGTAGAGACTTTACATATTTAGAAAGTCAAGCTTATAACTTCGCTTGACTATTTTTTAGGGTTGACTAATGATACTACTGTTACCTCTTCTCTGAGAACCGGGTAAAGGGGCTAGTATGTAAGACACTACCCGAACCAAATAATCAGTTCGGCGAAAAAAGAAAGGAAGAATGGTTCGGGCGCGATGGTCTGGGACAGTTGGAATGGGAGAACCAGTTGAGTTATTGGCATGGCGAAGCGAAGGTAGAGGGCATTTCGCTAGGAGATGAACGAGAATCAGTTCGGCTTGGTAGGCCTAGAAGCAAATGGGATGGAGGAGAATCGACTCGGCCTAGTCAGGTCGGAAGTAGTTTGGTACGGAAAGAAGGGGAGTCGGTTCGGGCTGCTGAAGAGCCCAAGGGCTATGCCACACGTGAGCTATAGGTCTAGATTAGTTTCACCAAAGGCAAATGGTTGAAAGGGACAGGCTAGCCTAGTTCCCTAAAATGTAGATGAAAAGGTATTATACAACAGAAGGGGGGTCCCCACACAATATTCCGAGGTGCCTCGCTCCTGGTATTTGTAACAGAATTATTCTTTAGGTAGATGTGGTGGCCACGTGTACGATGGGGAAAGCTTGCGAGGCAACGATTGATCATAGGAGGAGAATAAAAGGGAAGGAGAGGACAGAAGGAAGGGGGATCCGCATTACTCCAACCAGCAAGAGACGAAGGCACATTGGGAGAAGGAGAGCTACCACTTGGCCGGAGAAGGAGAGTGGTGACCTTCACCTTTCACATACTTTCTCTTGTATCTTGATTTATCTGTAAGAGGTTTTCTCCTCCACCTCCGGGAGTTCCCTTCCGCGAAGGAGGACGTTCATAGTGAAAGTGCTTAGGCACAACATCTGGTGAGAGAGCTCACTTTCGTGGAGTAGGAATCCTTATTCCGAACCACGTTACATCTTGTGTCTTGGTTTGTTGTCTGTGTTGGTTTACGTGTATTTGCTTTACGTTTTCAATTTTACTGTTGCGGCCGGAGAGAACCCCCTAAGCTTCCTTCGTTCTTCATCGCATCGAAAGGAAGTCAACAGATCTTCTTCCCCGTCACCGCATCACTGTCCAAATGCCCTCCTTTGTACATGGAGACCACACCCAGCACGCCCCCTCCCCTCCTCTTCTCAAAACTCTATCTTCTTCAAATGGATCATGCCCTTGCTTCCCCTCTCCATGGGCCCATTCTCACAGTCTCGAGCCCATTCTCATAGTATCACAAATAATCCTCTTAAATAGTTAGACGATTCACTCCGATGAGTCTGACTTCAATTTTATCACTTCATTGTATAAAGTCGGATCATATCCCTGCTCTTTATTTATTTATTTGGGGATATCATACTTATCCATAATATCCTATCTGTCAAATAGTAAGAAGGTCAACCTGAAGACTTACGAACTGTCTCAGCCGAATAAGGAGGTTGACGCGAGGGCTTACGGTCTGCCTCAGTTGACTAGAAATAAAGTCGGCATGAGAGCTTACGATCTACCTCAGCCGAATAAATAGAAGGTTAGTACAAAGAACTTACGATCTACCTCAACCGAATAGAAAGAAGGTTGACACGAGGACTTACAATCTGCTTTAGCTGAATAGATAAAAGGTCATCACAAGGGCTTACAATCTATCTTGGCTAAATAGAAAGAAGGTCGGCATGAGGACTTACGATATGCCTCGACAGAATAGATAGATGGTTGGCATGAGGATTTATGATCTGTCTCGACCGAATAAATAGAGAGTTGACATGAGAACTTACGATCTGCCTCCGCTGAATAGATAAAAGGTCATCACGCGGACTTATGATATGCCTTGATCGAACAAATAAAAGGTTGGTACGAGAACTTACGATCTGCCTCGGCCGAATAGATACAAGGTCGGAACGAGAACTTATGATTTGCCTCAGCCAAACAGATAGAAGGTTGACAGAAAGACTTACGATCTACCTCAGCCAAATAGAAAGAAGGTCGATACGAGGGCTTACGATCTACCTCAGCCGACAGATAGAAGGATGGCAAGAGGGCTTACGATATGCCTTGGTCGACTGAACTGAATCTTCATCATACTTCTATTAAAACCCTACTCGTCCCGCTCCACCATTGCATGGGGGAATGTCAAGCTGTGATTAGCGTTGAGGGCTTATGAATGACCTTGGTCGTGCCGAGGTGAATAAGGACAACGACCGACTCGAGGGCTTACAAATTGTCTCAACCGACCAAGTTGAATCTCCACTATACTCCATATAAAACCCTGCCACTCCCACTTCGCCACCGCACGGGGGAATGTCAAGCTGCGACTGACGCCGAGGGCTTACGAATGACCTCAGTCGTGCTAGATGAATAAGGATTGTGACCGACTAGAGGGATTACGAATTGCCTTGGGCAACCTAACTGAATCTCTGTCATACTCTATGTAAAACCCTACTCCTTCCACTCCACCACGACATGGAGGAATGTCAAGCTGCGATTGACGCCGAGGGCCTATGAATGACCTCTGTTGTGTCAAGCTGAATAAGTACCATGACCGACTCGAGGGCTTACTAACTACCTCGGCTGACCGAGTTGAGCTCCACCATACTTCGCTTAAAAACCTACTCCTCCGATTCGCCTCCGTACGGGGAATATCAAGCAGCGATTAACACCAAGGGCTTACAAATGACTTTGGTCGTACCGAGATGAATAAGTACCAAGACCGACTCGAAGGCTTACGAACCACCTTGGCTAACCGAGTTACTCTCCGTCATACTTCACTTAAAACCCAACTCTTCTAATCCTCCACCGCACGGGGAATGTCAAGATGTGACTAGTGTTGAAGGGTTACGAATAACCTTGGTTGTGCCGAGCTAAATAAGTACTATAACCGACTCGAAGACTTACGAATTACCTTGGCTGGAGGAATTGAGCTCTGTAATACTTCACTTAAAACCCTACTCCTTCAATTCACCACCACACCAGGAATGTCAAGCTGTGACCAGTGTCGAGGCCTTGCGAATGACCTTATTCATGACAAAATGAATAAGTATCACGACTGACTAGAGGGCTTATGAACCGCCTCAGTTGACCGAGTTAAGCTCCACCATACTTCACTTAAAACACTACTCCTCAGATCTACCACTGCACGGAGAATGTCAAGCTGCGATTGGCGCTAATGGCTTATGAATTACCTCGGTCATGCCTGTTAGGAACGTTGTGCCCGCTAGAGGGGGGTGAATAGCATTGTCGTTGGAACTCGATCGCGTGCTTACTACAAAACTTATTATACGCAATGAAATATACAATAATAAAACAAATACAACAAGAACACAAGCACAACACCAAATATAACGTGGTTCAGAATCGAATGGTTCCTACTCCACGGATCAGGCTCATAAGAGCCCTAGTGATGCAAATCACATACTACTACTAAGTAAACTCTTTCTCGGAACAATCCGAAGGTGGAGAAACCTCATACAATGATTACAAAAGTAATACGAATCAAATACAAGCAAATACAAATATGAAATGCAATACAAGAAAACGAAATCACTTTACAAGAGCTTTTGATTGCTTGATCTTTGATTGCCTTCGACTAGACTTGAAGACCCTGATTTGCACCAGCAAATCGCTCCAAATCACCTAAGAAAATCATAGACAAAACCTTCCCTTCGTGCTCCTTTTAAACCTACAACTCGGGCTAATTTTTGCCTATCAGTCGACTGCTCGGGACTATCAGTCAACTGATGCCACTGTTGTTGCGAGACAACAGCTAGATCCACGCTGAAAAATCCAACGGATAGACCATCAATCGACTGACCATAGCCATCAGTCGACTGATGGTTCAATCAGTCGAGTGGTCGGGCCGATCACTCGACTGGAGAACCTTCTGTGCCCGAGATCCCGGACATCACCGACCGATCGCGATCGGGCCGATCGCATTGCTGCAATGACCGCCGACCGTCGAATGCTAGGCACTTATCAAACCCTAGTTGACTCCAATCAGTCGACTGACCCATGGTCCCAATCGACTGATACACCTCAAACATGAGGCTTTAACCCAAGTATGGTGCCCCCATACTTGCTAGACCACCCGTAGCCTAGACTTAAGCCTTCTAGCCACCTCCATTAACCTCGTGTCTATCGGATCCTTTCAAGTCATCCATGACTTGTTCATCCATATGCTAGCCTTCAGGTGTTTCCATCGGCTATTGTCATGCTAACGGTGTCTATACCGCCAAGGCACATTGGACTTATGCTGCCAAGACTCTCGCTTGGACTTTACGCCGCCAACCATTGGACTTATGCTGCCAAGACTCCACCCTTGGACTTTACACCGCCAATATCAAACCCCTTGGACTTTCCAAATGGCAAGTACCCATGACTTGGACTTTCACCGCCAAGACTACACCCTTGGACTTTACTTGCCAACCCATGTTGGACTTTCCAAATGACAAGACTTATGCTTGGACTTTACATGCCAAGTACTCAAGACTTGGACTTTCCCAATGCCAAGTGTCCCACTTGGACTTTCCATGCCAAGTACCCATGACTTGGACTTTACCATGACAAACACATTATTATACGTTTTGTCAAACATCAAAACATTGCTCGAGTCAAACTTGAGTCAGGTCAATCGTGACCTGGGCCGATTGCACCAACAATCTCTCCCTTTTTGATGTTTGACAAAACCACATACCTTTGAGTTAGAACATTAACTCACATTGCCAAGTACCCATGACTTGGACTTTACCATGACAATCACATTGTCATACGTTTTATCGAATATCAAAACATCGCTCGAGTCAAACTCGAGTCCGATCAATCGTGACCTGGGCTGATTGCACCAATAATCTCCCCCTTTTTGATGTTTGACAAAACCACATACCTTTGAGTTAGAACACTAACTCAAATCTCCTTACCAATTATCCCAAATTAGAAATCCCATAACTTCTCCCATAAATTCTCCCCCTTTTTGACTAATATCAAAAAGGTTCTCTCCAAGGAGGTCAATGTCTCATGTCCTAATGAGATCTTACAATCTCCCCCTTGGTCTAAAAATATCCAAGATGCCTATAATCTTCCTAGTGATAAGTTCCATATCACTTAAGAGAGGCAATCCTATAAACTCTCCCAATTTCCAAATTGGGTATCTCAAAATCCCATTTTTCCCCCTCATGAGGAAAAATAACATCCATCATTCCATGATGATTACCTCCCCTAAAGGCTTCCTCCCCCTTGACCATTGCACCAACAATGTCCTTGGGAAGTCCCTAAGCCAATAGGAACTCTAAACCATTAAAAACAAGGTCTAAAGTTCAACATTGAACTTTCCCATACCTTAAATTTGATACATCATCCTAACAACTCTCTTAATCCATATCCAATGGATTTTCACCCTTTATAATGCTTCCCAAAGCATATCCTAGGGTTAGGAGTAGTTAGGAAACCCTAACATAGCTGAAATTGGGCTAAACATATCTTATTTTCCCAAAATCAGCCTATAAGTTGACTATTCCAGAGAACAGCCGACTGAAATCACCATCAGTTGACTGATAATCTGTAACAGTCGACTGATCTCTGATTTTTAGAAATTAGGTTTTTGAAAATGAAGTTTGAAAAAGCGTAAGTAAATATACGTATTTCGAAAATTTTTGAAATTTCATACGCACATTACTTACATGGAATATAATGGGTGAAAAATAGTTTGAAAATAAAATACCCATTAAAATAGGAGATTGATACAAAGTTCAAAAATCATTAAAACTTTAATGTCTTTGATCTACTTTGTATTAACTTCTTCAATGGTGATTGCTATAAAAAGATAGACTTCACCAAGGTTTTCTAAAAGGATTTTAAAATGATTTTGAAAACCTATTTTGAACCATGGACTATTGGCTAGATGTACATGACTTGTACATCAGCTTTCCTCATGATTCATATTGATGATTGAGATAAGTTTAAGTTCATCTAGATGCACTATCTATGCACCTTGAACTTAACTTATTTTCCTAACATCTCACATGTATATAAGATGTATTAAGCACACACAAGTCAATGACATTGTGAGAGTGGGATTAGGTTTATTCTGACATCATGCATTTTCTAGGCAACTCTATTTGACTCCTTTATAAATGGGACTTCAAATCATGTCATAGTCCTTAGCTCAATTTTAATTAATGCATGAATTATAATGACATAAATGATAATCATAAATAAGCATGACCAATGATCATGATGTCATGACATATGAAAAGGCTCTAAAAATGAACATGACATAGAAAATAATCCTAAACAATATCATGACATGTCATATGATAAAATATAATGTGATGTCACGACATGATAAATTTGAATATGTAAACACATTAACACCCACACAACCAAACAAAGACACATGTTTTTTTATAAATAAAATATTTCATTTAAATATAAATTCAGTTTTTACAAGTAAAATAGATATCCCAAAAAACTCTCAACCTCACTATGAAAATAAAAACAAGATCCATAATCATTGCCTAGCTATCATCTCCCATAGATGGTGGAGGCAGTGGAGGCTGCTGGCTCAGCGTCCAGGTCCGAATCATCTTATACATGTCAATCTGGCGCAGCTCCATCCGGCTGAGCTGCTGACCCATGGAGGACTGCTCCGATCTGATCTCCGTCAGTTGTGAGTCAATAGTCTACTGGTAGTCCTCAAAGCTGACCTCCAGATGTGCAACACGCTCTGAGAGACTTGTTGCTGGTGCATCTGCTGTCACAGGGTCATCCTCCTCAGCAGCGAGCCCCTTATGTTGTACCGCAGGCACTCCAAGCTCTATGACCAGCTCCTCTTGTCCCATGGGCTGAGGCCGAGGCACCAACTCCATCTGTCCAGCACCAGTCCGCATCCTAGCCAGTGTGAAGTTTCGCACTGTGATGCAATCATATGTTGGTGCAATCATCTCGGCTTGACTCGAGTTTAACTTGAGCAATATTTTGATGATAGACAAAACTTATGACATGGGATTGTCATAGGAAAGTCCAACATGGAGTTGGCATGGAAAATCCAAGCATGGGGTTTGGTGTGGAAAAGTCCAAAGCATTGCGAAGCCGTGCGCTTGGTGCATTTGGGAAGTCTTGAGAACTTGGCAAGTTCACTAGGCTCGGGGTCCTTGAGTCGGTGAAGGATGACATTGCGAAGCCGTACGCTTGGTGCATCCGAGGGACCGCCGGACGGGGAGCGAATGGAGTGAGGCCCAAGGGAAGCATACTTCAAGGGCAAGAGATGCGAAGGATGGCGCTGCGAAGCCATGCGCTTGGCACATCCGAGGGACATAGGCTGAGGGAAGAGAGCTTCAGTGGGGAACTCCATGAGAGATGAGGTGGACTTGGCCAAGTGGCTAAGATTGAGTGTTGGAGGCTCAAACATGATGTTTGAAGGTTTATCTGATGATCGGATGCTCAAACAACTTAGTGTTTGAGGTTTTACCCGACATCAGTCGACTGGCATAGGTGTTAGTCGACTGCTTTAAGTCGACTAGGGTTCGACTGGTGTCCGACTGACCAGGATCTGGCCGAGCAGTCGACTTCCAACACCATCAGTCGACTGATGAGGGATATCAGTCGACTGATCGGGGTGTTTACGGCCACAGAAGGTCTTCCAGTTGAGTCGTCACCGCGACCACTCGACTGATGGGATCATCAATCGACTGATGAGCATGATCAGTCGACTGATGATGGATCCGTTGGCTTTTGGCCAGCGTGGATCTGGCCATTGTGAGACGACTACAGGACCAGTCGACTGATGGTCATGATCAGTCGACTGATGGGTGCAAAATCGGCTTGATGCAGGTTATAAATGGAGCTCAAGATGGAGGATTTCGCCAAGACTTTAAGGGTGACATTGGAGGGGAATTGTTGTTGCATTCCAGACCTTCAAGAGCCAACCAAAGCAAGCAACAAACAAGTGATCAAAAGCAATCGATGAAAAGTGTTCTTTTGTATTGTATTTGTATTCTTGTTTGTATTTCTATATTACTTTGTAATTGCTTGTACGAGGTTTCTCCACCTCTGACGTGTTGTCGAGAAGGAGTGTTAGTTAGTGTCGTGCGCATAACTAGAGCTCAGTGAGCTCGCTCGTGGAGTAGGAACCATTCGGTTCCGAACCACGTATATCGTGTGTATTTGCATGTGTTTGTATTGTTGTTAGTATTTCTATTTGTTTCTATTGTTTTTACTGCGCTAACGAGAATCGTAGACAAGCGACACACGACGAACGATCGTATTCCACTATACGACGATTGAGGGCTATTCACCCACCTCTAGCCGGCCACCTACGTTCCAACAAGTGGTATCAGAGCAAGGAGTTTATCGAGGACTAACCGCCGACACAAGCACTACAAGATGGCCGGCTACAACCTCCAACCACCAAAATTGGAAGGAGATTTTCAATGGTGGAGAAGAAAAATGGAGGTATATCTAGAAATCGATTTTGACTTTATGCTAATCTTAGAAAATGGTTTCGAATTGCCTAGGGATGAAAGCAATAGGCAAATTGAGAAGTCAAGGTGGACCCAAGAACAAATCAAGGACTTCAAGACAAATCTCAAGGTAATTGAATTACTTAGTGATTTGATTCCTAACAACATTTGGTCTAGGCTAGGTAATTTTAGGGATGCTAAGGACCTATGGGACAAGGTGATAAGATTTCATGAAGATCCCACATTGGTCCATAAAGAGGAAGAATGCCCATCAACATCCGGATCCGAGGATGTTGAAGAATTGTCCACCACATTCGAAGATGTTGATGATTTGGTGGAGACCTCCACCTCTAGCATTGAGGGGGAGGAGAGGCCTTCTATCCCGGAACAAGTTCAAGAAGAAGCTTCAATATCAGGGAGAAGCGAAAATTCCCTAGGTAACTCAAGTGTTGTTATTATAAATAAAAATCATATAACATACTTTGAGTGTAGGGAACAAGAACACTATAAAAGTAAGTGTCCTAAGAAGGTGAAGAAGGTTCAACCGGCACCAAAAGTCAAAAATGTCAGAGTCCCCATAATTAAGAGCAAAGAGCACATTGTGTGCTTCAAATGCAACCAACGAGGACACTACCGAAGCCAATGCCCTAGGGGGAAGAAAATGCAAGAAGGGGCATCTCATGTAGGGGGAGCTTCTAAAGCTAACCCTAAGGTAAATTTAATTAATGCACCTTCAATTTTAGGGTTAACAAGCATGCTAGGAATTATTTTAGTTCTCTTGCAATTATTAATGAAAAGCATGCTAGTAGAAATAATAAGGTTTATTGTTTAGGTGCTAATCATGTAAATTTATCTAAGGATAAACCTAGGACCAATAGCACTAGAACTATTTTACCTAGGGAATCAATTAGGAGAATAGAAGAAAATTTGGGTATTAATCCCAAAAAGTCTAGGCACATGCTTAAGAGGAAGAGGTCTTCCCAAAAACCTAATGAACAATCAAAATTGGGAAAATTAGAATTAGAAAACTAAGTCTTGAGATCAAGACTTGAGAGAATGGAAAAGACCCTTAAGATTATAGAAAATTCTATTCAAGAGTCAAATGCCCAAAAGTCAAGACCTAGGGTTCAAGAACGGTTTAAGGGCAAGGAAGGTTTGGGTCACAAACCTAAGCCCAAGAAGACTTATCATAATGTTCCCTTTAATTATGGAACAATTTCTAGGTCTAAAATAACCAAGGCGAATAGGGGAGCTATCCCTAAGATTGGCCATGGTGTGTGTTTAGTGGCTAAGGACTTAAGAAAAATCAAGAAAGCCACTAAGAAGGTCATTAGGGGAGTCATCTCTAGAGTTGACCATGGAAAGACTCATTTGACTAAAGTGTCAAAACCAAAAAGGGTCATTAGAAAGGTATTTAGGGAAGTTATCCCTAGTGAATACCTTATTAACCCAAGGAGCTCCAATAGATATTGGGTTCCTAGGAGCGTGATCGATTCATGCTAGATGGGTTAGGGTGTGTCAACCCTAAGTGGATGGGTAGTTAACCTAGCCATGATGAGTTGACACATTAGGGTGTGCCAATGTGTTTGTGAGAAGTTAAAAATTGATCAAAATTGGCACTTTAGGTCTTAGGAGTAATGGTGTGTCATTTTGGATTTTTGGCACACTAGGGGGATAATGACATTAAGGAAAAAATAGACTTAATTCTAGAAATGACATTTTGGGCTTAACACTTAGGTATCTCATACCTTAGTATTTTACAATTGGCATGCTTTGTTTGCCTTGCAATGACATGATATCATTTTCATTTTTATCCCTAAAATTGTCATGATCATGTTTAGACTTATTTTTATATGTCATGTATGCTAACATTTCATTCACATGCCATGACATCATGATTTTGGCACATGCTTGGTTATGTCATATATATGCCATAATCATATCATGCATAAAATAAAATTGATTTAAGGACCATTGGCATGACTTGAAGTCCCATGCATAAGAGAATCAAGTAGAGTTGCCTTAAAATATGCATGAGACCATTAAAGAATAAAAACCCACATCTCACTAGAATATTTGACTTGAATGTATTTTGCACATTTAGATACAAGTGAGATGTTTAGGAAAAAGGAATTAAAGGTTTCAAAAACATTTTGAAAAACCTTGGTGAAGTTTATCTTTTGATAGCTATCACTATTGAATGGGATGATACAAAGAAGGCTCATTATTGAAGCTTTTCTAAACTTTTGAACCTTGTGTCAATCTCACTATTTTGTGGGTAAAATAATTTTCAAATATTTTTCACGCATTATGATTGTAATAAGTAATATACATACAAAATTTCAAGATTTTTCAACTTATGTATATTTACTTGCAAATTTCAGAAATTCATTTCTGAAAATCAAAAAATTGCAAAATGCAGTTATCAGTCGACTGCCAAGGAGGCCAATTGACTGATGTGAGAAGGAGTCGACTGATATCTGATTCAGTCGACTGATACTGTTGATTTCAGGTAAACTATGGTGGTTAGGCCCATGTTCAGCTATGTTTTGGTCCCCTAACCACTCCTAACCCTATGACATGCTTGGGAGAGCATTAGAAAGGGTGAAAATCTATTGGATATGGATTAGGAGAAGTGTTTAGGGTGAGTATCAATTTTAAGGTGGATGAGAGTTTATTGTTGAACTTTGCCTTAATTTTGATTGTTTTAATGTTCCTATTGGCTTAGGGACTCTCTAAGGACATTGTTGGTGCAATGGTCAAGGGGGAGCAAGCCTTTAGGCAGAGGTATCCATCATGGGAAGATGGATGTGTATTTTTCCTCATGGGAGGAAAATTTGGGTTGCCTCTCTTTAAGTGATATGAGACTTATCACTAGAAAGATTGTAGGCGTGTGTTCCTCCAAGGGAGAGATTGTAAGATCTCATTGGGATATGAGACATTCATACCCTTGGGGAAGACCTTTTTGATGTATGTCAAAAAGGGGGAGAAGTTACCAAATTACCAATTGGGTTTGGAATTCTCATTGGGATGTGAGAATTGCTAATTAGGGATAATTGGTAGACTTGAGGGATAGTTTTGTCAATCATCAAAAAGTGGGAGATTATTGGTGCAATCGGTCCGGGTTGACTCGAGTTTGACTCGAGCAGTATTTTGATAATAGACAAAACTTATGACATGAGATTGTCATAGGAAAGTCCAACATGGAGTTGGCATGGAAAATCCAAGCATAGGGCTTGGTGTGGAAAAGTCCAAAGCATTGCGAAGCCGTGCACTTGGTGCTTGGTGAGAAATACATTGCGAAGCCGTGCGCTTGGTGCATTTGGGAAGTCTTGAGGACTTGGCAAGTTCACTAGGCTCAGGGTCCTTGAGTCGGTGAAGGATGACATTGCGAAGCCGTGCGCTTGGTGCATCCGAGGGACCGCGAACGGGGAGCGAATGGAGTGAGGCCCAAGGGAAGCATACTTCAAGGGCAAGAGACATGAAGGATGACACTGCGAAGCCATGTGCTTGGTACATCCGAGGGACGTAGGCCGAGGGAAGAGAGCTTCGTTGGGGAACTCCATGAGAGATGAGGTGGACTTGGCCAAGTGGCTAAGATTGAGTGTCGGAGAATCAAACTTGATGTTTGAAGGTTTACTCGACGTTCGGATGCTCAAACAACTTGGTGTTTGAGGTTTTACCTGACATCAGTTGGCTAACATAGGTACCAGTCGACTGCTCTAAGTCGACTAGGGTTCGACTGGTGTCCGACTGACCACGATCTTGCCGAGCAATCGACTGGCAACACCATCAGTCGACTGATCGGGGTGTTTACTACCACAGAAGGTCTTCTAGTAGAGTCGTCGCCGCGACCACTCGACTGATGGGATCATTAGTCAACTAATGATGGTTCTGTTGGCTTTTGACCAGCGTGGATTTGGCCGTTGTGAGACAATGGCTCTGACACGATCAATCACGATCGACCGATGGTCACGATCAATGATCGATGGTTATAAATGGAGCTCAAGATGGAGGATTTCGCCAAGACTTTAAGGGTGACATTGGAGGGGAATTGCTGCTGCATTCCAGACCTTCAAGAGCCAACCAAAGCAAGCAACAAACAAGTGATCAAAAGCAATTAATGAAAAGTGTTCTTTTGTACTGTATTTGTATTCTTGTTTGTATTTCTATATTACTTTGTAATTGCTTGTACGAGGTTTCTCTATCTCCGACGTGTTGTCGAGAAGGAGTGTTAGTTAGTGTCGTGCGCATAACTAGAGCTCGGTGAGCTCGCCCGTGGAGTAGGAACCATTCGGTGCCGAACCACGTATATCATGTGTATTTGCATGTACTTGTGTTGTTGTTAGTATTTCTATTTGTTTCTATTGTTTCCGCTGCACTAATGACAATCGTAGACAAGCGACACACGACGAACGATTGTATTCCACCATACGACGATTGAGGGCTATTCACCCCCCTCTAGCCGGCCACCTACATTCCAACATTATATACCTCTGATAGTGCCCTCAATGATCCCCTGGATATGTTAATGCCAATGGACTCTAACCATGCCGTGATAATGTGTCCAAAGGGCAAATGAACTTTCCCTTGTACAGGGGATATGAAATGGGCAATGCAATGTAAAATGTTCAAAGCAATGTTCACGTACAACCGATGACGCATGACATACATAAGAAAGAGATGGAGAGGCCAGATCTTGGCCTGACCCCGAGTCACGATTGGAAGGAAGCACCCAACAATGACTTTGTAAAGAACATTGTCAGGTGCAGATAATTCATTGATAGGAAATAAGTTTTGAGCTAGTGGACGAGGATGACGGAAGAAATGCTCATGCATGGAGTCTAATGAGATATGGTCAAATGGAGCCGGAAAAGGTGCATCAAGAGTAGGATAAAATATGAAAGTGTCATCTGATGCCCTACACTCCAGGAACTCCTGTAAGATCGCAGGAGTGAACTCCAGGTCGCGTTTTGCAATGCGAGTGGTGTAGGTAGGGCTATCGTCGACCTTTCTCAAATTTTGGTAAAATTCTTTGAGTAGGTCATCGTTAATGGCATGTTTGCAAAGGGCGATCTTCATTAACTGGTAATGCAATAAAATCTCAATGACGTCGCCACAGTAGAATCTAAAAAATTGCTCATCTATGTACCTAACCGACATCGGTTGGTACGAACAAAATATACCCTCATTTGGCTTATTCCTACGTTATCTTCTACATGATTATGATGAATACAATGCAATGCAATGTTATGACACAAATAACACGATTAGATCAAAATGTAGTATATGTAAAAGGATGGATTTTAGGGTTTAGAGGTATACTTTGGCACCATTGTTGAGTTGAGGGTTGTGAGGGATGACTGAGTAGTCTACTTGCTGGAGAGGGCGCCGGAAAGAAATTTTCGCCGGAACCCTAACACCGGAGGAGGAAATGAAGGTTGTGAGACATTATTTTCGTGATAGAAAGACCAAAAACACGAACGACAGAGATAGGTTCCAAACCTAAAGGCTTTTGGTCGCCGGCGTGGACGCGAGAAGGTTGGTCGGAGAGTTTTGGAAGCGATCGGAGAAGAGAAGTCGCGCGAAGAAGGCGTGAAGACACCGAACCCAAGCGGGTTAACATTATAAAATCACGACGTCAGTCGACTGATGTGGCACATGTAAGATACTGAGAAAAAAAAAATAAATAAAATAAAATAAAATAAAATAATAATAATGCTTGTTAATTAGGAAAATACCCTATGGAATTTTCCAAGAATTTTTAGAAATTTTTCTGGAATTAAATGGAAATTTCTATGGCTATTGCAGGGAAAGATTTAATAGGCTTTGGGAAAGCCTGTATGGGTCATCTGGATATGAGGGTCTTAAGAGGGTTTAATTGACTTAAGTTTAATTATAAAAATCTAAGGTCAATGGATTTAATGGATTGATCAGCGCTGGACCCGATTGTTTTTCCCTAAACCCGACCCGGTATTTTCTTACCCGACCCGCTTCTCAATCATCAACGCCAAGCGTTAATTTTTCTTCGGCTTTTCCTTCACCCGAGTGTTTCTCCACCACGTCCTTTAGTTCACAGTCGTGACTCCTCTTCACACGATCTCTCTGCCTCTCACCGCTCCCTCCTCTTCTCTACAAGTGAAGGCCGACCACGGTTGTCTCCCCTCTGTAAACGACGACCGACCACCCTTGACGGTGCCCACGGATGTGGCGACGATGAGCGTGCACATGGTCGCGAAGTTCGTGTATGCGACGCTTCAATCAGGAGTTGTTCTTCTTGATCATCATCGGAGCAAGGTAAGACACTCTTCTTTCCTTGTTTTCCCCTCGATCTCAGAAGGGATCCTCCTGTGGAATGCGCTTCTTTCGTGTTTGGGCAGGGATCTTGAGCGCGGATTTCTCTGAGGAACAGGGGATAGGAGGAGATTTACTGCCGGTGGAGATTTGGGGTCGGTAAGCTTGATCTAACCTTTGCTTTCCATCTGTCAATTGCTGTGTGTGATTTTATTTGTTTGTGTATCAACATGATTTGATCTGGACGTTGGGTTTTCTTTCGATGGAGCATGTTGGATGGTGCTATTTGGGAGAATTGGCCGGCTGTGATGGAGTGGATGGAGCTGGGTTGAGTTGAGGAGTTCAAATAGGGTTGGTTAGGCCCTTGAATTCATGTAAACTGTGGGTTGTGGAACGAGTTGTTCTGTTCTTTGCTATGAAAGGGTTGTGTTTTGAGTGGATAGGTCGGTGGCAGTATGAAACAGAAGAGTGGAACGAAGCAGTGAAGTCACGTTGAAGTAAGTTTTCATTACGGATCTGTGATTTTGGCATTATAGGTAGGTTATTTGGGTTACGGTGGTTCACAGCAATGTTTAGTTTGGATCTGGTGTTGATCAGTGAGTTGAGTGTGTACTCATTCAGGGTTCAATTGGATCCCTATTTTCTCTCGGTGCAGAATTGTTGTGGCAGGTTAATTGGAGTATGTTTGTTTATGCTCCGTGAGGGTTGTGAATGATTGTGAAGTTGTGAAGGGTTGTGATTGGCTGTGGATATCCTATGTATGTGTTAAATGTGTCGTGATGTGTTAAATTTATTGGTGGGTGTAGAATAATTGTATGGCTAGTTCATGGTAAGTTGATACTTAAGTGGTCGGTTGGTTGAGTTACAAACATGATGGTCTTAATGTAATTGACATTAGTTGTCTCTACTTCGGTAATGTGATTTGGATGTGATACCTCCATTTAAGATGAAGAAGTTGTGCAAGTGTGAATAAAGTTGGTAAATTCAAATATGGGTATTTGTAAATGCATAAGAGCTTGCTAATTGGTCTAATGGTTGATAGGGATTAATATGGAGGAGTGATTAGGTTAATTGGATAACTAGATCAATCAAGTTGATCGGGATACGAAGTCGATGTAGGATTCGATTCGATGATTCATTATATGCTTGCACTTAACCATAATATTTGATATTTGTAGGATGTGGATACGAGACAGGTCCGCGGACGTGAGGACTCTATTATTACAAGCATTACAGCAGGTGGGTAATTTCCTACCCTAGTCAGGTAGATGTAATTGCATTCAGATTTAGACATAGATATGAGCATTTTATATGTTCATATTATCTTGACCCTGCTCTTATTTATCCTATGCTTGATACTTGTCGTTGGCTATATTTGCTCAAATGTTGATATCACATTTTCCTTTATCGTGATTTAGGAGTTACAAATGTGATGTAAGTAGGTCTACAAATATTTAGTAGGGTGTAGATGTTAGAGTATGGATGATGACCTAATTTGTAAATTGGGTAAAAGATCATCCGTGGGTAGGTAATGCCCTAAATGTAGGATTTATTCCAATACCCGTATGTTGCATACTTATTTACGAATCATGTGTTGTGTAAATGGTCAAGTGAAGTCGTGAATAGTGTGTCGCTACGGACCGATGGTCCTAGCTTGCCATGATCAGTTGACTACGACTCTCTACAGGATAGAGAGTGTACTGATCAAATGGGTATGACTCTCTGTTGAACAGAGAGTCTGTGGTAGATGTCTGTATGTGAGACAGTACATTCATGACATTGCATGCATGCTGACGACATAATCTCTCTTGAGGTTGAGAGAGTCGTCAGTCATCCTGCCTCCCATATTACTCCCAGAGGAGTAACTGGTGTGAGGGAAGAGCATTTGTTGTGCCACACTCTACCACTATAGACGGTGGTAGTCAGAGTTGCGTGCAGTTTTCCTGGATGCGTGACACTACTCGACCACTCATAGGTAGTGTCAGTCGGAGTGGCCAGCAGTTGGGACCCCTGTTCTGTAGCGAGCTCTTTACGCTCATATGCTACTTGATCATACTGCCCACTCGGCCACTCTAGAGCAGTAGTTGGTGTTGAGTTGGGACAGTTGTCATGTCGTACCACCTAGGCCACCGGGTCATTAGTAGCGAGTAGAGTCTTGTGAGCATGACCTTGTATCTTTGCATTCTATATATATATATATATATATATATATATATACATATATGTATATATATATATATATATATATATATATATATACATACATGGATGATGGTGATTAGTATACGTACAGATGCAGTCTATATGTATACTCACTCTGATGATGCATTTGTTTGTACTATGCTTGTTGCATTTGTTTGTACATATTTATACATGCTATTGCATTTTCTGTATGGTAGTAGGCCAGGTACTTGTATACTTGTTAGTTGGTCACTGTGATACCCTCGACCTGTATCATTATGTCGTGTGAGTTAGTATTACTCTTTATACCTTATATTGTGGATATATGCCCAGGTTGGATGAGTGTAGAGTAGCTGACTGTCAGATATGTCAACATCTTTTGTTGTTCAGTTTGTTTAGTGTATGCATGCATGTATATTTATTATGTTGATGTATACCTATCGTACCAGTAGATTATACTGTTGAATGACATGTGATATTGATATATATTTACATGTTCTATCTTATTACCTACTGAGTTTTACTCACCACCACAGACCCTGGGTTTTTCTATCGCCCAGGTAACAGGTAGAAGTCTTCGTGGTGGCTTGGAGCTACGCCGACGATCCATCCCATCTCCATTTTTCTAAGCTTCCCAGGAACTTTATTTTATGTTATGGACTTGTTTTGTGTTATGGACTTTGTCTTTATGTCGTGGACTTTATTTCTGTGTCTGATATTTTATGTACGGTTATTTACTGTGGACTTGTCAGGTGGTGTACACCTGTGTGGTTTTTGATTGTATATCGGTATATGTGTTGTGGGTATGTGGTTTATGTTTCTGCTGTGTTTGGTATATTTATATTTTCTTATTATGTTGTAGTTGTAGGCCTACGGGCCTTGTATTAATAGGATATGTTGCCACATATAGGGGAGATGTCATCTGTTTGTTTTTCGGCACGACATACTCTCGGGACATGACAACTTTATTGGTATTAGAGCAGAGTTATACAGAGAAAGTAGAGTTATTTGCATACCATTATCGGGATCAAGCCGGTATTTGGTGGTAAATGCAGAAAATAATCTTCGAGGAATAATATATCACTTGATTATGGTTTAGTGATGTTGAAAGAGAGTATTTCCCCGCGTCACTTTCCATGACACATTGTAGGGAATTCTTGAGCTTCAAGTAGGGTGATCGTCGATAACGGGAATACCATGCAGAGTCATTAGACTTGCAGAGTTTATGCTCACCTAATAGCTCAAGAATGTGAATGAATGTTTTAAGCCACCCATGGTTGTTGGCTTATTGTTGGATTAAGATGATTGGATCTTCTATTAGAACTTGCCGGAAGACGTTGGATTGAGTCGGGAGTTTAGAAATGACTCTGTACAAGTGTTTAAGAGTTGGAGCCCGATAAGCAAATATTGCAGGTCAACTTATTAGAGTCAGAAGTCTCTGACTGTTGGATAAAAGGAGAAATATCAGAGTCATAGGCCTTGAGCTACTTTTTGATTATAGAAGACCAACTGCAAATCATCAAGATGTTCTCGTGCACATCAACGAAATCAGAACAAAGACTCCGAAGGGTTTATGTGTGTGCAGTGCGGATCACGAAGACATGCGAAGTCAGATTATCTGTTGGATCAGTTCATCTGTTGCTATTGTAAGCAACCAGTACATTTGAGGAGATATACTTTGAAGACTCAGTTGAAGACTATCAATGGTGTTCTGGGAGGATGATGCACCGTCTCGACAGTAGAGATCAGCACAGAAGATTGGGTTATCTCATTAGCAACGATCTACTACCTCAGGTGTGGTTGGAGTTCCGTGATACTTCCCTTCAAGGGAAGTGATTTACGCAATAGTATCAGCAGAAGACATCGTGGAAGACTCGTGCAGACAACAACAACAGTTACCCTCAGATGTGGATTGACTTTATACAGAGGAGAGAGTATACGATGATGGTCGTATCTATTCAGTAATCTATAGTTGCAGCTTGTAGGATTAAGTGATGGGATCAGATGATCTAGGAAAATCCTCAGATTATTCGTCATAGAAATGCTACCGAATTGTTGCGAACTGTTGGATCTGATCTTGCTCTCTTCAGAGAAAGGTTGAGACCTGCGGGGAGCCTTGGATCGGATCGGCAGATAATTGATCATTAAGGGTATTACTTTAGTGTACCCTCTGGGTTAATTTATTAGGGAGATACTTGTAGGTTATAGGTATCCTTGTCTAGAACATTTTTTAGTTCAGATAAGAAGGGTTCCTTTACAATGACTTGTGGGTCGGTGGTATCTCTACCATCAGGTGAGATGTGGATCAACAATTAAAAAGTCAAGGGATGTCCTTAGACTTGGATAAATATATCTTTACTGTAGATATATCCTTACGGATGGTCAAATTGTTGAGATTATGGTATGATTATGTCTCTCGAGTGTATGTATAATCCGAGAGCATACGGATGTAGTTTTGGATGAACCCCTAGGCTTGTCGCTGCATAGGCAAGTGGAGTAGGTGATCGAAATGATTTCGAAGATAGTGTCGATATTGAATACCTCATACGAGTGATAATTTTGTTGGTATCAGTGTTGCTAAACATATTAGAAATTGGAAGAACGTGAGTTGCGATTATAGGAGATGTTGGAAGGGATATTTATCTATCCCAGTATTTCTCCTTGAGAAGATCTGGAATTCTTTGTCGAAAAAGAGATGGACCTTTGAGATTATGCATCGATTATCGATGATGGAATGTGATAGTTGTTAAAAGTGAATATCCTCCGTTGTTGATAGATGATCTGTTTAGATCAGCATTGGACACCTGTGTATACTCTAGGGTTGGTTTACGACTGGAGCGTTGATATTGTAGTGACATGGTGTCATACAATTATCATTGTCGTTGTGACGATTAATATATCACCAGCTTAGAGTAAAGAGGATGCAGGTGTGTAGAGACGACAATTTCATACTTAGTATGAATTGTACGAGTTTTGATTAGGTTGTTAAACTATTTAACAATTTAATAGTCTATAGACTTCAGAAATCGTGTATTTTGGATACAATTGGATCAGTTTATGGTTGTTGGAGTTGTGCAACTTGGCCACTGTGGATGGTGGTAGTTGGGAATTGCGCACTCGACCACCGTAGATGGTGGTTTGCCTTGTATGATTTGGTTATTCCTACGAATGTGGATGGGATGCTTTTAAGCGTTAGTTTATCGCTGACTTGTTTGATCAGAAAGGTGGTGGAATTTACTTGGTCGGAAGCCTGTGAAGCTAGTTTTCAGAGCTCAGTCTATGGTTAACTTTTACACTAGCATTAGTTAATCCTTCCAATGAGGATGGAAGGATCTTGTATGTGGATGCATCGTTCCAAGGAACAGAACGATCCCGATGCAGTTGCATGAGGCGTATCTTATGCTTACGACAGTTAAGAAACTATGAGATAAGCTGTTATACACATGATGTGGTGTTAATAGATATGATCTCGTGTAGTAGTGATATGGAGCAGGAATGCTCATGGGATTTTGACTAGCTACTGGGTAGCTACTAGAGAGTTGTTGGAACATGAATAGTTGCATTCAGGAAGATTGATCGCTATAGTCTCCCATGCACTTACAGAGTGTGTGGTGGAGTGGATTTTGGATGGTAGATGGACTTCTCTTGTGAGAAGATAATTTCCCATCTCTAATATGGATATGAGTTCTGGACACGCATTAAGTTAAAGAAGAGTTGCTACTGGAAGCATATCATTAGAGATTTGCTATTCATCTTGATGGTACTCGGAAGTACCAAGAGTTGAAAGGTTTATACTGGTTGAACGATATGAAGAGGGGTATAGAAGATTTTGTTGCTCGATGTTCAGTATGATAGCGGGTAAAGGCTAAACATCAGAAAACTGCTGGATTGCTCTAGGAAATTCTGATTCCGAAATGGAAGTGGGAGCATATCACTATTGATTTCGTTATGGGATTCCCTAAAAATCTGTAAAGGACATAATGCGATTTGGGTGATCAACTAACCAAATCAGCTCACTTTCTGCCTATTCGTAGAATGAACTTATTGGATCGTCTGGCGGAGTTGTACTGCCGAGAGATTATCATATGGTAAGGGGTACTTTTGAGTACCACATCTGATAGAGATCCACGATTTACCTCGCGATTTTGGTAGAGTCTGCAACAAGCTATTGGCGCTAAGCTTCGATTCAGTACCGCATTTCATCTATGGACAAAAGGATAGTCTGAGCGTATCATTCAGGCGTTGGAGGATCTATTCAGATCTTGTGTCATGGATTTCAGAGGCAGTTGGGAGGACCATGTTCATCTAGTGGAATCTGCTTATAACAACAACTAACACCGTCTATGCAGATGACTCCTTCTGAGGCCATATACGGTAGACCCTGTAGATCCCCCGTGTTGTGGGAGGAAGTCGGGGAATGACAGCTATTGGAGGTCACAGAGTATTCAACATGATGCAGAGTTGGTGCGCGTCATCGGATGACAGTTATCTGAGGCACAGGATCAACAGAAGAGTTATGTTGATCGGAGGCGAAGACCTTTAGAATTCTCAGTCAGGGATCATCTATTCCTACGAGTTTCACCCATCAATGGAGTCAAAATATTTGGGTTGAAAGGAAAATTAGCTCCATGCTATATTGGTCCATTTGAGATATTGGAGCGGATTGGGGGTGTAGCTTACCGATTGGCTTTACCTCCTACACTTATGGGTGTTCATAACGTATTTCGTGTTTATATGTTGAGGAAATACGTTCCACATTCAGATCATGTTCTGAAAGAGGTTCCGATTCTACCTCAGTCTAATGCGACCTATGAGGAGATTCCTGTGTGAATTCTTGATCGCATGGAGCGATAGTACGGAACAAACCATCCGACTTGTAAAGGATGGATGACAATATAATACCGATAAGGCGGCAACGTGGGAGCTGGAAGATACTATCTGAGCTCGGTACCCACATCTAGTCACTTGTGGTATGTGGTCATTCCAGATATTTTCTATATTGGTTCTTACATTTAAGTACGAAATTTGAGGACCAAATTTTATTAAGTGGAGGAGAATGTAAGATACTGGAAAAAAATAAAATAAAATAATAATAATGCTTGTTAATTAGAAAAATACCCTATGGAATTTTCCAAGAATTTTTAAAAATTTTCCTGGACTTAAATGGAAATTTCTTTGGCTATTGCAGGGAAAGATTTAATAGGCTTTGGGAAAGCCTGTTTGGGTCATCTGGTTATGAGGGGCTTAATAGGGTTTAATTGACTTAATTTTAATTATAAAACTCTAAGTTCAATGGATTTAATGGATTGATCAGTGCCGAACCCGATTGTTTTTCCCTAAACCTGACTCGGTATTTTCTTACCTGACTTGCTTCTCAATCATCAATGCCAAGCGTTAATTTTCCTTCTGCTTTTCCTTCTCCCAAGAGTTTCTCCATCGCATCCTTTAGTTCCCAGCCGCGACTCCTCTTCACGCGATCTCTCTGCCTCTCGCCGCTCCCTCCTCTTCTCTGTAAGCGAAGGTCGACCACGGTTGTCTCCCCTCTACAAGCGAAGGTCTACCACCCTTGACGGTGCCCACGAATGTGCTGGCGACAAGCGTGCGCGTGGTAGGGAAGTTCGGGTATGCGACGTTTCGATTGGGAGTTGTTCTTCTCGATCGTCACCAAAGCAAGGTAAGACACTATTCTTTCCTTGTTTTCCCCTGGATCTCAGAAGGGATCCACTTGTGGAACACACTTCTTTCGTGTTTGGGTAGGGATCTTGAGCGCGGATTGCTCCGAGGAACAGGGGATAGGAAGAGATTTACTGCCGGTGGAGATTTGAAGTCGGTAAGCTTGATCTAACCTTTGTTTTCCATCTGTCAATTGCTGTGTGTGATTTTATTTGTTTGTGTATCAACATGATTTGATCTGGATGTTGGGTTTTCTTTTGATGGAGCATATTGGATGGTGCTATTTGGGAGAATTGGCTAGCTGTGATGGAGTGGATGGAGCTGGGTTGAGTTGAGGAGTTCAAATAGAGTTGGTTAGGCCCTTGAATTTGTGTAAACTGTGGGTTGTGGAATGAGTTGCTCTGTTCTTGGCTGTGAATGGGATGTGTTTTGAGTGGATAGGTCGGTGGCAGTATGAAGCAGATGAGTGGAACGAAGCAGTGAAGTCACGTTGAAGTAAGTTTTCATTACGGATCTGTGATTTTAGCATTATAGGTAGGTTATTTGGGTTACGGTGGTTCACAGCAATGTTTAGTGTGGATCTGGTGTTGATCAGTGAGTTGAGTGTGTACTCATTTAGGGTTCAATTGGATCCCTATTTTTTCTCGATGCAGAATTGTTGTGGCAGGTTAATTGGAGTATGTTTGTTTATGCTTCGTGAGGGTTGTGAACGGTTGTGAAGTTGTGAAGGGCTGTGATTGGCTGCGGATATCCTATGTATGTGTTAAATGTGCGGTGATGTGTTAAATTTATTGGTGGGTGTAGAATAATTTTATGGCTAGTTCATGGTAAGTTGATACTTAAGTGGTCGGTTGGTTGAGTTACAAACATGATGGTCTTAATGTAATTGACATTAGTTGTCTCTACTTCAGTAATGTGATTTGGATGTGATACCTCCATTTAAGATCAAGAAGTTGTGCAAGTGTGAATAAGGTTGGTAAATTCAGATATGGGTATTTGTAAATGCATAAGAGGTTGCTAATTGGTCTAATGGTTGATAGGGATTAATATGGAGGACTGATTAGGTTAATTGGATAACTAGATCAATCTAGTTGATCGGGATACGAAGTTGATGTAGGATTCGATTCGATGATTCGTTGTATGCTTGCACGTAACCATAATATTTGATATTTGCAAGACGTGGATACGAGACAGGTCCGCGGACGTGAGGACTCTATTATTACGAGCATTACAGCAGGTGGGTAATTTTCTACCCTGGTCTGGTAGATGTAATTGCATTCAGATTTAGACATAGATATGAGCATGTTATATGTTCATATTATCTTGACCCTGCTCTTATTTATCCTATGCTTGATACTTGTCGTTGGCTATATTTGCTCAAATGTTGATATCACATTTTCCTTTATCGTGATTTAGGAGTTACAAATGTGATGTAAGTAGGTCTACAAATGTTTAGTAGGGTGTAGATGTTAGAGTACTGATGATGACCTAATTTGTAAATTGGGTAAAAGATCATCCTTGGGTAGGCAATGCCCTAAATGTAGGATTTATTCCAATACCCGTATGTTGCATACTTATTTATCAACCATGTGTTGTGAAAATGGTCAAGTGAAGTCGTGAATAGTATGTTGCTACGGACTGGTGGTCCTAGCTTGCCATGATCAGTTGAGTACAACTCTCTACAGGATAAAGTGTGTACTGATCAAATGGGTATGACTCTCTGTTGAACAGAGAGTCTGTGGTAGATGTCTCTATGTGAGACAGTACATTCATGACATTGCATGCATGCTGATGACATAGTCTCCCTTGGGGTTGAGAGAGTCGTCAATCATTCCTGCCTCCCATGTTACTCCCAGAGGAGTAACTGGTGTGAGGGCATAGCATTTGTTGTGCCGCACTCTACCACTATAGACGGTGGTAGTAGGAGTTGTGTGCAGTTGTCCAAGGTGCGTGACACTCGACCACTCATAGGTAGTGTCAATCGAAGTGGCCAGCAGCAGGGACTCTCGTTGTGTAGCAAACTCTTTACGCTCATATGCTACTTGATCATACTGCCCACTCAACTACTCTAGAGCAGTGGTTGGTGTTGTGTTAGGACAGTTGTCATGTCGTGCCACCTAGGCCACACTGGGGTCGTGGTAGTGAGTAAAGTCTTGAGTATGATTATACATCTTTGCATTGCCTTATCATCTGACGTTTTGCATATTTATATATATATATATATATATATATATATATATATATATATATATATATATATATATATATATATATATATATACATGGATGATGGGGATTATGATACGTACAGATGTAGTCTATATATATACTCACTCTGATGATGCATTTGTTTGTACTATGCTTGTTGCATTTATTTGTACATATTCATACATGCTATTGTATTTTTTGTATGGTAGTAGGCCGGGTACTTGTATACTTGTTGGTCAGTCACCGTGATACCCTCGACCCATATCATGATGTTGTGTGAGTTAGTATTACTCTTTATATCTTATGTTGTGGATATATGCCTAGGTTGGATGAGTGTAGAGTAGCTGACTGTCAGGTATGTCAGCATCTTTTGTTGTTCAGTTTGTTTAGTGTATGCATGTATGTATATTTATTATGCTGATGTATACCTATCGTACCAGTAGATTATACTGTTAAATAACATGTGATATTGATATATATTTACATGTTCTATCTTATTACCTGCTGAGTTTTACTCACCACCATGGACCCTGGGTTTTTCTGTCGCCCAGGTAACAGGTAGAAGTCTTCGTGACGGCTTGGAGCTGCGTCGACGATCCATCCCATCTCCGTTTTTCTGAGCTTCTCAGGGACTTTATTTTATGTTATGGACTTGTTTTGTGTTATGGACTTTGTCTTTATGTTGTGGACTTTATTTCTGTGTCTGATGTTTTATGTACGATTATTTACTGTGGACTTATCAGGTGGTGTACACCTATGTGGTTTTGGATTGTATGTCGGTATATGTGTTGTGGGTATGTGGTTTATGTTTCTGTTGTGTTTGGTATATTTATATCTGCTTATTATGTTGTAGTTGTGGGCCTACGGGCCTTGTATTAACAGGATATGTTGCCACGTACAGGGGAGATGTCGTCCGTTTATTTTTCAGCACGACATACTCTCTGGGCGTGACAGCACATCAGTCGACTGATAGCGGTTTAGTGAACGGTTCACCGAACCGTCAGTTGAATACTCTGGCTCGGCACTCGACTGCTTAACATTCTGTGCTGAGCCTAGCCATCGAGTACTCACGACATCTCGTCATCAACGATCGATGTACAATCACGAGGTCGAAGCTTATGAAATTAAGTGAATTTCGATTTTTTCACTTAATTTATTTCATTTTAACATGTTTATGCATGTATATCGAGTATATTAGTGTTATGCCTATGTTTATGTATTTGTTAATGTATTTTGGTATTTGATTTCATTTTCACAAGCATTAACATCCAATAGTTTTAAATCCTAGCATCTCACCCTTGTTAGTGATCTTTGGAAGGCTAGAGGGGGGGGGGGGTGAATAGCCTCTTTTTGTTTCTACACAAATGGTTAGCGGAAGCAAAAATAAAAATACTAAAGAAACAAAGACAAGCGCTAACAAAGAAAATTTACATGATTCGAAGATTAAGCTCCTACTCCACGGCGATCCGTAAGGTGGATCAACCCAAGCCAATCTTCACTAAGATCTCCTTTGAGGTTGAAAAGCCTTCTTTACAAATGAACCTCTCTTCTTACAAATAATAGAAGTGAAATTAGAGAAGAAGAGGTTAGAAATCACTTAGAAAGCTTTAGAACACTTGGGGAGCTTGAGAGTATAAGTATGAATGTGAGCACTAGCCTCATCAAGTACCCCATGGCCTCCTTTTATAGGAAGCAGCTGATTTTCCCGTTGGAGGGCCATCAGTCGACTGATGTGCTTCATCAACCGACTACAGTCGCAGCTAAAAACTTCTGGCGAGCCAGATTCACTACGACGTCACTAACACGGAGGACTACTCGATTGCCAAAAGCAAGCCGATCGATGCTTCCGTAGCCGAGCTAGTCGCTCTGAGCCTTTACATTCTTTGCATGATCGCAATAATGGCAATGCTAGCTTGTATGCGGTAGTCCGATTCAAGTCGACTATCATCAGTTCGACTGGGATAACTCCCAGTCGACTGCCAGCAGTTCTCCGACCTCCAATGCTACATATTGAAGGCTAGTTTGACTGGCACAATGTTCCAGTCGACTGACACACCCCAATTATGACTAATTCATACTTGAAAACATACCCTAATCCTAGACTTAACCTTCTAGCATCTCCATCAGCCTTTCACCTCCAGGATTTCTCTGAGTCCACGACTCCATCCATCCGCTTGCCTTCAAAAGCTTCCTTCGGTTTTGTCATGCTTTGGGACTCTTTGCCGCCAAGACTACATGCTTGGACTTACGCTGCCAAGACCTCGCCTTTGGACTTCCTTTGCCAAGGTCCGCTTGGACTTCTCTTTACCAAGCCTTCATACTTGGATTTTCCTGTCACTTAACACAATCATAGTTAGATCACAAATATTTCTTAACTTAGATGATTATCCAAACATCAAAACATATAAATGCTTGGGGCACTGTTGCACCAACAATCTCTCCCTTTTTGATGTTTGGCAATCATTTAAGTTAGGTCTTTAACATATGCACACAATGAAAGCATCATATTTCCAATATGAATTCTAACTTAAAGTTTCCTTCTCCCCCTTTGACATACATCAAAAAGAGAAGAATTCATACAATGATAAGTTCATGAATGAATTAAATTGGTTATGTCTTGAACTAAGGTATAAGATTGATATGAGGCTCCCCCTTAATCCAAGACATGATTCATGATGTGTGAATAACATGTGGAACAAAGCATAAACAATAGAATAAGCAAATATGTCCTAACTTTGCACCAACAATCCATAAATGAAATCCTTCTTTCCATACAGGTTATCATTAATATACTGTGGGAATAATGGCATGGAGATATAAGATCCAAAATTGGACTTTTAAATGATGAAAATAGGTTTTCTAGCCCAAAATAGTGTCACTGGTTCGACTGATATTATCATCACCAATCACGCTTACTGATCAATCAACCGCCAATAACGATAGTCGATCGATACGTAACTCAAATCGTAGTTTTTCAATCGAGGTTCAAAAATGCGTAGGAAATTCCGTGGATGTCCAAAAATCATGAAACTTGACATACACATTATTTATGACTAATATAACATGTGAAAAATATTAGACTAAAATTATGCTCATCAGATTAATGGATTGACACAAGATTCAAAATGACAAAAATATGAAAAAAAGTTGGATTGTATCGTATCAATACTCTTAACGAGGATTACAATAAAGGTTTTTTTTTTAAAAACACTTAGTAATATGTGTTCAATTCCTAAACTTTAAGATATCAACCCATAGTAATATGGACATGAATAGAGATGAACTAAAAACAACTCCATTTCATTAACCAAAAAGTTGCTAACAAAAGTCTGAGTTAGTGTCGTACATATGGCCAAAATAGAATACAAAACACAGGCTATCTAGAGATCGTCATCATCAGTATCCATTGGTACGGATGACGAACCATCATGAGGAGGCGGATGTCTGGGTGCAGGAGGGCGAAGAATCGCCAGAATATCCTGCTGCTATCGGTGCATCCCACTCACAGGGAGAGGAGCTCCTGGTGCTCCCGGTGAAGCTCTTGGTGCCCCAAACGAAGCTCCTCAAAGCACGCATCCATCCTCTCTGCAAAGGTATCGAAGTGGGCTACGAAAGCTGATTCCGGCATAATGGCACCGCCTGCAGCAAAGATCCTCCGCGGCACCACTTGAAGCCGGCACCCTCGGAAGAACACCGCGGCCAGCGACACCCTCTGATAATGGATCCCTCATGGGGCTTCAATCTTGCCAAAGAGAAGCTCCGAGCGTTCATTTGGTCATATTTCTTAGTCATGGGCTTAATGACCCCCTTGGTCACATCGATGCCGACGGAACCCAGCCACTGAGTAAGTACATTACCAAATGGCATATGGACCTTCCCATTGTTCGGCCTGATGAAATGAGTGATGCAATGGAAGGTGTTGAGACCAATATTGATATCTAAACTCTGACAGAATATATGCATAAGGAAGAAGTGAACAGGTCAGACCAAAGCCAACCCATGGGTAACTATCAGAAGAATGCAATGAGCAATGACCTTATAAAGGACATTGTCATGAGCAAAAAGTACTTGGAATTGGAAAAGATTAGTATTTAGAGGACAAGGAGAATTGTAGAAGAGAGCATGAAGCGAGTCTAGAGAGATATCCTCGAAGGGAGGCAGAAGTGGCTCACTCCAAGAAGGATAAAAGATGAACTCATTCTCAGAAGGGTGACATCCGAGAAAATCCGTCCAAATCTGGGGGCTGAAATCCAGATCGCATTGAGAAACGTAAGTCCGATACCTCAAGCCATCCCCAACCGATCGCAAGTTGTTGAAAAACTCAGAAAGTAGGGTAATGTTGACCAGGTGGTCACAAAATACCAAGGACTCAAGGTTGTAGAATTGGATAATCTGGACAATGTGGAAGCAGTTGTCCTCAATAAATTTGGGGTCTAATGATCGAGGAGGGATGAGTTGAAATTTATTTTTATGAAATGCATGTTCAAGGATCGAATTTGGAAACCTAGGATCGGTCGTGGGTGGAGGGTTCGATTGGCCCTCATTGACAGGTGGTAATTGGGTACGTTTAGATGCAAAGTGCTTAACTCTAAATGTGCGGATTGAAAGGAAAAAGGAACAATGCAGGTCAAGAATTCATGATGATGAAGAATTCATCACAAAAATAAACAAACACAACATTGGTTAGTGAATCAGAAATAGATAAGCAACCAATCCAAGAGCAGGGGTGAGGGTTTACCTAGGAGGCTTGGTGGAAGGCTGCTAATGACCAAAGAATGGCGTCGGAGTCTAGGTTCCATGAAGCTCTAACCGAAGGAATGGGCTATGATGGAGACCAGGGTGTGAAACGGTGAGAGGAGGGGGTCCTCAAGTCGAAGAAGCCTTCAAGCACAAGAATCGGCCGGTGAGATCACTGAAAAAAGGAAGAAAGAGGTGAGAAGATCATGGCGGAAATGTTGGGCGGAAGAAGAAGAAGAGGGGGGTTCGGGTTTTTGGCGAGTCGAACTGGTGGGATAACCCTAAAACCCACGACATCAGTTAACTGCCATTATTCGACAGTCGAACTGGTAAAGGCCAGTCGAATTGGCCAGTCGGCTACGAACGGTTTTGTGCGTGACAATCGACTGCCATAAATAACAGTTGAACTGCCAGTGAACTGGGCGAGCCCGGTTCGGGGAAAGGTGTATCAGTCGAATTGGCGATAGGCGCCAGTCGACTGCTATTAGTCTGATAGGTTTTCTGGCTAGATTGAAAAATATCTAATTAATTCTATAAAAATCAAAAAATTATGAAATTTTGTGGTCAACTTTGTTAGATCATTTCCTATCACGAAAAAATGGTTTTAAAAATATATCACTTCTAGATTTTGGTATTGACACAAACTCGAGATTTAGGACAAGTTATGAAATTTTTGCAAGCTTTGTATCACTTTTGCTTATCAATTGAAAACTATTTTTCAAAGTATGATAAACATAGTTTAAATTATATTTTATTTGACATTTCCAATCATATTCTTGGAGCTATATGCCCATCAATTGTGCATAAGCCTTCCCAATGATTAGTCCAATGAAGGATTAATGTCTCTAGATGTCACTTTGGTTCATAGTAATGCATCATAACAAGTATGATGAACCAAATGCATCTTCCTAACATCTCACATTTTGTCTAAGTGGCTCAATACAAAAATCATGGTTTCTTAGGTGTTTTGTGATATGCTTAAAGGTATAAAACCTAGAATTTCTATAGGATCATGCAAACCTAGACCTCTTATTCTACTAAGCACATTCCAAGTTCTCTCCTAAGTGATGAATATTCTGCTTCAGGGAGAGCCTTGGTGAATATGTCGGCTAAGTTGGACTTAGATTCTATGTAATTAAGTTCAATGCCCCCCTTAGCCACATGATCCCTAATGAAGTGATGCTTCATTTCAATGTGCTTAGTTCTAGAGTGATGTACCAGATTTTTTGTCAAATTTATGGTACTCACATTATCACAATAGACTTTGACATTGGAGTAGTGTAGCTCATACTCTTCTAATATGTGTCTCATCCAAAGCAATTGAGCCACACAACCATCCATAGCCACATATTCGGCCTCGGTAGTTGACAAAGCAACACAAAGTTACTTTCTACTACTCCAACTCACTAGGGAGGATCCAAGAAATTGATATCCACCACTAGTACTCTTCCGATCTAACTTGCAACCCGCATAGTCGGAGTCGGTGTACCCAACCAAATCAAAAGACTTAGTCCTAGGGTACCAAAGTCCTACATTTAGTGTGCCTTTGATATATCTTAGAATTCTCTTAACGGCCACTAAATGGGACTCTTTGGCACATGATTGGTACCTTGCACACATACCTACCGCAAATAGTATATCGGGTCTACTAGTGGTTAGGTACAAAAGGCTACCAATCATACTCCTATAGAGTTTAAGGTCAATTTGTTTTCCTTCATGATCATTGTCTATTTTTGTATTAGTTACCATTGGGGTTGAAACTACCTTAGCATTTTACAAACCAAATTTCTTAATCATTTCCTTAGCATATTTGGTTTGGTATACATAAATTCCTTCATTTGTTTGTTTGACTTGTAGACCTAGGAAGAAATTTAGTTCCCCAACTAGACTCATCTCAAACTCATTCTTCATATTTTTGATGAAGTCTTGAAGGAGCTCATCATTTGTTGACCCAAAGATAATGTCATCTACATATACTTGGGCTACAAAGATGTCCTTAGACTTTGATTTAATGAAGAGAGTTTGGTCTACTTGACCCCTTCTAAATCCCATAAAGACCAAGAAAGATGACAATCTTTCATACCAAGCCCGAGGAGCTTGTTTCAAACCGTATAAAGCTTTTCTAAGCTTGAATACATGGTTAGGGTAATCTACATTTTCAAACCCGGGAGGTTATTCTACATATACCTCTTCCTTAATGAACCCATTTAGGAATGCCGACTTTACATCCATTTGATGAAGTTTAAAGCCCATATAGGAGGCATATCCTAATAGGATTCTAATGGATTCTAACCTAGCAACCGGGGCATATGTTTCATCATAATCAAGTCCTTCAACTTGATTGAAGCCCCTTGCAACTAACCTTGCCTTATTCCTAGTTATATTGCCTTGATCATCTAGTCTGTTCCTAAAACCCCATCTTGTAGTAATGATGGTATTATCATTAAGTCTAGGAACTAACTCCCATACTTGACTCCTTTCAAATTGAGCCAATTCATCTTGCATTGCTAAGATCCAATTATGATCAAGTAATGCATCATTGATTGTTTTGGGCTCAATTTGGGAGATGAGGGCTATATGACTAGAGGGAACTCTATGAAATGACCTAGTCCTAACACCTTAAGATAATTCACCTACAACTTGATCTAGAGGGTGATTTTGATGAACTCTTATTGTTCTAGGAGGTGTATTAAGTTGATTTTGATCATGATTATCCTCAACCCTTCTTTCATCATCAGAATCACCTCTTACTCCCCCTTGATTTAACTCTCCCCCTTGATCATTACCCCCTAAAGTTAAATCTTGAAATATTTGAGTAATTTCTTGATTTTTGTCATTGATATCATTATCAATGGGAGATTTCCTAGGGTAAGTATTAGAGGTTTCATCAAATTGCACATTTGAGGATTCCTCAATATTTTTAGCTCTCTTATTATAAACTCTATACCCTACACTAGTGGATGAGTATCCAACTAGGATTCCTTCATCCGCTTTGGATTCAAATTTACCGAGGTTGTCTTTGGTGTTTAAAATGTAAACTTTGCATCCAAAGACTTTGAAATAATGAATTGTTGGAATTGTACCATTCCATAATTCAAATGGGGTTTTTCCTAAAAACCTATGAATTAAAACCCTATTTTGGATATAGAAAGTGGTGTTGACCACTTCCGCCCATAAGTAGCTAGGTAAAGAATATGCATTAAGCATAGTCCTAGCCGCTTCTTGTAGGGCACATTTTTTTCTTTCCACCATCCCATTTTGTTGGGGTGTTCTAGGACATGAAAATTTGTGCTTGTACCCTTGTTCTAGGCAAAATTTTGAGAAGTTAGAATTCTCAAATTCTCCACCATGATCACTACGGATCCGGTTGATTTTGAGATTCTTTTCATTCTCTACTCTTTTACTAAAGGCTATGATTATTCCTAGGGTTTTATCCTTACGTTTCATGAAGAATACCCAAGTAAATCTAGAAAAATCATCTACTATAACTAGACAATATTTACTACCAATCATGGAAGGAGTACTATGACAATCAAATAAATCAACATGCAAGAGTTCTAGAGGTAAAGCGGTACTAAGTAAAGTTTTACCTTTGTGTGATGATCTTGATTGCTTTCCTTCTTGGCATGCATCACACATTTTTTCCTTAAGATACTTGACTTTTGGCAACCCCTTGACTAGCTTCATCTTGGCTATTTTGGCAATGTTTTTCATGTTGATGTGCCCTAGCCTCCTATGCCATAGCTAACTCTCTTATTTTTTTGCAATAAGACACTTAGTAGAAGCATTAGTAGCATAAGATAAATCAACATAGTATATATTTGATTTCCTAAAACCTACTAACATGCAATCATTTTGATTTTTGTGTCTTATGAAGCATTTAGAAGAATCAAATTGAACATCAAAATTGGCATCATATAATTGACTTACACTAAGCAAATTAAATTTCATATTTTTTACTAATAATACTTTATGAATTGCAAGGTTTGGAGATACCCCAATTGTCCCTTTTCCTAGGATCTTAAGTTTACCACTATTCCCAAAAGACATCTTCCCTTTGTTAATGTGGTTGATTATTGTGAATTTTCTCTCATCACCGGTCATGTGTTTTGAGCAACCACTATCAACAATCCATAAGCTTGGTCCTTCTACCTATACAACATGAAAAATGCAAGTCTTAGGCACCCACATTTTAGGTATGGTAGCATCAATTAAAAATTTCTTAGGGACCCAAGCCTTTCTAACCTTGCTCCTAACGGTTGATTTTCTACTCACAAGGGATGTAAAGGCTACCTCCTTCTCCTTAGGCCTATATCCTATGCTGACCTTGTTATAAATGACCCTTTGGTCCCTAAGAATCATATCAAGATATTTGGACCCATTCGTAAATTTCTCTAAGCATGCTCTTAGGTTACCTCTTTCTTTTCTAAGTTCATCATTCTCATTCCTAAATGAACATGCATCATCACAAGAAATTTCTACATTCTTAATGGATCTAATTTCTACTTTTAAATCCTTAATCCTAGACTTTGATCTATTTAGTGCATTTTGAAGGCATGCAATAGTTTTATATAGTAAGTCTATTCTAGGGGAGTCCTTTACCTCATCGTCACTAGATGATGATTCGTCGCTTGAGGAGGAGGAGGATGACTCTTCACTTGAGCTATCCTCCAAAGCCATGAGTGCCATGTTTCTTGTGACATGGCAAATTTCTTCATTATCGAAGGAATCTTCTATGCTTTGTGTATCCCAAGTTTGGGCTATCATGGCCTCCTTCTTCTTCTCCTTCTTGTCCTTCTTCTTCTTTTCTTTTTCCTCCTTTTTCTTTAGTTCTGAACAATTTGGTTTGATATGGCCCTTTTTGTTGCAACCATAGCAAGTAACGTTAGATGTAGGAATTGAACTAGTGGAGGTTTTACCTTTGGAGGATTAGAACATCCTCCTCACATCCTTCTTGGTGAGTTTTCTTAACCTCCCACCAAATTTCTTTACATAGTGAGCCACCTCACTCACCGATAGCTCTTCATCACTACTAGATGACTCCTCCTCGGATTCGAATGAAAAAGAGACTTCTTTCTTTTTCTTCTTCTTCTTGTCCTTCTTTCCTACAAAAAGAGCTACACCTTTCTCCTTGGACGAAGTGTTAGCTTGCTCGTGCAACTCAAATTCACAAAAAAGTTCATCTAGTTTAACCAAAGAAAGATCCCTAGACACCTTATAAGCATCTACCATTGATGCCCATAAGGTTGTTCTAGGGAAAGCTTGAAGAATATACCTCACGAGGTCTCAGTTTTCGACCTTTTCACCTATCACATGTAGTCCGTTGACTACCTCCTTAAAGCGACCATGCATTTGGCTAACGGTCTCGTTGGTCTTCATGGTGAAGCTTTGGAGTTGACCTATCAATAGGTCTCTTTTGGCTCTTCTAGTCTCCTTTGATCCTTCATTCAATTCAATGAGCTTCTCCCAAAGCTCTTTTGCGGAGTTGAAGGGCCCGACTTTGGAAAGTTATTGAAGTATGGTCATTGCTTTTGCGTTAGCTTACGCTTTCTTTGCCATCTCCCTTGTCCAATCTTTTGTCGGTAGTGGTGCTCCGAATTCGTCGACTGGCTTTTCTAATCCATCTACAATACTAAACCAATTTTCGATGTCATTCATGAGGGAGTATTCCATCCTACTTTTCCAATAGCCGAAATCGTTGTCGTCGAAAAATGGAGGCCTCACCGTACTATATCCCCCTTGAAATGCCATGCTTCGGTTGATGGTTAGATCCTCCGATGCGATCAAGGCTCTAATACAACTTGTTAGTGATCTTTGGAAGGCTAGAGGGGATGAATGGCCTCTTTTTGTTTCTATACAAATGGTTAGCAGAAGCAAAAACAAAAATACTAAAGAAACAAAGACAAGCGCTAACAAAGACAATTTACGTGGTTCGAAGATTAAGCTCCTACTCCACGGCGATCCGTAAGGTGGATCAACCCAAGCCAATCTTCACTAAGATCTCCTTTGAGGTGGAGAAGCCTTCTTTACAAATGAACCTCTCTTCTTACAAATAATAGAAGTGAAATTAGAGAAGAAGAGGTTAGAAATCACTTAGAAAGCTTTAGAACACTTGGGGAGCTTGAGAGTATAAGTATGAATGTGAGCACTAGCCTCATCAAGCACCCCATGGCCTCCTTTTATAGGAAAGCAGCTGCTTTTCCTATTGGAGGGCCATCAGTCGACTGATGTGCTTCACCAGTCGACTACAGCCGCAACTAATGACTTTTGGCGTGCTAGATTCGGGAGATTCACAGTCGTCATCACCAACGGGAGGACTACTACTAATCGCCAAAAGCAAGTAGCGATCGATGTATAGCCGCTAGCTAGGCCATCGGCTAGTCATTCTTCGTTTATTGCGATCGCCAATAATGGCAGCTTGACTACTAGCTTGTATGTGGCCCGTCGAGTCGACTATCATCGCCTTCGACCGATAACTCTAGTCAATCGCAGCGCTTCTCCAACCTCCAATGTTGCATATTGAAGGCCAGTTTGACTGGCACAATGTTCTGTTAGATCGAGAAGCGTCGCTAGAGGGGGGGTGAATAGCGAGCATAGAATTTCTTTTCGTTCGTTTACGTTCGTTAAAACACGAGTAGAAACAGCGGAAAAATAAGAAGACAAGTTTATTTTTACTTGATTCATAACCCAATGGTTGCTACTCCAAGGCCCTATCGGTCCTAGACCGCGTACGGAGGGCAAAGCACTATAACATCTCCTCCTCGTTGGAGGTAGGAGACAACGATCACAAAACCGAATATACGAGGATGAGGCAACAAGCCTACCTCACCTCATTACGAAAAAACAACGAATACAATATCAAAATATATTACTAGATGCTGCTGCTGACGAAGAAGATCTGAACTTATTGTCGCATCGACGTTATGACAGTATTGGAGCGTTGGCGTTGTAGGAGCACTTGATGAATAAACTTGATGATGTTTGGAGTTGGAATCCTCCCCTCCTTTTATAGATTTTGGCCTCTGAATTTGTCTCCTCATATTTCGAAACAGATCATGAAGTTGTATAAATTTTATCGCGAAGTGGCCGCGTCAAACCTTATCCGTTTTGACTTAGCGCAAGGGCTGATTCGTCGCCATCAGTTGACTGATGCCTTCCATCAGTCGACTGATGAGCATTAGTCAACTGCCCCATGTCCAGCAGTCGACTGCCAGCCTGGCCACTTCCCTGCAGTGAGAGGTTATCTCAGAAAATGATAAATACGATGGTTTCTAATCGTCCGATCTCGACTTAGACCTTCCACAAGAAGTCTTAGTCGGATCGCCGCCTACGGCCGTCCCCATACAGAGGACACGACCTTACCATCTCTCACTCACACGAGCTTACCTCGATTTTTACTGTGTCGCTTTCGCTTCCGGCCTTCCACTCGATTCCTTCGGCTCCCTCCGAAGTCACTCGAGTGTCGCCCAACCACCGCGGCTTTCTCCGGGTGTCGCTAGCCTTCAACTCTAGCTTTAGTACTTTTCTGCACACTCAATTTAGCTCATGAAATAACGATGTAAACTTAACTTTGTGTCTTTACCATAATCAAAACACAGGTTCGATTATCTGGTGCCCCTGCACCAACATGTTCCAGTCGACTAGCACATCCCAAGTATGACTAATTCATACTTGAAAACATACCCTAAGCCTAGATTTAACCTTCTAGCTTCTCCATCAACCTTGCGCCTCTAGGATTTCTCTGAGTCCATGACTCCATCCATGCGCTTGCCTTCAAAAGCTTCCTTCGGTTTCGTCATGCTTTGGGTTTCTTCTTTGCCAAAGGTCCACTTGGACTTTATGCCGCCAAGACTACATGCTTGGACTTACGCTATCAATACCTCGCCTTTGGACTTCCTTTGCCAAGGTCCGCTTAGACTTCTCTTTACCAAGCCTTCATACTTGGATTTTCCTGTCACTTAACATAATCATAGTTAGATCACAAATATTGCCTAACTTAGACGATTATCCAAACATCAAAACATATAAATGCTTGGGGCACTGTTGCACCAACAACCCTTTCTAAGTGTTGAAATACACAATCAAGGTGAATGATATATTTTATGAGATGCAATACATCATAAACATTGCTTCCATGCAAACATATGGTAAAACACATGAAGCATGGTAAGTATATGACATTAAGATGTATAATACTTGAGTATAAATTTTAAATGTAATTTCTAAGCCTTAAGATAATTTTATTGATACTCTAATTCCTAAAGTGTGCCAAAATCCTAAATTGCACACCAATACCTCTAAGTCTAAATGTGCCAAGTTGAATCAATTTTTCACAATTCTCAAAATTTATTGGCACATCTTAAATTCTTTTAGGATTAAAATTCAAGCTTATTTCCAAGGTATCACATAACCTTGAAAATGCTATAAAGTGTTAACTTTACCATGGTTAAGTTAACTACCCACCAATTCAAGTTAACACCCCAACCCACTTAGCGTGATGGAATCACGCTCTTAGGAACCCAATACTTGTTTGAGCTCCTTGGATTAACTATGTATTCCTTAGGGATAACTTCCCTAGATACCTTCCTAATGACCCTCCTAGGTTTAGAAGCCTTGGTCATTTGGGTCTTATCATGGTTAACCTTAGGGATTGCCTCCCTAGTAACCTTCTTATTGGTCTTCCTAGTTTTCATAGAAACCTTGGTCACTAGACATTTGCCTAGGTTAACCTTAGGGATTGCCTCCCTAGTAACCATGACCTTCCTAAACCTAAGTTGTGTTCCATAATCGAATGTAACACTATGGTAGGTAGGCTTATCTACCTTGGACCTAGGCTTGTGGCTCAAGCCTTTCTTGCCCATAGATGAGCCTTGCCTCCTAGACTCTAGGTGTTGACTCTTAGATCTAGACCCTTGACTTTGACCATTTGACCCCTAAATTTGATTTTGTATCTTTCTAAGGATTTTCTCCAATTTCTCAAGTTTTGACCTCAAAACTTGATTTCCTTTTTCTAATATCTCAATTTTTGATTTTTCATTACCTATTGAGATATTCTATTTCTAGGCATGTGTCTAGTCCATTTAGGATTGATGCCTAGGTGATCTCTTATTTTCCTAATAGATTCCCTAGGTAAGGTTTTTCTAGGGACATTAGTCCCAAATTTCTCATTATTTTTAACATTGTAACTCTTAGCCTCTAAACAATAAAATTTATTATTTTTACTAGCATGCTCCTTATGGACAATAGAAAGAGTATTTAAATTATTTCTAGCATGCTTTTTGACATTAATTGAAGAAGAGGCATACTTAAAAGTTACCTTAGGGTTTTCCTTAGCTCCCCGTACATTTGATGCTCCTTCTTGACCTTTCTTCCCCTTAGGGCATTGACTTCGGTAGTGCCCTCTTTGGTTACATTTGAAGCATATGATGTGCTCCTTGCTTTTGATGGTTGAAGCTCCGGTCTCCTTGACTTTTGGCATCAGTGGAGTTTTCTTGACCCTTTTTGGACACTTACTCTTGTAGTGTCCATTTTCCCTACACTCAAAGCATATAATATTATTTTTGAAATTAACCGAAATACTTGAGTTACCTAGGGTGGTGGTAGGTGCCGGAGTTTGAGCTTCTTCATCTTGACTGGATGTTGAAGGCTCTTCTTCTTGCTCCGACATAAAAATTAGCCTAATCTCCTCTCCCTCAATCCTAGAGGTGGAGACTTCTGCTTGGACTTTACACTGCCAACTATTAGACTTATGCTGCCAAGACTCCACCCTTGGACTTTACGCCACCAATATCAAACCCCTTGGACTTTCCAAATGCCAAGTACCCATGACTTGGACTTTCACTGCCAAAACTATACCCTTGGACTTACATGGCCAAGACTACACCCTTGGACTTTATTTGCCAACCCATGTTGGACTTTCCAAATACCAAGACCCATGTTTGGACTTTACATGCCAAGTACTTAAGACTTGGAATTTCCCAATGGCAAGTGTCCCACTTGGACTTTCCATTCCATGTACCCATGACTTGGACTTTACCATGACAATCACATTGTCATACATTTTGTCGAACATCAAAACATCGCTCGAGTCAAACTCAAGTCCGGTCAATCGTGACCTAGGCCGATTGCACCAACAATGCCGAGATGAGTAAGTACTATGACCTACTCGAGGGTTTACAAACCACCTCAGTTGACCAAGTTAAGCTTCGCTATACTTCACTTAAAACCCTACTCCTTCGATCTTCCACCGCACGAGAAATATCAAGTTGTGACTGGAACCGAGGGCTTATATATAGCCTCAGTCATGCCTAGCCGAATAAGTACCACAATCGACTCGAGGGCTTACGAACAATCTCGATCGGCTAAGTTGAGCTCTTCCATACTTCACTTAAAACCCTACTAGTCCTCTGATGTGCCATCGCACGGGGATGTCAAGCTACGACTGGCATCGAGAGCTTATGAATGGACTCGGTCGTGCTGAGTTGAATAAGTTCCATGACCGACTTGAGGGCTTACGAACTATCTCGAGCGACCGAGTTGAGCTCCACCATACTTCACTTAAAACCCTACTCCTTCGATTTGCCACCACATGGGGAATGTCAAGCTATGATTGGCACCGAGGGCTTACGAATGGTCTCGATTATGCCAAGATGAATAAGTACCATGACTGACTTGAGGGCTTACCAATTGCCTCAGTCGGCCAAGTTGAGCTCTGTCATAATTCACTTAAAATCCTACTCCTCTAATATGCCACGGTATGAGGAATATCAAGCTATGATTGGTGCCAAGGGCTTACGAATGACCTTGGTGGTGCTGAGCTGAATAAGTACCATGACCGACTCGAGGACTTACGAACCGCTTCGACCGGCTGAGTTGTGTCATACTTCACTTAAAATCCTACTCCTTTGATCTTCCACTGCACGAGGAATGTCAAGTTATGACTAGTGCCGAGGGTTTACAAATGGCCTCGGTCGTGCCGAGTTGAATAAGTACCACAAATGACTCGAGTGCTTACGAACCGCCTCGACAGACCGAGTTAAGCTCTGTCATACTTCACTTAAAACCTTACGTCTTCGATCCACCATCGCACGGGGAATGTCAAGTTGTGACTGGTGTCGAGGGCTTATGAATTGTCTCGGTCATACCGAGCTGAATAAGTACTGCGATCGACTCGAGGGCTTACGAATTGCCTCAGTCGGCTGAGCTGAAACACCGCTACAATAATAATATAAAGGCATTGTATATAACTCCCACATCCATAAAGAATAACATATTTCTTGTATGATAATCAAGGATAGTCCATAATGCGTGGAGCTCGAAATGGCTCAACTGCTCTTGAGAAAATTGTACGTAGGCTTGAGCAGATCATTTCAAGTTGTTGTTCTCAAGTCATTGACTATTCTCATAATGACTAGATGGGATTCTCAGGTGTCCTGCCATTTAATATACCTGAAGACTGCCATAGAGATCATCAGAGATGGATACCATGCAGGTGAGGCAGAACATAACAACGACCAAGGAAAAATGAAGCAGAACGCTACGACAAGCGCAGGTGCTCAGGTATGCGTAGAGAAGCAAGTGCTTATGGATGCCCCTGGTGTCCAGTCGAACTATAGGGCTTGAGAATTTGGTGTTCGGGCGAGCTAATGGAGATTTTAGATGTCATTCAAGTTGATGAAATTGAGCACGTTGAAGATTAATTTGGGCGATGCTGACCTAGTGGGAAACTTTCGTGGTCCAGGAGGCCGGCGTCGAAGCTAGGTTGTCCGGTTACTCATCATCATCTCAAACGGAATAAATCGACCATCTTCCCACTAAAATTTTTATAGATCTCTCGATGAGGATAACATCCTTGATCAATTAGTTTTGGCCATGACATCTCCCCCATAATGGGAAGCTACTATTGACAGTGGGTTAGAGATATTAGGCTGAGAAAGAGCCATTTCACTCGTTGTTTTGCTCTATTAGTTCCATGTTTTCCATCATTGTTGCAAAGGAGGTTGTGATTTATGTGAGCTGGAAAGTAGGGTCCTCGACATCGCGAGTGGGCATTTGTGATTGCTCTCTAGGTCCAAGAGGAATTAAGTGTGTTTTGTTTGGCCGAGTGTCCGAGAGGGGTGAAATATGCTCTTGGCCGAGCGACAAAGTACAAGAACATACCCTGGCTGAATGACCAGAAGGGGTCAAATATACTCTCAAACGAGCTACTGAGTGACCGAACATACCTCGACCGAGTGGCTGGAGAGAATAAAGCATGTCTTGATAAAGATACAAATTGGTTATGCGACCGAGTGGGCAACTTGCTATGTGGTCGGATAGCCAACTGGTTATGTGACCGATTGGTTGACTTGAGTGAATAAGAGCTTACCTCGACTGAGCGAAGGGGAGGGGTGAAGCGCATCTTGACCAAGTGATCAGGAGAGAGAAATGAGGGCAATACACCTTACTCAAGTTTAATCAGGAGACCCATAGGCTCCTGTTCACAACCACTATTCACTAAATGATCTTGCTTAGATTGGTATCTTTGGAGACGGATCCGACCATGACAAACAAGGTGGAGAGCATCAGCGATATGAGAGATGAGGGGATTGTGTTTTCCTCGACAATGCTAATAGCAAGCTTTGTTTAGCATTGCTCTTGTAGAGAAATTTGGAATATAATCAATTCGAGTAAGGTACTACAGTAGCCATAAACTTAGGGCCTTGCGGGATCACAAGAAACACCCACAACCATTAATAAGCTAGTTCTCAGGTATTTCATCGGAGCAGAGCTGCCAAAAAATGCTCACATTGATGGTACTTCAGACTTGGGTGCTATGGTGAGAGGTTGAGCCCTCAAGACAATTGGGGTAGGTGTCAAAAGAATGCCAATGCTAATGTAAAGGTAGGGAGGGTCCTTTCGATGATCTCTGGTTGTTATGCTAAGCTTGGACCTTCTTGGTTAACAGTCGGCAAAGAAAAGCCAAAGCGGCTATTGGAACCTCCAAAATAGCTCTATAGAGTAGTAGGTTGGGAGAGGTCTACCCCTCTACCTTCTCGCGCAATGCATCATCTACTATCTTTCTCACGATTTCTGCCAATAGACCGCATGTCATGATGAGGATGATGGGGCCTCCTTCAATGAGAAAACCCTTAAAGGAACTCCTTCTGGTGCATCTCGACACCTTGCTCAGAGTTCCCATATACGACACCAACTAATGCAATATAAATTTTTTTCCCTCAATTTTCTATCACTGAGAGTGGGTTCTCTCTAACCGCAACAGTAAATCTTCTATCATTTTTTGCCAAAGTTAATATTGATCAGACGGTCGATGGTTTCCTGGCTAAGGACCCTCCGATGCCTAAGTGAGGTAGGATATTGATGAAAGAAAATATGTTAAATACAGTAAAAGTAATGTAGAAGATGAAGAAGAGGAATTATCTCATTTGTAGCTAGAAAAATGTGAGAACCCGCAAGAGAGGGCTTAGATAAGACCAGAAGGAGAATAACCCACCGGATAGCTAGAAGAGAAATGTCAATCTGCATACACGACAAGGCGATTGAAGTCCTTGTATAACTCTCATTGTTTGCAGGACTGCTTCTAGGAAATAATGGGTCTGAATCCATGTTGAAACAAGCATGAGATGTACCCTGTATTATTAAGCCAATATCCAAGCCACAGTGCTTCACCCTGCCAATAAAGGTTTCAAATCCTTTCCTTGTAATATAATCGAATCTATGCATGTCCAAATCAATCTTAAAGTATTTCTTTTCTAAGTATAACTTGTGTTGAGGATGAGACAAAGATGGCTTCTCATTATATGCATGCATAAGTTTCCTCTCATCAATCCTTAAAGGAAGATCCTTTACATTTGCTACACGACCAAGTATCTTTAACCTTTCTCTAAAGGGAATAAATGGATCAATAGGAAAACCTCTGTATCTTCGGACTCACCATCCATTAACCTTCTAATGCTCTCTAAGAATTGAGATGGAAGTTCCCTAGAGTCCTACAGTTGTTCGATATACCCTCATCTTTTCCTTCAGAATTCTCATCTGTAGAAATAAATGATGGTTGCAGAGATGGCTTCTAACTGAAGGCAAATCTGCTAGAGGAAAGAATGCTTGGAGAGGAGGTCTCTTCCTAAACCGGTCAAGAGCTCCGATGGATGGTCCCCAGAGAAAGGATGAGGGTTGCTAGGAGGAGAGGAAGCACCACCCTTTCCCTTCTCGTTCGTGGAGAAGCCCACGACACCGTACCTTCTATTCATACTGGGAGATGCACCAGATCTCCTCACACACTGCCCAAACACCCCCCTTTGTACATGGAAACCACACCCAGCACACACCCTCCCCTCCTCTTCTCAAAACCCTTTCTTCTTCAAATGGGTCATGACCTTACTTCCCCTCTCCATGGGCCCATTCTCGTAGTATCAAACCCATTCTAATAGCATCATAGGGTATACTATTTTGTGTACTCAACGTTTATCATCAATTGATTGATATATAATAGTCAGGTTTACTGGTCAATTCCTAAACTTACTTGGTTCGATTTGGGATCAATAATCGATTGATATGTGATATGTAATAGTTAAATTTATTAATCGATTTCTAAATTTATTATGCTCATTTTGTGATCATCAGTCGATTGCTTAAACTTATCAGTCGACTGCTAAATATTTTATCAATTTCAAAAACTCACAGCTCTCTATATTAGCTATGAAATTCATATCTAAGGACATGATTGCCCTCATGATGATATAAGGAGAGCAATTAAATTGGTTTGAAGTATTTCTGAAGTGTCAAAGGTTATTATTGAGTTTTAGCTAACACTTGGTAATGACCTTAATAACTTCAAAATCACTTCAAATTAAAATTATTACATTCCTAGGAGCTTTCTGAGGGTAATTATATCCTTAGATCTAGATTTTGTAGTATAAATTGAGAGTTGTAGGTTTTTGAAATTTTCACAACCTTGAGACAATTTGGTACAAGCTCATTGAAGATGTGGAATCCAAGTCTGAGAGTACGGTTACACTCAGGAGACTCCTATGAGTGCAATGATATTGATTCGAAGTGATTATTGTTGAGAGTATTGGGAATATAATCAAAGTCTCACATTGGTAAGACATGAAAAATATCATGTTCTTATAAGATGAAAAGATATCTCCATTGGTATGAGACCTTTTGGGTAAAGCCCAAGAATAAAACCATGAGGACTTAGGCTCAAAGTGAACAATATCATACCATTGTGAAGATATGTGATTCTTATAGGCACTAATAATTGATATCAGAGTCATGATCCATGTCAAGCTATGCACCTCGAATGAAGGAAGTGAGGTCCCATGTCCGAAACAAGAGAAGCAGACACCAGATAAGAAGTCCAGTTGGGTCAAGAGGACCAGATAACTAGTAGGAAGTCCAACTGGGTCAGGAGGACTAGACAGTTAGTAGGAAGTCCTAGTGGGTTGAAGATTTAATATCAAACAAAGGAAGTCCTTTGAGGAGGGATAGGTTTGAGGGGGGGGGTTGTTGAGAGTATTGAGAATACAATAAAAGTCCCACATTGGTGGAAAAGATCATGTTCTTATAAGATAAAAAGATATCTCCATTGGTATGAGGCCTTTTGGGTAAAATCCAAAAATAAAACTATGAGGGTTTAGGCCCAAAGTGGACAATATCATACCATTGTGGAGATATGTAATTCTTATAGGCACTAACAATTATGGGGTTCCTAAGTCCATTAGCAAGTTTGGCTAAAAATTGTTGATGACCCTATAATGTTTAGAATTGCAATTGGCATAATCTAAACCAAGAGAATTAGTGGTGTCGGTGAGTAAATATAATAAGTCTAGGTCCTTTAATGACCTTATGCTAAATTGTCTCAAGGTTATAAAAATTTCAAAAAATCCACACCTCTCAATATAGGTTGTAGAATCTAGGTCCGAAAGCTTTGTTATACTATCCTAGAGTCTATTCTGGGTTTATGATTTCATTAAATCAACTATTGTGAAAACTAGTCGATTGGTGTCTGAGTTTAGTAAGCAGTCAACTTAGGCCAAGAAGCAAGCAAACATAATATCTTTGTTTGGGAGAATATCAACTAAGAAGTCAATTAATGTCTATTTAAACCAACTGATACTATAATAGTCTAATCCAAATATAGTCATTAATCAAAAGCACACTGGTACGATGTCAACATAATGAATTGTCAATTGATGGTGAAACCAATCAATTGATCTATGTCGATAGAACATAAAGACTTTAACATTTGAATTCGAGAAGGAGACTCTGAAATATTTTGAAAGGGTTGTGAATTTGATATCCATGATCAACAATCAATGACTAATCAAACCTACTCTTTTACATATGGTAAAGTCTCTTTATTGTTTATTCTTGTTTTGTAGGCCTTTATGTAATTCAGAAAGTTCTATAAGAGTTTTCTCCACTTGTAGTGCTATTGTGAAGAAGAAAATACTAAGGACTTTCATGATCAAGGCAGCAAGGGAGGGCACCTAATCAGGATGTTCGAGCTGGGAATCCGAAAGAGAAGAATCAATTGGCGATGATGACAGTGGCTAGCTCGGCCCCGGTGGAGATAGAGCCTCCCTTGCCATGGTATCCTGCTCCGGAGGCGGGTGAGGATGCTAGGGACATGGACGGTGGTGTGACGGAGGGATTGGATGAGTAGGTCCAGTGAGATTGTCAAGGGGCGGGGGCAGTCCTAAGGCTGGTTGAGGTGGTGCGGCCTGATGGTGTGTTAGTGGGTGGTTGGCAAGATGTGGTGCAGGAGGAGCAGCAAGTAGCTCGTGGAAAGGAGTCGATGCAGAGACGTGAGGTGCCACCAATGGTTGTTCATGTGCAAGGGGGCAACTAGCTATGCGGAATGTTGCGGGAAGCTCAACATCCCGACCTTCTCATGGGATGGTGCCAGCTAAGGGGTCTTCTTCTTCTTCGTCCGTGACTGCAACTCCTTCTTCAGTGGCATCTACTTTAGATTCCACCTCAGTAGCAAGCTCAAGTAATGGTACGGGAAGTGTAAAATACCAGAAAAATAAATAAATAAATAGATAAATAAATAAAATGTTGGGTAATTAGGAGAATACCCTATGGAAATTTTTCAGGAATTTTTCTGGGCTCAAATGGAAATTTCTAAGCTCTTTTGGTGTAAGTGTTAGTGGGCTTAACGGGTCGGGAATTCAATCCGTTAATCAAACCCGACCCAACCCGTTAAACCATTAACGCTCGGTTTCTTTCCGTTTCTACGCCGCTAACTTTAAGTGTTCGGCGAGCGTTTCCCCGATTGCGCCACTTCCTTTCCTTCCCCGCAGATCGCCTGACTTCATCCCTTCCCTGTTTTCGGCGATTTCCTTCGATCGGTCGGAGCACGCCCTACTCCTTCGAAGCGACCGCGACCGGTCTCTCCCTCTCCTCCTCGCTGTTCTCCCCACGAGCCTTTCTCCGCTTGCGACCTCTCCGACGCCGGGACGTTCCCTCTCTGCGAGCGCCAGTTTTCTTTCCTCGCGGCAAGCGGCGGTTGTTGGCCGGGATGACCCCCGGACGGGCTAGAACCGGGAGGACAGGAACAGGTTAGAAGCTCCGTGTTGGCTACTTCCCGACGATAGGCGACCGAGCGAGTTCAAATCGCTGCTGTCCGTTCGTCGCCGGAGCGAGGTAAGGGTTGTCTGTCCCCTGCTTCCCTTGATTTTGAAAGGAATCCAAATGTTAACGCATTTTGTCCGTTTAAACATAGATTCTGCAAAAACTAGGGTTGGCGTTGGCGTTGTTTTGTCCGGCAGACCAAGCAATTGGGGAGGTTTTTCTTCGAATCAGGGGCACCAGAGATCTTGCCCGACGAATAGGGCAGCCCACTTCGAGTTATATTCCCTCGCGATTTCTGATCTCCATTGCCGATCAGTGCTGGAACTAGGTAAGAGTGATCGTATCATTTTTGGGACAAGGATACAACTCCAATTTGTGATGTCCTCCGTGTGACCTAAGCTGTGTTGGGCAGAGTCGGTGAACAGATAGGACGGGGAAGGGTTGTAAACGCTGCCGCTTCTCCCTTTCCGTTTCTCGCCGACGATTTCTCCTTATCTGAGCATTTCGCGCACGCAATGGATTATTCATCGCCGACTCCACCGCCAGCGTTGGCTCTCCCGAACCCCTCTCCCTATTTTCTTCTCCGTCGCACACGACTCTCCCTCACAGCGTCTTTCCTCTCGCGACCTCGCTGGCTTCTGCCGTCCCAGATCCCGTCGGTTTCTTTGCGCGAGGCGATGGCGAGATCTCTGCCGTGGTTGAACACCGGCTACAGGTCAGTTGACTTTGTTCCTCAAAGTTTTCGACCTTAGCAGTTTGTAGAGCGTCGGACCATAGTTGGCGCAGTACCCGTAGGTGGCTGATTTGAGTTATTCTCCCATTTTTTTCGGTCACCACACCAGGCTTGAGGGATCCTTGGATTTTGAGAAGAGCACTGGCGAATTCCCACTTTTCTCAATCAGTGAACAGAGGGTAGAGGGAGGTGGTCGCCGGTGAGCAGAGCCGTCGGTTGGGGTTTCTCACTGCCGACCAGCGCCGAAGCTAGGGCACCGGAGATCTTAGCAGGCGAATAGGGCAGGTGAGCTAGAATCTCTCCATCAGTAGGTTTCTTTTCCCCATCTACGATGAGTTGCATCTCCAACCAATTTCGTTCGTTAACTGGATATTGTTTTGGGCAGTGGGTTCCGGTGAGCGAAGTGTTGCCCGATGGTTAGGGATTTCCGTAAGGAAGAGAAATTTTCTTTGTTTTGTTCTGTGAAGTGTTAAACGGTATATGAGGGATGTTGGCTGTGATGTGTGGGGGATGTCTTCTGATCGTTGTGGTTGAGGAGATGTAGATGCCAATCTGCCGTGAGTTAGACAGTAGGCTTCATAAATGCAGAGAAGGGTAAGTTGTGGGTCCCCTCGACTCGGTCAGATTTCAATGTTCCTCGATGTAGAACGGTTGGTAGCGAATTGATCGGGGATACATTGTGGTTGTGCTCTGTTATGGAGCTGTGGATAGCTTGAGTGTGAGCAAGTTGAGAGTGATTTGTGTGGATAGATGCTAAAGGGATTTGGAAGGTTGGTTATAATGAATCGGCCGTGGTTGATTGGGGTTTTTTTTTAATTCACATTCGATAGAAGGACGTGAATATAAGAACGATGTAGTAGTGAATTTATCTATGTATTTTGTAGGCTGCTTGTACTAAAATGTAATTGATGCTATTTACAGGACGTGGATACGAGACAGGTCCGCGGCCGTGAGGATTTCATTGCTACGAACATTTACAGCAGGTGGGTGATTCCTACCCTGGTCAAGTAGTTAATGCATACAGATTTAGATGCATGATCATCTTAAATGATCATGTTACCTTGACCCTGTTCTATTTATCTTATGCTTGATACTTTATCCGTTGGCTATTAACTCCTTGCTGCTATCATGTTTATGTTACCATGATTAGGAGTTATACATATAGATGATGTAAATAACTTAGAATTTGATTAAGTTAAATACAAGTAGTAAAGTCCGGATGACAACCTGATTGTAAATTGGGCAAAAAGGTCATCCGTAGGTAGATGATGTCTTGAACCTAGAGTTAATTCTAGTACCCCTTAGATTGCATGTTTCTACCGACCATGCATTATGTAAATGGTCGGGTGAATGGTATTTAGGGTGTCGCTACGGACCGGTGGTCCTAGTCTGATACGATCAGTTGAGTACGACTCTCTACAGGATAGAGAGTGCGTTGATCTGGTTAGCATGACCCTCTGTAGAATAGAGAGTCTATGGTGGATGTCTGTTTGTGAGACCTTACATTCATGTCATTTGCATGCACGCTGGCGACGATGTCTCCCTTGTGGTCGAGAGTGTCGCCAGTCATTCTGCCTCCACGGTTACTCATAGGAGGAGTAATCAGTGTGAGGGCAGAGCATTGTAGTGCCGCACTCTATCACTACAAACGGTGATAGTTGGATTTGCGTGTGTGGCACTCGACCACTCATGGGTAGTGACTGTCGGAGTGGCCAACAGCAGAGACCCCCATCGTGTAGCTTGCTCTTTACGCTTATATGCTACTCGATCATACTGCCCACTCGGCCACTCGAGAGTAGTGGTTGGTGTTGAGTTGGGACAGTTGTCATGCTCGAGCCACCGAGGCCACACTGGGGTCGTGGTAGCTTTAGGGTGAGCCGACATGACCATGCATGTTGCATTGCCGACTTATGACATTTTTGCATATTACCATATATATACATATATGCATGTATATATATATATATGGATGATTGTGATTAGCATGCGTATATAGATGCAGTCTATATATATATGCTTATTGTGACGCTGCATTTGTATGTACTATGTTTGTTGCATTTGTTTGCACATATTCATACATGTTATTACATTCTTCTGTATGGTAGTAGGCCATCACTTGTATACTGGTTAGTTATTCACTGTGATACCCTTGACCCATAACAGGATGTAGTATGAGTTAGTTCTATTCTTTATACCATATGTTGTGTATATGTGCTCAGGTTGGATAGGTGTAGCGTAGCGTATATCTGTGTATGTCTCATAGCCTTTTGGTTAGATGATATATACATGGATATATTATCATGCTAGTGATACTTGTAGATTTTACTGTCGAAATACATGTGATATTAATATACATGTTTATCTATTACCTGCTGAGTTTTACTCACTCCCACGGACCCTGGGTTTTTCTGTCGCCCAGGTAACAGGTAGAGATCTTCGTGACGACTTGGAGCTGCGCCGACGATCCATCCCATCTCCACATTTTGAGTCTCCCGAGGATTTGTGATTTGTATTGGTGTATGGATTTTGTTCTATGTATGGACTTCGTCTTTATGTTGTGGACGTCATTTTGTGTCAATGTTTTATGTACAGATTTTAGTACTGTGGTCTTGTCAGGTCGTGTACACCTGTATATTTTGGTATATTTTGTTGTGGGTATGTGTTTATGTTTCCGCTGTGTGTTTGATATACTTATATCTGTTATTATGTTGTTGTTGTGGGCCTACGAGCCTTGTATTAACCCGAGATGTTGCCACGTACAGGGGAGATGTCGTCCGTTTGATTTTCGGCACGGCATACTCCCGGGGGCGTGACAACTTTATTGGTATCAGAGCCGAAGGTTCTGCGATGTCATACAATGATTTTGTTTTCGAGTCTTGGATTCTCGGGAGTCGGTATATTTTTCGGTTTTGGTTTTTGTGAGATGGGATTGACAGCGGCATAAGCTCCGGGCAACACGAAGTAAGTATTCCTGATAATTTATACTTTAGTTAGATGCTTATCTAGACTTGTTCAATAGGTGAATACTGTCAGAGTCATGCCACCTGTTCAGACTCGTGGTCGAGGCCGTCCATCCAGGCGAGCAGCCAGAGGGAGGGGACGAGATACCGTTGAGACTGAGCCTGCTACTCAAGCACCACCTCAGCAAACCCCTATTGGTGATCCGGAGCCTCAGAATCCGAATACACCACTGACTATGCCAGAGCCCACAGAGTCCAGTAGGCTCAATGATAAGTCACGGATACTCGTGATAGCACGATCAGCCAAGGAGAAGTTCACCTTGTTCCGAGGGGAGTCCGACCCATGGATTGCCCGATCTTGGCTGGAAAATATGGAAGACACCTTCGAGTATATGAACTGCATAGATGTGGAGAAGGTGGGCCTTGCTGCATATCATCTCAGAGATCAGGCTGTCACTTGGTGGAAATTGCAGAAGACTCTATCTGGGGAGCGTGGGATTACTTGGGCCAGCTTTCGAGATGCTTTACGAGGCGATTTTCCTTCGGCGTTTTCTGGGCGCCGTCGAGTTTCTAAGCTCAAGCAAGGTGATCGTTCATGGAGTACAACGCAGAAGTTTACAGACTATCGTGGTTCGCTCTCATCCGGTAGCACATGATTGAGCCGGATGTACCGTCACCCAGGCTATTATATCGAGCGAGGATGTCAGGATCTAGCATTACCTCCTACAGGGAGGCATTGGACCGTGCCCTCTTTATCAAGATGACTTCCCAGCAAATCTCCAAGGAGAAAGATATCGAGAAACAGATGACTAAGGGCAAGTAGTAGAACCGTGGTTCACTGGGGACTCGTAAGAAAGGGAGCAAAGAAACTACACAGGTGCGACAAAAGGGATTTAGATTGCGAGAAGGGAAGTGTCCAACATCAGAGTTCTCTGGAGGGTCTCAGAAGAACCGTAAGAGTCAGAGCAGAAGTGGATGTTATAAATGCGGATCCGGAAGTCATAGAGCTCCAGAGTGTCCTTTGGAGCAGCCGGTTTGCTACTATTGCAAGCAACCCGGACATACTAGCCTAGTGTGTACGTTGAGAGCATAGTTGGAGTTTTCTGATAACTCTAACAAAAGAAGATCCAACCGGCGGCAAGCAGAGGAAGGGCCAGCGTATGCGATCTTTGGACAGAGGCAGCCAGTACCTCCACCAGCACACTTGTATCAGATGCAGGGAGGCGCTCCTACAGTGATGCCGACAGCGATCCAGTATCCTGCATCTCCGGTGATCTACTACCCAGGGGTATCTACACCGTCGTCGTTACCAGTCAGCTCTCATGGTTACCTTATGCACACTGACTCGATCTTGACACCTGAGTCGGACTCGGCCAGTGGAGGCACACTACTTCCTTGTCTGGGATGCAGCCGACAAATACCGAGACTGGACGAGTTTTTGCCATCACCAGAGATGAGGCACAGCGAGCTGAGGGATCAGTCATACGGGGTATGGTTTCAGTTTATACTATATATGCTAATACTTTGATTGATACCGGTAGTTCTCACTCATTCGTATCTAGAATATTTCTGGGTAGAGTAGGAAGGATCCCAAGGGTTCATTCTTGTGGGTTAGCAGTATCCTTGCCGTCAGGAGAGGTGCTGACTAGCCACCAAGAAATCAAGGGTTGCCCATTAGATTTTGACGGGCATATCCTTACAGTGGACCTCCAGGTGTTGGAAATGGTAGAGTTTGATATTATTCTCGGTATGGACTGGTTGGCCGCTTATCACGCTATAGTGGACTGTAGAGCAAGGGTGGTGACTTTCCGACCACCAGATCAACCATCTTGGGAATTTGTTGGTACTAGAGACGATGGATTATCCATTATATCAGCTTTACAGGCTCAGAAGTTATTGGCCCAGGGTTGTCAAGGTTATTTGCTATATCTGGTTAAAGTTGAGAACGAAGGACTACCACCCCTCTCTGATGTGCGAGTAGTCCGAGAGTATCCAGATGTATTTCCCGATGAACTTCCAGGCTTGCCACCTCCTAGGCAAGTTGAATTTCCGATAGAGGTGATTCCAGGAACCGCGCCTATATCGAAACCTCCTTATCGGATGGCGCCAAAGGAGCTGAATGAACTTAAAGTTCAACTGCAGGAATTGCTGGATAATGGATTCATCCGACCTAGTGTTTCACCATGGGGAGCACCGGTACTCTTTGTCAAGAAGAAGGATGGATCATTGCGGTTATGTATTGACTATCAGCAACTGAATGCAGTCACTGTTAAGAACAAATATCCACTGCCGAGGATAGAAGATTTGTTCGATCAGCTTAAGGATACATGTGTGTATTCTAAAATTGATCTGCGCTCAGGATATCATCAGCTTCGGATAAGAGATGAGGATGTTCAGAAAACAGCTTTCCGCACCCGTTATGGACATTACGAGTTTCTAGTGATGCCGTTCGGTCTCACGAATGCCCCAGCTGCATTTATGGACTTAATGAACCGGGTATTCCTGAGGTATATAGATCAGTTCGTAATAGTGTTCATCGACGATATATTGATTTATTCTCGATCCGAGGAAGAGCATGAACAACATCTGCGGATAGTATTGGAGATATTATGACAGGAGCAGTTGTATGCCAAGTTTAGCAAATGTGCGTTCTGGTTATCCTCAGTGGGTTTTCTTGGACATGTGGTGTCCAACAGAGGTATTTCTGTAGATCCCCAGAAGATTGAGGCGATTACCAGTTGGGAGCAGCCAAAATCAGTTCAGGAGGTCCGTAGTTTCCTTGGTCTGGCCGGGTATTATCGGAGATTCGTGGAGGGATTCTCGAGTATCACCATGCCACTCACTCGTCTGACTCGGAAAGGGGTCAAATTCACCTGGTCAGAGGCTTGTGAAACTAGCTTCCGGAAGCTTAAGCGACGGCTAGTGTCTGCACCAATCTTAGTGATTCCTTCTGGTGTTGATGGGATGGTTCTCTATACGAATGCTTCTATCCAAGGGTTGGGTGCAGTCCTGATGCAGTCCAACCGTGTGGTATCTTATGTCTCCCGTCAACTAAAAGATCACGAGAGAAATTACCCAGTGCATGATCTGGAGTTAGCCGCCATTATTTTCGCATTGAAGATATGGAGGCACTACTTGTATAGGATTACCTTTGAGATCTACACAGACCACAAAAATCTGAAGTATCTGTTTACACAGAAAGAGTTGAATCTGAGACAGAGACGGTGGATGGAGTATCTGAAAGATTACGACTGCACCATCCAGTATCATCCGGGAAAGGCTAATGTGGTAGCAGATGCGCTGAGCAGAAAGTCTCGTGGAGTTCTGGCCAGTCATCTGACAGCAGTTACTGACCTAGTTCGATAGTTCTCAGAGTTAGTAACCCCTTGTTTCCTTAGGGTATCCAATAAATAGACATTTATCAGACTTAGCATCCAATTTGTCTGATACAGTCCGCTTCACATAAGCAGGACAACCCCATATCTTCAAGTAAGATACATGAGGTTTCTTACTATTCCATATCTCATATAGAGTAGTTGAGACTACCTTGGTAGGCATTCTGTTTAACAAGTAAACAGCTGTCTGAAGTGCATAGCCCCAAAAGGACTTGGGAAGAGTCGCATGATTCATCATTGACCTGACCATGTCCAACAAGGTCCGGTTACGCCTCTCAGATACACCAATATGTTGTGGTGTATATGGCGGAGTCCATTGAGACAATATACCATTGTCTCTTAGATAATCAAGAAACTCTTGATTTAAGTATTCACCACCTCGATCCGATCGAAGTATTTTAATACTCTTGTCATGTTGTTTCTCTACTTCATTTCTGAATTCTTTGAACCTTTCAAAGGCTTCAGACTCGTGTTTCATCAAGAACACATACCCAAACCGTGAGTGATCATCGGTGAAGGTAATGAAGTAGTTATAGCCTCCTAAAGCTTGAGTTGACATAGGTCCACATACATCAGTATGTATTAGACCTAATAACTCTCCTACTCGTTCACCTTTTCTAGTAAAAGGTAACTTAGTCATCTTGCCTTTTAAGCATGATTTGCATGTATCGTATGAATCCAATTCAAACGATTCCAGAATTCCACATCGGTGTAATTCGGACATGCATTTCTTGCTTACATGGCCAAGACGACAATGCCACATATAGGAGTCTATTTGATTATCCTTTCGAGCACACTTGTTGCTCGCTTCGATATTGCAAATGTCACTGGATACGTCCAACGTATAAACACCATTGCTTAAAGTTCCAGTCCCATAAAGAACTCCATTTAAAGTTATGTAACAACAATTGTTACTAAAAGTCAAATGGTACCCATTTCTATTTAAACAAGAAATCTAAATGATGTTCTTTATCAACAAAGGAACATAAAAGCAATTGTCCAGTTCTAAGACAAGTCCTACAGGGAGTTCCAACAAATACGTTCCGATGGCGAGTGCAGCAACCGTTGCTCCATTCCCAACACGTAAATTTGACTCTCCCTTGACGAGTCTTCTTCTATTCCTTAGCCCATATATGTCATTACATATATGTGAACCACACCCAGTATCAAATACCCAAGTGTCTGAGGAAATAGAATGACAATCAATAAAGAAGATTTCTGAAGAAGATGGGGCATCCGATGCCTTATCCTTCTTCACGGACTCAAGATAAATCTTGCACTTTCTTCAGAATGGCCCTACTTGCCATAATGATGGCAAGTGCCCTTTATGGTTACGCCTTTTTAGCCTTTTTCTTCTTCCCCTTCTGTTGTTCCTTTGACTCCCTCTTAGAACCTTTCTTCGAGGAATCAACTAACAACACCGTCCCCTACTCATGCTTCTCAGAAGGCTCCACAATCTTCAGCATGTTGAGCAGTACCACAGATGAACCTTCTTGCATCTCAAAGGTGAAGAGGAGCTTGGAGACTTCGAACCTTTCGAATCTCACTTGCTTATCAAACAACTCATAAAGATGAAGGACTACGATATGAGCATCCATATGCTCATGCTACTTTCGTAGCTTGGGTTCCATCGCGGCTAGCATGATGCAACTTGTCAGTTCAGAATCAGTCACATGTTTCTGATAGACCAACAATTGGTCCGGAGTTGCATCGTCACTAGGATGGGCGGGAAGAGGCGCTTCGAGGACATACGCAAGCTTTTCACCTTGAGAACAATTCTCAAGTTTCTAAGCCAGTCCAAGAAGTTCGGCCCAGTCAATTTATTCGAATCCAAAATGGAACGCAAATTAAAAGACAACATGATCAATTTTAGAAATACAAAACGAGCATATATGAGAAAGATGATTTTTAAAATGCATCAATATACATTTATAAATCCCATTCATTTTTCGAATTTCAAAAACCCCAAAATCACTTCGGGAGATCGTAGGTCCATCTCCGAATGGGCTGATATCCATCATAGTTATGAACAACCTTAGAGAGAGTCCAACAAGCCATTCATAACTACGACAGTAGGTATCATCTATACCGATTGCATATCACGTATATGCAACTATCACAATGTGCTATCAACTAATTGAATGTTCACACATACATCGGGTTGTTAACACATTAATAAGTATGCATCATATGCATAGCACCCAACTTCACCTCCCTTTACATCGACCTTGGAGAGAGTCCAACAAGCCGATGCTCCAGGTTAAAGCCAACCCATTAATCGGGAAATAGTTTTAATATGGTTAGAGCGCATTCAAGCAATTAGCCCAGCTTGGAGAGAGTCCAACAACCAAAGCTAACGATTGACCTCTGACTCTTACCATATTAGTATTAAACTATTCCATGGTTTGAACATGTTCGGGTTCAAGCCGGGCTTGGAGAGAGTCCAACAACCCAAACAAGAAACGGAACTCTGGTTCTAACCATATTAATGGAAGGTGTAGGCTTTAATATTGTTTAAAGGTTTTTATGTCTCATCCTCTTTGCATGCAAATAACTATTATCTACATGGCATGACATACATGACATACATCTACATGTCACAACACGCATGACATTATGATATGCATCTAATGCAATTACATGTCATACAATTATGTCATGTACATAATTTCCTTATTTGTCATAACTATTTATGGAAATAAAATATGTTTAAGATTTGATTCTCCAAATCAAATCATGATTAAATTAGGAAACAAATTTCCAAATCTAATCACATATTTTATTTGTGGAAATAGTTGATTAAGGAAAGTCAATTTCCGGTTACGTATTGCTTGAAATCATCAAGGACAACTTGAAATAAAATATTTTAAGATTTGATTTCCCAAATCAAATCATGATTAAATTAGGAAACAAATTTCCAGAATATAATCAAATATTTTATTTATGGAAAATATCAATTTCCATAAATACTTCCAATTTTCCAAAAGTGGAAGATTTCCATAAATACTTCTAGACTTTCCAAAATTGAAAAATTTCCATAAATACTTCTAAATTTCCAAAATTAGAAAATTTCCAGAAATAACATTATGACTATCGCAAAACCATTTTACGATTATATCGAAACACAACCTGGGCTCTGATACCACTGTTGGGTTTCCGGCACCTCGGCATGTGTGTTCGATCACGTTTCGTAAACATGAACACAAAAAATAATAAATCTACATTTATTACAACACACACAACACCGCATGCATATTACAACAAGTGTAGACATAACAGTAAATTTAAATTTGCAATAAAGGAAATTTATCTACGTTATACCTTTTCGTATGGCGTGTAGCGGGAGCGACATCAACCGGAACGATCCTCGTAAGAATCGTCTCTATCCGTATCCACGCCGAGCTCCTCGGGATGACTTCGCTAAGTCACGAGCTTCGTCTTCGTACGGGTTACTAGCCTCGTGTTGAAGGCGACGTGATCGAGAGATGATCATGATCGAATCAAATTCGGATCCTAATACGAGTCCTCAAAACTCGCTTCTCCGAGAGGTATTCGTCAACCAATTGGCCAGAATCGCCGTCCTCCACCTCAGAGGATTACGGAGATCGAATCCCCATAAGTTAGCGCTGTCGGGCTTTAACCGTCGTCAAGCGGCGGCTCCGAGGAGAACAAGCTGTCCAGAAAACTGGACAGCTTTGGTGGAGGTGATAGGCGCCGGCCAACCACAGGAGATAGAGCTCACCTTGATGCCAAACTTGAAGGAGATCACCGGAGCACTAACCGGCAGCAGCTCGACGCCGGCGAGGGGAAGGAAGCAGCCTTGGCGCCGGTTGGAGCCTCAAGGTGGGCGGCGGCAAGGAGGAGGAGAGTTAGCTCCGAATTTCTCCAAGGAGAGGTGGGCGGCAACTTAGGGTTGTGGATTAGGGCTTAATTATCCCTTAAGCCCTCTTTTATAGAGAACTAATTCTCTTAATGGTTATTGGATCATAACCATTAGGCCCGTTAACCCGCTCCATTAAGATAAGTTAAAATAAACCAAACCATGATGGTTTATTTTAAGTTAAAAACGAACGAACCAACTTTTGGTTCATTCATTTAAAATAAACCAAACCCTTTGGTTTATTCTCCTCCATTGGATTAGAACCAAACCATTTTGGTTCATCCATTATGTCTTCATAAGACACGGCCCATCCACGCTTCCATTGCGACTGAAATGATTTCATGCTCGCTTCATGTTTGGTCTAACCAAACCTAGTTTCTATCGGTCTGAGAATCCCATTCTCAAGCTCGTTTTAAATCCTTTGGATTACACTCGTTGTACGTGTGACCAAATAGGTTCTCGGTTTATGTTGGCCATCTATAATTAACCTTTAATTATAGAACGATCATGAGTGACACCTAGTAGTACATCATGATCCCCAATTAACCGAAAAGATCAACGGTTGATCCAGAACTATTTCTGAAACCCTTCAGCAGCTCGAATGATACGTGCCCCATTCCCTTCACTCATCTTATACCCACTTGGTTCAGGACATGGTCTATTGTGTCAGTCCCCACTAGGCTGACTACGTCACACCTAGCCCAATTATAATTTCCTCGTCCTACGTATTCTTGTTCCTCCACATGTATCGAAGATTACCTTACTCTAAACATGTAATGATTTGGCCAAAGACTTTAGTAACAATCCGACGAGAGGCCATGGGTATACATCTCCTGCAAGGAGTGGTGAATCCTTTATAGGTTATTCAAACACCTTCGATCACTTCGACTTATACCCAATCATCCCGGGTCCACATCTCCTTAGAGATGTTTGCTTAAGATGTCAAAGCATAAGTCTCCATGATCAAGATGACTTGAATACCGCAAGTCTAAGGAACATCGCACTTAAGCCACAGTAAGAACTTCATTGACATATCTATATATGCAGAGAACCATATGAAGTCTTACGGCTGGTCACTCCAATGAACTAGTTACCATAACTAGCATCCACGATTAACTCCGGACATCACAATGTCTCGGCCCGGTGAGAATCGGTTTGCTTGGATACACCAGGAGTATACCTCGTGCTAGTCTCGACAGAATTGATGGTGTCCAAATCCATCAATTCATCGACTAGGGATAATTCCGATACATCACAATTACACATGTAGAGATACTCACTAGTTGTGATCCAATCACAAATTCTCTCCTGCTGTGAATCGTATCGTGGACATTCAGTAAATGAGTTTAAGATCCAATCAAATACATAAAACATGTATACTCAAATAGTGAATCTTCATTTATCATATAAATGGTTCATACATAAGGCGATTGCCTTAGGACATCTCTCATATATTACTAACACACACCATGGAGGCGCTCACCCCTATTCAGTCCATCCCACTCCCAGCGTGGATGTTAAAGTTGAATCTTTTTCAACCACCAGGATGAGATTTCTCTCGGAGCACCCCACGACCTGCGTGGCTCCTCCTGCTAAATCTTCTTCAACAGCTAGGACCACAAGGGAGTTTTCTCCATCTCATTTTCTTTTCTTTTTCTTTGTATATATATCTCTTTTACTTCATTTGTTTTTATTTTAGATGTTATGTTTTGTTTGTTGAGTTTTTGTTTTGTTGGGATTTTCAAATAAATTTCCTAAGCATTTTTTTATATCATCTTAGAAGTCGTAAAAGCTAGTTATATTTGATTATCGAGTTTCGGGGATTTATTGTCATGAATGGATTATTTGATTGTAGTGGTTACTACTTGCTGATGGATTCTATGTTGATAGATTGAGTTGATTATTTTTGTTTACCTAGTAAGGATTGAGCATATTTTTATTGCTTGTGTGTGGTGCACTTGTGGTTATTGTAACTCTAGAACTTACTTTGATTCTTTCGAGACCACACAACAATAGGTTTGCATGATTATTATGAAGGCAATCACATTTGTTTTCCTTCGCTTCTTTTATCGGCACATGCTTATTGAATAACATTCTAGTCGTTCATAATTTCTATTTTTCTTTCCTACCATTACTTTCATTTCCATTTCTATTTCTGGATGTGGAATGCTTGGATGTTCCATGATGAGTGTTTTGCCTAGGATGGACAAAAATTTAAGTGTGGGGGAGAGGAGTAGCTCAGGGAAATTTAGTGTTAGCATAGGCAAGTCGTGCTTGATCACCATGAGCTAGCCATGCTCTTTATCTTTTTAGCTGAGCTTGATGTTGAAACCTAGGGAAGTGCACTACATGATTATTTTTTTAGCTGAGTTTGAAAAAAAAACTGAAAAAAAAGTTGGAAAAAATAAATTGGGTGCCCATGAAATAAAAAAAAATATTGTGAAAATTTTGACATGTTGTGTCATTTTTATTTATGTGTGATAGTATTTTTATTAACGACATCTCTTGTTACAATTATTGAGAGATTTATTGTATATCATTAGTAGATTTGTATTGAAGAATATGATAAGGGTTGTTTACATGTTTATTGGGTTGGAAGAAAAAAAATTTAGGGCAATGCTTCCTTGTACTCATCTATGTAGCATTCCATTATTTCCATATCTTCTTGCATTTCTTTAGCTATTTCATTTCTTATCTTTCTTTCCTTTTGCACATATTGTCATTTTTCTTGTATTCATGTTTCCCTTACATTCTTAATAAGCCTTCAGTGATTGTGCATTCTTATGTATATATAGTGGTGAAGGTAGAAGAAAAGCAAGCATATGGTAGTTCATAAACCATGAGTAGCTTGAGTGAACTCCACTATTACATGCTTATGAGAGCGAGAAAAACCATCACTTATCTTTTGAGGCTTAATCATTCTTAGTATATTCATAATGGATTGAAGTCACCATGTGTGTTAACCTGTGTAAGATTTGAGTCCATGATTGCTTGAGTCTTCGAGAATTGACAATCCTAAGTAACTTTCTTTCACGATTTTAATTTCTATGTATGATTGGAAATTGCTAGGGAAATATATTTTTTGTTTTCTTTACTTGCTCGGGACATGCAAGAATAAGTCTGGGGGAATCGATAACTATCATTTTGTCGTATTATTTTGGTCCTTAATGTCACTATTTTAATCCTCTCGTGTGTTTAATTGTTGATTGTTTACATGTTTTATGAGTTGGATCATCTTTTGAACCTCATTGTAAATCCTCCTAAATTTTGGACTTATATGCAAATTTTACATCTTAATTGTAGGAGATCAAGATGACCCACTGGACTGGACTTGAGTTAGCTCAAATGTGGCTTCATCTAGGGTCATAAAGGACATTTCAAGATGGATTAATCTGAGCCCTTCATCAAGATCAGAAGAGTTTAATCAAAGGGATCAGATCTGAGCAATATGGACTATCCAATGAAAGTAGCTGATTCTGAGCCATCTATCCAGATCTGGAGAGATTCAGTCCATACATTTAGATCTGGACATCTGAGCCCTTCATCCAGATTCGACCGATCATGATTATCCCTTCAGATTGATCAAATCCATTCTTTCAAAATTGGAGGAATCTGAGCCATTGGATGCACAGCCAGCTTAATCGATTAATCAACTTAATCAAACCCTAACTCTAATCGACGACTGAGATCGAAGGGGATTTGATCAGATGGCCATGGAAAATGCAGCTTATAAATCAAGATTTTCCCCTTCGCGCAGGGAGCCGGCTCCGCCCCATCTTCACGTGATGATCTTCACACGACACCACCGTCGCCACACTCTCCATTTCCTCGCCGGTTGCCGGAGAGGGAAAGGGAATTCCCTCCTTCTCCATCATCTCTTCCCCTTCATTGCGTGACATCCACAGCCGACAAACTTCATCTTCTTCCTCGCGTGAGAGGAGAAACGGAGAGCTGGGATCTCAGCTGCTGCTCCGCCGGAATCAGTTGTCACCACTCATCTCCTCCTCCACTGTCGTTTCTTCACCGCCGGCAGCCATCATCTCCGCCCGATCACAGTTTGTCAGCCATCCGTTCCACCTCCGAGCTCTGTCGTCGTCGACCAATCGGAGAGGGGATTCCCCTCTGATCGGTTCAGCCAACTCCTTCACCATCATCCCTGCTCCACCTCCGATCGGAGGTGCCATCCACATTTCCATCCAACCAAGGATTGCAAGCCTTCCATTGATGTGTTTTGAATGTTGCTTGGTTTAGTTTGTATTGAATGTTTGTAATCAAATTCACCTTTCATGTTTAGAATTGCATGCACTTAGTTTGATTTCTTTCATGCTTACCTAGTGTTTGATAAAATGCTTGAATGAGTTAGTTTAATGTCTTGTGAGTTTTAATTAGGTTGAATGTTAGAGTTTATGTGCTTTGATTAGATGCATGTAGATTAGGATGCTTAATTTATGGTTCCTTTAATTTCGTCGCAATTGTAGTTAAGTAGTTGCTTTCTTTTAATCATGTTCATGCATTAGATTTTATTGATGCATTGATTATTCCATTTGGTTGTTAGTTAAATCTCTTCTTCCCTTGAGCCCTAGCAGCCGCCTCCACCTTGCTTCCATCCATTTTCCTCCACGGATTCCAGGAAGAACCGCTTCATCGAGAGGTTTCGGCGTCGTCCTCCATCTCCATAGCTCATCCACCATCTCCTTCGAATTCGAGGAGGAGTTCCACCCCGATGATACTTCTTTGAGCTCAACCGGATCTCGAGAGTTCGGAGCATCCATCAAACTACTGGATTCAAAAGTTTGCACCATCCCACATCCACTGCCATTTGTGGAGTCACGATCGAGCTTCGTTGGACTTAATCGGAGGAACTTATTCATTCACCGGCCCTATCTTGGGTTGATTAGATCATTTATTTCCTCTTCTAGTTTTTGTTGATTTAATTTCTACATTGCTTGATTCAGTTGTTGCATATTAGTTTAGAGTTTTAATTACCTTGCAACCGTAGGTTAGAGCTCAAATTCCAAACCCCCATCTTCAATAGAAAACCCAAAGGAATAATTAGAAATCCTAAGTTTACTATTCTATCAATTACACTCGTTGGTAAACGATTCAGGCCATTCACTATGCTGGGTTTGGTAATTAATTTGTAATGGTACCACGACACAAAATATCGTTATCAACTGCACAATGCTAAAAGTCGACTGCTAGGCCATTTCCTATAGTCAAACTTCAATTGACTCCATCAGTCAACTGGTCATAGTCCCAGTCGACTAATACAAGTCGACTCGGCTGCCAAGTGTCAAGACACTTGATCAGTCGACTAGTCCATAACCCCAGTCGACTGACAAACTTCAAACATGAGATTTAGCCCTAAGTATGATGCCCTCATACTTGCTAGACCACCCTTAGCCTAGACCTAAGCCTTTTAGCCACCTCCGTCAACCTCACGCCTATCAGATCCCTCCAAGTCATCCATGACTTGTTCATCCATACTCTAGCCTTTAAGTGCTTCCATCGACTATTGTCATGCTAAGTTGGTATATACCGTCAAGGCACATTGAGGTTAAGCTTCCAAGACTACCGCTTGGACTTTACGCCGCCAACCATTGGACTTATGCTATCAAGACTCTACCCTTGGACTTTACGTCGCCAATATCACCCCTTGGACTTCCCTTGCCAACTCATGTTGAACTTTTCATTTGCCAAGACTCAAGCTTGGACTTTCCTTGTCAACCCATGTTGGACTTTCCAATTACCAAGACTCAAGTTTGGACTTTCCTTGCCAACCCATGTTGGACTTTCCAATTGCCAAGACTTAAGCTTGGACTTTCCCTTGACAAGACCCATGCTTGGACTTTCCATGCCAAGTACCTATAACTTGGACTTTTCATGCCAAGTACACAAGACTTGGACTTCTCCATCATATGGTTAACCCCATGTCAACCATATAGTCAAACAATGATCAAACCATCATCAAACATCAAAATGTCACTCAAGTCCTGTCAATCATGATCCGAGTCGATTGCACCAACAATCTCCCCAAAACATTGTCAAACATCAAAACACTACTCAAGTCCAACTCAAGTCTGGTTAATTATGACCTGGGTCGATTGCACCAACAATCTCCTCCTTTTTGATGTTTGACAAAAACCACAAAACCATTGAGTTAGGCTACCTAACTCAAATCTCCTTACCAATTCTCTCAAATTGGTAATTTCATAAATTCTCTCCCTTTTTGACACACATCAAAAAGGTTCTCCTCAAGGAGATCAATGTCTCATATCCCAATGAGATCTTACAATCTCTCCCTTGGTCCAAAAACATCTAGGATGTCTTCACTCTTCCTAGTGATAAGTCCCATATCACTTAAGAGAGACTTCCTATAAACTCTCCCAATTCTCCCCCTCATGAGGAAGAAAATATCCATCATCCCATGACGGATACCTCCCCCTAAAGGCTTGCTCTCCCTTGACCATTGCACCGATAATGTCCTTGGAGAGTCCCTAAGCCTATGGGAACACTAAACCATCAAAATTAAGGACAAAAGTTCAAACATGAACTCTCACACACCTTAAAATTGATACACACCCTAAACAACTCTTCTAATCTATATCCAATGGATTTTCACCCTTTCCAATGCTTTCCAAAGTATATCCTAGGGTTAGGAGCAGTTAGGGCAACCTAACCTAGCTAAAACATGGGCTAAACATCCTTGTTTATCCAAAATCAACTCGATACGACTCACAATACCAATGATCACGTTGGCTTTGATTCGCCATAAATCAAAATTCAAAAATGATTTTCAAAAAATCATAAGTAAATATACGTGTTTTGAAAAATCTTGAGAATTCATACGTACATTACTTATAACAAATAAAATGGGTGAAAAATATTTAAAAAATAAATTACCCATAAAATTAGGAGATTGATACAAAGTTCAAAACCATTGAAAAGTTCAATATTTTGTCCCTACTTTATATCAACTTCATCAATGGTGATTGCTATCAAAAGATAGACTTCACAAAGGTTTTCTAAAATGATTTTAAAATGTTTTTGAAAACCTATATTGGATCATGATCAATGAGCTCAATGCACATTACTTGCACATTAGCTTTCCCCATGATCCACCATGGTATTAGATGAGTTTGAGTTCATCTAGATGCAAGAACTATGCACCTTGAACTTAACTCATTTCCTAGCATCTCACATGTGTCTAGGGTGTTTGAAAACACAAACATGTCAATTTGATGTGAGATGTGGGTATTTGTTATCCTAATCTAAGGTCTCATGTATTTTTTAAGGCAACTATACTTGATTCTCTTATACATGGGACTTCAAGTTATGTCAATTGTCCTTAAATCAATTTTAATTAATGCATGAATGATCATGGCATAAATGATAACATAAATAAACATGGTCAATGATCATGATGTTGTTAGGGCAATCTCTTGCCGTGATATGGTTTTGATGGTGTGGCAAAGGGTTTAAGTTAGTTTGATATGTTGATGTGATATGTGCGTTGAAGTCGTGCAGGACTTAGTAATTCGCACATGGAGCCGTGGCAAGTTTCACATCTCATGACTCGTGCCTTGAGTCGGTGAAGGATAGCTTTGCGGAAGCCGTGCGCTTGGAGCATCCGAGGGACCGCCGGACGAGAAGCTTGGAGTGAAGCCGGAGGAAGTAGACTTCGAGGCAAGAGACGCGAAGGAGCATTACAGAGTCGTGCGCCTGATGCTGCCGAGGGACATGGCCGAGAACGAAGAGAACTTCGAAGGCGAGGGACTCCGAGAAATGAGAGTGAGCGATTGTAACCCGGGGAAGGGTAGCTCTTAGGTGAAACTTGGCCATTTGGCCAAGTGTCGGATGGGTTTTTCGACACCGGTCGCCATGTCATGGCGATCGGCTGCTCTGAGTCAAGTGAGTTCGACTGGTATCTCGATTGCGGGATTGTGATCGCGCCATCGATCGGCGATCGGCCAAGATACCATCGATCGCGAAAGCGGCCGATCATTCTGAAAGCGTGATCGGCCCGATAGATAAGGGTTGACCCGCGAACCGTAGGCCCAAGCGGCCGACTACGGAGGCGGCAGTTGAGGTCCATCGAGCCCTCTCTATAAAAAGAGAGGGTGTAAGCCTTTGAGAGGCTAATGCTTATACTCCAAACGATCTTCCTAGTGCCCCACAAGCTCTAAACTCTTCTTACTTGTCTTTACTTCAATCCTATTGTAAGAAGAGTGATCTTGGTTGTAAAGGTTACCTCCACCTAGCTTTGTGCAAAGGAGAGACCGATAGTGATTGGTTTTGGCGGAGTGATTCACCGTGGACGAATCGGACCGTGGATTAGCGGCGTAGCCGTGAACCACGTTATATCTCGGTGTTTGTATTGCTTGTTTTATTGTTTGTCTTTTGCTTTGTATTTGTATATTTCGCTTGCGCTAATCTTTTGTAGACGAACAATTTACGACGTCTAACGTACGAGGGCTATTCACCCCCCTCTAGCCGGCCATATCGATTCCTTACAAGTGGTATCAGAGCCAGGTTGCTTGTCACCGGACTAACCGCCACAACAAGCCCTACATCAAAAATGGCCGGCTCCAACATCCACCCTCCGAAGTTTGAAGGAGAATTCGCTTGGTGGAAGAAGCGAATGGAGGTATTTTTCGAAACGGATTTTGATATAATGATTACAATGGAATCCGGTTTCGTTTTGCCTAGGGATGAAGAAGGGAAGCCAATAGAGAAATCTAGGTGGACCAAGAGGCAAAGAGAGGAGCACCTTGCAAACTCCAAAGCCAAGCACCATCTCTACAATGTGCTCCCCCAACAAGAAATCAACCGAATAGGAGAATGCCTAAGCGCCAAGGAGATGTGGGAGAAGCTAATTGAGCTTCATGAAGGCACATCCGAGGCAAAGCTAGCAAGGAGAGATCTCCTCCGCTCCCAACTATCCAACATCAAATTAGAAAAGGGAGAAAAGGTAATTTCTTTGCATTCTAGATTCAAAGAAATTTTAAATGGACTAACAAGTGTAGGTGAGAAGCTATCAAACCGGGATATGGTAATGAAGGCCATAGATGCCTTTCCCCGGTCCTCAAAGTGGAGCTCCATGGTGGACTCATTCTATATCTCAAAGAATTTAGAAGTGAGCACCTTGGAGGAGTTCTTCTCAACAATGGAACTCCACGAAACTAGACTTGAGGGAATACAAGAGGAGCCTAAAATTCAACCCTCAAGAGGAGTAGCACTATTGGCAAGTAAGGGGAAGAAGAAGATGGAAATCCCCTCCTCCTCCGATGACGAAGCGTCTTCCTCCTCCTCCATGGATAGCACCGAAGAAGCCTATATGGTAAGGAGGGTAAGACGTGCATTTAAGAATTTTAGATTTGATAAATCTAATGATAGGAATAGAAGACCAAGGGGGAAGGTCATATGCTATAACTGCCAAGGAGAGGGACACATAAGGGACAATTGTCCCCTCCTAAACAAAAGCAAAGAAGAGAAGAAAAAGAAAGAAGAGAAGAGGAAGAAGAAGAAGGGGAGCAAGAGAAAGGAAGAGGAGAAGAAAACAAAGGAGAAGGGAAAGGCTAAGGCTCTCAAGGCAAGGACTTGGGATGATCCATCTTCATCCTCCTCATCATCATCGGAAGAGGAGAATGCCTTTGTCACCAATTTGGCCTTGATGGCCTTTGATGACTTGGATTGCTCTTCATCCGAAAATGAAGGATCAAGCTCAAGAGGAGAGAGCTCAAGTGAAGGGGGAGCCTCCTCCACATCATCATCCTCCTCATCATCCGAAGAAGAAGAGGACATGGAGACTATGGTAACAAATCTAACCCCCAAGAAAATAGTTTCCATGGTTTCTAGTTTAACTAAGGACCTATTTAGAGCAAAGAAGAAAAACAAAAGCATGCTAGATCAAATCAAGGACCTAGAACAAAAATTAGAAAAGGCATGCTTAAATGAAAATGAAAATATTTCTTCTAGCTTAGATGATGCATGCTCACATGATTATATGCCTTTAAATGTTAATGATGCATGCATAGAGGAAAATAGGGTATTAAGGGAAAAGGTAGATTACTTAACCAAAGCCCTAGAGAAATTCACTATTGGCTCCAACACATTAAATATGATCTTAGGGAGCCAAAGAGCTAGTTTCAACAAGAAAGGCCTAGGCTATAAAGAGAAGAAAAATGAAAAGGCCTATAAATGCCTAATAGCTAGGGGACAAGATAAAAAGAAGGTAATTGCTAAGAAATGGATCCCCAAGGAATATTTAGTGAACCCAATAGGAAAGAATCTATTTTGGGCTCCAAAATCCATCCTTAAGGGTTAGAATAACCCTAGGGTAGTCAACCATATGAACTTGACCTATATCATATTTTGGTTGACTTAGGATGACGGGACAACATTTTTTAGATAGTGTTGGGTGATGATAACGTACCCATAAATAGGTAATAACGCTTAAATCATGATGATTGTTGTAATTCCTATGTATGTTTTAAATCATGATTTATGATTTTGAAATTTGGCACGTTATCACTAGAAATAGGTTTAAATCATGCTTTAGGTGATAATTTGCTTATTATCATCATATAATACCTAATGCATGACTACTATTTGATGAAAACATGAGTTTCATGATCATAATGTAGAATTGATTGATATATGTCATTATGATCATGTAGAATGTTAGGTTGATACTTAACCATGATAGAATTGCATGAATATATGGGTTAAGTATATACAAATACCCCCCTAGGATACATCTCACACTCACTATAGGCTACCTTGATTGCAAACTTAGCATGGGTGAGATATTAGGATGATACAAATGTCCACTAATGCCTATGGCATTTAGATGGTCATTTAAAGTATCAACATAGCAATAATAGACCAATCATGGGGAAGGCTTATGTTTAATTCATAGACATATTGCCCAAAGATCATGGTTGGATATATCATATGTTTTCAAAACAATTTCTTACCCTAAAATACATGTATTCATGTTTTGAAACAATTGGATGCAAAACTAGGTAGCTAACTTGATACTAGAATGCTCAAAAACTAGTGGTTTTTCAAGTGTTTGGATTTTTGGAAAAAACAAGAAAATATAATGAGTTTTCATGAAAAACTATTTTTCCTTGATAGATATACTTAAAAGAAATATGTTCCCCAAATTTCATGATTTTTCAAATTTTCTGGAATTTATAATGCATTTCTGAAATTCGTCCAGAAAATCAGAAATATGGATTCATTTGTGCCAGTCGACTGCCATACTGATAGCAATGATCAGTAATATAAATCAGAATATTGAAGGCCGAATTCAGTTTGTAAACCTCCTACAAGTGGTAGAAATATACTTAATGCCATCAACAAGTGGTAGCCAATTTTAAATCAACTTGTCATATTTTTCCTCTATTATACTTGATGCCATGAGCTTATAACTTAGTGTTAATCTTTTTGATGGTGTCAAAGGGGGAGAAATAAGTATGTTTAAGTTAATCACATTAGGGGGAGAAATATATTGTAGGGGGAGAAATATATGATAAGGGGAGAAAATTTGCATGGAGAGTTTCATGGATTAAGGGGGAGTTGCATGTTGCTATATCATGTTTATCTTTACATGCTTTCTTACCTTAGAATTTATATCAAATGTTTTTACCTAACTTAAACGGATTGCCACACATCAAAAAGGGGGAGATTGTTAGGGCAATCTCTTGCCGTGATATGGTTTTGATGGTGTGGCAAAGGGTTTAAGTTAGTTTGATATGTTGATGTGATATGTGCGTTGAAGTCGTGCAGGACTTAGTAATTCGCACATGGAGCCGTGGCGAGTTTCACATCTCATGACTCGTGCCTTGAGTCGGTGAAGGATAGCTTTGCGGAAGCCGTGCGCTTGGAGCATCCGAGGGACCGCCGGACGAGAAGCTTGGAGTGAAGCCGGAGGAAGTAGACTTAGAGGCAAGAGACGCGAAGGAGCATTGCAGAGCCGTGCGCCTGATGCTGCCGAGGGACGTGGCCGCGAACGAAGAGAACCGGCGAGGACTCAGAAATGAGAGTGGCGATTGTAACCCGGGAAGGGTAGCTCTTAGGTGAAACTTGGCCATTTGGCCAAGTGTTTCGGATGGGTTTTCGACACGATCGACTACCATGTCATGGCAATGATCGGCTTCCGAGTCGAGTGAGTTCGACCGTATACGATCGACGGATTGTGCGCGCGATCGCGCCATACGTGGCCGATCATTGCCAAGACCATCGATCGGCGCTAAGCGCGATCGGATAGATAAGGGTTCGCGCAGAACCGTTCGTAGCCGAGGCGATCGACTACGGCGGCGATCGTGATGAGGTCCATCGATCATTGCGCCAAGAGTTCCGTTGGACTACAACGGTCGGGATCCGACGTGTTCGGAGGCCGTTGTAGTGCGGTCGGTCGCCAAGGCGGCGAGCCCTCTCTATAAAAAGAGAGGGTGTAAGCCTTTGAGAGGCTAATGCTTATACTCCAAACGATCTTCCTAGTGCCCCACAAGCTCTAAACTCTTCTTACTTGTCTTTACTTCAATCCTATTGTAAGAAGAGTGATCTTGGTTGTAAAGGTTACCTCCACCTAGCTTTGTGCAAAGGAGAGACCGATAGTGATTGGTTTTGGCGGAGTGATTCACCGTGGACGAATCGGACCGTGGATTAGCGGCGTAGCCGTGAACCACGTTATATCTCGGTGTTTGTATTGCTTGTTTTATTGTTTGTCTTTTGCTTTGTATTTGTATATTCCGCTTGCGCTAATCTTTTGTAGACGAGCAATTTACGACGTCCAACGTACGAGGGCTATTCACCCCCCTCTAGCCGGCCATATCGATTCCTTACAGATGTCATGGCATAAATATAAACCTAAGCACACATGACATAAAAATAAACCTAAGCATGATCATGACATATTATATGATAAAAATATATATGATGTCATGACATGATATATGACAAATAAAGCATGGCAAATAAAAGTAATAGGTATAACAATACCTAAATTTTAATATTGATTGCCATTTGTTATGATTAATTTCATTTTTCCATATAATCACTCATCCCCTAAGTGTGCCAAAAACTCAAAATGGCACACCAAGACTCTAAGACCTAAATGTGTCAATTTGATCAATTTATCAAACTTCTTAAATAATATTGGCACATCCTAAAATCTTTTAGGATTTAAGTTCAAACCTATTTCCAAGGTATCCATAACCTTAAAAATGACCTAAAGTGACACCTTTACCATGGTTAGGTTAACTACCCATCCATTTAAAGTTGGCACACCCTAACCCATTTAGTGTGAATCGATCACGCTCCTAGGAATCCAATACCTATTGGAGCTCCTTGGGTTAACTAGGTATTTCTTAGGGATAACTTCTCTAGATACCCTCCTAATGACCCTTCTAGGCTTGGTGGCCTTGGTCATTTGGGTCTTACCTAGATTAGCTCTAGGGGTAACTCCCCTTATAACCTTCTTAGTGGCTTTCCTAGGTTTTTTCGAAACCTTAGCCACTAGACATTTGCCATGGTTAACCTTAGGGATAACTTCCCTAGTAACCTTGTCTTTCCTAGACCTAGTACTAGTTCCATAATCAAATGAAACATTGTGATAGGTAGGCTTATTTACCTTGGACCTAGGCTTGTAGCTCAAGCCTCTCTTGCCCATAGATGAGCCTTGCCTCCTAGACCCTAGGCTTTGACTCCTAGATCCTAAATTTTGGCAATTTGACCCTTTAATTTGATTTTGTATCTTTGCAAGGGTCTTTTCCAATATCTTAAGCCTTGACCTCAAGGCTTGGTTCTCTAGTTCCAATCTTCCCAATTTTGAATTTTCATTTATCCTTTGGGAAGGATTCCTCCTAGGAATATGTCTAGAATTCTTGGAGTTAAGACCTAAATGGTTTTTTATCTTCCTAATACTTTCCTTAGGTGAAATTGTTTTAGGGACATTAGTCTTAAATTTTTCTTTATTCCTAACATGGCAAGACTTTGTACCTAAGTAATAAAGTTTACTATTTCTAGCATGCTCTTTATGATAAATAGCAAGATTACTTCTAACATGCTTATGAACATTAAAATGTGAAGGTGCATTATTGAAATATACCTTAGGGTTATCTTTAAAAGTTCCCCCTATATTTGATGCTCCTTCTACACCCTTGCTAGGCTTTCCCCTAGGGCATTGACTCCTATAATGCCCCGGTTGTTGGTACTTGAAGCACACCATGTGCTCCTTGCTCTTTCTAATTGGGGTACCTGTATCCTTGACCTTTGGCACCGGTTGAGGCTTCTTGATCTTCTTAGGGCACTTGCTCTTATAGTACCCATATTCCCTACACTCAAAACACATTATATGATTTTTATTTCAAATTAATGTGCTTGAGTTACCTAGGTCAATGGTGGTCGAATTTTGAGCTTCTTCAACTCTTCCGGATGTTGAAAGCTCTTCTTCTTGCTCCGGCATAGAGGGTGATTTCTCCTCCCCTTCAATCCTAGAGATGGATGCTTCTTCCACTTCTTCCTCTTCCTTGGATGTTGACAACCTATCAACTTCCGAATCTTGTACCGGTGCAGTCTCTTCATGGAGCTTGGCTAGCTTACTCCATAGCTCCTTGGCATCCTTAAATTCTCCTATATTTGACAATAATTTATTAGGAATTAAATCAACTACCATATCGATTACCTTGTCATTTGTTTCAGATTTTTGTAGTTGATCTTGAGTCCATCTCTTCTTCTTGAGATATCCTCCCTTTGGTCCTCTTGGCAATTCAAAGTCTTCCATCAAGGCGGACCATAGCTCAATGTCCATCATCATCATGAAGTCTTCAATCCTTCCCTTCCATTGATTGAAGTCTTCTCGTCCATAAAATGTGTATGGGATCGAAGTGTTGATATCCCATCCTAGTCTTTCTTTAAACTCCATCTTCTTCTTCACCCTCTAGTAATGCTCTCTTGGCGGTTAGTCCAAGTGAAGAGTGGCCTCGCTCTGATACCACTTGTTAGGGAATTGATGGTCGCTAGAGGGGGTGAATAGGGTTTTTCGTCGGATGATGGAATTTGATCGTGCTTGCTACAAAATGTTAGTATGCAGCGGAAATATGAAATATACAATGAAAATAAAACACAAGAACAATCACAAATGCACAAGGATATAGGTGATTCGGAACTTTAGGGTTCCTACTCCACGGGGTGGGCTCAAATGAGCTCTAGCGATGCAACCGACACCACTAAACAATAATGCTCCTTCTTGACAACACGTCGGAGGTGGAGAAACCTCGTACAAGAAATTACACTAAGTAATACAATAAATATAAGAAAATACAAATTTGAAATACACTACAAGTAAAGAAAAACATTTTATAAGAGATTTTTGAATGCTTGCTTTTAGTTGCTTGAGAATAGCCTTGAAGGTCTGGATTGCAGTAGTAAATCTCCTTCAAATCGCCTCAAGAAACCCTTGCCAAATCCCTCTCCATGAGCTGCTTTTATAACCTATATTCGGGCTAGATTTTGCCTAGCAGTCGACTGCTCCTGTAGTTGTTGTCTCATAATGTCCTGAGCCATGTTGGATAAGTTCCAATGGATAGACCATCAGTCAACTGATCATGCCCATCAGTCGATTGATCGAGCCATCACTCGATTGTCAAACCCTAATAGTTGACTCTGGAACCTTCTGTGTCCATGACATCGACCATCAGTCGATTGCTAGCTATAGCAGTCGACTGATCAGGCCATCAGTTGTCTGCCCAATGCTGACAATCGATTGTCAGGCCATTTCCTGTAGTCGAACTCTAGTCAACTCCCATCAGTCAACTGGTCATAGTCCTAGTCAACTGATACAAGTCAACTCGGCTACTAAGTGTCAAGACACTTGACCAATCGACTAGTCCATAACCCCGATCGACTGACAAACTTTAAACATGAGGTTTAACCCCAAGTATGATGCCCTCATACTTGCTAGACCACCCTTAGCCTAGACCTAAGACTTATAGCCACCTCTATCAACCTCACGCCTATCAGATCCCTCCAAGTCATCCATGACTTTGTTAGGGAAATCAATCCATGTATGATGTGATTTTGATGTGTGTGGTAAAGGATTTAAGTCAAGTTGTTATGTTGATTTGATATGTGTTGAAGACGTGCAGGACTTAGTAATTCACACATGTGTTGGCTTAACAAAAGCATTGGTGGGTTCACCATCTCATGGCTCGGGTCTTTGAGTCGGTGAAGGATGGTAGTGCGGAAGTCGTGCGCTTGGTACATCTGAGAAACCGCCGGACGAGGAGCATTGGAGTGAAGCCAAGGGAAGTAGACTTTAGAGCGAGACGTGAAGGATGACATTGCGAAGCCGTCACTTGGTGCATCCGAGGGACGTTGTCGGACAAAAAGAGCTTCAGCAAGGGACTTCAAGGGAGATGAGAGAATTAGCGATTTGTAAACAGTAGCTCATAGGTGAACTTGGCCGAATGCCTAAGTCAAGTGTCAGATGCTCAAACTAGGGTTTGAGGTTTTACCCGGCGTGTGGTTAAGTCGAACACTCAAACATTAGTTTGAGATTTTACCCGATCAATGGGAGTGTCGAATGCTCAACCGAGTGGGTTGAGGTTTTAACCGATCGTCGGATGCTCAAACAAATGTTTGTTTAAGGTTTTACCCAACACCAATCGACTGATATAGATATCAGTCGACTGATCTGGGTCGATGGCACTCGACTGGTGCTTGATCGGTGTTCGACTGAGGGTTTCTGGCCCAATAGTCGACTGATGCACCATCAGTCGACTGCCAAGGAATGACAGATGACTGCTGAAGATGGTTGTGGGCACAGAACCTCCCGTAGTCGACTGATCAGTTGGCTATGCATGCAGCAGTCGACTGATGAGATCATCAGTCGACTACTAGGAGTACCGTCGGACTACAATGGTCGTGATCTCACGTGGTTAGATGTCGTTGGAATGGCGGCAGTCGACTGCTGCATGCCCAACGGGAAGAAAGCCCTCTTCTCTATAAAAAGAGGGATTGGGTAGCTTTGGGAGGTTAATGCTTAACTCCTAAACTTCTCCTAAGTGCCCAACACGTTTTCTACTCCTCTTACTTGCTTTTATTTCAATCTTATTGTAAGAGGGAGTGATTTTGTAAGAAAGGTTTACCTCCACCTTAAAGGAGAGACTAGTAGATTATATCGTCCGTGGATTAGCGACAAGGGACATGAACCACGTTACATCTCCGAGTTTGCGTTTGCTCTCTTCTTTTCTCTTTGTATTTGTCTTAATTGTTTGTTTAGCTTTATTTACACTGTGCTAACCTTAATCGTAGACAATCAAATTCCATCGTACACATCGAGGGTTATTCACCTCCCTCTAGTCGGCCACCGATCCTCCAATAGACTTGTTCATCCATTCGCTAGCCTTCAGGTGCTTCCATCGGCTATTGTCATGCTAAGTTGATCTATACCACCAAGGCACATTGGGCCTACACTGCCAAGACTACCGCTTGGACTTTACGCCGCCAACCATTGGACATATGTTGCAAAGACTTCACCCTTGGACTTTACGCTACCAATATCACCCCTTGGACTTCCCTTGTCAACCCATGTTGGACTTTCCATTTGCCAAGACTCAAGCTTGGACTTTCCTTGCCAAGATCCATGCATGGACTTTCCTTGCCAACCCATGTTGGACTTTCCAATTGCCAAGAATCAAACTTGGACTTTCCTTGCCAACTCATGTTGGACTTTCCAATTGCCAAGAATCAAACTTGGACTTTCCTTGCCAACCCATGTTGGACTTTCCAATTACCAAGACTCAAGCTTGGACTTTCCCTTGCTAAAACCCATGCTTGGACTTTCCATGCCAAGTATCCATGACTTGGACTTTTCATGCCAAGTACACAAGACTTGAACTTCTCGATCATATGGTTAACCCCATGTCAACCATATAGGCAAACAATGGTCAAACCATTGTCAAACATCAAAATGTCACTCGAGTCAAACTCGAGTCCGGTCAATCATGACCTGGGTCGATTGCATCAATAATCTCCCCAAAATATTGTCAAATATCAAAATACTACTCGAGTCAAACTCGAGTCTAGCCAATCATGACCTGGGCCGATTGTACCAACAGGAGGATCATTAGAAAGGTATCAAGGGAAGTTATCCCTAATGAATACCTTGTAAACCCAAGGAGCTCCAATAGGTATTGGGTTCCTAGGATCGTGATCCCTTCATGCTAAATGGGTTAGGTTGTGTCAACTTGAATTAGTAAGGTAGTTAACCTAACTATAGCAAAGTTAACACTTTAGGTTATTTTCAAGGTTATGGGTACCTTGGAAATAATATTAGAATTTATATCCTAAAAGATTTTACGATGTGTCAATTAAATTTGAAAAGTTTGAAAAATTGATCAAATTGACACAACTTAGGTTTAGAGGTCATGGTGTGCTATTTTGGGTTTTTGGTACACTTGGGAGATAAGTGGTAATATGGTAAAAATGAATTTAATTATAACAAATGGCAATTAATACTAAAATTTAAGTATGTTTATACCTTTACCTTTTATTTGTCATATCTTGTTTGTCATTGTCATGTCATGACATCATATTTCATTTTAATCATATAAAATATCATGATCATGCTTAGGGTTAATTTTTAATGTCATGTTATGCTTAGGTTTATGTTATATGCCATGACATCATGATTATTGGTACATGTATTATTTATGTTATCATTTATGTCATAATCATTATTCATGCACTAATTAAAATTGAGTTAAGGACAATGACATAATTTGAAGTCTCATATATAAGGGAATCAAATAGAGTTGCCTAGAAAATACATAAAACCCTAAATAACCAAAACCCACATCTCATAAGAACACTTGACTTGTATGTGTCTTCATACACCTTAGATATAAGTGAGATGTTAAAAAAATGGATTAAGGTTTTAAAATCATTTCAAAATTATTTTGAAAAATCTTAGTGAAGTCTATTTTTTGATAGCAATCATCATTGAAGGAGGTGATACAAAGTAGGATCAAAACATTAAAATTTTCAATGTTTTTGAACTTTATGTCAATCTCATTATTTTATGGATATTTTATTTTTCAAATATTTTTCACCCATGATGATTGACTTAAGTATTATACATATGAATTTTCATGATTTTTCATATTATGTACAATTACTTATGAATTATCAAAATTTATTTCTAAACTCTGATTTCTACATAGTACGAAATCGATTACCATGGATGGCGATGATCGATGTCAAGTACAATGTCGTAGTAGATAGAGTCGATCGCTAAGTAAACAATGTATGTTTAGCCCATGTTGAAGGGATTGCTTCTCGCTTCGGTCGCTTGTACATGGTGATCCTATCTCGCATCCCTGGATTAAAAAAAAATTAATCCGGACGAAAAGGGATTACCCAAGCAAACGATTCATCATCCTGATTCTCGATTTGAGTCGTCGCTTGAACAAACTTGTTGTTCAAGCAACCTAACTCTTTTTCTCGATTAGCCACAGAATAGATGATGAACGGATCATCGGTTTTTGTGTTTATCTTCGGGGTCTAAGTAAATTAACCACATACATGATACAAAAGAACTAAAATCAAAACAAACAAGATTATACCTCTTGTTTACCTCTTGATATTCTATTGTATGACCTATCCTCATCTTGAACGTTGTGTAGGAAATGATCCTCCAAGAGTTGAAGCCTCCTAGATCGCATCTTCCCTTCCTTGCTCGCTCCGAGCAAGGGAAGATAACTGAGATATTCTTCCCCTATCTAGTGTCGACCACCAAGCCACCTAGCTTGGTTGTTGTCGTCGACCAAGGAGAGGAAGAAGGAGAAGTGGGCGCTGGCCAAGAGATATCTTATTGCCGCCGGCCTAAGGAGAAGGAAAGAGTTTGCCGCCGGCCAAGGAGAGAGGAAGAAGGGCGCCGACCAAGTGAAGGGAAGGGAAGGAAAAACCAAAACCCTAGCCTCTTTGTGTTGCCACTGGATCTAGGAGAAGAGCCACCAAACCCTAGCCTCCCAACCTTGCTTGCCGCCCAAACCCTTTGTCACCAACTCCAAAAACCCTAGCTTCCAAAACTTAAGTTGCCGCCCAAGCCTTGGAACCTTATTTATAGATTTTTCCTAAGCCTCCATTTAATCGTGTCCGTTGGATCTAGGCTTCATGAGGGTTTTAATAGGCTACAATAGGGACCATGAGGAGGAGTTGGATCTTGGCCACCCAATAAATCCAGCCCACATAAAATATGATCCATTAATGATAATCCATTCCACTAGAGGATTATCATTAAACTACCTCACCAACCCCTATAATTAATTAATTAACATCTAACTCCATGAGTCCACCTGCAGGATTTACATGATGATCCTTATGAGCTCCTCAAGGGGACATCATCATCCTAATACATAGGAAACGATTTCCTCCTATAATCAATGGCACACCATGTAAATAATATTATTTCCCAACTTACCGGGCCTATTGATTTAACCTATAAATCTCGTCCATTGGTAAATCAAAGAAATAAATATTAAGTACATGTGCTCGTTATTATATTAGGATTAAGAGCATGTACACCATAATATTCGAGGTCTGATTCAGTTATGTAGTCAGTAATAAATCGAATCACCTCTAAATCGGTCCTGCTCAATACACACAAAGTGTACTAGTGTAATTCTATGGTCAAGACAAACCAATACCAAATTACACTACAACCATGGCAATGGTTTGTCCAAAACCATCTTGGTTGTGAGCCTCTACTTATACTCTATAAGGAACTGATAACATGATCTTCTGTGCGACACCACACACCATATTATCTACAATGTAAAGTATTAGACAATATGCATAACTATAAATATGCAAACAATGATTATGTGATTCTTATTTCAAAATAAAGATGTTTATACAAAGGCTAGGCTTTTAGTATACATCCCAACAATCTCCCACGTATACTAAAAGATTATGCTGTCATCAAACTGTCATACATTTGATTCTCATTCCCTCCACATGCCTATCAAAAGCTCTCGCTAGAAGGGCCTTAGTGAAAGGATCTGCCAGGTTATCCTCTAATATAATCTTGGTGACAGTAACTTCTCCTCGCTTTACGATCTCTCATATTAGGTGGTACTTGCGCTCTATGTGTTTACTTGCCTTATAGGCTTGTGATTCCTTCAAGTTTGCAACTGCACCACTGTTATCACAATAAATTGTGATAGTTCTGGGCAAACTAGGAATCATATCCAAGTCCATCAAGAAGTTCCTGAGCCATACAACTTCTTTGGCTGCCTCAAAGGCTGCCACATACTCAGCTTCCATGGTGGAGTCCGCCATACATTTCTACTTGACACTCCTCCATACAATGGATCCACCTCCCAAAGTAAACACAAAACCCGAGGTAGACTTACTGTTATCCCTATCTGATTGGAAGTTAGAATCTATGTAACCCACAGGGAGTAATTGATCTTCCTGGTATATGATAATTGTCATTTTATTATATTATTTTGGTCCTTAATATCATCGTTTTATTCTTCTCGTGTGTTTAATTGTTGATTATTTGTATATTTTATGAGTTGGATCATCTTTTGGACCTAATTGTAAATTCTCCTATATTTTGGACTTATATACAAAATTTGTCTTTATTTGTAGGAGATCGAGATGGGCCACTGGACTAGACTCAAATTGGATCAAATATGGCTTCATCTACTACTAAAAGGATCATCTCAAACTGGATTAATCTGGGCCCTTCATTGTGATCGAAGGCAAATCGATCAAGGGATCAGATATGAGCATTATGGACTGTCCAATGAAAGTAGCTAATTCTGAGCCATCTATCCAGATCTGGAGAGATCCAGTCCATACATTTAGATCTGGACATCTGAGCCCTTCATCCAGATTCGATCGATCATGATTATCCCTTCAGATGGATCATATCCGTTCATTCAAAATCGGAGGAATCTGAGTCGTTGGATGCACAGTAACTTAATCGATTAATCAAGGAAATTAACCTAGCTTCAATCGGACGGCTAGGATTAGATCTGGATTCAAATGGACTGCCAAGGAAAATAACCTTATAAATCCAACATTTTCACCCGAGAATCCAAAATCGCACAGCGCAGATAGCAAGAAATCGAGTCTTCTTCCTCACGAGCGACGGCGGTGACCTCTTCTACTTCCATGCGCGGAAATAGGAATTGCACAGGAATCATCGCCAGGGATGCGCAGAAGGAGTTCCTCTAAAATCACACAGCGCAAACTCAAGCCGCAGCATTTTTCCCCCTTTTCACGTGCGGCGGAGCTTTCTTCTTCCCCATGAGCGGCGGTGACAGTCCGACATTCCCTTTCTAGTGACCTTCCCTCCGACAGCCAGCGGCAATCCCATCCAATCCTTGCCGACAGATCTAGATGTCGTGATTCGGTCAGCTGGTCATAAGCGAGGAGAGGCAGCGATTTCGGCGAGTCCAACTCCTTCACCGACGATTCCACTCCATTCCGGCGACCGGGATTAGGCCGCTTCATCTACGCCATCATCAGCTACCGGGATTAGGCAGTTGAGTCATCCATTCGAGTTCATCTTGTCATCCGCCGATAAAGAGATTCTCCACTGTTCCGGTGATTCCACCCCATTCCGGTGACCGGGATTAGGCCGCATCGCTTCGACATTCCATCCACTAGCTACCGGGACTAGGAGCTCCGCCATCCACAGCCGCCGGAGTAGTGTTCGCATCCCTCCGCATTCAGCTCTTTCCCACGGTATCGGGATTAGGACCGCATCCGTAATCCACCATCGGAGGGGTTGTTCGGTTTATTGTCTCCATTGTGGGGTTACCGATTGCTTATATTTGGATTTAGTCCATTTAGTTGGATAGCTTACTTTGTTATGTTTGTTCGGTTACGGTTAATTTGTTATGTTATATTTATAATGTTTAGTTTGTCTATTATGTTTGATCATGTTTAGTTTAGTTTTCATCTACATTTGACCAGTGTACCGTATAGTGACAGTGCGGTGCTTGGTTGAATTGCTTACTTATCTTGCATTTAGTTTTTAGTTAGTCTTCAACCACTGTGTCGTATAGTGACAGTGCGGTGCTTGGTTGAATTATTTTATGTTTGCTAGTTTAGTTTTTAGTGATTGTTTGACCACTGTGTCGTATAGTGACAGTGCGATGCTTGGTCGAATTGTTCACAATTGTTTCTTTGATCATTGTACCATATAGTGACAGTGCGGTGCATGATTACTTGCTTTTGCACATTATGATAGTTACTTGATAATTGTTATTTGGTAGTTAGATTTACTTCCTGCAGATTTAATTTCTATGCCTGTTTACCAGAATTGTTTGGCCATTGCATCGTATAGTGATAGTGCGGTGCAAGGTTGAATCGTTCTTGCATTAGATTAGCTGTGAATAATTGTTTTAATAAATTGTAAAAAACCCCAGTGTTTACTTCTGTTTAAAAACAAACGTCCAACCATTAGGTTCGTTGGGAGACGATCTGAGTCAATCCTATACTGCATTAGTGTAGTTAGGGGGGTTCGGTAATAATTTGTAATGGTACCACAACAAAGACCGTCTATCAAAGTTTGGCGTCGTTGCCGAGGAACTTTAATGGTGTTCGTTTGTCTTTAAACTGTAGTTTGTTTGTTTGTTTTCTTTTGTTATTAGGGTCTTTCTTATCATTTATATTTGTTTCTCATTGTATTTGTTTTTGTGGATGACTAGGTCTTCAGGCGATAATCTATTTGAGTCTTATGCAGCCCTTCCCTCATAGGCCAGTGCAGCCTAGGAAGAGGGTTGTTGAAGAAAAGGCTAGGGAATTCCAAGAGCTAGCAGATTCCTAAGTATTCTAAGCTTCTTAAAGATTTGTGTGTTCACAAGAAGTTGTACTCTTTCTATGGAGGTAGGAGATATTGTAGTTCGGTTCAGTATTTTGGACGCTATAAGGCACTTGATGGAGGATCATTCTATTCTTAGTGTGGTTATAACTGATGAGCTGGACTACATGAACTTTATTTCTTAGTCTGTTTTCATTTGGATATCTCTGCACCTTCTACATTTTGTTGTGATTTTATTGATCCTGATATTTATGATTTATTAGGACCTATCTGTGGGCCCTTTGATGTGGATAGGGATATGGAATGTGTAGGGACTTGCGATCTTCAGGCAACGCCCCAGGAATCACTTCCATCAGATGTGAAACCACAGAAGCTTGAATTGAAGCCTCTTCCCAAGCATTTGAAGTATGTGTATTTGGATAAGGACGAGAAGCGACCCGTTATTATTGCCTGAGATCTAGAGCTAGATCAGAAGTACAGATTAGTAGATCTTCTGAGGCAGCAGAGGAAAGTGATTGGGTGGACGCTTGCAGATATCCCAGGTATCAGTCCTTCAATTTGTATGCACATGATTCACTTGGAAAAGGATGTGAAACCAATCAGACAACCACAGAGACGACTTAACCCACTGATTCTTGAGGTGGTAAAGAAAGAGGTGACAAGGCTTTTACAGGCTGGCATCATCTATCCTATTTCCGACAGTAAATGGGTAAGTCCTGTTCAGGTGGTTCCGAAAAAAATCTGGTATTACAATGGTTGCCAACACAGATAATGAGTTGATTCCCACCAGAGTTCAGAACTCTTGGAGAGTTTGTGTGGACTACAGGAAGCTTAATCAGGCCAGCAGGAAAGACCACTACCCCTACCTTTTATTGATCAGATGCTAGAGTTTGGTGGTCAAGTCGCATTATTACTTCCTGGATGGTTACACCGGTTATTTTCAAATCTGTATTGCTCCAGAAGATCAAGAGAAGACCACTTTCACTTGCCCTTTCGGGACGTTTGCATATCGGCGTATGCCTTTCGGACTTTGCAACGCTCCCGGAACATTCCAGAGATGTATGGTAAGTATTTTTGAAGATTTATTAGAGAATTGCATGGAGGTTTTTATGGATGATTTTTCTGTGTACGGTCCTTCTTTTGATTCATGTCTGGAAAATTTATTGAGAGTTTTACGGAGATGCATTGATATTGATTTGGTTTTGAATTTCGAGAAATGTCATTTCATGGTCGAGCATGGGATAGTCTTAGGTCATATTATCTCTGTGCATGGTATTGAAGTAGAACCTGCTAAAGTTCATGCTATATCTTCTCTATCTTACCCCGCTTCTGTGCGGGAAGTTCATGCTTTTCTTGGTCATGCAGGTTTCTACAAATGTTTTATCAGAGATTTCAGCAAGATTGCCCCTACCCTTGATCAACTTGTTGTAGAAGGAGGTGGTATTTCAGTTTGACCAGGATTGTGGTAGAGATCGAGCCCACCCTCACAGCAGATTCTTTTCCAGATGAGCAGTTTTTTCACCTGTAGGGTAAGACACCATGGTATGCAGATCTTGCTATTTATTTAGTTGTCGTGTTATACCTTCACATTTTACTCATGCACAAGTCCAGAAATTAAAACGTGATGTTAAGTACTATGTGTGGGATGATCCTTATCTTTGAAAATTTTGTAGTGATCAGATCATTAGATGATATGGACTTGATTATGAGTTTCATTCCATACTTATTTTTTTTTTCATTCTCTGGCTTGTGAGGGGCATTTTGGACCCCAAAGGACTGCTAGGAAAGTTTTAGAGTCTGGTTTGTATTGACCCATCCTATTTTATGATGCCTCTGAATTTTACAAGTCATGTGAGCGATGTCAACAAACAGGGAACATAGGACGTAGAAATGAAATGTCTCACCAATCCTTGTTATTATGTGAGATTTTTTATGTTTGAGGTATTGATTTTATGGGTCCTTTTCCTGTATTTTTTTTATTTTCATATTTTCTTTTGGCAGTTGATTATGTTTCTAAATGGGTGGAGGTCATCCCCACCAAGACTAATGATTCTCTAGTTGTTGTGGATTTTGTTAGGTCTCACATATTTTATAGATTTGGAGTACCCAGGGCGATCATTAGTGATCAAGGGTCTCACTTTCGTAATAGACGCAAGTCATTTTAAGCAAATAGATCAAGTCTATACTGGAGAATACGGTGGGGCCAGACATGATGATGCTTCTTCTCCGACTTGAAAGGGGAGTGTGTTCTTTTATTTAATGCATTTATTTTCTTCCTTTCATGTTCGGAATAATTTGTATGGGTTGATTGCTTGTTTGCCTATTTACCTAGGTTTGTTTGTCTGTTGTTGAGTCAAATAATATTCCCTATGCATGCCTTAGTATCATTTCAGAGGTGGTAAAAATTAGTTAAGTTTGATCATCAAATTGTGGATTTTTGTGTATGATAGGAGACTTCACTTGCATGCAGTCACTTGTTATGATGGTGAACTCTTTTTATTGATAGACTAAGCTTGATTTTGATTCACCTAGTGAGGTTGCAAGCCATTCTTATCATCTACCTGCTTTTGTGTGATAACACATGTGATCCTTGTTACACTAGAACTTGCTTTGAATCTTTTCAAAACTGCAGTAACATTTACTTGCATGAATATGATGAAGGATTTCATTCTTGACTCTTTTCTGACTTGGTTTGCTTGTCTAATCCACGTGATACTTATTCCATGTCTTACTTGTCATATCTCTTCATTTGTTATCCATTGTCTTTGTATCTTTGTGGATTATCTTTTGTATATCTATTGTTTTCCATGTTGGAGGAATAGTTTGATGGGTTGTATTGTCCGAGACGGACAAAATTTTTAAGTGTGGGGGAGGAGCTATATTATTTTTGTTGGAAACATGATATGGAAGACATAGTTTTCAAAGGTCATTGGTCCTAAGATATATTTGCTTGTGATTAGTACTTGATTTTCTACACACAAAAAAATGGCACCATTGATGTTTCTTTTGTAAAAAAAAAAAAGAGAGAGAGAAAGAAATGTGCAATTGTATGCAAGCAAATGGAATTGCAATGTGTTGGATAGAGTCATTTGATCCTGAATCCAATTCTAAAGTTTCCAATTGTCCTAGTCTCTTCCCATATTGCTAGTTACTGAGAATTTCCCAGAGCAACTCATCAAGTTTATTTCTCCAATTCTTCTATTGTTTCCTATTCATTGTACCTTTGTCTTGTACTTCTCTTTGTATACTTTATCTGCAGTCTACTGTTGATCTCATTCTGATTCTTGATAAATCCTTTTGATTCATGTATGAGATGTATTGATAGCAGTAGAGAAGTAGATGATAAGCAAGCATATGGTAGTACAGGATTACATGATGTTTTGAGGGCGCCTCACTCCTACGTTTATTATGTGAGCATTAGTGCATTTATCCATTTTGGGAGGTTTTAGGATTTAGGGTTTAGGGTTTAGGGTTCCGGATCGATTTGGTGATCCTAAGTAACTTATTTTTCTTATCTCTGAATTATTGATATGGGTATTGTTTGGGGAATGGGTTAGTGAGTCAGTTTCTTTATTTTTATTATTGCTCAGGACGCATAAAAATAAGTGTGGGGGAATTGTTAACTGTCATTTTGTTGTATTATTTTGGTCCTTAATATCATCGTTTTAATCCTCTCATGTGTTTAATTGTTGATTATTTGCATATTTTATGAGTTGGATCATCTTTTGGACCTAATTGTAAATTCTCCTATATTTTGGACTTATATGCAAAAATTTGTCTTTATTTGTAGGAGATCGAGATGGGCCACTGGACTAGACTCAAATTGGATCAAATATGGCTTCATCTACTACTAAAAGGATCATCTCAAACTGGATTAATTTGGGCCCTTCATCATGATCAAAGGCAAATCGATCAAGGGATCAGATCTGAGCATTATGGATCATCCGATGAAAGTAGCTGATTCTGAGTCATCTATCCAGATCTGGAGAGATCTAGTCCATACATTTAGATCTGGACATCTGAGCCCTTCATCCAGATTTGACCGATCGTGATTATCCCTTCAGATGGATCAAATCCGTTCATTCAAAATCGGAGGAATCTGAGTCCTTGGATGCACAACAGCTTAATCGATTAATCAAGGAAATTAACCTAGCTTCAACCGGACACCTGGGATTAGATCTGGATTCAAATGGACGGCCAAGGAAAATCACCTTATAAATCCAACATTTTCACCCAAGAATCCAAAATCGCGCGGCGCGGATAGTAAGAAATCGGGTCTTCTTCCTCGCGAGCGACGACGGCGACCTCTTCTGCTTTCGTGCGTGGAAATAGGAATTGCACAGGAATCATCGCCGGCGACGCGCAGAAGGAGTTCCTCCAAAATCGCACAGCGAAAACTTGAGCTGCAACATTTTTTCCCCCTTTTCACGTGCGGCGGAGCATTCTTCTTCCCCACGAGCGACGGTGACAGTCCGACATTCCCTTTCTGGCGACCTTCCCTCCGATAGTCGATGGCAATCCCATCCAATCCTCGTCGGCAGATCTAAATGTCGTGATTCGGTCAGCTGGTCATAAGCGAGGAGAGGCAACGATTCTGACACGTCTAGCTCCTTCATCGGCTATTCCACCCCATTCTGGCGACCAAGATTAGGCAGCTTCATCTCCGCCATCATCAGCTGCCGGGATTAGGCAGTTGTGTCAGCCATTCGAGTTCAGCTTGTCATCCGCCGGTGAAGAGATTCTCCACCACTGTTCCGGCGATTCCACCCCATTCCGGCGATCGGGATTAGGCTGCATCGCTTCGACATTCCATCCACTAGCTACCGGGACTAGGAGCTCCGCCATCCATAGCCACCGGAGCCGTGTTCGCATCCCTCCGCATTCAGCTCTTTTTCGGGGTACCGGGATTAGGACCACATCCGTAATCCACCGCCGGAGGGGCTATTCGGTTTATTGTCGCCATCGTGGGGTTACCGATTGCTTATATTTGGATTTAGTCCATTTAGTTGGATAGCTTACTTTGTTATGTTTGTTCAGTTACGGTTAATTTGTTATGTTATGTTTATCATGTTTAGTTTGTTTATTATGTTTGATCATGTTTAGTTTAATTTTCATCTACATTTGACCAATGTACTGTATAGTGACAGTGCGGTGCTAGGCTGAATTGCTTTCGTTATTAGTTTTGATTTCATTTACATTTGGCCAGTGTATCATATAGTGACAGTGCGGTGCTTGGTTGAATTGCTTACTTATCTTGCATTTAGTTTTTAGTTAGTCTTTAACCACTATGCCGTATAGTGACAGTGCGGTGCTTGGTTGAATTATTTTATGTTTGCTAGTTTAGTTTTTAGTGACTGTTTAACCACTGTGTCGTATAGTGACAGTGCGATGCTTGGTTGAATTGTTCACAATTGTTTCTTTGATCATTGTACCGTATAGTGACAGTGCGGTGTGTGATTACTTGTTTTTGCACATTAGGATAGTTACTTGGTAATTGTTATTTGGTAGTTAGATTTACTTCCTGCAGATTTAATTTCCATGCCTGTTTACCAGAATTGTTTGGCCATTGCATCGTATAGTGACAGTGTGGTGCGAGGTTGAATCGTTCTTGCATTAGATTAGCTTTGAATAATTGTTTTAATAAATTGTAAAAACCCCCAGTGTTTACTTCTGTTTAAAAACAAACATCCAGCCATTAGGTTCATTGGGAGATGATCCGAGTCAGTCCTATACTACATTAGTATAGTTAGGGGGTTCAGTAATAATTTGTAACGGTACCACGACAAAGACCGTCTATCAGTATACCAGCATATAATCCCTAGTCCTTCTCAGGTACTTCAATATATGCTTTACTGCAGTCCAATGTCCCTGTCCTGGATTACTCTGACATCTGCTAACCATGCTCATGGCAAAGCAGATATCCGACCTCATACATAACATAGCATACATGAGGCTTCTTACCGCCGAAGCATAAGGAACTGCCATCATCTCCTCTATCTCCTTTGATGTTCTATGACACATCTCTTTAGACAAAGGTACTCCATGTCTAAAAGGTAGAAAACCTTTCTTGGAGTTTTGCATGCTAAAATGAGCCAAAATAGTGTTTATGTATGAAGCTTGAGATAAACACAACATCCTTTTCTTGCGATCCCATATAACCTTGATCCCAAGGATGTGTCCCACTTCTCCCAAGTCCTTCATATCAAACTGTTTGGACAACCATACCTTACGTCTGACAACACTTTGACATTGTTGCCAATGAGCAAAATATCATCTACGTATAGTACAAGAAATACCACTATGTTTCCGTCACATCTCTTGTATATACAAGACTCATCCGGACTTTGAATAAATCCATATGACTGGATTACCTCATCAAAGCGGATGTTCCAAGATCTCGAATTTTGCTTCAATCCATAAATGGACCGATTAAGCTTACACACAAGATGCTCTTTGCCCTTTACTATGAATCCCTCTGGTTGCTCCATATAGATATTTTCTTCAAGACTTCCATTAAGGAAAGCTGTCTTGACATCCATCTACCAAACCTCATAATCCATATAAGTAACAATAGATAAGAGAATCCGGATAGACTTAAGTATGGCTACCGGCGAAAAGGTCTCCTCATAATCGATACCCTCTTTCTGAGTATACCCTTTCGCAATAAGTCTTGCTTTGAAGGTCTCAACCTTCCCGTCTGTTCCTCTCTTTCTTTTATAGATCCACTTGCTTCCAATGGCTTTTACACCATTGGGTGGTTCGACTAGCTCCCAGACCTGATTTGAATATATAGATTCTATCTCAAAATGCATTGCCCTTTGCCAAGATACCGCATCTTTATCTTGAATTTCCTCGTCATATGTCCAGGGATCAGATTCATATTCGCCAGGGACTAAATCAAAAGAATCTTCCAAGAACATAAATCTCTCAGGTTGTCTAACAACCCTCCTACTACGATGAGGTATCACCTGTGTATCCTCTGTGACATGCGGTGCAATCACTTGTGGTATGTCCTCTTGTACCGTTGGTACTAAAGTAGGGATTTCCCTTCTCAACTCCTCCAGAACAATCCTGCTCATGGGCTTGTGGTTCATCACATAGTCTTTCTCTAAAAATTTGGCATTCGTGCTAATGATCACTCTCTGATCTCTAGGACTATAGAACATACCACCTTTCGTTTCTCTAGGATAGCCTACGAACAACCACACTTCTGTACGAGGTTCCAACTTACCAGCATCTCCCTTCAGCACATGTGTTGGACTACCCCAAATTCGAATATGTCTCAGACTAGGCTTTCGCCCAGTCTACAATTCTATGGGTGTAGAAGGTACTGATTAAGATGGTACCAAGTTCAGAATGTACACTGTCGTATCCAGAGCATACCCCCAGAACAAATCTGGTAACTCATAATAACTCATCATCGATCTAACTATATCCATAAGAATCATATTCCTTCACTTCGCCATACCATTCTGCTGGGGTGTACCAGGTGCAGACAGTTGGGATTGAATCCCAGCCTTTGATAAGTAACTCCTAAACTCTCCCAAGAGGTACTCACCACCACGATCATATCGTAGTGTCTTGATACTTTTACCTTGACGTTTCTCCACATCAGCCTTGAATTCTTTGAACCTGTCAAAGCATTCAGACTTGCGGCGCATCAAGTAAATGTATTCATATCTTGAATAATTGCCTATAAAAGAGACGAAGTATTCAAAACCACCTCTAGCCTGGATAGACATAAGACCACACAAACCAGAATGAACCAATTCCAACACATCTTTGGGTCTATACCCCTTGGCCTTAAAAGGCCTCTTGGTCATCTTACCTTCCAAGCAAGATTCGCAGATTGGGAAATCTTTCACTACTAATGAACCCAAAGGTCCATCAGCTATCAACCTTTGAATTCTACTCAGGTTAATATGACCTAACCTTAGATGTCAAAGATATGTTTGGTTCATTTTCGAAGATTCTTTTCTCTTATTATATTTAGAAGATGAGTTATTTATTTCTATTTACATCGTGGGAGCTTTTGGTTCAAGAGTGTACAAAATTCCTACTAATGCATCAGAACAGATAATCTCCCTATTCCTTTTTATAACAACTCGTCATTAAAAGAAATAGAATATCCATCCAAAAATAATTTAGAAACTGAAATTAATTCTTTCTAAATGAAGGTATATAAAGGAAATTTCTCATAACCAAAGATTTATTCCTATCAAAAGATAAATAAACATCTCTCACTACAATAGCCGACACCTTCGTAGCAATGCCCATGTAGACGATAATCTCCCCTTCATCTAGTCATCTGGTTTCCTGGAACCCCTTCAAATAGTTGCAGACATGATCAGTGGGTCCCGTATCTACACACCAGGTGCTGGTAGATAAGACTGTTAAACATGTTTCAACGACTAAACCAAAAGATATACCTTTATTCTATTTGCGGTTGGGATAGTCGGCCTTCCAATGTCCAGTCTGCTTGTAAGTGAAGCACTTGCCCTTTAGCTTCTTCACTCCTCCCTGAGATCCTCCCACCACCTTTGTTGTGCCTTGTTTCTTCTTCTTCTTGCCTTTCGGCTTAGAAGTAGAAACCTTCTGGGCAACCAAAGCCTGAGAACTTTGACGAAAAAGTCCCTCTGCCGCCTGGAGTTCTTTCAGAAGCTCCACCAACGAATACAATCTCTTATTCATGTTGTAGTTGAGGATAAACTGCTCAAAACTCTTAGGTAGAGATTGGAGAATAATATCGACCTGGGTGTCCCCATCGATCTCAGCTCCAAGGACTTCCAGCTCATTCAAATGAGTCGTCATCTTGAGAACATGATCCCTCATGAGTGTTCCCTCAATCATGGTGGTTGTCATCAAGTTTCTCATGGCTTCCTACCTTGCAGCCCGATTCTGGTGTCCGAAAAGTTCCTTGAGATTGAGCATCATATCATAGGCGGTATTCATGGCCTGATGCTGATGTTGTAATACATTTGACATAAAAGCCAAAATGTAACACCGCTCCATCTCATCAGCCTTTGCCCACTTCCTATAACTCTCTTTCTCCTTTTCACCAAAATCATCTGTAGGCTTAGGAGAACACTCTTCGAAGAGTACATATTTGTACTCCTCAGCAGTTAAGACAATATCTAGATTTCTTTTCCAATCAACATAATTGGGTCCAGTAAGTTTGTTTTCCTTTAGTATCACAGCAAGTGGGTTGAAAGTCATTTTGAAAAACCTAAGAATCACATAGATCAAAAACATTAGATTTCAAAATTTTATTGATTCCTCAAATAATAAAATTTTAAAATCAACCAACACCTCAAAACACCGAGAATATCATATGCCACGATAGTGTGGACGTATACGAATTCTACATTTGTAAGAGGAGGTTTTACCCATTAATTTTATTATCCTATCAATCTTACTTTTCAACAAATAAAATTAATAGTTGGTTCCTCTTTGGCCCTACAAATAAAAGCAGTGACTCCGATGGGGAGGATACTTTTATTTGCATCTAAGTGTTCACCATTACCCGATACTAAGATAATTATCTCGGATTATGTGTCTTCCTATGGGGAAGTACACACACTCCTAAATAACTTCCTATAACCATATTTAACCTAGTGATCCGCAAAACAAACTCATCCAATATGGAGGAAGACACTCAGAGCCAATGCGCAAGTTTGTTCGCATCACATGTCAAATTATAATGGAGGCCGCGGGAATTTAAAAAAATATCCCTCTCCCACTTAGTAATTTAAAATTGAGGAATTTTAACTATGCAACCACAACAAGCATATAAATCAAAAGCAATAAATATGAAAAACATATTTTCCAACTATTATGGCTTTTGTTCTCCAATATGCCTCCAATCGTATTGTCACCTCGTCCGATCCTCCCTACGCCATATACAAGTCATATGGAGATTCGAGCCGAGAAAAATTATTTTAATTTACATCCATCGATCCTATACTCTACAAAGGAGTGTACATGAAATCTAGATCGAAAGTAAACTAAAATAAAAGAGTGGCTAAACAATGTCGTACTTAATTATAAAAATTAAATACTAGCCTTGTCAACCCCGAGGATTCAAATAATATTATAATTACACACATACACACACATATAGTCATAATAGTTGGATCTTATGCCTGCAACCAAAAAGTTAGCCTACGCACATCCTACTATTATCCGACACACATAATATATGATAAGTGTATAAAAGTAACTGAATCCTAAACACACAAAACTGAAAATCGTGACTCTGATACCACTTGAAGGAAATTGCTTCCCACTTCGGTCGCTTGTACATGGCGATCCTATCTCGCGTCCCCGGATTAAAAAAAAATTAATCCAGATGGAAAAGAATTACCCAAGCAACTGATTCATCATCGTGCTTCTCGATTTGAGTCGTTGCTTGAACAAACTTGTTGTTCAAGCAACCTAACTCTTTTCCTCAATTAGCCGCGAAATAGATGATGAACGGATTGCCGATTTTTGTGTTTATCTTCAGGGTCCAAGTAAATTAACCACATACATGATACAAAAGAACTAAAATCAAAATAAACAAGATTATACCTCTTGTTTACCTCTTGATATTCTATTGTATGACCTATCCTCCTCTTGAACGTTGTGTAGGAAATGATCCTCCAAGAGTTGATGCCTCCTAGATCGCATCTTCCCTTCCTTGCTCGCTCCAAGCAAGGGAAGATAATTGAGATCTTCTTCTCCTATCTATGCCGACCACCAAGCCACCTAGCTTGGTTGTTGCCGCCAGCCAAGGAGAGGAAGAAGGAGAATTGGGCGCCGGCTAAGAGATATCTTGTTGCCGCCAGCCTAAGGAGAAGGAAAGAGTTTGCCACCGGCCAAGGAGAGAGGGAGAAGGGCACCAACCAAGTGAAGGGAAGGGAAGGAAAAACCAAAACCCTAGCCCCTTTGTGTTGCCGCCGGCTCTAGGAGAAGAGCCACCAAACCCTAGCCTTCCAACCTTGCTTGCCGCCCAAACCCTTTGTCGCCAACTCCAAAAACCCTAGCTTCCAAAACTTAAGTTGTCGCCCAAGCCTTGGAACCTTATTTATAGATTTCGCCCAAGCCTCCATTTAATCATGTCCATTGGATCTAGGCCTCATAAGGGTTTTAATAGGCTACAATAGGGACCATGAGGAGGAGTTGGATCTTGGCCACCCAATGGATCCAACCCACATAAAATCTGATCCATTAATGATAATTCATTCCACTAGAGGATTATCATTAAACTACCTCACCAACCCCCATAATTAAATATGGGCTCCATATATTAATTGTACAAATATCTCCCCGTGTTTAAGATATCGAATGTCCGTTAATTAATTAATTTACTGACAATTAATTAATCAATATCTAACTCCATGAGTAGTACCACTCAACCTTATCATCATGCTGGACCAAGTCCACCTACAGGATTTACATGATGATCCTTATGAGCTCCTCAAGGGGACATCATCATCCTAATACATAGGACACGATTTCCTCCTATAATCAACGACACACCATGTAAATAATATTATTTCCTAACTTACCGGGCCTATCGATTTAACCCATAAATCTCGCTCATTGGTAAATCAAAGAAATAAATATTAAATACATGTACTCGTTATTATATCAGGATTAAGAGCATGTACACCATAATATCCGAGGTCTGATTCAATTATGTAGTCAGCAATAAATCGAATCATCTCTAAATCGGTCCTGCTCAATACACACAAAGTGTACTAGTGTAATTCTATGGTCAAGACAAACCAATACCAAATTACACTACAACCATGCCAATGGTTTGTCCAAAACCATCTTGGTTGTGAGCCTCTACTTATACTCTACAAGGAACTGATAATATGATCTTCTGTGCGACACCACAGACCATGTTATCTACAATGTAAAGTATTAGACAATATGCATAACTATAAATATGCAAACAATGATCATGTGATTCTTATTTCAAAATAAAGATATTCATACAAAGGCTAGACTTTCACTATACATCCTAATATTTCAGCTATTTCTAGATTCCCTAACTACTCCTAACTCTAGGATATACTTTGGAAAGCATTAGAATGGTGAAAATCCATTGGATATGGATTAAAAGAATTGTTTAGGGTGTGTATCAAATTTTAAGGGAGGTGAAAGTTCAATGTTAAATCTTTGTTCTTAATTTTGATTGGTTAGTGTTCCTATAGGCTTAGGGACTCTCCAAGGACATTGTTGGAGCAATGGTCAAGGGAAAGCAAGCCTTTTGGGGGAGGTTATCCATCATGGGATGAGATGTTTTTGGACTAAGAGAGAGATTGTAAGATCTCATTGGGATATGAGACATTGACACCCTTGGGGAGAGCCTTTTTGATGAATGTCAAAAAGGAAGAGAATGTGAGATTTACCAATTTGGGAGAATTGGTAGATTTGAGTTAGGTGACCTAACTCAAAGGTGTTTGTGGTTTTTGTCAAACATCAAAAAAGAAAAGATTATTGGTGCAATCGGCTCAGGTCACTATTGACCAGACTCGAGTTTGACTCGAGTGGTATTTTGATGTTTGACAAAATGAAAGACAATGAAATTGTCATGGGAAATCCAAATCTTACGTACTTGGCATAGAAAGTTCAAGTGTATAGCCTTTGTCACGTAAATCCAAGTGTGTAGCCTTTGCAGTGAAAGTCCAAGCATGGGGCTCGGAAAATGAAAAGTCTAATATGGAGTTAGCAAGGGAAAGTCCAACATGGAGTTGGCATGGGAAGTCCAAGTGTGTAGCCTTGGCATGGAAAGTCCAATATGGAGTTGGCATGGGAAGTCTAAGTGTGTAGCCTTGGCATGGAAAGTCCAATATGGAGTTGGCATGGGAAGTCCAAGTGTGTAGCCTTGGCGGTGTAGACCCAGTTAGCATGACAATAGCCGATAGAAGCACTTGGAGGCTAGCGTATGAATGAACAAGTCATAGATGACTTGGAGGGATCCACATATGGATGAATAAGTCATGGATGACTTGGAGGAATTCGATAGGCACGAGGCTAGTGGAGGTGGCTAGAAGGTCTAGGCTAAGGGTAGTCTAGCAAGTATGAGGGCATCATACTTGGGTTAAACCTCATATTTGAGATTTATCAGTCAACTGATGGGAGTCGACTGGAGTTCGACTGAGCTGTGTGACATTGGTAGTCGACTGGACTAGCAGTCTACTACCATGGAGGTTAGTCGACTGATGGATGATGTCACAGAAGCGAGGTAGGCTCGACTGCCTATGCATCAGTCGACTGCTAGAGTTTTGCAGTCGACTGATGGGCTATCCATTGAAAATTTTCCAGCATGGATTGAGTCGTTGTAAGACAACGGCTACAGGAGCAGTCGACTGATGAGTATCAGCAGTCGACTGCTGAGTACAAAATCAGCTCAATGTAGGTTATAAAAGGAGTTTGAGTTGGAGGATTTTGCAGCGATTTTTGAAGAAATTTTGAAGGGGAATTGCTACTGCATTTCAGACCTTCAAGAGCAAACCAAAGCAAACAACAAGAAAGAGTTCAAAGCAATTGTTGTAAAGTGTTCTTTACTTGTGTTTCATTATTGTCTTTGCATTTGCTTGTACATTTTTGTATAACTATTGTAATTGCTTGTACGAGATTTCTCTACCTCCGACGTATTGTCAAGAAGGAGATTTAGTAGTGGTGTGTGCATCACTAGAGCTTGCCTCGTGGAGTAGGAATCCTAAGAATCCAAACCACGTTATATTGTTGTCTTGTGCCTGTGTATTCGTCTTCATATTCATATTTGTATCTTGTATTTCCGCCGCACTAATCGAATTCTAGAGACGAACAAACGAATTCCAACAAACAACGTACACGAGCTATTCATCCCCCTTCTAGCGGGGCCATCGATCCCTGATAAAATATTCACCGACTAGTCGTTTATGTTTATCCGTATAGGGATTAAATATAGTTGTGAATATAAAATTAAACAAAATCTTAGGATTACTTTTAATGAGAAAGAAGTTCGATTGGATGCAATTAGTGTTGGATCTGAGATGCAACGATCTAGTAGGGTGATATGTGATTGATCACATGAGATGTGATCTAGTGGCAAAAGATATATGTCCACATGTGCAAGTGGGAGATGTGGGAAAATGTCGATGTAAGGGCATGCCAAGTGGGATCATGGGATGGTGGTTAACCCTGTTATCCCATATTCATGGCTCCATCTTCTTCTCTCCTTCCTTATATGAACTTCTTGTGAAGAAGTATAGAATAATGATGTGAGTAGACAACCATGAGATTGGGGGGGAGAAAAGCATTGTGCACGAGTGAAGGCTAGCCGAGGAGTGGAGGCTGCTTAGTGAGAAGTATAGAACACTCGTGAGAAGTTTTCATGATCACGTCCTTGTTGAGAAGAATAAGGTATCACATCATCAGACTTTGGATTGTGACGTTGTGGCACTGTGGTGATAGTCCATTTGTCATTATGATCCGACTGTAAGAGTTCCGCGAGGGCCAAAGTTTGCAAAAGTTCCTACACTATAGTGCCGGAATTGTGTATCATCAATAGGTATATTTTAATTTCCACGAAGCAGAAGTAATTATATATTTTACTTCTTCGTCATAAACGAATACAAATTTAGATTATACTCTTTTAATTTCGAAGACAATCTTAGAAATTAAATTTTTTTTAACAGTTTCATCCTCTACCGTCCCGTTATCGATCGTACTTAATCTCTACCTTTTTATTAATCAATCTTCAAGAGAAAAAGATCACACATCCATTAAAATATTAATATTATACATATAAAGCACTCTAGTGAGATGAGATGCCTTTTCATGTATATATGCAGTATGATCGTTTGGAGTCTTCATGCATACTTATTTAGTTATATTTTCATCGCTTCTTCTTACACCCTACAAGAAATAAGATGATAAATAAAAATAAGTAAAATAAAATAAATAAAAACTCAAAATTAAAAAAGAAATAGGACAAATATACCGAGTATAATCAATTCGGATTCTTCCGGCATCGGGATTAGCAATCCTAGCAAAAGCTTCTTGAGAGAGATCCATGGTAACGCCTCTGCTTGCACATCCCGGGCAATAGTCGACGATGGTGACAGTAACGCTACCACCCCTGCAAGGGTTTGGAACGGCATTGGTTCCACCAGTGCACCTCACTGTGTATCTCCTCCCGCATGCCGCACGATTATCCCATATACCATCGCCTGCTGCAGCGATTAGCACGCCTCTATCTTGGAAGCCAAAGCACGATGAAGCTATGAACCAAACCGTGAAAACAACAACAATACCAAATCATGTCAGTCATAACGATTCAATAATGAAGATGGTAGTCTTAGAAAACAAAAATCCTAGAATAGTTAATTGATTAACTAAGTTAAGGTGTTTACGAGTGTAAGGAGGGGTGTAGAAGGTTGCAATTCCGGGCACTGCAGCAACAGATGAAACTAGGGCAACCATCACCATGGCCATGGCCACGACCACCACCGAGCTCTTTGCCAAAGCCATTTTAATCGATTACTCAAAATAAAAAAAAATGCCAAATAAGATGAAGCTTATTTCTTTGGTACGTTCTCGATGGAGATGATAATTATAGGTAACGGAGTTGGAAAAGTATGACCAAAAATGAAGAATTTTTTATTCTTTTTGTTTCTACCTATCTTGTTCAATAACGCAATTTTCTGAAGTCTTGCCGCTCTTCTTAACTTCCATATATCTCTATCTTTTCTTCTCGTGTATAATCTAATAGTTTATTACTTGGGTTCCTTGACCTTCTTTGCATCAAAAGATGATCCAATCGTGCTCATCAACCGGTCTTACAATCAACATGAAAGAGATAAATTACGAAGGAATTATACCGTTTGTGTCGTTAGCTAGAACAATAGAGAACTTTTGAGATCGAATGAGAATTTTAAATCGAGAATCAATTCTTATCCATTGCAACAGCTGTGCTGTTCTAATCAACGATCTATTCGATTGTTATTATCCAAAGGTTATTATTTTTATTTAAAAAATTAATAAAAGATGCTAAAACAAATAAAATCTACACTAAAAAAAACTTTTGACTTTATGTAAGGCAAGGGCTGTTTAAGAGTTATCGGATTAAAGTGTGAATCAATCTAAACCGCTAACGAAATATATGCTTCATAGAAAACTTTATAAAGAGTCCTTTTCGTATAAGTTTTGTTTTAACTTTAAAAAAAAGTTCTTTTTTATGAGGGATGGGGATGCTGACTCAATCGCATTTTTGGACAAGAAAAAATTAATTAGTCATTAAAGTTGAATTGAACGGAGCAATAAATTCATTCTTTTGTTTGCCTCCTCAAGAAATCCATTCGCTACCTCTTTTACTCCAATGTTGAGCATTTACTAAGAAAATGACAAGATATAAGGCAATACAATACAATTAGACTTAACCACAACTAATGGATGATTGAGTGTTAATTATCTTACACAATCACTTCAATGATTATTAGTTAACCATTTTTTAATTAATGAATAGTCTGATCAGAATAAAAGAGTTGACAATAAATAACGTGCCTTTCAAACTTATGACCAAGACAATAATTCAGGAAAAACGCATTAAATTTTTATTTTTTTAGAAAAAAAAAGTAAATGAAAGTAGTGACCAAGTAAAACTAGTTCTTCTCTAGTGTGGATTAAGCCGCCCCATTTGGATAATTTTCTAAGGTTTAATTCTCTCTTAAGTATATTTTAATCAAAGTGATTAAATCAAATTAGTAGATACTTTATAATTTTATTAAAAATAAATCATATCTTTATTAGGCGAAGTGCAAGCTCACCAACAATAAAGAATAACATCGCTTAAGCTTGAGCAGTAGCTAAATGTAAATTTAGAGAAAGAGTTAAGAGTAATAAAATCGAAGTTGTTTGGAGACAAGGGACGATATTGAGCGGGTATTAATGAAAAATTTTAAGATTTTCAAGGCTAATTTGATAAATTTAACTAAATATGATCGAGATAGCACCTAACTTGGTTGCTTTAAGGTTTTTTTTCCGGCAATTTATCAAACAGCGCTCTTGAAGTTTGAAATTGTCCAAAAAGCGTTCCATACTTTCAGATTTATCAAATGGCGTACTTAATTCCCTTTTTACCTCTCCCACCAAACAGCTCTGCAGCACAGTAAAATTCCCGAATATAGTATTGAAAATTCAAATCATAACACCACAGTTGTATTGCAAACTCATCACCACAGTGGTGGTGCTAGGATTGCACCACCACTGTGGTGATGGGATTTATAATTTCAGCACCACAGTGGTGCAGATCTTTTGGCGGGAGGGATAAAAACAAAATTAAATACACGATTTGGTAAATATGAAAGTATGGGACATTTTTTGGGCATTTCTAAACTATATATTATATATATATAAATATATATATATATATATATATATATATATATATATATATATATATATATATATATATATATATATACTCTCAAAACGACATAGGTTGTGAGTTTGTCATAACAAAAAGATCATACAAGAGATCACCAAATAGCGCGCTTTCGCCATCCATCCTTTGCCGTGAAGCTTCGAACGGTAGGCTCTGAGCAAGTGCGACATCGAATATATAGATTGTTGGTCGTATGCACAACTTGTAGGGTCGATGGGCGTCGCGCTAGAGGGGGTGAATAGTGATTTATGCTCGATTTGTTCGATCTTGTGCTTATCTATATTAAGTTAGTGCGCAACGAAATATAGAAATAAAATACACAATAAAAACAACGACAAACACACACACAACAAGAAGATTTAACGTGATTCGAAACTAGCGCTACAAAAATATAAAGATTTTGCGACGAATTTTGCAATGAATTTTGATTCAAAATTCATTGCAAAATTATTTTGCAATGAAATTTGCATCAAAACTATTTTCGTTGCACATAAGTCACTGCAAAATTTTATGACGAAAATAAAATTTTGTCGCAAATTTTGTGACGAAATCATATTTTTGTTGCGAAAATTTATGACGAAAATCAAATTTCATCGTAAAATTTTACAACGAATTTTATTTTCACTGCAAAATTTTGCGACGAAAATAAAAAATATTGCAAAATTTTGTGACAACCAGTCGACTGTTGTAATTCATCAGTTCACTGAAGATCTAGAATTTTGCGACAAACAATTCTTTTCATCGCTAATTTGGCAATGAAAATATATTTTCTTCGCAAAATTATGGACCATCAATCGATTGCCTCTTATCATCAATCGACTGATCAGTCAACTAAAAAATAATCTGTGACCTGCTACAGTATCACCAGTCAACTGGTCAACGATGCTAGTCGACTGGTGATATTGTAGCAGGCCACAGATTATTTTTTAGTCGACTGGCCCAACGTCAGTCGATTGATAGATGGTCATTGGCAGTCGACTGATACTATATCTGTTGGGAGTGCACGAGCCATTAGTCGATTGATGATCCTAGACAGTTGACTGATGGTCAGAAGTTTACGACAAAAATATATTTTTGTAGCCAAATCTGCAATGAAAATAATTTTTCGTCATAGATTTGACGATGAAAATTTATTTTTGTCGCAAATCTAGGAAAAAACAAAAAAACTATGATATAACCAAATATTTCCACCTGTTTTTACAAATTTTACAATCAAAACACATATAAAATGATTCAATAAAATTTAAACATCTAGCAATATCAAATTACATATCAAACTCCATAAACATCTACCATACTAAATCAACAATACATATAACAAATCATTCATCATACAAATTAAACTTATACATCCATATCGAATGTAACAAGTCAAATAATATTTGTATATAACAATTTGGACATAACCATAATCATCACCACCATCATCAAAAAATTCATTTTCATCATCATGTGCATCAGTAGGAGGAGATCAAGGAGGAGGTAGTTGATTTAAAGCAGAGAGTAATTGAAGATGTTGCATGATTAGCATCTGTTATTTGTGAAATTCGTTCTTACTTCATGATCCCTCTGTCTTTTTAAACTGCAGACAACTTCAAGTTCATTATCTTTTTGCACTAGTAACTCCTTCAAATGGTTAACCTCTTCGGTCAACGAATTTATTTTTGCTCTTACTGCTGGTGAGGCTGAAGAAGATGTACCAGGGACTTTATAAGTTCGGTTTAAAGAACCAAGTCCAACTATTCTTCCACCTTTCGATCTGCCAGTCGCTTCGAGCCATAGATTTATATTTTCAACTAATGGCTTATATTCAGCAGGATCATCACTTGCATTTGAATCTCTGTACAAGTTCATCATGTTTCTCCTGTATTGAAATGAAAAATTAAATCATATCAAATAAATTTAAATTTTTGAAAATACAAAACTTAATTATTTTAGCTCTCTCCCCAATCCATGTATTGTCTTTTTTTTTTAAATGTACGAGTGAAAGTGTCAATGAATAATGACTCAGTTCCCATTTCGTTGGCCTAAACAAAAATTGTTATAAATAATAAAATAGTGTGTATTAAATTAAAAAAAATTAGGATTTAAAAAAATTCATCAATCGATGCTTATGTTCATCGATATTGATCGAGTCTCCCGCATACGTTGCAGATGATGTGCTAGCATTATAAGTTTGATTTTTCTTATTTTATTCACTCCTCTGTTTGTTATACTCAAATCCCCAATATTGAAAAATCTTATTCCAATTCTCCTCGGTTATGCAGTGTAGCTTTTTAGCTTTGATTTTTGCATGATTTAGTACGTTTCTAATGTGATCGTCACACTTTTTCTTAAAAATTCTTCTTATCTCCAGTATTTCAGTCTCCTTTCAAGTAAATGACTGCTGCAATGGAGATAAAATTATTTGATTATATTAACTAAAATTATATATATAAATTTATTGGAATAAGTTACCTTAAATTCATTTCACCATAGATTTTTGGTTTCTTCCGGGGTGCTCATATAAGTCATTGAAGCTCTCCCAATGGTTATTCACTATTTTATTAATCTCGTGAATGACATATGTAGAATTTCTAAATCTATCATAAAATAAAAAACAAACTATGTTAAATATTTATGAAAAATAATCTTATTAAAAACATAGATAATTTAAAAATTGATTACTTACAAATCTCCATGAAGAGATATGACTTCTCGTGTATCTATCCTCTCAGTAACTGGGGGAGATATATTAGCAGGCACATGCTGAAAATCGGAAGATTCTACAACTAGAGAAGGAGATGAAGGTATATTGCCTACAAGGGAATCAGACTGCATTGGTGTTGAAGCAGATGAAGAGTGTGATCTTCTATAGTACTTCGTCTATGATCGCCATATCGAAACTATCAATCATAATTATTAGAATAATAAAATAAAAAAATCATTTTCATTGGATGTATGACAAAGAATATGAAAAATTAACCATATTTAATTTGAAGTATTAAAATGTTGAAATAATCTACAAATATGTTAAAAAATTTCTCAAATAATAATTATTGGTGCAATCAGCCCAGGTCACGATTGATCGGACTCGAGTTTGACTCGAGCGATGTTTTCATGTTTGACATGAAGGTTTGACATTGATGTTTGACATTGATGTCTGATAATATTTTGGGGAGATTTTTGGTGCAATCGACCCGGGTCATGATTGACCAGACTCGAGTTTGACTCGAGGGGGATTTTGATGGTTGACTAGGGTTGACCATGTAATGAAAAGTCCAAGTCTTGAGTACTTGGCATGAAAAGTCCAAGCATGGGTCTTGACATGGAAAGTCCAACATGGGTTGACAAGGGAAAGTCCAAGCTTGAGTCTTGGCATTTGAGAAGTCCAAGGGGTTTAATATTGGTGGCGTAAAGTCCAAGTGGGAGTCTTGGCAGCATAAGTCCAATGGTTGACGGCGTAAAGTCCAAGTGGAGTCTTGGCAGCGTAAGTCCAATGTGCCTTGGCGGTGTAGACATCGTTAGCATGACATAGCTGATGGAAGCACCTGAAGGCTAGCATATGGATGACTTGGAGGGATGTGCGAGACTGACGGAGGTGGCTAGAAGGCTTAGGTCTAGGTTACGGGTGATCTAGCAAGTATGGGGGCACCATACTTGAGTTAAACCTCATGTTTGAGGTTAAAACCTCATGTTTGAGGTGTATTAGTTGACTGATATTGTAAGATACGGGAAAAAAATTAAAATTAAATAAAATAAAAATAATAGTCCTTGCTAATTGAGAATTAGCTCATGGAATTTTTAGGAATTTTTAGAAATTTTTCCGGATTAAAAATGGAGTTCATATGGTTAGTCGTAAGTCAACTTGAGCTAGTTTAAGCTTGACTTGGGTTAGCCTAACCACAAGCTGAACTGCATTGGACTACCTTTAAAGGGTCGAGTCAACCCGCATCCGCTAACCCGTTTCCTTCCTCTTCTTTTCTCAGCCGTGATTTCCTTTCAGATCGCGAGCTCCTGTTTTTCTCCCCGATCGCAAATCTCCTCTTCTCACTGCCGCCGCACTATCGCCGCTGCCGGAGCTCACCGTCACTGGCCACGCTGGAGTTCTTCTCCTTCCTCTATGTTCGTCATCGCGACACCCTCAATTATCCCCAATCCCGATCTGGTTCTCATCGCAAAGCTTAGCTCATCGTCGGTGTTTTTTTTTCCTGTGTCGATCGCCACTGTCGTCGGTTGCCTTGCCGGTGGTTTCCTACCCTCACTCGAGCTCTATTCCTCCCGATCTCGATGGAAGCAAGCTCCTCCAGCCATACGTGATCGCCAACGACTAGTCCAGCTCCGTCAGCCGCTTGCTTCGGTTTGCTCTGCTGACAACTTGCGATGGTTTCGCGGAGTTGTCGATTCCTTCTGTTTTCCCCGATCGAGCGGATCGCCCTAATCACGTCGAGTTGATCCGTCGCCGGCCTTTTCTTGTGATCCCAATAGCAGCAAGGGTTGTCTCCATCTTCATATCCTCGTTCTAGATTGTTGCTGACATTGTTTGCCTCTTCACGAGGTAAATTCTTCCTCCGTTCTATGGTGTTGTGGATTCTAGGTTTAGATAGTAGTTTGAGAGTGGTGTGTAAGTTGTGATATTGTGATTTTGGATAGGAAGAACGATCGGAGTAGTGGACCGCCGTTGAACGGATTTACTAGCAAGATCCAGGAATTTTGCAACTGTGATTGAGGAAGGTGAGTTTGATGAATTGTTAATTTCGAAGCTAGATCTTTGTGGTGACAGACAGCTGTGAACTCGAGAGCATATTGAGGTAAGATCTGTATTGATTTATGATTCGGTCGTATTTCTATGCTTCACATTGGAAGAAGTTGTTATATTGGTTGAGTTTCTATATTTTAAGTGATATGGATGGTTAATTAAGTTAAGTGGATAAATGGATCGGATAATGATCTTATGATAGTTGTGGTATCTTGCGATTGTCGATTGGAATTGGTCTTGCCTTAATGTGGTTGTTTGATACAGATTAGATACTCGGAATTGGGGCAAGAAGTGGTACTGGGGAAGTTAATCAAGGATGTTGATTTCAGGATCTTGATTTGAGATAGATTCTCGGACGCGAAGACAGCTGGTGTTTCACATATCAGGTGGGTAATATCTACCCTGGTCAGGTAGTTTGATCTGAATCTGGTGCATGAATTTAGACTTATGCAATTACTTTGATCTTAGATCCACTCTTATTTAATCATATGCTTGTATTGCCTTGACATTTGAGATATATTGTTGTTACTTCATTGATTATCTAGCACGGATAGGAACTATAAACCCTATTATGTGTTAGCTGATGGATGTTTAGTAAGTACAAGTGGTTAGGGCTATCTTTGTGACCTCAGATTGGGTTACTGTGTTACATCACTAGGGTTAGGTGATGGATCAGATTATGGAGTCGATTGTTGGATCATATACTTATTAGTTGTGCATCTATGGTGGATCTAGTTGTCTGTACATAGATAAGTGTGTGGTTGTCAGTATGTGGCTATGGACTAGAGGTCCTAGCGTGATGGTATATCCATTCTGGATTGTGTGCCGGTGTATGGTTATATCGACGGTCGATAGTATTTCGCTACTGACTAGAGGTCTTAGTGTGGTTGACTGTCAGATGTGTATGACTCTTTGTGCGATAGAGAGAGTCTTGTAGATTGTAATTATTGCATAGTTGACTTTTGGTTGACCAAGACTCCCCGTGGGATAGGGAGTGTTGCGAGGATTCGTATATGGAGCTATGCATCATTACATTTGCATGCATGCTGTCGACTGGGGTCTCCCTTATGGTTGAGACAGGTCGTCAGTCATCCTGCCTCCCCGGCCACTCGAGGTAGTGCTAGCAGGGTTGAGGGCAGAGCATTGGATGTGCCACGCTCGACCACTATAGACGGTGGTAGCTAGAGATGTGCACCTGGGCACTGTGTAGAGTGGTGTTAGCACTCGCCCACTATAGACGGTGGTTGTGTGACGTGCAGTTGTCCTGTGTGCGGAGCTCGTCTACTCATGGGTAGTGACGGAGCAGCCAGCAGCAGGGACCCCCGTGGAGTAGTTAGCTTTTTACGCTTATATGCTACTCATTCATACTACCTAACTCGGTCACTCGAGAGTAGTGGCAACTGGAGTATGACCCCACCCGGGCCATGCTGGGGTCGTGGTTGGACGGGTCCGCTTACATGGCCATGCATATGCATTGCTGATATATATATATGCATGTATTTGATATATGTTTTACATATGCCTGTGAGATGCTGCATTTGATTGAGCTATGATTGTTGCATATGCTTGTACATCATGATACATGTCATTTGCATATTATATACTGTTGTGTATTGAGCATGATATATGTGTTGGTCCAGATTGTTGTATGCATTTGATTAGTGTCATGTCATAGTGTGGTATGGACCGGGATGTTACTACATGTGATTATATACTGTTCATATGTCTGAGTGTTGGTCAGGTATGAGATTGACTTTGTACATTATATGGGTTATGTTATTGTATATCTGTTCAGGATGATATAGCTTATGGTGTTGCAGACCGTCAGATACGTTGGTACATTACCTCATGTTCAGTTGATCAGTTTAGTATATGAAGGACTTTTTGATCCGCAAAAACCGCTTTTTACATTGCGGAAACCCTAGAATTCCGGCCACGAATCCGTGTGAAGATATATTAAAATAAAACATGTATGTGCTTAAGTAAACCTAGATCTACCTTAGATCTAGAAGGTGAGAGGATTACCCTTGAAGCGATGCCTTTCGCTTATCCTGCTCGTCCAAAAGCTTCGCCGAAACTTGAGAGTGTCAAGTACACACTCCTCTATTGGTATCCACACAAGCAATAGGTAGAGAAAACACAACCTTGAGTGTGCTAGCACCCTTTGGATGGTTCAGCCAAGATGAGGATTGGGAGAGCTTGCTAGAGAGGAAGATGATCCAAGGAAGAAGATGAAGTTAGAGTAACTCACCAAAATCAATTACACCCATTAAATGGAGTGGTCAGCCACTTCATGACTTGGGGGGTTACATGCATGCTAGATCAAATTAAGGACTTAGAAGAAAAATTAGAAAAAGCATGCCTAACTATTAATGATAATATTTCTTCTAGCCTAAATGATGCATGCTCACATGATAACTATATGTCTCTTGATGTCAATGATGCATGCATTGAAGAAAATAGGGTTCTAAGGGAAAAGGTAGATCATTTGACCAAGGCCCTAGAAAAGTTTACAATTAGCTCCAACACTCTTAACATGATCATTGGGAGCCAAAGGGCAAGCTTCAATAAGTAAGGCCTAGGATATAAGGAAAAGAAAAATGAAAAGACCTATAAATGCTTAATTGCTAGGGGTTAAGATAAAAAAAAGATAATTGCTAGAAAATGGATCCCTAAGGAGTATTTAGTTAACCCCATAGGAAAGAACTTACACTTGAATCAACTTGAGTCTAACTCAATTAGTCTAATTTGGATTACTCTTAATCCAATTTGGTTCATCCCATGAACCTAATCCTCATGGTTCATCATATGAACCTAATCTCCATCTAATTTCCCTTTGTGTGTGACCCTATAGGTTCTTGTAACGTTGGTAATGTCCCTAAACCGATTTAGGAACATAAGCAATGAGCGGTATCTAGCAACACATCATTGCTACCCAAGTTACAAGAATGTTGAGCTCCAACATCACCTTTGTGACTACTAATTGTGACTCTCACAATATGTGACAATGTCCCTCTATCCTTGACATCTAGATTGACCAATTAAGGCATAGACCGTGTCATCCTCGGTACAATCTATATCTTGAACTCCAAGTAGACTCACTCTAATCAAATGAGCTCAATATTTTATATTGACTCATTTGGGCATGACCATGCACTTCGTGGTCTCACTCTATCAAGAATAACGATGTCGCTCCCGTCATATAGGAGGGATAGATCTCATCTACATCACTCACATCCCTCCGCATAATTTGTTACATACCCAGTAATCGCCTTTATAGTCCACCCATTTACGAGTGACGTTTGACGAAGCCAAAGTATGCAACTCCTTATGTAGGGAACCATGGTGACTTCAGGTCTAAGGACTAATAGTCATACTAATAGCCACATGAGAAAGTATATGACACTCATATAACGATCCATGATACTTTTTCATGGCGGATCATTCAGTATACATTCTTCAATGCATACCCATGTATCAACTTGATATCTTATATCTATGACTTGTGAGATCAAGTCATCGTGTTGACCTACATGCTAGTCTCTACGCATTAGCATTGTCCCTGAATGTTAATACTTGACTAGGAATGATTAAGAGTAGTGTTCTCTATATCATCTCATTATCGATTCAACCAATCGATTGATATAGATAAGAACCTACTATTCAAGGACGTTATTATACTTAGTTATTTGGCACCAATACAAATAAATATAATAACCATGCCTTTATGAATAGGAATATGATACAATAAAGTCCATACAACAATCATCACATGATTGACTCTAGGACTTTCACTAACAATCTCCCACTAGCACTAGTGCCAATCACCGTAGTATCTAATATCCAATGACCTAGTGTGACCATCATGCTTTTTCTGTGCCAAAGCCTTGGTCAAGGGATCTGCGATGTTAGCCTCTGTGGGTACTCTGCAAATCTTCACATCTCCTCTATCGATAATCTCTCGAATGAGATGGAAGCACCGATATAATTGGCTTCTGTTGTAGAATCAGCAACTGTGTCCTGCTTGAAACTCTTCCAACTCACAGTGCCACCATTCAAGCAAAACATGAACCCTGACTGCGATCTATAATCATCCTGGTCAGTTTGGAAGCTGGAATCGCTGTAACCCTTTACAACTAGCTTCTCATCGCCTCCAAATATCAAGAAATATTCTTTAGTCCTTCTCAAGTACTTAAGAATATTCTTGACTGGTATCCAGTGACGCTCACCTGGATCTGACTGATATCTACTCGTCATGCTCAAAGCATATGAGACATCAGGATGAGTACATAGCATGGCGTACATGATATATCATATAGCAGATGCATAAGGGATCTTATCCATGCGGTCTCTCTCCTCTCTAGAAGAGGGACTTTGAGTCTTCGAAAGACTCACACCATGTGATATCGGCAGAAGTTCCTTCTTGGAATTCTGCATGGAAAACCATAGTAATACCGTGTCAATGTATATACTCTGACTTAGGCCAAGCAATATCTTAGATCTATCTCTATAGATCTTGATGCCTAGAATACAAGCTGCTTCACCTAAGTCCTTCATTGAGAAGCATGTCCCCAGCCAAGTCTTCACAGACTGTAGCGAAGAGATGTCATTTCCAATGAATAGTATGTCATCCACATACAATATAAGGAAGACAACTGTGCTCCCATTTACCCTCTTGTAGACACAGGGTTTATCTTCATTCTTGATGAAATCAAACTGTTTGATCGCGTCATCGAATCAAAGATTCCAACTCCAAGAGGCTTGCTTTAGCCCATAAATGGACCTTTGCAGCTTGCATACTTTCCCAGTATGCTGTGGATCTTCAAAACCCTCATATTGTGTCATGTACACATCCTCGAGTAAGTTTCCATTCAGAAACGTGATTTTGACATCCATCTACCAGATCTCATAATCGTGGTATGCTGCAATAGCAAGCAAGATCCGAATGGACTTAAACACCGCCATTGGAGAAAAGGTTTCATCATAGTCAATACCATGAATTTGTTTGAAACCTTTAGCCACCAATCGGCCCTTATAGGTATGCGTAAGTCCATCCATGTCAGTCTTTCTCCTAAAGACCCACTTACACCCAATAGGTTTGACCCCTTCAGATGGATCAACCAAAGTCCATACTTAGTTGGTGTATATGGATTCCATCTCGGATCTCATGGCCTCTAGCCATTGCTCAGAATCTGGGCTCATCACAGCTTCTTGATAGTGTTGGGTTTCCGGCACCGCGGCGTGTGTGTGTTCGATCATGTTTCGTAAACATGAGCACAGCGGAAGCAATTAAAAATAATAAATCTATATTTATTACAACACACACAACACACTCATGCTATTACAACAAGTGTAGACATAACCGTAAATTAAAATTTGCAATAAAAGGAAATTAAACTACGTTATACCTTCCGTATGACGTGTAGCGGGAACGGCATCAACCGGAACGATCCTCGTAAGAATCGTCTCTATCCGTATCCACGCCGAGCTCCTCGGGATGACTTCGCCAAGCCACGAGCTTCGTCTTCGTACGGGTTACTAGCCTCGTGTTGAAGACGACGTGATCGAGAGATGATCACGATCCGAATCCAAATTCGGACCTAAAAACAAGTTCTCAAGACTCGCTTCTCCGGAGAGGTATTCGTCAACCGATTGACGAATCCTTCGTCCTCCACCTCAGAGGATTACCGGAGATCAAATCCCCGGTATGTTAGCCGCTGTCGGAGCACTAACCATCGTCCAAACGACGCTCCGACGAGAGGAGAAGAAGCTGTCCAGAAAACTGGACAGCTTGGTGGAGGAGTAGGCGCCGGCCAAAACAAGGAGAGAAAAGGCTCACCTTGATGCCAAACCTATAGGAGATCACCGGAGGGTCGCCGGAGGTTCACCGGCTGAAACTTGGACGCCGGCAAGGAGCTAGACGGCAGCACAATCAAGCTGGGCGGCACAACCAGGTTGGGCGGCAACTCCTTGGAGGCTAGGGTTTTGATTTTGGATTAGGGCTTAACAATCCCTTAAGCCCTCTTTTATAGAGAACTAATTCTCTTAATGGTTAATGGATCATATCCATAAAGCCCGTTAACCCGCTCCATTAAGATAAGTTAAAATAAACCAAACCATGATGGTTTATTTTAAGTTAAAATGAACCGAACCAACCTTTGGTTCATTCGTTTAATATAAACCAAACCCTTTGGTTTATTCTTATCCATTGGATTAGAACCAAACCATTTTGGTCCATCCATTATGTCTTCATAAGACACGGCCCATCCACGCTTCCATTGCGACTGAAACAATTTCATGCTCGCTTTATGTTTGGTCCAACCAAACCTAGTTTCTCTCGATGCGAGAATCCCATTCTCAAGCTCGTTTAAATCCTTTGGATTACGCTCGTTGTCGTGTGACCAAATAGGTTCTCGGTTTATGTTGGCCGTCTATAATTAACCATTAATTATAGAGCGATCATGAGTGGCACCTAGTAGTACATCATGATCCCCGATTAGAAAAGATCAACGGTTGATCGAACTATTTCAAAACCCTTGATGCTCGAATGAATCGTGCCCCATTCCCTTCACTCATCTTATACCCACTTGGTTCGGGACATGGTCTATTGTAGCCGATCCCACTAAGTGACTCGTCACACCTAGCCCAAGTATCATTTCCTCCCTCACTGATTCTAGTTACTCCACATGTATCGAAGAGTACCTTACTCTAAACATGTAATGCTTTGGCCAAAGACTTTAGTAACAATCCGACGAGAGGCCATGGGTATACATCTCCGCGCAAGGAGTGGTGAATCCTTTATAGGCTATTCAAACACCTTCGATCACTTCGACTTATACCCAATCATCCCGGGTCCACATCTCCTCGGAGATGTTTGCTTAAGATGTCAAAGCATAAGTCTCCATGATCAATATGACTTTAATACCGCAAGTCAAAGGAACATCGCACTTAAGCCACAGTAAGAACTTCATTGACATATCTATATATGCAGAGAACCATATGAAGTCTTACGGCTGGTCACTCCAATGAACTAGTTACCATAACTAGCATCCACGATTAACTCCGGACATCACTATGTCTCCAGCCAGTGAGAATCAGCTGCTTGGATACACCAAGGAGTATACCTCGTGCTAGTCTCGACAGAATTGATGGTGTCCAAATCCATCAATTCATCAACTAGGGATAATTCCGATACATCACAATTACACATGTAGAGATACTCACTAGTTGTGATCCAATCACAAATTCTCTCATGCTGTGAATCGTATCGTGGACATACAGTAAATGAGTTTAAGATCCAATCAAATACATTAAACATGTATACTCAAATAGTGAATCTTCATTTATCATATAAATGGTTCGTACATAAGGCGATTGCCTTAGGACATCTCTCATATATTACTAACAGATAGGAGGTAGGCTCATTCTCAATGAGCATAACGTCATCATGGTCAGACAAGAGAAATGAGTATCTCTCTGGCTGACGACGTACCCTATCAGACCTGCGAAGAGGTAGGTCTACATGAACAGGTAGTTGTTCCATAACTCTTTGTGCAACAATCTCATCACCCACAAAACTTTGTGGTTCTTGTTCAACCTCCATCAAGGCCTCAGTGTTATGGTCCTTATCTTGAATTTCTTCAAGATCGAACGTACTCCCACTGGTTTTTCTAGAAACAAAATCCCTTTCTAGAAAAATCCAGTCTTTGCCACAAACACTTTGTGCTGACTGGGAATGTAGAAGTAATATCTCTTTGTGTCCTTGGGATATCCAAAAAAATAGCATCTATCGGATTTGGGTCCCAGTTTGTCTGAGACTTGATGTCGAACGTAAGCCTCACAACCCCAAATCCTCATGAAAGACATCTTGTGTCTTTATCACAACCTTGGATGGTACACGGTTAAGGGTAAAAGCTGCTGTGTCTAAAGCATATCCCCAAAAGAATATAGGAAGATCTGTGTGACTCATCATAGATCGTACCATATCTAATAGAGTACGATTTCTTCTTTCGGATACACCATTCCACTTTGTGAATCCCACACTCTGGCTAGATAATCCATGAAACTCATGGCTAAGGTATTCACCACCTCGATCGATCGAAGTATCTTAATACTCTTGCCAAATTTGGTTTTGTACTTCATTCTTGAATTCTTTGAACTTTTCAAAGATTACGATTTATGTGTCATGAGATACACATAACCATATCTCTTGAAGTCATCGATAAATGTAATGAAGTACCAGTAACCACCTCTAAGGGCCACATACATCACTATGTATAAGTTCTAACAAGTACTTTGCTCTTTCGCTGTGTCCACTAAAGGGAGTCTTGGTCATCTTGCCTAAAAGGCAAGACTCGCATGTCTCATATGATTCAAAATCAAATGAGTCTAGCAGCCCATCCTTATGGAGCTGAGATAAGCGACTCTCATTTATGTGACCTAAGCGATAATGCCAGAGATAGGTTTGGTTCAACTCATTTGACTTGAACCTTTTGGTACTTATGTTATAGATAGGGCTCTCTAAGTCTAGAAAGCAGAGTCCGTTCATTAGAGGTGCACTACAATAGAACATATCATTTAAATAAACTGAATAACATTTATTCTTTATTATAAATGTAAATCCTTTCTTGTCCAAACAAGAAATCGAAATTATGTTCTTAGTTAAAGCAGACACATAACAACATTCATCTAATTCTAGTACAAGCCCAGAGGGCAGAGATAGATCATAAGTTCCTACAGCAGCAACTCTTGCTCCATTGCTCGTAGGTCCACCTCGCCCTTTGTCAATGCCCTGTTATTTCTCAGCGCCTGCACATTGGTACAAATGTGAGATGCACATCCAGTATATAATACCCATGATGAAGAAATAGATAGATTGACTTCTATAACATTTATACCTGAAGTAGAAGTCTCACTTCTCTTTTTCTTAAGATATTCCAGGTATGCCTTGCAGTTATGCTTCCAGTGTCCAACTTCCTTGCAGTGGAAGCAAGCCCCTTCCTTGGCCACCCCTCCTTTGGGTTTCAGTTCCTTGCCTTTGCCCTTGGCTTGGGACTTTCCCTTACCTTTAGGCTTGCCCTTGCCTTTCTTCTTTTGCACCATCAAAATGGCGTCAGATTTTTCCTTCTTAAGGTTGAGCTCAGCAGTTCTTAACATGCTGAGCATCTCAGGCAGTGACTTATCAATTTCATTCATGTTGTAATTCATGACAAATTGATTGTAGCTTTGCGACAAAGACTGTAAGATCAAGTCAGTGGCCAGCTCTTGGCCAAGGGGGAATCCCAATCTCTATAGGTTTTCTATGTACCCAATCATCTTGAGTACATATGGACCTACGGGAGTCCCATCTTGCATTTTGGATCCAAACAATACCTTAGAGACTTCATATCTCTCGTGCCTTGCTTGTCCTTGATATAGTTGACGAAGATGTTCAACCATATCATAAGCATTCATGAACTCGTATTGCTTCTGAAGCTCAGAGTTCATGGTCGCGAGCATTAGACATGACACATCTAATGCATCATCTTGATGCTTCTTGTAAGCATCTTTGTCAGCTCGCGAGGCAGTGGCAGAAGGTGCCTCTGGAATGGGCTGCTCCAGGACGTACAATTTCCTTTCTTGGGTGAGAACAATTCTCAGGTTCCTGTACCAGTCCAAGAAATTTGCTCCATTGAGCTTGTCCTTCTCAAGGACAGAACGCAGAGAAGGAGTGTTCGTGTTTGTCAACATAGTAATCTACAATATACAATGCAGAGAATTAATATCATATTCCTTTTATCATTTAATTAGGCCTTTAATCAAATGATGCTCCCACTGAATTATAGGAATTTTATAGAATCGAGTTATGGATGTGGTCAAACCACATTACTAGATTCATACAAACTAGCTATAATTCTTGCGGGACAAGATCCACATCATACTAAGCCTTGAGTTAGCTTTGGCTAAATCGCCCAAGACTTAGTATAATCGATGGGTAACACATTACCGATTACATCTCTATGCAACTCTTGTTTATAGGATCAAGGCCCACATTTACAAAAGACCTTGAGTTAGCTTTGGCTAAATTGCCCAAGATTTAGTGTAAATGCGATCTTATCCTATCTTTCCAACGGTTGGAATATGCCTATAGTTCTACTCGATCCAATTGAGTTAACTAGTTTTACTCAATCTAATTGAGCTTACTCTAACCCAAGCCGTGATAGGAGGGACCAAGATTGTCCCTCCGCACCCTACCAAGATAATATGCGTTGCTCTGCTTTGGCAGATTTAACAACTACAAATGATCGAGGTAGTGATGGGTATCAAGGACTTGGTAGGCATTTTTTGAGTTGATTCGATTAAGATCTAATCTAATCGTAATGTGTATCATATACGCATTAAGGCCTTTATTATCCTATATTAGCATGCATCACATACATGTTGGGTTTCCGGCACCGCGGCGTGTGTGTGTTCGATCACGTTTCGTAAACATGAACACAACGAAAGAAATAAAAATAATAAATCTACATTTATTACAACACACACAACACACGCATACATATTACAACAAGTGTAGACATAACCGTAAATTTAAATTTGCAATAAAAGGAAATTTATCTACATTATACCTTTCGTATGACGTGTAGCGGGAACGGCATCAACCGGAACGATCCTCGCTGGAATCGTCTCTATCCGTATCCACGCCGAGTTCCTCGGGATGACTTCGCTAAGCCACGAGCTTCGTCTTCGTATGGGTTACTAGCCTCGTGTTGAAGACGATGTGATCGAGAGATGATCACGATCCGAATCCAAATTCGGATCCTAATACGAGTTCTCAAAACTCGCTTCTCCGGAGAGGTATTCGTCAACCAATTGACGAATCCTTCGTCCTCCACCTCAGAGGATTACCGGAGATAGAATCCCCAGTAAGTTAGCCGCTGTCGGAGCTCTAACCGTCGTCCAAACAACGCTCCGACGAGAGGAGAACAAGCTGTCCAGAAAACTGGACAGCTTTGGTGGAGGTGATAGGCGCCGGCCAACCAAGGGAGATAGAGCTCACCTTGATGCCAAACTTGAAGGAGATCACCGGAGCACTAACCGGCAGCAGCTCGACGCCGGCGAGGGGGAAGGAAGCAGCCTTCTGGACGCCGGTTGGAGGAGCTTTGGGGGCGGCAATAGGTTGGCGCCGAGAGCTCCAAGGAGGAGGTGGGCGGCAACCTTAGGGCTAGGGGTTTTTGGATTAGGGCTTAATTATCCCTTAAGCCCTCTTTTATAGAGAACTAATTCTCTTAATGGTTATTGAATCATAACCATTAGGCCCGTTAACCCGCTCCATTAAGATAAGTTAAAATAAACCAAACCATGATGGTTTATTTTAAGTTAAAACGAACCGAACCAACTTTTGGTTCATTCGTTTAAAATAAACCAAACCCTTTGGTTTATTCTCCTCCATTGGATTAGAACCAAACCATTTTGGTCCATCCATTATGTCTTCATAAGACACGACCCATCCACACTTCCATTGTGACTGAAACGATTTCATGCTCGCTCCATGTTTGGTCCAACCAAACTTAGTTTCTCTCGGTCTGAGAATCCCATTCTCAAGCTCGTTTTAAATCCTTTGGATTACGCTCGTTGTGCGTGTGACCAAATAGGTTCTCAGTTTATGTTGGCCATCTATAATTAACCATTAATTATAGAACGATCATGAGTGGCACCTAGTAGTACATCATGATCCACAATTAACCGAAAAAATCAACGGTTGATCCAGAACTATTTCTGAAACCCTTCAGCAGCTCGAATGATTCGTACTCCATTCCCTTCACTCATCTTATACCCACTTGGTTCAGGACATGGTCTATTGTGTCAGTCCCCACTAGACTGACTACGTCACACCTAGCCCAAGTATCATTTCCTCGTCCTACGGATTCTAGTTACTCCACATGTATCGAAGAGTACCTTACTCTAAACATGTAATGCTTTGGCCAAAGACTTTAGTAACAATCCGACGAGAGGCCATGGGTATACATCTCCTCGCAAGGAGTGGTGAATCCTTTATAGGCTATTCAAACACCTTCGATCACTTCGACTTATACCCAATCATCTCGGGTCCACATCTCCTTAGAGATGTTTGCTTAAGATGTCAAAGCATAAGTCTCCATGATCAAGATGACTTGAATACCGCAAGTCTAAGGAACATCGCACTTAAGCCACAGTAAGAACTTCATTGACATATCTATATATGCAGAGAACCATATGAAGTCTTACGGCTGGTCACTCTAATGAACTAGTTACCATAACTAGCATCCACGATTAACTCCGGACATCACAATGTCTCCAGCCAGTGAGAATCAGCTGCTTGGATACACCAAGGAGTATACCTCGTGCTAGTCTCGACAGAATTGATGGTGTCCAAATCCATCAATTCATCGACTAGGGATAATTCCGATACATCATAATTACACATGTAGAGATACTCACTAGTTGTGATCCAATCACAAATTCTCTCATGCTGTGAATCGTATCGTGGACATTCAGTAAATGAGTTTAAGATCGAATCAAATACATAAAACATGTATACTCAAATAGTGAATCTTCATTTATCATATAAATGGTTCATACATAAGGCGATTGCCTTAGGACATCTCTCATATATTACTAACAATACATATAAGCATTATTCTAGCATGCATCATATACATACAAGAAAAATATCCTAGCATGCATCATATACATACAAGCATTATTCTACTAGCATGCATCACATACATACAAGCAAAATCAAATATATATATATATATATATATTAACTGTGATGTGGTCATGGCCCTACTACGATCTTCTCAAGCCAATGAGAAGATCGGATGGTCAACCTAAGGCTAGCGGCTTCTCCAAGCGCTTCCTTTGACCGCCATGTGTCGTCGGCACCCTTCTCGTAACTTCGTCTACAAGTGGACTTTCCACCTCTCAATTTTGTACATTACAAATATGAAACTCGAGTTACATTCGAGTCTAAAACTATTTACAACTAGAATTTCAAAAGAAGAGGCACGACGTGCAGGTCACATACACTATACAACACGCACAACCACAAAAACGGCATGCAGGCCGTATTATGAATTACAACACATCATCATCCAATCATATTGGGGTTCTTGGGCCATGACAATCACAGAATTATACATAATTCTAAATTATGTATTTTTACAGAAAATTTCTATAATTTTTCCTATTTATTTTTTCAATTTTACGAGTCACCTCTCCGTAACGGTCCCGCTAAGCGGTTTCCGGGCGCGATCGCGGGACAAGGTCCCTTTCGGGGATAGGGGCAGCACCCCTACTCGCAAAATAAACTTTATGAGTGTCCCTACAATGATCTTATAGCGAGTCGCTATCCCAAAAACCTAAAGAGAGAACTCGCCGTTTCGGAGAGTTTTTCTCGATGGTTGAAGCCTACAAGTGTCCCAACACTCGTTGCTTCGACTCTTCGAGAAAAATACCAAAAAATTCGATAAAAATAGGAAATTTACATAAACATAAAAATCTGTAATTTTTATATCTAATACAAAAACTACAAAAATGAAACACATACATGCTTCGCACGTGGCTCTGATACCACTGAAGGACTTTCTGAGCCGCAAAAACCGCTTTTTGCATTGCAGAAACCCCGCAAGTCCAGCCACGGATCCGTGCGAAGATATATTAAAATAAAACATGTATGTGCTTAAGTAAACCTAGATCTACCTTAGATCTAGAAGGTGAGAGGATTACCCTTGAAGCGATGCCCTTCGCTTATCCCGCTCGTCCAAAAGCTTCGCCGGAACTCGAGAGTGTCAAGTGCACACTCCTCTATTGGTATCCACACAAGCAATAGGTAGAGAAAACACAACCTTGAGTGTCCTAGAACCCTTTGGATGGTTCGGCCAAGATGAGGATTGGGAGAGCTTGCTAGAGAGGAAGATGATCCAAGGAAGAAGATGAAGTTAGAGTAACTCACCAAAATCAATTACACCCACCAAATGGAGTGGCCGGCCACTTCATGACTTGGGGGGTTACATGCATGCATGTAACTCCAAGAGCCAATGGCTCTTGGTCTCCCTCATGAGGTGGAACCACATGATAAGTCAATGATGATGTGGAACATCATCATTGGCCGGCCGCCATGCCATGTCACCATGACATGGCAATTGGTCAAGTCAAAATTGACTATTCATCTTCCCTCTCAAGTCAAGTCAAACTTGACCTCTTATCTCCCATGGTTGATCAAATCTAACCACTTGATTCAAGTCAATTTGATTTAATGAATCTCTATTCATTAATTTAAATTGACTTAATGAATCAAAACTAAATTAGACTCATTCAACACTTGAATCAACTTGAGTATAACTCAATTAGTCTAATTTAGATTACTTTTAATCCAATTTGGTTCATCCCATGAACCTAATCCTCATCGTTCATCATATGAACCTAATCTCCATCAAATTGCCCTTTGTGTGTGACCCTATAGGTTCTTGTAACGTTGGTAATGTCCCTAAACCGATTTAGGAACATAAGCAATGAGCGGTATCTAGCAACACATCATTGCTACCCAAGTTACAAGAATGTTAAGCTCCAACATCACCTTTGTGACTACTAATTGTGACTCTCACAATATGTGACAATGTCCCTCTATCCTTGACATCTAGATTGACCAATTAAGGCATAGACCGTGTCATCCTCGGTACAATCTATATCTTGAACTCCAAGTAGACTCACTCTAATCAAATGAGCTCAATATCTCATATTGACTCATTTGGGCATGGCCATGCACTTTGTGGTCTCACTTTATCAAGAATAACGATGTCGCTCCCGTCATATAGGAGGGATAGATCTCATCTACATCACTCACATCCCTTCGTATAATTTGTTACATACCCAGTAATCGCCTTTATAGTCCACCCATTTATGGGTGACGTTTGACAAAGCCAAAGTATGCAACTCCTTATGTAGGGAACCATGGTGACTTCAGGTCTAAGGATTAATAGTCATACTAATAGCCACATGAGAAAGTATATGACACTCATATAACGATCCATGATACTTTCTCATGGTGGGTCATTCAGTATACATTCTCCAATGCATACCCATGTGTCAACTTGATATCTCATATCCATGACTTGTGAGATCAAGTCATCGTGTTGACCTACATGCTAGTCTCTACGCATTAACATTGTCCCTGAATGTTAATACTTGATTAGGAATGATTAAGAGTAGTGTTCTCTATATCATCTCATTATCGATTCAACCAATCGATTGATATAGATAAGAACCTACTACACAAGGACGTTGTTATACTTAGTTATTTGGTACCAATACAAGTAAATATAATAACCATGCCTTTATGAATAGGAATATGATACAATAAAGTCCATACAACAATCATCACATGATTGGCTCTAGGCCTTTCACTAATAGTATATACATTGAGTATGCCTATACTGTGGTTACTTGTTATTAGATTTGGATAGGATTGTATGTCTATTAGACTCATGTTGTATACCTGTAGATCTTCCCATGTATACTTGTAGATCTCGTTATCCTATATGTTGTACATGCACTTTCTATATATTACCCCTAAGTTTATACTCACCACCCCGAACTCTGGGTTTCCTGTCGCCCAGGTAACAGGTAGAAGATTCCTTGGACGTTCGAAGCTCTGCCAGCTGATCCCATCTCATACCGGATGGATGGATATATATTCCGTATTGTTGTATTCTTGTGCATTATTGTTTTGGGATTTTACCCTGTGTTATTTCCGTATTTACGATATACGGATGTGATGTATGTATTTGGTCTTTGATATGATTTCTGTTGTGATTCTTGTTGTGTCAAAGTCACTCCAGAGTGCACAGTTGGGTCTTTGTATCTTGTTTATCTGTTAGTATGTTTCCGCTGTGTTTGGTATGTTGATATCTTATGTTATGTTGTTGTGGGCCTACAGGCCTTGTATTAACCCGATATGTTGTCATGTACAAGGGAGATGCCGTCCTTTTGCTTTTCGACACGACATACTCTCGGGGCGTGACAATTTTATTGGTATCATAGCCCTAGGTTGCGAAGTCCATTTTCGGATTTTATTTCGTTCAGACATCGAGTTTTGCTTTACTCTATTTTGGTTTTGTGAGTTCTGGGATCTGGTTGTTGCAGACATCTCTGAGCTACAAGGTTTAAGGTATGTTAACTGTTATTACATATCCTTCTGTTGGCTATGCATTTAGTTGCTTATAACAGGGATGACTTGTAGGGTGTTGGTGTATCATAGGGAATTTTGATCCCTGGGTTGGTCATTCTAGGTTGTATAACTTTGAGAGTATTTAACTCGTGTTATATGAAGAAAGTAGTGTTAGTGGAATACCATTATCCGGATCTAGCCAGTACTTGGTGGAAGAAATAGGAAATAACCTACGGGAAATAAGGTATCACTTGGTCACAGTTTAGTGATGTTGTGAGAGAGTATTTCCCTATGTCATCTTCTTTGACTCATTGTCAGGGAGTTCTTGAGCTTCAAGTAGGGGGATCGTTTGGTAACGAAGGTACCATGCAGAGTCATTAGACTTGCGAATATTACGACCACCTAATAGCTCAAGAATGAGATTGGGTTGGTTTTGGCCACCCACAGGTTTATCGGTTGACATCTTGATTAGAATGTTTGGATCTCCTACCAGATCCTACCGAAAGTGCATAGACCGAGTCATGTGTATAGAAATGACTTCGTAGAAAGTGTTTTAAGAGTTGGAGATTTGATAAGCAGATATTGCAAGTCAAATTATTGGAATCCGAAGTCTCCAAATGTTGGATAAAAGGAGCGAGATTGAAGTTATGAGTCATGATCTACTATTGGAGAGTTTTTCGATCATAGAAGACCGATTATAGATCGTCAGCATTTCTTATGTTTATCAGTGAAATCAGAGGAAAGACTCCGAAGGGAGATTATGTGCGTGAAGTGTAGGTCACGACGAGACACAGAGTCAGATTATCCGATGGATCATTTTATCCATTTCTACTATAAGCAGTCAGTATCTATGAGGAGAGTATGTACTTTGAAGACTCAGTTGAAGACTATGGATGATGCTTTCGAGAGGATGATCCACAACCTCGGAAGCCAAGATCATCGCAGAAGATTGGGTTATCACATTAGCAACGATCTACTACCTCAAATATAGTGGAGTTTCTTGATACTTTCTTTCAGAGGAATCAATACCCTTAGCAGCATCAACAGAAGACATCTCGGAAAACTTAGACGTTCAAACGACAACTATTACCTTCCCAGGCATGGTTATGATTTGTACAGAGGAGAGAGAGTATACGATGATGGTCGTATCTATGTCGTATTCTCCGGTTGCAGCTATACCTTTCACAGAGATGGAGCGTGCTATGATGTTGGCAGTTCTTCAGTACCTTACAGTCGGTTGTATATTCTCTGCCAGTACAACAGTGTTTACCATCACCATTGCAGAAATTTTGGATATTGTATCTCAGTTCAGCAGTTGATTTTAGGTCCTTCATGACAGACTTTTGCAGCTACATGAGCTCAGCCGTCCAGAACAGATGTTGGGTGAGTTTACATGGTTACTCGAGAAGAGGTATAGAAGACCGACGAATTGGTCATTCGGGGTATTACATTAGGTTACCCTATTTGCGGATGCATCGAGGGATACTGGTAGTTATAGATATCTTTATCTTGAACGTTCTTAGATAGGATTAGAAGGATTCCTATACATCGACTTGTGGGTTGGTGGTGTCTCTATCGTCAGGTGAGATGTTGACCAACAATCAAAAAGTCAAGGGGATACCCTTAGCCTTTGCTAGACATACCTCTACTATAGACATATCCTTACGGATAGTTAAATGGTTGAGATTATGGTACAATATGTATCTCGGATGTGCATATAATTCGAGAGTATTCGGATGTAGTTTCGGATGAACTCCCGGGCTTGCCACTGCATGGGCAAGTAGGAATATACGATTAAGGTGATTTCGAGAATAGTTCTGATATTGAAGACCTCATATCGGGAGATGATTTTATGGATATTAGTGTTGCTAAACACTATGGGAGATTTATCTTTCCTAGTGTTTCTTCTTGAGAAGACTCGTAACTCTTTGTTAAAAGAGAGATGGACCTTTGAGGTTATGTATCGATTATCGATGATTGGAATGCAGTAGTTGAGAATGAATATCCTTTGTTGAGGATAAAGGATCTATTTAGCTTAGCTAAATGACACCTATGTATACCCTAGGGTTGATATACGATTGGTGTGTTGATATTGTAGTGACTTAGTGTCATACAATTATCATTGTTGATGTGATGATTGATATATCATCAGCGTAGAGTAAAAGGATGCAGGTGTGTAGAAGATGACATTTCATACTTGGTAAGAATTTTAGGAGATGTTGATAATGTTGTGAGACTTATCGACATTTTAGTCGTTCATGGATTTGAGGAATCAAGTACTCTTGGAGTATTTGAGGTCAATTGGCATCATATCTGTGGATGATATATTTTTGGGATATATTCACCATCTTAAGGGAAGTTGTGATTTCCCTAGATTGATTTGGTGTTTATCGTAGATGTGGATAGGATGCTCTAGAGTTACTATACCGTTGACTTGTTGGACCAAGAAGGTGATGGAAATCACCTGGTCGGAAGATTGTGAAGCTAGGTTTCAGAGCCTAGACGGTGACTGACTTTTGCATCAATGTTGGTTAGTCCTTCCATTGGGGATGGAAGGGTACTGCACATAGATGCAACATTTCAGGGATTGGAACGATTCTGATGTAGTTGTATGAGACATGTTTTATGGCTACGTCAGTTGAGGAACTGCATTTACATCAGATATTATCTTGATTGTAAATGTATGGAGTGGAAGTGCTTATATAGTTTTGGCTAGCTACTGTGTAGCTACTATAGGGTTACGTATCGAGATGGAAGTGGGAGCCTAGTACGTTAGATTGTGTTGGGAGATTATCTAGAATCCGGAAAGAAATTGATGCGATTTGGATAATTGATGGTCGATTAGCTAGGTCCGTTCATTTTCTACCGAGCCGTAGGATGGATTTTGTTGGATCGCTTGATGGAATTATATCCATGGAGTGTCCTTAAGTATCATTTCTGATAGTGATTCATGTTTCACCTTACGATTCTGGCAAAGTCTCCAACATATCACGGTTAAAGAGCTCCACTTTGGTACAGTTATTGACCTCTTAATAGGTTGATGGAGAGTGTATATAAGAGCTGGAATATAATATTCGAGCTCAGTACCCCACTTAGGCACCTGAGGTGTGACTTTGCTCTGGATACTTGAGATGGTTGTTGTGACATCTCATACTCGTACATGAGTTAGAAATTTGGGGACCAAATTTTTATTAGTGGGGGAGAATATAAGATACGGAAAAAAAATAAAATAAAATAAAATAAAAATAATAGCCCTTGCTAATTGAGAATTAGCTCATGGAATTTTTAGGAATTTTTAGAAATTTTTCCGGATTAAAAATGGAGTTCATATGGTTAGTCGTAAGTCAACTTGAGCTAGTTTAAGCTTGACTTAGGTTAGCCTAACCACAAGCTGAACTGCATTGGACTACCTTTAAAGGGTTGAGTCAACCCGCATCCGCTAACCCATTATTTTCCTCTTCTTTTCTCAGCCGCGATTTCCATTCAGATCGTGAGCTCCTATTTTTCTCCCCGATCGCAAATCTCCTCTTCTCACTGCCGCCGCACTATTGCCGCTGTCGGAGCTCACCATCACCGGCCACGCTGGAGTTCTTCCCCTTCCTCTGTGTTCGTCATCACGACGCCCTCGATTATCCCCGATCCCGATCTGGTTCTCATCGTAAAGCTTAGCTCGTCATCGGTGTTTTTTTCCCCCTGTGTCGATCGCCACTATCGTCGGTTGCCTCGCCGACGGTCGCCTACCCTCATTCGAGCTCTATTCCTCCCTATCTCGATGGAAGCGAGCTCCTCCAGCTGTACACGATAGCCAACGACTGCTCCAGCTCCGTTAGTCACTTGTTTCGGTTCTCTGTCGACAACTTGCGATGGTTTCGCGGAGTTGCCGATTCCTTCTGTTTTCCCCGATCGAGCAGATCACCCTAATCTCGTCGAGTTGATCCATCGCCGACCTTTTCTTGTGATCCCAACAGCAGCAAGGGTTGTCTCCATCTTCATATCCTCGTTCTAGATTGTCGCTGACATTGTTTGCCTCTTCACGAGGTAAATTCTTCCTTCGTTCTACGGTGTTGTGGATTCCAGGTTTGGATAGTAGTTTGAGAGTGGTGTGTAAGCTGTGATATTGTGATTTTGGATAGGAAGGACGATCGGAGTAGTGGACCGTCGTTGAACTGATTTACTAGCAAGATCCAAAAATTTTGCAACTGTGATTGAGGAAGGTGAGTTTGATGAATTGTTAATTTCGAAGCTAGATCTTTGTGGTGACGGGCAGCTGTGAACTCGAGAGCAGATTGAGGTAAGATCTGTATTGATTTATGATTCGGTCGTATTTCTATGCTTCACATTAGAAGAAGTTGTTATATTGGTTGAGTTTCTATATTTTAAGTGATATGGATGGTTAATTAAGTTAAGTGGATAAATGGATCGGGTAATGATCTTATGATAGTTGTGGTATCTTGCGATTGTCGATTGGAATTGGTCTTGCCTTAATGTGGTTGTTTGATACAGATTAGATACTCAGAATTGGGGCAAGAAGTGGTACTGGGGAAGTTAATCAAGGATGTTGATTTCAGGATCTTGATTTTAGATAGATTCTCGGACGCGAAGATAGCTGGTGTTTCACATATTAGGTGGGTAATATCTACCCTGGTCAGGTAGTTTGATCTGAATCTGGTGTATGAATTTGGACTTATGCAATTACTTTGATCTTAGATCCACTCTTATTTAATCATATGCTTGTACTGCCTTGACCTTTGAGATATATTGTTGTTACTTCATTGATTATCTAGCACGGATAGGAACTATAAATCCTATTATGTGTTAGCTAATGGATGTTTAGTAAGTACAGGTGGTTAGGGTTATCTTTGTGAACTCAGATTGGGTTACTGTGTTACATCACTAGGGTTAGGTGATGGATCAGATTATGGAGTCGATTGTTGGATCGTATACTTATTAGTTGTGCATCTATGGTGGATCTAGTTGTCTGTACATAGATAAGTGTGTGGTTGTCAGTATGTGGCTATGGACTAGAGGTCCTAGCGTGATGGTATATCCATTCTGGATTGTGTTCCGGTGTATGGTTATATGGACGGTCGATAGTATTTCGCTACTGACTAGAAGTCTTAGTGTGGTTGACTATCAGATGTGTATGACTCTTTGTGTGATAGAGAGAGTCTTGTGGATTGTAATCCTTGCATAGTTGACTTTTGGTTGACCAGGACTCCCCGTGGGATAGAGAGTGTTGCGAGGATTCGTATATGGAGCTATGCATCATTACATTTGCATGCATGCTGTCGACTGGGGTCTCCCTTGTGGTTGAGATGGGTCATCAGTCATCCTGCCTCTTCAGCCACTCGGGGTAGTGCTAGTAGGGTTGAGGGCAGAGCATTGAATGTGCCGCGCTCGGCCACTATAGACGGTGGTAGCTGGAGATGTGCACTTGGCCACTGTGCAAAGTAGTGTTAGCACTCGCCCACTATAGACGGTGGTTGTGTGACGTGCAGTTGTCCTGTGTACGGAGCTCATATACTCATGGGTAGTGATGGAGCGGCCAGCAGTAGGGACCCCCGTGGAGTAGTTAGCTTTTTACGCTTATATGCTACTCATTCATACTACCCAACTCGGTCACTCGAGAGTAGTGGCAACTGGAGTCGGGCTAGTCGTCATGCCGTGCCACCCGGGCCATACTGGGGTTGTGGTTGGACGGGTCCATAGACATGGCCATGCATATTCATTGCTGATATATATGTATGCATATATTTAATATATGTATTACATATGCCTGTGAGATGTTGCATTTGATTGAGCTATGATTGTTGCATATGCTTGTACATAATGATACATGTCATTTGCATATTATATACTGCTGTGTGTTGAGCATGATATATGTGTTGGTCCAGACTATTGTATGCATTTGATTAGCGTCATGTCATAGTGTGGTATGAACCGGAATGTTACTACATGTGATTATATATTGTTCATATGTCTGAGTGTTGGTCAGGTATGTGATTGACTTTGTACGTTATTTATATGGATTAAACTATGGATGCACCTTCATTCCTTTAACAGAGTCAAACCAACAACATATAAATAAAACAACTCACAAATTTAAACCAGGGTACTCTACCTCTATAATTTCATCCAGTAAACCATAAAAATCATTCCTTTCACCTCCATCGTTAAATGACTGAACACAAACCCCACTATTCATTGTAGTTTTTCTTATTGCATATGATTGAGTATGAAAATTATATCCATTTATGAAATATGTCGGCTAAGTTTTCACTATGGATTTTAGACCCCATGACAAATGGATTAGCAATTCTTGCTCAATGTGAGCTTGATTATTATGAACCTAAAGTCAAATAAATATGTATTAAAGTCAAGATTTAACCAATTGATTATTATAAACTACTTACATTTTTTTGAACCATGGTGCAAATTCTTCATTGCAGAAATGATCAAACTCATATGTCGGAAGCTCAGAATATAAGTTTTGAAAAATCCTACCATAAAAATAATTATAACATGTATATATATATATATATATATATATATATATATATATATATATATATATATATATATATATATACTTCTGGACAGTTCAATATGTGTGGGATGATCGTCATTCTTGACCAGTTAAGTATCTACGTACAAGATTCACTCGGTCGACCAAGGTAGTTAAAAATTGAGAATGACTCCAAATTTGGATCGACAGGACCCTCGTCGTTTCTTCTCGCTTTTTGCCTTTTGCATTGAACGTGAGGTTCAAAATAATATGATGCAAAAGTTATAACTTTCTCCATAATATATGCATTAACAATAGAAGCCTCAACATGTGCTTTATTTTTGACTTTTTTCTTCAAGTGATAGAGAAATCTAATAGTAATAAAACAAAAAGTATTAGAAAACAAAATTTACTCAAATTAGTCAATTTATAATTCATTAACAATGATGAAAAGTTCACCTTTCAAATGGATACATCCATCGAAGTTTAATAGGACCTCCAACTTTGGCCTCATATGGCAAGTGAACCAAAAGATGTTCCATTGAATCAAAAAATGATGATGGAAATTATTGGTGCAATCGACCCAGATCACAGTTAACCAGACTCAAGTTTAACTTGAGTAGTATTTTGATGTTTGATAAAATGATTGACATGTGATTGTCATGGAAAGTCCAAGAATGGTCTTGGCATGGAAGTCCAAGCATGAGTTTTAGCAAAGGAAAATTCCAAGCATGGGTCTTGATAATGGTAAAGTCCAAGTCATGGGTACTTGGCATGTGAAGTCCAAAGGTATAGTCTTAACAGCATAAGTTCAAGTGTGTAGTCTTGGCGGCGTAAAGTCCAAGTGAACTTTGGCAGTGAAAGTCTATGTATGAATACTTGGCAATTGGAAAGTCCAAGGGTGTGATATTGGCGGCGTAGAGTCCAAGCTATAGTCTTGGCAGCATAAGTCCAATATTTGACACCGTAAAGTCCAAGCATTTGTCTTGGCGATATAAGTGCAAATGTACCTTGGCAAAGTAGACTCGATTAACATGACAATATCCGATGGAAGCATCTGAAGGCTAGCGTATAGATGAACAAGTCATGGGGGACTTGGAGGGATCCGATAGGCGTGAGGTTGATGGAGGTGGCTAGAAGGCTTAGGTCTAGGCTAAGGGTGACCTATCAATTATGAGAGGATCATATTTGGAGTTAAACCTCATTGTTGAGGTTTATCAGTCGACTGGGGTATTGGATAGTCAACTGGCCAAGTGTTTGACACTCGGGAGGCAAGTTGACTCAGAGTAGTCGACTAGGATTATGACCAGTCGACTGGTCATGTAGTCGACTGAGGCTCGACTGCTCGAGTTGTGCTCTGGAAATCGACTTCCAGTTATGGGCAATTGACTAGCCTTGGGAATTCGATTGGTATTTATAGACACGAGCACAGAAGCTCTAGTAGTCGACTACTGAGCAGCAGTCGACTGCTAGTAAGGTCAATCGACTAATAATGTATCCATTGGCTAGAATGCCAATGTGGATCAAGTCTGTTATGACAATGGCATTGTAGGCAGTCGATTAGGTCCTTTTAGTAGTCGATTGCTAGGCGTAAAATAAGCCCAATACAGGTCATAAAAGGAGCAATTCATGAAGGATTTCGGTCATGGTTTCTTGAGCGGTTCTAGGGGCGATTTGAGCCAAAGTGCTGGTGCATTTCAAGGTCCTTCAAGCTCGTCCAAGCAACCAACAAGAAAAGAATTCAACACAATCATTTGTAAATTTTTCTTTACATTGTTGTTGTATTTCTTTCGTATTTGCTTGTATTTCATTCTTATGGTTATAAGACTATTGTAAGAGGTTTCTTCACCTCCGGTGTGTCACCGTGAAGGAGTTTATTAGTGGTTGTGTGCATCACTAGAGCTCACTTGAGCCCGTGGAGTAGGAACCCTAGGTTCTGAACCACATTATATTTTTTGTATTGTAAGTGTTTGATGTATTTTGTTATTTCTATTTGTTTTCCACTGCGCTAACAAGTTTTATAGACGAACATGATCGAACGAATTCCATCGAAATGAAGAAACCGCTATTCACCCCCCTCTAGCATGTCATCCGATCCTAACAAGTTGTATCAGAGCGAGGATACTCTTCAAGGACTAATTGCCAAGAGAGCAAAGCGCTAGAGGGAAGAAGAAAGATGGAGGAGCCAAGTTTTAGACTAAGTCGTGACATCAAAAATTCAACGATCCTATGGATTTTATGGAATTGGAGGTTTTGACCAATGGAAGGAGAGTATAGAAACCTTCCTCATGATGAACATCAAAGATTGGTTCATCTTGATGGAAGAATTCGAATATCCAATAGGGTCAAAGGGAGGATTCCTCAAGATGACGAAATAGACCGAGGAACGACTCCAAAAATTTGAGAAAAAAAAGAAGGTAATAAAATTCTTGGTTGATTTAATTCCTAATGACCTATTATGTAGGATAGGTCAATATCAAGATGCCAAGGATTTATGGAGTAAGCTAGCCAAACTCTATGAGAACCCTTCACCGGCCCAAGTAGAGAAGGAGCCCGAAAAGGAAGAGTCATCATCATCATCTCAAGAGGTTGTAGAGTCAGAAGTTGAGAGGTGCTCAATGTCCGAAGGAGAAGAAGTTGAAGAGGTTGGAGAAGCCTCCACCTCTAGGATTGAGGGGAAGGAGAGATCATCCACTCCGGAGCAAAATCAAGAGGAAGCCTCTACTTTTGGAAGAGAAGAAGAATCCAACCAAGAGCCTCCTACCACCATCCAAGAAGGTAACTAAAGCATGCCAAATAAAAATAAAAATCACATAACATGTTTTGAGTGTAGAGAGCAAAAGCATTATAAGAGCAAATGCCCAAAAAAAGTCAAGAAGGCTCAATCGGCACCAAAGGTCAAGGAAGTCGGTGCCTACATGTGTAAAGGCAAGGCGCATGTGGTGTGTTTCAAATGCCAACAAAAAGGTCATTATAGGAGCCAATGTCCTAAGGGGAGTCATTTAACCAAGGGAAAATGAGGAGCATCACATGTAGGGGGAGCTAAGGCATACCCTAAGGTATATTTGAATAATGCTTGTTCTTTATGTAAGAATCAAAATCATGCTAGGAGTAATTTTTGTTAGGGCAATCAACCCATGTGATGTGGTTTTGATGTGTGTGGTAAAGGGTTTAAGTTAGGATTGTTATGGATTTGATATGTGCGTTGAAGTCATGCATGACTTAGTAATTCGCACATGAATAACGATAGCATTGGCAAGATTCACCATCTCATGATTCAGTCCTTGAGTCGGTGAAAGATGCATTGCGAAAGTCGTGCGCTTGGTGCATCCGAGGGACCATCGGACGAGGAGCATTGGAGTGAAGCCGAAGGAAGTAGAATTCAGGGCGAGACACGAAGGATGGCGCTGCGAAGCCATGTGCTTGGCGCATCCGAGGGACGTGGCCGAACGAAGAGAACTTCAAAGACGAGGGACTCCAAGGAAAGATGAGAGTGAGCGATTGTAACCCTGGGACGGGTAGATCTTAGGTGAACTTGGCCAAATGGTTAAGTGTCGGATGGGTTTTCCTGACACCAGTCGACTGCTATAGGTAACAGTTGACTGATCCAAGTCGACTGGAGACTCGACTGGTGTTCGAGTCAAAGTTCTGGTCGAACATTCGACTGCCAGCTCGTGGCATTTGACTGCTAGCTCCATCAATCGACTGCCAAGGGGAGCAGTCGATTGATGTCGAGGGTTTCGGGCACAAAAGCTTCATCAGTCGAGTGATCGCATCGACCACTCGACTGATGGCTCCATCAGTCGACTGATGGGAAAATCAGTCGACTGATGTGGGAGTCGTTGGTTAAAATCCAACGTGGATGAAGCCGTTAGAGGGAAATGACTACATCAGCAGTCGACTGATTGGGGCATCAGTCGACTGCCGCTGGCTCAATGGGAAGAATGGCCCCTTCCCTATAAGAAGAGGCCTTTGGACACTTAGGGAGCCTAATGCTTCATTTTTAAACATCTCCTAAGTGCCCAACACGATTTTCCTCCTCTTCCTTGTGTTTAATTTCATCTTATTGTAAGAGGAGAAATTCTTGTAAGAAAGGTTACCTCCACCTAGCTTTGTGCAAGGGAGAGATTAGTGAATTGGTTAAGGTGTGATTCACCTTAGAACTAATCAGGTCGTGGATTAGCGGCAAGGGTCGTGAACCACGTTATGACTTCTTGTTAGCATTTGTGATTTCCTTTACTTCTTACATTTACTTAATTGTCTTTGATTTTAGTATTCTGCTGTGCTAACCGAGTTTGTACACGATTAAGCAATGATCGAACACCATCTACGATTAGGGCTATTCACCCCCCCCTCCAGTCGACCACCGACGATCCAACAAGTGGTATCAGAGCCAAGGTTGCTTGTAACCAGACTAACCGCTGCAACAAGCATGACAACAAAGATGGTCGGCTCCAACATCCATCCGTCAAAGTTCGAGGGAGAATTCGCTTGGTGGAAAAAGCGAATGGGGGTATTTTTTGAAACCGACTTTGAAATTATGTTAATAATGGAAAATGGTTTTGAGATACCTAGGGATGAAGAAGGGGAGCCATTGGAGAAATCTAGATGGTCAAAGAAGCAAAGAGAGGAGCACTTGGTGAATTCGAAAGCCAAGCATCATCTATTCAACGTGCTCCCTCAACAAGAGATTAATAGAATTGGTGAATGCTCAAGCGCCAAGAAAATGTGGGAGAGACTTGTAGAACTCTATGAAGGCACCTCGGAAGCCAAACTAGCAAGAAGGGACCTTCTTCACTCCCAACTCAACAACATCAAACTCGATAAGGAGGAGAAGGTAATATCTCTTCATTCACGCTTTAAAGAAGTTATTAATGGCCTAACAAGTGTAGGGGAGAAGCTCTCAAATAGAGACATGATCATGAAGGCCATAGATGCCTTCCCTAGGCCATCCAAATGGAGCTCCATGGTGGACTCCTTCTACATCTCCAAGAATCTAGAGGTAAGTACTCTAGAGGAATTCTTTTCTACTATGGAATTGCATGAAACACGACTTGAAGGTATAGTAGAAGAGCCAAGGAGTCAATCAAGGGGAGTAGCACTCATGGCCGAAAAAGGGAAGAAGAAGAAGGAGATTGCACCTTCCTCATCCGATGAAGATTCCTCCTCCTCATCCATGGGTAGTAATGAAGAGGCCTATATGGTAAAGAAGGTAAGGTGTGTATTGAAAAGTTTTAAATTTAACAAATCTAATGATAGGAGAAGAAGGCCAAGAAGGAAGATAATATGCTACAATTGCCAAGGAGAGGGACACATAAGGGATGATTGTCCCCTCTTGAACAAAAGCAAGGAGGAAAGGAGAAAGAAAGAAGAAAAGAAGAAAGGGAACAAGAGGAAGGAGGATGAAAAGAAAGCCAAAGAAAAAGGGAAGGCCAAGGCACGCAAGGCAACATGGGATGATCCATCATCCTCATCGGAAGAAGAAGAAGCCTTCACAAGCCTTGCCTTAATGGCAATAGAAGATCTAGACTCCACCTCATCCTATGAAGAAGAAACAAGCACAAGTGAGGAAGCTCAAGTGAGGGGGAGCTTCATCCTTATCCTCATCGACATCACAAGAAGGAGATTTGATAAGTGAGGTAACAAATCTCCCTCCCAAGAAAATTATGTCTATGATTTCAAATTTAACTAAGAAACTATTTAGGGCTAAGAAAAAGAATAAATGCATGTTTGATCAAATTAAGGCCCTAGAAGGAAAAACTAGAAAATGCATGCTCACATAATGATTATATTCCTTTTAATGTTAGTGATGCATGTATTAATGAAAATAAGGCTTTAAGGGAAAAGGTAGATTTCTTAACCAAGGCCTTAGAAAAATTCACTATAGGCTCCAACACTTTAAATATGATAATTGGGAGCCAAAGGGCAAGTTTCAATAAGAAATGCCTAGGATATAAGGGGACCAAGAATGAAAATGTCTACCATTGTTTGATTGTTAGGGTTCACTAAGTATTCTTTAGGGATCCATTTCCTAGCTACCATTTTATTTTCATCGGGGGAGTGTATGATGTCCCTTCCACAAGGCCATAGTTAGACATTTAGACAACACCCAATTGATAGCATGTTTTGTGACACACAAGCGAAATTGAAATCCTAGAATTCCTTCCAAAGACTTGCAGCAAGCCTTTTCTTCTTCCATGTGACACTGTATTGAGTTAGGACCGCCAACAACCCTCGCAATCACAACCATTAGAATTGAATTCTGAACAATAATGTCCACTTAACAAATTAGTACTTGTATCTCAGTCCCTCTAGGATTGATAATCTTTTTATTACTTGACGACATCCATGCACTTGCGGGCGTTGAGCGCGAGAGCGCACTTCGAGTCCTCGACAGTCTCCGTCGCGAGATTTGAGGTCGCATTCACGTGCATCAAGTTTTTGGCGCTGTTGCCGAGGACTGATTGATTCGATATCGAATCAAGAAGTAGATAATTGGATCGGACTTAGGATTAGATTTATTTACTTGCTTTACTTTTACTTTTATTTTATTTACTTTAGTATTAGCTTTTCCACATCTAATTTTAATTTAGATTTATTATATCTTGATTTACTTCAGTTTTTGAACTATTCGGCTTGATAACCACGATTGATAATGTTTTGGATTGATCCTCAGAATTATTCATTGTATATGATTTATTTATCCCCTCTCATCAAGGGATGCTGAAATGTTAACATAGCTCACTTGGCCCTTGAGAGATTATATAGCGCCTAGACGGAAAGCATGGAACTCCTGCATAACTATTCCACGAATTCAGGCCGCGAGCTGGGAAATAAACCCTACATTAATTGCTCATATTCAAGAGAAGCAGTTTGGAGGAACTTAGATTGAGGAGCCCTATCTACACCTCGAAGAATTTTTGGCGTATTGCGACACAGTGCAATATGAAGGAGTCCCAACAAATGCCATTAAGCTTATCATGTTCCCATTCTCCCTGAAAGGGGAGGCTAAGCAATTAATACGCACTCTACCAGAAGAGAGTATAACGATATGGGAACAAATGGAAGACACTTTTCTAAGTAAATTCTTCCCCCCCCCCCCCCCCCCCCCATAAAATAGCCTACCTTAAGGATAAAATCCTTTCATTTGAGTAAGGGCGCAAAGAGACTCTGGTCGTGGCATGGAAGAGACTACAAAAACTAGTTATTCATCGTCCACACCATGGATTACAGAATTGGTTACTCCTCCATATTTTTTATTTTGGGATCACTAGCTCGTCGAAAGAACTTTTGGACACAACCGCACGGGGGGCATACTAATGAAAAAGAGCACAGACGACGTATATCGCATTATCGAGATAGTGGTGTGGACTCTCGAAATGTGGGCAAATAGCGAGCAAGATTTTTAGGAGGCACTCCCCATAACAGGGGTAGGTAAAGTTGAAGCAGCCTGCCAAGTACAAGAAAAGGACAAAGAGAGAGAGGACTGGATGGAAGAAGATTCCATATCTTCAGAATCAGAAGGAGAGGAAGAGTCAGGGCAGGTGGCAGAAGAGAAACACACAAGGCCTGAGATGAAGCCACTTCCCCTGAATCTCAAGTACGACTTTTTGGGTCTGACTTCAACCCATTTGATGATAATAAATGCCAATTTGAGTGAGGGAGAGACAAGAAAGTTGATGGGGGTGCTCAGGACGTTCAAAAAAGTGCTGGGGTATACTATCGATGACATAAAGGGGATAAACCCGTCGTTGTGCATGCATAGGATAATACTCGAGGATGGGTGTAAGTCAACCGTGGAGTGCCAAAGGCGACTTAACCCACACTTGCAGGAGGTAGTGAAGAAGGAAGCGCTTAAACTTTTGGATGCCGAAATAATTTACCCAATTTCATATAGTGAGTGGGTAAGTCCAGTGCACGTAGTTCCAAAGAAAGGCGGCACTACAATAGTCAAAAATGAAGAGAATGAGTTGATCCCTGTGCGAACAGTAACGGAGTGGAGGATGTGTATAGATTATCGTAAATTAAACAAAGCAACAAAGAAGGATCATTTTCCACTCCCATTTATTGATCTGATGTTGGAATGTCTCGCTAAACATTCCTATTTTTGCTACCTCGATGGGTACTCATGGTTTTTCCAAATCCCAATTCACCCTAATGACCAAGAGAAGACCAGCTTCACCTGCCCGTATGGAAACTTTGCCTACAGAAGAATGCCCTTTGGCCTATGTAATGCCCCACATTGTATATGACTATTTTTTCAGATATGATTGAACAGATTATGGAAGTATTCATGGATGATTTTTTAGTCTACGGGACAAGTTTCGATGCATGTTTGAAAAATCTAGAAAGGGTTATGCAAAGATGTGAGGAAAATAGCTTGATTCTAAATTGGGAAAATGTCACTTCATGGTAACTGAAGGGATAGTTCTGGGACATAAGATATCAGGAAATGGTATCGAAGTAGACAAGGTGAAGGTAGAAGTAACTGAAAAGTTGCCGCCACCTAGGGATGTGAAGGGGGTCCGGAGATTTCTTGGGCATGCAGGATTTTATAGAAGGTTCATAAAGAATTTCTCTCAGATAACTAGACCTCTAACAAATCTACTAGCTAAGGACACAACGTTTATTTTCGATCGACAATGTTTAGCAGCGTTCGAAGAAATAAAAAAGGCCTTAGTAATGTCCCCGATAATACAACCCCCTGACTAGAGCCTACCATTCAAGGTCATGTGCAATGCTAGTGATTATGCAGTAGGGGTAGTGTTGGGGCAACGGAAGGAGAAGAAGCTAACGCCATACACTATGCTAGTAAGATGTTGAACGGAGCACAAATCAATTATGCTACGAACGAGAAGGAATTACTAGCGGTCATGTTTGCATTCGACAAGTTCAGACAGTACTTAGTAGGTTCGAAGGTGGTTGTTTACATTGACCATACTGTATTTCGCTACTTGATAAGTAAGAAGGATGTTAAACCCCACCTTATTCGCTGGATCTTATTACTTCAAGAATTTGATATAGAAATCAGAGATAAAAAGGGCTCGGACAACATCATTGCATACCACTTATCGCGCATGCCCATTGATGGCAGGGTAGAAGAGGAAGAAAGTACTCAAATAGATGATGTTTTGCAGGATGATACCCTCATGGCTATTACTAAGGTTACCACCCCCTGGTATGCAGATTTGGTGAATTTTTTGGCAGGGAGAGTGATACCGTCAGAATTCACGACCCAACAAAGGAAAAGATTCTTTGTAGAGGTTCGACAATATATATGGGATGATCCCTTCCAATTTAGGAAATGTGTAGATAGCGTATATCGAAGGTGCGTACCAGAAGAGGAAGTGGAGAGCATCCTCTTTCACTGCCATTCCTCAGCATATGGGGGCATGCCGGAATTGCAAAAACAGCTGCAAAGGTACTTCAGGTAGGATTCTACTGGCTTAGTCTGTTTAGGGACACGCGCAACTATGTAGTCTCCTGCGATTGGTGCCAGCGAACAGGAAATATAGGTAGGAGACATGAGATGCCGGCAAGCACCATATTAGAAGTGGAGCTCTTTGACGTATGGGGGATAGATTTCATGGGACCCTTTCCCGCTTCCGACGCAAACAGATATATCCTGGTCATCGTAGACTACATCTCCAAATGGGTGGAGGTCGTAGCATCACCCCACTGCGACGCTAGGACCATAATAAAAATGTTCAAAAGAAACATATTCCCTAGATTCGGAGTTCCTCGAGTCGTAATCAGTGATGGAGGATCCCACTTCATTGAAAAACAATTTAAAAAATTGCTACATAAGAATGGGGTGATCCACAAAGTCTCGACAACGTACCACCCGTAAACAAGAAGACAAGTGGAAATTTTGAATCGGGAGATCAAAAGTATTCTAGAAAAGACGGTAGTGGAATCAAGGAAAGATTGGTCACAAAAATTGGACGATGCTCTTTGGGCTTATCGCACAGCTTACAAGACCCCGATAGGCATGACCCTGTTTCGCCTAGTTTATGGGAAGCCTTGCCACCTTCCTGTTGAATTGGAGCACAAGGCTTTTTGGGCCATCAAGAAGCTCAACTTGGACTACTGTGCGGCAGGAGAGAAAAGGAAACTGCAGTTAAGCGAGCTAGACGAAATTCGAAGAGATGCGTATGAGCATGCTAAGGCATATAAGGAAAGAACTAGGAAATGGCATGACCAACATATCTTGAGAAGGGAGTTTAAAGAAGGTGACTTAGTTCTTATGTATAATTCCAAGTTAAAACTTTTTCCAGGGAAGCTAAAATCAAGGTGGTCAGGGTCGTTTCGGGTGAAGAGGGTATACCCGTATGGTACAGTGGATATATGGAGTAAGGAATTAGGGGAGATCAAAGTAAATGAACAACGATTAAAGAAGTATCTAGGGGAGTCTCCAGAATTCGAGACAGATGAATGGAGGTTTACAGAACCTCCGGAGCCAAGTTGAGATAATGGAGAGTGGTCGAGCTAAAAGACCTTAAACAAAGCGCTTCTCGGGAGAAAACCCAAGTTTATTTTACATGTTTTAATCTTTCTGCATTCATGTGTATAATCTAGATTTTGATTTATTGTCGCTTATTTTCTTTGCAAATAGCTTAGGATTAGGGAAAACTTGATCATTAGGAGCCCAACTAGTCCACGTTAACATGAGCCTACACTTGCACCACCACCTTTTTCTACTTTTGAGTAGGATGCAGGTACATTTGCCTATGATTTTTCGAAGTTTCGATCGTGCCTCAACGACATATATGCCGAGCAGCAAATGCAAAGGCAGTGATGGGAGGAGCAGAGCACTTACACACAGGTAGAGTTTCAGGGCTTCCAAGAGCACTTCCAGCGGGCTGAGGAGTTCTACGACGAGGCCCGCGTCTACTTCCAGGAGGAGGCCACCTACCGCTAGGAGATGTTGCAGCACATGCATGCCCAGCAGGCACAGTGGGCTAGGGAGGAGGAGCACCGAACAGTTGTTGCATCCACCAGCTCTCAAATCGACTACATGTACATGTGGCATCAGCGGCTCAACACCAGATTCTCCCAGGACCCCGAGATGTCGAAGCTACCGGAATTTCCACCTCGTCCGCCATACTAGAGGTATGCTTCGCTTAAGTCTGGGGGGGAACCCAAGTTTTGATTTATTTTGTTTCTAGCAGTAATTTCTTTCCTGATATTTGCATTATGGTTAGCATTCATTTGTTCGTGCATAAGTTGTTTAGTTGCTTTCAGCACTTAATTTTTGTTATCTATAAAGCTGCCTCAGTAGCATTTCTAAAGTTTGTTCATGAGTTATTTTCATAGGTAGCTTAACTTCATTTACCTCGTGGTATTTTATTTTATTTTCTCTAATGAATGTTCTAGACTTATACTTATTAGCTTTTATTTTTACACCTACACATGAGAACATTTTGAAAGAAAAAATCTAGTACGTACCTAGTTATGATTCATCTTAGTAGTTTAGTACTTTGGAATCCATTGGTGACTCTAGATTTAGCATTTTAGTTACTAGAGATGCTCAAATTGTGGGAGACCATTCGGAAAAATCAAAATCCCAAGAGAGAGAGAAGAAAAAAAATGGAATAAAAAAAAAAGAGTAAGGAAAAAAGTATGAGGGATAAAAAAAAATAGTTATCGTGGGTGGAAATGGTTAGGTGCCCATTTGAGACCAAGTTAGGTTATTGGGGAAACACCTACCAATTTCTCTCAATACCGAGCATGCCTTTGAGACTTTGTGCTAGATCTAGGGAATGACCCTTGCTTTGGGCAGGTAAGTGCCTAAGAGCCGGAAACCTTAGGAAAGCTATAGGATGACGACTTAACTTACCATGGAACGAGTATCCCCTAAGAAGATTTGCTTAGCACGAGCACGAGAAGCTAACTTAGTGAATTTCTAGAACATATCTACTTTGCTTTGATTGCAAATATCACTTGATAAATTTAGTTAACATGCTAAGTATGGAACAATCCCTTTTTAAAATTCCATGACACAAGGTTTGCTTGAGGACAAGAAAAGATCTAAGTTTGGGGGAATTGATGTGAGCAAAATATATAGGATTTTAGGAGTAGTTTTTGCTCACATCTCATTTCATTTTATGTTTGTTTCATGCATATTTTACTTTATTTTGCACGCATTTCCTATTTTCTGGTTCGAAGATCTGCTCGTTGAACTTTTGTGTACAGGACAACATTATACGGGGAAAATGATGCACTTTTGGAGCGAAAAGAAGACATTTGGCAGCTAGAACTGAATGATACACACCCTGGCCCTGTGAAAACACACGTCCTGCGCCACAGTGCCACACATGGCCTGGCCGTGTGGATCCATATGGTCGTGTAGCACTATGCAATTCCGACGCGATTCAATTATTTTCCAGGTTTCAGAGAGATTCAGGCTGATGTCTATATAAAGGAGGCTACGCCCAAATCCTAGAGGGGAAACACGATGGCTAGGACGGCACCCCGATGCCCTAAAAAGTTTTGGGAACTCACAACGGGGAGGAAGAAAGTCGCTGGAGATCCAAGTTTTGCACTTCAATGCCGGAGAGAAGAGCCACATTGCATTGTAATTTCTGTTCTTTGCATAATATCCATTGTTTATACGAATATGATCGTGCTTTGTGTTTCTCCTCTCATATTTATGGAGTTGATTCTTTGATTCTAGAATTAGGGAGTAGTTTGTGTGTGTAGAACATGTTATTCCAAATTAAATTCTATTCTTAAGATTGTATTTGCAATTGGTATTAGTTTAGACCGATATCTATATGTTTTGGTTTTCTATCTACTGTGCTAGTCGATACGAGGGGTGACAACCCTCGTATCTAAGATTTAGGAGAATTAAGGAGGAACCTAGGGGTTGGCCTCATCTTCTATAACTGTGGATAGAAGGGTATGATAGAATTGGAAACGATTCATCGCAAGGATTGATTTGGCATCCTTATACCGCCTATCCCGTCGTAATGCCAGGGATCGACCTGGAAGGCAGAGATAGCTCCCAATAGATGCGAAGGCTCATCGGGGGAGTGTATGATGTCCCTTCCACAAGGCCATAGTTAGACGTTTAGATAACACCCAATTGATAGCATGTTTTGCGACACATAAGCGAAACCGAAATCCTAGAATTCCTTCCAAAGACTCGCAGCAAGCCTTTTCTTCTTCCGTGTGACACCGTATTGAGTTAGGACTGCTGACAACCCTCACAATCACAACCATTATAATTGAATTCCGAACAATAACGTCCACTTAACAAATCAATACTCGTATCTCAGTTCCTATGGGATCAATAATCTTTTTATTACTTGACGACATCCATGCACTTGCGAGCGTTGAGTGCGAGCGCGTGCTTCGAGTCCTCGACGGTCTCTGTCGTGAGATTTGAGAGTGCGTTCGCGTGCATCACCCACTTAGCTTGCTCTGAGATGGGATGAAAATGGCATTGGTCCAGTTCCCACAACCATCTTTTTAGTCATATGAGCTTGGCCTTGAGGATGAATTAGGCATTACTATGGACCAACTCTCCCCAAGAGTCAACCACCAAGCATTGGAAATCTTCATGCAAGGTCCACATGTTATAGAATTTGAAAGGTCTTCTAGGGCCTTGATCACACACCAATGTAGACGACGATAGTGCAAGAGTGATTGGATAGGCATCTGGGGGGGTGAACTCAGCAAAACTATCATAAACTACTAGTATCCAATGTGAGTTAACCATAGAATAATATAGCTTGCAAGAGACCATACCATTCATGTTGGTGCAATAGGCCTCAGGTAAATGTTGACCAAACTCGAGTGGGACTCGAGTAGAGTTTTGATGTTTGATAATGGAATTGATCATTGTTTAACTATATAGTTTGACCATATGACTAGTGGATGATTGGGATATCCAAAGTCATATGGGGGAGATTATTTGTGGGAGATTGTTGGGGCAATCAACCTCGGAAGTCCAAGTTTGGACACTTGGCAAGAAAAGTCCAAAGGTAAAGTCTTGACAGCATGAATCCAAGTGTGTAGTCTTAGCAGTATAAAGTCCAAGTGAACTTTGACAATTGGAAAGTCCAACATGTAGTTGACAAGGAAAGTCTAAGAATGGTCTTAGCAAGGGAAAGTCCAAGCATGTTAGCATGGGAAATCCAAGCATAGTTTTAGCAATTGGAAAGTCCAAGTCATGAGTACTTGGCAATTGAAAGTCCAAGTCATAGGTACTTAGAAAAGGGAAAGTCCAAGTTCGTAGGTTTGGCAGTGTAAAGTCAAAGCATGTAGTCTTGGCGGCATAAGTCCAAATGGACCTTGGCAAGGAAGTCCAAGGGTGAGATTTTGGCAGCATAAAGTCCAAGCATGTGGCCTTGGTAGCATAAGTCCAAATGAACCTTGGCAAAAGGACCTGGTTAGTATGACATAGCCGATGGAAGCACTTGAAGGCTAACGCGAAGGATAAAGAGTCACAGACTCGAGGGATCCGAGAGGCATGAGGCTGATAGAGGTGGCTAGAAGGCTTAGGTCTAGGCTAAAGGTGGTCAATCAAGTATGAGAGGAGCATACTTTGGGTCAGTCGACTGGTCGAGTGTTCAGCATTCGAGAGCCTAGTCAACTCGAAGCAATCGACTGAGATTATGACCAATCGACTGATCGTGTAGTCAACTGAGGTTCGACTGCTTGGGTAAGACTGTGGCAGTCGACTGTCATGTATGGGAAGTTGATTGGCCTTGAGTAGTCGATTCTATGGATGGCGGTCGACTGATCATAAGTGCCCAAAGCATAGAAGCTCTGATAGTTGATTAGGTAGTTGACTAGTGATGCAGCAGTCGATGTCTAGTAAGGGAAGTTGACTGCTGAGGTATCCGTTGGGCGAGTCCAACATGGATTAAGTCCATTGTGAGACAACAACACTGTGGGCAGTGGACTAGGGCTTTGGCAGTCAACTGCTAGGTGCAAAATCAGTCCAATGTAGGTTATAAATGGAGCAGCTCGTGGAGGATTTTGGAAAATATTTTTGGGATGATTTTGAAGGGGAAGTGCTGTTGCATTCCAGATTTTCAAGAGAAATCCAAAGCAATCAACAAGCAAGCAAGCAAGTTTTTGTAAAGGTGTCTTTACTTTTGTTTTTGCTTCATCCTTTTATTTGGTTGTATCCTCTTGTTATTGTTGTAAACACTTATTGTACGAGGCTTCTCCACCTCTGGTGTCATACCGAGAAGGAGAAGTTTGATAGTGGTAGTGTGCATCACTAGAGCTTAATTAAGGCTTGCCCCATGGAGTAGGAATCCTAGTTCCGAACCACATTAAATATTTCATGTTGTGCTTGTATGTCTTTATTGTGCATTTAATTTTTATATTCCATTGCGCATTAACTTATTGTAGACAAGCATGAATGTAATCCATCGAAGCGAAGCAAAAATCGCTATTCACCCCCCCCCCTCAAGCACGACGTCCATCGACTCTACAATTGGTATCAGAGCCCGGTGCGCTCAGAAGAACAAATCACCCTGATTATCAACCCTACAATTGGTATCAGAGCAAGGTTGCTCTTCTACAAACTCATAGCAAAGATAGCACTAATGCACGCGAACGCGACCTCAAATCTTGCGACAGGAACCATCGAGGACTCGAAGCGTGCGCTCGTGCTCAACGCCCACATGTGCACGGATGTCATCAAGTAATAAAAATATTATCGACCCCACAGGGACTGAGATTCGAGTATCGATTGTTCAATGGACATTATTGTTCGGAGTTTAACGTTAAGGATTGTGCTTATGAGATTTGTCAGCGGTACTAACTCTAGTACGGTGTCACACGGAAGAAGAGAAGGGTAGCTACGAGTCTTTTAAGGGAATTATAGGATTTCGGTTTCGCTTGTGTGTCGCAGAACACGCTATCAATTGGGTATTATCTAGACGTCTAACTATGGTCTTGTGGAAGGGACATCATACACTTCCCCGATGAGCCTTCGCATCTATCGGGAACTACCTCTGTCATACCAGGTCGACCCCAGACTTTAGGACAGGATAGGCGGTACGAGGATGGAAAATCAATCCCTATATCGAGTCGGAACGTGTCCCGTTTCCAACTCTATCACACCCTTTTATCTATGGTTACCGAAGATGAGGCCAACCCCTAGGTTCCTCCTTAATTCTCCTAAATCTTTGATACGAGGGTTGTCACCCCTCGTATCGGCTACGCACAGTAAAGAGAAGACCAAAACCAACAGTTATCGATCTAAACAACCACCAATTGTAAATATGAAATCACGAACAGAAGTATATTTGAAATAACATGTTCTACGCACACAAACTACTCCCTAATCCTAGAATCGAAGTATCTACTCCATAAACGAAAGAGAAGAAACACAAGGCATGATTGAATTCATCATTACAATGTAGAAGATGTATAGATTATAGTGCTCTTTTGTTCTTCTCTCCGGCATTGGAGCGCAGAATTTGATCCTCGAGTGGCTTCTTCCCCGTTGCGAGTTTCCGAAGATTTTCAGGGCGTCGGAGTGCTATCCCGGCCATCGTGCCTCTCCCCTAGGGTATGAACATAGCTTCCTCTATATAGACATCAGGTCAGATCTCCCCGAAACCTAGAAAATAACATAATCGCATCAAAATTGTCCAGCGACACACAGCCGTGTGGATTCACACGGTCAGGCCATGTGTGGTGCTGGGGTGCGAGCCGTGTGGATTCACAGGGTCAGGGTGTGTGCCCTTCTGTTCTAGCTGCCAAATGTCTTCTTTTCGCTCTAAAAGTATTTCCCTCGTAGAATGTTGTCCTGCACACAAGAGTATAAAGAGCATATCTTGGAACCAAAAAATAGTAAATGCATGCAAAATAAAGTGAAATATGAAAGAATCAAATATAAAATGTAACGGGATGTGAGCAAAAACTACTTCTAAAACCCTATATGTTTTGCTTACATCAATTCCCCCAGACTTAAATCTTTGCTTGTCCTCAAGCAAACCTCAGTGCCATGAAATTTTAAAAAGCATTGTTCCATACTTAGCTTCTCAACTAGATTTATCAAGTGGTATTTGCAATCAAAGCAAAATATATATGTTCTAAAAATTCACTAAGTTAGCTTCTCGTGCACATGCTAAGCTAATCTTCTTAGGGGATACTCGTTCCATGGTAAGTTAAGTCGTTATCCTATATCTTTCCTAAGGTATCCATCTCTTAGGCACTTACCTGTCCAAAGTGAGGGTCGTTCTGTAGATCTAGCACAAAGTCTCAAAGGCATGCTCGGTATTGAGAGAAATTGGTAGGTGTTTCCCTAATAACCTAACTCAGTCTCAAAGGGGCACCTAACCATTTTCACCCACGATAACTATTTTTTTATCCCTCATAATCTTTTTCAATTTTTCTTACTCTTTTTTTTATTATTATTCTATTTTTTTCTCTCTCTCTTGGGATTTTGATTTTTCTGAATGAACTTTCATAATCCGAGCATCTCCAGTAACTAAAATGCTAAAACTAGAGTCACCTATAGATTCCAAAGTACTAGACTACTGAGATGAATTATAACTAGGTACGTACTAGATTTTCCCTTTCAGAATGTTCGACATGTGTAGGTGTAAAAATAAAAGCTAACTAGTGTAAATCTAGAACATTCATTAGGGCAAATAAAGTAAAATATCACGAGATAAATGAAGTTAAGCTACCCATGGAAATAACTCATGAAGAAAACTTTAAAAATACTACTGAAGCAGCTTATAAATAGCAAAAACTAAGTGCTAAAAGAAACTAAACAACCTATGCATGAACAAACGAATGCTAACTATAATGCAAATATCAGGAAAGAAACTACTGTTAGAAACAAAATAAATCAAAACTTGGGATACCCCCCTAGACTTAAGCGAAGCATACCTCTAATATGGTGGACGAGGTGGAAAGTCTGGTAGCCTCGGCATCTTGAGATCCTGGGAGAATCTGGTGCTGAGCCATTGATGTCACATGTACATGTGGTCAATTTGAGAGTTGGAGGATGCAGTAGCTACTCGATGCTCCTCCTCCTTTGATGCCTCTGCGTCTACTGCTCGGCGTATATGTCCTCGAGGTGCGATCGGAACTCAGAGAAGTTGTAGGCGGTTGTACCTACATTCTGCTCAAGAGTAGAAGAAAAATGATGGTGCAGGTGCAGGCTCTCATCGTGGACTAGGTGGGCTCAAAACGATTTTTACTTCTTCCTAGCAAGTTCTTTCTAATCCTAAACTGTTGGGGAATTGATCGTCGCTAGAGGAGGGTGAATAGCGATTCATCATGCTTGATGGATAACGATCACGTGCTTGCTACAATGTCGTTAGCGCAGCGGAATATAGAATAATAAAAATAAAACACGACACAAGTACATAATACACAATGATATAACGTGGTTCAGAACCTTAAGGTTCCTACTTCACGGATTGGACTCGAATGAGCCCTAGCGATGCAAACAACACCACTATGCAATAATACTCCTTCTCGACAACAAGTCGAAGGCGAAGAAACCTCTTACAATGATTACAATAGTAATACAAAGAAAATACAAGCAAGTACACTAAAATGCAAGTAAAGAAAACTTTACAACGAGCTTTTGATTGCTTGATCTTTGGTTGCTTGAGAAGAGCCTTGAAGGTCTGGATTGTAGCAGCAAATCCCCTCCAAATCGCCTCAAAGAACCTAAGCCAAATCCTCCCCCCACGAGTTCCTTTTAAAGGTTCACCTCGGGTTGGATGCTGCCTAGCAGTCGACTGATCACGACCATCAGTCGACGGCTCCTGTAGCCATTATGAGACAACAGATTAATCCACGTTGGATAAGTTCCAACGGATATAATGGCAGTTGACTGCCATAACACAACAGTCAACTGCCAGGGTCATAGCCGATTGGCTAGTCGGCTATCGATCATTCTGTGCTCATAACCCCGACCAGCATGATCGCATCCATGGCGGGCGACGGTCAGAGCGATGGCGGCTGCTCGATCGATCATTGCTCGTAACTCACCAGTGATCGGGCATCCATGGCAATCAACTTCTCAAGCCATCCATCTACTGTCCAATTATGGTAGTCGACTGATAGGCTATTTCCTGCATTCGAACATCAGTCGACTTTGATCAGTTCGACTGGCCATAATCCCAGTCGACTTCCATGAGTCAACTTAGCTGCCAAGTGTCAAAATACTTGACCAATCGACTGGTGATAACCTCAAACATGAGGTTTAACCCCAAGTATGATGCCCTCATACTTGCTAGACCACCCTTAGCCTAGACATAATCCTTCTATCCACCTCCGTTAGCCTCACACCTATCGGATCCCTCTAAGTCATCCATGACTTGTTCATCCATATGCTAGCCTTCAGATGCTTCCATCGGTTATTGTCATGTTAAGCTGGTCTATCCCGCCAAGGCCCATTGGGCTTACACTGCCAAGACTCTCGCTTAGACTTTACGCCACCAACCATTGGACTTATGCTGCCAAGACTCCACCCTTGGACTTTACGCTGCCAATATCACCCCTTGGACTTTACACCGCCAATATCACCCCTTAGACTTTCCATTTGCCAAGACTCAAGCTTGGACTTTCCCTTGCCAAGACCCATGTTTGGACTTTCCATGCCAAGTATCCATAACCTTGACTTTCCCATCATATGGTCAACCCCATGTCAACCATATAGTTAAACAATGGTCAAACCATCGTCAAACATTAAAATACCACTCAAATCAAACTCGAGTCTGGACAATCATGACCCAGGTTGATTGCACCAACAATCTCCCCAAAACATTGTCAAACATCAAAACACTACTCGAGTCCAACTCGAGTCTGGTCAATCATGACCTGGGTCGATTGCACCAACATAAACTATTTTCAAAAACATAAGTGACCATAAATCAAAGTCTAAATTATACACATGAATGCAGAAAGATTAAAAATATGTAAAATTAAACTTGGATTGCCTCCCAAGAAGCACTTTATTTAAGGTCTTTTAGCTCGACCACACTCCATTATCTCAACTTGGCTCCGGAGGTTCTGTAAACCTCCATTCATCTGCCTCAAATACTTTATCTACGTTATCCTCTTTAGCTTTGGCTAGAATAACGTACTTACCTATCACGGGTCCCTGACATGCCGTGCTAGCAGGCTCAAATTCCATCTTATCGTCGCCTACTTTTAGGGTCATCTTGTGATTCTTAGCGTCAATGACTATCCCAGCAGTTGCTAAAATAGGTCATCCCAAGATGACGGGTATCTTCGGATCTTCCTCCATTTCCATGACCACAAAGTCGGTCGAAAGTGTAAAATTTCTCAACTTAACAGTCACATTTTCTAGAATTCCCAATGGGTATCGGTATGAATGGTCGGCCAGCTGCAATGTCATGGTGGTGACCTTCAAATTCCCCAACCTCATCTTTTTTTGCATAGGGTATAGGGCATCAAGCTCACACTATCGCCCAAATCACAGAAGGCTTTGCTAATCAAGGTCGTCCTTATATAACACAGGATATAGAAACTCGCTAGATCTTTTAGTTTATGAGTGGTCTCATTCCAAAGGTAAGCACTCGATTCCTCTGTGAGAGCCACTGTCTCATACTTTTCGACCTTCCTACGGTGTGCTAAAATATCTTTCATGAATCTCGTGAATTGGGGCATTTGGTGTAGTGCTTCAAATATCGGCACCTCTACTGAGATCGATTTTAGCATGTTCAAAAATTTACCAAACTCAACATCTTTCTTCGCATGGGTCAGTCGCTGGGGAAATGGCACCGTCAAGGGTGGTTGTGTTTTTGCGGCAGACTCCCGATTTATGTCTTCATCTTCTTCCTTCCTAGTTTCCCTCGGAGGTTCCCTTATTTCGAGTCCTGATTCCGGTCCAACAACCACCCAGCTTGGTATCTCTTTTAGCGCCCTTCCACTCCACAACGTCACTGTCTTGCACTGCTCTACCGGATTGACCTCTGACTTTCCTGGCAATTTCCCCAGTACTCTGGAGATCTGGTTGGCAATCCTGAGCTACTTGAATTTCTAGCGTCTTTTGTCTGTTGGAGAGATCCTTTACATACGACCTTAACTCTTCGACCATCGAATCCGTCTGCGAGTGTCGTCGCTGAAATTCCACATTCGCTTCCCATTGCATCTAAATGAAGTTTTCTATCATATTCTCTAGACGGGTGTCAGGTGATTGCGGCTGCCCATTTCCTCCTAATTGTTGGAAATTCTCCGAATTATTCCTATGGGAAAAGTTCGGGTAGTTCCTCCATCCGGGATTATAGGTACTGGAATATGGGTTGTTGGGCCTTTGGTTATGGTCGCCAACCGCGTCGACATGCTCAATTGGCTCTTCTAAGCTGCCCTGTCCTCCATGATAGTCCTCTTGATATGATGATGCTCCCTCTCCAAAGGTATGAGCCACACATGCAGAAATAGGATTTAGAGAGTCGAACCATTTGCTAAGTGTGTCCATCCTTGCTGCTAGGTGGTCTACGGAGTTGACAGCATATCGTCCCGCTGCAGGATCTAGGTGACTACGCTCAGAAACCCATTGATGGTGGTTCTAGGCCACCTCTTCAATCATCTCCTATACTTCCTCGATAGTCTTGTTTATCAGTGCTCCTCCTGCAGCAGAATTGAGGGACACCTTTGTGGTGTACGTGATCCCATTATAGAATATGTGGATCACCAGCCACCTTTCCAGTCCATGATAGGGGCATTGGTAGAGTTGCCCCTTGTAGCGATCCTAGGCTTCAAATAAAGACTTCCCTTCCTTCTGACGGAAGCTCGTGATGAGATGGCGCATGTGAGCAGTCTTGCTTGGTGGGAAAAATTTGTTCAAAAATCGCTGCTCACACTGCTCCCATGTAGTAATGCTTCCCGACGGCAATGAGTGAAATCATGCCTTAGCCTTATCCCATAATCAGAAAGGGAATAGGCTCAGGTGGATCGTGTCAACAGGTACTCCATTGATCTTCATTGTCGAGCAAATTTCCAAAAATATCTCCAGGTACCGGTTCGGGTCTTCAATTGTAGCTCCCCCGAATTGACTATGCTAGACCATGTGTATGAGCGCAGGTTTCAGCTCAAAGTTGTTGGCCGAAATTGATGGTCCAGATATGCTCAGCCTATATCCTCTGGCACTAGAGGCTGCATAGTCTCGTAGAGGCCAACTACCTAAGTTTACCACAGATGCGTCGAGGTCTTCCATGCTTCTCTACCCAACTCTTCTGCGATGATAGCTTCTTTCGATTTTAGGGTCTATCGGAAGTAGATTTTCCGATCCTAAGCGTCTATGCATACGAAGAACCGAGCCACTAAATTAGGAGTATACCTAATGCTCAAAAACAAGAAATAAACTACTCTAAATACTAAATCAAATGTAGAAAATTTAAACTAAAGATTAATGCAATGTAACTACTGAAATAAATCTAAATTTACTCTAGATATTAAAAATCTAAAACTGAAGAAAATCAAATAAAGTGAAAAATAAAGCAAGTAAATAAATCTACCCTAAGTCGGATCCAATTGTCCACCTCTTGATTCGATATTGATATCGATCAATCCCCTACAATGGCGCCAAAAACTTAATGCATGTGTACGCGACCTCAAATCTCGCGATGAAAACCGTCAAGGACTCGAAGTGCGTGCTCGCGCTCAACACCCGCAAGTGCACGGATGTCGTCGAGTAATAAAAAGATTATTGATCCCACAGAGACTCAGATTCGAGTACCGATTGTTCAGTGGACGTTATTGTTCAAAGTTTAACGTTAAGGGTTATGCTTATGAGGTTTGTCGCCGGTCCTAACTCTAGTACGGTGTCACACTGAAGAAGAGAAGGGTAGCTACGAGTCTTTTAAGGGAATTTAGGATTTCGATTTTACTTGTGTGTCACAGAACACGCTATCAATTGGGTATTATCTAGACGTCTAACTATGGTCTTGTGGAAGGGACATCATACACTTCCCCGATGAGCATTCTCATCTATCGGTAACTACCTCTGCCATACCAGGTCGACCCCTGGCTTTAGAACGGGATAGGCAGTACGAGGATGGAAAATCAATCCCTATGACGAGTCGGAATGTGTCCCATTTCCGACTCTATCACACCCTTCTATCTACGATTACCGAAGATGAGACCAACCCCTTGATTCCTCTTTAATTCTCCTAAATCTTTGATACGATGGTTGTCACCCCTTGTATCGGCTATGCATAGTAAATAGAAGACCAAAACCAACAGTTATCGATCTAAACAATCACCAATTGCAAATATTGTTGGTGCAATCGGCCCAGGTCACGATTGACCAGACTCGAGTTTGACTCGAGTGATGTTTTGATGTTTGACAAAGGGATTTGACAAAGTGGTTTGGCATTGATGTTTGACATTGATGTCGGTTAATATGTTGGGGAGATTGTTGGAGCAATCGACCCGGGTTATGTTTGACCGGACTCGAGTTTGACTCGAGGAAGACCTTAATGGTTGACTAGGGTTGACCATGTGATTTTGGAAAGTCCAAGCATGGGTCTTGGCAAGGTAAAGTCCAAGTCTTGAGTACTTGGCATGAAAAGTCCAAGTGGGACACTTGGCGCATGGAAAGTCCAAGTCATAGGTACTTGGCATTTGGGAAAGTCCAAGTCTTGAGTACTTGGCATGAGAAGTCCAAGCATGGGTCTTGGCAAATGAGAAGTCCAAGCATGGGTCTTGGCAAATGGAAAGTCCAAGCATGGGTCTTGGCATGGAAAGTCCAACATGGGTTGGCAAGGGAAAGTCCAAGCTTGAGTTTTGGCATTTGGGAAGTCCAAGGGGATTGATATTGGCAGCGTAAAGTCCAAGCGGAGTCTTGGCGGCGTAAGTCCAATGTGCCTTGGCGGTGTAGACACCGTTAGCATGACATAGCCGAGGGAAGCACCTGGAGGCTAGCGCGATGGATGAACAAGTCATGGATGACTTGGAGGGATCCGAGAGGCGTGAGGCTGATGGAGGTGGCTAGAAGGCTTAGGTCTAGGCTAAGGGTGGTCTAGCAAGTATGGGGGCACCATACTTGGGTTAAAACCTCATCTTTGAGGTTGGCAGTCGACTGGCATTATGGCCGGTTCGACTGCCGTGAGTCGACTTGAGTTCGACTGCCGTTTAAGAGCTGGAACTGCTCTGGCAGTCGACTGCCAAGGGTTGGCAGTCGACTGCTAGTTCTGTGTCGAGCACAGAACGCTTCGTAGCCGACTGGCCAGTCGACTACGGGCGTTGGCAGTCGACTGCCAATGTTGGCAGTCGACTGCCAAGAGATCCGTTGGAATTTTTCCAGCGTGGATCGACCCGTTGTCTCACGACAACAGTGGCATCAGTCGACTGGTGACTTATGGCAGTCGACTGATAGGCGGAAATCCAGGTCGCGCGGAAGGATAAAAGGAGCTCGACGGGAGGATTTTTGGCAATGGTTTCTTGAGCATCTTTGGGGCGATTTGTTGCTGCAAATCAGAGTCTCCAAGGCCACTCTTCAAGCAACCAAAAGCAAGCAATCCAAAGCATTTGTAAAGTGTTTTCTTTACTTGTATTGCATTATTCTTCATTGTATTTGCTTGTTGCTTTTAGATTATTGTTGTAATCTATTGTAAGAGGTTTCTCCACCTCCGACTTGTGTCGAGAAGGAGTATTTGTGATTAGTGAGTGCGTGTGCATCACTAGGGCTCTTTAGAGCTCGATCCGTGGAGTAGGAACCGTTCGGTTCCGAACCACGTTATATCCTTGTGTTCGTGATTGTATCTTTTAGTTATTGCTTTTATTATTTCTATTTCGCTGCGCATAACGAGTTTTGTAGAGACGATCACGAACGAATTCCATCTACGTACGGTCAAACGCTATTCACCCCCCTCTAGCGGCGTCAAATCTTCTACAATTGGTATCAGAGCCCGGGGCTCTTCTACGGACTAACCGCCGGGAGCTAGGACAAAGAAGCTAGAGGGTGAAGATGGAAGAACAATTGGGATGGAACATTAACACACCGATCCCTTACTCCTTCTATGGACAAGAAGGGTTTAAGCAATGGAAGTCAAGAATTGAAGACTTCCTAATGATGAGGGACTTCGAAGAATGGTCTATCTTAATGGAAGGATATAGCTATCCAAGAGGACCAAAAGGTGGATTCCTCAAGAAAAAGAGATGGACCGAAGAGCAAGTCCAAGCCTTCGAAAAGAATGAGAAGGTAATGAAGTTGTTAATTTATTTAATACCTAACAATATCTTGTGTATGTTAGGTAATTATGTAGATGCAAACGAGCTATGAAGCCAAGTGGCCAAGCTCCATGAAAGCCCATCAATGGTCCAAGAGGAAGAGACCGAAGAGGCTAATGCATCACCCTCACAAGGAAGTGAGGACTTGGAGGTTGAGAGATTATCAACATCCAAAGAGGAAGAGGAAGTAAAATCGGAAGTTGATAGGGAGTCAATTTCCGGGTTGGTGGAGGAAGTGAAAGAAGCATCCACTTCTAGGATTGAGGAGGAAATTAGAGTTTCCTCAACACCGGAGCATCAAGAAGAAGCTTCTACATCCAGTCAAGATGAAGAAGTGTCAATTCTGAACTCCACCACTAACCTAGGTAACTCAAACACTCAAATTTCAAATAAAAATAATATTATGTGTTTTGAGTGTAGGGAATTTGGGCACTATAAGAGCAAGTGCCCAAAGAAGATTAGGAAAGCTCCATCGGCACCAAAAGTCAAGGATGTCGGTTCCCCAACACCTAAAGGCAAGGAGCACATCATATGCTTCAAGTGCAATTCAAAGGGGCATTATCGGAGTCAATGCCCTAGGGGGAAGAAGAAGGGGCAAGGAGGAGCATTACAAGTAGGGGGAGCTTCTATAGCTAACCCTAAGGTATATTTAAATAATGCACCTTCTAAATTTAAAAGTCAAAAGCATGCTAGGAACGTTAATTCTCTTGCAATTTATGAAAAGCATGCTAATAAGAATAAATATTTTTGCTTAGGAGCTAAGAGAGTCCATGTAGGAAATAGGGAAAAATTTGGGACTAATGTCCCTAAAAATAACTTATTTAAGGATAAATCTAGGTTAAATAACTCAAGATCAATTTTACCTAGGGAGACAATTAGAAAGGTGCAAGAGCACCTAGGTCTAAACCCTAAATGGACTAGGCATATGCCTAGGAAGTCCAATGCCCAAGATTTAAATCAAAATTCTAAAATCGGGCAATTAGAAAAGGAAAATCAAGTCTTGAGGTCAAGGCTTGAAAAACTTGAAAAGACCCTAAATAAGATACAAGATCAATTTAAAGGGTCTAATGGTCAAAGTCAAAGGTCCAAAAGTCAAAGTCAACACCAAGGACCTAAGAGTCAAAAGTCAACCAAAGGCAAGCAAGGTTTGGGTCACAAACCTAAATCTAAGGTAGCTTACCATAGTGTTCCATTTGATTATGGGACACAAACTAGGTCTAGGAAGACCAAGGTCAATAGGGAAGTCATCCCTAGAGTTGACCAAAGGGTGTGCCTAGTGGCTAGGGTTTCTAGAAAACCTAGGGTGGCCACTAAGAAGGTTGCAAGGGGAGTTACCCCTAGAGTCAACCTAGATAAGACCCAAATGACCAAGGCTAACAAGCCTAGGAGGGTCATTAGGAAGGTATCTAGGGAGGTTATCCCTAAGAAATACCTAATTAACCCTAAGAGCTCAAATCGGTTTTGGGTTCCTAAGAGCGTGATTGATTCATGCTAGGTGGGTTTAGGATGTGCCAACCTTGAGTGGATGGGTAGTTAACTCAACCATGATAAAGGTGGCATTTTAGGTTATTTTCAAGGTTATGGATACCTTGGAAATAGGGTTGAATTATAATCCTAAAAGATTTTAGGATGTGCCAATATTAGTTATGAAGTTTGATAAAATGATCAAATTGGCACAATTAGGGTTTAGAGTGTTAGTGTGTCAGTTTGGGTTTTTGGCACACTAGGGAGATTAATGATAATATGACAAAATATATCTAACTATATCAAATGGCAATTAATATTAAAATTTAGGTATTACCATACCTATACATTTTATATGTCATGCTTTGATTGTCATATGTCATGTCATGACATCATGCCTAGTTCTATGATTTTATATGTCATGTTCATGTTTTAGGATTAAGGTTTTAAATGTCATGTGTTTTTAGATTTCATATTATGCCATGACATCATGATTATGAGCATATGCTTATTTATATCATCATTAATGTCATAATCATTCATGCATTTAAGAAAAATTTCGATTGAAATTGATTTAAGGACTATGACATGACTTGAAGTCCCATTTATAAGGGAATCAAGTAGGGTTGCCTTAGAGAATGCATGAAACCCTAGATTAGGATGAACAAAACCCACATCTCACATCCAATTGACATGTATGTGTATTTATACACCTTAGATACATGTGAGATGCTAGGATATGAGTTGAGTTCAAGGTGCATATTTTTTGCATCTAGATGAACTAAAACTCATCTTGTTTCATTCGTGGATCATTGGGAGAGCATGTGTATAAGTCATGTACATAGAGCCCAAGGAATATGATCCAAAATAAGGTTTTGAAAACATTTTAAAATCATTTTGAAAAACCTTAGTGAAGTCTATCTTTTGATAGCAATCACCATTGATAGAGTTGATAAAAATAGGGCCAAAACATTGAAAATTTCAATGGTTTTGAGTTTTGTATCAAACTCACTATTTTATGGGTAAAATAATTTTCAAATATTTTTCACCCATTGTATGTGTCATAAGTATTATACGTATGAACTTACAGAATTTTTTGAAGTACGTATAATTATTTATGAATTTCCAAAATTCATTTCTGATAAATAAAATTGAGATTTTGATTATCGATCGGCCTCTAATGTGGCGATCGTGATCAATGTGATCGGCCGATTCTCAGAGTCGATTGCCAGTCGATTCGGTTATAGGTTTGTTTAGCCCGTGTTCAGCTATGGAAAAGGTTCATAATCACTCCTAACCCTAGGATATGCTTTAGGAAGCATTATAAAGGGTGAAAATTCATTGGATATGGATTAGGAGTTGTATTAGGTCAAACTATCAAATTTAGGGTGAGTGATAGTTCTATGTTAAACATAGGACCTTAATTTTGATGGTTTAGAGTTCCTATTGGCTTAGGGGCTTCCCAAGGACATTGTTGGTGCAATGATCAAGGGGGAGCAAGCCTTTAGGGGGAGGTATCTATCTTGGGATGATGGATGTGTTTTTCTCCTTGAAGAGGAGAAGTTATTGGGAGAGTATCATCAATTGGGAAAATTGATGGGTTTTGATACCCAATTTGGAAATTGGGAGAGAGTATAGGATTGTCTCTCTTGAGTAATATGTGAATTATCACTAGGAAGATGGTAGGCATCCTAGGTATTTATTTTTGGATCAAGGGGGAGATTGTAAGATCTCATTGGGACATGAGACATTGACCTCCTTAGAGAGAAAACCTTTTTGATGTTATTCAAAAAGGGGGAGAATGTTTGGGGGAGAACATTTGGAGAGTGTTTACCAATTTGGGATAATTGGTAAGGGATTTGAGTAAGTGGTCTAACTCAGATGATTTGTTTGGTTTTTGTCAAACATCAAAAAGGGGGAGATTGTTGGTGCAATCGGCCCTGGTCACGATTGACCAGACTCGAGTTTGACTCGAGTGATGTTTTGATGTTTGACAAAGGGATTTGACAAAGTGGTTTGGCATTGATGTTTGACATTGATGTCGGTTAATATGTTGGGGAGATTGTTGGAGCAATCGACCCGGGTCATGTTTGACCGGACTCGAGTTTGACTCGAGGAAGACCTTAATGGTTGACTAGGGTTGACCATGTGATTTTGGAAAGTCTAAGCATGGGTCTTGGCAAGGTAAAGTCCAAGTCTTGAGTACTTGGCATGAAAAGTCCAAGTGGGACACTTGGCGCATGGAAAGTCCAAGTCATGGGTACTTGGCATTTGGGAAAGTCCAAGTCTTGAGTACTTGACATGAGAAGTCCAAGCATGGGTCTTGGCAAATGAGAAGTCCAAGCATGGGTCTTGGCAAATGGAAAGTCCAAGCATAGGTCTTGGCATGGAAAGTCCAACATGGGTTGGCAAGGGAAAGTCCAAGCTTGAGTTTTGGCATTTGGGAAGTCCAAGGGGATTGATATTGGCAGCGTAAAGTCCAAGCGGAGTCTTGGCGGCGTAAGTCCAATGTGCCTTGGCGGTGTAGACACCGTTAGCATGACATAGCCGAGGGAAGCACCTGTAGGCTAGCGCGATGGATGAACAAGTCCTGGATGATTTAAAGGGATCCGAGAGGCGTGAGGCTGATGGAGGTGGCTAGAAGGCTTAGGTCTAGGCTAAGGGTGGTCTAGCAAGTATGGGGGCACCATACTTGGGTTAAAACTCGATTGAGTCGACGGCAATGACGCGCAAGGGATGGCACGACGATCGGCCGAAGTTCGACTGCCGATAGCATTGGCGCGCCGAGCCGATCGCGGGCAATGACACGGGCGGCTTAAGGGCCGATCGCCAATGTTGGCGATCGATCGCCAAGAGATCCGTTAGAATTTTTCTAGCGTGGATCGACCCGTTGTCTCACGATAACAGTGGCATCAGTCGACTGGTGACTTATGGCAGTCGACTGATAGGCAAAAATTCAGGTCGCACGGAAGGATAAAAGGAGCTCGACGGGAGGATTTTTGGAAATGGTTTCTTGAGCATCTTTGGGGCGATTTGTTGCTGCAAATCAGAGTCTCCAAGGCCACTCTTCAAGCAACCAAAAGCAAGCAATCCAAAGCATTTGTAAAGTGTTTTCTTTACTTGTATTGCATTATTCTTCATTGTATTTGCTTGTTGCTTTTAGATTATTGTTGTAATCTATTGTAAGAGGTTTTTCCACCTCCGACTTGTGTCGAGAAGGAGTATTTGTGATTAGTGAGTGTGTGTGCATCACTAGGGCTCTTTAGAGCTCGATCCGTGGAGTAGGAACCGTTCGGTTCCAAACCACGTTATATCCTTGTGTTCGTGATTGTATCTTTTCGTTATTGCTTTTATTATTTCTATTCCGCTGTGCATAACGAGTTTTGTAGAGACGATCGCAAATGAATTCCATCTACGTACGGTTAAACGCTATTCACCCCCCTCTAGCGACGTCAAATCTTCTACAAATATGAAATCACGAACATTAGTATATTTAAAATAACATGTTCTACGCACATAAACTACTCCCTAATCCTAGAATCGAAGTATCTACTCCATAAATGAAAGAGAAGAAACACAAGGCATGATTGAATTCATCATTACAATGCAGAAGATGTATAGAAAATAAATTACAGTGCTCTTTTGTTCTTCTCTCCGGCATTCGAGCGTAGAATTTGATCCTCGAGCGGCTTCCTTCCTCCCCATTATGAGTTTCTGAAGCTTTTTAGGGCGTCGAAGTGCCATCTCGGGCATCATGCCTCTCCCCTAAGGTTTGGGCATAACTTCCTTTATATAGACATCAGGTCGGATCTCCCCAAAACTTGGAAAATAACAGAATCATGTCGAAATCACCCAGCACCACACGACCATGTGGATTCACACGGGCAGGCTATGTATGGAACTGGGGTGTGAGTCGTGTGGATTCACAGGGTCAGGGTGTGTGTCCTTCTGTCCTAGCTGTCAAATGCCTTCTTTTCGCTCCAAAAGTGTATCATTTCCCCCGTAGAATGTTGTCTTGCGCACAAGAGTACAAAGAGCAGATATCCGAACCAGAAAATAGGAAATGCATACAAAATAAAGTGAAATATACAAGAATCAAATATAAAATGCAATGGAATGTGAGCAAAAACTACTCCTAAAACCCTATATGTTTTGCTCACATTAAGCATGCGCTAGATGAAATGGAGTTTCAAGATAAAGTGGGGGATGACATCACGGTTCTACCTTCCTACGACCATGAAAATTTCACATATTGGAAAGATAGAATGATGTATTTTTTTATGTGTGATTTTGATAATTGGATTAGTGTTATAGTAGGGTTCGACGCTCCAAATGATGAGAAGGGGAGAATACTCAAGAAGAAAAAGTGGACCAAGGAGCAAATACAAAATTTTGAAATAAATATAAGGTAATAGAAATGTTAGTTAATTTATTACCTAATGATATTTTGGCAAAGTTAGGTAAGTTTAGGAATGCTAAGGAATTATGGAGTAAGCTAGCCAAACTTCATGAAGAATCCTCACCGGCTCAAGTAGAGGAGGAATCCAAAGAATCGAGCTCATCCTCTCAAGCTCAAGAAGAAAGCACATCCCAATAGCTTGAGGATTTGAAAGTTGAGAGATACTCAACATCTGGGTCAGTAGAGGAGATTGAAGGAACCTCCACTTCAAGGATTGAGGAAGAGGAGAGACCATCCTCGATGTTGGAGCTAAAGCAAGAAGAGGAACCATCAACCTCCGGAAGAAGTGAAGAATCCGACCAAGCTTCCCTTACCGAGTTAGCTAACTCAAATGCATGTATTAAAAATAAAAAAAAATATTATGTGTTTTGAGTGTAGGAAAATAGATCACTATAAGAGCAAGTGTCCAAAAAGAGCTAAGAAGACAACTCAAGTGTCAATGGCCAAGTTGAAGCCTAAGGAGGCTAGTGCCCCAATTTGTAAGAGCAAGGAGCACATAATGTGCTTCCAATCTCAACAAAAGGGGCACTACCGGAGTCAATATCCTAGGGGGAGCCATTCAACCAAGGGCAAAGGAGGAGCTTCACATGTAGGGGAAGCTAAGGCAAACCCTAAGGTAACATTTAGTAACGCTTCTACCTTAAGTAATGATAGGAAGCATGCTAGAAATTTACTTGCTATCTATCGTTCATGATAAAAAGCATGCTAGTAGTAAGCCTAAGGATCAATCTAGAAACAAATATATTTTTTTAGGTTCTAAACATGTTAATTTTCCTAAGGACAATTCTAGAACCATCCCCACCTAAGGCTAAGAATGATAAGAAACTAGGCATTGATCCGAAAAAGACTAGAAATATACCTAGAAAGAAAGAAAATCCCCAAAAGAAGAATGAAAATTCAAATATTAGAAAATTAGAAATAGAAAACTAAGCCTTAAGATCAAGGCTTGAAAAATTAGACAAGACCCTTCAAATTATGACAAATTCAATTAAAGGGTCTAAGAGTCAAAATTTAGGGTCTATGAGGCAAGAATTGCCTAAGGACAAGAAATGTTTGGGTCATAAGCCTCTAAGTCTAAGGAGTTAATGCCGACTTACCATAATATTTCATTTGACTATGGAACTAAGACTAGGTCTAGGAAGATCGAGGTCACAAGGGAGGCAATCCCTAGAGTTGACATTAGGAAGATCGAAGTGACTAAGGCCTCTAAAACGCCTAAGAAAGTCACTAGAAAGGTTACAAGGGGAGTTACCCCTAGAGTTAACCTTGAGAAGACTCAAATGGCCAAGCCTTTAAAGCCTAGGAGGGTCATTAGGAGGGTAGCTAGGAAAGTTATCCCTAGTGAATACCTAGTTAATCCAAGGATCTCAAATAGGTTTTGAGTTTCTAGGAGCATGATTCCATCATGATAGATGGATTAGGGTATATCAACCCTAAATGGATGGGTAGTTAACATAACCATGATAGAGTTGACACTTTAAAACATTTTCAAAGTGATGTGATACCTTGAAAATGAATTTAGATTTGATACTAAAGGAATTTAGGATGTGTAAATAGAAATTATTGAAGTTGAAAAATTGATCAAAATTGATACAATTAGATTTTAGAGTCATGGTATGCCATTTTGGGTGTTTGGCACACTTGGAGATTTGGCTCATTGTAGCAAAATTAGAATAATCCTAGTAAATGACAATTAGACTTGAAATCTAGGTATTTTTAATACCTTTATATCTTATTTGTCATGTTTTGCTTTTCATATATCATGTCATGACATCATATTTATAAAATGTCATGAAAATGTTAAATTAATATGTCATGTTTATACTTAGGTTTATATTTATGCCATGACATCATGACTATTGAAAAATATTTTAATTCATGCTATCATTTATGCCATAATCATATCTCATACATTTAGGATAATTAAAATGAAATTAAGGACAATGGCATGATTTGAAGTCCCATGATAAGAGAATCAAATAGAGTTGCCTAGATAAAATGCATGAGATCCTAGATTAAGGAAGAACCTAAACCCACATCTCATAAGAATTATAGATTGACATGTGTGTATATTTATACACTCTAGGCACATGTGAGATGTTAGAAAAATGAGTTAAGTTAAAAGTGCATAGTTCTTGCATCTAGATGAACTCAAACTCATAATATGACATTGATGAATCATAAGGAAAGCTAATGTACAAGTCATGTACATTTAGCCCATAGACCATGGTTCAAAATAAGATTTTAAAATATTTTAAAATTATTTTAAAAAACTTTGGTAAAGTCTATCTTTTGATAGTAATCACCATTAAACAAGTTAGCACAAAGTTAGGCAAAGATATTAAAGTTTTCAATGGTTTTGAACTTTGTATCAATCTTGCAATTTAATGGGTATTTTAATTTAAAATTATTTTTCACCCATTGTATTTCATGTAAGTAATATACGTATGAAATTTCAAGATTTTTAGAAATACTTATATTTACTTTTGCTTTTCAAAAACTAGATTTCTGAAACTGATTTCTGCATTTGTAGAAATCAATCGATTGCCGCATTGGGTAGTCGACTTGTAGTAAGACAGTCAACTGGTTTCTAATTTCAGTCGACTTCTGAAGTCGATTTTGGCTGAACAAAATTTGTTTAGCCATGTATTAACTATTTTGTGTTAACCTAACGTCTCCTAACTCTATGATATGCTTTGGAAAACATTGGAAGGGTGAAATAATCATTAAAAATGATTAGGAGACTTATTTAGGATGAGTATCGAATTTTAAGGGAGGTTAAAGTTCAAGTTTGAACTTTTACCCCTATTTTCGATGGTTTAAGTCTCTTATAGGCTTAGGAACTCTCCAAGGACATTGTTGGTGCAATGGTCAAGGGAGAGTCAGCCTTTAAGGGGAGTGTATCCATCTTAGGATGATGGATGCAATTTTAATTACAAAGGAGAAATGAGGGTTTAGGTACTTTCATTGTGGATTGCCTCTCATTTAGTGATATGGGATTTATCACTAGGAAGAGTGAAGGCATCTAAGATATTTTTGGACTAAGGGAGAGAATGTAGTATCTTTTTGTGAGATGAGATATTGAAAACCTTGGTAGTCTTTTTGATGTATGTCAAAGGAGGAAAAGTGAGGTTTAAGTTAGGTAAACGGTCACTATGCTTTTCCATTGGAATAGTTAAGTTTGGGTTATTATTAGTCTAACTTAAAGGTATTGTCAAACATCAAAAAGGATTGTTAGTGCAATAGGCCCCGAGTCAATGTTGACCAAACTTGAGTGGGACTCGAGTAGAGTTTTGATGTTAGACAATGGATTTGACTATTGTTTAACTATATGGTTTAATCATATGTTGACCATATGACTAGTGGATAATTGAGATATCCAAAGTTATATAGGGGAGATTATTGGAGCAATCAACCTCGAAAGTCCAAGTTTGGATACTTGACAAGGAAAGTCAGAAGGTAAAGTCTTGGCAACATGAGTCCAAGTGTATAGTCTTGGCGGCATAAAGCTCAAGTGAACTTTGACAATTACAAAGTCCAATATGGAGTTGGCAAGGAAAGTCTATGAATGGTCTTTGCAAGGGGAAGTCCAAGCATGGTCTTAGCATGGAAAGTCCAAGCATGGTCTTGGCAATTGGAAAGTCTGAGTAATAGGTACTTGGAAATTGAAAGTCTAAGTTATGGCCACTTGGCAAAGGGAAAGTCCAAGTTTGTAGGTTTGGTAGTGTAAATTCCAAGCATGTAGTCTTGACGACGTAAGTCTAAATGGATCTTGGAAAGAAAGTTCAAGGGTGAGGTTTTGGCAGCGTAAAGTCCAAGCATGTGGTCTTGCTAGCATAAGTCCAAATGAACCTTGGCAAAGGACCCAGTTAGCATGACATAGCTGATGGAAGCACCTAAAAGCTAAACTGAAGGATGAAAAGTCACAGACTCGAGGGATCTGAGAGGCGTGAAGCTGATGAAAGTGGCTAGAAGGCTTAGGTCTAGGCTAAGGGTAGTCAATAGAGTATGAGGAGATTATACTTAGATTAAACCTCATGGTTGAGGTTTATCAGTCGACTGGGATTTTGGGTCAGTTGACTGGTCGAGTGTTCAACACTCGAGAGCCTAATCAACTTGGAGCAGTTGACTGGGATTATGACCAGTCGACTGGTCATATAGTCGACAAAGGTTCTACTATTCGGGTAAGGCTATGGCAGTCAACTGTCATGTATGGATAGTCAACTAGCCTTGAGCAGTCGACTAATTATAAGTAGCCAGAGCATAGAAGCTCTAGTAGTTGATTGGGCAGTCGACTAGTGATGCAGCAGTCGATTGCTAAGGTATCTATTGGGCGAGTTCAACGTGGATTAAGTCCATTGTGAGACAATGACACTGTGGACAGTCGAGTGGGATCTTTTGGCAATCAACTGCTAGATGCAAAATCAGCTCGATGTAGATTATAAATGGAGCAACTCATGAAGGATTTTGACAAAGATTTTTGGAGTGATTTTGAAGAAGTGTTGTTGCATTCCAGACCTTCAAGAGCAATCCAAAGCAATTAACAAGCAAGCGAGCAAGCAAGTTTTTGTAAAGTGTTCTTTACTTTTGTTTTTTCTTCATCCTTGTATTTGGTTGTATCTTTTTTTATTGTTGTAAACACTTATTATATGAGGTTTCTCCACCTCCGGTGTCATATCAAGAAGGAGAAGTTTGACAGTGGTGATGTGCATCACTAGAGCTCAATTAGAGCTGCCCCGTGGAGTAGGAACCCTAGTTCTCAACCATCTAAATCTTGTGTTTTGCTTGTGTGTCTTTATTGTGCATTTTATTTCTATATTCCACTGTGCACTAACTTATTATAGACAAGCACGAACGCAATCCATCGAAGCGAAGAGAAAATCGCTATTCACCCCCTCTAGTGCGACGTCCATCGATCCTACAATTCATCCATGTTAGTCTGCATCTAATGGACTGAAGTCCACAAGGCTACAAGCTTGGAAAAAATGCCCAAAATCTCTCATATCATAATTCCTGACCGGTTGGCTTCCCTCTTTGTCTTGGACCATTAATAAAGTGTTGGAGTCCCCCATAAGAAGTCATATTGGCTTCATGATGCTCTCCCCAAGTTGTGTAAGAGCGTTCCATAGAGGTCGTCGGGTGACAATAGAATGAAATCCATGGATGAAAGAAATCAAGAAACTCTAGCCAGTGACGAGGCAATGAATACGACAATTCATAAATTGGTCCGTTGTCATAAGAACCTCCGTAGAGACCCGTTGCAAGTCCCAAAGAAGCAAAATATGATCATGATTAGAGAAACCAAAATTATGAACCAATCTCATACTTGCAAATCATCGTTGGATGATGGTATCAAGAATTCCTTACGTAAGCGTTGAATATCCTTGTGTTTGAGGAGGTGTTGCAACCCCCATGCTTAATGGGCTTATAAAAGGCCCTAATGTTCCAGACATCTACCTTCATGAGTCATTGTTGTGTTCCTTGGACTGTGTTGGATGAGGCAGTTTGGGCACTGCTCACCCCATCATCCATGTCATGGGTGTCCAAGGAGCCCAGTGTCATGCTCGTGTCTTCCATGTTGTCCTTGGCCGAGGAGGAGGATGTTTGCAATGGGTCTGTTGGCCGCACCTCATTCTGCACTTGACCTGCCCACCCACTGCACGAGCCCGCTTGTGTGTCGAATGTTGCACTCGACTGCATATGCATGGCCTTTGCATGCATGCCATCTACAGCATCCTACCCTCTGTGCAGTACTGTTTGTCCACCACACAGGCCTAACCACCCACCACATAGGCCCGCTTGTGTGGCAAGCTTCGCATATGCCTATGCAAGGAGCACCACAGCCTGTGTGCCACCTGCCCCTGCCTGTGTGTCAGCCTTCTCGTATAGGCCTACTGCCCTGTCTACCTACTCGCATGGGCATGATTGTGCAATAGACACTAAAACCAATGTCCACATGCCTCTTGTTGTTGCCTGTGCTCTGTCCATCGTTGCCTATATGTCGCCTGCATGCCATTGTCAGCTGGTGCTAATGAAATTAGCATGGGGGTTTCAATGAGGGCCAAGGCATTATCAACCCCCCCCCCCCCGCCACTGCTCCCTTGCTCTATGTGTGGGTCCGCTGTTGTCGTCATGTGTGGTATCCTCGCCTAACATGTGAGGGTCCAGTCCGCTCCCCTAGCTCAAAGGCACCCCCTTTTGCAGGCTACCTGGTCTACGACATATCCTTCCTACAAGTGCCTTATTTGTGCCCTATCCATTGGCAATCCTTGCAAAAGTTCGGCATCACTTCGTAAACCACAGTGAGCTCTATACAAGATCTAGTTGGCAGATCAATCAGTACTTTATAGACCCTCTCCTTCATCACATCCACCTCTATAAGAAGTCTAGCATACGTGAGCCGCTCACGAGTGCGAGTAAGCTTGTCGATGTAAAGTGGCTTTCTAATTTCTAAGTCAATCCAACTAAGAACCCACAACGTCCAACAATCTGATGGAAGACCATGTATTTGAACTCATGTCAGGACATGACACGCATCTTCGGCAAAAAGGAAACACCTCAACATGTGCTTCAAGAAGAGTGGAATGACAAACACAAAGTAGGGACCCCCAAGCAAGATGTGATCTCTATCCTCTATCTTGTCAAATTTGTATACCACCCATCCTCTCTTGTGCAAATAGAAGCTGCTAGGTACACCCCACCGCTTCGCACTCCTCCACTCCTTGTCGATCAGGATGCCTCCCCATGAATCAACCCACCAAATAGTGTCCCATTGCATGCTCCAACGATCGATGTTGTCAAAGTCAATGCGAATTGGCCTACCCGTGTGCTCATACTGATCAAGGGGGGTTGCTGAACTTGAGTTCTAGTTGTCCTTAAAAAGATTTGCCCACGACTTTCCTTAAACCACAACCTTTGTACGCCCCATGTCTATCGACTTCAAAACTATCGCAATAGTGTCGCTATCTCTATAGCCCCAGTGCCCACTTGCCCTGTTGCTTGTACAACATCCATCTACTACACAACACTAGTGGCATTCTGTGCCACACCAGCATGGTTTGCCACGTCAACACAATTTGCCATGCCAACAACACTTGCCACATCAGTAGCAGCTAACTCACTAGTCCCTTGCGCCACGTGTGCCACCTAAGCCACCTCAGTTGAGTCTCTAGTTAGCTCTGAAGCCCTTGCATCTTTTAGGACATGGTCAACTTCTAGAGGGGGTTGGTAGCTGGGCCTTATGCCTTGCCTGTAACATGTCCCTACCGCCTCCTTATCATTCCTATGTCAGGAAGGTGGTGCAACATTCTGTAACCCCCAAAATAGGAAACCACCCAGCTGTTTGCCTGTTGTGGACATGTTGCACCTAACCTTCCACCAACCCTATTGACTTGCTACACCAATTTCACCTACCTCTTTGTCTTTTGTGAGCAAGCACCTTCTTCCCTAAGCCATGCAGAACTCCAACGAACACTGAAAAATACCGTACACCATAGCCAACTCGCAAGTGCACCCAGTTGGCACCTTTGTGATAGCTGCTGCCCAACACACATCCCCCTCCAAGGCAAAGAGTGAAAGTGGCCAATGTGGGAAGGACGACAAGGGAAAGAAGAAGAGAAGCCACTTGATAGGGAGGAAGCAATGGCGCACAAATAGACTAAGCACCAATCTACACAACCATACTCCCAACCCAATTTGTCCGACCATGCCAAAGAGAGAAACCTATCCTGCCACGCCAACAAGAGAACTACCAACCCAAGCTCCTACGCCAGCAAAGAGCAACACCATAATCTCCGGAGAGGGGAGTAGGTTGTGCACTCATTGAAAGAGTTGTCCAAAACCTCCTAACCAACCTTCAATCACTTTGGCTTTAAGAAATCCTAGAGAGATAGGAGAACCTCTCTCTCTAAATTGAAAGGGAGAAAGTTGATTGGCTAGACTGAGAGCTCTTTCTTCAAGATATTTTGATCCTTCTAAGGATTTCCAGTTGTTCAAAATACTATAGATTTCATAATTGAGCTAGCTTTGCATGCATCTTATTCTTGATCATACATGACTTCTTTTTAAGTCATCCTTAGCCAACCCACGAGCCAAGACATTCTTGCCTAGCTTGACCCAACTCAATCGATGGACCAAGTCAGGCTTAACATAGGACATCCTAATTATTCTTTGGCCACGTCAAACATGGTCGCGCCCATTTCAAACTGACTCATGGAGGACTTGACTCAAATGCTACCTTTAAAGAGGACTTTGAATTAGTCGTCTCCATTGATCAAGCTTTTATTTAAAACCACATCGACAATCCTTATATCCTTTTCTCTTCATTAGGTGTATTCCTATTACCTTCCTCACCCTTTCTATGTTCTCTCTCCCAAGCAATAAGTAATTTAGTGTAAATATTAGAGAAGACAAGAGTGAACCAAAAGATAAGGATTGTCGAGGTGAAAGGACCACAATACAGATGAGAGTATGCTCGAAAATGAGACAAATCTAATTAAATTTTTTGTTATTCAAAATCATTTAATAAGATAATCAAATAAAAAAATAACAAAACTATTGAAGCATTTATTTAAATTTAACTTGATTTCTTTTTATAGCTCCAGATTAATTTGAATTTGTCTTGAATTTAATTAGTTTAAATATTTTTAAATTCTTAATTTTAGCTTGTTTGATCATTTAAAATTTTTATATTTTTAAGTTTATTTGATCGACTAATAAATTTAATATTATAATCTTATTTATTTGTTTTAAGACATTTATTTATTTTATAAATTTACATAGTTCATAAGTTTTGTACGTGAACATTGCTTATGAACAATCTCCATTCACTAATATTAACTAGTTATCTATATGTTCAATCTTTTTTTTTAATTTAATAAATTATTTAAATTTATCCATTTTGATTGACAAGGTGAATAAACATAAACAAAAATAAATTTGTATTATGCTTGAATACAATTTTCTCATTTTACTTTTTGATAATCAAAGTTCATTCGAATTTTTGCTCGAGAATAATTGATCTAATCTTAAAAAATAGGGAATCGTGTTACTGTCTCAAACTTGAGCATCTCAAAAAATTAATTTTTATTTGAAAAAAGTCTATAAATACGACGACATAACTAAAGATCAATTTAAGAATTTCTATATTAATTATATAGATATTATATCACTGTATCATAATCCGAAGCTTAATCCATCTGTCCTAAAATCAGCTATTAGATAAATCTAAAAAAATTAAATGTTGGCAAGATAATTCAGCGTCCGCTTCTAACTAACCTAATGTACGATGAACTTTGTAGGATCGTAAGAAAAAATAAAAGAACTCTTAAGATTTATTAAGTTGATAAGTATAAAAGATCATTTTTTAAGTGGATAGAGATATGAAATCATGATTATAGATTATTTGGTATAAAAGGTTAAAATTCGTATCAATTTATTAGAGGTTTTCGGAAGGAAAATAAATTATGATAAATTTTTAATTTTTGAGATTAATAATTAATGCATGAAAAAATATATGATTATAGACTATCCAACAATGTATATATCATTTAGATTTTGATTTATTTCGAGAAGGTGACTATTTCAATTTTTTTTAAAAAAAACAAAAGCAAGAGTCAAAGGATGCCAGCTGTGCTGCCACCTCGGGAGTTGAGTCCTAACGTCATGCTCCCGAGTTGTCACTCGACCGACACTTACACTGGATCATCTCCAACCACAAAAGCATCTAAGTTTTGAAAATTCAAGCATCTCTAATGGATTCACGTTTTCGAAGTGGGATCCATTCCACGACGCACGACGCACGACGAGCGTAGCGAGAAAGTAGCCCGTGCCTTCTACAAGTTTCGTTGGACGAGATCCCGAACTGTGCCCCGCAATTCGATTCTGCCGATCGCCATCGCTTTTAATATCACGTGCTATTTAAAGCAACTTCCACGTTAATATCCCACAATAATGCTACTATGTGTTTATAACCCACTCTTTTACCTTTCTTACTATAGGTTTAATGACATCGGTAGCCAGGGTCCAACTTCTGAACTTCGAGGGTATTGTTCGGGTAACTGTGTTTTTCCGCGTGCGGTTATTCCGGAAAATAAATAGGCCTCGAAGTCTCCTGCTTTGCGAATAAGAAATCTCGACCTCTGCTCTTCTCCGGTGTCATCTGGCGTTCTCCGGTGAGACAAGAAGACGCCCAAAGATGGGATCTTTACCTCCCCCACTACTGAATATTCCCAGATCTGGCGGTAAGATCGATGCGGCCGAGCTCGACCGCCTGTTCCAGGCGCAGCGTCGCTACATTGAGCACTTCTTCGACCACCTCGACATCCCACAGGCGGCGGACTTTGCCCAGGCCCTCCTCGACGCACCCGGCGCCATCTTCTTCTCCGGCGTTGGGAAGTCAGGCATCGTCGCCCAAAAGATCGCTCAGACCTTTGCCTCCCTCGGCTTTGCCCGTGCCGCCTTCCTCTCCCCCGTTGACGCCCTCCACGGAGACCTCGGCGCTGTATTCCCAGGTGACCTCCTTGTTCTCATTTCCAAGTCCGGCGCCTCAGAGGAGCTTCTCGCCCTTGCCCCCTGCGCCCGAGCAAAGGGCGCAATTCTCCTTTCCCTCACCTCCGGCGGCGTGGGCTCGGGAAATGCCCTTGCAGATCTCTGCGACGTCAATGTGCACCTTCCCCTCCAGCGCGAGCTATGCCCCTTCGGCCTTGCTCCTGTCACCTCGGCGTCGATACAGATGGTATTTGGAGACACTATTGTTGCTGCCCTAATGGTGGCCAGGCGTCTCACCAAAGATCAGTATGCTAGGAACCACCCTGCCGGAAAGATTGGGAAAAGCCTCATCTTTAAGGTAAACTCCGATCTGGTGTGCTCATTTTGCTGCTCAACAGATGAAAATAAGATTTTTGTTAGAAATTTTAATCCATTCGTTTCGAAAAATGCAAATCCGCCTCTTTTCTTGAAAGATAATTGAGGCATACATAATACATTGCATTTAGAAGAGCTATATCTTTATCGATATCTTGATCTGTTCTTTGTTTATGTTATAATGTAGATTGCCAATTAAGTACTTTTTGTTAGGAACTCCCATTGTTTTACATGCTTACAAAGTAAGTTTGATCCTCCAAGGGTCGATAACCTGAGAAATCATGCTCAAACATCTCAACTACACCAGTTCAAATTCAACTTATCTAATGTGAGATCAGAATTCAGCAAGACCTGTCTTACCTCAGTGTTACTACCAAGAAATGGAGCTAAAAAAGATCACTCTAGAAGAGGTCGGCATATACTTCAGCAGTATCATCAATTAACTAGGAACTTCAACATTTGAGTTGCTGAGGCACATTTGTATCACTTAAACCAATTTTGAAGCTTTATTCCATCCATATGCAGGTTGAGGATGTGATGAAGAAGAAAGAAGATCTTCCATTGTGCAAGGAACAAGACATGATAATGGATCAGTTAACAGAGTTAACAAGTAAAGGATGTGGTTGTTTGCTTGTTGTTGATGAGATGCTTCATCTAATTGGCACTTTTACCGATGGTGATCTGCGACGCACACTCAAGGCATATGGTGCAGCCATCTTCAACCTCACAGTTGGTGAGATGTGCAACAGGTATTTTCTCTTCTCTAATGTTTTTGAATATTTTATGATGTTTTTCTCAAGTTTCTGAATTATTATCCCTTGATTGTTCATTGTATTTTCTGAGTCAACTTGATGTCATCAGATATGGACATTAGCTGGTTATATGGATATTATCTTCTTTTATAGACAATTGTTCAGATGTTTTGCTTTAAAATGCTGATTAAAGAAGTTCTGAAAACAGGAACCCAAGATCAATCAGCCCAGAAGCTATGGCTGTCGATGCTATGGAGAGGATGGAATCTCCCCCTTCTGCCGTGCAATTCTTGCCTGTTGTTGATGCCCGCAATGTTGTGATTGGTATCATCACCTTGCATGGATTGGTTTCAGCAGGCTTGTGATCTTAATTCATGTTTTCATCTGTTTGTTCTCAGCTATTCGTTTATGGTCTTAAACTGTAGTGAGTCATTCTACCATTTGTGACCTATTGTCAATTCCTTATATTTTTTTGTTTTTTTTCCCTCCATTCATATCGATTAGTTTGCTACAAGTGCTGGTGTAATACTAATGTGGAAATAAGGAAAAAGCCATCTTTGGTAATCCACATTGAAAATGAAAATGTTTAGCAGTTGAAGTTTTCATTTGTAGCATTTAGTTATGAAGCTCATATTGTAGCCAAAGTACCTTTGGATGAGGCAGATGACTCAAGAGCAACAGTTGGCTTCGAGAAAATTTACAGTGACGATGACTTTGTAAATGCCTTGATGGAGAAAACTTGTTGGCATAGCCAATATGATGAGAAAACACTGATGGTTTGAGGGTCGTTTGCCTTTCCTGATCACAATAGAGAACATACCAGAGCTACATGGAGATTTTTGAGTAGTTTGTCTGTGAATCGTTCAGAGCACTTGTCATCCTAGATATGGCTGTGTAAAAGTTTGGTTAAATAGATTAAACTGATTGAACCAATCGAAATTGAAAGTTTGGTTCAGTCTCTATTCGAAAGTTCAATTTTTATTTTTAAAAAATATATCAGGTTTTTTGAATTATTCGGTTTGGTTTCAAATTGATTTAAACGATTAAATTGAACAGGAATAAATTAGTCAATTGATATGTCCTATCAATAGACTGATGAAATATAGTCGACTGATTTATATAAACAATCGGTTGACTTGTTCAAATTGCAATTTTAAAATTGTGAATTTGCGATTTTATTTCATCCTTAAATATCGAATTTTCAAATTTCTCTTGCGAGGTTGCGACTCTTGACTTGTCGACTGTCACCCCATGACTACTGCTTCGGCGCCTCATGACTAGGCAACTGCCACTCCACTATTCTAACCTAACCACTCCAACTCTTTGTCTCAGTGTCTTCACTCTCCAGCTCTTCAACATCCCTCGTGATTTCGTCTTTAGCTCGTCGGTTGTTCGACATTCCTCCGACCATTTCTGATCACTGGTGGTCCTTCCACTATTCCACTCACAACATACTTAATTCCTCGGTTCTTCATCATAACTCAGAATGAGACTCTTGTCTGTTCTCCCCTTGATTTAGACGATTGATGGTCAATTTACTAATTTAATATAGGTTTTATCGTTTTAGGATTTAATGAATTAATGATGATCATGAATATTAAAATTTTGAGGGTTTAGAGTTTATTATAATTCTAGATTGTTAATTTAGTTATATATATATATATATATATATATATATATATATATATATATATATATATATATATATATATATATATATATATATATATAAAAGGAGATATATAAAATATAGATGTTGATAATAGTGATTCAATGTCACAGTTTAGACCTTCAGTGGGTACAAGAATACCTAAGGATTCTAACGGAAAATTAAGCAAACAAAAAAATAATAAAATCAAAAGGTAAGGTATGAGAACATTTTACAAAGTTTACTAATGTTGCTAATGAGATTAAAGCAAATGCAAATATTATGATAAGGAGTTTTTTTACAATCTATATAAGAATGAAATAACAAGCTTGAGATCTCATATGACCTTGTGTAAAAAACATCCTCACTTATTTTGAAATAAATCAAATACAATTGAGTTTCCAAATAAGTACAAGATAAGGTGAGGGGTCTAGAAAAGCATTAGCTAATGGATGAATTGTCTTTCAAATTTGTAGAAGGAAAATGATTTAAAACATTTATGGTTATGATATATCTAAAGTTTAGAATTTCTTCGAGATAAATAGTTGCACATGATTGTATTGAATTATATACAATTGAAAGAGAAAAATTGAAAAGTCTATTGTATAATTCAACACAAAGAATTTTTTTTACTATTGATATATGGACATCGATTCAAAAATCAACTATATGTGTTTGACAATTCATTTTATCGATAAACAATGGAAGTTGCATAAAAGAACTCTGAATTTTTATCTAATTACAAGTCATAAAGGCGAGACAATCAATTTACGGTAATTTACCAAAGGTCGCACATCAAGTTTGAAATTGCCCAAACACAGTCTCATAGTTTCATATTTACTAAAGAGCGCACCTCATTCCCTTTTTACTCCTCCCGCCAAATATGGATTTAATGCTTAGATATTGCATGCATCCGAGCCACAATTGGAAATCCCGAACCATTTAAACGTGGTACTGAAAATTCAAATCTCATGACCACTGTGTTCCTGGGAATATAATTTCCAGCACCACTTTTTTCAGCTTGATTTCTGATTTATATCGGTCTGATTTTTGAAATATTGATGAGGATATATAGCTAATAAAACCTTGAATATCAGAAATTTTGTGCACGAATACACAGAGAGAAACTTCCCTAATCCAATGGACTTGGATTGGATCGAAGAAAAGGTGAATAGGGCCATCATTGGGTTTTGACCGAAACCCATTGGTGGACCTAGAGGAGTCTAAATTCCAAAATCTTTACATGGACCGAAAGATCTTACAACATGAATTGTTGATGTGTCAAGAAAACTTGGTTATGATCCTACTACCTCCCAGTTTTGGCGGTATGTCAAAAAAAAATGGTGCTGAGAATTATATTACCAGCTTGATATTGTAGGTGGTGATGGGAATTTAAATCTCAGCACCACTATATTCCTGGTAATATAATTTCCAGCACCATCTTTTTTTTCGGATGGCTTGATATTATACGTGGTGTCGGGAATTTAAATCTCAGCACCACTATGTTCCTGGTAATATAATTCCCAGTACCACCTTTTATCTCAGTAAGTTTGAAATTGTACGTGGTGCTGGGAATTTAAATCTCAGGACCACTATGTTCTTGGGAATATAATTTTTAGCACCACCTTTTTGTTAGTGAAAGCCCTAGAGTCAATCATGTGATGATTGTTGTATGAACTTTATTGTATCATATTCTTATTCGTAAAGGCATGGTTATTATATTTACTTGTATTGGTGCCAAATAAACTAAGTATAATAACGTCCTTGAGTAGAAGGTTATTATCTATATCAATCGATTGGTTGAATCGATAATGAGATGATATAGAGAACACTACTCTTAATCATTCCTAGTCAAGTATTAACATTCAAGGACAATGTTAATGTGTAGAGACTAGCATGTAGGTCAACTCGATGACTTGATCTCATAAGTCATGGATATGAGATATTAAGTTGATATATGGGTATGCATTAGAGAATGTATACTGAATGACCCGCCATGAGAAAGTATCATGGATCGTTATATGAGTGTCATATACTTTCTCATGTGACTATTAGTATGACTATTAGTCCTTGGACCTGAAGTCACAATGGTTCTCTACATAAGGAATTGCATACTTTGACTTCGTCAAATGTCACCCGTAAATCGGTGGACTATAAAGGCGATTATTGGGTACGTAACAAATTATGCGGAGGGATGTGAGTGATGTAGATGAGATCTATCCCTCCTATATGACGGGAGTGACATCGTTATTCTTGATAGAGTGCATGATTATGTCCAAATGAGTCAATATGAGATATTGAGCTCATTTGATTAGAGTGAGTCTACTTGGAGTTCAAGATATAGATTGTCTTGAGGATGACACGGTCTATGCCTCAATTGGTCAATCTAGATGTCAAGGATAGAGGGACATTGTCACATATTGTGAGAGTCACAATTAGTAGTCACAAAGGTGATGTTGGAGCTCAACATTCTTGTAACTTGGGTAGCAATGATGTATTGCTAGATACCGCTCATTGCTTATGTTCCTAAATCGGTTTAGGAGCATTGCCAACGTTACAAGAACTTATAGGGTCACACACAAAGGGCAATTAGATGGAGATTAGGTTCATATGATGAACCATGAGGATTAGGTTCATGGGATGAACCAAATTGGATTAAGAGTAATCTAAATTAGATTAATTGAGTTAGACTCAATTTAATTCAAGTGTTGAATGAGTCTAATTTAGATTTGATTCGTTGAGTCAATTTAAATTAATTAATAGAGATTCATTAAATCAAATTGACTTTAATCAAGTGGTTAGATTTGATCAACAATGGGAGATAAGAGGTCAAGTTTGACTTGACTTGAGAGGGAAGATGAATGATCAAATTTGACTTGACCAATTGCCATGTCATGGTGACTTGGCATGGGGGCTGCCAATGATGATGTTCCACATCATCATAGACTTATCATGTGGTGCCACCTCATGAGGGTGACCAAGAGTCATTGGCTCTTGGAGTTACATGCATGCATGTAACCCCCCCAAGATTGAAGTGGCCGGCCACTTTATTCCATATGGTGTGAAGTGAATATGAGTAACTCTATATTCTTCTTCCTTGGATATTCTTCCTCTCAAGCTCTCTCCCATTCCTCACTTTGGCCAAAACTTCCAAGGGGTGCTAGCACACTCTAGGTTGTTTTTCTCCACCATTTGTCCGTGTGGATACCAATAGAGGAGTGTACACTTGACACTCTTGAGTTCCGGCAAAGCATTTGGACGAGCGGGATAAGCAAAGGGCGTCGCTACGAGGGTAATGCTCTCATCTTGTAGCTCTAAGGTAGATCTAGATTTCCTTAAACACATACATGTAGTTTTTATTTTTTATATCTTCGCACGTGTCCGTGGCCGGGCTTCCGAGGTTTCCGCAACGCAAAAAGCGGTTTTTGCGGCTCAGAAAGTCCAACAGTGGTATCAAAGCCACGTGCGAAGCATGTATGTATTTTAAATTTGTAGTTTTTATATTAGATATAAAAATTACAGATTTTTAAGTTTCTGTAAATTTCCTATTTTTATAGATTTTTGGGTATTTTTCTTGAAGAGTCGAAGCAACAAGTGTTGGGACACTTGTAGGCTTCAACCACTGAGAAAAACTCTTCCAAATGGCGAGTTCTCGCTTTAGATTTTTTGGACAGTGACTTAAGTCGCTGTAAGATCAAGTAGGGACACTCATAAAGTTTATTTTTGCGAGTAGGGGCGCTTTCCCTATCCCCGAAAGGGGTCTTGTCCCGCGATCGTGCCCGGAAACCGCTTAGCGGGACCATTACAGAGAGGTGACTCATAAAATTGAAAAAAAAAAGGAAAAATTATAGAAATTTTCTGTAAAATACATAATTTAGAATTATGTATAATTCTGTGATGGTCATGGTCCAAGAACCCCAATATGATTGGATAATAATGTGTTGTAATTCATAATACGGCCTGTGTACCGTTTTTGTGGTTGTGCATGTTGTATAGGGTTTGCGATCTGCGCGTCGTGCCTCTTCTTTTAAAATTCTAGTTGTAATAGTTTTAGACTCGAATGTAACTCGAGTTTCATATTTGTAATGTACAAAAATGGAGCGGTGGAAGGTCCGCTTGTAGACGGAGTTACGAGGAGGGAGCCGACAACACATGATGGTCAAAGGAGGCGCTTGGAGAAGCCGCTAATATTAGGTTGACCGTCCGATCTTCTCATTGACTTTAGAAGATCGTAGTAGGGCCATGAACTAATCACAATTAATTTATATATATATATATATATATATATATATTTGTTTTGCTTGTATGTATATGATGCATGCTAGTAAATTTTATTTGTATGTATATGATGCATGCTAGGATATTTTACTTGTATGTATATGATGCATGCTAGTATAATGCTTGTATGTATGTGATGCATGCTAGTATAGGATAATAAAGGCCTTGATGCGTATATGATACACATTCACGATTAGATTAGATCATAATTGAATCAACTCGAAAAATGCCTACCAAGTCTTGATACCCATAACTATCTCGATCATTTGTAGTTGTTGAATCTGCCAAAGCAGAGCAACGCATATTATCTTGGTAGGGTGTGGAGGGACAATCTTGGTCCCGCCTATCACGACTTGGGTTAGAGTAAGCTCAATTAGATTGAGTAAAACTAGTTAACTCAATTGGATCGAGTAGAACTATAGGCATATTCCAACCATTAGAAAGATAGGATAAGATCGCATTTACACTAAATCTTGGGCGATTTAGCCAAAGCTAACTCAAGGTCTTTTGTAAATATGGGTCTTGATCCTATAAACAAGAGTTGCATAGAGATGTAATCGGTAATGTGTTACCCACCGATCATACTAAGTCTTGGGCGATTTAGCCAAAGCTAACTCAAGGCTTAGTATGATGTGGATCTTGTCCCGCAGGAATTATAGCATGTTTGTATGAATCTAGTAATGTGGTTTGATCACATTCATAACTCGATTCTATAAAAGTCCTATAATTCAGTGGGAGCATCATTTGATTAAAGGTCTAATTAAATGATAAAAGGAATATGATATTAATTTTCTATATTATGTATGTTGTAGATTACTATGTCGACAAACACGAACACTTTCTCCCTGCGTTCTGTCCTTGAGAAGGACAAGCTCAATGGAGTAAATTTTCTAGACTGGTACAGGAACCTGAGAATTGTTCTCACCCAAGAAAGAAAATTGTATGTACTGGAGCAGCCCATTCTGGAGGCACCTCCTGCCACTGCCTCACGAACTGACAAAGGTGCTTACAAGAAGTATCAAGATGATGCATTAGATGTGTCATGTCTCATGCTCGCGACCATGAACTCTGAGCTTCAGAAGCAACACGAGTTCATGAATGCTTATGATATGGTTGGACATCTTCATCAACTATATCAAGGACAAACAAGGCACAAGAGATATGAAGTCTCTAAGGCATTGTTTCAGTCCAAGATGCAAGATGAGACTCCCGTAGGTCCATATGTACTCAAGATGATTGGGTACGTAGAAAATCTACAGAGATTGGGATTCCCACTTGGCCAAGAGCTGACCACTGACTTAATCTTACAATCTTTGCCACAAACCTACAATCAATTTGTCTTGAATTATAATATGAATGAAATTAATAAGTCACTGCCTGAGATGCTCAGCATATTGAGAACTGCTGAGCTCAACCTTAAGAAGGGAAAATCTGACTCCATTTTGATGGTGCAAAAGAAGAAAGGCAAGGGCAAGCCTAAAGGTAAGGGAAAGTCCCAAGCCAAGGGCAAAGGCAAAGAACTAAAATCCAAATGAGGGGTGGCCAAAGAAGGGGCTTGCTTCCACTGCAAGGAAGCTGGACACTGGAAGCGTAACTGCAAAGCTTACCTGGAAGATCTTAAAAAGAAGAGAAGTGAGACTTCTACTTCAGGTATAAATGTTATAGATGTCAATCTATCTATTTCTTCATCATGGGTATTAGATACCGGATGTGCATCTCACATTTATACCAATGTGTAGGCGCTGAGAAATAGCAAGGCATTGACAAAGGGCGAGGTGGACCTACGAGTAGGCAATGGAGCAAGGGTTGTTGCTGTTGCTGTAGGAACTTATGATCTATCTCTTCTCTCTGGGCTTGTACTAGAATTAGATGAATGTTGTTATGTGCCTGCTTTGACTAAGAACATAATTTCGGTTTCTTGTTTGGACAAGAAAGGATTTATATTTATAATAAAGAACAAATGTTGTTTAGTTTATTTAAATGATATGTTCTATTGTAGTGCACCTCTAATGAACGAACTCTACTTTCTAGACTTAGAGAGCCCCATCTATAATATAAGTACCAAAAGGTTCAAGTCAAATGAGTTGAACCAAACCTATCTCTGGCATTGTCGCTTAGGTCGCATAAATGAGAGTCGCTTATCTCAGCTTTATAAGGATGGGCTGCTAGACTCATTTGATTTTGAATTATATGAGAAATGCGAGTCTTGCCTTTTAGGCAAGATGACCAAGACTCCCTTTAGTGGATACAGCGAAAGAGCAACAGACTTGTTAGGACTTATACATAGTGATGTATGTGACCCTTTCAATGTTGCTGCTAGAGGTGGTTACAGGTACTTCATTATTTTTACTGATGACTTCAGTAGATATGGTTATGTGTATCTCATGACACATAAATCAGAATCCTTTGAAAAGTTCAAAGAATTCAAGAATGAAGTACAAAACCAGCTTGGCAAGAATATTAAGATACTTCAATCAGATCTAGGTGGTGAATACCTTAGCCATGAGTTTCGTGACTATCTAGCTGAGTGTGGGATTCTATCCCAACTCACTCCTCCTGGAACACCACAATGGAATGATGTATCTGAAAGGAGGAATCGTACCCTATTAGATATGGTACGATCTATGATGAGTCACACAGATCTTCCTATATCTTTTTGGGGATATGCTCTAGACACAACAACCTTCACCCTTAACCGTGTACCATCCAATGCTGTAATAAAGACACCATATACGATATGGACAGGGAGAAATCCCAAGATGTCTTTCATGAGGATTTGGGGTTGTGAGACTTACGTTCGATGTCAAGTCTCAGACAAACTGGGACCCAAATCCGATAAGTGCTATTTTGTTGGATATCCCAAGGAGACTAAAAGATATTACTTCTACATTCCCAGTCAGCACAAAGTGTTTATGGCAAAGACTGGGGTTTTTCTAGAAAGGAATTTTGTTTCTAGAAAAACTAGTGGGAGTACGTTCGATCTTGAAGAAATTCAAGAAAAGGACCATAGCACTGAGGCCTTGATGGAGGTTGAACAGGAACCACAAAGTGTTATGGTTGATGAGATTGTTGCACAAAGAGTTGTGGAACAACCTTTGTTCAGGTAGACCTACCTCTTCGCAAGTCTAATAGGGTACGTCGTCAGCCTGAGAGATACTCATTTCTCTTGTCTGACCCTGATGATGTTATGCTCATTGAGAATGAGTCTACCTCCTATCAGGAAGCTGTGATGAGCCCAGATTCTGAGAAATGGCTAGAGGCTATGAGATCCGAGATGAAATCCATGTACACCAACCAAGTATGGACTTTGGTTGATCCACCTGAGGGCGTCAAACCCATTGGGTGTAAGTGGGTCTTTAAGAGAAAGACTGACATGGATGGACTTACGCATACTTATAAGGGCCGATTGGTGGCTAAAGGTTTCAAGCAAATTCATAGTATTGACTATGATGAAACCTTTTCTCCAGTGGCGATGTTTAAGTCCATTCGGACCATGCTTGCTATTGCAGCATACCACAATTATGAGATCTGGCAGATGAATGTCAAAACTGTGTTTTTGAATGGAAACTTGCTCGAGGATGTGTACATGACACAACCTGAGGGTTTTGTAGATCCACAGCATACTGGAAAAGTATGCAAACTGCAAAGGTCCATTTATGGGCTAAAGCAAGCTTCTCGAAACTGGAATATTCGATTCGATGATGCGATCAAACAGTTTGGTTTCATCAAGAATGAAGATGAACCCTGTGTCTACAAGAGGGTTAATGGGAACACAGTTGTCTTCCTTGTATTGTATGTGGATGACATATTACTCATTGGGAATGACATCCCTTCGCTACAGTCTGTGAAGACTTGGCTGGGAACGTGCTTCTCAATGAAGGACTTAGGTGAAGCAGCCTGTATTCTAGGCATCAAGATCTATAGAGATAGATCTAAGAGATTGCTTGGCCTAAGTCAGAGTATATATATTGACACAGTATTACTACGGTTTGCCATGCATAATTCCAAGAATGGACTTCTGTCGATGTCACATGGTGTGAGTCTTTCGAAGACTCAAAGTCCCTCTTCTAGAGAGGAGAGAGACCACATGGATAAGATCCCTTACACATCTTCTATAGGATCTATCATGTACGCCATACTGTGTACTCGTCCTGATGTCTCGTATGCTTTGAGCATGACGAGTAGATACCAGTCAGATCTAGGTAAGCGTCACTGGATAGCAGTCAAGAATATTCTTAAGTACTTGAGAAGGACTAAAGAATATTTCTTGATATTTGGAGGCGATGAGGAGCTAGCTGTAAAGGGTTACAGCGATGTCAACTTCCAAACTGACCAGGATGATTATAGATCACAGTCAGGGTTCGTGTTTTGCTTGAATGGTGGCGCTGTGAGCTAGAAGAGTTCGAAGCAGGACACAGTTGCTGATTCTATAACAGAAGCTGAGTATATCGCTGCATCAGAGGCAACAAAGGAGGCAGTTTGGATCCACAAGTTCATTACTGAGCTTGGGGTGGTTCCTAGCATAGAAGATCCTATAGAGCTCTATTGTGACAACAATGGAGCTATTGCGCAGGCTAAGGAACCTCGCTCACACCAGCGGACCAAACACATACTACGACGCTTCCATCTCATTCGAGAGATTATCGATAGAGGAGATGTAAAGATTTGCAGAGTACCCACAGAGGCTAACATCGCAGATCCCTTGACCAAGGCTTTGGTATAGAAAAAGCATGATGGTCACACTAGGTCATTGGGTATTAGATACTACGGTGATTGACACTAGTGCTAGTGGGAGATTGTTAGTGAAAGCCCTAGAGACAATCATGTGATGATTGTTGTATGGACTTTATTGTATCATATTCCTATTCGTAAAGGCATGGTTATTATATTTACTTGTATTAGTGCCAAATAAACTAAGTATAATAACATCCTTGAGTAGAAGATTCTTATCTATATCAATCGATTGGTTGAATCGATAATGAGATGATATAGAGAACACTACTCTTAATCATTCCTAGTCAAGTATTAACATTCAAGGACAATGTTAATGTGTAGAGACTAGCATGTAGGTCAACTCGATGACTTGATCTCACAAGTCATGGATATGAGATATCAAGTTGACACATGGGTATGCATTAGAGAATGTATATTGAATGACCCGCCATGAGAAAGTATCATGGATCGTTATATGAGTGTCATATACTTTCTCATGTGACTATTAGTATGACTATTGGTCCTTGGACCCGAAGTCACCATAGTTCCCTACATAAGGAGTTGCATACTTTGGCTTCGTCAAACGTCACCCGTAAATGGGTGGACTATAAAGGCGATTACTGGGTATGTAACAAATTATGCGGAGGGATGTGAGTGATGTAGATGGGATCTATCCCGCCTATATGACGGGAGTGACATCGTTATTCTTGATAGAGTGAGACCACGAAGTGCATGACCATGCCCAAATGAGTCAATATGAGATATTGAGCTCATTTGATTAGAATGAGTCTACTTGGAGTTCAAGATATAGATTGTACTGAGGATGACACGGTCTATGCCTCAATTGGTCAATCTAGATGTCAAGGATAGAGGGACATTGTCACATATTGTGAGAGTCATAATTAGTAGTCACAAAGGTGATGTTGGAGCTCAACATTCTTGAAACTTGGGTAGCAATGATGTGTTGCTAGATACCGCTCATTGCTTATGTTCCTAAATCGGTTTAGGAGCATTGCCAACGTTACAAGAACTTATAGGGTCACACACAAAGGGCAATTAGATGGAGATTAGGTTCATATGATGTACCATGAGGATTAGGTTCATGGGATGAACCAAATTGGATTAAGAGTAATCCAAATTAGACTAATTGAGTTAGACTCAATTTAATTCAAGTGTTGAATGGGTCTAATTTAGATTTGATTCATTGAGTCAATTTAAATTAATGAATAGAGATTCATTAAATCAAATTGACTTGAATCAAGTGGTTAGATTTGATCAACCATGGGAGATAAGAGGTCAAGTTTGACTTGACTTGAGAGGGAAGATGAATGGTCAATTTTGACTTGACCAATTGTCATGTCATGGTGACTTCGCATGGGGGCCGGCCAATGATGATGTTCCACATCATCATGGACTTATCATGTGGTGCCACCTCATGAAGGAGACCAAGAGCCATTGGCTCTTGGAGTTACATGCATGCATGTAACCCCCCAAGATTGAAGTGGCCGGCCACTTTATTCCATATGGTGTGAAGTGAATGTGAGTTGGATCTTCTTCCTCTCAAGCTCTCTCCCATTCCTCACTTTGGACGAAACTTCCAAGGGGTGCTAGCACACTCTAGGTTATTTTTCTCCACTATTTTTCCATGTGGATACCAATAGAGGAGTGTACACTTGACACTCTTGAGTTCCGACAAAGCATTTGGACGAGCGGGATAAGCGAAGAGCATCACTACAAGGGTAATGCTCTCATCTTGTAGATATAAGGTAGATCTAGGTTTCCTTAAACACATACATGTACTTTTTATTTTTTATATCTTCGCATGGATCCGTGGCCGGGCTTCCGAGGTATCCGCAACGCAAAAAGCGGTTTTTGCAGCTCGGAAAGTCCAACACTTTTATCTCGCCCGGCTTGAAATTGTACGTGGTGTTGAGAATTTAAATCCTAGGATCACTATGTTACTGAGAATATAATTTCCAACATCACCTTTTATCTCAGCTAGTTTGAAATTGTACGTGGTGTTGGGATTTAAATTCCCAGCACCACGTACAATATCAAGCTGGCCGAAAAAAAGATGGTGCTAGGAATTATATTACCAAAAATATAGTGGTGCTGGGATTTAAATTCCAAGCATCACATACAATATCAAGCTGGGCAAAAAAAAGTGGTGCTGGGAATTATATTCCCAAGAGCACAGTGGTCCTGAAATTTAAATTTCCAGCACCACGTACAATTTTAAGCTGACTGAGACAAAAGATGGTGCTGAAATTATATTACCAGGAACATAATGGTGCTGAAATTTAAATTTCTAGCACCACTATGGTCTTGCAAATCTAGCACTATGTGGTGCTGGATTGGTAAATCCAACACCACCGTGGTGCTGGATTTGTAAGACCAGCACCACCGTGGTGTTGGAATTGCAATTCCAGCACCATAGTATACAATGGTGCTGGAATTGCAATTCCAGCACCATGGTGGTGTTGGTTTTGTAAGATTAGCATAACTGTGGTGCTGATCTTGCAAGATCATCACCACATATTGATTTTAATGTAGTGTTAATTTTAAGTCGGAATTGAAATTCAAAATTCTTGATATGGTGGTGTTGGTGCTAGTCTTGCAAGAAAATTCAAAAAATATTTATATCTGTATGAGTGAGAGAGTTTGAGGAACTCATTGGTGTGCATTAATCTGTATATTTTCAAGCACCGCTGGCGATGGTGCTCACAACGAAGGGACTATGACGCTCGACCGGGAAGGTCACCAGCAGCATGCTGCAGAAGGTGGTGTCAGCATTGCGTGAGGAGATCCGGTGCCGAGAAGAGGTGCAAATGGGTGAGAAGAAGAAATGGAAGGCGGCGGTGAGAAGAAAAGGGATAAAGAGAATTTTTACGCTGAAGAAACGAGAGAGACGAAGAGGAGGGAGGGAGGGAAAGTTAAGACTAGTACCACTTTTTATAGCTCGGATACATGCAATATCTGAGCATTAAATCCATATTTGCGCGGGAGGGATAAAAAGGGAATGAGGTGCGCTCTTTGGTAAATATGAAACTATGGGACTGTGTTTGAGCAATTTCAAACTTGAGGTGCGCCTTTTGGTAAATTGCCGATCATTTTAGCTATTGAAATTGCTCGAGATGTTAGGGAATTAATAGAATTTTCACTATTACTGTTGATAATGCAAATTCAAATGATGTCGTTATCACTAGTTTCAAAAAAAAAGATGACTAACTAGGATTCTACTATTTTAAAAGGAGAATTCATTCATATGAAATGTGTAGCTCATATAATCAACTTGATTGTTATTGATAGTTTGAAAGATATAAATCCATATGTAATGAGGGTTAGGAATGCTATTAAATATATTAAGAAATTCTCCTCTATATTAAGTTCAAATAATGCGTAGAAATTGAAAGCAAGAATTCATTATATTTGGATGTGCCAACTAGATGAAATTCAACTTACTTGATGTTGAATATAGCTGAAAAATTTGAAAGGGCTTTTGATAGGTTTAATGAAAAAGAACCATGCTTTAGCTTATATCTTCAATATAAAGATTGAGATGTTATTGTGAATGATAATTGAGATATGATACTTATATCAGATGGAAAACCACAAACATAATTAAAGACTTTTAATGGGAAACCAACAAGTGCATATTAGAATAATGTTAGGCTTTTTTGCATCTCTTTTATAAGTTTTTTATGAGTTAACATTAAAAGTTTCAGGATTTTTATACGTCACTTCTAACACTTTTGCATATGGAATTAATTCTATTCCTTCCATATTAAAGGAGTGGCAAGAAAATAATAAACATGATGTATATTCAATAGTATTAAGTATGTAAATTAAATTTGACAAGTATTGGAGAGATACAAAAAGATGAATAAGTTGTTTTATATTATAGTAATATTTGATCCAAGGCATAAATTAGATTTTATGAAATTTATATTGATTGAATTATATGGAAATGAAAAAGGTGTAAGAGCATGAAAGAATATAAATAAGACTTTATTTGCTTTATACAAAAATGATGAGAAGAAAATGGAGGCTCAAAGTAGCACCTCAAAAATTTCATCTATTTCAAAATCAGGTGATAGTGATATTATACCTAAAAATATAAATCAAATAGATTTGAAAAGACAATTAATCTTTGCAAAGTATAAAAAATAAAAGACAATTTTTTAGTGATGACAACATGTCAAAATTAGACAAGTATCTTAATAAAATAGATGAAGAATATTATGATACTTTTAACACTTTGGAATTGTGGAAGTAAAATTGTCACAAATTTTTTATACTTGCTCAAATTATTCGTGATGTGTTAGTTATTCCAATATCAACAGTTGCTTCAGAATCCGCTTTCAATACTAGTGGTCGGATACTTGATTGTTTTACGAGTTTATTAACTTCTAGAGCGGTAGAAAGCCTTATTTGTACCCAAGATTTGTTTTGGTTAAGTTTGGAACTAATTAATGTCGAAGACATTTGAGAGGAGGTAGAGAGACTTGAAATCGGTAAGGTTTTTAAAAAAAATTATATAGTTAGTTTTTTATTTACAAATAAAAATAGATAGAGTACTAATTTTTTTTTACTTGCATCATGTTATTATTTTTTATCATAGTTCTAAATAATAATAATGCACTCGTCTTCTTTGATTATACCAATTCATAAATAATTAACCGATTCATGATATATTTTAATTTATTTAGAAGTGTATTTACTTTTTAATTATCCTGTTCAAGTGATATATAATAAATTATTACTTTTTGATCATTAATCATTAAGGATAAACATAACTGCACAAGCGAATAAGCCTGAAACCATAAGGAGTGAAGGAATAAAGTCAATGACTCAACTCTGAAGATCCAAGAATGTTGTATACACTTTGACATGTTGACTTGTATTAAAATTTAAATATTTTAATGGTAAAAGATATTCATTTTGACATATTGTATAACTTGAATGTAAAAAATGTTAAAACTATTAACTTGAATATTTTAACGATATATTTTATATTGTGTCAACATTTATTAAGAAGTTGTCTTTACTCTTGTTTACATGTATAATATATTAATTTGAATAGTTGTGTAATTTTGAATGTTTTAATTTTTAACGATAAAATTTAAGAATGCACAACAAAACTAATTCTATAAATATGAGGGAGATATTTTGAATTTAAAAAAAAAACAACCGTGTAAATTTAATAAATTTATGAATCAAAATAAATAGTCTATTGATCATACAATGTAATAGATATACCGTATATATTCATTAAACACACAAAATGACATTGAATCAGAGTCAACAACTAAATTTAAGGTAAAACAGTCGACTGTTTCAGTTATCAATCAATTGTTTATCATAAATTTCATAAAAAATAATGAATAGTCGACTGAATGGGATATCTAGCTGACTTATTACTTTGTGACAACGCATAGAGAGTTTAACAATCGACTTGACACAGTGTTCAGTCGACTACACTAACCAAAGAGGGTATTCACTAGAGTATCAGTCGATTGGTTGTGCTATAGCAAGTCATAGAAAGTTAGGAAATCGATTGATATGTCATAACAATTGACTGTTAGTCTGACAGTCGAGTCGTGCAGTCGGGTCTGAAACATTTTGTATGTTACTATAATTAATACAGTTGACTGATTTACTATATTAGTCGATTAATATTCAATTTTTTTATAATCCGATGTGAACCCTAGCTTTCTCCTCCGCCTAAACCACGTGATTTTTCTGCCAAGAACATTCGACCCTGCTCCGCTTGAGATTTCGGACGATTTTTCCCTCTGATAAATCTTAGAAACCCTAAACCTAACTATTCTTAGTTGTCCTCTGCCATTCCTAGCCCTCCAAATTGTTTCTAGGCTACATTTTCTTCATGATTTGATAGTTCTACCGACAAGCTCAAGTTCTGTCGTGCCAGCCAATTTCTCTAGTCATTATTGTTGGGAATCGGTACGTCGCTAGAGGGGGGGGTGAATAGTTCATTCGTTGATGATGATGGAATTCATTCGCGTGCTTGTTACAATTATATTAGTACGCAGTAGAAATAGAAAATACAAATACAAATACAAATACACAAGCACAAATACACCAAGATATAATGTGGTTCAGAACCTTAGGGTTCCTACTCCACGGATTGAACTTGAATGAGCTCTAGCGATGCAAATATCACCACTAATCACAAACACTCCTCGACAACAAGTCGGAGGCGGATAAACCTCTTATAATGATTACAAAAGTAATACAAGAAATAAACAAGCAAATACAACTAAAATACACAAAAGAATGTAAAGAACACTTTACAAAAGATCTTTTGGAAGCTTGCTTGTTAATTGTCTTGGACTAGCCTTGAAAGACTGGAAAGCACCAACTATTCCCTTTCAAATTGCCCAAGAAAATCTTTGCCAAATCCTCCTCCATGAGCTGCTTTTATAACCTGCATTCGGGCTGGATTCCGCCTAATAGTTGATTGATCGCGACCATTAGTCGACTGCTTCTATAACCATTGTCTCACAATGACTTAAGCCACGTTAGATAAGTTCCAATGGATAGACCATCAGTCGACTGATCATGCCTCCACTCGACTGTCGAACCCTAACAGTTGACTCGAAAACATTTTGTGTCCATTACCTCGACCATCAGTCGACCGACTTCCACATTAGTCGACTGATCAAGCCATTAGTCGACTGCCAAGGCCTTTTGCTGAAGTTGAACCCTAGTCGACTCACGGTAGTCGACTGGTCATAATCCCAGTCGACTGCTACAAGTTGACTCGGCTACCAAGTGTCAAAACACTTGACCAATCGACTGGTCCAAAGCCCTAGTCGACTGATAATGTCAATCATGAGGTTTAACACCAAGTATGATGCCCTCATACTTGCTAAATCACCCTTAGCCTAGATCTAAGCCTTCTAGCCACCTCCGTCAGCCTCATGCCTATCAGATTCCTCCAAGTCATCCATGACTTGTTCATCCATACGCTAGTCTTCAGGTGCTTCCATTGACTATTGTCATGCTAAGCTGGTCTATACCGCCAAGGCACATTTGGGCTTACGCTTTCAAGACACACGCTTGGACTTTATGCCGCAAAACCATTGAACTTATGTTGTCAAGACTCCACCCTTAGACTTTACACCGTCAATATCAACCCTTGGACTTCTCTTGCCAACACATGTTGGACTTTCCATTTGCCAAGACTCAAGCTTGGACTTTCCCTTACCAAGACCCATGCTTAGACTTTCCATGCCAACCCATGTTGAATTTTTCAATTGCCAAGACTCAAGCTTGGACTTTCCCTTGCCAAGACCCATGCTTGGACTTTCCATGGCAAGTACACAAGATTTGGACTTACCATGCCAAGTGTCCCACTTGGACTTCTCCATCATATAGTCAACTCCATGTCAACCATATAGTCAATCCATTGTCAAACAATGGTCAACTTTTTATCAAACATCAATGTCAAACATCAAAACACTAAGATCAAACCATTACTCAAGTCAAACTTGAGTCTGATCAATCGTGACCTGGGTCGATTGCACCAACAATCTCCCCCTTTTTGATGTTTGATAAAAACCAATACCTTTGAGTTAGAACACTAACTCAAAATAATCCTACCAATTTTCCAAATTGGGAATCTCAACTTCTCCCACATCAATTCTCTCCCTTTTTTGCATACATTAAAAAGGCTCTCCCTAAGGGTGTCAATGTCTCATATCCCAATAAGATTTTACAATCTCCCTCTTGGTCCAAAGACATCTAGGATGTCTTCACTCTTCCTAGTGATAAGTCTCATATCACTAAAGAGACACAATCCTTCAAACTCTCTCAATTTCCAAATTGGGCATCTCACATTCTCCCATTTTCTAATTCTCCCCCTCATGAGGAAGAATACATCCATTATCTCATGATGTATAACCTCCCCCTAAAGGCTTACTCCTCCTTGACCATTGTACTAACAATGTCCTTGGAGAGTCCCTAAGCCTATAGGAACACTAAACCATCAAAATTAAGGTCAAAAGTTTAACCTTGAACTTCCACATACTTTAAAATTTGATACACACCCAAACAACTCTCCTAATCTATATCCAATGAATTTTCACCCTTTCCAATATTTTCCAAAGCATATCCTAGGGTTAGGAGCAGTTAGAGTAGCCTAACATAGCTGAAACATGGGCTAAACATCCTTGTTTACCCTAAATCAGCTTTGGAAGTCGACTTTGATAATCAATAGTCGACTTCCCTATGCATCAGTAGACTAACCACAAGAGGCAGTCGACTAATATCTGCAAATGCATAAATCAAAAATAGAAATGGATTTTCCAAATACATAAGTAATTATACATAGTTTGAAAAATAGTAAAACTTTATACGTATAATACTTATAACAATCATAATGTGAGAAAAATATTAGAAAAATAAAATACCCATTAAATAATGAGATTGCCACAAAGTTCAAAACCATTAAAAAGTTCAATGTTTTGGCTCTACTTTGTATCAACTCTATCAATGGTGATTGCTATCAAAAGATAGGCTTCACCAAAGTTTTCTAAAATATTTTTGAAAACCTATATTGGATCATGATCAATGGGCTCAATGCACATGACTTGCACATTAGCTTTCCCCATGATCCACCTATGGTATAAGATGAGTTTGAGTTCATCTAGATGCCAAAACTATACACCTTGAACTTAACTCATTTCCTAGCATCTGACATGTGTCTAGGGTTTTTGAAAATACACACGTGTCAATTTGATGTGAGATGTGAGTTTTGTTCATCCTAAACTAAGGCCTCGTGCATTTTCTAAGGCAACACTACTTGATTCCCTTATACATGAGACTTCAAGTTATGTCAGTCCTTAAATCAATTTTAATCAAACCTAAATGCATGAATGATGATTATGATATAAAATGATAGCATAAATAAGCATGTGCCAAAAATCATAATGTTATGACATATAAATAAAAACTAAACATACATGATACAAAAACTTAAACTAAACATGATCATGACATATTATATGATAAAAATAAATATGATGTCATGACATGACATTTGACAAATAAAAGGTATAGGTATAACAATACCTAAATTTTAATATTGATTGTCATTTATTATTAAGTTCATTTTTCCATATAATCACTTATCCCCCAAGTGTGCCAAAAACCCAAAATGGCACACCAAGACCTTTAAACATAATTTTTGCTAATTTGATCAATTTATCAAACTTCTTAAATAATATTGGCACATCCTAAAATCTTTTAGGATTATGATCACAACTTATTTCCAAGTATCCCATTACCTTAGAAATAACCTAAAGTGTCAACTTTGCTATGGTTGAGTTAACTACCCATCCAATCAAGGTCGACACAATCTAACCCATTTAGCATGAATCAATCACGCTCCTAGGAACCCAATACCTATTGGAGCTCCTTGGGTTTACTAGGTATTCCTTAGGGATGCCCTCCCTAAATACTCTCCTAATGACTCTCCTAGGCTTGGTAGCCTTGGTCATTGTGGTCTTGCCTAGGTTAACTCTAGAGGTGACTCCCCTTGTAACCTTCTCAGTGGCTTCCCTAGGTTTCTTCAAAATCTTAGCCACTAGGCACACTCCATGGTTAGCCTTAGGGATTACCTCCCTAGTAAACTTGGCTCTCCTAGACCTAGGTTGAGTTTCATAATCAAATGGAACATTGTGATAAGTAAGCATTACCTTCTTGGACATAGGCTTGCGTTGGTGCAATCGGCCCAGGTCACGATTGACCAGGACTCGAGCTTGATTCGAGAGATGTTTTGATGTTCAACAAAAACATATGACAATGTGATTGTCATGGGAAAGTCCAAGTCTTGAGTACTTGGCACGTAAAGTCCAAGCATGGGTCTTGGCAAGGAAAAGTCCAAGCATGGGTCTTGGCATGGAAAGTCCAACATGGGTTGGCAAAGGAAAGTCCAAGCTTGAGTCTTGGCATTTGAAAAGTTGAAGGGGTTTGGTATTGGCGGTGTAAAGTCCAAGCGGGAGTCTTGGCAGCATAAGTCCAATGGTTGGTAGCGTAAAGTCCAAGCGGAGTCTTGGCGGCGTATGTTCAATGTGCCTTGGCGATGTAAACACCGTTAGCATGACATAGCCGATAGAAGCACCTGAAGGCTAGCACGATGGATGAACAAGTCATGGATGACTTAGAGGGATCCGAGAGGCGTGAGGCTGATGGAGGTGGCTAGAAGGCTTAGGTCTAGGCTAAGAGTGGTCTAGCAAGTATGGGGGAACCATACTTGGGCTAAAACCTCATGTTTGAGGTGTATCAGTCGACTAGTGCCATATAACAGTCGACTGGTGAGAGTCAACTAGGGGTTGACTGCGGGATGTGTCCCAGCAGTCGACTGCCAGAGCTTGGAAGTCGACTGATTGGATGAGCAGTCGACTGATCTTGTGATCAGTCGGCTGATGCTCAAGTTTTGGGGCACATAATGGAGTCTCACTCGACCGCTGCGGTCAGCAGTCGAGTGATGGCTTGAACAACCGATTGATGTCCTAGCCGTTGGATTGTTCCAGCGTGGATTACACAATTGTCTCACAGCAATAGTGTGATCAGTCGACTGATGGTCCTGAGCAGTTGACTAATCAACTTTTTCTAGCCCAGGTAGAAGATATAAATGGAGCTCATGGAGGAGAAAAAGTCATCCGGTTCTTGAGCATCCTTGGGGCGATTTGTTGCTGCAAATCACGGTCTCCAAGGCCATTCTTCAAGCAACCAAAAACAAGCAATCCAAAGGCATTTGTAAAGTGTTTTCTTTACTTGTATTACATTGTATTTCATATTAGTTGCTTGTTGTATTTAGTTTATTATTGTAAACTATTGTACAAGGTTTCTCTGCCTCCGGATTGTGTTGGATCGAGAAGCGTCGCTAGAGGGGGGGTGAATAGCGATCGTAAATCTTTCGTTCGAATTCGTTCGTTGAGACACAAGTAAACGAGTAAGCACAGCGGAAAATAAAGTGACACATTTATTTTACTTGGTTCACAACCCAACGGTTGCTACTCCAAGGCCCTATCGGTCCTAGACCGCGTACGGAGGGCAAAGCACTATAACATCTCCTCCTCGTTGGAGGTAGGAGACAACGATCACAAAATCCGGAAGTACGAGGATGAGGCAACAAGCCTACCTCACCTCGTTACGAAAAAACAACGAATACAATATTAAAATATATTACTAGATGCTGCTGCCGACGAAGAAGATCTGAGCTTGTTGTCGCGTCAGCGTTATGACGGTGTTGGAGCGTTGGCGTTGTAAGAGCACTTGATGAATAAACTTGATGTGATATGGAGATGGAATCCTCCCCTCCTTTTATAGATTTTGGCCTCTGAATTTGTCTCCCTTTTTTCTGGAACAGATCACGAAGTTATCCAAATTTTATCGCGAAGTGGCCGTGTCAAACGTTATCCATTTTGACCTAGCGCAAAGGCTGATTCATCGCTATCACGATCGATGATTCATCACCGATCGATGAGCATCACGATCGCTTCCATGTCCAGCAATGATTGCCACCGCCACTTTCTTGCAGTGAGAGGTTAGCTCGGAAAATGATAAATACGACAGTTTCTAACCGTCTGATCTCGACCTAGACCTTTCACAAGAAGTCTTAGTCGGATCGCCGTCTACGGTCGTCCCCGTACAGAGGACACGACCTTACCATCTCTCATTCACACGAGCTTACCTCGATTCTTACTGTGTCGCTTTCACTTCCGGCCTTCCACTCGATTCCTTCGGCTCCCTCCGAAGTCACTCGAGTGTCGCCCGACCACCACGGCTTCCTCCGGGTGTCGCTAGCCTTCAGCTCTAGCTTTAGTACTTTTCTACACACTCGATTTAGCTCGTGAGATAACGATGTAAACTTAACTTTGTGTCTTTGCCATAATCAAAACACAGGTTCGATTATCTAGTGGCCCTGCACCAACAGATTGTTCTGAGAAGGAGTGTTTATTAGTAGTTGTGTGTGCATCACTAGAGCTCGTTGAGCTCAACCGTGGAGTAGGAACCTTGAGGTTCCGAACCATGTTAAATACTTATGTTTGTGTGCTTGTTAGTGTGATTGTTGTATTATTTCTATATTCCGCTGCGTACTAACAATCATAGGCAAGCGAACACAATCAAATTCCATCACGCTACGAATTCAAGCTATTCACCCCCTTTCTAGCGTTCCAATGATCTCCTACAGCTTGTGACCCAAACCTTACCTCCTAGATGGTTCTTGCCTCTTACACCCTTGACTTTGACTATTTGACCCTTGCATTTGATTTTGCATTTTCCTAAGGATATTTTCAAGTTTCTCAAGCCTTGACCTCAAGGCTTGACTCTCTAACTCTAGTCTTCCCAATTTAGTTTTTTCATTAATCTTTTGGGAAAGATTCTTCCTAGGCATATATCTATGGTTCTTGGAGTTAATGCCTAGATGGTTTTCTATCTTTTTAATACTTTCCTTAGGTAGGATTTTTCTAGGGACATTAGTCCCAAATTTCTCTTTGGTTGAAATAGGTCTAGAGTCATTATTTCTAGACTTGTCCTTATATCTAAAATCAACATGTTTATCCCCTAAGTAATAAATCTTATTTCTAGCATGCTCTTTATGATAAATTGCAAGTGAATTAAAAGCATACTTTTGATTCTTACATAAAGAATGAGCATTATCAAAATATACCTTAGAGTTTTCTTTAGAAGATCCCCCTACATTGTTGACTCCTTTGTTAGGACCTGTGTGTCTGCTAGAGGGGGTGAATAGAGTTTCGACATTGCTTGATGGAATTCGATCGTTCGTGTCTACAAATCGTGTTAGCGCACAACGGAATAATAATAATAACAAAAAAATGCACAAACACAATCACACGATAAGACGATGTATCATGGTTCGGAACTGTATGATTCATACTCCACGGATTAAGCTCAAATGAGCTCTAGCGATGCAACCAACACCACTAAAACAATAATGCTCCTTCTCGACAACAAGTCGGAGGTGGAGAAATCTCTTACAGTAATTACAACAACAATACACGAGATATACAAGCAAATATGAATGAAATACAACAAAAGAAGTAAAGAATACTTGTAATTACAACAACAATACACGAGATATACAAGCAAATATGAATGAAATACAACAAAAGAAGTAAAGAATACTTTACAAAAACTCTTTTGGATGCTTGCTTGTTTGGTTGCTTGAGTTGCACTTGGAGACCCCGAATTGCAGCAGCAAATCGCCCCAAAACTTCTCAAGAAACCTTTTCAAAAATCCTTCCCACGAACTGCTTTTATAACTAGCATTCGGGATGATTTTCACCTAGCAGTCGACTGATCGGGACCATCAGTCGACTGCTCTTGTAGCTATTGTCTGACAACGGCATGAGTCACGTTGGATAAGTTCCAATGGATAGACCATTAGTCGACTGATCAGTTCATCACTTGACTATCAAACCCTAATCCCACTCAACCTTCGTCCTCAGATTCTCGACCAATCGACTTATCTCATCGATCATGCTGATCACCATCGATCGCACTTTGGCGATCATGCTAAACAATTCGTGATCGAACACTAGTCGACTCTCATCAGTCAATTGGATATAGTCCCAGTCGACTGATACATCTCAAACATGAGGTTTTAACCCCAAGTATGGTGCCCCCATACTTGCTAGACCACCCTTAGCCTAAACCTAAGCCTTTTAGCCATCTCCGTCAACCTCACGCCTATCAGATCCCTCCAAGGCATCCATGACTTGTTCATTCATACGCTAGCCTTCAGGTGCTTCCATCAGCTATTGTCATATTAATGTGGTCTACACCACCAAGGCACATTGGACTTACGCTACTAAGACTCCGCTTGGACTTTACGCCGCCAACCATTGAACTTATGATACCAAGACTCCACTCTTGGACTTTATGCCGCCAATATTCCCCTTGAACTTCTCAATTGCCAAGACTCAAGCTTGGACTTTTCCTTGCCAACCAATGTTGGACTTTCCATGCTTAGACTTTCCCTTGCCAAGACCCATGCTTGGACTTTCCTTCACTCTTCCTAGTGATAAGTCCCATATCACTCAAGAGAGACACTCCTATGAACTCTCTCAATTTCCAAAATGGGCACCTCAAATTCTCATTTCTCCCCTTTACAAGGAAGAATATACATCCATCATTTCATAATGGATACCTCCCCCTAAAGGCTTGCTCCCCCTTAACTATTGCACCAACAAATGTCCTTGGGAAGTCCCTAAGCTAATAGGAACACTAAACCATCAAAAAATAAGGTCCAAAGTTCAACATTGAACTTTCTCACACCTTAAAATTGATACATACCCTAAACAACTCTCCTAATCCATATCCAATGGATTTTCACCTTTTCTAATGTTTTCCAAAGCATATCCTAGGGTTAGGAGTGGTTAGGGTAGCCTAACATAGTTGAAACATGGGCTAAACATCCTTTTTTATCTGAAATCAGCCTATCAGTCGACTCTTCCATATAACAGTCGACTGAAATCACCATCAGTCGACTGATAAACTGTAACAGTCGACTGATCCCTGATTTTCATAAATCAAGTTTTCAGAAATGAAATTTGAAAATGCGTAAGTAAATATACATATTTCAAAAAATTTTGAAATTTCATATGCACATTACTTACATGGAATATAATGGGTGAAAAATAGTTTGAAAATAAAATACCCATTAAAATAAGAGATTGCTACAAAGTTAAAAAACCATTAAAACTTTAATATTTTTGATCTACTTTGTATCAACTTCTTTAATGGTGATTGCTATCAAAAGATAGACTTCACCAAGGTTTTTCAAAATGATTTTCAAATTATTTTAAAACCTTATATTGGATCATGTTCTTTGGGCTCAATGCACATGACTTGTACATTAGCTTTCCCAATGATCCATACATGATATAAATGAGTTTTAGTTCATCTAGATGCAAAAACTATACACCTTGAACTCAACTCATATCCTAGCATCTCACATATATCTAGGGTATATATACATGTCAATGTAATGTGAGATGTGAATTTTGTTCTCCTAAACTAGGGTTTCATGCATTTTCTAGGGCAACACTACTTGATTCCCTTATACATGGGACTTCAAGTCATGTCAATTGTCCTTAACTCAATTTTTTATTAATGCATGAATGATTATGGCATAAATGATGATATAAATAAACATATGCTCATAATCATGATGTCATGGCATAAAATGGGATCTAAGCATACATGACATTTAATCTTAAACATAAGCATGATCATGACATATTATATAATTAAAAGTAGATATGATGTCATGACATGGTGTATGGAAAATCAAACATGGCAAATAAAATGTAAAGGTATATAATACCTAAATTTTAATATTTGTTTCCATTTGTTATTATTAAACCCGTTTTGCCACATTATCATTTATCTCCCAAGTGTGTCAAAAACCCAAAATGGTACACTATGACCTCTAAACCTAAGTTGTGCCAATTTGATTGATTTTTTAACTTCCATAAATTGCATTGGCACATCCTAAAAAACTTCAGGATTAAAAATCATTCTTATTTCCAATGTACCTCATTACCTTGGAAATGACCTAAAATGACAACTTTACCATGGTTAAGTTAACTATCTATCCATTCAAGGTTGACACACCTAAACCCATATAGCATGAATCGATCACGCTCCTAGGAACCCAATACCTATTGGAGCTCCTTGGGTTTACTAAGTATTCGCTAGGGATAACTTCCCTAGATACCCTCCTAATGACCCTCCTAGGCTTAGAATTCTTGGTCATTTGGGTCTTACCTAGGTCAACTCTAGGGGTAACTCCCCTTGTAACCTTCTTAATGGCTTCCCTAGGTTTCCTTGAAACCTTAGCCACTAAGCACCTACCTTGGTCAATCTTAGGGATGACTTTCCTATTGACCTTGGTTTTTCTAGACCTAGGTTGTGTTCCATAATCGAATAGAACACTATGGTAGGTCTTCTTGGGCTTAGGTTTGTGACCCAAACCTTTCTTGCCCTTGGTTGACTCTTGTCTCCTAGGCCCTTGACTTTGACCATTTGACCCCTTAATTTGATTTTGTATATTCCTAAGGGTATTTTCTATTTTTTCAAGCCTTGACCTCAAGGCTTGATTTTCTAATTCTAATCTTCCCAATTTTGAATTTTCATATGTCCTTTGGGAATTATTTTTCCTAGGCATATGCCTAGTCCATTTAGGGTTAAAACCTAGGTGATCCTCTATCTTTCTAATGGTTTCCCTAGGAAGAATAGGTCTAGAATTGTTTGATCTAGGTTTGTCCTTAGGTAAAATTATTTTAGGGACATTAGTCCTAAATTTCTCCTTATTCCTAAAATTGATATTTTTAGCTCCTAAGCAATAAAACCTATTTTTACTAGCATGCTTTTCATGAGTAATTGCAAGTGAATTAAAATCATGTTTTTTGATCCTAGAATTAGAAGGTGCATTAAAATATACCTTAGGGTTTGCCTTAGAGGCTCCCCCTACATGTGATGCTCGCTCTTTTCTCCTAGGGCATTGGCTTCTATAATGCCCCTTTTGATGACACTTGAAGCATGCTACGTGCTCCTTGCCCTTGATGGTTGAGGCTCCGGTCTCCTTGATCTTTGGCACCGATGGAGCCTTCTTGACCCGTTTAGGGCACTTACTCTTGTAGTGTCCTTGCTCCCTACACTCAAAATATATTATATGATTTTTATTATTTATTGAAATGCTTGAGTTACCTAGGGTGGTGATCAGTGTCGGAGTTGGTTCTTCTTCATCTCTCCCGGATGTTGATGGTATTTCTTGATTTTTCTCTCGTTCCGGAGTAGACGGTCTCTCCTCCCCCTCAATCATAGAGGTTGAGGTTTCTTCCACTTCTACCTCTTCCTTGGACATTGATGGCCTTTCAACCTCCAATTCTTCCACTTCTTCTCCCTCCTCAGATGTCGAGCACTCTTCGACTTCTGAATCCTCACTTTCGTGTGAGAATGAGCTCTCTTCTTCCTCTTCCTTATCTTCTTGGATTGAGTGAGGCTCTTCATGGAATTTTGCCAAACCATATCTCCTTGGCATCTTTGCAATCTCCTATCTTGATCAAAATATCATTAGGAATTACATTAAGCAATATACCCATTACCTTATTATTGATGTTGTAATATCGGAGTTGGTTTTGGCTTCAATTCTTCTTCTTGATTTTTCTTCCTTCTTCGTCTTTCAAAGTGTCGAAACCTACTAAGACACTAATCCAATTGTCAAAATCACACATTAGAAAATGCATCATTCTACATTTCCAATATACGAAATCTTCGCGGTCGAAGGAAGGTGGAATTTTGATGTCATCACCCAATCTCTCATTGAGATCCATTTTGCCCTCTAGTGCTTTTGCTCCCGAGTGTTAGTCCGTAGAAGAGCTCCAAGCTCTGATACCACTTGTTAAGACCTGTGCACCTGCTAGAGGGGGGGGGTGAATAACGTTTCGACGTTGCTTGATGGAATTCGATTGTTTGTGTCTACAAATCATGTTAGCACGCATCGGAATAATAATGATAACAAAAAGAAAATGCACAAACACAATCACACGACAAGACGATGTAATGTGGTTCGAAACCGTACGATTCCTACTCCACGGATTGAGCTCAAATGAGCTCTAGCGATGCAACCGACACCACTAAAATAATAATGCTCCTTCTCGAGAATAAGTCAGAGGTGGAGAAACCTCTTATAGTGATTACAACAGCAATACACGTGATATAAAAGCAAATATGAATGAAATACAACAAAAGAAGTAAAGAACACTTTACGAAAACTCTTTTGGATGCATGCTTGTCTGGTTGCTTGAGTTGCACTTGGAGACCCCGAATTGCAGCAAAAAATCACCCCAAAACTCCTCAAGAAACCTTTTCAAAAATCCTCCCCACGAAATGCTTTTATAACCTACATTCATGCAGATTTTTGCCTAGCAGTCGACTGATTGGGACCATCAGTCGACTGCTCCTATAGCCGTTGTCTCACAACGACATGAGTCACATTGGATAAGTTCCAACGGATAGACCATCAGTCGACTGATCATGCCCATCAGTCGACTGATCGGGTCATCACTCGACTGTCAAACCCTAACAGTCGACTCGGGAACCTTCTGTCCCCGAATTCCCGACCAGCAGTCGACTGATCTCCAGATCAGTCGACTGCTCAGGCCATCAGTCGACTGTCCAATGCTGGCAGTCGACTGCTAGGCCAATTCCAGCAGTCGAACTCTAGTCGACTCTCATCAGTTGACTCTCATCAGTTGATTGATACACCTCAAACACAAGGTTTTAACCCCAAGTATGGTGCCCCCATACTTGCTAGACCACCCTTAGACTAGACCTAAGCCTTCTAGCCACCTCCATCAGCCTCACGTCTATCGGATCCCTCTAAGTCATCCATGACTTGTTCATCCATACGCTAGCCTTCAGGTGCTTCCATCAGTTATTATCATGCTAATGTGGTCTACACTGCCAAGGCACATTGGGCTTAGCTGCCAAGACTTCGCTTGGACTTTACACCGCCAACCATTGGATTTATGCTGCTAAGGCTCCATCCTTAGACTTTACGCCACCAATATTCCCCTTGGACTTCTCAATTGCCAAGACTCAAGCTTGGACTTTCCCTTGCCAACCCATGTTGGTCTTTCCATGCCAAGACTCATGCTTGGACTTTCCCTTGCCAAGACCCATGCTTGAACTTTCCTTGCCAACCCATGTTGGACTTTCCATGCCAAGACCAATGCTTGGACTTTACCATGCCAAGTACACAAGACTTGGACTTCTCTCATAACAATGGTCAAACCATCGTCAAACATCAAATATGACCTGGGTCGATTGCACCAACAATCTTCCCAACACTTGTCAGGCATCAATGTCAAACATCAAAACACTACTCGAGTTTAACTCGAGTCTGGTCAATCGTGACCTGGGCCGATTGCACCAACATTCTTGACCCTTGGTTAGCTTCCTCCTAGGGCATTGACTCCTATAGTGCCCCTTTTGGTTGTATTTGAAGCACATCATGTGCTCCTTGCTCTTTTTAATTGAGGCACCGACATCCTTTGAATTTTTGTTCACTTTTGGTGTCGGAGGAGCCTTCTTGACCTTCTTTGGGCACTTGCTCTTATAATGCCCGGGTTCCCTACACTCAAAGCATATGATATGGTTTTTATTTTTAAGTGAAATGATCGAGTTACCTAGGGTGGTGGTGGAATTTTGAGCTTCCTCTTCTTCTTGACCGGAGGTAGAAGCTTCTTCTTGATGCTCCGGAGTGGATGGTCTCTCCTCCCTCTCAATCCTAGAGGTGGAGACCTCTTCTACTTCTTCCACATCCTCTTCCTCCTCGGATGTCGAACACTCCTCGACCTCCGAATCCTCACTTTCTTGTGAGGATGAGCTTGCTTCTTCGGCCTCTTCTTCAAATTGAGCCGATCATGGTTCTTCATGGAGCTTGGCCAATTTAGTCCAAAATTTCTTTGCATCCTTGTATTCACCTAACTTGGACACAACATCGTTAAGAATTAAATCAGTCAAGAAATTTATTACCTTATTACTTCTCTCGAATTCTTGGAGTTGTTCCTCGGTCCACTTTTTCATTTTGAGGAACCCTCCCTTAGGCCCTCTTGGAAATGTGAATCCTTCCATTAATGTGGCCCAATCCTCGATGTCCATCATCATCACGAAGTCTTCAATCCTTGCCTTCCATTGGTTGAAGCTTTCTCGTCCATAGAATGCATATGGAATTGGGGTGTTGATGTCCCATTCCAATTTCTCTTCAAACTCCATCTTCTTCCTCTAGCGGTGCTCTCTTGGTTGTCAAACCTTGAAGAGTGGCCTCGCTCTAATACCACTTGTTGGGAATCGGTACGTCGCTAGAGGGGGGGTGAATAACGCGTTCGTTGATGATGATGGAATTCATTCGCGTGCTTGCTACAATTATATTAGTACGCAATGGATATAGAAAATACAATATAAATACAAATACACTAAGATATAATGTGGTTCGGAACCTTAGGGTTCATACTCCATGGATTGAGCTCTAGCAATGCAAATATTACCACTAATCACAAACACTCCATCTCGACTATAAGTCGGAGGTGGATAAACCTCTTACAACGATTACAAAAGTAATACAAGAAATAAACAAGCAAATACAACTAAAATACACAAAAGAATGTAAAGAACACTTTACAAAAGATCTTTTGGAAGCTTGCTTGTTAATTGTCTTGGACTAGCCTTGAAGGACTAGAAAGCACCAACTATTCCCCTTCAAATCGCCCAAGAAAATCCTTGCCAAATCCTCCTCCACGAGCTGCTTTTATAACCTATATTCGGGCTGGATTCCGCCTAGCAATCGACTGATCACGACCATCAATCGACTGCTCCTATAGCCGTTGTCTCACAATGACTCGAGCCACGTTGGATAAGTTCCAATGGATAGACCATCAGTCGACTGATCATACCCATCAATCAACTGATCATGCCTCCACTCGACTGTCAAACCCTAACAGTCGACTAGGAAATATTCTGTGTCTGTTACCTCAACCATCAGTCAAATGACTTCTACATCAACCGACTGATCAAGCCATCACCGATCGCCAAGGCTTTTATCGCAATGGTAACTCTAGTCGACTCATGACAATGATCGTCATAATCCCGAATCGACTACTATCGACTTTCGGCTGTCAAGTATCAAAACACTTGACCAATCGACTGGTCCAAAGCCCCAGTCAACTGATAACCTCAACCATGAGGTTTAACCCCAAGTATGATGCCCTCATACTTGCTAGACCACCCTTAGCTAAGACATAAGCCTTCTAGCCACCTCTGTCAGCCTCACGCCTATCGGATCCCTCTAAGTCATCCATGACTTGTTCATCCATACACTTGCCTTCAGGTGCTTCCATCGTCTATTGTCATGCTTAGCTGGTCTATACTGCCAAGACACATTTGGGCTTACACTACCAAGACACACGCTTGGACTTTACGCTGTCAAACCATTAAACTTATGCCACCAAGACTCCACCCTTGGACTTTACGCCGCCAATATTAACCCTTGGACTTCCCTTGTCAACACATGTTGGACTTTCCATTTGCTAAGACTCAAGCTTGGACTTTCCCTTGCCAAGGCCCATGCTTGGACTTTCCATGCCAACCCATATTGGACTTTCCAATTGCCAAGACTCAAGCTTGGACTTTCCCTTGCCAAGACCCATGCTTAGACTTTCCATGCCAAGTACACAAGGCTTGGACTTACCATGCCAAGTGTCCCACTTGGACTTCTCTCCATCATATGGTCAACTCCATGTCAACCATATAGTCAACCCATTGTCAAATAACGGTCAACTCCTTGTCAAACATCAAAACACTAAGATCAAACTACTACTCAAGTCAAACTTGAGTCTGGTCAATCGTGACCTGGGCCGATTACACCAACAATTATTATCGTAATTCCTCCATTTTTTTATCTCAATCGTTACTGACAAAATAATGACACTAAAGTAATGTACCCAAACCCTGGTCCTAATATTTCCTTTTGATTTATCATTTATACGAATAGGATTAATATTTACTAACCAATGATTATTGATGCATTCATGATTCATCCGTGTTGCATTCATGTTCAATTATTCATGCATTTTAGACAAAAACGTAGTGCGGGTGGTGAGTCGGATGAGAGCTCTTCTAGTTCTAGGAGCAAACCTTAGTCGGATCCTAAGCTTAAGAGTCGTACATTTCCAATTGTGTCTACACGATACCTTGACCAATATTTTTTTAGTATTTATTGTCGAGATGTCATCAAAATTGTTGAACATTATCACTTAAAAAAAATAATTTATTGCAAACATGATATTGATGTTGATTTTCTTTTAGAGTTTTATAATAACCTTAGAAAAGTTGGTGATGGACCATCATATCGAACTCATGTGGCTCAACACAATTTGGAATTTACTTTGACAATTCTTCGGGATTTCTTGGAATGTCAGTCATCGGCCGACACTTTTATTTTCTATCTCTCTTTAGAAATAGAAGAAACTTTTTCCTCTCCATTTGGTCAATTCAACATGCATGAATATTTTTATCATCAACCACATCGAGAAGGCAAGAATCTATTTTGGACCAATGCATTGTCTGTCCTTGACAATGTCCTCTATAAGGTAATTATTGGATGTATTCTTCCCATAGACACTCGTGGATTGATCTTGGTACGACCTTCTCACTTATTCATGATGTATGTCTTTCGTCAACATTTAGAAATAAATGTTGCATTAAATGTCTTTCATTGTATTGTCTATTTCATTACCCCTATTCAAGGCAGGATTCATATGCCTTTAGGAAATGTTATCACTACATGGTTCACATCATTAGGTATCAATGTCTCAAGGGGTGCTTTGAAGCCGATGACAGAGGCATATAAACGAATCACATTGTCGAACTTCTCACTGGTTGACATGAAAAAGGGTTTCTGCAGGATGGAGTGGGAGGATGGACACCAACAAGGTGAGGAGGCTGAGGAAGGACATGGACATGAGGTCCAGGAGGAGGAACCTCGTATGTTACTTGACGAGCCTTATGAGAGTAACTTGGATCAGTTTGCATGCCTTGAATCACGCTTTGAGGAGTTTTACGAGACTATTGACACTCGACTTGAAGAGCTTAGTATAGAACACTCCACTCAAATGACCCATATGCAATCTCAATTCTAAACTTTCGAGCAACGTCAGCCCAACATATATAAGATGCTACAGGCTTTTGTTGGTGCAATCGGCCCAGGTCACGATTGACCAGACTCGAGTTGGACTCGAGTAGTATTTTGATATTTGACATTGATGTCTGACAAGTGTTAGGGAGATTGTTGGTGCAATCGACCCAGGTCATATTTGATGTTTGACGATGGTTTGACCATTGTCATGAGAGAAGTCCAAGTCTTGTGTACTTGGCATGAAAAGTCCAGGCTTGAGTTTTGGCATGGAAATTCCAACATGGGTTGGCAAGGAAAGTTCAATCATGGGTCTTGGCAAGGAAAAGTTCAAGCATGGGTCTTGGCATGAAAAGTCCAACATGGGTTGGCAAGGGAAAGTCCAAGCTTGAGTCTTGGCAATTGATAAGTCCAAGGGGAATATTGGCGACGTAAAGTCCAAGGGTGGAGTATTGGCAGCATAAGTCCAATAGTTGGCTACGTAAAGTCCAAGCAGAGTCTTGGTAGCATAAGCCCAATGTGCCTTGGCGGTGTAGACCACATTAGCATGTCAATAGCTGATGGAAGCACCTGAAGGCTAGCGTATGGATGAACAAGTCATGGATGACTTGGAGGGATCCGATAGACATGAGGCTGATGGAGGTGGCTAAAAAGGCTTAGGTCTAGGCTAAGGGTGGTCTAGCAAGTATGGGGGCACCATACTTGAGGTTACCTCATGTTTGAGGTGTATCAGTTGACTGGGACTATAGTTAGTCGACTAATGAGAGTTGACTAGAGTTCGATAGTTGGAATTGTCCTAGCAGTTGATTGCGAGCATTGGGCAGTCAACTGATAGCCTGAGCAATCGACTGATCTAGAGATCAGTCGACTGTTGGTCGGGAATTCGAGGACAGAAGGTTTTCGAGTCGACTATTGGGGTTTAACAGTCGAGTGATGACTTGATCAGTCAACTGATGGGCTATCCGTTGAAACTTATCTAACGTGGCTCATGTCGTTGTGAGACAACGGCTACAGGAGCAGTCGACTGATGGTCCCGATTAGTTGACTGCTATGCGAAATCTAGCCCGAATGTAGGTTATAAAAGCAGCTTGGAAGGAGGGATTTGGCACCAATTTTCTTGGGCAATTTGGAGCAATTTGCTGGTGCAAATCAGAGTCTTCAAGGCTAGTCCAAGGCAATCAACAAGCAATCTTCCAAAAGATTTTTGTAAAGTGTTCTTTGCATTCTTTTGTTGTATTTACTTGTATATGCTTGTTGTTCATTGTATTACTTAGAGTAATCACTTGCACGAGGTTTCTCCACCTCTGGATTGTTCCGAGAATGAGTTATTGAGTAGTGGTGTGTGATTGGCATCGCTAGGGCTCATTCGAGCTCAATCCATGGAGTAGGAACTATTCGGTTCCAAACCATGTTATACTTGGTGTTGTGATTGTGCTTGTGTGTATTTGTGATATATATATATATATATATATATATATATATTCCACTGCGTATAGCACATTTTGTAGCAAGCGTGATCAATTCCATCGTCAATGACAAACGACGCTATTCACCCCCCCCTCTAGCGAGCGCACAGGTCCTAACAAGTGGTATCAAAGCTTGGAGCTCTTCAACAAATTAACAACCGGGAGCAAGCGTGCTAGAGGGAAAGATGGAATTTGAAGAATAATTAGGATGGGACATTAACACACCGGTGCCTTACAATTTTTATGGACAAGAAGGATTCAACCAATGGAAGGCAAGAATTGAAGACTTCTTGATGATGAGGGACCTTGAGGAGTGGTCCGCCCTAATGGAAGGATTCGAATATCCAAGAGGGCCAAAGGGAGGATTCCTCAAGATGAAGAGATGGAATGAGGAACGACTCCAAGGATTCGAGAAAAATAAGAAGGTAGTAAAATTTATTATTGATTTGATCCCTAATGACATTTTGTTCAAGCTAGGGGATGACATGGATGCCAAGGAGCTATGGAGCAAGTTGATAAGATTTCATGAGGAGTCTCACTCGGCACCAGAGGAAGAGGCCGAAGAAGCTAGCTCATCCTCACAAGAAAGTGGGGATTCGAAAGTTGAAGAGGAGTCAACATTCGAGAAGGAAGAAGAGGTGAAATTGGAAGAGGCCTCCACCTCTAGGATTGAGGAGGAGGAGAGATCACTTTCCATGCCGGAGCAAGAAGATACTTCCGGTCGAGGAGATGAAGAATCAACTCCGGTTCCCACAATTGACCTAGGTAACTCAAGCAATCTTGGTAAAATTAAAAATCATATATTATGTTTTGAGTATAGGGAGTATGGGCATTACAAGAGTAAGTGCCCTAAGAAAGTCAAGAAAGGTCAATCGACACCAAAACCTCAAAAAAAGACCAAGGATGCCGGTCCCCCCCCCCCCCCCCCAATTAAAAGCAAGGAGCACGTAATTTGCTTCAAGTGCAATCAACGGGACCATTACCGAAGTCAATGCCCAAAGGGGAAGAAAAAGAGCCAAGAAGGAGCATCACAAGTAGGGGGAGCCTCTAAGGCAAACTCTAAGATAAAATTTAATAATGCTCATTCATTAAGTTATAGGCAAAAGCATGCTAGAAATAATTGTAGTAATCTTGTTATTACTCATGAACAAAAGCATGCTAGGAATAATAGGTTTTATTGTTTAGGAGCTAAGCATGTCCGCATTAGGAATAAGGAGAAATTTGAGACTAATGTCCCTAAAACAATTTTACCTAATGACAAATCTAGATCAAACAATTCTAGACCTATCCTTCCTAGGGAGACCATTAGGAAGATAGAAGATCACCTAGGCATCAACTCTAAATTGACTAGACATATGCCTAGAAATAAGAATATCTCAAGAGTTAATGAAAAATCAAAAATTGAGATATTAGAAAAGGAAAATCAAGTCTTGAGTTTAAGGCTTGAGAAAATGGAAAAGACTCTTAAGAATATACAAAATTAAATTACGGGGTCAAATAGTCAAAGTCAAGGGCCTAGGAGACAAGAGTTAACCAGGGGCAAGAAAGGTTTGGGTCACAGACCTAAGCCCAAAGAGACCTATCATAATGTTCCATTCGATTATGGAACTCAAGTTAGGTCTAAGAAAGTCAAGGTCAATAGGGAAGTCATCCCTAAGGTTGACCAAGTTAAATGCCTAGTGGTTAGGGTTTCAAGGAAACCTAGGAAAGCCACTAAGAAGGTTAAAGGGGGAGTTATCTCTAGGGTTGACCTAGGCAAGACCAAAATGACCAAGGCTTCTAAGCTTAGGAGGGTCATTAGGAGGGTATCTAGGGAAGTTATCGCTAACGAATACCTAGTAAACCCAAGGAGCTCCAATAGGTATTGGGTTCCTAGGAGCGCGATCGATTCACGCTAAATGGGTTTAGGTGTGCCAACCTTGAATGAATATGTAGTTATAACCATGGTAAAGGTGGCATTTTAGGTCATTTCCAAGGTAATGGGGCACTTTGGAAATAAGGATGATTTTTAATCCTAAAGGTTTTTAGGATGTGCCAATATAATTTATGGGAATTGAAAAATCAATCAAATTGGCACAATTAAGGTTAGAGGTCATAGTGTGTCATTTTAGATTTTTGGCACACTTGGAAGAAAAGTGGTAATATGGCAAAATGAATTTAATTCTAACATATGGCAATAAATATTAAAATTTAGGTACTATATATCTTTACTTTTTATTTGTCATGCTTGATTTGCCATATACCATGTCATGATATCATATCTACTTTTAATTATATAATATATCATGATCATGCTTAGGATTAAGGTTAAATGTCATGTATGCTTAGATTCTATTTTATGCCATGACATCATGATTATGAGCACAAGTTTATTTATATCATCATTAATGTCATAATCATTCATGCATTAATAAAAAATGAGTTAAGGACATATGACATGACTTGAAGTCCCATGTATAAGGGAATCAAGTAGTGTTGCCCTAGAAAATGCATGAAACCCTAGATTAGGATGAACAAAACTCGCATCTCATATTACATTGATATGTATGTGTATTGATACACCCTAGATACATGTGAGATGCTAGGATATGAGTTGAGTTCAAGGTGCATAATTTTTGCATCTAGATGAACTAAAACTCATTTATATTATTATTGGATCATTGGGAAAGCTTATGTTCAAGTCATGTACATTGAGCCCAAAGAACATGATCCAATATAAAGTTTTAAAAATATTTTAAAATCATTTTAAAAAACCTTGGTGCAATCTATCTTTTGATAAAAGTCACCATTGATGATGTTGATACAAAGTGAGCTCAAACATTGAAGTTTTTCTTCACTTTTGAATTTTGTATCAATTTCACTATTTTATAAGTAAATTATTTTTCCAATATTTTTCACCCATTGTATTGCTTATAAGTACTGTACATATGAATTTTCACGATTTTTCGATATATGTAGAATTACTTATGCTTTTTCAAAATTCATTTCTAATAACTGAAATTCAAAAATTTCAGTTATCAGTCGACTGCCGCCTGATGGCAGTCGACTGATGTATAGGGTAGTAGATTGATTACTGTCAGAGTTGACTTCCAGAGCTGATTTCGGGTAAACAAGAATGTTTAGCCCATGTTTCAGCTATATTAGGGTTCCCTAATCGATTCTAATCCTAGGATATGCTTTGAAAAGCATTGGAAAGGGTGAAAATCCATTGGATATGGATTAGGAGAGTTGTTAGGGTGATGTATCAATGTTAAGGTGTGTGAAAGTTCAATGTTAAATTTTAACCTTATTTTTTATGGTTCAGAGTTCCTATAGGCTTAGGAACTTCCCAAGGACATTGTTGGTGCAATGGTCAAGGGGGAGCAAGCCTTTAGGGGGAGGTATCCATCATGGGATGATGAATGTATTTTTCCTCATGAGGGAGAGAAATGGGAATGTAAAATGCCTAATTTGAAAATTGAGAGAGTTTATAGGAGTGTCTCTCTTAAGTGATATGGAACTTATCACTAGGAAGAGTGAAGGCATCCTAGATATTTTTAGACCAAGGGGGAGATTGTATGATCTCATTGGGATATGAGACATTGACCTCTTTGGGAGAACCTTTTTTATGTATGTCATAAAGGGTGAGAATGTTAGAATTACTAAATTGGAAAAATTGGTAAGGGAATTTGAGTTAAGGGACTAACTCAAAGGTGTTTGGTTTTTTTGTCAAACATCAAAAAGGGAGAGATTGTTGGTGCAATCGGCCTAGGTCACGATTGACCAGACTCGAGTTGGACTCGAGTAGTATTTTGATGTTTGACATTAATGTCTGACAAGTGTTGGGGAGATTGTTTGTGCAATTGACCCAGGTCATATTTGATGTTTGACGATGGTTTGACCATTGTCATGAGAGAAGTCCAAGTCTTGTGTACTTGACATGAAAAGTCCAAGCTTGAGTCTTGGCATGGGAAGTCCAACATGGGTTGGCAAGGAAAGTCCAAGCATGGATTTTGGCAAGGAAAGGTCCAAGCATGGGTCTTGGCATGGAAAGTCCAATATGGGTTGGCAAGGGAAAGTCCAAGCTTGAGTCTTGGCAATTGAGAAGTCCAAGGGGAATATTGGCGGTGTAAAGTCCAAGGGTGGAGTCTTGGAAGCATAAGTCCAATGGTTGACGACGTAAAGTCCAAGCAGAGTCTTGGTAGCTAAGCCCAATGTGCCTTGGTGGTGTAGACCATATTAGCATGACAATAGCTGATGGAAGCATCTGAAGGCTAGCGTATGGATGAACAAGTCATGGATGACTTGGAGGAATCCGATAGGCGTGAGGCTGACTGAGGTGGCTAGAAGGCTTAGATCTAGGCTAAGGGTGGTCTAGCAAGTATGGGGGAACCATACTTGGGGTTAAAGCCTCATGTTTGAGGTGTATCAGTCGACTGGGACTATGGTCAATCGACTAGAGTTCGACTGTTGGAATTGGCCTAGCAGTCGATTGCCAGCATTGGGCAGTCAACTGATGGCTTGAGCAGTCGATTGATCTGGAGATCAATCGACTGCTAGTCGGGAATTTGGGGATAGAAGGTTCCCGAGTCGACTGTTGGGGTTTGACAGTCGAGTGATGACTTGATCAGTCGACTGATGGGCATGATCAGTCGACTGATGGTCTATCCGTTGGAACTTATCCAATGTGGCTCATGCCGTTGTGAGATAACGGCTACAGGAGCAGTCGACTGATGGTCTCGATCAGTCGACTGCTAGGCAAAATCTAGCCCGAATGCAGGTTATAAAAGCAGCTCAGAAGGAGGGATTTGGCACTAGTTTTCTTGGGCGATTTGGAGCGTTTTGCTGGTGCAAATCAGGGTCTTCAAAGCTAGTCCAAGGCAATCAACAAGCAAGCTTCCAAAAAATTTTTATAAAGTGTTCTTTGTATTCTTTTATTGTATTTACTTGTATATGCTTGTTGTTTATTGTATTACTTAGAGTAATCACTTGTATGAGGTTTCTCCACCTCCGGATTGTTCCGAGAAGGAGTTATTGAGTAGTGGTGTGTGATTGGCATTGCTAGGGCTCATTCGAGCCCAATCCGTGGAGTAGGAACCATTCGATTCCAAACCACATTATACTTGGTGTTGTGATTGTGCTTGTGTGTGTGTCTATATATATATATTCTGCTGCATATAATACATTTTGTAGCAAGCGCGATCAATTCCATCGTCAATGACGAACGACGCTATTCAACCCCCCCCCTCTAGCGGGTGCACAGGTCCTAATAACTTTGACTCATGGTCAGCAGCCACCACATGACACACCTCCTCTGCCACCTCAAGCTTTAGCTGATAATGATAATATTGATGTCAATTGGTAGTTTAGTGTTTTGTAATATGATTATATTTTGTTTGATGCATTTTATATAAAACTATTGTTAAGTGAATATGTAATACAATTTGAGTTTAAAAAAAATTGCCTAAATTATATATCATTTTAATAATACTAATCAATTGTGAGTTTGAAAATGTGTCTTCGATGTTTTTAGTGTTGGATCGAAAAGCGCTAGAGGGGGGTGAATAGCGCACTTAAAATTTCTTTTTGTTCATTCAATTACAAAACAAGTAAAAGAAATTGCACAGCGGAAAAGTAAAGAACACAAATTGATTTTACTTGGTTCACAACCAACTGATTGCTAATTCAAGGCCCTTACGATCCGAGATTGTGTATGGAGGGCAATGCACTAAAAATCTCCTCCTCACTGAAGGTAGGAGACAATGAATACAAGGAAACTCAAAAACTCGAGGATGAGGCAACAAGCCTATCTCACCTCGTTTACAAAAAAGGCTCAGAAAGAAATGGAATGCAAGTAAGTGACAACTAAGAAACAAATGATACCGACGACGAACTGATCTTGAGTTTGTGGTTGTGTCATCGGCATTCTGGCAGCGTTTCGACATCGTAGAGGCGTCGTAGAGAGGCGGCGTTGTGGGATCACTTTGTAAGCACTTTCGATGACCTAAAGGGTGAAACCCCCCTTCTTTTATAGCCTTGGAAGCTCCCCAACGTTCAGTTCCAGCTCATGGTCAAAAAAACCTCATCCCCCCAAGATAAGTGGAGCTTATCTTGACTCTCCTTGAGGTGGCCAGTTTGACTGGCAGTCGACTGATGAACCTTACCAGTCGACTAATGCCACCAGCAGTCGACTACCAGCTTGTTTACTCCACTACAACAACAAGTTAGCTCGAAATGAAAACAATACAGGTGAATTCGACGGCTATTTACCGTCCGATCTCGGCCTAGACCTTCCACGGGAAGTCTTAGTCGGATCACCGCCTAAGGATGTCCCCGTACGGAGGACCCGATCTTACATTCACTCACACACGAGCTTACCTTAGGTCCTTTTGTGACTTGCAACTTTGCTTTAGGTCTCCACCTGGGTTCTTCGGTTCCCTCCGAAGTTCTCCCGGTGTCTCCTGACCACCATGGTTTCCCGACTCGGGATTCTCCGGGTGTCGCCGACCTTCAGCTCAGCTTAACTATTCCTGCACACTTGGTTCAGCTCGTTAGACAATAATATGACCTTATCTTTAGGTCTTTGTCATAATCAAAACTTAAGTTCGATTATTTGGTGCCTACTGCACCAACAATCTCCCCCTTTTTGATCTATGACAAACCGACATAAAGTTAAGTGAAAAATTAACACATAAGAGTACATTAAGTAAGTGAAATGATTATTATGAATATGAAATAAGCATAAATATGAAAGAAGCATAAATATCTAAATGTTTAAGTTAAGTTTAAGTTAAGTTATCAAAAAATGTTGATCCCTTAACTTTGGTCGTTTTCTCCCCCTTTTTCCATACATCGAAAAGTGTGGGGGTTTATAGAAAAAACCTTTTTCGAAGCATAGTGACTATGTTTTATAAGTCCAAGCATGTTCCTATTAGATTTTGAAAATAATACTCTAAACATAAGCTCATCTAATAGTATGTTCAACTCTATTTGACTTAATTGATATAGAATGATCAATAAGTCCTTATTAGACTTGGTTAATCTAGATAATTATACTCCATAGTTCATGTCGATGCACTAAATTTACATCTGGAACTAGGAGTGAGGTCCTAACATCTCACACCCATCTACGTAGCTAAGTACACAAACACATTAGTCCTATGTGTTGTGAGATGTATTGACTCCTTAAATCTATAGGTGCATGCTTTCTAGGGTAAGCTCTAGGCTAGTTCCATTTTGCATGAAAAGTAAAAATAAAATAGAGTATAACAAAAATAAAGTTTTAAGTCCTACTCTATTACGCACATACCTAATTTTTGTCTAAGCAAACTAAACTCTGCTTCGGGTAAGGGCTTGGTAAATAGGTCTGCTAGGTTCGATTTAGACTCCACATATTCGAGTTGTATGATCCCATTTGATACATGTTCTTGGATGAAGTGGTGTTTGAGCTCTATATATTTGGTTCTAGAATGACAGATTGGGTTTTTGGTTAAATTAATTGAACTAATGTTGTCGATGTAAATTTTAGTGTTGTTAAAGTTTAACTTAAAGTCTTGGAGAGTGTGCTTCATCCACAAGAGTGAGCTACACACTTGCCCATCGTGATGTATTCGACTTCGGTGGTAAGGCAACACAGTGTTGCTTTCTCTACTGCACTAGCTCACTAGACTCGAGCCGAGAAGTTGGCAACACCTACTCATGCTCTTTCTATCGAGTTTACTACCGACATACTCTGAGTCAGAGTAGCCGATTAGTTCGAACATGTTAGATCTAGGGTACCAAATTTCTACGTTTAGTGTACCCTTTAGATATCTAAGGATGCATTTAACTAATGTTAGGTGTGACTCCTTAGCACAAGTTTGAAATCTTGCACACATACTACGAATAGTATGTCGGGTTGACTCGCAGTTAAGTACAGGAGACTACCTATCGCGCTCCTATAGAATTTTAAGTCTATTGGTTTTCCTTCTAAGTCTTCTCCTACATTAACATTTGTAGCCATTGGTGTATTAATTACCTTAGCATTTTGCATTCCAAATCTATTAATTAATTCCTTAGCTTATTTATGTTGATGTAGGTAAATTCCTTCCTTAGTTTGTTTAATTTGTAGACCTAGAAAAAATGTTAATTCTCCTACTAAGTTCATTTTAAATTCACTTTCCATTAGTGAAATGAACTCATTTAGTAAAATTGAGTTGGTTGTTCCAAAGATTATATCATCTACGTATATTTGAGCAATAAAAATTTCTTTACCTACGGATTTTACGAAGAGAGTTGGGCCTACTAAGCCTTGACTAAACCCTTTTGATTTGAGATAAACAGAAAGCCTTTCATACCAAGCTCTAGGATCTTGTTTTAGTCCATATAAGGCTTTCTTAAGTCTGAAAACATGGTCGGGTTGTCTAAATTTTCAAATCCTAGAGGTTGGCTAACGTAGACCTCTTCCTTAATAAAACCATTTAAAAATGCTGACTTTACATTCATTTGAAATAATTTGAATCCTCGATGTGCAGCGTAGACCAACAACATTCTAATATATTATAGTCTAGCTACGAGAGCATAGGTTTCGTCATAATCTAACCCTTCTACTTGACTAAACCCTTTAGCGACTAATCTTGCCTTATTCCTAACTACTTCTCCTTTATCATCGAGTTTGTTCCGGAATACCCACCTTGTTCCAATGATCGATTTATCTTTAGGTGGTGGTACTAATTCCCAGACTTCACTCCTAGTGAATTGAGCTAGCTCTTCTTGCATGGCAATAATCCAATCGGGATCAAAAAGAGCTTGTTCAATTGATTTGGGTTTGATTTTCGAGATTAATGAGATTTGACTTAGGTTTCTATATGATGCTCTAGTTCGAACTCCTAGGTTGGGATCACCTATTACTTGATCAATGGGATGACTTGATTGTAACCTAGACTAACTTGAGTTAGGATTTATACTAGACTCATTTTCATGGTCAAACTCAGGTCTAGTATCAATTGGTTCATTAACTAGTTCTACTTCGGGTTTTGTGGGTTTATTTTCTTCGTTGAATACCACATTAATCATTTCTTCGATTTTTAGAGTTTCATTGTTATAGACCTATAGGCTTTACTCGTGGTTAAGTACCCTAGGAATATTCCGGTGGTTGTTTTAGAAGTGAATTTTCCTAAGTAGTCTTTAGTATTTAATATGTGAACCCTACATCCGAAAACCCTAAAGTATTTAATGTTGGGTAATTTTTCATAATATATTTCGTATGAGGTTTTAAGGAGCCTTTTGGCTAGTTGGATTCTATTTTGGATATAGCATACTAACGGCTTCTGCCCAAAACCTATTAGGAAGGTTATACTCATTTAACATGGTTCTAGCAACTTCTTGTAGGGTTCTATTCTTTTGCTCGACTAGACCATTTTGTTGTGGGGTTATAGGGCAGGAGAACTCATGGTGGTATCCGTTTAGGTTACAGAAGTCGATGAACCTATGGTTTTCGAATTCACCACCATGATCGCTTCTAAATCTCTTAACCTTAAGGTTCTTTTAGTTTTTTATTAACTTGCATAAGTTAGTGAGTTGTTCTAGGATTTCACTTTTGTGTTTTAGGAACCTGACCCAAGTAAACCTAGAGTAGTCGTCAACTATGACTAAGCAGAATTGACTTCCGTTTAGTGACTTGGCTCCATGAGAATCAAATAGGTCTAAGTGTAGAAGCTCAAGTACACTTTTGGTTCTTTCTTAGTTAGTTAGTTGATGTTGTGCCTTAGTTTGTTTACCTTGTTGACACGCATTACAAATTTTATTGTCTAAGTTGTTAAGGTTGGGTAAACCTCTTATTAGGCCACTCTGACTCATTTTGTATACGAGTCTTGGATGAGAGTGTCCGAGTCGTCGGTGCCACAACCAAGATTCCTCTTGTTGTGTCATTAGACACTTGGATGAGGAGTTGGGTAAATTAATTGTGTATATGTTGCTATTCCTAGTTCCTTTAAGTATTGTTTTAGAGGTATCATTAGTTTTAATTGAACATTCATTTTCTAAGAATGTAACCTTATAGTTGTTATCACACAATTGGCTTACACTAAGTAAATTAAAATCAAAATTTTCGACTAAAAGAACGTTGCAAATTATAAAATTAGAGTTTAGCTCAATATCACCTGAACCGATGATTTTGAGCTTCCCATTATTTTCGAATGCTATCGATCCTTGATTTTTGAATCTGAGCTTCAAAAATTTTAGTCAGTCTTCGGTCATGTGTCGGGAGTACCCACTATCCAACATCCATTTTTTTTTTATGAAAGGTAAATATATATCATCAAAGTGAAGCACAATCATACAATAGCCTAGGGTTCATGCTCATGTCATGTCTGACGAAGTGTCAGATATGAGATGTACCCAAGGTACGGCGTACATGTGCTCTCGTGGGTACCAAATCTCTCGTGAGTACCAACCCTCTCGCTTGATGTACCACTCATTCCTCTCGGTCCTCCTTCATGTGTCCAAACCGTGTACACTGCTCCTGCGCACCATCCCTGTCTCTGTCTCTGTCTCTTTTGCTCCTGTGCACCATCCAACTGCACTCAGCTCTATGTGTACCTTCGTGTGCCATCTTGCCTCCTATGTCCATCAGCGTCATGTCCTCCAATACCTGTCACTTTTGGCAAGTGATCAGCCGATAACGGATTTGTCATGTCTTTACCGTAGCCATTTGTTATGGACTAGATAGGCCATTCAGGTGGGCCTATTCACCTCTACTAGGCTTTTTGGCCAAGCCTCAGCCATAAACGGATTTTCAACGTCTTTACCGTAGTCATTTGCTACGGAATAGATAGGCCATTATGGGTGGGCCTATTCACCCTCCCTCATCAAAACAGTATTTGCCAAAAAAAAAAATTTTTTTTCCTTTGAACTGCCGTGGCACCGCTTTAGAGCTTCTGACCCGGCCCGGCCCCCTCGATGAAGGCAACTAGAAGCGCCGCTGAACCACCCTGGACAACCCTGGGACTGGCGGCTTCCTTGTGCTGCCCTGAAATCGCTGAACCAGTTTGGACCACCCTGAACCGCCCTGGCGAAGGCGACTGGAGGAGTGCAGGTCCACCCTGGTCCACTCAAAGCGCCTTGATCAAAGAGATCCATTCAGGGTCTCCAGGGGCCGCCATATGGACGAAAGGACTGCCCTGCCCAGCGCTGACCACTCTGATCAAGGTGAGCCTGGTCCACCCTGGAGGCACGGAGACTAACTGCCATGGTCTGTGAAAATCGCTCTGACAGGGCAAAAACCGTTCGGAAGCTATGGGGAAACTACCCTGATCAAGGTGAGCCTGATCCACCCTGGAGGCGCAAAGACTAATTGCCCTAGTCCATGAAAACCGCTCTGACAGGGCAGAAACTGCCCGGAAGCTGAGGGGGAACTACCCTGACCAACTTTCTATAGGGAAACTACCCTTATCAAGGTGAGCCTGATCCACCCTGGAGGCGCAAAGACTAACTGCCCTGGTCCGTGAAAACCGCTCTGATAGGGCAGAAATCGCCCGGAAGTTGAGGAGGAACTACCCTGACCAGTTTTTTTTTAGGGAATCGCCCTGGATCTGAATTAAACTTCCCTGGAATAGGGAGGCTGCATTGGGAGTTGTAGAGCGGCCTCGGGATGTTCCGGAACTAGCCGGGAAGCAAAGGTTGAGGGGGGGATGTCCTGGGGACAGTGTGATTGCCTTAGCAAGATGGAGAACTTCCCTGGGGCGAAAGGGGACTGCCTTGGATCTGGGGTGAACCACCCTGAAGTAGGGAAGCTTCACTGGGGAGAGCTGCCCTGGGAAGTTCCAAGGCTAGCTGGGAGGCGAAGGTAGGATGGTGGGAAAGGCCAGAGGTGAGGGAGTAAGGACATCTACTCTGAGACCAAGAGGGGGCCCTGAGAAGATGGAGAACTGCCCTAGGAAGGTGGTGGAGGAGGACTGACCAGGGGGAGGAGGGAACCACCCTGTATCTGAGGTGAACCACCCTGGAATGGGGAAGCTGCACTGGGCAAGTGGAGAGCTGCCCTGTGCAGTTCCAGAACTATCCGGGAGGGGGAGGTTGGGTGGGTGGGGTAGGCCAAAGGTGAGGGGATGAGGGAAACTACCCTGGAAACAGTGTGATTTCCCTGGGAAGTTGGAAAACTGCCCTGGGGGGGTGGAGGATTTACCGAGGGAAGGCCTATGGGAGAAAGAACTGGAAGGGGACTGCCCTGGGAAGGTGGAGGACTTACCGAGGGAAGGGCTATGGGAGAAAGCACTGGCAGGGGACTACCCTGGGGCCAGGGGACAGAGGGGGGGGAGGGAGGGGGAAGCCCAAGGGCTGTGAAAATTGGCCTGAAAGAGGTGGGGGGGGCCCTACTGCCCTGAGATAAAGAAATTGCTCTGTAGAGGTGGGTAAATGGCCTGGGGAGTGTAGGGGATCGATCGGTGTGTATGTGGCTAGCTAGAGGGGGGTGAATAGCCCTCAATCGTTCGATAGTGGAATTCGTTCGTTCTCGTTGCGTTGCTTTCCTATGATTGTCGTTAGTGCAGCGGAAACAATAAAAATAATAATAATACTAACAACAAACAAGCATACGCAAACACACACGATATACGTGGTTCGGAACCGAATGGTTCCTACTCCACGGGCGAGCTCACCGAGCTCTAGTTATGCGCACGACACTAACTAAACTCCTTCTCGACTACACGTCGGAGGTGGAGAAACCTCTCACAAGCTATTACAACAAGTAATATATGAAATACAAGCAATACAAAGACAAATACGAAATACACGTAAAGAACACTTTACAATGCTTGCTTTGAACCCTTTGCTTGTAGCTTTCTTTAGATGGCTCTTGAAGGTCTGGAATGCAGCAGCAATTCCCCTCCAATAGATTCACAAAAGTCTTGGAGAAATCCTCCCACTTAAGCTCCATTTATAACCTGCATCAAGCTATTTTTGCGCCTAGCAGTCGACTGCCAAAAGGCCCGGGCCGCCGAGTCTTGTCTCACAACGGATCACGTTGGATAAGTTCCAACGGATCACCTACCAGTCGACTGCCAGTCCATGGCAGTCGACTGGTGACCTAGTAGTCGATTGCCCAGTCGGCTACGGAGCATTCTGTGCTCACGACACTCCCATCAGTCGACTGCCATCCCTCGGCTTGATCTTGCTGCCGACATCGATCATTGCCGATCCATGGATCGATCGCCCAGCTCACAAAACCTGCAGTCTAACACCAGTCGAACCCTGGTCGACTTGGACCAGTCGACTGACACCTATGCCAGTCGACTATTGTCGAGCAAAACCTCAAACACCAAGTTGTTTGAGCATCCGACCGTCGGGTAAACCCTCAAACATCAAGTTTGAGCCTCCGACACTCAATCTTAGCCACTTGGCCAAGTCCACATCATCCCTCATGGAGTTCCCCACCGAAGCTTTCTTCCCTTGGCCTACGTCCCTCGGATGCGCCAAGCGCACGACTTTGCAACGCCATCCTTCGCGTCTCATGCCCTCGAAGTATGCTTCCCCTGGGCCTCACTCCATTCGCTCCCCGTCCGGCAGTCCCTCGGATGCACCAAGCGCACGGCTTCGCAATGCCATCCTTCACCGACTCAAGGACCCCGAGCCTAGTGAACTTACCAAGTCCTCAAGACTTCTCACATGCACCAAGGGCACGGCTTCGCAATGCATTTCTCACCAAGCACCAAGCGCACGACTTCGCAATGCTTTGGATTTTCCCACACCAAGCTCCATGCTTGGATTTTCCATGTCAACCTCATGTTGGACTTTCCCATGACAATCCCATGTCATGAGTTTTTTCTATCATCAAAATACTATCAAGGTACTGCTCGAGTCAAACTCGAGTCAACCTGGGCCGATTGTACCAACAATCTCCCCCTTTTTGATGATTGACAAAACTACCATCTCAAGTCTACCATATCTCCCATATTGGCAATTCTCACATTCCAAATGAGAATTCCAAACCTAATTGGTAACTTGGTAACTTCTCCCCCTTTTTGACATTACATCAAAAAGGTCCTCCCCAAGGGTATGAATGTCTCATATCCCAATGAGATCTTACAATCTCTCCCTTGGAGGAACACATGCCTATAATCTTTCTAGTGATCCCATATCACTTAAAGAGAGGCAACCTAATTTTCCTTCCATGAGGAAATATACATCCATCTTCCCATGATGGAAACCTCCCCCTAGAGGCTTGCTCCCCCTTGACCATTGCACCAACAATGTCCTTGGAGAGTCTCTAAGCCAATAGGAACCTCAAAACTATCAGAATTAAGGCAAAGTTCAACAATGAACTCTCTTCCACCTTAAAAATTGATACTCTCCCTAAACCCTTCTCCTAATCCATATCCAATGGATTTCCACCCTTTCTAATGCTCTCCCAAGCATGTCCTAGGGTTAGGAGTGGTTAGGAGACCTTAACCTAGCTGAACATGGGCCTAACCAACAAGGTTTACCCGAAATCAGCTTGGGCAGTCAACTGAATTCAGAAATCAGTCAGCTGCCACCTCCATCAGTCAACTGGCCTCCCTGGCAGCCGACTGATAACTGCATTTGCAATTTTCAGCATTTCAAAAATGACTTTCCAAAATTCATAAGTAAATATACATAGGTTTAAAAATCTTGAAATTTGGTATGTATATTACTTATCACAAACACTATGGGTGAAAAATATTTGAAAATTATTTTACCCGCTAAATTAGGAGATTGATACAAAGTCCAAAAGTTGAGAAAAGCTTCAATAAAGAGCCCTCTTTGTATCATCCCATTCAATGGTGATAGCTATCAAAAGATAGGTTTCACCGAGGTTTTTCAAAATGTTTTCAAAATGTTTTTGAAACCTTTAATCCCTTTTTTCTAAGCATCTCACTTGTATCTAGATGTGTAAACACATACAAGTCAAGTTTTTAGAGAGATGTGGGTTTTTGTTCTTTTAATGGTTTCATGCATATTTCTAGGCAATATTATTTGATTCCCATCAAATCATGCCATAGTCCTTAATTTCATTTTAGTTATATGCATGAAGATGATTATGGCATAAATATGATATAGATAAAAGCATATGCCAAAATCATGATGGCATGGCATGTAAGAGACATCTAAGCATACATGACATCTAAAAATAGCTCTAAACATGATCATGATATTTTTATAGATAAAAATGAAAATGATGTCATGACATGGCAAGGCAAACAAATCATGGAAAGTAAAATATACTAAGGTATAAAATACCTAAGTGTTAAATCCAAATTGTCATTTCTAGGGTTAAGTCCATTTTTGCCTTAATAGCCATTTATCCCCCTAGTGTGCCAAAAACCCAAAATGACACACCAAGACCTCTAAGACCTAATTGTGCCAATTTAAATCATTTTTAACTTCTCAAAGCATATTGGCACACCCTAATGTGTCAACTCTACTATGGTTAGGTTAACTACCCATCCACTTAGGGTTGGCACACCCTAACCCATTTAGCGTGAATCGATCACGCTCTTAGGAACCCAATATCTATTGGAGCTCCTTGGGTTAACAAGGTATTCTCTAGGGATAACTTTCCTAGATACCTTCCTAATGACCCTTTTAGGCTTTAAAGTCATAGTCTTTTGGGTCTTTCCTAGGTCAACTCTAGAGGTGACTCCTCCTTTGACCTTCCTAGTGGCTACATTTGATTTCTTTGAGGTCTTAGCCACTAAGCAAACACCATGGCTAGATTTAGGGATAGCTTTTCTATTAGCCTTGGTTTTTCTAGACCTAGAAATTGTTCCATAATCAAATGAAACATTATGGTAAGTCTTCTTGGGCTTAGGTTTGTGACCCAAACCTTCCTTGCCCTTAGACTATTTTTGAACCTTAGGTCTTGACTTTTGGGCATTTGACCCTAGAATTGAATTTTCTATGATTCTAAGGGTTTTCTTCATTCTCTCAAGTCTTGACATCAAGACTTGGTTTTCTAACTCTAACTTTCCCAATTTTGAATTTTCATTTATCTTTTGGGAAATATTCTTCTTCTTAGGCATGTATCTACCCTTCTTAGGGTTAATGCCTAGATGGTTTTCAACTCTTCTAATGGACTCTTTAGGTAAAATAGGTCTAGTGTTTTGAGTCTTAGGTTTGTCCTTAGAGAAACTAATATGCTTAGCACCTAGACAAACATATTTCTTTCTACTCGCATGCTTTTCATTAATGATTGCAAGAGAGCTAAAATAATTCTTAGCATGCTTTTTAACTTTAGGAATTGAAGGTGCATAAGTTAAATTTACCTTAGGGTTAGCTTGGGAAGCTCCCCCTACATGAGATACACCTTCTTGCCCTTTCTTTCTCCCCCTAGGGCATTGGCTTCGGTAGTGCCCTCTTTGGTTGCATTTGAAGCACACAATGTGCTCTTTGCTCTTAATTGAAGGGACTCCGACATCCTTTGACTTTGGGTTGACTTTTGGTGCCGATGCCTTTTCCTTAGCCAATTTAGGGCATTTTTTCTTGTAATGCCCTTTCTCCCTACACTCAAAGCATATTATGTGATTTTTATTTAAAATAATAACACTTGAGTTACCTAGGGAGGTGGAAAATTCTTCTTCTTGATCTTCACTTCTCCCGGATGTGGATGTTTCTTGTTCTTGCTCTGGGATGGAAGATTGCCTCTCCTCCCCCTCAATGCTAGAGGTGGAGGTTTCCACCAAGTCATCCACATCTTCGAATGTGGATGGCAATTCTTCCACGGCATTCTCCTCCACTTGTGCCAATTCGGGATTCTTGTGGAATTCAACCACCTTATTCCACAAATCCATTGCATCCCTAAAATTTCCTAGCCTAGACCAAATATGGTTAGGAATCAAATCACTAAGTAATTTAATTACCTCGAGATTTGTCTTGAATTCCTTCATTTGGTCCTTGGTCCATCTTGATCTTTCTAGTGGCTTGTTTTCTTTGTCCCTAGGCACTTCAAAACCATTTTCAATGATTAACATGAAATCAAAATCGGTTTCGAAGTATACCTCCATCCGTTTCTTCCACCAAGCAAAATCTCCATCGAATTTTGGTGGATGGATGTTGTAGCCGGCCATCTTGTATTGCTTGTGTCGGCGGTTAGTCCTCGACAAGCGCCTTGGCTCTGATATCACTTGTAGGGGATCGATCGGTGTGTATGTGGCCAGCTAGAGGGGGTGAATAGCCCTCAATCGTTCGATGGTGAAATTCATTCGTTCTCGTTGCGTTGCTTTCCTATGATTGTCGTTAGCACAGCGGAAACAATAAAAACAATAATAATACTAACAATAAACAAGCATACGCAAACACACACAATATACGTGGTTCGGAACCGAATGGTTCCTACTCTATGGGCGAGCTCACCGAGCTCTAGTTATTCGCACGGCACTAACTAAACTCCTTCTCGACTACACGTCGAAGGTGGAGAAACCTCTCATAAGCTATTACAACAAGTAATATATGAAACACAAGCAATACAAAGACAAATACGAAATACACGTAAAGAACACTTTACAATGCTTGCTTTGAACCCTTTCCTTGTAGCTTGCTTTAGATGGCTCTTGAAGGTCTGGAATGCAGCAGCAATTCCCCTCCAATAGCTTCACAAAAGTCTTGGTGAAATCCTCCCACTTGAGCTCCATTTATAACCTGCATCAAGTTGTTTTCGTGCCCAGCAGTCGACTGCCAAAAGGCCCCAGTCGACTGCCCCTGTAGTCGTTGTCTATCAACGGCCAGATCCACATTGGATAAGTTCCAACGGATCACCTACCGATCGCCAATCCATGGCGATCGACTAAGTATTTAATGTCACATTGCCTCGGCTCACGGGCGCTAATGCTCATGACACTCCTATCGATCATTGTCATCCCTCCGCGATCGTGCCAAGCACTAAAACCTGCAGTCTAACACACGGTCAAAATCGACACCTATGCTAGTCGACTGCTATCAGGCAAAACCTCAAACATCAAGTTGTTTGAGCATCCGACCATTGGGTAAACCCTCAAACATCAAGTTTGAGCCTCCGACACTCAGTCATAGCCACTTTGCCAAGTCCACATCATCCCTCATGGAGTTTCCCACCGAAGCTCTCTTCCCTCGGCCTACGTCCCTTGGATGCGCCAAGTTCACGACTTCGCAACATCATCCTTCGCGTCTCATGCCCTCGAAGTATGCTTCCCTTGGGCCTCACTCCATTCGTTCCCCGTCCGGCGGTCCCTCGGATGCACCAAGCGCACGACTTTGCAATGTCATCCTTCACCGACTCAAGGACCCCGAGCCTAGTGAACTTACCAAGTCCTCAAGACTTCCCACATGCACCAAGCGCACGGCTTCGCAATGCATTTCTCACCAAGCACCAAGTGTACGACTTCGCAATGCTTTGGATTTTCCCACACCAAGCTCCATGCTTGGATTTTCCATGCCAACCTCATGTTGGACTTTTCCATGACAATCCCATATCATGAGTTTTGTCTATCATCAAAATACTATCAAGGTACTGCTCGAGTCAAACTCGAGTCAACCTGGGCCGATTGCACCAACAGGGAGGGGGGGACTTTGGGTAGTAACAAAAGAGGTGGGTACTGGGGGAGAGAATTGTGCCGGGGGGCGCCAGTGCCCTACCTTCACGTAATACCTGGTGGAAAATGAAAGTTGCAATCCTCCTTTGCCCTGAAAACATGAATTGGTATTTTGCGGAAGATCAGATCTCCTTCTAGTCTTGCTCCTTCAAATTTGCACGGAATTCTCGTCCTCCAAGTGAAATGAACCATGGCTGACATAGCAAAGTGTCTGGCACGGTTGAGGCCAGTGTTCCTCCTGTACTGAGCTCTGAAGGTCCTCAGCATTTGTCGATATGTGTCCATCTCTGCCCTCATCCGCAGTCATCTCCTAACTCTTCCCCAGATCTATCGAATTGGTTCACACCTAAAGAAAATGTGGTTCAAGGTTTCCTCCTCCTGCTTGCAGAAGGCACATCTCCTATCCTCCAAGAACTCTTGTCTAGCTCTCACTGGCAACTTCCCTTGGGCCAACATTCATAATGTGAATGCATGGCTCGGTTGTATATCTTTTTGTCACACCGTCACTGCCCATGGCCTTCGATCCCTGACCTCTCTAAAGTGATCATAGGCTCTCCTTACTCCACCCTTACGTTGATTGAACCATGTTGAAAGCAGCTGGTCTGCTCTTTCCGAGGATCCTGCAGAGAATAGGATACTATTCTTGATGAAGATCAACTTCTTGATTAGTGGTGAGTCAGTGTGCTTGCTTTGCCATCCCCAGATTCCTCCCTGACGTATGTAAGTGTGGTGCACCCATCTAATCCACAATGTGTCTTGTTTGTTCTGTATTCTCCATAGGACTTTTGCTAACAATGCTAAGTTCCATGCCTTCAAATCTTGCAACCCCATCCCTCCTTCTTCTTTAGGTCTGCACATCTCAGTCCATGCTATAGGCGGGTTCTTTGTTTTCCACATGAATGCACGATAGGTGTTGTATATTCTATCAATCACTCCCAATGGAAGGGGAAAAATCGACATCCAATAACATTCTACACCCTATAGAACAAACGCTATAAGCTGGCTTTTCCCCGCATATGATAGTGTGTTTTTAGGTCAGGAACTGATCCGTCTACCCAGAGCATCCGTGAGTACACTATAGTCCGTGATTTTTAGCTTCCTTGACTCTATGGGGACCCCTAGGTATCTGAATGGCATCTCCCCTTCTTGAAATCCAGTGTGGTTAAGAGTCTTTCTTTGCTGGCTGCATCAATTCTGGCCATGTAGATGCTGGATTTGGACATGTTTGCAGATAGTCCTGCCATTGTCGCAAATTGTGTTAAGCAGTCCTTCAGTACCTTGACCGTTGTTGCATCTCCACATCCTAGGAGCAGAAGATCATCCGCGTAGACTAGGTGAGCTATTCTTAGTTGCACACACTAAGGGTGGAAGTGAAAATCTGATCTGCTGGTGCAAATGGCTAGGAGTTTGGAGAGGTATTCCATGCATATCCCAAATAGATATGGGGATAGTGGGTCTCCTTGTCTTAAACCTCTACCTCTTCTAAAGAACCCATGCATATTACCATTGATTACCACCGACTAAGTTGTGGTAGTCATACATTCTTTAATCTAGTTGATGAATCTACTTGGAAAATTCAAAGCTGCAAGGACGTCCTGAAGAAACTCCCAATTTACCGAATCAAATGCCTTTTGTAGGTCCACTTTCAGGATACATCTCAAAGAGAACCTTTTCCTGGTGTAGTTGCGCATGATTTCCTGAGCAAGATGGATGTTATCTGTTATAGTGTGTCCCTTCACAAAAGTAGTTTGTGTAGGGTGGAGAAGATGGTCTGCCACTGCTGCCATTTTGCTAGCCAAAAGTTTACCTATGATCTTGTAAATCACTGTGCAATAGGAGATGGGCCTATAGTCTTGAACTTTACTAGCATGAGAGGTCTTCGAGATTAGAGCGATAAGGGTATGGTTCCAAGATTTGAGGAGCTGCCCGCTTACAAAGAATTCCTTCACCACAGCTATGACATCATGCTTCACTGTATTCCATGAGTGTTTAAAGAACTTAGAGTTGTAACCATCTGGACTCGGAGCTTTGAGGTCTCCAATATCAAATAGAGCATCTTTGATTTCATCTTCAGTTGGCATCCTAACTAGCTGTGACTGTTGTGTCTCCGTGAGCATTCTGCCGAAGTGCATGTTATCTGCTTGGAACTGAGACCGGTTCCCTTGTTATCGTAATTGGCCCTAAAAATATGTTAGGATTTCCTTTACCACCTCCTTTGCTGATTTGGTGAACTCCCCGTTGCTCTTCTCAATCGCTACTATCTCTCTTCTTTTGTTGTTCCTCTTCACCATTGCATGAAAAAATGAGGTGTTTTTGTCTACACCACAGAAGTATTCATGTTTGGTTCATTGTAAGTAAAAGAGGTATTCTTCTCTTTCAAGGTATTCAACCTTTTTCCTTATAACTTGGTAATTGTCTTTCATTTGCCCCTGTTCTAACCTTCGTTGTTGTATTTCCTGCAGTTGTTGTTGGGATAGTTTGACTCTTTCCTGAATGTGCTGATAGTGTAGATGATTAAGCTTCTTAAGGTCAGTTTTAAGGAGGATGAGTTTGTGTTTGAGTTTATATTGTGTTGTTCCTTCTACATTCCTGAAGTTACTGTTGTTCCATGTACCCTCCACAAGCTGCCCGTAACTGGGATGTGTTGTACACATGTTGAAAATTTTAAACGATTTCACTTGCTTCCTCCCATTTTCTAGGACTGAGACTATGCATGATGCGTGATTTGAAATTGTTCCAGGTGTTCTGAATTCTGCAAGGCTACTTTTGTCCTGCTCCATCCATGCTTTGTTTACCATTGCCCTATCTAGCTTACTTACTATGTGTCCATTTGTCCATGTGTATTTACATCCAATGGAGTGTAGTTCTTCAATCCCTATCGAGATAACTAACTCCTGAAAATCCGCTGTGGCATATGTTGTAACCGGGATACCTCCCTGTCTATCAGCTGGGGATAGAGGGGAGTTAAAATCTCCCATAATCAACCATGGCATGTCCATAGTAGCAGCTTTTTGTTGTAGGGAAGCCCACATGATTCTCCTGCTCACAACAGAGAGCTGGCCATACACAAATGTCACTGCATAGTTTGCTCCTGTGCATTTGCATTTGATTCTGGTGTGCATCACCTGTTCTTCCCAGGAGTCGATGCCAAGTCCAATGAGTTGGGGGTCCCATATGAGCAGCATTCTGCTTCTAGTGGAATTGCCTAATCTTTGCTCTACTTTCCATCACTGAAACTTCTTACTTTTCAGAGTTTGGTAGTACTGTTGTGTCAGTTTCGACTCCAATACACATAAAATGCTCAACTTCTATTTCAGAAAGAAGTCTGCCACCTCCTTCTGTTTGAGGCCTTTGTTTAGGCCTCTGATGTTTCATGCACCAATCTTCATGGTTGTGCAGCCAGCTTTCGCCGTCTAGCTGTGATGATCTTTCCTTTCCTTTCATGTGTCTACCCCTTGCCTGAATCAGTACCCTTATCAGATTGTCTCTCTGCATTATCCAGTGTACCCCCTTCATCCTCCCGTTCCACACTCGATACATTTTCTACCGGTCCGTCGCTTCGATTTATTTGGTATCCCCTCATTGCCCCACCGAGCAACTGGTAGGGCTAGGATGATTGGTGGTATGACGTCCACAGTCTTCTCTTGTGCTGCTACATCCTCATCGCTTACTCGTTTAGTGGTCTTTCTTTTATGTTCTTGTACTTTCTTTGCGAGTGTGTCAAGATTCTGATTCGCTTGGAAACCTTTAGCTGGCTCCTTCAGGGTTTCTTCAGTGGGCTGGTGTAGCATAACTGCCTTGTTACCATTCATTTCTATTTCCTTTTTATCTTGCATCCTCAGACGCGACTCTTCATCGTTGTGTGCCAGATCTGCAGTGTTGTTGACCTACGCTAACGCCTCTATCAATTGCTATTGTGTTTATACTTTTGTCCTGATGGGTTTCTTTTTGGCCATTTTTATTCTGGTCCATCCTTCTAGTGCTCTGTCTGATACTCCCTTGATTATCATTGGTACTCAGTATATCAGACTGGTTTAGAGTAAAACTTCCCTGGGAACTTGATATATCTGTACTCTACGAATTTAGGTGTGCTTGTTTCTGTTGCTTCCTTTTGCTTTTCTCATTACTATGATTGCCTTTCCTTTTTTTCCCTTATTGTGATTTGTGTCTCTTGTGCCATTTCATCCTGATGTTCTGTCCCTGTGTTTTCATTAGCGTTGTCCAGCATTTCAGCTCCTTCAGTTACTTCAGTTATTGCTGTTATTTCAGTTATTTCAGTTATTTTAGTTATGAGCCTTTGCATGTCGTATCCCATGCCAGGTCTATGTGTATCGTTCTCTCCTTTACTTGTGCTTACACTGCTCATATCAGCTATCTATGCTGCCACCTGTTGTCCCAACTGACTCTTATTTCTAACTGTCTGCCACTCCTGGCCATGTGATATATCTGTAATTTCTGACCCTCGTAGCATTAGCTCCCATTGCCTTTGCTTTCTCTTCTCTCCCCCTTGTTTCTCTTTTTTCTTTTGCACATCTTGGGCTATTGTGGTGCCCGGTTTCCTCCCTTGCAGATGATTTCCATGTTCCATTATCTTCTGAGTTTCCTTCTGACCCTTTTGCTCCATGCAGTGCAGTATTCTAGTGATTTCAGTGATGTGCCCTGGTGTGCCAGTTTTCTCTATAGCGTTTCCCCCATTATTTGTAAAATTTGCATGTGACACTTTCTGTTGCTCCGACTGCCCCTTAGCTGCTAATGGTTGTTTTTGCCCTGGATTAGCCTCAGTACTATCAGTTTTCCCCAGGGGCATGTCTTCTTCACATTAAGTGTGTGTGAAATTTCCTACCTTTGATGCATTTGCACCTGCTGCTGCTGCTGATAATGCTGGCATCCTCTTCTCACACTATTTTGTTTCTCTTTTCCTTTGTGCGTTGTTAGGACTGGTGCTGCACATGGCTCTACTCTTTGCTGTTGGTTTCTTTTAGTCTATGTTGTCTGAAGTCCAGTCTGAACAACTCCTCCCGCAATCTGTAGCATTTCAGTGTTACTTTTTGACGTGCCAATATGCATGCTAGTTTCCACAGCAGCATTTTCTACATTTCCTACATTACTTATATATGGTACCATCTGTTGATTTGACTGCTCCATGTTCACTGTTTGCCATTGTTGCGTTTGATCCACTGCAGTCATCATTGTTCAACCCGTCTGATAATGTCCCAGTTGCTTATAGCAATTGCATAATTTCAGGGTGGTCTCAAACCTTATCTCCAGGTCAGTGTTTGTGCCATCTGGGAGGGTGACAGCAATAACTGTAGGCAAAGGCATAGAGATGTCTACTTCCACAAGTACTCTCGCAAAGTTCACCCGCTCTCGTATCTTGGTGTATCTGTTTGTGTACAGTGGAACCCCAACTTGAGATGCCACCTTGCTTAAACCCGAAGTAGACCAACAGTCAAGGGGTAGCCCGTGAATTTGCATCCAAATTGGAATGTTGGATTGAGTTTCTATTTGGAAAGAAAAGCATTGCGGTAGTGCCTTGAGGTAGAGTGGACCCCCATATGTAATGTAGGGGCCTCCCGTGAGCACTGTATCACGCAGCTCTTTTGTGCCAAACTTGAATACCATCCATAACGAGTTGTGTGTGAGTAGCTTATGTGGCGCCTTCCATTTTGTTGTGATCTCCTTGAGTGTCTTCCACCCTGGAAATCTTCGTAGGAATCTGCCAACCAGGCAGTATCCTACCGTCTCTTCTAGGGGTTCTATGTCCTCCCTGTCCAGTCTTGCCCAACCTTCTTGCCTCTGAAACTGCTTCAACACAGTGTCAGTAGCGCACACCCTATTCTTCTTAAATAGATCTGCCCATGCTCCAGGTTTCTGGACTTGAGGGGGGGAGTCACTGTCGTTGTTCGTTCTTCTTCTGCAGCCATGTGTGATCGCCGACCTCCCTGGTAAGTGTTCTCCCTTTCTCCCATCTGTCCGACTTGCTCCAGGGGATTACTGGTTGGTTGCAGCGTGGTCTCTGGGTTCATTTTGGTGCCCTCTGTTTTGTCAAGCTGCAGGGCTTTCCACCCTCGTCGGACTGTTTCTTTCCTCCCTTTCATGCCGAGAACTTTAAGTTAAACGGGTTAGCGGGTTGTGTGGAATAAGTGAGTGAGGTGGTCCCGCACGGGCGTAAGGTTGACTTTGGCTCCGGTAGTTTGAATCTTAACGTTCTCAGCAGACATCTCGATCTCTGCACCCACAAGGATGGTACCAGCACTTGCTCCCCACCTACCAACTGTCCTTGCTCTTCGTCTTCCTCCTTCCACCGGAGAAAACCCTAGTTCTGCTAGCTACCGGAGAGACCTGCACCAGCTTCCCTACAAACTTTACATTCCAAATGCACCAAAACTCCTAACCGCAGAACCTTTTCTCAGTTCAAGCCTCTCTTTTGCTCCCTTATTCCACAGCCTCTGGTTATTGGCAAGCCTTCCTGCATGCATGAATATCTAGGCAATCACATACCTTGTGTCACGTCGCGCCCGCTCCTAGGTGTGGCCCGGCTTGAGCTTGTGGTTCACTGGTTGTAGATTGAGGTGTCCGCCGCTTCCGAGACCCTCCTTGGTTTGCTGGCTGCTTGCATCGGAACCGTCCTCCGGTCAGCACCAGCAGCACCAGACACCCGCTAGGCAAGGGGGATGAGATCTCGGCCCTTCTCACCGTCCACTCTCTAGGAAATCTAGAGAGAAGGCAGAGCTTCTCTCTCTAACCTTCACTATTCTCTTGTCCAACATCCATTGATCCTACACATATAGTAGTTGGATCGGATATTGGGATTTTAAGAGTTGATTGAAAGTTATTAGTCCTAGGAATGATCTCACCCTTTCTACATGATCAAGCATGTTATCCTTATGTGTTCTGTGAGATGACTTCAATTTTACTTATTTAGATTTAGTGAATTGAAACTAATCAACCTTGGGTTAGATTCAGATTTAACCCTTAGCTCGTCAAGTAACTTTTTTGAGAAATTGGCTTCCAGGTCATGGCGAGGCATAGAGACCTTCTTTGATCGAAACAATGACTACTTCCTTAGACAAAGCCAAATCAAGAAATCGATTACTTGAGTCACTTAAGATTACTTCCTGATCTAACTAGTTAAGGATACAGCGAGGTAGCTTCAACTAGTTCAACTTAGTCGAGTGTACCAAGCTAGATACGCCTTATTTACCTTGGACACACAGGATTTCGTTTCCCTAACGTGTTATCATCTTATCACGTCCTAATACTATGTTGTCAAGATTGACGAGTTATTGACCTTATCTAGCCATTCTAAAAATTAAAACAAAATAACTAAGCATGCAAAGACTAATTACATGTAATAGAATAAACAAATTTAGTACTAGCTCCCCCTGGACCATTGAATTGATTCGGTCTATCCACGTAGTGGATTTGGTCCTTGGGAACCCAGTACTTATTAGATCCTAATTGTGAAATTAAAGCGTTCTTAGGGACCCATGCTTGGACTTGTTTTCTATTACGATTTACGATTGACATATACGACTTGTTAGTCGTGGTTGATCTAAATCCTAGTCCGACCTTGTTGTACACGGCCCTTTGCGATCCAAGTAGTAGGTTAAGTCCCTTGGATCCCAAAGTGAACCTTTCCAACGTTTGCCTAAGATCTTTGACTTGTCCTTTCAAGAGTGAGTTCTCAACTTCGAGTTTTTCAACTCAAGTTGAGTTCTCCTCTTGAACTTGACTAGTCGAAGAGGTTAGGGAGACCTCATGTTTAAGAAGTTTAACCTCCTCATCTTAGGTCTCGACCTTGGACTCTGACTTAGCTAATTTTTTAGTTAAGAATTTAATTGCACCATACAATGTATCAATTAAAGAGTGACTCACCTTGAGTGAACATTTTGAACCGAATACGGATCCGTGGCTTATCTTAAGTTGAAACTCATCTTCGGATCCGGAGTCGGACTCCTCGCCACGACCACATCAGTCGACTGATGGTCGATCAGTCGAGTCATGGAGCTAGCACTCGACTGATGGCCGTATCGTATCGTGCTACAGTGTTATCAGTCGACTGATGTCTGATTTCCAGTTCTGAAAATCAGAAAATCTCGATTTTATCATCTTAATTGTTCCATTTTATCACGTTAGATCTTGTATCTTGAATGTATTGATGTTATACTTTTATTTATGTATTTGTTCATGTATTTTAATGTTTTATTTCATTTTTGCAAACATTAACATTCAATGATTTCCAAAACCTAACATCTCACCCTTTCTAAGTGTTGAAATACACAATCAAGGTAAAAGACTTGTTCTGTGAGATGTAATCTATCCTAGACATTCATTTCATGCAAACATATGGTAAAACATATGAAGCATGGTGAATACAAGACATCAAGTTGTGTGGCACTTGAGTATCACTCTAGATATTACCTTTACATCTTAACCACACATTTCTTGATACATGACCTTCCCAAGTGTGCCAATAATCAAAAGTACACACTATGACCTCTAAATCTAGATAGTGTCAATTTTATTGATTTTCATGTTTTCAAGATATATATTGACACAACCTAAAATTCTTTGAAATTAAAACTCAAGGATATTTCCAAAGTAACCATAACCTTGAAAGTAACCTTAAAGTGCCACCTTTATTATGGTTGAGTTAACTACCCATCCAATCAAGGTTGGCACATCCTAAACCCATCTTAGCGTGAATCAATCACGCTCTTAGGAATCCAAAATCGATTCGAGCTCCTAGGGTTAATTAGGTATTCCTTAGGGATAACCTCCCTAGGTACCTTCCTAATGACCCTCCTAGGCTTGGTAGCCTTGGTCATTTGGGTCTTACCTAGGTTGACTCTAGGGGTAACTCCCCTTGCAACCTTCTTAGTGGCCACCCTAGGTTTCCTAGAAACCCTAGCCACTAGGCACACACCATGGTCAACTCTAGAGATGACTTCCCTATTGACCTTGGTCTTCCTAGACCTAGTTAGTGTTCCATAGTCAAATGGAACACTATGGTAAGCCACCTTAGGCTTAGGTTTGTGACCCAAACCTTTCTTGCCCTTGGTTGACTTTTGACTCTTAGGTCCTAGATGTTGACTTTGACTTCTTGACCTAAAAGTTTGACAATTAGACCCTTGAAATTGATTTTGTATCTTGTTTAGGGTCTTTTCCAATTTCTCAAGCCTTGACCTCAAGGCTTGGTTCTCTAATTCTAATTGCCCAATTTTAGAATTTTGATTTAAATCTTGGGCATTGGACTTCTTAGGCATATGCCTAGTCCATTTAGGGTTAATACCTAGATGTTCTTGTATTTTCTTAATAGATTCCCTAGGTATGGTTTTTCTAGGGACATTAGTCCCAAATTTCTCCTTATTATTAAGGTGTACCTTCTTAGCTCCTAAACAAATATGTTTGTTATTTCTAGCATGCTCTTTATGATAAATAGCAAGAGAATTAAAAGCATGCTTTTGCCTAGAAATTGAAGGTGCATTAACAAATTTTACCTTAGGGTTTGCCTTAGAGGCTCCCCCTACACGTGTTGCTCCTTCTTGCCCTTTCTTCTTTCCCCTTGGGCATTGACTCCGGAAATGTCCCGGTTGTCGACACTTGAAGCACACCACGTGCTCCTTGCTCTTTATATTTGGGGAACCGGCATCCTTAACTTTTGGAACCGGTGGAGCTTTCTTGATCCTCTTTGGGCATTTGCTCTTGTAATGCCCATACTCCCTACACTCAAAGCACATAATATGTTTTTTATTTAAAACTAAATTGCTTGAGTTACCTAGTTCGATGGTGGAGACCGGAATTGGACTTTGGGCTTCTTCATCTTGGCCAGATGTCGAAGCTTCTTCTTGAGGTTGCTCCGGTGTAGAAGATGGTCTCTCCTCTTCTTCTATTTCCTCTTCGGATCCGGAAGTTGACTCCTCACTTCCTCCCGATTCCTCACTTTCACTTGAGGATGAGCTCTCTTCTTCGGTCTCCTCCTCTTCCGAATCTTCTTGGACCGATTCGGGATTTTCGTGGAACTTGATCAACTTGTTCCACAATTCCTTGGCATCCCTATAGCTTCCTAATCTAGACAAAATATCGTTAGGTATCAAATCAATTAGCATTTTGTTACCTTAACGGTTGTCTTGAATTTTTCCGCTGTTCTCGGTCCATCTCTTCATCTTGAGGATTTAGCTTTTCTCCTCTGAGCATCAAAACCTATAGTCACGAAACCAATTTTCTATATTTGTCATTAGAAAATATTGCATTCTACCTTTCCAATACGAAATGTTCGGTTGAAGGAAGGTGGGATGTTGACGTCGTCACCCAATTTTTCTTGAAATTCCATATTCTTCCCTCTAGCTTCTTCAACTCGGCGGTTAGTCCGTAGAAGAGCCCGGGCTCGATACCACTTGTTAGGACCTTGTAACGCTAGAGGGGGTGATTAGCGTCAATGAAATTCAATCGCGGTTGTGTCTACAAATTCGTTAAGCGCAAGGAATATAGATAATACAATAACAATAATGAAAACACAACACGCTAACACGAGTATATAATGTGGTTCGGAAACGCACGGTTCATACTCCACTGATCGGGCTCAAATGAGCCCTAGCGATGCCAATCACACACCACTATCAAATAACTCCTTCTCGAACAAGTCGAGGTGGAGAAACCTCGTACAATATGATTACAACAATAATCAAATGAATACAAGCAATATAGTGAAATACAAAGCAATACAAGTAAAGGAAACACTTTACAAATGCTCTTTGAATGCTTGATCACTTGGTTGATCGAGTAGCACTTGGAGACCCTGAATTGCAGCAGCAACTCGCCCCAAATCGCCTCAAAGAACCATTCCTTTTTCTTCCACCACGAGCTCCATATATAGCTTCAACCTGTGCTGGAAAAAGTCGATCAGTCGACTGATCGTGACCATCAGTCGACTGATGCCACTGTTGTCGTGAGACAACGGCTAGTTCCACGTTGGATTAGTCCAACGGAACTACCATCAGTCGACTGATTGTGACCATCAGTCGACTGATGGAGTCCTCACTCGACCAGTCGAGTCTCGCCTCCATTCTCAGGCCGACTCGAGCACCGACCGATCGATCGACGATCGGGCCGATCGCTGAGCCATCACGATCCGCCAACCTATGGCAATGATCGCTAGGCCATAACCCGCAGTCAAACCCTAGTTGACTCGGTCCAGTCGACTGCCACATGGCACCAGTCGACTGGCACACCTCAAACATGAGGTTTTAACTCAAGTATGGTTCCCCCATACTTGCTAGACCACCCTTAGCCGAGACCTAAGCCTTCTAGCCACCTCCATCAGCCTCACGCCTCTCGGATCCCTCCAAGTCATCCATGACTTGTTCATCCATCGCGCTAGCCTTCAGGTGCTTCCATCGGCTATGTCATGCTAACGGTGTCTACACCGCCAAGGCACATTGGACTTACGCCGCCAAGACTCCGCTTGGACTTTACGCCGCCAACCATTGGACTTATGCTGCCAAGACTACCGCTTGGACTTTACGCCGCCAACCATTGGACTTATGCTGCCAAGACTACCGCTTGGACTTTACGCCGCCAAGATCAAATCCCTTGGACTTCAAATGCCAACCCATGTTGGACTTTCCATGCCAAGACCATGCTTGGACTTCTCAAATGCCAAGACCATGCTTGGACTTTCCCTTGCCAACCCATGTTGGACTTTACATTGCCAAGACCCATGCTTGGACTTTTCCCAATGCCAAGTGTCCCACTTGGACTTTCCATGCCAAGTACTCAAGACTTGGACTTTACCAAATGACAATTACATTGTCATATGTTTTTGTCGAAACATCAAAACACATCAAAACATCACTCGAGCCAAACTCGAGTCCTGGTCAATCGTGACCTGGGCCGATTGCACCAACATCTTCCTCGGGTTCAGACTCTTCCTTGGGTTCGGTAGGCTTGGCCATGAAGACGAGGTTGTTGAGCTTGTTTTCCTCCTCCGACGATTCCTCCCACATAGCGTTGAGTGCTTTCTTGGACTGTGGTGACTTTTTCTTGAGTCTTGGACACTCCGACTTGATGTGGTCCATCCTGCTGCACTCATAGCATCTATAGTTAGAACTTTATTTTGACTTACCCTCCTTGGATTGATTGATTAGCCTCCTTCTACTCTTGATCATTTTCTGAACTAGATTCACTAGTTCGGTCTCCATCTCGTCGTTCACCTCCAACTCATACTCATCTTCTTCCTCCGGAGGTGGTTTGCTTTTGGGCTTCTTCTTCAGACCTGCAAATAAAGCGATACTTTTCATGATGGGGACCGAATTAGACTGCTCATGTAATTCGAATTCGGAAAACAATTCGTCTAACCTAATTTTTGAAAGGTCCTTAGAAACCTTGTAAGCATGGATGTCTACAAGGCAGTCCTAGGGAATGCATTGAGCGTATACCTGATCACATCCCGATTTTCGACCTTCTGTCCAATCGAATGCAAGCCATTCATAATATCTTGAATTCGGGAATGGAGTTAGGTGGTCGACTCATGTTCTTGAATTTTTAAGTTAAACAATTTATTTAAAAGTAGGTCCCATTTACATACCTTGGTGTCTGCGGGCCCATCATGAAGCTCGATGAGCTTATTCCACAAGTCCTTTGCGCTGATAAAGGGGCTGACGCGGTTGAGCTCCTCTTTAGATAGCTCACATTGTAGGATTTGTGTGGCCTTGGCATTTCATGGCATTTGTCCACTGATCGCAATCCAAGAATTCACCATCTCCATTTGTTGGAAGTGTGAATCCGGTTTGAATCACGATCCACATCTCTACTTGGGTTTTCAAGTAGCACTCCATCCGACCCTTCCAGTAACGGAAGTCATCTCCATTGTAAAACGGAGGTTGGGCAATGCTAAACCCTTCAAGATGGGTCATTTAAAAAAACCTTGCAAAAACACAAACGACAAGAAAAATAAGTTGCCAAGACTCTCATCTTAGATTAGTAGTGCGGGAGATAGGAACTTAACGAAATGAAAAAAATGATACGAGATGAAAATTAAAACGAATACAAAAAGAGAAACAAAAATCGATGCTAGATTGGTGGTTGCACCAAATCGTAGCGCCCCCACTCTGATACTAATTGTTGGATCGAAAAGTGCTAGAGGGGGGGGTGGATTTCTTTTCGTTCGTTCAATTACAAAACAAGTAAAAGAAATTGCACGGCGAAAAAGTAAAGAACACAAATTGGTTTTACTTGGTTCACAACCAACCGGTTGCTAATCCAAGTCCCTTACGATCCGAGATTGTGTACGGAGGGCAATGCACTAAAAATCTCCTCGTTGGAGGTAGGAGACAACAAATACAAGGAAACTCAAAAACTCGAGGATGAGGCAACAAGCCTACCTCACCTCATTTACGAAAAAGGCTCAGAAAGAAATGGAATACAAGTAATTTAAGTGACAACTAAGAAACAAATGATACCGACGATGAACTGATCTTGAGTTTGTTGTCGTGTCGTCGATGTTCCGACAGCGTTTCGACGTCGTAGAGGCATCGTAGAGAGGCGGCGTTGTGGGATCACTTTGTAAGCACTTTGGATGACCTAAAGGGGTGAAACCCCCATTCTTTTATAGCCTTGGAAGCTCCCCAACGTTCATTTCCAGCTCATGGTCAAAGAACCTCATCCCCTAAGATAAGTGGAGCTTATCTTGACTCACCTCGAGGTGGCCAATTTGACTGGTAGTCGACTGATGCCACCAGTAGTCGACTGACAATAGCTAGCAGTCGACTGCCAACTTGTTTACTCCACTGCAACAACAAGTTAGCTTGAAATGAAAACTATACAGGTGAATTTGACGGTCACTTACCGTCCGATCTCGATCTAGACCTTCCACGAGAAGTCTTAGTCAGATTGCTGCCTAAGGATGTCCCCGTACGGAAAACCCAACCTTACATTCACTCACACACAAGCTTACCTTAGGTCCTTTTGTGATTTGCAATTTTGCTTCAGGTCTCTACCTGGGTTCTTCGGCTCCCTTCAAAGTTCTCCCGGTGTCGCCCGACCACCATAGTTTTCTGACTCAGGATTCTCCGGGTGTCGCTGACCTTCAGCTCAGCTTAACCATTCTTGCACACTTGGTTCAGCTCATTAGGCAATAATATGACCCTAGCTTTGGGTCTTTACCATAATCAAAACCTAGATTCGATTATCTGGTGTCTACTGCACCAACATTTAGTTAATATGTTATTTGTATGTCTTCTTTAGTCCTTTGTGTCAATTATCGAGTGTATGATTATAACCTACAAGCTAAAGGGGGGATTTTGTATCTTGTTCTTTTTTTTAATATTTGTTGATACTGCTGTTACCTCTTTTCTGGGAATAAGGTAAGAATACTCGTGTGTAAGACACTATCCGAATCAAGTAGCCGGTTTGGCAGGGGAATCAGAGAAAAATGGTTCGGGCACGTCAGTCTGGGGCAATTGGAATGGGAGGATAGTTTAAGGCAGTTGGCACGGCGGGGCTATCGTGAAGATCATTTCGGTACGGGGCGGACAAGAATCGGCTCGGTCTAACAGGCCCAGAAATGGTTCCGTACGGGAAAAAGAGGAGTTGGTTCAGGCTATTGGGAAGAGCCTAAGGGCTACGCTACATGTGAGCGGAAGGTTTAGGTTAGTTTCGTCGAAGACAAGTGGCTGAAAGGGATGGGCTAGCATATTTCCCAAAATGTAGATAAGAAGTTGTTACGCAACAGGGGAGGGCCCCCACATGATATTCGGAGGAGCCTTCGCTCCTCGTGTCTGTAACAGAATAATTCTCCAGATGGGCAAGGTGGCCACGTGTACGATGAAGAAGGTTTGCGATGCAACAGCTGGCCAGAGGAAGAGGATAAAAGGGAGAAGCAGGGCAAGAGAAAGGGGATCCGTATTTTTCCAACAAGTAATAAACAAAGGCACATACGAAGGGGGGAGCAACCACATCGCCGGAGAAGGAGATCGAGAGAGTAGTGAGCTCCATTCTTCTGATATTTTCCTATGTATTTTTGGGCTAATTGTAAGAGGTTTTCTCCTCCACCTCCGGAAGTTCCTTCCGCGAAGGAGGAAGTTTATAGTGAAAGTGCTTTGGCACCGTAGCTCATGGAAGAGCTCACTCCCGTGGAGTAGGAATTGTAGGGAAGATGGTGGCCGACTAGAGGGGGTGAATAGCCTTTATGCGTATGGTGGAATTTTCTCGTCGATTGCTCGTCTACAAATTCGTTAGCGCAAGCGTAAGTATAAACAATAAAGATAAAACAATAACAAGAATACAAACGCTAACAAGGGATGTAACGTGGTTCATGGCCTCGCCGCTAATCCACGGTCCGATTCATCCCCGGTGAATCACTCCGCAACCAATCCAATATCGGTCTCTCCCTTTAGCCAATGCAAGGTGGAGGTAAACCCTTACAATAATGAGAACACTCCTTCTTTTACAATAGATGTGAAAGAAAACTAGGAGGAGTTTAACACTTGTGGAGCACTTGGATGGTAGTTTGGAGCATGAGCATTAGCCATCCAAAAGCCCACACCCTCTCTTTTTATAGAGAGGGTTGATTTCTTCTCATTCGGCCTCGAACATGTCGAGATCCCGACCGCTGTAGTTCAGAAGGATCGTGATGTATCCATCGTCGACCGACCTCAGAGTCAATCGCTCTGGCCATCGCTAGAGGTTTTGTGGCCCAAACCCTCTCAACTAGTCGACCATCGATCGCAATGAACGCCAATCCATGGCAATGATCGGCACATGAACTCACTCGTAACGGAGTCATAATCAATTGAGCAATGAGACGATCATGCCATGACATGGCAGTCCACTTATGTCAGGAAATCTCATCCGACACTTAGCCAATTGGCCAAGTTTCACCTAAGCGTACTACCCCATCCCGGGTTACATTCGCTCACTCTCATTCCTTGAAGTCCCTCGCCTTTGAAGTTGTCTTCGTCCGGCCACGTCCCTTGGATGCGCCAAGCGCATAGCTCTGCAGCGCCATCCTTCGCGTCTCGCCCTGAAGTCTACTTCCTTCGGCTTCACTCCAATCTCCTCGTCCGACGGTCCCTCGGATGCTCCAAGCGCACGGCTTCCGCAAAGCCATCCTTCACCGACTCAAGGACCGAGTCATGAGAGGTGAAAACTCACCAATGCTCCATGTGCGAATTACTAAGTCCTGCAAGACTCCAACGCACATATCAAATCCAATCAACTTAACTTAAACCCTTTTCCACACACATCAAAAGCATATCACAGGTTGATTGCACTAACAATCTCCCCCTTTTTGATGTGTGGCAATCCGTTTAAGTTAGGTAAACAAATAACAATAATCATAAGCAAGGAAAGCATATAAATAAAAACATGAGTATAACAACTCCTCCTTAAACATGCAACTCCCCCTTAAGACATGCTAAGCTTCCCTATTAGCATGATTAACTTAAACTTCCCTATTTCTCCCCCTTTGACACCATCAAAAACATTTTCCAAATGTCATAGTCCAAGGTATCAACTCTAAGGAGCAAAAACTACCAAAAACCAAACAAAATTCGTCATAGTACAACGATCATATCGATGGCATATGGCATAAGGAAATCAGGTTTTTTGGACGAAATTCAGAAATGCACTATAAATTCTAGAAAATTCAAAAATTTATGAAATTTTGAAAACACATTTATTTTAAAGTCCTTTATTAGTGAAAAATGAGTTTTCATAAAAATTACTTATATTTTCAATGATTTACCAAAAACCCAAAAGCTTCAAAAAACAACTAGTGTTTTGATCAAGTTTGTATCCATTTTAACACCTAGTTTTGTTTTAGATTGTTTCAAAACATGAAAGCACAGATTTTAAAGTAAGAAATGGTTTTGAAAACATATGAAATATCCAACCATGATATTTGGGCAATATGTCTATGAATTAAACATAAGTCTTCCCCATGATTAGTCTATTATTGCTAGTTTGATACTTAAAAATGACCATCTAAATGTCATAGGCATTAGTGAACCATTAGTATCATTCTATCATCTCACCCATGCTAAGTTTTCAATCAAGGTAGCCTATGGTGAGTGTGAGATGTATCCTAAAGGTATTTTGTATATACTTAACCTTTAATTTCATGCAATTCTACCCAAGGTTAAGTATCATCCTAACAACCCACATGATCATAAAAACATATATGCATTGATTTCACATTATGATCATGAAACAAGTGTATCACTAAAGTTGTAATCATGCATTTGGTATAAAATCATTGATAATAGATCAAGTAACTCCAACGTAGAGAGAGAAGCTCTCCCTTCTCTCTAGATTTTCTAGAGAGTGGGCGGTGGAGGTTGGCAAGGAGGGTAGGCAAGCTCGTTCTAGGGCTGGGTGGAGCTATGGTGCTGCCGAAGCCCTACTTGGCAGCTGACCGGGGCACTATGGACAAGGTTTGGCTTTAGGAGCTCACGGGAGGTGGCAAAGGGTGTGTCTGGGGTGCGTGTGGGGATCAAGAGAACGGGAGTTGTCTTAGTGTGAAGCAGCGACGCGCTATCAGCAGGAGTGCTAGTAGGGCATGGACTGCATGCAGGCTAGTGCAGCAGGAACTCTCCAGCGTCTTTCGCTCAGGCCTGTGTGGTGCGGGAGGTGAGCTGTTGAGTTTTTCTTGCTTACAATCCTGGTGTTGTGCTCTTCTCCGGTGATCAACGGAGCAGGACCAGCGGCTAGAGGAAGGGGAAGACAAGTACGTGGTGGTACGAGGTGGTAGGTGGAAACAGGGTCAGGTACTATCCTGCGCTGTTCTGGCGTGGGACTCGAGAAGGCGACTACCTTAATTGGGTTGTCCTTTGCGCGTGGTAAGCAGTTTCCGTCCCAAATGGGAAAGAGCAGAGTGGGCCAAACACAGAACACCAAGAGTGGCCAGGGGCAAGCTGACAGCAGGACTAATGCTGGTGTTGGCGATCAACAGAACATGGGGCCGGCCAAAGGTCTAATGGATAAAGGTAAACAGCCTGTGGAAGCTTCCGATGTGGCGGTGGAGGAGGGAGTCCAGGTCATTGGTGCACAGGAACAGATCATGCAAGAGGAGGTGGCAGTGGGGGGTCAAGAGCCTGCTGAGGTGGCGGTCAACAGAAACGCTGAGGTTGCAGCGGCGTTGATGTTGGCGAGCATGAAAGGCAGCAGGTGCGTGAGGGAAGGCTCTTGGCGAAATGCGCGTGGACAAATCTTTTTCGCGACAATCGGAAGGAGACGGCGGCCATGAAGCTGGATCAGTATGAGCCGACCGGAACAACTATTTAGATCGGATATGGTGATATTGACGTGGTTGAAAATGTGCTAGGCCCATGCTTAGTTGGCTGTTTTATGGGCAAACATCAAGGGCGACAAGGTGTGGAATTGGCGATTAAACGATGGGGTGTTCCGTGTAGTTTTTATCTACATGATCGGGGATGGGTGGTGTTCAAGTTTGATGCGGAGGAAGATCGAGAAAAGGTACTTATTGGTGGACCGTATTTCATATTTGGCACGCCGCTTTTCCTCAAAATAATGCCGCGGTGCTTCCTATTTGCGAAGGATGGACGACATGTGCCGGCGTGGGTTCAATTGCATGGATTACCGCCGGATTGTTGGACACATAGGGTGCTAAGCTGGATTGGTTCGGAGATCGAAGGGCCCTTATACACGGATAAGATGACACGGACGAGGGAGCGGATTTCGTTCGCTCGCATTCTAGTTGAGGTAGATTTGCAAGGGTCGAGAATTACAAGGATACCGGTGGAGCTACCGACAGGAGCCAAAGTAGAAGTTAGAGTTACGTATGAGGTTGTGCTTGACTATTGTGACATTTGTAGACGGTTGGGACACAAGACGGATAAATGTAAACCAATCACACAACCGACTGTCCAAGCACCAGAGCAAGCGGTGGACCCAACTCCAGTAATTGAGCATGCTCAGCAACTTCAGGATGCTCCCGGACTAGTTGCGCAGGGCGAGACGACCGCCAATGCGTCAGGCTCTGCGACGGCTAGGAAGGGACGTTCACGCTCAAGGAGCCGGCATCGTACTCGATCTAGACAGCGAGCAGGAGGTGTTCCAGTGCCTACTACGCAGCAATCAATGGAAGCCAACCAAGTGCAGCATGGTGGGCAGAACGTGCAACGCAGTGTGGACAGCAAAGTTTGTATGCCGCAGGCTTCTGCTGGAAATGGTTCTGCGTTCATTGCATCGGGCGGGCAGCAAGGAGGGTGCATGGTGGAGGTGGAGAGCAGCGCCGTTAGCCAAACTCTCGGGTCGGTGGACACGGATCAGCGAGCGCATGGAGAGGCTAGCAGGGAGGTAGTATCGGCAGAACAGATTGGAGAGCAAGCTTGGATTCCTGTGGTGCATCGCAAAGGAGACAATAGACGGGCGGGAGCAGCCCGAAAGCGGTGTACATGAAGATAGCATCATGGAATATCAAGGGCTTCCATAAGCCCCTGAAGCACGAAGGGGTACAACACCTCCTCAGGAGAAGGCGCATTCAAGTGATGGCTTTACTCGAGACCAAACTTGAGGTGGAGAGACTACATACCGGCAGCGATATTTTGGAGGTATGGATATGGTTCACAACTTTGAGGTTTCTAATCATGGTCGGATTCTAGTGCTATGGGACACACAGATGGTTACCTTGGACGTGCTGGAGGTGGAGCAGCAGATGATACATTGCCGTGTTACATGTGGAGTCACGCATCGATCCATCTTGGTCACCTTTGTCTATGGGTTGCATTCCAATGTGGTCAGCGCTTCAGAGGCTTGGTGAGACCATTCGGGAGGCATGGATTATCATGGGGGACTTCAACTTGGTGCTAGCTACAGGGGATCGAGTTGGAGGGCAGCCGGTAATAAATTATGAGATGAGGGACTTTTCACAGCTTGTACATATGCATGGGTTGGTGGATCTACACTCTATTGGGTGCCAACACACATGGACGAACGGTACTGTTTCGAGCAAGCTTGATAGAGTTTTGGTCAACTCACAATGGCTCTTGCAGGACTATGAGAGCTTGGTGGAATTCACACCGCCAGGGTGTTTATCGGATCATTCGTGTGCTATTGTCGCCACTTCGGCGAGGGAGCATGGGGGTAAAAGACCATTCAAGTTCTATAATATGTGGACCTTGCATGAAGGCTATCAAGCACTAGTGGAGGAAGCATGGGCAGCGCCTATACAGGGGTTTTCTCTGTTTGTGCTAAAGAAGAAGTTGAGCCGGCTTAAAGGGCAGTTGAGACAACTTGATCGGCAGAATTTTCATCATATTGCGGAGAAGGCCAAGAGGGCTGGTGAGGAACTTGAAGAAGCTCAGCGCAGGAAGTTGACAGGGACGGAAATGGGCAGTGCAGATGGGATTGGGCCGGAAGCTTTTGCTGCACTTCGTCGGCGTGCCACGCTGCTAGCAGATGCGGAGAAGATGTATTATCAGCAGCGTGCCAAGACGGCGTATATTAAGGGTAGTGATTGGTCCACAAAATTCTTTCATGATCTAGTAAAGAGGAACAACAAAAGAAATTCCATTGTCACAATAGCAAAGCAGTCAGGGGAGCAAACCTCAGGGTTGGATGAGGTTGCCAACGAATTTGTTTCTTATTATAGAGGCTTGCTGGGTGCTGATGAGCGGTGCGTGCCACTTGCTGGTGTTCACGTGGATTATGTGCAGGTTGGAAACGTGTTGGGCAGTGAGCAATCTCCGAAGCTGGAGCTTTCGGTGATGGAGAAGGAGATACGTGACGGCCTATTTGATATTGGAAAGGATAAAGCTCCCGGTCTGGATGGTTACAACTCCACTTTTTATCGGACTTCCTGGGAAACGATCAAGGCAGATTTTTGTACAGCAGTGCAGGAATTTTTCAGAACGGGTAGGCTGCTTAAGGAATGGAACCACACTGTCATTGTCTTGATTCCGAAGGCAGCCCACTCCCCGATGGTTAGTGATTATAGGCCTATATCGTGCTGCAGTGTATTCTATAAAGTTATAGCGAAGATCTTGGCAGGCCGGTTATCGTGTGTCATGGATTTCTTATTGGACGTAGCCCAATCAGCGTTTGTCCCTGGCCGGAACATAGCTGATAATATTCATTTGGCACAGGAATTGCTGCGGAAGTATGCTAGAAAGAGGATTTCTCCCAGATGTATGATTAAGGTTGATTTGCGGAAGGCGTTCGATACGGTGGATTGGGGTTTTCTGAGAGAGGCCTTACATGCCTATGGATTTCCACCTCGGTTTTGTTCTTGGATTTCACAGTGCATATCGATAGTTACATATTCAGTCGGTATCAATGGGGGCATGTATGGCTTTTTCAGTGGACGGCGAGGGTTGCAGCAAGGAGATCCCCTTTATCCGTTACTATTTGGCTTATGCTTGGAGGTATTCTCGAGGTGCATGAGGGCGGCAGCGCAGCAGACAGTGTTTCATTATCATCCGATGTGTGAGGGAGTACAGCTCACGCATTTGGCATATGCAGATGATTTGTTGATATTCGCGAGAGCAGATGCATCCTCCCTCAGGGTAGTCTCTCAGTGTCTGTCAGATTTTGGTGACATGGCGGGCTTAAGGGCTAATCCCCTTAAGTCCAGCATGTATATAGCTGGCGTGGATCCTCGGATGCGATTAGAGCTATTATAGATCACAGGGTTCCAGCAGGGGACCTTTCCATTTCGTTATCTGGGGGTTCCGATGGCGGCAGCGAAGTTACATATTGCAGATTATTCGCCACTTCTTGAGGCGGCCAGCACGAGAGTGGGCTCATGGCCGAAGCACACATTGTCATATGCGGGTAGATTAGAGCTTGTGCGGTCTGTCTTGCAGGGTATTGAGTGTTATTGGCTATCCATCCTTCCGGTTCCGTGCGGGGTGATAGATAAGCTTTATGGTATCTGCCGAGCTTTCGTTTGGACCACCAGTCATCCAGTGGCCTCTTAGAGATCCCTTTGCTTGCCGAAGGAAGAGGGAGGATATGGGCTTCGAGACTTGAGATCATGGAATTCTGCCCTGTTATGCCGTACACTGTGGAATATTCATAGCAAGGTGGATTCTCTATGGGTTCGTTGGGTTCATCACAGATATCTGCAGCATCAGGACATATGGACGTGGCGGCCAAAGCACGCGGATTCACCACTGATGAAGAGGTTGGGACTGCTCACTGAGCAGATCACCCAGCGTCTAGGCGACGTCTCGACTGCTGCTGACGCTCTTGGGCGTTGGTATGTGCTGCCTTGCACGCGCATGGGGGCGACGGCGGCATATGATTTCTTTCGTCCACGTGCAGAGAAGGTGCATTGGGCATCACATGTATGGAGGCCGCATATATTGCCCAAGCATAGGTTCGTGTATTGGCTCCTAGCAAGGGGCAAATTGAGGACGGCGGATGTTATTCCCTATGAGGAGCAGAAGGAGTGCTGCCTATGCAAGGCGGCATTGGAGACGAGCGAGCATCTTTTCTTCCGATGCACTTGGACTCGACGATTATGGGACCTAGTCCGAGATTGGCTATGCATCCGGCTACAGATCTTCAGTGTAGGCCGGCTTCTTAGAGCTTTTGGTGTAGAGTTGCGTGGGAAAGGAGTGGTGAGAAAGCGTAGAGACCTTGCCATCTCATGTATGATGTTTATGGTGTGGCAAGCTCGTAACAGATGTTGTTTTGAGGGTTGTGAGCCGTCGATTGAGAGGATTTTCCTCAAGATCCAAACTCATGTCTACCGCTTTGTAGACATCTAGTTTGTATACAGTTTTTCCATATATACATTTACCTTTCCCAAAAAAAAAAATTGATAATAGATCAAGTATCAACCAAAACATGATTTAAGCCCTTATTGCCCATGACTATGTGCCAAAAATCAAGATCATAAATCATGATTGCAAACAAGTATAAAAATTACATTAACTATCATGATTTAAGCATTATTATCAATTTATGGGCACATTATCATCACCCAACACTATACTAAGAATGTGTATCAACATACATAACACTAAGTGTTGAGCATGATTTAAACTATTTAAGGGTGCATTATCATCACACAACACTATTTCAAAAACTTAGTTCCGCCATCCTAAGTCAACCAAAAATAAAAGATATAGGTAAATTCTATATGGTTGACTATCCTAGGGTTTTCCTAACCCTTAAGATGGATTTAGGAACCCAAAACAAATTCTTTCCTATGGGGTTCACTAAAAACTCCTTAGGGATCCATTTTCTAGCTATTGTTTTATTTTTATCTTGACCCCTAGCAATTAAACATTTATAGGCCTTTTCATTTTTATTTTCCTTATATCCTAGGCCTTTCTTATTGAAGCTAGCCCTTTGGCTCCCTATAATCATATTAAGGGTGTTAGAGCCAATTGTAAATTTTTCTAGGGCTTTGGTCAAATGATCTACCTTTTCCCTTAACATTCTATTTTCCTCAATGCATGCATCATTAACATCAAGAGGCATATAGTCATGTGAGCATGCATCATCATTATTAACATTTAAACATGCTTGTTCTAATTTATTTTCTAGATCCTTAATTTGATCAAGCATGCTTTTGTTCTTTTTCTTGGCTCTGAATAAATCCTTAGTAAGACTAGAAATCATGGAAACTATTTTATGGGGTGAGAGATTTGTTACCATAGTCTCCATGTCTTCTTCTTCTTCGAATGAGGATGGTGAAGAAGCTCCCCCTTCACTAGAGCTCTCCTCACTTGAGCTTGATCTTTCTTGTTCGGAGGAGGAAGTGTCTAGGTCATCAAACGACATCAAAGCAAGGTTGGTGACAAAAGCATTTTCCTCTTTCGATGATGATGATGATGAAGAGGAGTCATCCCATGTCCTTGCCTTTAGTGCCTTGGCCTTCCCCTTTTCTTTGGCCTTCTTCTCTTCTTCCTTCTTCTTGCTTCCCTTCTTCTTCTTTTCTTCTTTTCTTCTTTCTTTCTCTTTTCTTCTTTGCTCTTGTTTAGGAGGGGACAATTATCCCTTATGTGTCCCTCTCCTTGGCAATTATAGCAAATTATCTTCCCCCTTGGTCTTCTTTTCTTATCATTAGATTTATTAAATTTAAAACCTTTTAATGTACGCCTTACCCTCCTTACCATATAAGCTTCTTCCGTTCTATCCATGGAGGAGGAGGAGGATGCTTCATCATGTTGGTGCAGGGGCACTAGATAATCGAACTTGTGTTTTGATTATGGCAAAGACACAAAGTTAAGTTTACATCGTTATCTCACGAGCTAAATCGAGTGTGCAGAAAAGTACTAAAGCTAGAGCTGAAGGCTAGCGACACCCGGAGGAAGCCGCAGTGGTCGGGCGACACTCGAGTGACTTCGGAGGGAGCCGAAGGAATCGAGTGGAAGGCCGGAAGCGAAAGTGACACAGTAAGAATCGAGGTAAGATTGTGTGAGTGAGAGATGGTAAGGTCGTGTCCTCTTCACGGGGACGATCGTAGGCGGCGATCCGACTAAGACTTCTTGTGGAAGGTCTAGGTCGAGATCGGATGGTTAGAAACCGTCGTATTTATCATTTTTCGAGCTAACCTCTCACTGCAGGGAAGTGGCCAGGCTGGCAGTCGACTGCTGGACATGGAGCAGTCGACTGATGCTCATCAGTCGACTGATGGGAGTCATCAGTCGACTGATGGCGACGAATCAGCCTTTGCACTAGGTCAAAATGGATAACATTTGACGCGGCCACTTCGTGATAAAATTTGGACAACTTCGTGATTTGTTTCGAAAAGAGAAGAGACATATTCAGAGGCCAAAATCTATAAAAGGAGGGGAGGATTCCATCTCCAAATTACATCAAGTTTATTCATCAAGTGCTCCTACAACGCCAATGCTCCAACACCGTCATAACGCTGACGCGACAACAAGCTTAGATCTTCTTCGTCGGCAACAGCATCTAGTAATATATTTTAATATTGTATTCATTGTTTTTATTCGTAACGAGGTGAGGTAGGCTTGTTGCCTCATCCTCGTACTTCCGGATTTTGTGATCGTTGTCTCCTACCTCCAACGAGGAGGAGACGTTATAGCGCTTTGCCCTCCATACGCGGTCTAGGACCGATAGGGCCTTGGAGTAGCAACCGTTGGGTTGTGAACCAAGTAAAATAAACGTGTCACTTTATTTTCCACTGTGCTTACTCGTTTACTTGTGTCTCAACGAACGAATTCGAACGAAAGATTTACGATCGCTATTCACCCCCCCCCCTCTAGCGACGCTTCTCGATCCAACACATCAGAGGAGGAGGAAGCCTCTATCTTCTTCTTCTTCCCCTTATTTGCTACTAGGGTTACTCCTCTTGATGGCTTGATACTTGATTCTTCAATTACTCCCTCAAGCCTTGTTTCGTGGAGCTCCATGGTTGAGAAGAACTCCTCCAAGGTGCTCACTTCTAGGTTCTTTGACATGTAGAAGGAGTCCACCATTGAGCTCCATTTCGATGACTGGGGAAAAGCATCGATTTCTTTCATAAGAATATCCCGGTTCGAAAGTCTTTCTCCTACACTTGTTAGCCCAATCAAAATTTCCTTAAATCGAGAATGTAGTGAGGTTACCTTTTCTACTTTTTCAAGTTTGATGTTCGTTAGTTGGGAGCGGAGGAGGTCTCTCCTTGCAAGCTTGGCCTCCGAGGTACCTTCATGAAGCTCTACTAGCTTCTCCCACATCTCCTTGGCACTTGCACATTCCCCTATCCTATTCACTTCTTGTTGGGGAAGTACATTGTAGAGATGGTGTTTGGCCTTCGAATTCGCCAAGTACTCCTCTCTTTGTCTTTTTGTCCATCTTGTCTTCTCCAATGGCTCCCCTTCTTCATTCCTAGGTATTTCGAAACCATTTTCCATTATTAATAGAATTTCGAAATCGGTTTCAAAAAATACCTCCATTCTCTTTTTCCACCAAGAGAATTCTCCTTCAAACTTCGGTGGATGAATGTTCGAGCCGACCATCTCTTGATATAGTGCTTGTGTTGGCGGTTAGTCCTCAACAAGCGTCTTGGCTCTGATACCACTTATAGGGAAGATGATGGTCGGCTAGAGGGGGGTGAATAGCCTTTATGCGTATGGTGGAATTTTCTCGTCGATTGTTCGTCTACAAATTCGTTAGCGCAAGCGGAAGTATAAACAATAAAGACAAAACAATAACAAGAATACAAACGCTAACAAGGGATGTAACATGGTTCACGGCGCAACTAATCCAATATCGGTCTCTCCCTTTAGCCAATGCAAGGTGGAGGTAAACCCTTACAACAATGAGAACACTCCTTCATTTACAATAGATGTGAAAGAAAACTAGAAGGAGTTTAACACTTGTGGAGCACTTGGATGGTAGTTTGGAGCATGAGCATTAGCCATCCAAAAGCCCACACCCTCTCTTTTTATAGAGAGGGCTGATTTCTTCCCGTTGGCCGCCATCAGTCGACTGCCGCCACTACAACGGCCTCCGAACACGTCAGATCCCGACCGTTATAGTTCAACGGAAACCTTGGCAGTCGACTGATGTATCCATTAGTCGACTGATGCCTTCGTAGTCGACTTCCCAGTTGGCTACGAGAAGTTCTATGCCCCAAACCCTCTCGACCAATCGACTGCTGCCATCAACAGTCGACTGATGGTCTTGGCAGTCGACTGTTGGCACATGAACCAGACTCGTATACCAGTCGAGTCATAATCGACTTGGAGAAATCGACTGCCATGACAAGGCAGTCGACTGATGTCGAGAAATCTCATCCGACACTTAGCCAATTGGCCAAGTTTCACCTAAGCGTACTACCCCGTCCTGGGTTACATTCGCTCACTCTCATTCCTTGAAGTCCCTCGCCTTTGAAGTTTTCTTCGTCCAGCCACGTCCCTCGGATGCACCAAGCACACGGCTCTGCAGCGCCATCCTTCGCGTCTCGCCCTGAAGTCTACTTCCTCCGGCTTCACTCCAATCTCCTCGTCTGGCGGTCCCTCGGATGCTCCAAGCGCACGACTTCCACAAAGCCATCCTACACCGACTCAAGGACCAAGTCATGAGAGGTGAAAACTCGCCAATGCTCCATGTGCGAATTACTAAGTCCTGCAAGACTCCAACGCACATATCAAATCCAATCATCCTAACTTAAACCCTTTGCCACACACATCAAAACCATATCATGGGTTGATTGCACTAACAGGAATCCTTATTCCAAACCACGTTACATCCTGTGTCTTTGTTCGTTGCTTGTGTTGGCGTGTGTTTCTTTTCTTCACATTTCATTTTACTGTTGCGGCCGGAGAGAACCCCCCAAGCTTCCTTTGTAGGGTCGATGTGTTGGCCGTCTAGAGGGGGGTGAATAGCCTTTGTCGTAGACGGTGGAATTCGTTCATTCGTTGCTCGTCTACAAAACTATTAGCGCAAGCGGAATATGCAAATACAAACAATTAAAGACAAAGCAAAGGAAGAATAAACACAAACGCTAACACCGCAATGTAACATGGTTCACGGCTGCGCCGCTAGTCCACGGTCTGATTCGTCCATGGTGAATCACTCCGCAAGCTTTCACTATTCTCTCCTTTGCACCAAGCTAGGTGGAGGTAACCTCTTTACAAGAATTCACTCCTCTTACAAATATGATGTAAATAAAACCAAGTAAAAGGATGGAAAAACTTTAGGGCACTTTGGGAGAGTTTAGAGCATGAACATTAGGCCCTCAAAGCCCCACACCCTTCCTATTTATAGAGGAAGAGGGTTTCTTCCCGTTGACATAGGACTAGTCGACTGATGCCCCTGATCACGACCGATCCTCAGGCAGCTTGCTCAATAACTGCTTCACATTGATTCCATCCATCGCGGCTTCCTACATCACGACCGATATTTCCATCACGATCGATGTTCGATCAATGAGTGCCGGGCGGACACTCCATTTTGTGCGAAACACTTGCGACTACCAATCGATACCTTCATCACCGACCGGGTGGTCTCGCGCTGATCATTCTATGGCAATCGACTGTTGGCACTTGAACCAGACTCGAACACTAGTCGAGTCACAGTCGACTTAGAGTAGACAACTACCATAACATGGTAGTCGACTGATGTCGGAAAATCTCATCCGACACTTAGCTAATTGGTCAAGTTCCACCTAAGAGCACTACCCCTTCCCGGGTTACATTCGCTCACTCTCATCCCTCGGAGTCCCTCGCCTTTGAAGTTATCTTCGTCCGGCCACATCCCTCGGATGCGCCAAGCACACGGCTTTGCAGTGCCATCCTTCGCGTCTCGCCCTGAAGTCTACTTCGTCCGGCTTCACTCCAAGCTCCTCGTCCGGCGGTCCCTCGGATGCTCCAAGCGCACAGCTTCCGTAAAGTCATCCTTCACTGACTCTAAGACTGAGTCATGAGATGTGAAACTCGCCAAGGCTCCATGTGCGAATTACTAAGTCCTGCAAGACTCCAACGCACATATCAAATCCAAACATTCTAACTTAAACCCTTTGCCACACACATCAAAACCATATCACGACAAGAGATTGCCCTAATAATCTCCTCCTTTTTTATGTGTGGCAATCCGTTTAAGTTAGGTAAACATTTGATAAAATAATAAGGTAAGAAAGCATGTAAATAAATATGATTATCAACTCTCCCCCTTAATACATGAAACTCCCCCTAAATACAATTCCCCCTTACTTAAACATATATATTTCTTCCCCTTTGACACCATCAAAAATATTAAACAAAGTTTATATAAGCATAGCATCAAGTTTAGAGGGAAACAAAAGACAAAACATGCCTTAAAATTGGATAAAAGAGGTTATTGGGCATGTTATCAGTCGATCAGTCGACTGGTTCAGACTACCAGTCGACTGGCACTCTGATTTCGGATTTTTTGATTTTCAGGGTGAATTTCATAAATGCATTAAAAATTCTACAAAATTTGAAAAATCATGAAATTTGGGGAATACATTTCTTTTAAGATCCTTTATCAGTGAAAAATAGTTTTTCAAGAAAAATCATTATATTTTCAAAGATTTGCCAAAAATCCAAAAGCTTCAAAAACAACTAGGTTTTTGATCAAGTTTGTATCAATTTCAACACCTAGTTTTGCTTTCAATTGTTTCAAAACATGAATACACAGATTTTAAAGTAAGAAATTGTTTTGAAAACATATGAAATATCCAACCATGATCTTTGGGCAATATGTCTATGAATTAAACATAAGTCTTCCCCATGATTGGTCTATTATTACTATTTTGATACTTTAAAAGATCATCTAAATGCCATAGGCATTAGTGGACCATTAGTATCATCCTATCATCTCACCCATGCTAAATTTTCAATCAAGGTAGCCTATGGTGAGTGTGAGATGTATCCTAAAGGTATTTGTATATACTTAACCTTCAATTTCATGCAATTCTACCCAAGGTTAAGTATCATCCTACCATCCCACATGATCATAAAAATATACATGAATTGATTTCATATTATGATCATGAAACACATGTATTCATCAATTTATAACCATGCATTAGGTATGAATTATGATAAAAAGTCAAGTATCACCCAAGGCAAGATTTAAACCCTAATGCCCATTACTATGTGCCAAATATCAAAATCATAAATCATGATTGCAAACATGTATAACAATTACATCAATTATCATGATTTAAGCATTATTATCAATTTATGGGCACTTTATCATCACCCAACACTATGCTAAAAATGTATAGGTCATGAGTATCACATAACACTAAGTGTTGAGCATGACTTAAACTATTTATGGGTGCATTATCATCACCCAACACTATTTCAAAAATTATGTCCCGCCATCCTAAGTCAACCAAAAACATGATATAGGTAAATTCCATATGGTTGACTATCCTAGGGTTTTCCTAACCCTTAAGAATGGATTTAGGAACCCAAAATAAATTCCTTCCTATGGGGTTCACTAAAAATTCCTTAGGGTTCCATTTTTTAGCTATTGTTTTCTTCTTATTTTGACCCCTAGCAATTAAGCATTTATAGGCCTTTTCATTTTTCTTTTCCTTATATCGTAGGCTGAAACTTACCCTTTGGCTCCCTATGATCATGTTAAGGGTGTTGGAGCCTATGGTGAATTTTTCTAGGGCCTCGGTTAAATGATCTACTTTCTCTCTTAAAGCCCTATTTTCCTCAATGCATGCATCATTAACATCAAAAGGCATATATTCATGTGAGCATGCATCATTAAGGCTAGAAGAATATTATCATTAATATTTGAACATGCTTGTTCTAATTTTTCTTCTAAATCCTTAATTTGAGCTAGCATGCATTTATTTTTCTTTTTAGCCCTAAATAATTCCTTAGTAAGGCTAGAAATCATTGACATAATTTTCTTGGGAGGTAGATTCATTACCTCACTTACCAAATCCTCTTGCGATAATGAGGATGTAGAAGAAGCTCCCCCTTCACTTGAGCTTGCTTCTTCATTTTCGGAGGAGGAGGAGTCTAGGTCATCAAATGTCATCAAAGCAAGGTTTGTGACAAATGTGTTTTCTTCCTCCGATGATGATGATGAGGAGGAAGGGTCATCCCAAGTTCTTGCTTTTAGTTCCTTGGCCTTCCCCTTTTCTTTGGCCTTCTTCTCCTCTTCCTTCTTCTTCTTGCTCCCCTTCTTCTTCTTTTCTTCTTTCTTTCTCCTCTCCTCTCTGCTATTGTTCAAGAGGGGACAATTGTCCCTTATGTGTCCCTCTCCTTGGAAATTATAGCAAATCACCTTCCCCCTTGGTCTTCTTCTCCTATCATTAGATTTATTAATTTTAAAAATTTTCAAAGCACGCCTTACCTTCCTTACCATGTATGCTTCTTCTGTGCTATCCATGGAGGAAGAGGAGGATGCTTCGTCGGAGGAGGAGGGAGTCTCCATCTTCTTCTTTCCTTTGTTGGCCATCAAGGCTACTCCTCTTGAAGGTTGAAGTCTTGGCTCTTCTACTACTTCTTTGAGCCTTATTTTGTGGAGCTCCATGGTTGAGAAAAATTCCTCCAAGGTGCTAACTTCTAGGTTCTTGGAGATGTAGAAGGAATCCACCATAGAACTCCATCTTGAGGACCGTGGAAAGGCATCTATAGCCTTCATTACCATATCCCGGTTGGAGAGCTTTTCCCCTACACTTGTCAAACCGGTTAGAATTTCCTTAAACCTAGAGTGTAGGGATTTTACCTTTTCTCCCTTTTCGAGTTTGATATTGGATAATTGGGAGCGAAGGACATCTCTCCTTGCTAGCTTGGCCTCGGATGTGCCTTCATGAATCTCTATGAGTTTCTCCCACATCTCCATGGCACTAGCACACTCTCCTATCCGGGTGACTTCTTGTTGGAAGAGTACATTATAGAGGTGATGTTTGGCTTTTGAGTTTGCTAAGTACTCTTCCCTTTGCCTCTTGCTCCACCTTGATTTTTCCAATGGCTCCCCTTCTTCATCCCTAGGCATCTCGAAATCGTTTTCCATAATTAATAAAATTTCGAAGTCGGTTTCGAAGAATACCTCCATTCTCTTTTTCCACCAAGAGAATTCGCCTTCAAATTTCGGTGGGTGAATGTTTGAGTCGGCCATCCTTGATTGTGCTTGTGTCAGTGGTTAGTCCTCGACAAGCTCCTTGGCTCTGATACCACTTGTAGGGTCGATGTGTTGGTCGGCTAGAGGGGGTGAATAGCCTTTGTCATAGACGGTGGAATTCATTCGTTCGTTGCTCGTCTACAAAACTATTAGCGCAAGCGAAATATGCAAATACAAATAATTAAAGACAAAGCAAAGGAAGAATAAACACAAACGCTAACACCGTAATGTAACGTGGTTCACAGCTGCCCCGCTAGTCCATGGTCTGATTCGTCCACGGTGAATCACACTGCAAGCTTCCACTATTCTCTCCTTTGCACCAAGCTAGGTGGAGGTAACCTCTTTACAAGAATTCACTCCTCTTACAAATATGATGTAAATAAAACCAAGTAAGAGGATGGAAAAACTTTAGGGAACTTTGGGAGAGTTTAGATCATGAACATTAGGCCCCCAAAGCCCCACACCCTTCCTCTTTATAGAGGAAGAGGGTTCTGTTGACACAGGACCAGTCGACTGATCCTGTAGTTGTTGCTCAATAATGGCTGCTTTCCACATTGGATTCCATCCAACGGCTTCCACATCAGTCGACTGATATTGCCATCAGTCGACTGATGCTCCGATCAGTCGAGTGTCGGAAGCAGACACTCCATTCTGTGCCTGAAACACTTGCGACCAGTCGACTGATGCCTTCATCAATTGACTGGTGGTCTCGCAGTCGACTGTCATTCCATGGTAGTCGACTGTTGGCACTTGAACCAGACTCGAACACTAGTCGAGTCACAGTCGACTTAGAGTAGTCGACTACCATAACATGGTAGTCAACTGATGTCGGGAAATCCCATCCGACACTTAGCCAATTAGTCATAAGAGCACTACCCCTTTCCGGGTTACATTCGCTCACTCTCATCCCTCAGAGTCCTTCACCTTTGAAGTTATCTTCGTTCGGTCACGTCCCTCGGATGTGCCAAGCGCACGGCTCTGCAGCGCCATCCTTCGCGTCTCGCCCTGAAGTCTACTTCCTCTGGCTTCACTCCAAGCTCCTCGTCTGACGGTCCCTCGGATGCTCCAAGCGCACGGCTTCTACAAAGCCATCCTTCACCGACTCAAAGACCGAGTCATGAGATGTGAAACTCGCCAAGGCTCCATATGCGAATTACTAAGTCTTGCAAGACTCCAACACACATATCGAATCCAAACATCCTAACTTAAACCCTTTGCCACACACATCAAAACTATATCACGGCAAGAGATTGCCCTAACATCCTTCGTGCCCCACTGCGTTGAAAGGAAGCCTGTAAACCTTCTTCCCCGTGACCGCATCAGTTGGCATCGTCTGTGGGAAAATCTGAGTAAGACATAGAGATGCAGCCAGAGGAAATACAACACCCGGCAGCCTCCGCTGTCACTCCCTGGGAGCATGCCGAGTCGAAAATCAAACGGACGGCATCTCCCCTGTACGTGGCAATATTTCGGGTTAATACAAGGCCCTTAGGCCCACAACAACAACATAATATAACATACTAATAGCAGCGGAAATGAAAAACCACATACCCACAACATAGATAACAAAACATGCAAGTGTACACCACCTGACAAGTCCACAGTAATAAAACCGTAAATAAAACAACGACATCACGACAAAGTCCATAACAAAACAAGGGTCCATGACATAAGACCAAAGTCCATAACACATAAACAAGTCCAAGCCATAAGAGAGAAAAACAAAATGAACTCCTCGGGAGACATCGGAAAATAGAGATGGGATGGATCGGTCGGCGCAGCTCCAAGTCATCACAAAGGCGTCTACCTGTTACCTGGGCGACAGAAAAACCCAGGGTTGGAGGTGGTGAGTAATGTTGGGGATCGATTGGCCGGCTAGAGGGGGGTGAATAGCCCTCTTACGATGGATGTCGGAATTCTCTCGTTTGTTTGCTCGTCTACACAATCGTTAGCGCAAGCGGAAGCATAAACAATAAAGACAAAGCAATAAATGAAAATACAAATGCTAACAAAGAAGATGTAATGTGGTTCACGGCTACACCGCTAATCCACGATCCTGATTCATCCGAGATGAATCACTCCTTCAAAGCCAATCACTATTGGTCTCTCCTTTGCACCAAGCTAGGTGGAGGTAACCTTTACAAATCAAGCACACTCCTAATTTTACAATAGATGTGAAAGAAAGCTAAGAGAAGGAGTTTGAATCTTATGGAGCACTTGGATGGTCGTTTAGAACTTGAGCATTAACCTCCCAAAGCTCCACACCTTCTCTTTTTATAGAGAGGGCTGATTTCTTCCCGTTGGCCGCCACCAGTCGACTGCTACCCTTGGCAGTCGACTGCCGTCACTCCAACGACCTCCGAACACGTCGGATCCCGACCGTTGTAGTCCAACGGAACACTTGGCAGTCGACTGATGGACCTCACCAGTCGACTGCTGCCTCCGTAGTCGACTACCCAGTCGGCTACGAGCGGTTCTGTGCCCGCGACATCCTGCGGCGGTCACTGGGCATAAACCCCATCGATCGGATACTCGAACATATTCGACTCGAAGGCGATCGCCATTACATGGCGATCGGAACTTAACATAAGTTTGAGCTTCCGACGGTCGGGTAAACCTTAACCCTTGCGGTCAAGTCTCCGACACTCAGCCATTCGGCCAAGTTCACCTAATGAGCTACTTACATTTCACTCATTCTCTCATCTCACTCGAAGTCCCTTGCCGAAGCTCTCTTCGTTCGCGGCCACGTCCCTCGGCAGCATCAGGCGCACGACTCTGCAATGCTCCTTCGCGTCACTTGCCTCCGAAGTCTACTTCCTTGGCTTCACTTCAAGTCATCTCGTCCGGCGGTCCCTCGGATGCTCCAAGCGCACGGCTTCCGCAAAGTCATCCTTCACCGACTCAAAGACCGAGGTTGTGAGGGTGAACCCGCCAAGGCTCCATGTGCGAATTACTAAGTCCTGCAAGACTCCAACGCACATATCAAATAACAATATCATCCTAACTTAAACCCTTTGTCACACACATCAAAACCTTATCATGGCAAGAGATTGCCCTAACAATCTCCCCCTTTTTGATGTGTGGCAATCCGTTTAAGTTAGGTAAAAACATTTGATGAAAATTCTAAGGTAAAAAGGCATGTAAACATAAACATGATATAGCAACATGCAACTCCCCCTTAATCCATGAAACTCCCCATACAAATTTTCAAATTTTCTCCCCCTATCATAATTTACTTAAACATAATTACTTCTCCCCCTTTGACACCATCAAAAAGATTAACACTAAGTTATAAATCCATGGCATCAAGTTAAATAGAAGAAAAATACCAAAAACATGATTAAAATATTAAATCAGAAAATATTGGGCTGTTTTTCAGGTGAGCAGTCGACTGCTATTAGTATGGCAATCGACTGGCACAATGGATTCCGAAATTCTGATTTTCTAGGCGAATTTCAGAAATGCATTAAAAATTCCAGAAAATTCGAAAAATCATGAAATTTGAGGAACATATTTCTTTTAAGTATATCTATTAATGAAAAATATGTTTTCATGAAAATTCATTAGATTTTCTTGTTTTTTCCAAAAATCTAAAAGCTTTAAAAACCACTAGGTTTTTGATCATTCTAGTATCAAGTTAACTACCTAGTTTTGCATCCAATTGTTTCAAAACATGAATACATAGATTTTAGGGTAAGAAATTGTTTTGAAAACATATGAAATATCCAACCATGATCTTTGGGCAATATGTCTATGAATTAAACATAAGTCTTCCCCATGATTGGTCTATTATTGCTATTTTGATACTTTAAATGACCATCTAAATGCCATAGGCATTAGTGGACATTTGTATCATCCTAACATCTCACTCATGCTAAGTTTTCAATCAAGGTAGCCTATGGTGAGTGTGAGATGCATCCTAGGGGGTATTTGTATATGCTTAACCATTATATTCATGCAATTCTATCAAGGTTAAGTATCAACCTAATAATCCTCATGATCATAAAGGCATATATGAATGAATTCTACATTATGATCATGAAACTCATATATTCATCAAATAATAATCATGCATTAGGTATTATATGATGATAATAAATAAAGTATCACCTAAAGCATGATTCAAACCTATTTCCCATGATTATGTGCCAAATATCAATATCATAAATCATGATTGCAAACATGTGTAACAATTACATTGATTATCATGATTTAAGCATTATTAACTATTTATAGGCACGTTATCATCACCTAACACTATTTAAAAAATGTTGTCCCGCCATCCTAACTCAACCAAAATATGATATAGGTCAATTCCATATGGTTGACTACCCTAGGGGTTTTCTAACCCTTAAGGATGGATTTTGGAACCCAAAATAAGTTCTTTCCTATTGGGTTAACAAGATACTCCTTGGGGATCCATTTCCTAGCAATTACTTTCTTCTTATCTTGTCCCCTAGCAATTAGGCATTTGTAGGCCTTTTCATTTTTCTTTTCTTTATAACCTAGGCCTTTCTTATTAAAACTTGTCCTTTGGCTCCCAATTATCATATTCAATGTGTTGGAGCCAATTGTGAATTTTTCTAGGGCTTTTGTTAAATAGTATACCTTTTCCCTTAAGGCCCTATTTTCATTTATACATGCATCACTAACATCTAATGGCACATAAAGATCATGTGAGCATGTATCATTTAAGCTAGAAGAAATATTATCATTTAAGCATGCATTTTCTAGCTTATTTTCCAATGCCTTAATTTGATTAAGCATGCTTTTATTTTTCTTTTTCATTCCAAATAAGTCCTTAGTCAAACTAGAAATTATGGAAACTATTTTCTTAGGAGAGGCATTCGTTACCATAGTTTCCATATCCTCTTCTTCTTCTTCGGATGAGGAGGATGTAGAAGCTCCCCCTTCACTTGAGCTCTCTCCTCTTGAGCTTGACCCTTCATTTTCGGAGGAAGAGCAATCCAAGTCATCAAAGGCCATCAAGGCCAAATTGGTGACAAAGGCATTCTCCTCATCCGATGATGATGAGGAGGATGAGGATGGGTCATCCCAAGTCCTTGCCTTTAGAGCTTTGGTCTTCCCCTTTTCTTTTGTCTTCTTCTCCTCTTCCTTCTTTTTCTTGCTCCCCTTTTTCTTCTTCTTTTCTTCTTTCTTTTTCTTCTCTTCCTTGCTCTTGTTTAGGAGGGGACAATTATCTCTTATGTGCCCCTCTCCTTGGCAATTGTAGCATATGACCTTCCCCCTTTGTCTTCTATTCCTATCATTTGATTTATGAAAATGAAAACCTTTTAAAGCACGTCTTACCCTCCTTACCATATAGGCTTCTTCGGTGCTATCCATGGAGGAGGAGGAAGACGCTTCGTCATCGGAGGAGGAGGAGATCTCTATCTTCTTCTTCCCCTTATTTGCCAATAATGCTACTCCCCTTGAAGGTTGTATTTTTGTCTCTTCTTGTATTCCTTCAAGCCTAGATTCATGTAATTCTATAGTGGAGAAAAATTCATCTAGAGTACTTACCTCTAGATTCTTTGAAATGTAAAATGAGTCCACCATTGAACTCCACTTGGATGATCGGGGGAAAGCATCTATGGCCTTCATTATCATATCGCGATTGGAGAGCCTTTCTCCTACACTTGTTAGTCCAATTAAAATTTCTTTGAATCTAGAATGCAAAGAAGTTACCTTTTCTCCCTTTTCTAATTTAATGTTGGATAGTTGGGAGCGAAGGAGATCTCTCCTTGCTAGCTTTGCCTCGGATGTGCCTTCATGAAGCTCAACTAGCTTCTCCCACATCTCCTTGGCACTTAGGCATTCTCCTATTCGGTTGATTTCTTGTTGGGGGAGCACATTGAAGAGATGATGCTTGGCTTTTGAATTTGCAAGGTGCTCTTCCCTTTGCCTTTTGGTCCACCTAGATTTCTCTATTGGCTTCCCCTCTTCATCCCTAGGCAAAACGAAACCGGATTCCATTGTAATCATAATATCAAAATCCGTTTCGAAAAATACCTCCATTCGCTTCTTCCACCAAGCGAATTCTCCTTCAAATTTCGGAGGATGGATGTTGGAGCCGGCCATTTTGAAAGTTGCTTGTTGTGGCAGTTAGTCCTTGACAAGCTTTCCTTGGCTCTGATACCACTTGTTGGGGATCGATTGGCCGGCTAGAGGGGGGTGAATAGCCCTCTTATGATGGATGTCGGAATTCTCTCGTTCGTTTGCTCGTCTACACAATCGTTAGCGCAAGCGGAAGCATAAACAATAAAGACAAAGCAATAAACGAAAATACAAACGCTAACAAAGAAGATGTAACGTGGTTCACGGCTACACCACTAATCCACGATCCTGATTCGTCCGAGGTGAATCACTCCTTCAAAGCCAATCACTATTGGTCTCTCCTTTGCACCAAGCTAGGTGGAGGTAACCTTTACAAATCAAGCACACTCCTTCTTTTACAATAGATGTGAAAGAAAGCTAAGAGAAGGAGTTTGAATCTTGTGGAGCACTTGGATGGTCGTTTAGAACTTGAGCATTAACCTCCCAAAGCTCCACACCCTCTCTTTTTATAGAGAGGGATGATTTCCTCCCGTTGGCCGCCACGATCATTCGCCCTTAGCGATCATTGCCGCCACTCAGCGGCCTTCCGAACACGTCGGATCTCGACCGTTGTAGTCCTACGGAACACTTGGCGGTCGACTGATGGACCTCACTAGTCATTTCTTTGCCTCCGTAATCGGCCTGATCGGCTCTGGATTGTACTGCGACATCCTCTGGCGATCGCCATTCTATGGCGATCATTGCTGGGCATAAACCCATCGATCGGATACGATCGAACACACTCGACTCGGAAGCGATCATTGCCATTACATAGCGATCGGTAGTGCCGTGAAACTCAAACTTAACATAAGTTTGAGCTTCCGGCGGTCGGGTAAACCTTAACCCTTGCGGTCAAGTCTCCGACACTCAGCCATTCGGCCAAGTTCACCTAATGAGCTACTTACATTTCACTCATTCTCTCATCTCACTCGAAGTCCCTCGCCGAAGCTCTCTTCGTTCGCGGCCACGTCCCTCGACAGCATCAGGCGCACGGCTCTACAATGCTCCTTCGCATCACTTGCCTCCGAAGTCTGCTTCCTTGGCTTCACTTCAAGTCATCTCGTCCGGCGGTCCCTCGGATGCTCCAAGCGCACGGCTTCCGCAAAGTCATCCTTCACCGACTCAAAGACCGAGGTTGTGAGGGTGAACCCGCCAAGGCTCCATGTGCGAATTACTAAGTCCTGCAAGACTCCAACGCACATATCAAATAACAATATCATCCTAACTTAAACCCTTTGCCACACACATCAAATCCTTATCATGGCAAGAGATTGCCCTAACAAGTAAAACTCAACAGGTAATCAGAGAAAATATGTAAATATATGTATCAATATTACATGTCATTCAACAGTCTAAATCTACTCGAACAACGGGTATACATCAGTATAAAAGGTATATATGCATGCATACACTAAATAAACTAAACAACAACGATGCTGACATATCTGACCGTCAGCTACTCTATCCTGATCCAACCTGGCATATAACCACATCATAGGGTATAAAAGAACTTGACCGTCGACTACCTGTCATTCCATGGTAGTCGACTGCTGCCACCTTTACGAGTCGGATGGTTTTGTTCCACAACTGCCGCTCCTTGCGACCAAGAATCCGTACTGGAGTCTCCTCATAAGTCACATTCGCCTGGAGTGGAATCGGAACTTTTTTCAGAACATGGTCAGATCGCGGCAGGTATTTCCTTAGCATAGATACATGGAATACATTGTGAACACCCGCAAGTGGCGGAGGTAAAGCCAACCGATAAGCTACATCTCCAATCCGCTCTAATATCTCAAATGGACCAATGTAACGTGGAGCTAATTTCCCTTTTAGCCCAAATCTCTTGACTCCTTTGGTGGGTGACACTCGTAAGAATACATGGTCCCCAACTGAGAATTCCAGAGGCCTTCGCCTCCGGTCCGCATAACTCTTCTGCCGATCCTGTGCCTCAGATAACCGTCGTCTGATCACTCGTACCAACTCTGCATCATGTTAGATACTCTGAGGCCCCTATATCTGTCGTTCCCCAACTTCTTCCCATAACATAGGAGATCTGCAAGGTCTACCATATAATGCCTTGAAAGGAGCCATCTAGATAGAAGAGTGGTAGCTGTTGTTGTAGGCAAACTCCACTAAAGGAATGTGATCCTCCCAACTGCCACCGAAATCCATGACGCAAGATCTCAATAGATCCTCCAGAGTCTGAATGGTACGTTCGGACTGTCCGTCTGTCTGCGGATGAAAGGTTGTACTGAGTCGAAGCTCTGTGCCCATGGCCTGCTGCAGACTCTGCCAGAATCGTGAAGTAAATCGCGGATCTCTATCAGATATGATACTCAATGGTACTCTATGTAATCTGATGATCTCTCGACAGTACAATTCCGCTAGACAATCCAATGAGTCCGTCTCACGTATCGGAAGGAAGTGAGCGGATTTGGTTAATCGATCCACGATCACCCAAATCGCAGTATGTCCTTTACGGGTTCTGGGTAATCCCGTAATGAAGTCCATCGTTATATTTTCCCACTTCCATTCCGGGATCAGAATTTCCTGAAGTAAGCCAGCAGGTTTCTGATGTTCAGCCTTCACTTGCTGGCATACTAGACATCGTGCAACAAAATCTGCAATATCCCGTTTCATACCGTTCCACGAGTATAATTGCTTCAAATCTCGGTACATCTGAGTACCACCAGGATGTATAGCAAATCTCGACTGATGTGCTTCCTGTAGCAATTCTTCCTTAACTGGGTGTGTGTCCGGAACACATAGTCGTCCTCAGAAACGAAGTACACCACTCTCGTCACTCGAGAAATCCGTCTAACGCTCTGAGTCTATCGTGCTACTCAAGAACTGCAGATGTTGATCACTGACTTGTGCTTCCTTGATCCTCTCAGCAATAGCGGACTGGGCAACCATAGCAACTAATATTCCCCGGGATGTTTGACCATGTTCAGACAATCCCAACTCTGAGAACTGCCGAACTAGATCAGTAACCACTGTCAGATGACTGGCCATAACTCCACGAGACTTTCTGCTCAGCGCATCTGCTACCATATTAGCCTTTCCCGGATGATACTGGATTGTGCAGTCGTAATCTTTCAGATATTCCATCTACCATCTTTGTCTCAGATTCAGCTCTTTCTGTGTGAACAGATACTTCAGACTTTTATGGTCTGTGTAGATCTCAAAGATAATCCCATACAAGTAGTGCCTCCATATCTTCAATGCGAAAATAATGGCGGCTAACTCCAGATCGTGCACTGGGTAATTTCTCTCGTCATCTTTTAGTTGACGGGAGGCATAAGATACCACACGGTTGGGATCGCATCGTAATCGCCCCAACCCTTGGATAGAAGCATCCGTATAGAGAACCATCCCATCAACACCAGAAAAAATCACTAAGATTGGTGCAGAAACTAGTCGTCGCTTAAGCTCCTAGAAGCTAGTTTCACAGGCCTCTGACCAAGTGAACTTGACCCCTTTCCGAGTCAGGAGAGTGAGTGGCATGGCGATACTCGAGAATCCCTCCATGAATCTCCGATAATACCCGGCCAGACCAAGGAAAATACGAACCTCCTGAACTGATTTTGGCTGCTCCCAACTGGTAATCGCCTCAATCTTCTGGGGATCTACAGAAATACCTCTGTTGGACACCACATGTTCAAGAAAACCCACTGAGGATAACCAGAACGCACACTTACTAAACTTGGCATACAACTGTTCCTATCGCAACGTCTCTAATACTATCCGCAGATGTTGTTCATGCTCCTCCTCTGATCGAGAATAAATCAATATATCATCGATGAACACTATCACGAACTGATCTATATACCTCAGGAATACCCGGTTCATTAAGTCCATAAATGCAGCTGGGGCATTCGTGAGACTGAAAGGCATCACTAGAAACTCGTAATGCCCATAACGGGTGCGAAAAGCTATTTTCTGAACATCCTCATCTCTTATCCGAAGATGATGATATCCTGAGCGCAGATCAATTTTAGAATACACACATGTATCCTTAAGCTAATCGAATAAATCTTCTATCCTCGGCAGTGGATATTTGTTTTTAACTGTGACTGCATTCAGTTGTCGATAGTCAATACATAACCGCAATGATCCATCCTTTTTTTTTTACAAAGAGTATCGGTGCTCCCCATGGTGAAACACTAGGGCGGATGAATCCATTATCCAGCAACTCCTGCAGTTGAACTTTAAGTTCATTCAGCTCCTTTGGCGCCATCCGATAAGGAGGTTTCGATATAGGTGCAGTTCCTAGAATCACCTCTATCGCAAATTCCACTTGCCTAGGAGGTGGCAAGCCTGGAAGTTCATCTGGAAATACATCTGGATACTCCCGGACTACTCGCACATCAGAGAGAGGTGGTAGTCCTTCGTTCTCAACTTTGACTAGAGATAATAAATAACCCTGACAACCCTGGGCCAATAGCTTCTGAGCCTGTAAAGCCGATATAATAGATAATCCATTATCTCTAGTACCAACAAATTCCCAAGCTGGTTGATCTGGTGGTCGGAAAGTCACCACTCTTGCTCTACAATCCACTGTAGTGTGATAAGCGGCCAACCAGTCCATACCAAGAATAATATCGAACTCTATCATTTCCAACACCTGGAGGTCCACTATAAGGATATGCCCATCAAAGTCTAATGGGCAACCCTTGATTTCTTGGTGGCTAGTCAGCACCTCTCTCGATGGCAAGGATACTGCTAACCCACAAGAACGAACCATTGGGATTCTTCCAACTCTACCCAAAAATACTCTAGATACGAATGAATGAGAACTATCGGTATCAATCAAAGTATCAGCGTATATAGAATAAACTGAAACCATACCGCGTGTGATTGATCCCTCAGCCCACTGTGCCTCATCTCTGGTGATGGCAAAAACTCGTCCAGTCTCGATAATCATCGGTTGCATCCCCGACGAAGAAGTAGTGTGCCTCCACTCCGGCTGGATCTGGCTCTATGGTACTGGGGGCTGAGTTGCTGGTGCAGACATAAGATATCCCTGAGAGTTAGCTGGTAAGAACTGTTGTGGTGCAGATACTCCTGGATAGTAGATCATCGGAGATGCAGGATACTGGATCACTGTCGGCATCACTGTAGGGGCACCTCCCTGCATCTGATACAACTGTGCTGGTGGAGGTACTTGCTGCCTCTGTCCATAAGTTTGAGTCCAGCAGTCTTTGCCCTCTGCTGCCATTCTTTGGGTAGACTTCTTCCCTTGTTGGGTATCAGGAAACTCCAACTGTGCTTTCAGTGTACAATCACGACTAGTATGACCCTGTTGTTTGCAATAATAGCAAACCGGCTGCTCCAAAGGACACTCTGATACTCTGTGGCTTTCAGATCCATATTTATAGCATCCATTCCTGCTTCGGCCCTTACAGCTACTCTGAGACCCTCCAGAATACTCTGATGCTGGACGCTTCCCCTTCTGCGATCTAGTTGACCCTTCTGCAGCACCTCGCGTAGTTCCTTTTTGCTCCCCTTTCTTCTGAGTCCCCTGAGATGAACCCTGGTTCTGCTGCTTGCCCTTAGTCATCTGCTTCTCGATATCTTTCTCCTTGGAAATTTGCTAGGAAGTCATCTCGACGAAGAGGGCGCGGTCCAATGCCTCTCTGTATGAGGTAATGATAGATCCTGACATCCGGCTTCATATATAGGTAGCAAGACCCTGAGTGAACTGGTACATCCGATCTGCATCCTGTGCTACTAGGTGAGAATAGAACTCTGACAGTCTGGTAAACTCTGCGTTGTACTCCATAACAGAACGATCACCTTGCTTGAGCTCGAAATTCTTGTGACGCGTCTTGTGAAAAGCAGAAGAGAAATCTCTTGAGCGTCTCGAAAGCTGGCCCAAGTAATCCCACGCTCCCCGAGTAGAGTCTTCTGCAATTTCCACCAAGTGATAGCCTGATCTCTGAGATGATATGCAGCAAGGCCCACCTTCTCCACATCTGTACAGTTCGTGTACTCGAAGGTGTCTTCGATATTTTCCAGCCAAGACCGGGCAATCCATGGGTCGGACTCCCCTCGGAACAAGGTGAACTTTTCCTTGGCCGATCGTGCTAACACGAGTATCCGTGCCTTATCATTTAGCCAACTGGACTCTGCAGGCTATGGCATAGTCTGTGGTACATCCGGATTCTGAGGCTCCGAATCACCAATAGGGGAAAGCTGAGGCTGTTCCCGAATAAAGGGCTCAGTAGTAGCAGCCTCCTGTCCCTCAGCTCCGACAAATCGCCTTGATGGACGACCTCTACTACGAGCCCGCATAGGTGCCATAACCTTTGACGATATACACCTGTTGAACAAATTTAGATAAGTAACAATCTGAAATATGGGTTATTAGAAATACTCACTTCGTGCTGCCTGGAGCTTATGCCGCCGTCAATCCCATCTCACAAAAACCAAATCCGAAAAATATACCGACTCCCGAGAATCCAAGACTCAAAACAAAAATCATTGTATGACATCACAGAACCTTCGGCTCTGATACCACTAAAGTTGTCACGCCCCGGGAGCATGCCAAGTCGAAAATCAAACGGACGACATCTCCCCTGTACGTGGCAACATTTTGGGTTAATACAAGGTCCGTAGGCCCACGACAACAACATAATATAACATACTAATAGCAGCGGAAATGAAAAACCACATACCCACAACATAGATAACAAAACATGCAGGTGTACACCACCTGACAAGTCCACAGTAATAAAACCGTAAATAAAACAACGACATCACGACAAAGTCCATAACAAAACAAGGGTCCATGACATAGGACCAAAGTCCATAACACATAAACAAGTCCAAGCCATAAGAGAGAAAAACAAAATGAACTCCTCGGGAGACATCAGAAAATGGAGATGGGATGGATCGGTCGGCGCAGCTCCAAGCCATCACAAAGGCGTCTACCTGTTACCTGGGCGACAGAAAAACCCAGGGTCGGAGGTGGTGAGTAAAACTTAGCAGGTAATCAGAGAAAACATGTAAATATATATATCAATATTACATGTCATACAACAGTCTAAATCTACTCGAACAACGGGTATACATCAGCATAAAAGGTATATATGCATGCATACACTAAATAAACTGAACAACAACGATGCTGACATACCTGACCGTCAGCTACTCTATCCTGATCCAACCTGGCATATAACCACATCATAGGGTATAAAAGAATAGTACTAAATCACACCATATCCTGAATATGATCCAAGGGTATCACCGTGAATAACCAACAGGTATACAAGTACCAGCCTACTACCATACAGGAAATGCAGTAGCATGTATGAATATGTACAAACAAATGCAACAAGCATAGTACATACAAATGCATCATCAAAGTGAGTATACATATAGACTGTATCTGTATGTATACTAATCACCATCATCCACGTATATATATATACAAGCAGGTATGTATATATATATAACCATATGCAAAGCACCGTATGATATGGCAATGTAGCATGCATGGTCATGCCTGCTCACCCCTACTCATTACCACGACCCCAGTGTGGCCTAGGTGGCACGACATGACAACTGTCCCAACTCACACCAACCACTGCTATAGAGTGGCCAAGTGGGCAGTATGATCAAGTAGCATATGAGCGTAAAGAGCTCGCTACGCAACGGGGGTCCCTGCTGCTGGCTACTCCGACTGACACTACCAATGAGCGGTCGAGTGCCACGCACCCAGGACAACTGCACGCAACTCCAACAACCATCGTCAATAATGGTAGAGTGCAGCACAACAAATGCTATGCCCTCACACCAGTTACTCCTCTGGAAGTAACCTGGGAGGCAGGATGACTAACGACTCTCTCTCAACCCCAAGGGGAGACGATGTCGTCAGTATGCATGCAATGATATGAGGGTACTGTCTCACATACAGGCATCTACCATAGACTCTCTGTTCAACAGAGAGTCACACCTAATTGATCAGTACACTCTCTATCCTGTAGAGAGTCATACTCATCTGATCATGACAAGCTAGGACCATCGGTCCGTAGCGACACACTGTACATGACTCACCTGACTATTTACACAACCCGTGGTTGGTAAATAAATGTGCAACATACAGGTATGGAATGAGTCCTACATTTAGGGTCATACTCATCCACAGAGGACCTTTTTGCCAAATTTACAATTTAGGTCATCCTCAGTACTCTAACATCTACACCCTACTAAACAGTTAGACCTACTTACATTACATCTGTAACTCCTAGATCAAGATAGGGAATATATGTTATCAATAATCGAGCACACACATATATCAACGATAAGTTCAAGCATACGATAAACAGAGCAGGATCAAGGTAATATGAACACCTAACATGCTCATATCTATGTCTAAATCTAAAAGTCATTACATCTACCCGACCGGTAGGAAATTACCTACCTGGTGTCAATGCGCGTGGTAATAGAGTCCTCACGTCCGCGGACCAGTCTCGTATCCATGTCCTGCAAATAACATCACTTATCATTCAGTGAGAGCATACAACAACAATACGAATTAGTTACTACGTTATCCACATATTCGTATCCCCTATCGAATACGATTTAGAAACCCCAATTAGCCAGACTTGCCCATTTATTACCATAATTAACCGAGTTCACAAATCCACTCGTAACATAAATAGGGCTTCACCCCAACGCACTATACAGATATAATATCTGACAACCCTACATGATCAAACCTCAACTCACAGCCGATCATAGCCTATGAACATCTACATTGACACCCATAGACCCATTTACGGCTCACTCACAGCCGGTCAAAACATAACCTCGCAGCCCCCACATCCATTCAACACTTCACAAGCAACCTATAGTCATTTCCACTGAATGGAATTCACTGCGCAAAAAGGGAATTGATCTTGCTAACCAACCCTAGAAGTTTCACCGGTGGCAATCCTCCCTAACTCTGCCCTGTTCAACCACTCGCAACCACTGCCCAAACTCAACCTAATCGTACACTTCGACAATCAAACTAACCCTAACAGCATTACCCATGAAATCTTTACCGACAGCAATTCACAGAACAAAAAGGGGAATTGAGCTTGCTTACTAGAAATTGAAGCTTTGCCGGTAATAGAATCTCTCCGGCAGTAACTCCCCAGAATTCGATAGTCATGTTCACCGGCACCACCGACGCTCCCGATTTTCTGCCCAAATCGCTAGGTCAAGGTCAGGGAAAGGAAACCACCACAGGAGTTCCTCCACAGATGGATCCCCTTTGAGATCGAGGGAAAACTAGGGAACGGACAGCCCTTACCTCGCTCCGGCGATGAACGGACAGCAGCGATCAGAAATCGCTCGGCTGCCTACCGTCGGCAAGTTGCCAAATCGGAGCTTCCAGTCTGTCCCAGGGGTCGTCCAAGCGGATGGTCATCGCCTATCACGAGAAAGAAGACCGGCAAAAATTCGAGCGACGGAGTAGTGATCGCGCAACCGAAAAAGATTTGCTGCTCGGAACCGCTGGAGCGACGGAGCAGAGAGATCGCTTCACTTCGGGGGAGGAAGAACGTGCTCCGGCTGGTGGAAATGAAATCGCCGAAGGGGAGAAGTCGCGAGAGGCGATCCGCGAGGAAGGAAAGAAAGGCTCGGTGGGGGATTCGTCGCGCGGTGAAAACATTAAAAAAAAGGCAGTAACTATCGCGGCTGGGAAACGCTCGCGAGGAGTAAAAGTTAACGGCGCAGAAATGGTTCCGTTAATGGAACGGGTAGGAAAACGGATCGCAATTTCAGACCCGTTAAGCCCTTTAACCCCTTCTACACAAAAAGGGTCTTAGAAATCCCCATTCGAGTCCAGAAAAATTCCTAAAAATTCCTGAAAAATTTCGATAGGGTATTCTCCTAATTACCCCATGTCTATAATTATTATTATTATTATTATTTTCGTGGTATTTTACATCCGCTGCGTAGGAAAACCCCATCACGATACTACCGTCATAACTGAGAGCCAAGGTGGACACCGCCGTGGCTGAGGCCCTTGCTAGAGAAAGGAGAAGGACGGGGTACCTTCATCCTCATTCTGATGAACCTTCCTCTCGTGGACCGCCACTAGAGATGCCCCCTCCACCTCGTACAACCACTAACGTTGAAGCATTACCTGGAGAGGGGCTAGGGGGACGAGTACAGCAGACCACTATGCCATTAACCCAGAATCGACAAGAAGAGCAAGGCGAAAGTCGGTCGACTAGGGCTCCAGAGATTTATGAGCCTAGTCCTTTCACCATAGACATCCTTTCCGAAATTCCGCCGTCATACTTCAGAAATCTCCAAGTAGACAATTATGATGGCACGACGAATCCTGAGGAGCATCTATCACAGTTCGCAGGAGCCGCCTCGCTTCATTGCTACACCGACGCCCTCAAGTGTTGGGTCTTCCGCACCACCTTAATCGGCTCGGCGCAAAAATGGTTTAACACCCTGCCTCGGGGGTCTATCACTTGTTTTGTTGATTTTCAGGGGATGTTCTGCCAAGAGTTCGCCAGTTGCAAGGCGTACAAACATGATGCTTCCATCCTGCTACACATTACGCAGGGGCCCTCAGAGTCACTCAGAGGGTATCTTCATCGGTTCAATTCCACCGCCAGAAGTATCCCCTCAGCAAGGTCAGATGCTTTCAAAGTGGTCATTCCACACGGGCTAAGGGAGGGTCCTTTCCTTAGCTCACTTTTGAGGAAGCCAGCGACCAACTACGAGGAGTTATTGAGCCGTGCAGAGAAGTATATCAACGAGGAAGAGGGGATGAAAGTCCAGAGAGCTGAACGAGCTTCCGCAATGACCCCTACGGAAAGAAATCGCCCCACAGCTCCTCAAGCACCTCCCAGACGGGAATATGTACGACCCCTTCTACCGGAGGCTCCCAGGCCTCGATTATTGATACAGGGCGCTCGCCTCCCACCTCCGTTACAGATCATGGCCGCCAATGTGGTCCCTCCCCCAAGGACTTGGAAGGAGCGGGAGATGGAGTTCTATGACCAGCAAGGTCTTCTACAGTGGCCAATGGGGTATAGGGGAGTGCCTTGCAACCCTCCCACCCCATTCTTTTTCCAGTATCATATTGAATATGACCATGCCAGTGGTCGATGTTTCAAATTGCAAGAGGAACTGGAGCGCATCAGAGCTACTTACCCACAAGTGCGGCCTCAGACTGGAGGACCGGCCCGGCGAGGCCAACGACCGAACATGGCTCGTCAGGGCCCTATAACCAACGACCGCAGGTTACTTTCCCTCCGGATCCTCAGACTCCAGGCCAGGAGGGTATCTCACAAGGGGGCCCATCATCCGATCTGAATAACATCCCTACACAGGGGGTTATTCACGTTATTGCAGGAGGACCCACTGATGGGGATTCCAATCGGGCACAGAAATCATACGCCCGTCTCATGGAGAGCTTGGCTATAGTTACGGATCAGGCTGTCCAGACCACACCGCCAGTTTCGTTTGAGCCCGAGGATCTCCGAGGCATTCTGCTGCCTCATACGGATGCTCTGGTGATCCGTATTTCCCTGGCCAACTATGAAGTGGCCCGGGTATTAGTTGATTCGGGAAGTTCTGTCAACATCCTCTTCCAAGAGGCCTTTGGACAGATGTAGCTGGGAAACGCTCAGCTGGAGGACGTGGCCACTCCTCTCTTCGGATTTGCAAGGCATGTGGTTCATCCCATAGGGCAGATCTCATTGCCCCTTACTCTGGGCACAAAGCCCAGCCAAAAAACTAATATAGTTCTTTTTCTTATTGTGGATGCTCCGTCCACCTATAATGCAATTCTGGATCGTCCCTTCCTTTCCATTTTTCAGGCGGTGGCTTCTCCTTACCACCAAAAGGTGAAATTTCCGATCGAGCAGCTGATTGGAGAGGCAGAGGCGAGCAGAAGGTTGCAAGGAGCTGCTACGTGCAAATGGTCAGGGATGACCAAAAGAAGGCCCAAACCGACGACCTCAAAGGGAAAGCCATTGTGATTTCTGACGTATGCATGCTGGAAGAATCTCCCCCCAAAGCAGAGAAAATAGAGGAAGCAGAGATGGTGGAGATAGCTCCCGGAAAAGCCACTCGGGTAGCACAGCAGTTGGAGGCCAAAGAGGAGCTGGTGGCCTGCCTAAAGAAAAATGAAGATATTTTGTCGGGGATGTGCATGATCTTACGGGAATCGACTCTCGCATTGCTGAACATCACCTCAACATTACTAGAGGAGTCTAACCCGTCCAACAGAAGCGGTGACACTTTGGACCTGAAAAAGACAAAGTGATAGCTGAAGAAGTAGATAAATTGTTGAAAGCGGGTCATGTGAAAGAAATTCAATTCCCCGAGTGGGTATCTAATGTAGTCTTGGTCCCCAAGCCTTCAGGGCAATGGAGGATGTGTATTGACTTCCGCGATTTAAATAAAGCATGCCCTAAAGACTGCTATCCCTTACCTCGCATTGACCAGTTGGTGGACTCTACAGTGGGATATGAGGTAGTGTCTTTAATGGATGGTTACCAGGGATATCATCAGATACCACTGGCCAAAGAAGATCAAAATAGGGTTCGTTTTGTAACGGCGGGAAGGCTATATGCCTATGTGGTTATGCCCTTCAGTCTAAAAAATGCGGGGGCTATGTACCAGCGGCTCATGGATAAAATATTTGTAGAACAAAAAGGCAAAAACATGGAAGTCTATGTTGACGACGTCCTGGTCAAGTCAAAAACCACACAGGAGTTAGTTATTGATCTAGATGAAACCTTTGCTACCTTGAGGCGATATAACATGAAGTTGAACCCTAAAAAATGTTTGTTCGAGGTGAAGAGCGAGAAATTTTTGGGATATATAATAACTGAGAAGGGACTGCAGGCCAATCCAGAGAAGGTGCAAGCATTATGCAATATGAAGTCACCCACTAATCTGCGGGAGACTCAAAAGATGGTGGGGAGAATTGTTTCCTTGTCTCGATTTATAGCCAAATCAGCAGACAAGGGATTACCTTTCTTCAGGATCTTGCGCAAGGCTACTAAATTTCAGTGGGATGATCAATGCGAGCAGGCTTTCCAAGAGTTGAAAAAATATTTAGCTGGACTTTCGTTGTTAGCCAAGCCAGTAGCAGGAGAGCCCTTGTGGATGTACTTAGCCATTTTGGAAGGAGCCATCAGTTCAGTACTATTAAAACAAGAAGGTTCTCAACAACAACCTATCTATTATACCAGTCATATCCTGAAAGGGGCTGAATCCCATTACACTAAGCTAGAGAAGTTGGCCTATATTCTAGTTTTGACTGCCCGTAAGTTGAGGTCGTACTTCCTAGCTCATCTAATTAATGTATTAACTCACAGTGAATTAGGCAAAGTGGTTACTAAGCCTAATTTTTCTGGGCGATTGACTAAATGGGTAGTGGAACTAAGTGAATATGACATTCATTATCAACCCCGAACCATCATCAAGGCCCAGGCTCTCGCTGACTTTCTAGCTGAAGTACCTGTTGGTTCAGAAGGCGACTCATCGGCAAAAGAAGAGAGATCAGAGGCATGGAATGTATTTGTGGATGGCTCTTCTGGGTCTGCAGGCAGTGGGGTGGGAGTCCTATTAATATCCCCTAAGAAAGAGGAAACTCGCATAGTCGTGCGCCTGGGATATCGGGCGTCCAACAATGAAGCAGAATATGAAGCTATTTTAGCAGGGTTGCAAGCCGCCATAGCCGTAGGAGCAAGCTTCTTCATAATCCAATCGGACTCCCAGTTGGCAGTATCACAACTTCAAGGCTCTTTCATGGTTCGGGAAGAAAGATTGCAAAAATACTTGAAGGCTTTCGAGAAAGAAAAGGCTCATTTTCACTAAGTTATTTTAAAGCAGATTCCGAGAGAGAACAATGGGAAGGCGGATGAGTTGGCTTGGTTAGCTAGCGCTATGGAAAGGGTGAAGCAACTTGAAATGGTCTGTGTGGAAGTTCCTACTTCTCTGGTGATATACAATGTGGAGGGGATCGTATCCAAACCAGATCTAATCCCTGATTGGAGGACTGACATTATAACATATTTATAGCAAGAAAAGGTCCCGGAAGAAAGAGGGGCGACATCTGTTTTAATGAACAGAGCAAAACGATTCACCATCCTGAACGGAGACTTGTACAAGACGTCTTTTGGACGGCCCCTATTGAAGTGTTTGGGAAAAGAAGATGTTGAATGGGTACTCCGGGAAATCCACAAAGGTTGTTGCAGCAATCATTTGAGAGGAAGATCTTTGGCAAGGAAAGTCTTGTTAGCAGGATACCTTTGGCCCACCCTCCAACAAGATGCAGCTCATATAGTGCAAATTTGCTCGGCCTATCAGAAGCATAGCAACCGATCTGAATGACCAACTGAATTAATGAAAGTTGTTGTTGCTTCATACCCTTTCGATCAATGGGGAATGGATATAGTGGGTCACATGCCTGTGGCACATTTGCAAAAAAAATTCTTATTGGTGGTTGTGGATTACTTCTCCAAGTGGGTGCCCTTGCCAAAATCACTGAGAATGTTGTGATACAATTCCTGTGGAAGAATATTATTTGCCGATATGGTATTTCCCGGAGGTTAGTTAGTGACAATGGGTGGTAGTTCCAGGGCAAGAAGATTAAGGAATGGTGCCAAAGACTTAATATCCAGTAAGCTTTTACTTTAGTAGCTCATCCTCAAGCTAACGGGCAGGTCGAAGTAACTAATAGAATCCTTATCCAAGGATTGAAAACTAAATTGGGGGCTCAGAAAGGAAACTGGGTAGAGAAATTGCCAAGGATCTTGTGGGCCTACCGAACCATGCCAAAAGCTGCAACAGGTGAAACTCCTTTCAGTCTGGTATACGGAACGGAGGTCGTCATTCCGGTGGAGGCCCTTCTAAGTAGCGCCCTCATGGAAGTTTATGAGCCGGAGCATAACCAAATCATTCGGAGCACTAAGCTAGACTTGGTGGAAGAAAAAAGGGAACAGGCGTGGAGGCGAGCGGAATTTTACAAACGGAGGGTACAACAAGTCTTTAACAAAAGGGTAATGCCCCCGAGATTTCAAGAAGGGGATTTGGTTCTGCACAAAGTTAATTCTGTTGGAGATCCGGGAAAGTTAGCTCTAAATTGGGAAGGACCCTATGAAGTGACGTGCCGCGTGGCAGAATCAGTGTATTATCTGAAAGATGATCAGGGCAAGGAATTCCCTCGACCCTGGAACGTTGTACACTTGAAATATTTTTACACTATGTAAGAGAGGATGGATGGAAAAAAGAGTTGAGAGGTTTCTTGGGAAACATATTTGATGATTCACTATGGCATTAGATGTATGGCAAACACGAATATGATTGATGAATCATTTGCATTAACATTAAATTCTCTTTAGCGGGCTATGAAAAGAAAAGAAGATAAAGAGGGAGCTATGTATAATAATCTGAATCTCTTAATGATGACTGTCCCGAAGAAATACATCAAGTTATAATCTAAAACGATCCGGAGGATAGCGTCGGAAGTCGGTTTCCCAGTGTAAGGAAAGAGTAGGGTGTTCGTAGGGGGTAATCCCTGGTCAGCATACTGTCGAACCGCTTCATTAAATCCATCCTAGAAGGTGGCACACATCAGGGCTACTAACTGTTCGCATCAGCTCGGGTCATCAGGACTTCGATTTTAGTGAAGCCTGCGGCAATTCTCTTGATTCTCCCGGAGAGATCGGCGCATTTCGCTATAACGTCAGGATATTTCCATAATCGCATCCACCAGGACCGAGATGTCGTCCGCTCGGGAGGTTTGGTCCTGCTGAAGGAGCCTCGTCATGTCCATCATATTTTGGTGTATCGAAGCTGAAATTTCCTCTACAGCCTCTGTGTGGGATCTGGTGCGAACAAGCTCACTGCCCAGCCTCTGGAGGGACGTTTCCTACCTGCGTATATGGGCATGAGCATGTGCCCTAGAGGTTATTAAGAAGGAATTTTCTTGTACCTCCTTGCACAGGCGGGTGCGGAGATCCCCTATTTTGTCCTCCGCTCTTTGGTGCTGAACCCGCAAGCTTGCAATGTGTTCAGAATCCTTTTGTTTTTTGCAGAGGAGCCCCGCTATTTGCTCCTTAAGGTTCTCCAACTCCTAAGAGCAGGGGGCTACCACATCAGCTTGTTCCACCTGAGCGTCCGGTGAAGTGGGTAGCAACTCTATGTGGGCCTGCTGTTGTGCCTGTAATGTCGCTATGGTCTCGACATCTTTCTGCTGTTGGCAATGAGCTTCTGTCAATTGCTCCTGGCATTGTTTCAGTTGTTGGGACAAGAAATGCTCCCAGTTCTGGGCAGCAGTTTGGTCCTCCAACCGTTGTTGCTCCCACTTTAGAGACTAAGCTTGATATTGCTGGAAGGAGCGGTCCAGTTCTTGATAATTGGTTAAGGCCTGGAGATTATTCATCAAAAAGAAATCAATAAGCGAAGAAAATCAGAGAAGCCAATTTGAGGAACATATCAATTCTAGAGCGTGGCGCAAACCCTCCATCCGAGGGATTAATTCTTCTAAGTTTAAGATCCGAAGACCCCGGGTGGAAGAAGAAGAAGGGATGGATGACACCAAAAGTGAAGACTCACTTATGATGGGGGGAGGAAAGATGGGAGCAATGGGTTGTGCTGGGGGTTCAGAAGGAAGAGAAGAAAGAGTTTTTGATAGGAGGTTCAGAGAGATAGGAGAAGAAAGAGAAGAAACAAAAGCGGGAGGTGGAATACTCAACGTTGCTGACGGTGGGATAAGAATGGAAGAATCTGTGGGTGGGGATTATTTCGGTGAGGAGTGTTAGGACCCTTGTAACGGCTAGAGGGGGGGTGAATAGCGTTTCTTCGTTTCTACAAGTAAGTTAGCGGAAGCAATACAAATACGAAAACGAATACGAATAAGAAATACAAAGACAATGCTAACACCCGATGTACGTGGTTCGGAGATGACGCTCCTACTCCACGGCAATCCGTAAGGTGGATTAGTCCTAGCCAAGCTTCAATATATTCTCCTTTGGATGAACCAAGGTGGAGAACCCTTTCTTACAATGCTCTCCTCTTCTTTACAATGATGGATGATTAAGAACAAGAGAAGAGGAGGTTTTGAATCACTAAAACACTTGGGAAAGCTTGGTGAGCACGAGGGTGTAGTTAGGAGTAAGAGCACTAGCTTCACCAAGCTCCCCAAGGCTCCTTTTTATAGAAGAGGGGTTGTTTTTCCCGTTGGGCCTCGATCGATCACGATGATGCTTGCCATCACGATCGCCACCGCTAACGGCCGACCCGAGATCTCCGCGGAGATTCGTGGCCGCACTTCCAACGACGGTGATCGGTCGATCCGATCGATGGAGTGATCACCGAGTGATCAAGGCGAGTCGAGTGACACGATTCCGTGGCGATTTTCTTCTTGATCGATCACGCTCGAAAGCGATCGGTGATCGCAACATCGACATCGCAACATCGATCGACTACGATTCAAGGCGATCGATGGCCGTGGTTTCACCACGACTCGATCGACGCTCGACCAATCGATCGAATATCGATCGTGATACTCATCAAGTATGAGTAATTCACATGATTTTACACCCTAGACCCTAGACTCAACCTTCTGGCTCCTCATTAAGCCTTGCGCCTCGGGATCCATCAAGTCATGACTTGTTCATCCTTTGCGCTTTGCTTCCAAGAGCCTCCTTGGTTTAAATCATGTCTTGGGTTGCCAAATGCTTGGACTTTCGCCGCCTTGACTACAAGACTTGGACTTATCTTTGCCAAGACCTTACTTTGGACTTCCTTTGCCAAGGTTCACTTGGACTTTATGCTGCCAAGACTACAGGCTTGGTCTTACGCTGCCAAGTCCATCCCTTGGACTTCCTTTGCCAAGGTTCACTTGGACTTTACGCTGCCAAGACTACAAGCTTGGTCTTATGCTGCCAAGTTCATCCCTTAGACTTTCCTTGCCAAGATCATACTTGGACTTCTCTTTTACCAAGGCTTCATCCTTCGATTTCCCTGTCACTTAAACATATTTGCAATTAGATCACAAAACATTGCCTAACTTAGATGATTATCCAAACATCAAAACATATAAATGCTTGGAGCATTGTTGCACCAACAATCTCCCCCTTTTTGATGTTTGGCAATCATTTAAGTTAGGTCTTTAACAATACGCACATAATCATATTTTCAATTATAACTTAAACACTCCTTCTCCCCCTTTGACATACATCAAAAAGAGAAGGATGAAAGAATTAATGTGTTGGATCTTGGACTAAGGTATAAGATTGAAATTAAGCTCCCCCTTAATCCAAGATATGTTTTATAATGTGTAAACAATATTTGAAGCAAAGCATAACAAAAATTCAAAAGTTAAGTCCTAACTTTGCACCAACAATGGTTTTGGGGATGAAAAAGATATAAGATATAATTTATGAAACTCCCCTTAAAACACTGCATTAATTAGTCCTAAAACTTTGTGTATACGCAATATTATCATACTATAGTTTTAGGACATCAACGATACACTAAATATCACAAAATGGAGCTATTTATCAGAAAATACAGTGTATCGATCATTGGTTTCGAACTGATCATTACACTAAATCGAAATTTCTTTTACCAACTCGTAAATGCGTTAGAAATTTTAGAAACCTCGAAAAATTACAAAATTTTGTGTACACATTTATGAGATCATACTTTATTAAGGAAAAATAGTTTTAAAAATATATGTTCTCCAGATTTCCATATTGACACAAACTTGGAACCTAACAAAAGTTCTAAAGATTTTGCACACTTTGTATCACTTTTGTGTTCCACTTGAAAATTATTTTTCAAAATATAATGAATATAGTTTAAAATATATATGATTTGGAATTTCCAACCATGTTCTTAGAGCTATGTATCCATTACTTGAATACAAGCCTTCCCAATGATTGGTCCATAAGGTATTTATGTCTCTAGGTGTGTCATTGGCTCATAGTAATGCATCATAACAAGCATGATGAGCCAAGTACACCTTCCCTATGATCTCACATGTTTATAAGTGTCTCAATACAAAAATCAAGGTTTCTTAAGGCTTTTGTGAGATGTATCAAGGTATAATGCTAACATATAAATATAGGATCATGCATACCTAGAATTTTACTCTACAAAGCACATACCAAGCTCTCTCCTTAATGATGAAAATTCGGTTTCGGGAAGAGCTTTGGTGAAGATATCGACAAGGTTGGACTTAGATTCTACATAATTTAGTTCAATGTCCCCTCTTGCCACATGATCTCTTATGAAGTGATGTTTCACTTCAATGTGCTTGGTCCTAGAGTGATGTACCGAATTTTTAGTCAAGTTGATGGTACTCACATTATCACAATAAACTTTAATGTTAGAGTATTGTAGCTCATAGTCCACAAGAGTATGTCTCATCCAAAGTAATTGAGCTACACAACCCCCCATAGCCACATATTCGGCTTCGGTGGTTGATAAGGCAACACAATGTTGCTTTCTACTACTCCAACTAACTAGGGAGGACCCAAGAAATTGGCATCCACCACTAGTACTCTTCCTATCCAATTTGCATCCGGCATAATCGGAATCGGTAAAGCCAAGCAACTCAAAGGACCTAGTCCTAGGATACCAAAGTCCTACATTTAGGGTGCCTTTAATATATCTTAAAATTCTCTTAACGGCTACTAAATGTGATTCTTTGGCACAAGATTGGTATCTAGCACACATACCTACCGCAAATAAGATATCGGGTCTACTAGCGGTTAGATATAGTAGGCTACCAATCATACTCCTATAAAGTTTAAGATCAATTGATTTTCCTTCATGATCACTATCTATTCTAGTGCTAGTGGTCATATGAGTTGTTACAATTTTGGCATTCTCAAAACCAAATTTCTTGATCATTTCATTTGCATATTTGGTTTGATAAATATGAATACCTTCATTGGTTTGTTTGACTTGTAAACCTAGGAAAAAGGTAAGCTCTCCAACTAAACTCATTTCAAATTCATTTTCCATATTTTTTATAAAGTCTTGAAGAAGATCATCATTTGTTGACCCAAAAATGATGTCATCAACGTATACTTGGGCTATGAATATATCCTTTAATGTTGACTTTATAAACAAAGTTTGATCTACTTGGCCTCTTCTAAAATCCTTAGAAATTAAGAAAGATGACAATCTTTCATATCATGCCCGGGGAGCTTGTTTTAACCCATATAGTGCTTTCCTAAGCTTACATACATGGTTTGGATAATCTATGTTCTCAAATCCGGGTGGTTGCTCTACATATACTTCCTCCTTAATATAACCATTTAAGAATGCCGATTTAACATCCATTTGGTAAAGTTTAAATCCCATATAAGAAGCATATCCTAAGAGAATTCTAATAGATTCTAACCTAGCAACCGGGGCATAAGTCTCATCATAGTCAAGCCCCTCAACTTGATTAAATCCTCTAGCAACCAACCTAGCCTTATTTCTAGTGATATTTCCTTGGTCATCTAGCTTATTCCTAAAGACCCATCTTGTGGTAATTATGGTGCTATCATTGGGTCTAGGTACTAACTCACATACTTGACTCCTCTCAAATTGAGTCAATTCATCTTGCATTGCCAAAATCCAATCCGGATCATGTAATGCATCATTCATCGATTTGGGCTCAATTTGTGAAATGAGAGCTACTTGACTAGTAGGAGGTCTATGAAATGACCTAGTTCTTACTCCTTGAGATAGATCTCCTACTACTTGGTCAAGTGGATGATCTTGATGAATTCTTAGGGTTCTAGAAGGTGTTTCAAATTAATCATGGTTATCTTCCACCCTCCTTTCATCATCGGAATCTCCTCTTCCTCCCCCTTGATCATTACCCCTAATCGTTAAATTTTGAAGTTTTTGGGTAATGCCTTGATTATTGTCATTAATATCCTTATCAATGGAGGACTTTCTAGGGTAGGTACTAGTGGTTTCATCAAATTGAACATTAGAAGATTCCTCAATCCCTTGGGTTCTTTTATTGTAGACTCTATAACCTCTACTTGTAAATGAGTATCCAACTAGGATTCCCTCATCCGCTTTGGATTCGAATTTTCCTAAATTATCTTTGGTGTTTAAAATATAAACCTTACATCCAAAGACTTTGAAATAATGAATTGTGGGAATAGTCTCATTCCATAATTTAAATGGTGTTTTTCCTAAAAACCTATGAATTTGAACCCTATTTTGGATATAGAAAGCAGTATTAACCGCTTCCGCCCACAAGTAGCTAGGTAGAGAATATGCATTAAGCATAGCCCTAGCCGCCTCTTGTAGGGCACGATTTCTCCTTTCCACCACCCCATTTTGTTGGGGTGTTCTAGGACAAGAGAACTCATGCTTGTACCCTTGCTCTAAACAAAATTGTGAAAATTTAGAGTTCTCAAATTCACCATCATGATCACTACGGATCCGGTTGATTTTGAGACTCTTTTCATTTTCAACCCTTTTACTAAATCCTATGATTATTTCTAAGGTATCATCCTTATGTTTCATAAAATAAACCCAAGTATACCTAGAAAAATCATCTACTATAACCAAACAATATTTGTTACCATTTAAAGATGGAGTACTATGGCAATCAAATAAATCAAGATGCAACAATTCTAATGGTAAAGAGGTATTAGTTAGGGTTTTACCTTTGTGTGATGCTTTTGTTTGTTTTCTTTCTTGGCATGCATCACACATTTTGTTCTTTACATACTTGATCTTTGGTAGCCCTTTGACCAACTCCATCTTGGCTACCTTGGCTATGTTTTTCATGTTGATGTGCCCCAATCTTCTATGTCATAGCCAACTTTCTTTCTATTTTGCAATAAGACACTTAGTAGAAATGTTAGAAGCATATGAAAGATCAACATAATAAATGTTTGATTTCCTATATCCAACTAACATACAATCATTTAATTCCTTGTGCCTAATCATGCATTTAGAGGATTCAAACGAGACATGATAGTTTGCATCACAAAGTTGACTAACACTTAATAAATTAAATTTCATATTTTCAACTAGTAAGACTTTGTGAATGACAATTTTAGGGGATACCTCAATTGTACATCTACCTAATATCTTGAATTTTCCACTATTCCCAAAGGACACCGCTCCCTTCTTCACATACTTAATTGTGGAGAACTTGCTCACATCCCCGGTCATATGTGTTGAGCAACCGCTATCCACAATCCACATACCTTGCTCTCCTACCTAAATCACATGAAAAATACAAGCTTTTGGTACCCAAACATTTGGACCGGTAACATTAAGTAAAAACTTCTTAGGTACCCATGCCTTCTTAACCTTTCCCTTAACGGTTGCTTTCCTATTAATCAATGAAATATAAGCAACTTCTTTTTCTTTTGGCTTATATCCTAAACCGGCCTTGTTGTAAACGGCTCTTTGTCGACTAAGGATCATATCAAGACATTTTGAGCCATTTGAAAATTTTTCTAAACATGCTTTTAGCTCAACAACCTCATCCTTAAGTTTGTCATTTTCTTCCTTAAGCATGCAAGAATCAACATGTGAAGGTTTTTCATTTCTAATGGCCTTTAGTTCTACCTTCATGCTCTTAACCTTAGATTTAGACTTATCTAGAGCTTCTTTAAGGTAGGCAATTGATTTATAGAGAAGCTTAACTTTGGGAGAATTCATTACCTCATCGTCACTAGATGACGATTCATCACTTGAGGAGTCTTCTTGGCTTGATGTACCGGAGTCATCTCCTAGGGCCATGAGTGCCACATGGCGTGTGATGTGGCAAAGTTCATCATCGGAGGAGGAGTCCTCAACACTTGGTGTGTCCCATGTGGTTTGAGCCACCATGGCCTCCTCCTTCTTCTTCTCCTTCTTATCCTTCTTTTTCTTTTCTTTTTCCTCCTTCTTCTTTAACTCCGGGCAATTCGGCTTTATGTGCTCCTTCTTGTTGCAAGCATGGCAAATCACATTATTGTTAAAACTTGAATTACCACTATTTTTACCTCTTGAAGAATGTGACCCCTTCCTTGCTTCTCTATTCTTGAACTCCTTTGATTTTCTAAGGAACTTCTTGATGAAATGGGCCATCTCACTAGATGAGTCTCCATCACTACTTGACTCACTCTCCGACTCGGATGATGATGACACTTCTTTTCTTTCTTTCTTCTTCTTTTCCTTCTTCTCAACGAATAGAGCTAAACCCTTTTCCTTAGAAGACATGTTAGTTTGCTCATGTAATTCAAACTCACAAAATAATTCATCAATTTTAATTTGAGAAAGATCCCTAGTTACCTTAATGGCATCAACTATAGAAGTCCATAAGGAATTTCTAGGAAATGCTTGAAGAATATACCTTACCAAGTCCCGGTTGTCAACTCGCTCACCTATGATGTGGAGTCCGTTCACAATCTCCTTGAACCTTTCATGCATTTGGCTTACGGTTTCATGCATCTTCATTTGGAAGGCTTGAAGTTGTCCAATTAGTAGGTCCTTCTTGGCCCTCTTTGACTCCTTGGAACCTTCATTTAGCTCAATGAGCTTTTCCCATAGCTCCTTGGCGGATTCGAAAGGCCCCACCTTGTTGAGTTGCTCCATGGTAATACCGCATTGAATGGTGGGTACCGCCTTTGCATTTGACTCGAATCGCCTATTCATTTCCCTTGTCCAATCCTTGCTTGAAATAGGGTTTCCTTGTTCATCCACCGGTTCCTCGAAGCCATCTACAACACTATGCCAAATTTCAATATTGCTCATTAGATAATACTTCATCCTACCTTTCCAATATACAAAGTGACTTCCATCGAAGAGTGGTGGCTTGGCGGTGCTATATCCCTCTTGAAGAGCCATTGATGCCTTGGTTGATGGTGAGATCTTCCAAGCTATCCGGGCTCTGATACCACTTGTTAGGACCCTTGTAACGGCTAGAGGGAGGGTGAATAGCGTTTCTTCGTTTCTACAAGTAAGTTAGCGGAAGCAATACAAATACGAAAACGAATACGAATAAGAAATACAAAGACAATGCTAACACCCGATGTACGTGGTTCGGAGATGACGCTCCTACTCCACGGTAATCCGTAAGGTGGATTAGTCCTAGCCAAGCTTCAATATATTCTCCTTTGGATGAACCAAAATGGAGAACCCTTTCTTACAATGCTCTCCTCTTCTTTACAATGATGGATGATTAAGAACAAGAGAAGAGGAGGTTTTGAATCACTAAAACACTTGGGAAAGCTTGGTGAGCACGAGGGTGTAGTTAGGAGCAAGAGTACTAGCTTCACCAAGCTCCCCAAGGCCCCTTTTTATAGAAGAGGGGTTGTTTTTCCCGTTGAGCCTCGATCAGTCGACTGATGCTTGCCATCGATCGACTTACACCGGCTAACGACGGCCGACCGAGATCTCCACGGAGATTCATAGCCGCAATTTCAGCGGCGGATCGATCGATCGGATCCCTCCATCGATCGGATCGATGGAGTGATTAAGTCGAGTGATCAAGGCAGCGTCAGTGAGGCATTCTGCGTGGCGATTTTCTCCTTGATCGGTTGATGCTACCCTAAGCGATCGTGATCGCAACATCGATCAGCTGCCCTAACCAAAGGCGCGATCGGTGATGTGGTTTCACCGACTCGTGACGCGACGGTCGATACATCATATCAGTCGACTGATACTCATCAAGTATGAGTAATTCACACTTGATTTTACACCCTAGACCCAGACTCAACCTTCTAGCTCCTCATTAAGCCTTGCGCCTCCAGGATCCATCCGAGTCCGCGACTTGTTCATCCTTTGCGCTTTGCTTCCAAGAGCCTCCTTCGGTTTCGTCATGTCTTGGGTTGCCAAATGCTTGGACTTTACGCCGCCAAGACTACAAGCTTGGACTTATGCTTCCAAGACCTTACTTTGGACTTCCTTTGCCAAGGTTCACTTGGACTTTATGCTGCCAAGACTACAGGCTTGGTCTTACGCTGCCAAGTCCATCCCTTGGACTTCCTTTGCCAAGGTTCACTTGGACTTTACGCTGCCAAGACTACAAGCTTGGTCTTATGCTGCCAAGTCCATCCCTTAGACTTTCCTTGCCAAGATCATACTTGGACTTCTCTTTTACCAAGGCTTCATCCTTGGATTTCCCTGTCACTTAAACATATTTGCAATTAGATCATAAAACATTGCCTAACTTAGATGATTATCCAAACATCAAAATATATAAATGCTTGGAGCATTGTTGCACCAACAAGGAGTTTGGTGAAGAAGATATGAAGAGCACCGGGATGGAAAGCTCTTCGCTGGGAAGGGGGAAAGTATGAGGATCCTGGTTTATATTCAAAGGAGGGGAAATGCCTCCCAAGTTATGAGCATCGGGGGAAAGTGACGATGGGGGAATCTCAACTACCATAGGTTCGGGTGCAGGAGAATGCTCTGGGGAAAGAGAAGGAGAGGATGCAAGGACATCTTCTGCTGACAGACATTGGCGTGTCACTTCTCTGTATTCAACTTCAGGTTGAAATAAGGGAGGGGGCGACTTACGAATGCCCAAGACGAAAGGGGAAAAGATGGGCGAGTTAGGGTTTACGAGCGACATCGGAGATGAGGATAGACCAGCTACCATGATCTCATCTGGAACGGGAGAGACGGGGATTTCATAGGAACGAAGAGGAGAAGGGGGGAGTTGAGATAGATGTGGTGGCGATGGACGAAGGTAAGGGAGGAAGCAAAGGCGAAGGCGCCGCTAGTTGTTGACCCTCATCCCGCCTGGATTGTTGGAAGCGTTTTGTCATTTCCCATTGAAAAAAGGAATACATCCTGCCTGTCGGGGAAAGAAAAGAAGTACAGGAGTTAGTGGCTGGAACGCCGAAGGATGGCGGTGGAAGGAAGAAAGGATAAAGAAGCAGGAGAAGATGGAAAGGTAAATAGAGAAGAGGAAAATGGAGAAGAGGAAAGATGAAGCTTCCTATATAGAAAGGGTGTTGAATGGGCTTACAATGTCAATTGGGCTATGAAACTATGAAGTGGGCCCCGAGAAAAAGGGGAAATAATGATTTATTCCTCTGATTGCCCGCTATCTATTAGAGTCATTGTCTTTACATGATAAAAAGAATGAGGACATCCAATTTCAAGATGAATGAAGAAATAATGGCAATACGAGGATAGATCCTTGGGTCAAGTTATCATATTTTTTATGCGGTTTGGCATTGGTCGCAATTATTTTATCCCCGTGCGGTGGTGGAACGGAAGAACTGAGCATTCCTTAGTTATATATTATTTCATCCCCGTGTGGTGGAGGAATGGAAGAGTTGAGTTTATTCCTCAACTATATATTATTTAATTCCCGTGTGGTGGCAGAACGGAAGAGTTGAGTTTATTCCTCAACTATATATTATTTCATCCCCGTGTGGTGGCGGAACGGAAGAGTTGAGTTTATTCCTCAACTATATATTATTTCATCCCCGTGTGGTGGCGGAACGGAAGAGTTGAGTTTATTCCTCAACTATATATTATTTCATCCCCGTGTGGTGGCGGAACGGAAGAGTTGAGTTTATTCCTCAACTATATATTATTTCATCCCCGTGTGGTGGCAGAACGGAAGAGTCGAGTTTATTCCTCAACTATATATTATTTTATCCCTGTGCGGTGGTGGAACGAAAGAACTGAGCATTCCTCAGTTATATATTATTTTATTCCCATGCAGTGATGGAACGGAAGAACTGAGCATTCCTCAGTTATATATTATTTTATCCCCGTACGGTGGTGGAACAGAAGAATTGAGTCTTCCTCAGTTATATACTATTATTTTATCCCCGTGCGATGGTAGAATGGAAGAATTGAGCCTGCCTCAATTATATATTATTATTTTATCCCCGTGTAATGGTGGAATGGAAGAACTGAACATTCCTCAGTTATATATTATTTTATCCCCGTGCGGTGGTGGAACGGAAGAACTGAGCATTCCTCAGTTATATATATATTATTTTATCCTCGTGCGGTGGTGGAACGGAAGAGATGAGCATGCCCTCAGCTGTATATTATTTTATCCTCGTGCAGTGGAAGTGCATATGTGATTCCTGCATAATGAAAGGGTGAAGAAGTTGTATGCTTATTTAATTTTTATATTATCTAAAAGAAGTATAAATTTTGGCACAGCAGGAGGAAGGCCGAAAAAAGAGGATAAGCGAGGAAGGGTATAGGCAAAAGCTTATATTGCAGAAGTTCATTACTCTGGAAGAGCTACGTATTACAACTTCCCTAAAAGGAGAAAATAACAAAAGAAGCCCCTGTTCACAAGAAATTACAATTCTTTATTAGAAGGTATTGAAGGAGCCTCTTTGCTAGGCTTAGATTGGCGTAGTAGCTGCCGGAGATAAGATTGTTGTATGAAGATGTGCTTAGATAGGTTCTTCTGGGACACCGCCAGTTGTTGGTGTAGGGAGTAGTTGTTGGTAGAAGACTCCCTCAAACGTCGTTGCAGATACTCAACTTGTTCTTCCAGATGAGCAATGTAGCGTTGTTCTTCTGTCTTTTCCTCAGGAGGAACAGAGTTGCTGCCCTGTTCAGAAGTATGTTCCATAGCAAGGAGAGGAAAAAGAAAAGATGAATGTTAAACAAACGATGGTTGGGGGTCCTTATAGCAGCAAAAGAAGAAGGTGCATTGACTCGCGAAGAGGTAAAAATAATAAATACTAGTAAAGAAGGGGAAATATAAAGACAGTAGGTGAGAGTTGTTAGTGCAGTAACTCTGAGAAGGATGGTTCAAATTCCACGGAAGCGGTAAGGGGGAAGTATGTTCAGATAAGGTTGTAGTCTTTTCTAGTGGCAATTGCTTTACATTTACAAGAAAATGACAAAAATAAGTATCAGTACCCCCTTTTCTTTTTATTGATATACTCAACCGCAATTACATTATTTAAGCTAATAGTTATACAGGCTTTTTATGGTTATTACTAGTAAGAGGATTATCAAAGGACTCCTCCGGTGAGGAAGGCGCCAAGACGACTTTGTAGAGATCGCGTTGAGCTGGAGGTGTCGTTGGTGGAGCTTCATCAAAAGGGGGTGGATTAATCCCCGCTGGAGGGACGGGAACGAAAGCTAGGGCCGGTGGAAGCGAAGGAAGTTTAGTGGAGGCCCAAGGATCTCCTACGGTGTATTCCCATGTCAGGGGAGGATTCCAGACTTGGTTGCGGAATGAAGGGAAGGGGGCTCGGAAGGATCTTCCTGTGTTAGGAGTTGGGACAGCGGTTGATGATGGAAAAGGAAACGAACGAAATGCCGAAGTTGCAGTCGATTGTGCCTCAAACTCTTCGGTATCTTTCGTGGCCCAATCGTGCAACTCAAAAGAATCGAAGTCTGAGGAGATCTCAATGGGGTATTCCGCGGAAGCCATGAAGGGGAGATGGAAGGACGAAGACACTTGTGGTGGCAATTTATAATCGAGGAAGGAAGAATCGCATTTGTCCTCGAGAAGGAGAAGAAGAGGAGACTAATATCATAATGGCGTCAGCATATGAAAACCATCGGGACGTCATTTCCGGAGCGGCCAATTAGACTGAGAAGATCAAGAGCCAAAAGTAAATTAATTGTTGGCTGAGCCAAAATTGGTTCGGGCCAGAGGAAGATCACTCCGAAGATGTCCCGACCAAATTCCCGAGAGAAGAAGGTCATCACTCATGTAGTATGGGGAAAAGCAGAGAATAGGCAATAGCTCTGAAAAGAAAAAAACTAAAAGAGCAAACTTAAGATCCCAGACTCATACCAATACATATATAAGGAGCAGCACAGGGTTGTGTCAATTCAAATATTCTTTGGCAGCAAAGAAACAGTTAGTATAAAGAGCGAATTTGACAAGTTACAATTCAAAAAGTTTGGGGGGGGGGGGGAGGGAGGGGGGGCATTTAGCTAAATCTATTTCAGGATTCAAGTAGCTGGTGTCCATGCCAAGAGGAGGATACCCTCGTTCGGCGTTTAAAGAAGAAGACTCGTCGAAGCCCGGCATGAATAAGTCCACCCCCTTCTGAACGTAATGCCCCTTCAGATCTGCCTCCTGCTCTTTCAATTGGGACTGGCAAGCAACTAGTTGAGCCTAGCATTCGGCTAATTGGATCGCCAAGGCATCTTTTTCTGTTACTGCTATCACTTCCCACTGACCCAGAGAAGATATAGCTTCAGTATATTCCTGGCGAAGCTCTCGCTGTTGCTGGGTCACAGAGGACAGGATTTCGAGGAAGGTAGCCACTAGGGAGGAGAGTTCTCCGCACCTCTCCAAGCAGGATTTTTGGGTAGCCTCCCATATCTGACGTTCTTGCTGCAGTTGATGGATGGTGGTCGAAGAATCAACAACCTGAATATATGCATCTGCAAAGTTGTCTTTTATACTCGTTTAGCTCAAGGGTAAGGAGGTCCATGTTGGGGATCGATTGGTCGGCTAGAGGGGGGTGAATAGCCCTCTTATGATGGATGTCGGAATTCTCTCGTTCGTTTGCTCGTCTACACAATCGTTAGCGCAAGCGGAAGCATAAACAATAAATACAAAGCAATAAACGAAAACACAAACGCTAACAAAGAAGATGTAACGTGGTTCACGGCTACACCACTAATCCACGATCCCGATTCGTCCGAGGTGAATCACTCCTTCAAAGCCAATCACTATTGGTCTCTCCTTTGCACCAAGCTAGGTGGAGGTAACCTTTACAAATCAAGCACACTCCTTCATTTACAATAGATGTGAAAGAAAGCTAAGAGAAGGAGTTTGAATCTTGTGGAGCACTTGGATGGTCGTTTAGAACTTGAGCATTTTCCTCCCAAAGCTCCACACCCTCTCTTTTTATAGAGAGGGTTGATTTCTTCCCGTTGGCCGCCACCAGTCGACTGCTGCCCTTGGCAGTCGACTGCCACCACTCCAACTGCCTCCAAACACGTCGGATCCCGACCGTTGTAGTCCAACGGAACACTTGGCAGTCGATTGATAGACCTCATCGATCGGCGCTTTGCCTCCGTCGTCGCCGCACGGCTACGAGCGGTTCGCGTCGCGTGACATCCTCCGGCGATCGCATTCTATGGCGACGGGCATATAAACCCATCGATCGGATACGATCCGAACACACTCGACTCGGAAGCGATCGCCATTACATGGCAATGATCGGTATGTGAAACTCAAACTTAACATAAGTTTGAGCTTTCGGCGGTCGGGTAAACCTTAACCCTTGCGGTCAAGTCTCCGACACTCAGCCATTCGGCCAAGTTCACCTAATGAGATACTTACATTTCACTCATTCTCTCATCTCACTCGAAGTCCCTCGCCGAAGCTCTCTTCGTTCGCGGCCACATCCCTCGGCAGCATCAGGCGCACGGCTCTGCAATGCTCCTTCGCGTCTCTTGCCTCCGAAGTCTGCTTCCTTGGCTTCACTTCAAGTCATCTCGTCCGACGGTCCCTCGGCAGCATCAAGCGTACAACTCTGCAATGCTCCTTCTCCGACTTAGGCACAAGGTTGTGAGGGTGAACCCGCCAAGGCTCCATATGCGAATTACTAAGTCCTGCAAGACTCCAACGCACATATAAAATAACAATATCATCCTAACTTAAACCCTTTGCCACACACATCAAAACCTTATCATGACAAGAGATTGCCCTAACAATCTTCCCCTTTTTGATGTGTGGCAATCCGTTTAAGTTAAGTAAAAACATTTGATGAAAATTCTAAGGTAAGAAGGCATGTAAACATAAACATGATATAGCAACATGCAACTCCCCCTTAATCCATGAAATTCCCCATAAAAATTTTCTCCCCCTATCATAAGCATGATCATTTCTCCCCCAAAATATATTTCCCGTTACTTAAACATACATTTCTCCCCCTTTGACACCATCAAAAAGATTAATCCTAATTTATAAACTCATGGCATCAAGTCTAATAGAAAGAGAACACCAAAAACATGATTAAAATCTGAAATCAGAAAATATTGGGTTGTTTTTCAGGTGAGCAGTCGACTGCTATCAGTATGGCAGTCGACTGGCACAATGAATTCCGAAATTCTGATTTTCTAGGAGAATTTCATAAATGCATTAAAAATTCCAGAAAATTTGAAAAATCATGAAATTTGAGAAACATATTTCTTTTAAGTATATCTATTAATGAAAAATAGTTTTTCATGAAAATTCATTATATTTTCTTGTTTTTGCCAAAAATCCAAAAGCTTTAAAAACCACTAGGTTTTTGATCATTCTAGTATCAAGTTAACTACCTAGCTTTGCATCCAATTGTTTCAAAACATGAATACATAGATTTTAGGGTAAGAAATTGTTTTGAAAACATATGAAATATCCAACCATGATCTTTGGGCAATATGTCTATGAATTAAACATAAGTCCTCCCCATGATTGGTCTATTATTGCTATTTTGATACTTTAAATGACCATCTAACTGCCATAGGCATTAGTGGACATTTGTATCATCCTAACATCTCACCCATGCTAAGTTTTCAATCAAAGTAACCTATGGTGAGTGTGAGATGCATCCTAGGGGGTATTTGTATATACTTAACCATTATATTCATACAATTCTATCAAGGTTAAGTATCATCCTAACACTCAACATGATCATAATGACATATATGAACTAAGTTCATATTATGATCATGAAATACAAGTATTCATCAATTAATAATCATGCATTAGGTATTATATTATGATAATAAACAAAATATCACCTAAGGCATGATTTAAACCCTATTTCTCATGATGATGTACCAAATTTCAAAATCATAAATCATGATTGCACATATACATAGCAATTACATTGATTATCATGATTTAAGCATTATTAACTATTTATAGGCACGTTATCATCACCTAACACTATTTAAAAAATGTTGTCCCGCCATCCTAAGTCAACCAAAATATGATATAGGTCAATTGTATATGGTTAACTACCCTAGGGTTATCCTAACCCTTAAGGATGGATTTTGGAACCCAAAATAAGTTCTTGCCTATTGGGTTCACTAGATACTCCTTGGGGATCCATTTCCTAGCTATTACCTTCTTTTTATCTTGTCCCCTAGCAATTAGGCATTTATAGGCCTTTTCATTTTTCTTTTCTTTATAACCTAGGCCTTTCTTATTAAAACTTGCCCTTTGGCTCCCAATTATCATATTCAATGTGTTGGAGCCAATTGTGAATTTTTCTAGGGCTTTTGTTAAATAATCTACATTTTCCCTTAAGGCCATATTTTCATTTATACATGCATCACTAACATCTAATGGCACATAAAGATCATGTGAGCATGCATCATTTAAGCTAGAAGAAATATTATCATTTAAGCATGCATTTTCTAGCTTATTTTCCAATGCCTTAATTTGATTAAGCATGCTTTTATTTTTCTTTTTCATTCCAAATAAGTCCTTAGTTAAACTAGAAATTATGGAAACTATTTTCTTAGGAGAGGCATTCGTTACCATAGTTTCCATATCCTCTTCTTCTTCTTCTGATGAGGAGGATGTAGAAGCTCCCCCTTCACTTGAGCTCTCTCCTCTTGAGCTTGATCCTTCATTTTCGGAGGAAGAGCAATCCAAGTCATCAAAGGCCATCAAGGCCAAATTGGTGACAAAGGCATTCTCCTCATCCGATGATGATGAGGAGGATGAGGATGGGTCATCCCAAGTCCTTGCCTTTAGAGCTTTGGTCTTCTCCTTTTCTTTTGTCTTCTTCTCCTCTTCCTTCTTTTTCTTGCTCCCCTTTTTCTTCTTCTTTTCTTCTTTCTTTTTCTTCTCTTCCTTGCTCTTGTTTAGGAGGGGACAATTATCCCTTATGTGTCCCTCTCTTTGGCAATTGTAGAAAATGATTTTTTCCCCATTGGTCTTCTATTCCTATCATTTGATTTGTTAAAATGAAAACCTTTTAAAGCACATCTTACCCTCCTTACCATATACGCTTCTTCCGTGCTATCCATGGAGGAGGAGGAAGATGCTTCATCATCGGAGGAAGAGGGGATCTCCATCTTCTTCTTCCCCTTGTTTGCCAACAATGCTACTCCTCTTGAGGGTTGTATTTTTGGCTCTTCTTGTATTCCTTCAAGCCTAGATTCATGTAATTCCATAGTGGAGAAAAATTCATCTAGAGTACTTACCTCTAGATTCTTTGAAATGTAAAATGAGTCCACCATTGAACTCCACTTGGATGATCGGGGGAAAGCATCTATGTCCTTCATTATCATATCGCGATTGGAGAGCCTTTCTCCTACACTTGTTAGTCCAATTAAAATTTCTTTGAATCTAGAATGCAAAGAAGTTACCTTTTCTCCCTTTTCTAATTTAATGTTGGATAGTTGGGAGCGGAGGAGATCTCTCCTTGCTAGCTTCGCCTCGGATGTGCCTTCATGAAGCTCAATTAGCTTCTCCCACATCTCCTTGGCACTTAGGCATTCTCCTATTCGGTTGATTTCTTGTTGGGGGAACACATTGAAGAGATGATGCTTGGCTTTTGAATTTGCAAGGTGCTCTTCCCTTTGCCTTTTGGTCCACCTAGATTTCTCTATTGGCTTCCCCTCTTCATCCCTAGGTAAAACGAAACCGGATTCCATTGTAATCATAATATCAAAATCTGTTTCGAAAAATACCTCCATTCGCTTCTTCCACCAAGCGAATTCTCTTTCAAACTTTGGTGGATGGATGTTTGAGCCGGCCATTTTGATGTAGAGCTTGTTGCGGCGGTTAGTCCTTGACAAGCGACTTGGCTCTGATACCACATGTTGGGGATCGATTGGCCGGCTAGAGGGGGGTGAATATCCCTCTTACGATGGATGTCGGAATTCTCTCGTTCGTTTGCTCGTCTACACAATCGTTAGCGCAAGCGGAAGCATAAACAATAAAGACAAAGCAATAAACGAAAATACAAACGCTAACAAAGAAGATGTAACGTGGTTCACGGCTACACCGCTAATCCACGATCCCGATTCGTCCGAGGTGAATCACTCCTTCAAAGCCAATCACTATTGGTCTCTCCTTTGCACCAAGCTAGGTGGAGGTAACCTTTACAAATCAAGCACACTCCTTATTTTACAATAGATGTGAAAGAAAGCTAAGAGAAGGAGTTTGAATCTTGTGGAGCACTTGGATGGTCGTTTAGAACTTGAGCATTTTCCTCCCAAAGCTCCACACCCTCTCTTTTTATAGAGAGGGATGATTTCTTCCCGTTGGCCGCCACTACCGATCACGCTCTTGGCGATCGTCGCCACTCCAACGGCCTCCGAACACGTCGGATCCCGACCGTTGTAGTCCAACGGAACACTTGGCAGTCGATTGATGGACCTCATCACCGATCACGCCTTCGTAGTTGATCGCCTGGCCGGCTACGAGCGTTCGCGTTGCCGCGACATCCTTCGGCGATCACGGGCATAAACCCATCGATCGGATACAATGAACACACTCGACTCAGGAATGATCGCCATTACATGGCAGTCGACTGGTGTCGTGTGAAACTCAAACTTAACATAAGTTTGAGCTTTCGGCGGTCGGGTAAACCTTAACCCTTGCGGTCAAGTCTCCGACACTCAGCCATTCGGCCAAGTTCACCTAAAGAGCTACTTACATTTCACTCATTCTCTCATCTCACTCGAAGTCCCTCACCGAAGCTCTCTTCGTTCGCGGCCACGTCCCTCGGCAGCATCAGGTGCACGGCTCTGCAATGCTCCTTCGCGTCTCTTGCCTCCGAAGTCTGCTTCCTTGGCTTCACTTCAAGTCATCTCGTCCGGCGGTCCCTCGGCAGCATCAAGCACACGGCTCTGCAATGCTCCTTCTCCGACTCAGGCACAAGGTTGTGAGGGTGAACCCACCAAGGCTCCATGTGCGAATTACTAAGTTCTGCAAGACTCCAACGCACATATCAAATAACAATATCATCCTAACTTAAACCCTTTGCCACACACATCAAAACCTTATCATGGCAAGAGATTGCCCTAACAGTCCACCTGCTGAAGTTGGCTGGACTACACAAATATTTTCTGCTGGAGGTCTTCATTTTTTCGTTGAAGTTCCTCCTTCTCACTCTGGGTCAGGACCAATTGGGTCATGGAATCCTCACATCGGGTGATTAAATCAGATTCCTTCTGCTCATTTTCATTCATCCGCTGTGTGAGTTTCTTCTGGTGCGCCTTGATGAGTCTCCACACTAGACTGGAACTGGGCTATGTGGGATGTCATCTTATTGTTAGGGCAATCTCTTGCCATGATAAGGTTTTGATGTGTGTGGCAAAGGGTTTAAGTTAGGGTGTTATGTTGATTTGATATGTGCGTTGAAGTCATGCAGGACTTAGTAATTCGCACATAGAGTCGTGGCGAGTTTCACATCTCATGACTCGTGCCTTGAGTCGGTGAAGGATAGCTTTGCGAAAGTCGTGCGCTTGGAGCATCCGAGGGACCGCCGGACGAGGAGCTTGGAGTGAAGCCGGAGGAAGTAGACTTCAAGGCAAGAGACGCAAAGGAGCATTGCAGAGTCGTGCGCCTGATGCTGCCGAGGGACGTGGCCGCGAACGAAAAGAACTTCGAAAGCGAGGGACTCCGAGGGATGAGAGTGAGCGATTGTAACCCGGGAAGGGTAGCTCTTAGGTGAAACTTGGCCATTTGGCCAAGTGTCGGATGGGTTTTCCCGACACTAGTCGACTGTCATGTCATGGCAGTCGACTGCTCTAAGTTGATGGTTTGATCGACTGATATAAGACCAGTTTAGTGATGGCACTGTGCACGAGCACAGAATGGAGTCGACTCCATTGAGCACTCGACTGATCGAGCATCAGTCGACTGATGGTAGGATCAGTCGACTGATGCCAGTGTCGTTGGATGGAATCCAACGTGGAAAGCGACCGTTATTGGGCAACGGCTACAGGACCAGTCGACTGATCGAGGGCATCAGTCGACTGATCCTGTGTCAACGGGAAGAAACCCTCTTCCTCTATAAAAAGGAAGGGGATGGGGCTTTGGGAGGTTAATGCTTGAGCTCTAAACTTCTTCCAAAGTGTCATACATGATTCCCTACTCTTCTACTTGTTTTAATCTCTATTCTATTGTAGAAGAGTGATCCTTGTGTAAAAGAGGTTACCTCCACCTAGCTTTGTGCAAAGGAAAGATCTAGTGGATAGATTTGGAGGAGTGATTCACCTTGGACGAATCGGACTGTGGATTAGCGGCGTAGCCGTGAACCACGTTACATCTCGTGTTTGTATTGCTTGTCTATCTTTTGTGATGTCTTTATTTGTATTTGTATATTCCGCTTGCGCTAATGCTTTGTAGATGAGAGAATTCCGACATCCATCGTAAGAGGGCTATTCACCTCCCTCTAGCCGGCCAATCGATCTCCAACAAGTGGTATCAGAGCAAGGTTGCTTGTCACCGGACTAACCACCGCAACAAGCTCTACATCAAAAATGGCCGGCTCAAACATCCACCCACCGAAGTTCGACGGCGAATTCTCTTGGTGAAAAAAGAGAATGGAGGTATTCTTCGAAACCGACTTTGAAATATTGCTAATTATGGAAAACGGTTTCGAGTTGCCTAGGAACGAAGATGGGGAGCCATTGGAGAAATCGAGATGGAGCAAAAGACAAAGAGAGGAGTATTTGGCAAATTCAAAGGCCAAGCACCATCTCTATAATGTACTCCTCCAACAAGAAGTCAATAGGATAGGGGAATGTTCTAGTGCTAAGGAGATGTGGGAGAAGCTAGTTGAACTTCATGAAGGCACTTCGGAAGCCAAGCTAGCATGAAGAGATCTCCTCCGCTCCCAACTATCAAATATTAAGCTTGAAAAGGGAGAAAAGGTAACTTCCCTACATTCTAGATTTAAAGAAATATTAATTGGGCTAACAAGTGTAGGAGAAAAGATCTCCAACCGGGATATGGTAATGAAGGCCATAGATGTCTTTCCCCGGTCCTCAAGATGGAGCTCCATGGTGGATTCATTTTACATCTCCAAGAATTTGGAAGTAAGTACCTTGGAGGAGTTTTTCTCAACAATGGAGCTCCACGAAACGAGGCTTGAAGGAATACAAGAAGAGCCAAAAATCCAACCTTCAAGAGGAGTAGCTTTGATAGCGAACAAGGGGAAGAAGAAGATGGAAATCTCCTCCTCCTCCGATGATGAAGCATCCTCATCCTCCTCCATGGATAGCACCGAAGAAGCATATATGGTAAGGAGGGTAAGACGTGCTTTAAAGGGTTTTCATTTTAATAAATCTAATGATAGGAATAGAAGACCAAGGGGGAAGGTCATATGCTACAATTGCCAAGGAGAGGGGCACATAAGGGACAATTGTCCTCTCCTAAACAAGAGCAAGGAAGAGAAGAAAAAGAAAGAAGAAAAGAAGAAGAAAAAGAAAGAACAACAGAAAGAGGAGAAGAAGCCAAAAGAAAAGGGGAAGGCCAAAGCATTCAAGGCCAAGACATGGGATGATCCTTCTTCTTCTTCCTCATCCGATGAAGAAGAGCATGTCTACTCCAACCTAGCACTAATGGCTCTTCATGACTCGGATTGCTCCTCCTCCTCCACCGAAAATGAAGAATCAAGCTCAAGTGGGGAGAGCTCAAATGAAGGGGGAGCTTCTACATCCTCATCATCCGAAGAAGAAGAGGACATGGAAACTATGGTAACCAACCTCTCACCTAATAAAATAGTTTCTATGATTTCTAGTTTAACTAAGGATTTATTTAGAGCAAAGAAGAAAAACAAATGCATGCTTGAACAAATTAAGGAATTAGAACAAAAATTAAAAAAAGCATGCTTAAATGAAAATGAAAATATCTCTTCTTGCCATGATGAAGTATGCTCACATGATCTTTATGTGCCATTAGATGTTAGTGATGCATGCATAGAAGAAAATAGGGTCCTAAGGGAAAAGGTAGACTATTTAACCAAAGCCCTAGAAAAATTCACAATTGGCTCCAATACATTAAATATGATTATTGGGAGCCAAAGAGCTAGCTTCAATAAAAAGGGCCTAGGATACAAAGAAAAGAAAAATAAAAAGGCCTATAAATGCCTAATAGCTAGGGGACAAGATAAAAAGAAAGTAATTGATAGAAAATGAATCCCCAAGGAGTATCTTGTGAACCCAATAGGAAAGAACTTATTTTGGGTTCCAAAATCCATCCTTAAGGGTTAGAAAACCCCTAGGGTAGTCAACCATATGCAATTGACCTATATTATATTTTGGTTGGCTTAGGATAACGAGACAACATTTTTAGAATAGTGTTGGGTGATGATAACATGCCCATAAATAGATAATAATGCTTAAATCATGATGATTAATGTAATTCCTATGTATGGTTGCAATCATAATTTATGATTTTGAAATTTGGCACATTATCATAAGAAATAGGTTTAAATCATGCTTTAGGTGATACTTTACTTATTATCATGATATAATACCTAATGCATGATTATAATTTGATGAAAACATGTAGTTCATGATCATAATGTGAAATTAAATCATATATGTCTCTATGATCATGTAGATTGTTAGGGTGATACTTAACCTTGATAGAATTGCATGAATATATTGGTTAAATATATACAAATACCCCCTAGGATGCATCTCACACTCACCATAGGCTACCTTGATTGAAAACTTAGCATGAGTGAGATGTTAGGATGATACAAATGTCCACTAATGCCTATGGCATTTAGATGGTCATTTAAAGTATCAAAATAGCAATAATAGATCAATCATGGGAAAGGCTTATGTTTAATTCATAGACATATTGCCCAAAGATCATGGTTGGATATTTCATATGTTTTCAAAACAATTTCTTAATCTAAAATCTATGTATTCATGTTTTGAAACAATTCAAAGCAAGACTAGGTGTTAAAATGGATACTCTTATGATCAAAAACCTAGTAGTTTTTAAAGCTTTTGGATTTTTGGCAAATACATGGAAATATAATGATTTTTCATGAAAACCTATTTTTCACTGATAGATATACTTAAAAGAAATGTGTTCCCCAAATTTCATGATTTTTCGAATTTTCTGGAATTTTTAACGCATTTCTGAAATTCGGTCCGAAAATCAAGAAATCCTGAAAATCATGTGCCAGTCGACTGGTATCTGAACCAGTCGACTGATGGCCTGTAAATCAGACTAGTTGAGGCTGAATTCAGGTTTTAGAGCAATTTTTGGTATTTTTCCTTCTATTATACTTGATGTCATGAGTTTTTAACTTAGTGTTAATCTTTTTGATGGTGTCAAAGGGGGAGAGATAATTATGTTTAAGTAAATTGTGATAGGGGGAGGGAGAAATTGTTAAAAAGTGATAGGGGGAGAAATTTAAATTGTATGGGGAGTTTCATGGATTAAGGGGAAGTTGCATGTTGCTATATCATGTTTTATGTTTACATGCTTTCTTACCTTAGAAATTTATATCAAATATTTTTACCTAACTTAAACGGATTGCCACACATCAAAAAGGGGGAGATTGTTAGGGCAATCTCTTGCCATGATAAGGTTTTGATGTGTGTGGCAAAGGGTTTAAGTTAGGATGTTATGTTGATTTGATATGTGCGTTGAAGTCATGCAGGACTTAGTAATTCGCACATGGAGCCGTGGTGAGTTTCACATCTCATGACTCGTGCCTTGAGTCGGTGAAGGATAGCTTTGCGGAAGCCGTGCGCTTGGAGCATCCGAGGGACCGTCAGACGAGGAGCTTGGAGTGAAGCCGGAGGAAGTAGACTTCAAGGCAAGAGACGCGAAGGAGCATTGCAGAGTCGTGCGCCTGATGCTGTCGAGGGACGTGGCCGCGAACGAAGAGAACTTCGAAGGCGAGGGACTCCGAGGGATGAGAGTGAGCGATTGTAACCCGGGAAGGGTAGCTCTTAGGTGAAACTTGGTCATTTGGCCAAGTGTTGGATGGGTTTTCCCGACACCAGTCGACTGCCATGTCATGACAGTCGACTGCTCTAAGTCGATGGTTCGATCGACTGGTATAAGACCAGTTTAGTGCTGCGATCGCGCCATGGTGTGATCGTGATGTCGATAGTAGTCATCGCCGGGAATGGCGATCGATAACCAACGTGAATGGGCACAGAATGGAGTCGACTCCATTGAGCACTCGACTGATCGAGCATCAGTCGACTGATGGTAGGATCAGTCGACTGATGCCAGTGTCATTGGATGGAATCCAACGTGGAAAGCGGTCGTTATTGGGCAACGATTACAGGACCAGTCGACTAATCGAGGGCATCAGTCGACTGATCCTGTGTCAACGGGAAGAAACCCTCTTCCTCTATAAAAAGGAAGGGGATGGGGATTTGGGAGGTTAATGCTTGAGCTCTAAACTTCTTCCAAAGTGTCATACACGATTCCCTACTCTTCTACTTGTTCTAATCTCTATTCTATTGTAGAAGAGTGATCCTTGTGTAAAAGAGGTTACCTCCACCTAGCTTTGTGCAAAGGAGAGATCTAGTGGATAGATTTGGAGGAGTGATTCACCTTGGACGAATCGGACCGTGGATTAGCGGCGTAACCGTGAACCACGTTACATCTCGTGTTTGTATTGCTTGTCTATCTTTTGTGATGTCTTTATTTGTATTTATATATTCTGCTTGCGCTAACGCTTTGTAGACGAGAGAATTCCGACATCCATCGTAAGAGGGCTATTCACCCCCCTCTAGTCGGCCAATCGATCTCCAACACTTATTATAAGTGGTCGATACCTAAAGAAAAGGAGACAGATGTTAAGCATTGGCGTATATATATATATATATATATATATATATATATATATATATATATATATATATATATATATATATATATATATATATATATATATACACACTAAAGATAAAGAAAGGGAACGATTACCTCGGCCAGAAGTTTGCCCATATGATCACAGGGACCCTGCACACTTGATTGATTGAAGAATTTTACTTCTGGTAGGTGGCGGATCTTTAGGGAGGATCCCAGCGTGGATAATGGAGGATTCGGGATGGGAAGATCTCTCCCCTCCGAAAGGGGAGAAGGACCCACAATCCGAGAGGGAGCGGGAGAAAGATGTGCTTCGGGAGGAATACTCACAGGGAGAGATTCAGTTGGGGAATGTGTTGGAGAGTCAAGAAGAATGGGGGATGAAACAGGAGAATGAGAAGGAGACCTTCCCCCTTGGGGGGAAGAAGATGGGGCGGCTAATGTGGCATCCCTCGCCCTCGGTTCGTATATGACTAAGCGTCGGTGTTTTTTCAGTTGGACGGGGGATGACAAAGGGGAGGAATGCGAAGAAGGAGATGCGGGGATGGAGGAGGAGTTGGGGACTCCTTCCCCAACAGGGCTCAACCTCTTCCGAGTTGGAGAGGGAGCAGCCGTAGATTTACCTTTACCTCGCTTCGTGGAGGTCTTCTTTTTCCTAGCTGCATCCACTTCCTCGCCTTTTACAAAAGCGTCCTGCATTAGGTTATCTGCGAAATCCATTGTTAAAAGAGGTAGGTTGATCCAGATAATGAGTTATATCAAATATGAATATTTTCCTACCTATGGCGGCCGGGGCAATTAAAGGAAAAGGGGATAGCCTGTAGTGACTGAGGAGAGGAAGTTTCATCAAATGATCGGAGCAATAGTGGGATTCTCTCAACACTTTGTAAACCTCAGGGAAAGGGCATTGGGTCCTCATTTTGCGAAAGGGAGGTAGTTCTGGAAGATCTAACTTTCAGGTATCTAAATAAGGGAGGGGCGTTGAAAGTTGAGCGAAAAAATATAGTTCTTCCCATCCTTTGTGAGAAGAGGGCATGTTCACTAAGAATTGGCAGTTCGTGCGACTGGAGAGGTAGAAGAGACCCACCTTAGAAGATTTTAGTTGGAAGAAGCAGTGGAACAGTTGGGGGGGGTAAAGGGAGGTCTAGGTGCCAAAATACTATAGTGGCCCCCGATAAAATACAGAAGGAAGTGGAGGTAAATTGGTTTAAGGGCAGTCTGTAAAAATCTAGTATTTCCAGATAGGGAGAAGGCACGGGCAAAAACAAACCATTTAGAAATTGTTCGGAAAAGAAGCAAGTCAGGCCGGGGGGAGGACGATGTGGTCAGTAAGTCTTAGTATTGAAACGGCATTGTATGAAAGGGTCTATGAAGTGATTCCTAAGGTTAAAGAAATAATGTTTGCTGTCTAGTTGGGTGATGGTATGCTCGTACCAGGGAGATGAGGGTAAGGTCTTAGGGGTCATAGGTATGGAACGAGGAAGAACACTTACTTGAAGGTTGAAGAAGGAACATTTGCGAAAGAAGGAGCTAGGTCGCTGAAACACTGCTGGAAAAAATCGCTGGAAGGGAGAAGTGGAAAAGACTGGATTGTTAGGCACGTTAAGTTATGCATAAAAAGAAAGGATGAAGATTTATATAGGGTTTTGTGACTTTTCAACCACCTAATAGAAAAAGAGAAGCGGGGCCCATGGACCCATTAAGCCGCTTCGAGCATATGGAGTAGGGCCACGGGAAAAAAGTGAATTTGAATCGGTGAACAAAGGGTGAGTTAGAGGTCTCATACATTTAGAAAGTCAAGCTTATGACTTCGCTTGACTATTTTTGGGGGTTGGCTAATGATACTGTTGTTACCTCTTTTCTGGGAATAAGGTAAGAATACTCGTGTGTAGGACACTATCCGAATCAAGTAGCCGATTCGGCAGGGGAATCGGGGAAAAATGGTTCGGGCACGTCAGTCTGGGGCAATTGTAACAGGAGGATAGTTTAAGATAGTTGGCACGGCGGGGCTATCGTGAAGACCGTTTTGGTATGGGACGGACAAGAATCGGCTCGGTCTAGCAGGCCCAGAAATGGTTCGGTACAGGAAAAAGAGGAGTTGGCTCGGGCTATTGGGAAGAGCCTAAGAGCTACGCTACACGTGAGCAGTAGGTTTAGGTTAGTTTCGTCGAAGGCAAGTGGCTGAAAGGGATGGACTAGCATATTTTTCGAAATGTAGATAAGAAGTTGTTACACAACAGGGGAGGGCCCCCCCCCCCCGCATGATATTCGGAGGAGCCTTCGCTCCTCGTGTCTGTAACAGAATGATTCTCCAGATGGGCAAGGTAGCCACGTGTACGATGAAGAAGGTTTGCGATGCAACAGCTGACCAGAGGAAGAGGATAAAAGGGAGAAGCAGGGCAAGAGAAAAGGGATTCACATTTTTCCAACAAGTAATAGACGAAGGCACATCCGAAGTGGGAAGCAACCACATCGTCGGAGAAGGAGATCGAGAGAGTAGTGAGCTCCATTCTTCTTATATTTTCCTGTGTATTTGGGCTAATTGTAAGAGATTTTCTCCTCCACCTCCAGAAGTTCCTTCCGCGAAGGAGGAAGTTTATAGTGAAAGTGCTTTGGCACCGTAGCTCGTGGGAGAGCTCACCCCCGTGGAGTAGGAATTCTTATTCCGAACCACGTTACATCCTGTGTTTTTGTTCGTTGCTTGTGTTGGTGTGCGTTTCTTTTCTTCACATTTCATTTTACTGTTGCGGCCGGAGAGAACCCCCAAGCTTCCTTCGTGCCCCCCTGCGTTGAAAGGAAACCTGTAAACCTTCTTTCCTGTGACCGCATCATTTGTTAATGGGGTGATATACATAATTTAAATTTGTGTAATAACGTTGTATTATATAATTGTATAATGTTAAAAATACTGTTAAAAAACTTAAACTTAAATAGGGCATCAAAATTAAAAAATAGAGAATTATTAGTCAATCAAAGAAGTTTCGATGAATATCAATTGACTGACGTATGAAATTAATCGACTGATTGAAAATGTTGATGAGCACCAAATATTTTTTAGTCGACAGCGCAACTTGACTTATTTTATCAGCCGACTAACAATATTTATTAGTCGACTGAATGTCCATTAATTCAACACAGAATATTTTGTAGTCAACTGTCTAACTCGACTGATTGATTCATCAGACGATTGATGTCGAAAAATTAATTTTTGACCGAATTAATCGATTTGTTATTAGTTTGATCAGTTCGATTTTGTTAAAAATTTCGATCATTTCAATTAATTAAAAAAAATCAATTTATTTGATTTTAATTTAATCGATTTGGTTAATGATCGATTGCATAGGCCTAATCCTAGATATTAAAGAGAGTGATTTTGAGATAATTATTTATATTTAACATTAGAAATAATTTTACCGATGTGGGGTGTGGGGAGACACCTTTCAATTAAGAAAAAAAATACCAAATAAATGAGTGATATGAGTGTCCATCATCATCGTTGTACTCGTGAGTTTAATCTTCCATTTTTCTAAAATGAGAAATTCAAAATCTCAGCTTGAAGATGAGAATTAGGGAGCATTGCTTCAACTGAAGTTCTTCAGATATTTAGAGGTCCTTTTCTTTAGCAATCAAAATCAACACAATTAATGGAGAAATTAGCATGGACATGATTTGCAAGTTCAATAACTTGTAAGTTACACTATCATCATCAAGCAACTAAGATTTCACTCTTATTCAACATAATATTATTAGAGTTACACCAAAATGGAAATTACATAGAGCATTATACCACATCGACCAAACTAGAAACAAAGGAGCCACCAATTCTACCTACAAATGCCTCACCTAGTTCCTTCTCTCTTATTACCATCGTCAAAAGCAACACTTGCAGCCAAAGCTACTCTGTTACTTTACAGTTAAATCATAGCATCGAGGTTCTCACCATTCTCTCTTTCGTCGCAGCAGAAGCTTCCTCAGAAACATGCCCCCTCCTTTTTGTTTCTTTGGTACAATCATAAGCCTTTCGGCAGTAGCTGCAGCTGTTGGTGGTTTTGGCAGTTCTGTGCATATGATTTCCTTCGTGTTTGGAGATTGCAGTGTTACCTCATCCTCTGCTCTCATATGATCAACTAACTGAAGTCGGCGTTTGGATTTTGCAGTGGCAGGAGTCGATATGGCCTTGTCAAATAAAGGTGCATCTTGTGGTGAGGCCAATGCTTTCAACTGTTTCCCCAAGCTTACAATTGTTTCCTGGCAAGCCGCAAGCTTTTCGGAAGCTGCAGCAATATCACAGTCCTGCATGATCATAGTATAATAAGTAGCTGAAAAACAATTCGTGTGATTATCAAACCATGATCCATTATCCTTACTGCCTGGATTTGCTTTTCTTCTTGTTGTAGAACATACTTTGGAGCTTCCTTGGATGCAGCACTGGCACATTATCGAAAATTTAAGAAGGTTAACTAGTTACAAAACTATTTAGAACAAAACTCAAAACTGGAAAATTGTTCGCACCTTTCGATTTGAAGCTGTAATTCAAGACATGTTGCCTCCAATTCCTCACAGCAATTGCTCTTCTCTTCAAGTTCAACTTCAAGGGACGAGAACTTTTGATATGCCTCTTTCAATTCAGTCTTTGCAATTGAAAGTTGTGTCCCAAGATCTTCATTAATCAATTTTTGGTTTATAATCTGGTCTTCAATCTGCCCCTTAGATTCTTTAAGAGTTGCAAGTTCTAGCTGTAAATTGGTGATGTTTGCCTCTGACTTGCTAAGTTGAGCCGTCAGTGTTTCATTCTTATCGGTGGATGTTTTTAGCACTGCCTCAAGATCCTTCCTCCTAGACTCCATACTCATGATCTTATATTTCAGCTGTTCATTTTCATCTTTCAATTTGGTCTCTGTACCATCCATTCTTGACGAGAGATAAAGGCCATTTGATGCAGATAACAAAGGAAATTTTCTTCCATCGGTAGTAGTGGTTTCTTCAATTGAGTCTAACTTATCCAACTCCTTGTATGGATATATCACGGTTTTGAACTCATTATCACTGTTTGATTCATCTGCATCCAAGTGTTTCCTTATTGTCGCTTTCATGTCGGTAACATCTTGAAGAGAAAAACAATGGCTTACAATCCACTCCAGAGTTGAAGCTACTTGACCAGTAAATTGTTCAAAATCAACCTTTCTGCACAGCAACTCATTACACACCAAAACAAAATTTTGTAGGACAGCAGAAAGTTCAGAATTTTCCCACAGAAATGAGCGGGCAACATATCCATTCGCAGAAGATCTGTGTTCTGTAGCGTTGGCTTTGGTAACTTCAGATGGCATCTCTAGTCCATTACTTTTGATATTTTTCTGAACAATTCCCTCAACCAATTCAATAAGTTTACGGATTGATTCTTCTAGGCTTGACTGGCATGGTTGGGTACTGCTTTTTCTATCGAAACGATCTCCTTCAATATTATAGTTCAAGACTTCCAGTGCAACTCTAACATCATTGAGAATGGCACTAAAACTTTTTTGCACGATATGATGCTTTTGTATGATGACCCTCAAAATATCCTGAAGCCAACTAGGGTGATTTTCAAATACTGTGTACCTGAATTGAGTCTCATTGTTTGCTTCTTTAATTAGAACTAAGTCCTTGCCGGTTGCTTCTGATAAATCAAGTCCTGCACAAGAGTCTTTAGTCGTCACACATGAATTATTATCACCGAACACACTCAATGAACTTTCAAAATATTTGTCTGCAGAGACTATGGCAAGTTTCTCCATCTCAACAAAATCATCCATCAAACTCAATTCTGACATTCCAACATTTCTGCATGATGAAGCAGTTGATTTTCCACTTCTGAAGTGTTCCAGCTCGGAAACTAAAGCAGAAGCCCATGATTCAGCACAACTGATGCTATCATCATTGGCAGCATGCTCTGAAATTGATGAAAGAGGAAGATCACATGACAATGGACTGCCCCTTGCTAGCTCACAAACTTGTCCTTTCGAGAGTTCTTCAAGTTGTTTCTCAACCTGTGATAACTTTGCTGCGGTACGTGCAAACATGATACGTGATGCATGAAGTTCATTGTTTTTCTTAATCAATGATTCTTTGAGAATCTTGTTCTCATCTTCAGTGGTGCGAAGTCTATCAACAAATGAAAAGGCACCCTTGCTTGATACATCGTCATCAGAAAGAATATTCTTCAAGTTGAAATCTTCATTCATGGAATTTGACCTTTTCTTCCTTGTTTCAGCAGAATTATTACCTAGAATTTCAACCTCACTCCGCATTTTAGCTAAAGCCGTTGGTCCCGGAAGCCTCTTCCTGACCATGACACGCAATCTTTGGCACTCTGTTTCTAACTTAGCAATCTTCTTAATGTTCTCTAGGTTTTGCCTATGAGCAGCATTTGAGGATCTGTTATTGTAATCCCTCTCCTCATTTCGAATCTCAATCTCTTTCTGAAGCATGCATAGTTCATACCTTAGAGAAGTATTGAGTTTCTCAGATGAATCAAGCCTACTCAACACTTCCGTTAGGTTTGCTTCTACCTTGGATTTTGACTCGCTTACTTCTTTGAGTACCTGCTCTTTGACCTCTAGAATTCTATTCAAGTTACCATTTTCAACGACTACCTCAGTAAGCCTCTTATTTGTCTCCGATAACTTCTGTTCTAATGTTTGGACCTTCTCCTGCTCTCTCGATATCTTCAAGGCAGCATTGTTAACAATGAACTGTTGATCTTCTTTGGTAATATGTAGCTGTTGCATGCATTCTTTCAATGCTATATCTCTATCTGCTACTCTTTCTTCGGCAGCTTTCTTTTGGAGTAGAGCATCATCCAGTTTTTGTTTTAAAGAAGCAGCTTCTGCTTCTGCTACACGCCATCCTTAAAAATCAGCCAGGGAACAGTCATTTAAAAAGTGTTCTGGCGTGGGTAAAGTAAGACATGGTAATGCGAATTTCGATTAGATGTCTAACCTGCAGTTGCTTCCTCAGATACTCTGGATTGCTTTGCCAAAAGATCATCTTTAGCATTGGACTCAGAGCGAACAAATGAAAGTTGTTCACTTAAATCTTCCAAGTATCTCTCTAGCTCAAGAGTCTTCCCTTTCTAAATGAAATTCATGCAAACCATTACAAAATCACTTTTTCTGTTACAAGTTTCAGTGAAACTGAGAGATACGACTACCAGTGATTACTAGATATACATTACATTTGAAGAGGAAAAAGAATAAGTAGTTACAAGTTTGATAATAGAAGGCATGTTATTTAAGCGGAAATTTATATAGTTTCTTACCTCGATGTTCTTTTCCAAGGATTTCTTCTTCCAAAGCCATGTCTTGTTATCCATGATTCAGACAAGTCTGTAAAAACATACAGAAGAAGATAAGAGTTCAAAGCCAGACCACAAATATACTCCCTCCAACAAAAAATGAAGGAGGTGTTCCATTTATCGATTCTCATTCACAGAAACCATTTTGATTGAGCATGCCATAAAGAGGGATGAAAGATTAAACAAGAAAAGTTCATGAGCGATTGGTTATATTTCTAGTGTGCATGAAAACCAAAGTAATCCATCGATGTCTCAATGTCCATATTGCCAGGTAAATATCTTATGCCTGCACTTAAACTTGTCCCATCCTCGCGAAAACATTTTTTAATCAAAAGAGCAAGTATTCATTACTGACGACCCTAAGTAGTTGAAACTGCCACAATTTGATGATGATGATCCATAAATGGTTAATGATATCCATTTTTAAGACTAAAAACATAATTTTGACCATCTCATAGAATAGAGAAATTTAGGAAGGTTTGATTCCTACCACATAGCATAGTAAGTTATCCAGGTAGTACAGTAGTCAAATGACAAGTTAACAAAATTTAATCATTATTTTTTTTTCTTCCAACATTAACTTTTAGAAATTAATTACCTAATATCGTGTCAACATGAATTTTTTTCAGTAATTTTTACATGGAAAATTTTAACAAAAGAAAAATGCTTCCTTTGTTTGATGCATAGAGGAGGAAAATATTTTCCCCTTTTCTAGTGCAGCCTCTAGTATGCAAGTACAATTGAAAGTGGAGGATGGATGGGGGAGGGGAGGGGCCACGTGTGATTGACAAGAAGAGCTAAGTGGGCTTGAGGATGGTAGAAAAGCAAGGAGGTTCACTCGTGATCAATGACAAACTTTAGAAGGGACCTTATAGTCAAGGGAAAAGGATAAAGAAGGTTCACTGTCGACAATAAAGAGAGGAAGGGTAGAGCTAGGCTTGTGGACAATAGCAGAGGGAAGAATGAGGCTCACAAACGATGACAGAGAGTGGCAAGGAGACTCACAATTAATAGTGGAGTGCAGGGCCTCGTCGATAATGGTAGACGAAAGAGGGAGCTCTAGTTGATTATAGAGGGGGCATCATAGCAAAGGTGAAAGGCAGATGTGACGTCCGACATAGGGACACTCACAGTCAACAATGAAAAGTGTGGAGGGGCGAGGCGAGGACAAGGGAAGGGAGGGATCACTGACAAGGGTGGAGAACTAGCAAATGGATGGTGGAAGTGAAAGTTGTTTTCCTCCAAAATGCATATATTTTTGTTGATAGGTGAAAACAAAAAAAAATCAGTCAATTGTGTTCTTCCGTGAAGCCAAACCTTGACAAACTAGGAAATATTCTCCGAGAAAACCTTTCCCTTCCCACAAAACAAATGGACCCTAATAGAGGTTAGATTTTTCAAATTTGTACACACTGAAAACAAGCATGCCAACATTTCAGAATGACCTACATTCTAACTATTACATAAACAAAGTATTGCAATGTTGCATTTCATGCATTAGTTCGAATGGCATTAAATGAATAACAAAACGCCAATTTCAGCTCCCATTATGGAGAAGTAAACATCCTTCAGTTAGAGGGGATGCTTAATAACGACACGAGAAGACAACTGAAAGCTCATCCATGGCAGAAATGATTGTTCTAGGGACCATTCACACAACTAACTCTAGGATAATATCACTACTAGCTTCAAAAAGGAGGCAAATTTAGGGTTCATCATTCCCCAGATGAACCAACCATGCCTCAAAAAATTTACTCATGTTTCTCCTGGAGCACAAAAGAAAAACAATCTAAATCTGATATAAAACACAATTTTTACAAAATCAATTCTGAAGCAGAACTTGCAACCAAGATCCAAACTTTGAACTTTCACTAGGAAAATAAGACAAACACCAACAAGCACTACAGAAACATAAGGAAAAAAAAAAGGAGATCACCATTTGCTTACCTCAGAGCTCCATTCTGACTTCTGAGCACGAAAGCAGAGAAACGAGAGCAGCCTCCACCAGGACTACATGCACAGCGAGGAAGAAAACACAGGTGAAGAAGGTATTTAGTAATGGTACACCAGCTCAGCTACATACTTTTGTATCTATTTATATTGAATTGTTTACAGATATTGGCTGCTTTTTTTTCTTCTTTTTGTAGTTTGTATGGACAGGTGGGGCGACACGGAAAGGTGCACGGATTTGTGTGCGTGAGAGAGGAGGATAAAGAAGTAAATGAGCGCAGGATAAAGAGGAAAGGAGGAGTGATAGCTGAGACCACCATTGATGATGCTGATGCCTTTTGGCCTGAGCGAGTGGAAAATTCAGGGGAAGAGCTAAGTGTCGGCGGTCGCAGCAGACATGGAGCGGGGGATGGCCTGGATCCGTGCCAACAGAGGACAGCCGAGATTTGGAGCTCTATTGGTGGAATCAAATGGGCCACTTACCCAGGTTGACTTTGATCACTCTCCATTATTAGACAGGGCAAGGACTAGATTTATTTGTTGCATTTATGGTAAATAAATAAAGGCAAAATTAATTACAGTTTTGTAAAAAGACGTTTCTTTAAAAAAAAAATATCACTATATTTTTTATCATAAAAATAGTCTCATTCAAGTAAATACTATATTAAAATGCATAGAGTACTATTTATAAAAATAATTATCAACTTGATTAAAGTGTCAGCTACAACGGTATATATTAATAGATTTTATAATAATTTATTTTATCATGTGTTAAGTAATTTTGATATATATATATAGGAAAATGATCCGCTGTGCGCCCGAATCGTCCTCGCCCGTCCGCAACACGCCGAGCTATCGTCACTGTTGTCATCGTCGTCGCGCCGTCCGGCCACCTCCGGCCTCCCAACCTGGCGCGATCGACGCCCAAGTCGCCGGTAGTCCGACGGGGCTCGGGCGCCGCCAGATTCCGATCGCGATTCGATCGAAATCCGGCGAATTCGCTGCCAGCAATTTGGCGGCCACTGCCGGCTGCGATCGGGTCGGATTCCTATCGAATCGAGGTCGGAATCCGGTGCCACACGAGTTCCGTCGGACCAACGGCGACCTGGGCGTCAATCGCACCAGATCCGGCGCCCGGAGATGGTCGGACGACGCGCCGACGATGGCGGCAATGAAGGTGGAGTCTGGTCGCGTTTTGGTCGGACGGCAAGACGGCATATATATATATATATATATATATATATATATATATATATATATATATATATATACCGTTTGATCGCTTGCGTACTGTAATTCAATTCTTGAACTCTAAAAAATCAGATGGAGGATAATAGAAATGTTCACGAATGAATTATATATATGTATATATATATATAAAAAGTGCTTCATAATAATTTTTATCAAATTGAATCAATTTATCTCAACATGTTATAGTATCTACTCCATAGCTACTAAAGTTGTTTTGTGTAACAAAATCTACTCCATAACTACTACAATTGTTTTGTATAACCAACTTAGTCCGGCGCTCTCCTTTTTAGAGAAAGATCGAATTTAGTTTTACCAAATTCAATTGTACCCTAACAAGGAGGAGCATTAGATCATATTGATTAATTACATGGAATAGTGATTTAAACTATAAAATAATTACAAATTAAAGATTAAATTGATTTTTATTTTAAGACCGATTTTAAGAAATCAGACTCTAATTAGAGGTCGATTTTCTTAAAAGGTTTCTAATTAAAGGAGGATTAATCTCTTAGCTCTTAGATAAATTTATTACAAATAAAAGGATCATAGTTCAAATTTCAATAGAGATAAATATTTTAGAAATTGACTTTTTATATATATGTGTGTGTGGTGCTTTGAATTTAATTACTCGATAAATTAACTAGCTAGAAAAAATATTATCTATCTTTAAAATAAGTTTAGAGAAATTTAGACACCTCAGTTATTTAAAAGAAAGTTAAATCACCTTTATTCGATATAGTTCTAAGCACAGGTGTTAAATTGATTTGCTATATTTAAATTTAATTAATTTTGATATAATTTAGATATACGGTAATTTAATAAATTAAAATAACTTATTTTATTAAAATATTATTGTCTATTAAATAATTTGGAAAAAAAAAATTGTGTATAATTGAAACAATTTGAATGCATGCCAAATTAAATATTTAATATAGCAATGATTCTTCTGTAAACTCATGTCATTATTTTAAAACAAGTAATTAATTAAAATTGTATCTATATGTTAATCACAATATAATGAGATAATTCTTTTCATATGGAAGATAATTAAATTGAAAGTAGATAGTTTAATTAAAGTAGTTTTTATTAATTGGAAGCATGGCTCTTGGTAGGTATACTATTGTTATCATGTGAGTGATGGGGATAACCTAACCTAGTTGGAGATAAACAACTCCATTAGAGTCCACACCTACTAAATTAGCTAAACTTAGAGACAAAAAGAATTGGATTAAAATTTAGGAGAATTTTTTTTTTTTCATGTTTTCCAACTAGATTAGATATGTCGTTGGAACTTGGAGCATTTGCGTGACACTTTGCAAGAGGATGTTGATTGTTTAATATATTTTTTAGATTAAAAACTAAAATGATATTCTTTTATATTAGGTATAGTCGAAAGAGCATTTTATTTTTTTAAAAAATATATTAAATAATATTTTATCATTTTCATCCTAAATAATATTTTTATTTTAGTCATATTATAATATTTTTGACAAAAATATTACAATTACAATAGCTTTAATTAAAATTGCTCAAACTAAAAAAGTTTTAGTTATAATTGCAATAATACGGAGCAATAACTTTATCCAAAAAATTATTCTACTCCATAAATTTTGGTCAAATGCTCTCCAATTTTAATTAAAATTATTACTTAGTATCTAACCAATTTTAATTAAGTTAGAACAATCTTAATAAATATTTGAGTATAATTTTAACAAATATTAAAATCATTTTGACTAAAATTATTTACAATGATTTTAAACACGTTATATCAATTTTAGTTAAAACGGATACAACAATATTGAAAAAAGAGTATTTGGAGATTAAAAAAAAAAAAGAGGATAAACCCCTTTTTGATTTTTTTTTTTTCATTATAGGGTACCTTTTTGTTGATGAAAAAAAGAAGAAATTTCCTTTTAATTTTTATCTTTTTTTAATATAAAACATATTTAATTTATTCCTTCAAAATCATATTTATTATTACAAAATTAAATATTCTAAGTGTATAAATCTCTAGTATCAAAATTTGTTTGGATTAAACATATAAAACTAACAATAAAAAATCTCTATTATATGAATGAAGCACTAATCAATTGATAAGAATGGAAGAAGGATTAGGCTAAACATCCATGAAATTGCTAGTGAAAGCTCACCTACAAGTAAACTCCTAAGTAGATGATTGAAAAATACATTCTATCTAAACACATTTTTTCCCCACTTGTTCCTTGTCATTTTGATGCATAAAATGATTGAAATGAATTTCTTCTTCCTCTATATTTCTCAAACTTCTAGACATCATTGTGTGTTTTAGGACCACACTTGCTACAATCCTAATATTTTTTGCAAGGGACTTTTTACCTTATAATTGACTACAACATTTGACCAATCGAATGTACATTTAATTCATGTTTTGGACCTATTTTTCTTAGTCATTAGGGGAAAAAATTGCATTTAGGCCTTCAAAGTAAAGGTTAAAAAGTCAGGAAAATAATTAATTAATTAAAAAGCTAAGTATCTCTCTCTCTCTCTCTCTCTCTATAATGTATTTTGTATAGTGGTTCAAATTTATGAAGTAGAATAAACATTCAAGTTATCTTCTTTCTTATTTCTTTATTGCAAAATCGCACATATGTAGAGTTTATGTTTGAATATGTAGATATATTTACCTCTAATTATATATCATTTATTTTATTTTATATTTTTTATTAATTAGTTCATCCAAAGCTTGGGGACTAATATGCAATTAAGAGCCCTAAATAAAAGACAAATGTATGCATATGATGAGAGCATAGGATTCCAAAAATATTTAGGGTTTTTATCTCCTCCTATTTCACTTTTCTTTTTAATGATTTCTATATGCATCTTGCTACTTGTAGATCTGAATTTACTGTATCTTTATTTACACTTATTCTTTTATGGAAAGGTTTAATTACCGACGAGGGCATTACCATATATCATTGGATTTGCTCATTTGCCACAATATGTAGTTCTAGCAGATTCGGTCTTAGGAGAGAACTGCTGGAGCCTTATTTTTTTTTTTTCCATTAATTAGAATTCAATTTTAAAATTTTATAGTGAAAATAAAGCTCAATTTTCAAATGTCGCCCAGTACCTTGAGATCAAATTTTAAAATCCGGACCGACTCTAAATTTTAGTTTACGAATTAGACTTCCATGCTCGAACAAAATGTCAATGTTGGATGAGTTTTAGGGTGTGGTGTGCTAAGGTAGAAGGTTTATATGACTTCAACAGTTTGAGTAATGGTAGATCACCTCATCGTGGAAAGGGGATGGATCATCACCTTCACTCCCTGCTTTCTTCTACAACTCCGGTGATGCCTTTCGAGTCTCGTCTCCTATTCCTTGTGGAGTTTCGCCGGAGAGAGTGTTCCGAGTCAAGAATAGATTCTCCAGCAGTTTAAAGTAACAAGCTGTGACATGTTTTTGGAGAAAGTAATGAGAATTTTGTTTGCTCACAAAAGCCTTCAAACCAATAAATGGACCAGTTTGAATGGATTAGAGATGGGTTAAGCCGCACAGCGAGGTTCGTGCTTGATCTGGTTCAGTCGACAAGTCCAATTCTGAAAACAATCAACTATACATCAGAACATAGCAAATGAACAAGGGGAACTGACCAAGTAAAAACTGGCCATAGAATTCATGGACAAAGTTGCATTCTATTGAAGCAATCCATACAGAAAATCGAATCCGAATGCTATAAAGTTTAATAACACGAACTCTCCAGTAGCATCGGTCTTCAGGATTGCAAGAGAGCATCCACCCTACTACGGCTCGGCAATGGAACATAAAACCTCGGAATACCTATTTCGCCATATTCCGAACAGTTTAGAGTTTGCTTGATTATTGAAAAGTAGGGCAGCTTCAGTCAATTGGCTCCAATTTGAGCCATTGGCAAAATTTGACAAATCTTAGAAAATAAAGCAGTTTCACGCTTGATTTTAGGTTACAAAAATCCAATGCGACGAATCAAGTTATTCGAGGATGGTCCTCTGTGATCGAGTTTGATATCCTCGTGTGCGTGTCACACTGATTGAGCATCATCATGTGTGAAGCGCAGTGTTTTTGCAAATGGGGCAGAGATTCTTGTGCATTAGCCACTGCTTGATGCAAGCTGTGTGGAAGTTGTGCCCGCAATCCAAGATTCCGAGTTCGTCGCCTTCGACATATTCTTCCTGAGATGATCAAAGAGAGAGACTCCATCAGTTACTGAGTACTTTTTGGTAAGGTTGAATAATTAACAAATACCTGGCAGATACAACATGGTTTGCCATGTTCCATAGTTGATCCAACAGTCGTCGATGAATGCTTCTGCTGCTTCAGACACTTGGTAACTTTTTCCTCGTTCAATCCAGTGCAGACGTCACCTATCCTCTCTTCCAATGCCAAGAGTTCCTATAACGAAGTATGAACTAGGATTCAACGAAATATCTCAACAGTAAAAAGAAAAATCGTTGGAGCCAGATGAAATCAGACTATCAGTTCAAAGTTCGGATCATGTTGGGCATTCATACCTCATACGACATATTATCAACATCAAGGCGCATGTCTCTGTGCCTATCATGCAAATCACTGCCCGCCAAAATTAGAGTCTGATCAAGGATAACGACATCCTGGAAAGTTAAGATTAAGAATATCAAACTACACAAAATGGAAAAGTACATTATGTTTGCAAAATCCTTGAGGTACATGGAACAACAGGTAAACATCAACAAGTACAAATAGCAAAAAGATTAACATGACTAACAGACCTCTACGCAATTCATATCCGTGACTGAACATATTAAACTGCATAAACCTATCTTTAAGTGTAGAAATTTAGCACAATTTATCCAACTGATGGTATCCGGGATTATTGGGTAAGGATTTATGGCTTTCCTGAATCCTATGGTCTGGTTCTCCCAAATACTATGGTATTCCCGAGTATCACTGGTCTTACCAAGTGTTATTGGCTTCTCTAGAGCACTATTATTTTTCTCGGATACTATCAATTTCCCGAACACTACTGGGTCTTCCGAGCATTATCAATTTCCTAGCCACTATAGTCTTTTCGAGCATGATCGACTTTCCCGAGCACTATGGTTTTCCCAAACACTATGGTCTTCTCGAATATTATTGGCTTTCACGAGCTAAGGACTTATGGGTCTTCTAGAGCATTATTAGTTCTTCCTGAGCACCATTTGTCTTACCAAACCGAGCACTATTGATTTTCCCTAACCACCATTTGTTTTCACAAGCTGAGCACTATCTATTCTCCCAAGTACTACTAGCCTTCTCGAACCGAGCACTATCTATCTTCCAAGTACTACTGGTCTTCCTGAGTCGAGCACCCATGTCATTCCTGAGCAATGATATTCCCGAGCACTATGATTTTCCTGAACACTATGGTCTTCTTGAACATTATTGGCTTTACCGAAATAAGAACTTATGGGTCTTCTAGAGTGTTATTAGTTCTCCCTGAGCACCATCTGTCTTCCCGAGCCGAACACTATTTATTCTCCCGAGTATTACTGGTCTTTCCGAGCCGAGCACTATTGGTTTTTCTTGAGCATCATCTGTTTTTCCAAGCCGAGCACTATCTATTCTCCCAAATATTATTGGCCTTCCTGAGCCGAGCACTATTGGTTTTCCCTGGGCACCATCTGTTTTTCCAAGCCGAATACTATCTATTCTCCCAAATACTATTGGCCTTCTGAGCCGAGCACTACCTATTCTTCCGAGTATTACTGGCCTTCTCGAATCGAGCACCCATGGAATTCATGAGCACTGCTATTCCCAAGCACTGGTATTCACAAGAACTATAATTCCATTACATTCCTATGTAATAGTTTTCTCGAGCACTCCAATTCTGTCAAGCGCCCATGATATTCCCGAGCACTGATATTCTCGAATATTGGTATTCCCGAGCACTACAGTTCTGCTACATTCCTAAGTAATGAATTTCCTCAACAATCCAGTTCCATTGAGCATCCATGGCATTCCTGAGCACTGATATTCTCGAGGACTGGTATGCCCGAACACTACAGTTCCGCTGCATTCCTAAGTAATGGTATTCTTGGGCACTACAATTCCGCCGACTAGTCAATATTCTTGAGTAATGATTCTTAGGCACTATAACTTTGCTACATTCGTGCCCTCAAACAGAGTTAAAAGTAGTTCGTCTCAGGTATTGGGCCGACTATGTTGAGTCATCCACCTCCCTTCGTGGACATCTACGTGTCATGTCTGTCTCCACGATGTCTGACAAATGAGGAAGGGTGTATAACATATCAAGATTCCTTATAGCATTTGTCCCCTAATATCCTTAACAGTTGTCCCTTAATAGTCCGACAAGGGATATTGATGTCAAATAAGCTTGGTCGGCAAGGCAGTTCTGATATACTATAAGGTATGTGAGAAGAAAAGGGAAGTGGATGATTCTTTCTCTATTCAAGTACGCAAAGATTACTCTAAAGCTTTCCTTATTGTTCTTCTACTTCTCCCCGAAGGATATTGACTTGGGTGTCAGAGGGGGCGCGCCGGTAGAGCCGGTCCACCCCTAACGTTCTTTGCGTATGCAGATCAAAAACCGCAGCGACTTCCTTGAGGAGCGACTACTTAGCAGACTTGAGATGGTGAAAGGGGAGGAGTCCGAGCATGCTAGAAAAGAGAACACCACCAAAATGATGTCGTCTGTGGGAATCGAGACAAAAAGCTACCAGCTCTTTGATTCTAGCGACGCAACTTTGGAGATGCAGTATTGGGAACAATACAACAACTATGCATTCTATTGATTTTGAAGTTCTAACAAAAGGAAAAAATCATAGCTATGGGTTTCCCTTCTCGCTACATATATTAAGGATTTCTTGGCCTTTTTTTAGGAATTCTCTAGAAAGTATGTGGAAGAACTGATTAAGTTCTTTGGAACACACAAGGGGAAATACAAAGTTTATTATCTTTGCTCTGAGAGGCTATATAAGGCATCCTTATGTGAGGGAAAGGTTGCTTGCTTCCCCATCGATGAACATAATGGCTCGGCAATCCAGCTAATAGCATCATGTTGTTGAAGTGGTAGGTCATGGTTAGGGCAGGATATGGAAAATGTGGTTATTATTCACTCTAAAACTGGTGTAGCAAGGATTGGACTGAGAAAGATGTCTGGACTCGAAGGAACTTATCATCCCAAGTCAAAGTTATGCAAGTGCATGATTAAGGACTTTCGCCTTCTTAATTGCCCATATTGGATCAGACCTTCGGTTATGGTTAGATGACAAAATGGTATATGTTTATCAGCTTCTCATGATTATTATTCATTCTTATTTCTTTCTATTCCTTTCTCAGGACCGCTCGATCGGGATGAGCATTTTTTTTTCTCTTGGTCACTCAGCTAAGATGAATCCTTTTCCACCCAGTCGCTCGGCCAAGATAGAATTCCATTCTCTCCCTTAGTCACTCCGCCATGATTCATTCTCTTTTATGGGGCAAGCATTGATGATTGTTTTATATAGTTTTGTTCTGGGTTAAGCTAGAAGCTAATAGTGCTAGCGAACTAATATGAATAAAGTATACGTGATGACGGGCCTTTTGGGCTGAGAACAGAAAAGGCAGCTCAAGACGTCTGCTGTTGCACTTCCCTTCTTGTCTGGAGTAACACTTCGATTGTCTGGTTCCCTTGTCCGGAGAAGCACTTCCCTATTGACATCCTATTGACATCGATGTGGTTGTCTTTCGCTTGCTCTTGTCCACTGCAACTCTTCCGTTGTCAGGACTCCCTCATGTCTTCTATCCTTTCAGTTGTACTGGCAAACTCAATCTTTAGGGCACCTCACCAACTTATGATAATAAATATCTCGACTCCTCTTGATCAGGGAAGAAGAGAGTAGATTATGTATTGGCATACCCACCCCGACTCTCTTTCTATCCCTACCTGCGAATGGAAGTGGGTGCGATCAATCTTTCCTGTTCACTGAGCTCCGAGAGAAGCCCCTTCTCTCCCAGCCGCTCAAGCTAGGAAATTCCTCTCTCTCGGCCACATCGGCTGGGATGCCTTCCTCACTCGGTCGCTCGGGTCGTGAGGCGCTTCTCTCCTGACCATAATAGCTAGGGAACCTTTCACTCGACCGCTCGGTTTGGGAGTCGCTTCTCTCCCAGCCGTAGCGACTGGAATGCCTTTCTCTCTCGGACATTCGACTGAGAGAAGCTTCTCTTCTCTTGGCTACTCGACCGAGATTAAATCCCTTCTCCCTCACCCGCTTGGGTTGAGACGACGGAAGGGAAGAGGAACACACGAAAGCATGGAGCGCCTTCAATAGCGTCAAGGTCGCCGCTTTCGAGTACACTCATGCCACATCTGCCGTTGTCCACCTCCCCTTTTCCTCCTTCGCGTTTGAGGCGGAGGCCCCATAGCTGATCGAGATGGTCTAGATGAGGTGGCTCTGGTCTACGACAGTGCGCCTCCGTTGCCGCTTGGAAGGTGGACGATGCCATGTTAATGCCTGTGACGTTGACATGGGGAAACTACCGAATCTAAAGCGGCTATTGTTCTTGTTTGAGCTTTTGAGTATGGTACGTGCACGAGAAAAGACTACACAATAGTTGTTCATGGTTGTGATCAATACGCCTTCTTGGGACTCATAAATCATCTCAACCAGCAGCGGGCTCCTATCCTTGGATGGAGAGGTTTTCTTTACCCTAGCTCATAAGCGAGCATGGGCAGCAGCTTCTTATACTTTCAATGGGGCACCAACTGAACAATAACTCTTATTTGTTCGTCGAGCAACTTGTTATACTTCTCCTCGTCGCTGCCGCTCGTCCCTTCACTTTCGACCCTTTCTAGTTATTTAGTAGGCTCCTCGTACTGACTGAGATAGGCATGAAGGGCTTCTATTCTCCTTAGGATAAGAATATGATAATAAAGTGGAATATGAGCTGCCTCGAACTGAGTAGGGAAAGGGCAACTCAGAAGCTGACTTTATGAGTAGATGCTCAAATTGATTGATTGGTTTGGTAAGGAGAGGCCCGAGGAGTTCTTGCTTCTGCACAGTCAATCGTTTCTAAATTGGCTTCTTCCCTTCCTCGATTTGATTTGCTCTGATCACATTGATCTTGAGAGGTGCCGATCCAGAGAAGAAGTTGCACTTTTTGAGTTCTGTCATTTGAGAATTCTTTGCAAGCCTTGGCACGTAATAAAACTTATGCAAAATAGACGCAAGCTTTGTGGCTGATTCCTTCCAGGATGAGGATAATTTCTGGTCCCCTTTTTAAAGTGCAGCTGAGCTTCTCACATCCTGCATGGATCACTATTCTTGATAGATTTTTTGTTGCGTTTTCTTCCTAAGCACCTTTCAGCTCGCAATAATCCGGAGGAGCAGAAGTTTCTAATTGATGTCACCTTGGTGTCCCCTTGTTATAACATTGACTCATGTTTCATTGGTGAATCCTTTGCCATCTACTGTTTTGGAAGGGGACAAAAGGTTACCATTGCACCTCTATATGTGAGGATTGCTCAAGAGTCCTATTGCGCAGGGCCTCCAATGCAGATTGAGTTATTAGTCTTTCTCCGTTTTGTTGGTCTTCCTCGATTGAGGAGTGAGGCGTCTTCTATGTCATATTCTCCTTGGCTTTGTTAGTCTTTGAGCCAAATAATCAAGATGATCTTCCATATTATTTTCTCTCCAATTCCATAGGTATTTGGGAATAACAGAATCGAGTTTATTATCCTCTCTCCGATTTTGTAGGACTTCCTAGCCGAAGAATTGAGACCTAAAGGCCTCTATTATTCTCTCCTTTCAAGGTGACAAGAAGGTATTCAGTTATTCTTTCTTCGGCTCCGTGGATACTCGGAAGTCACGGAATCTAGTATATTATTCTCTCTCTAGTTTCATGGGTCTTCCGAGCTGAGGGATCAAGATGGTCTTCCATATTATTCTCTCCTTAGCTTGGTTGGTCTTCCAAACCAAAGGATCTAGATAACCTTCCACATTATTTTTTCCCCAACTCCGTTGGTCTTCTTAGTCGAGAGATTCTCTATTACTCTCTCCCTTTAAGTGGTAGCAGGATCGAGTTTCTCTCTCCTTGGTCGATGTGGGATCAATTTTCTCACTATTATCAAGGCCTTGATGGGATCCGATACACTTCCGACAGCTTACCTCCAACATCCGACTTTATTCCCATTCAACTTAATCTTCTTGGGAGCATCTCCGTTGGGAACATCCCTGCTGGTACTCAGGATCTCTCCCATCTCACCTGCACAAGATACAGTTCGGCCTCCATCAAAGATATTATTGCAAAAGGAGTCAATAGTCCAAGACTAATAGCTTGAGATGACCTGCTCAAGCCCATTTACAAATGAGTACTCACCCATTTATTAGTTTATCTTGATAGGTTTATTTTTATCAATGACTTCACCTGTATTCGCAAAACTATGATTTTCAACCATAGTTTCCCAAATTTAAACAGATTTTCTTGGCGGACTCAATGGGACGCTCTTAAACTTTAAAGGCTTTGGACTCATGCCATTTAACATGCCGAGATCATAATTTTCTTATGAGAGATTGCAATTAAAACATGTGCTTTCAAGTTTACTCCTGCTCAGCCTGTCAATACCCTCCAAAGGTCACAGATATCCAAGCTCCCCTCTTTGCCTCCGGGCAAACACTATAACAACCTAAGCACTATAGCAATTACAAGATTGCCCCACGCCCCCCCCCCCCCCTTTATAACAACCTAAGGGCTAAGTATATACCCATCGGTCTAGCACCAAAATATAACAGTCTAAGAGCTCGATATATTTTCACAGCCTATCCCAGCGGCAACACTATAACGGTCTAAGCGCCATAGTATATACCAACCGACCCAGCGCCAAAGTTAGCCTCATACCGTACTATAATAGCCTGTGTTATATTATCACCGCACAGTCTCCAGATCACTTATAACAACCGCTATAAAGGTCAAATAGGTCTTCTCGACTCTGTGTCAACTATAACAACCTAAGTGTTATATTACTACAAAAGAACATCCAGACAAGTTATAACAACCCAAGTACTATAATATACAAACACCGCCTTCGGGCACCTCTATGCCAGCCTTCAGGCACTCTTATACAAGCCTTCGGGCTCCTCTATACGAGCCTTCAGACTATTTACACTAAGCTCCCCGTGGTACTCAACTAGGCCCTCTCACTTATATCGTCGGACTCCTCGACAGGATATCGAAACTTCTTACTGTCAGGCTCCCTGATTGGAATCATCAGATCTTATTGGGCTCCCCGATTAGAATCATCATACCTTACCATCGGACTCCCCGATTGGAAATATCAAACTTTCTTACTCATGTAGTCAGGCTTTCCTACTGACATTTTCTCACTTATATGGTCGGGCTCCCCAACTGACATCTTCTTATTTATATAGTCGGGTTCCTCGACTAGAATTATCAAGTCTTCTTACAGTCGGGCTCCCCAATTGAAAATATCAAATCTTCGTACGGTCGGGTTCCATGATCGGGATTTATATGCTACTCGCTTATAGGTCAGGCTCCCTGATCGGAATCTATATCCTTCTCACTTATATAGTCGGGCTCCCCAATCGGGATTCGTATACTTCTCATTTATAAGATTAGGCTCCCCGACTAGAACATACATCCTTCTTACTTATATAGTCGGACTCCCCAACTGGAATTCGCATATGAAGGATGTGTGGATGTTTGCTGATCTAGAATCATGGTGTTCTCAATCATTTCTTGCTCTTGAACATACTTCCGAGCCAGGTATTTAGCTTGGGGACATTTCAGGCAGCAATGCAAGCAGAATGGATTTTCTATTTCCCTGATATTGTTACGCTATGTCGACCTCACCTAGTGGGATAAAACTTGATTGTTGTTTACTGTTACATTATACATATCCTGCAAGAGGGCAGACATGCATTGAATGGTTATTGGAATTCTCGCCCTAGATGTATTTAATACTTTCCGACGGGAAGGGGCGGTTCTATGTTCTCTGGATCAAGGGTTTTTTGGCCTTGGGATTTAGTTACCTATTTACAGAGGAACTAATTTTCTATTCTACAGAGTTTACTATGTTATCCCTGATTGGAAGCCAGGCTATGTCACATTCTGAGAGGGATTTTTTCATCTATATAGGCATTACATTATTATGCTCCTAGAATTTTGATTATAATAGAAACCTTGGTCTTCTTTTCCCGAGAGAGTGTGGTTATTCTTTATGTGGCAAGCAATACTCTATACTCCGTCTCGCATAACTTATCGAAGGTTCTTTCCTACGTTCAGAGGATATATTATCATCTCTAAGATTTCCCGAACACAACCACTTTTTCTGATGGCACATTGCCACTTTTTTCGAATATCATCATGTACATTTCCTTACCAGGTAACTACCCTTTTGTTATACATGTATCAAATTTCATACGATTTCGTTCTTCAATATGACTGTAGGAGGGGACTTGTGATGGTATTCGAGATTTCTGGGTAAGGATTTATGGCTTTCCATAGTATCATGGTTTGGTTCTCCCAAATACTATGGTCTTCCCGAGTATCACTATCCTTACCAAATGTTATTGGCTTCTCTCGAGCACTATAGTCTTTCTCGGGTCCCGAGCACTATTAATTTCCCATGCATTATTAGTCTCCCGAGCATGATCGACTTTCCCAAGCACTATAGTTTTTCCGAACACTATGGTCTTCTCGAATATTATTGCAGCTAAGGACTTATGGGTCTTCTAGAGCATTATTAGTTCTCTCTAAGCACCATCTGTCTTTTCGAGTCGAGCACTATCTATTCTCCCTAGTGTTACTGGCCTTCCTGAGACGAGCACTATTGGTTTTCTCTAAGCACCATCTGTTTTTTCCAAACCGAGCACTATCTATTCTCTCAAGTATTATTGGCCTTCCCGAGTCGAGCACTACCTATTCTTTCGAGTACTATTGGCCTTCCCGAGTCGAGCACCTATGGCATTCCTGAGCACTGATATTCCCGAGCACTATAATTTTTCCAAACACTATAGTCTTTTCGAACATTATTGGCTTTACGAAGCTAAGGACTTATGGGTTTTCTAGATCGTTATTAGTTCTCTCTATGCACCATCTATCTTTCCGACCTAAGCACTATCTATTCTCCCGAGTATTACTGGTCTTCCTGAGCCGAGCACTATTGGTTTTTCCTTAGCACCATATGTTTTCCCAAGCCGAGTACTATCTATTCTTCCAAGTATTACTGGTCTTCCCGAGTCGAGCTACCCATGACATTCCTGAGCACTGATATTCTCGAGCACTGGTATTCTCGGACACTACAGTCCCATTACATTCCTAAGTAATGGTTTTCCCGAGCACTCTAGTTCCGTCGAGCATCCAAGGCATTCCTAAGCACTAATATTCCCAGGCACTATAGTTCCATTGCATTCCTAAGTAATGGTTTTTCCAAGCACTCCAGTTTTGTCGAGCACCCATGGCATTCCTGAGCAATGATATCCTCGAGTACTGGTATGCTCGGGTATTACAGTTTCGTTACATTCCTAAGTAATGGTATTCTTGAGCATTACAGTTCCGTCGACTAGCCAGTATTCCTGAGTAATGCTTCTTAGGCACTACAGATCCATTGCATCTATGCCCTCGAACAGAATTAAAAGCAGTCCGTCCCAGGTATCCAGGCCGACTATGCTGAGTCATCCACCTTCCTTCGTGGACATCCACGTGTCATGCCTGTCTCCACGATGCTTAAAAAATGAGGAAGGGTGTATAACAGATCGAGATTCCTTATAGCATTTGTCCCCTAACAGCCCGACAAGAGGTATTCATGTTAAATAAGCTTGGTCGACAAGACGATTTTGATACACTATATAAAGTATGTGAGAAGCAAAGGGAAGGAGATGCTTCTTTCTCTATTCTAGCATGCGGAGACCACTCTTCTTTCCTAAAGCTTTCCTTACTGTCCTTCTTCTACTTCTCCTTAAAGGATACTGATTTGGGCATCGGAAGGGTTGCACTGATAAAGTTGGTCCACCCCTAACATTCTTTGCGTACGCAGACCGAAAACCATGGCGACTTCCTTGAGGCGCGGCTACTCAGCAGACCTGAGTCGGGAAAAGGGAAGGAATTCGAGCGTGCCGAAAAAGACAACACCATCACCAACAAATGCAAAGAATGTAGGAAAATCAATCTTTGCTAATTATTTAAATATGATCATGTCACAGAGAGCATGTGATAAAAATTATATGGGTCAACAAATTGTTCTCTTCCCACTAGTTGTCTTTTCAAATACAGTAGTTGTCGATGCGCCAATCTAATAAGGTTAATGTCATGTTAAAAGCTGGTTAATTGTATATAAATTCTGTTTTAAAATAAAAAAAAATGATATTGCTATGTTAATTCACAAGTGATAGTGTCGAAAACTAAAACATATTACTATTCATTCTTGCCACTACATTTGTCAACCCAAACATGGGAATTTCACATTCAAGCATGTCAATCTTACACTCTCGTTCATTACATTCCTAACTATTAGACTCCTGGGAACTCCCATGGGAATTTATTGTCCCATTAATCATCTTGTAGTTGCGATAACATTACCATTATTAGTTCGCCTGCCAACTTTATGGTATCAAACTTGGTGAGTGAGAGCAATTAGGCTCCAAAATCATATCCATTTGAATCATTAATCGGCTAGACATAATAATCCACACTACTGTAGCATCTATTCTTTTGAAAAAAAAAGGCAGTCTTACTAGTGGCTATTCAATACTGTATGATAAAATTGGTAAAACACTCACCTCAAGTCGAAGGCCATCCCCTCGGCGCAAGGATTCCAATGCATGACGGATCTGATAGCAGAAATATATGTAAGTACATTGAGAAAAACTGTATAACTTCCACAAAGATGTTTCAGCCTTAAAGATAATAGTTAGGCTTTACAGTGAAGCAAAGCATACTTCCATATAAGCCCAGGTGGTAGGCAGCTAGGAAGCTATGGCGATTAGAGCATCAACACTTATAAACACTGCAAGCATTATCAATTATAGTGCTAGTATAAAAATGTAGATTGAGCTTTCCTTCATAGTTTAAGCTTTTGCAACAAGTGATCAATCAATAAAACTTGAAGGAGTAGTTCTCACCTTCATCTCATGCTACTGCCAGCAATTAAAAACGCTGTATCTTAGTTCCCTCCTCATTTTGAAATTGCAGGAACTATACTTATCCTTCTCCTGTTCTATTATTGTCTTCTCTTCTTCCATTTCATCCATAACATCCTCACATTTTCCTCTCTACAACCATTATACTCCACACCACCCACTCCTATCATTGCCACAACTTTTGATTTCTACTGCCACTCAACATCATGCTGCCTTACCCTTCCACATACTCAAGGTCATGATGAACTCCAGGCGCCGGTACGGCCAAAGATCAACTGTGATTTACCTTCTTTCATCTAGTTATGGGACCGACGATGAGGGGCGCTTGGGGTGAGCGCATCATCTTTTTGCACCAAGGTCATGATGAACTTGAAATTCTGAGCACAAAGAACTAAGATTGAGCAAACTTGAATTACATTTTTAGTACTCATTCGCACATAATTTGACCCTTTAGTTTTGTTGGATAACTAAACCGTTAGACTTTAGATAGTTAAAAGAGCAATAGCCTCCACTGGTGATTTAACGACCTAACAACAAGGAGACTCATTTTTCCTTCCAGATGTTCCATGTCCGGGACAATTAAATCATCTTATGAACACCCTAGTAAACAAAGTGGGGAGTCAGTTATATTAAGTGAGCAGAACCAACTGTTCTCATCATATCTTGAAGTAAATCTGGTCTTGTTTGCAGTAACATGAGCCAGAATAAACTAGGCGAAAAGGAAAAAATACAGCCCATGCCAAACAGCTAAGCGGCTATGAAGTGGGATCTGTTGGATGATGAATGTGTATTAAGATGGGACGTGCTTATTCCTAGACTTTAGTACAAGTAAATCATTTAAAGGCAAAGACAGAATGCTAAAATACTCAGAACTATAAAGTTCCTTGAGAAAATATACTCTTTTTACACGTAACTCAAAGATCAAGGTTTGACCTGGTCATTTCTAAATTTTTTAACATGTAATCAATGTGGTAATCAGTGTTCAAGTATCACATATCCAACATGGGTACGGCAGAGGTAGATGAAGAATCAATTGTATCTCTATTTTCTTTTGAGTTGAATCACTGTTAATTCTATATTGTTCAACAGTCACCATGATCAAAAGCATTACAAATTATTAAGAAATAATTATATTTGAAAGTGAAAACTATTTCTTGGGTGATCAAAAGAAACAAAGAAAAAGTGAAATCATAATGTAATAAAAAAATAAAATCAAGAAAGAATAGTCAGCATCAAAGTTTCTCTTGAATTATAAAAAAAGCCCGATTGACAAATACCTCTGACAACATCCTACTTCTATCCTCTCCTGCAGCCGTTAAATTTCTCAGAGATATGGGAGCACCAAAAAGACCATGATTGCGCCTTCTCAACAAATTTGGTGACCTTGCATGTGATGTTGGTGGTGGGCCATGCAAACTTGCTCTAATCTGAGCTACCTCCTGTGAGCTAAAAGAATGACCAGAATGTTGTGGAGGCAGGTTAGTGTCCTGACCTCCAGATTCAGAGCTTCCAGGTGGAAACAAAGGCGGATAAGTAGCTTCTGCTAAGGGTTGAGAAAATTGTGTAAGATTTTGATGAGAAACCCAAGAAGATCTTAATGTTGGATGCAACCCTGAGCTTGTACCAGCCTGTGAATTCGCAGCTATGTTTACAATTCTACCATCTAAGTTCCTGTTTGTGCGATGTTGTGACAAGTTCCTTACACTTGTTGTAGGAACAGGTTCCAGATTGTTGCGAACCGACATATTACTAGACTGATTCACCTCTCTTGCAGCAAAAATTCTGTCCTCCGCACTAAATGAACTTGATGATGCACCAATTCTTGAATTTGAAGGTCCACTCCATGGAAAATGATATACAATTTGGGGTAGGCCTGGAACAACTGGTATAATAGGTTGGTTTTGAGAACTTGTGGGGGGTAGGACCTGTGTCAGCTCAAGGGACTGATTTGGTGGGATACTAAAAGAAGGTGGTTGATTATATAGCCATGAATCCGATTGCCTAGTATTTACTAACCATGAATTGGGATGTGGCAAAGCAGGGTTAATTCTCACTCGGTGATTCCTCCGTGAGGTTTCTGCATGCCCTGCTGTACTGGCTGAGGCATAGCAATCAGAGGTGACTCCTCTTGCAAAACTAACAGGATACTCTTCAGGAGGAGGTGCAATAGAAGGATACCCTGCAGAGCTAGAAATGCTTGTAATCACAGGATTATATATATGAGAATACAGTAAACTACTGTCCCTTTGCTGAGAAGAGCTTGCATTTCCACTCACTGAAGACTGTCCAGGCAAACCTTCACTGTTCTTTCTCTTGCAGGATAAGCGTCGTTCATCCAGTGAATTTTCTGGTCTGTTGTCATCTGCCTTCAACAGACCAACATTCTCAGAACTTTCACCAGAAATGGATAAATCAATTGGAACGGAAACACTTTCACCGTCTAAGAAACCCAACATATAAGGAGGATGGGATAGTGCTGCCTCTGAGAGATCAGCGACTGAACCAACTTGAGCAGCAGCAATCTCTCTGTTCTGCTGCAAATTGTTGAACCGTGGATTATATTGTGAAAAAGACGGGATACCATCAACCTGAGCTACATTATGACTTCGATGAACAGTATCCAATGAAAGCATAGGAGAGCCATAAGAATGATGTTCTTCTATCATAGGCCCGCCTCGAGAGGTAATTGATGTAGATGGTGTCCAGCCATGCTCCCATTTGTTATCTTCGTGGATACCTTGTTGATGGTGTTGACTAGAAGAACTAGAGCCTCTTGAGCCCCAAATACTCAATTGAGCATCGTCTTGATTAGCGATGTTTAGGCATGGAATATTTATATCTTCAGGTGATGCCATCCAACCTGTCATACTCTGAACCTCTGTTGGATTGAAAAGCATGTTATTCCACAAAACTCGCTGATTCATCGCGCTGCTTGAACTGGAACCGGGTTCAAATTCAAATGAATTGTCATAGGGTTGAGTGTTCTTTTGATCTGGCATTAAAGCAAATTGAACCACCTGTTTAAGAAAAATAACATCAATGGAGAAGATACTAAATTTTTTGTGCATAAAAAAAAAAACTCTTTAGATAGATAAACTTAACCATGGTAATTGTAAACATTAATGAGATGGAAAATAAGCTTATGTCACAATACACAAGCAGTTCAACAAATTTTTCTGCTATAACACATTGGAATAAAATGATATGTAGGTCCAATGAGGATATGTGGCTCCAGTGAGTGGTTGCATAACTACATCATTATATGCCTCTGTCAGTCATATTACTTCCAGTCTCACTCTAAGAATCAAATCTGGAGGCATTCAACATGGACAGCATACTTCCATTGTTTCCTAGGAGTTGACTTCATTGTTTAACATTTTTTAGCCTTTGTTATTTATCATGATCAACAAGCAAATTGACGTGTTGTTAAGCTGTTCAATTCTTTATAGTTCTATTATTCCTTGATACTTAATAATGATGATGAATTATTATTTAACCATCAGACTAGTTTTTCCCTTGACTTTTATAAGTTAATTTCTTAAACCAAATAAACTGTTATGAAAATAAGTAACAAGGAGTTTTGAGAAGAGACCAAGTACACATATGGATATTTCAATCAGCTGGCTCCTGATGGAACAATGCACTGCCTAGAAAACTACATAAAAACATGGTCAGCATGTCCATCATTGATCAATTCAGTGTTACCAACTAAAAGAGCATAATGATTTGGGTAAATTGATAAATCTACCACATATTTTGTCTGTTTTAACGTATCTATCATGAGCTTTCAAAATTAACAAAGCTATCGAGCATTTATCAAATTCGTAACATCCGTCTTCCTCATTTTCCATCAAATTGTTGTTAGTTGCAGATGTGTCATCAAGTCACATCATCAAATTATCCACCTTACAATCCACGTCACCTCTCTAATCAATCATATCATTTTATTTTTTTTAAATCTAACCAAATAAACCCCTTACATAGGTTTTGTAAGGTTTACAAGGAGTTTATTTGGTGTAGGGAGAAAAATGAAATGATATGATTGATCGCAAAGTAATGTGAATTGTGAAGTAGATATGTTGATGACATGGCATGTTGGCATGTCAGCGTGTCAGCAACTAACAACTTAAATAGAAAATAAATGGCATCATAGGTTTGTTGCAAATTAAACAAGCATGTGATAGAGTTGTTAACATGAAAAGTTTATGATAGTCATTAACACAGATAAAGTTCATGATAGATTTAGCAATTTACCCTAATGATTTCTATCCAAAACTTGTGAACAGAAAAAAAAAATCGAGAGAAATGCATGAAAGAACTATATGTTTATTTACCGCCTAACAAACTGATATTTGAACCAAAAAAAATTCCTCTAGGCATCACTAGGCATAAATAGACATAAAGAAAGAAATCACATGAAAGATACAATCAAAGTTATGCTCCAATTCACTCAGACAATAGAGACAAGGATTGAGCTACAAGCCAAAATCAGGAAAGCCTTGGCTCAAAAATATATGGAAAATGATTGCTATAAGAATTCCCATCGAGATGTTAGTAAATAAACCAAAATGCACAGGATTAAGCTACAAGTGAAAATCAGGAAAGCCTTGGCTCAAAATATATCGAAAATGACAGCTTTTTGAATTCCTATCAATATGTTAGTAAAACAAACAGAAATACACACAAAACAGATCATGTAAAAAATTCTTTTGTTTAAGACTAAGGAGGTGTTAACATGAAGAAACAGAAGTCTATAGATGAAATTAAAAGCTCCATGTCAGGTCTGATGAATAAACCATTGCATGAGTTAACAAATTTCTCAATTGAGGATGAAAGTGTGTCCGCCATGGATGCTGGAGTGAACAACAGAACATAATTATATGTAGAAGAAATCAGGAAAGCCTTGGCTCAAAAATATATGGAAAATGATTGGTATGAGAATTCCCATCAAGATGTTAGTAAATAAACCAAAATACACAGGATTAAGCTACAAGCGAAAATCAGGAAAATATATAGAAAATGACAGCTTTTTGAATTCCGATCAATATGTTAGTAAAACAAACTGAAATACACACAAAACAGAGCATGTAAAAAATTCTTTTGTTTAAGACTAAGGAGGTGTTAACATGAAGAAACAGAAGTCTATCGATGAAATTAAAAGCTCCATGTCAGGTCTGATGAATAAACCATTGCATGAGTTAACAAATTTCTCAATTGAGGATGAAAGTGTGTCCACCATGTATGCTGGAGCGAACAAGAGAACATAATTAACAGCATATGTAGAAGAAAGTAAGCCCACCATTTTTCACACCTCAAGTAATTAAAATTTGCCTATGGCAACCATAATTATGCCTTCTTTGCACATACAATGAACAAGTTCAAGTTAGTCACAACAACCTTTATCTTTCTGATTGTCTAAAAGATTCTATTGATAAATTCATCGTCCATAACCATGTTGCCATATCTTGCTTGTCTTCTATCAGAAGATGGTGGGTTGTATGCATCATGAACAAGATTAGACTAATTATCTATGATGAACATAAGGAGTTGGAAAACAAAATATCTATAAGCCAGGACTGTCCAGGGTTCAAATGGCAATCAATATCCACGTATGAATGGGCTCCTCAGTGATTCCAAGACAACTTCGAATTTCAGATAAAATGTGAAGTTTATATTGAATATATGGTATCACAGGTGTGAATGTATTGGATTCAACAATACCAGTTGCTTCTCAAATTTTAAATATTTGTCAAGCTTGAAAATAAAACTCAAGGACACGAACAGATACTCAGCTAAAATGATTCACAAGAAAAAGAGAGAAGTCGTACTATGCAATCAAGCCCTAAATTCCAGATTTTGTCCAATCAAGGAAATACCTGTCAAGCTTGATAATAAAAATCATAAGTCAGTGGCAAATTATTCAGTTAAAATTGTTCAGCACAAAAGAAGAGAGGTCGCGCTACGCAATCAAGCTCTAACTTCCAGATTTTGCTCCATCAAGGAAAAAAGATGAAGCCTTTCCAACAAAATGCTATAAGTATAACAAGCTAGAAATTTCCTCCCGAGTCAAAAGTCCATCTTGTACACAGAATTTAAAAAAAAAAAGCAACGTAAAAATAAAATAACAAGACCAGGAAATTCCCAACAAACTACCACATCAGAAAAAAATTGAAGAAACCAAATTCAACAAACCAAATCGATGATCAATGGAAACAAACGTCTTCATGACAAGCAGATCTGTCCAAGAAATTTCACAAAGAAAGGATTTGCGAGGAGTTTTCTTCTCCAGAACAAGACAGAATTCCCTATGAAAAAAAAAACCGACTTTTATGCTTGGATTCTAGTCGACTAACGAGAGCGCACCTAGTTAAGACGGATAAACCAAAGCCGACCAAGCGGCACGGGATCGGCCCCTTTTACGAAAACCAAGCGACCCCTCTCCTCTCCACTCCTTCCTATCCTGTGCGATCAACTAGTCGATCGACGAAGGCCTCAACGCATATGGGGAACAAGAGATCGATTGGTGGAGAAGCGCGAGAGAGGGAGGATGGATTGACGGATGGATGGTCGGAGAACGAACGCTGAAGAATCAAACGAGGGACGGAAAGAAATGGGAGAAAAGATTTTGGGAAAATATAAATTAAAAAAAAATTGCTTTTCCTAATTTTGAATTTTAATTGGAAAATTCTCGCTCACATCCAACTAACTGCCGCTGCGAGGACAGCGTCCTCCGTTTCGACGCCCTCCTATTAGCTAGATCTGCAGGGCCCCTACCAAAGTTTTTAGAGAAAATGACACGTGGATTGATCAGGTCGCTGTTTACTGACTTCGTCACGAGCGAGATATGAGTCCATGTGAACCCGTCGAGCGACGTGCTTCAGATGGGTTGCTTTGGGTACGTCGTCGGTGACTTGCAACTGTTCCCGCTTGCTAAGAGCTGGGCCCCACATGGCCGATACTTCCAGGAATCTAATTGGTTGCAGCTAGTCCGCCCAACGTCGGCTGGGGGAGACTAGTTACTGTAAAAGAATTATTAATTATTCCATTATTTATGTTTATTTAGTGTTATTCTTGTCGTCTCACGTGATGGACCACCACAGTAATAGTTAGCATTTACTTTGCATTTTGTTTTGTGTGCATTAGTTATTTGATATATTTTAGTAGAAGGGATGATTAAAATTGTTTGAAAAGATATTTATTGAATTTCAATAATGGTCAAATATTGCGGCTGTGCCAAAGAAAAGAACATGACATGAGGTTGGACACAGAGTTGGTGACGTGGACCGCTGCCAGAAAATTCTGCATGGCCCATGCAATGCATCCAGCAGCCACGTACGTGTTATACTTGTACAAAAATATTTTTAGGCATCTAATTAAATTATCCTATGAGAAAATTATCCCAGGCGAGCACGATCTAAAATCTTGTAATATCTGGGCCGAGCAAAATCTCCATTATTGAAATAACTCATCGACTCAATTTAATTGGGAAATTTATTTAAAATAAAATAAAATTCAATTAAATTGATTGGTTAGTATATTATTATTATTAGTTGACTAACATATCCATTCTTAAAAATCATGACTCGTCGATCACAGACTACTTGTGAATTGTGATCGACTAGCCATCACTCGGTCCTCTTGTCACCCATCATTGACACAGTGATACTTGACCCTCCCCTCATCTTTATGCAGCATTGCTTGGCCCTCTTCGTGATTTCGTCTCAGAGTCGTCATCGCCATCAGTCCCATTCACGAGGTCTCATTCACCAGTAGAAAATGACCTTTTAACGACGGAAAATCTCATTGTTAAAGAGTCAATTTTCGTCGTTAATGAGTTTTAACGACGATAATAAATACCGTAGGAAGTTGTCGCTAAAAGGCCCTGTCGAGAAAAGATTAACGGCGGAAATAAAAATACCATCGTTAATAGCATTTAACGACGGTATTCACTACCGTCGTTAATTATGGTAACGACGGGTTTATATACCGTCGTTAATGACAACAACAACGGTAATATGTACCGTCGTTAATAACAACAACGACGGATATATGTACCGTCGTTAGTAATTTAATGTCGTTTAATTGTTTAACGACGGTTTAATATACCGTCGTTAATAATAACAATGACAGTCATTATATAGTTATTATTTCATCATTATTATCTATACACAATTCACAATATATATTAATGAATATTAATAAAAAATCAAAACACAATATATTAAAAATCAAAACACCATATTTATTAAAATATTATCCAGCAGTTTATAATGAATGGATGTACATCATTAAACTTGTAAAATAGACATGAAGTTGACCAAGGCCAGACACCAGGTATTCACTTTAACCGCAGTAGGAAATTCAAACCGAAGAACAATAACAAGCGAAGATGAAAAGCCCAGAACCCCACACAGTAGGGTGATGATACATTAGCTAGATTATGCATGTTCGCAAAATAAAATACAAATATGGGGTGACATCAGGCAAGCAATGGTAATAGGCTAAAAGAGACAAATGAGACCATTCAGTTGGTTTGTATCGCTTCTGCATGATACTTGTCCAAATCTGCATCAAGTGCTGCAGCAGAAATAGATTCGCTACGTCCTTTACCTCTTCCACGGCTCCATCCTCTTCCACGGCCACCAGCGCGTGGCCATCCTGCAGAAACTCTTGCTGGTCCCGTGCTGCCATACCAAAGCGAGTACAAGAAAATCTTAGCTGCTTTAAATAGAGATTAAGGTAAGAAAACATGGATTACGTTTGTGTTATTCGATAAGAATTCAATGGAGTGGATAGACATTAAGTTGGGACAGAACATATACAGATCAGTATGTATATTGCAAAACTAATACACACAATATCCATTCCATAATGTGTACAAGAATATTAAAACTATTAGTTTAGACTACCAGAGAGCTGACAGAATCTGACATATCGATATTTACTAGAATAAACATAATAAACGACATGTCGATGCAACTTCATGTCTATAACAACATATTAAATAACATTACAACAAAACAAGAATAGAGTTTTAGAGAATACTAGTCAATTAGCACCCAAAGATGACTTTTGAGAGTCCATGATCTTATAACAAATACATTATTATATTAGTTAAATGAAAAAAATAATATAAACAATACATTTAGAAGTTTAAAACACTTACACTTACATAAAGCAAATAAAGATTTATAAATATCTCTCCTCATCTTTGATAAGCTTCGAGGATATCATCTGTATCGGTGGACATTGAATCTCTCTCTATTAACATATGATATGAGCATCGAGGATATGTCTTTGTTACTATGTGTCAACCTTTTGAGGTGTTATCTTTCATATAAAACACTTGTGATGCTTGAGTAGCCAATACAAAAGGCTCATTTGATTTCAACAATCGTTGACAATTTACACTAACAGAATCATATTTATCCAGTTTGACCCCTCTTTCTCTAGAATGCACATCAAACCACTTGCACTTAAAGACCACAATTCACCTTCCACCAAGAAATTGCAATTCAAGAATATGTGACAACACTCCATAATAGTCAATATTTTCTATACCATTGTTTTCAACAACAAGAATACCACTGTTTTGTGTCCTTAGGCCCTTGTTGTACTTTTCAATGTGGAATTTATATCCATTTACTTTACAACATACAAATGACTTTCCATACTGTGTAGGCCCATGTGCCAAAGAAAGTAGATCTTCCATTTTTTTTATTTTTGTCATTTTTATATAACCTCTCGACCTATATAATTTGAACCAAAAAAAAATCATACTCTCAAGATATAATTTATTAGTGAAAACAAAGACATGTATGTACATTAAAAAAATGTCACTTACTCTAACTCTGAACCACTTAATAAATTGTTTATCCCATTCCTCATCGGACAAAACCAAATGGCTAGAAGCACGAATTTGCAAGTAATCACTGCAAAGAAAATTTAGAGTTTAATCATAATTGAAACAACTATATAGAAGAATAAGTTTATAGTTTCATACTTGTAAAATGATTGAACTTCTTCACAATTCTTTAATATGTAGATGTGAGCTTGCTCTTGGTCGACATGATCCAACTTGCATGCTATCCCCACTGATAAATCTTCAATAGATGAAAATATAGATAAACCATCATTACTTTCCATACATCCACAACTAGATGTGTCGAAATATCTTGAGCATAAACTGATACGCTCATTTGCGATATAACCCTCAGCAATTGAAGCCTCTGGATGAATTTTATTTCGAACATATGATTTGAAAGTGCGTAACTTTTGTTCTATTGGATACATCCACCGATATTGAACAGGTCCCCCAAGCATAGCTTCCATCACTAAATGAATCGGTAAATGTATCATGATGTCAAAAAATGAGGGTGGAAAAATCTTTTCCAACTTGCAAAGTGTGATAGGAATTTGTTTTTCAAGTTGTTTCAAGTCTTCCATCTTTAGTGATTTGGAACACAAACTAGAAAAGAACATTGATAGCTCAACAAGAGCTTCATATACTGATTCTGAAAGTAGTCCACGTATTGCAATAGGAATAAGATATTCTAAAAAGATGTAACAATCATGACTCTTTAAACCAGAAATCTTGTTCTCGTTAACATTTATACAATCCGTAATGTTTGAACAAAAGCCTTCAGGCAATCTTAATTCTTTAAGAAATAAACAAAATTGACGTTTCTCACCAAAGGACAATGTATAAGGTGCAGCGGAAAACTCAAGATCATCTCCTATTGCAACAGGATGTAATTCAGGCCTTATATTCAAGAGTTACAAATCGAGACGTGTTTTATGATTATCCTTAGTCTTGCCTTTAATATCCATAATTGTTCCACATATATTTTTCTCAATATGCATAACATCCAAATTATGTCTCAATAACAATGATTCCCAATATGGTAGCTCAAAGAATATACTCTTCTTATTCCAATTATCACCCCGTTTGTCATGAGATATTTTTGTCTTTCTAGTTGTGTCCTTACTTAAGATTATGCCTTCCAAATCTTGAACTTGACTTAAAATATCTTTTCCCGAAAATGATTTAGGCGGCAATCTCATTTCAACTATACCATCAAAGGAATCCTTATCTTTGCGCCATTTGTGGTTTAATGGGAGATAACGTTGATGACCCATATAGCACTCTTTACCACCATGTGTCAATCTCAATGAGCAAGTATCCTTATTACAACAAGGGCATGCTAACTTCCCTTTTGTACTCCATTCGGATAAATTTGCATATGTCGGAAAGTTATTAATTGTCCACAACAAAGCAACACGTTAAGTAAAATTTTGAGAAGTTGATGTATCAAATGTTTCTACTCCAGTGTGCCACAACTCACTCAATTCATCGATCAACGGTTGCAGATAGATATCAATTGCATCACCAGGACTCTCTGGACCAGGAATTAACATGGATAAAATGAAGTTAGATAAGTTCATACACATCGATGGTGGTAAATTATAAGGAATAAGAATCACAGGCCAAATGCTATATGTTGTTTTTGCATTTTCGAATGGTTGAAACCCATCACTTGCGAGGCCAAGTCTCACATTGCGAGAATCTGAGGAGAAATCTTTATATTTTTCATCAAATGATTTCCATGTCATAGAATCAGTCGGATGCCTTAGAACTTCATCATCAACCCTTGCATCATTGTGCCATCTCATGTAAGGAGCTATTTTTGAACACATGAATAACCTTTGCAACCTTGGTTTTAGTGGGAAATAACGTAATATCTTCTTCGGAATCTTCTTTCCATTTGCTTTAAATCGAGTTCCCCCACTATGTCTTTCCTCCTTCCATCTAGATATTCCACACACTTCACAGAAATCTAAGTTCTTACAGTCTTTCCAGAATAACATACAATTATTTTTACATACATCAATCTTTTCATAAGAAAGGCCAATATCTCTAATAAACTTCTTAGCATCATAATATGAATCTGGAAGATCAGAATCTTCTGGTAATATTTCTTCCTTCAACAATTTCAACAACATGCTAAATGATTTATTTGTCCATTGTCCAACATTCTTGAGATTAAATAACTTTATTAATGCTGACAATTTTGAAACCCTTGATCCTTGGTACAAAGGTTCTTTTGAATCATTTAATAATCTGTAAAAGTTTTTAGCTTCATCATTTGGTTCCTCACTAATACTGTCACCGTTTGAATCATCATAATGTGGATGTAGGTCCCTTAGAAGATCTTCCATGAAGTCTTCATTATCATTTACTTCATTTTCTGAATATTGTTGCTCCAAATCATCCCCTGGCTTTTCTCCATGATGATACCAAAATCTATAATTTTAAAGTATTCCATAAACAATCAAGTGCATTTTAACTGATTCCCTAGACCCAAAACGTGCATTAACACATTTAGCACATGGACATCGAATTTCATTTGTTGCACTTGTTCTCTCAAAAGCATAGTTCAAAAAAATTTCAATTCCCTTTCCATATTCTTCTCCAAGATGATCATTAATAAGATCCATCCATTTTTTATCGGGTGTCATTCTATAAATGCCAAAAAGTGGGCAAAGTTAACTACAAATAATTTTGGACAGCAACCTTGTTAGGAATGAAAAGATACAATGAAATATTAAGGCCTCTTGTGTCAAAATAAATAGCTACTATAAGTCCATATGACTAGGATAGAGATAGTAAAAACCATAAGTATGATGCTTAAACTGTTAAGAATGCAAATTTAGGAATACTATAGTCATGTCAGGAATACTGCTTGTAAAATGATATGGAGTTTATAGTCATGTCAGGAATACTATAGATTCAATAAATGTATTTTGCAAAACTGTTTGTATTCAATGAAAACTCATGCTATCAATGAAAACCATAAGTCTATAGTACGATGAGGAGTTTTCATGAGGAAGATGGAATTTATAGCGAACACCTTATGGCACAGAACCAATTACTCTATTTTCAAATGATATGAAATACTATAGTATTCATTCCTGACATGTGAAATGTTGATGCTCCAAACAGTGCCATAAACTCTAGATGAAATGTTGATTCTTTTTCTCTTTGCATTTCCTAAGGAATGCATTTTAATCGTCATGGTTCAGTGCATTTGACTATAAACTGTCCAAACTAGATGAGGCTTTAACCGGTCAAGAACATAGCAAAAACAGAGTACATTTCATTCTTTCTCTATTTCAAAATTTTAAATATTATTACCTGACCGTGGATGGCTGGAGTGGCGATGGATGGTCGGAGCGGCGATAGAAGAGAGAAAGAGGATGGTCGAAGCGGAATGGATACTTGCGACGAAAGGCTGAAGCGGCGACGGATGCTTGAGCGCTGGAGTGGCGATGGATGCTTGAGCGGCGATGAATGCTTGAGCGTCGATGGATGGCTTAACCGGCGATGGATGCTCGGAGTGGTGACGGACTGCTTGAGCGGCGATGGAAGCTCGGAGCAGCAAGAGCTGCTTTCGCACCAGAGCAGAGATAGATGATTGAGCGGCGATTGACGACTAGAGTGGCGATGGAAGAGTGAGGGGATGGATAGGCTGGAGTGGCGATGGAAGAGCGAGGGGATGGATCGGGAAAACAAGAGAAAAGGAAAGAAACGGGGAGAAACCTGAAACTAGGGCACGAGGTTTAATTAGGGGGAAAAATATAAGAAAATAAATAAAATAATATAAATAAACTAAAGCTAATTTTTAATGAAAAAAAATGGAAAAAAAATACCATGCAAATGGATATAAATAAATTATATTTTCATAATTTATATAAAGATGATATTTTTTATATTTAAAAAAAATAATTTTCAGTTTAGGGTGTTGAATTTATAAAAAAATCAAAAAAGTAATAACAACGGGACGAAATACCGTCGTTAAAGACATGACATTAACGACCGAAATAAAAAAAACCGTTGTTGATGACAAAGTATCAACGACGGGACAAAATACTATTGTTAATGCATATACATTAACGATGGACACTAAATACCGTCGTTGATGACCTACTAATAACGACGATATTTGATACCGTCGTTAAAAGTACCTTTTCTACTAGTGATTCTCTCGTAGGCAACATTGCTCAGCCTCATCTCAAGCTCTCATCGTCGCCCATGAGCCCCATCTTCAATTCTCATTGGGTTTCACCTCAGTGTGTGACCTACATCGATTATTCTACTTCCATCATCTCCCGCGATACACCCTCCTCCTCACCAGCGACAACAAAAAATCGATTAGTGCATTCTCCAAAAGTTGATGCCAATGAATTAGAAAATGTTATTTTAGGATTTACTATGTAGGATGATTCATGATAAAATTATGAATAAATTACTACAAGAAAAATAAAAAATAGCGAGGAATTATTAGCGATGAATTACTATTTCATTGCTAAAACTGTATATTTGCGACGAAATAATCTATCGTCGCAAAATAATCTTATATTTGCGACGAAATATAACATTTCGTCGCTAATATACTATATATTGACGATGATATAAACGTATTCGTTGTAAAATAATACTTAGCGATGAATAAATATAGAATCGTCGTACTTGGCAATGAACTATTAACATTCGTCGCAAATTATTCAGCTGAGCCGCCAGTCGAGTAAATTAGATTCTGTGGCCGACCGAATGTCAAACAGTCGAGTCATCAATCCCGCTAGTCGACTGAATATCAGCGACGATATATTTAAATTTCGTCGCAAACATATCAATTGAGCCGCCAGTCAAGTTAACTCGATTCTGTGACCGCAGCCAAATTACTGGCAGTCGAGTCGTCAATCCCACTAGTCGACTGATGATAAATATTAGCGACGAATTTTAAATATTCGTCACTAATAGTTATTATATTAGCGACAAATTTTTTTACATTCGTCGCTAACCTTTCAGTCGAGTTGTTAGTCAAGCGGACTCGATGCGCGGCAATTTTGGCTTAGTGACGATAATGTAAAGAGTCGTCGTTAAGATCATAAATATTAACGGTGAATAATTCATATTTCATCGCTAAAATATGCGGAAAAACCCTATCCCGCCCCGAATATCCCATTTTCTCCACGAGACTTCCTCTTCTCCGGCGATTTTCTTCTCTCCGGCGATTCCCCGTGCGAGTGTTCGACGACCAACTCCGGCGACAAGCTCCGGCGCCCTAGCTTCCTCTGCCACGCGACTTCTTCTCGGGCATCTCCTGGTTGTGCGGCAAGCTCCGACGACAGGTCCGGTGCCCTAGCTTGAGCACGACTTCTTCTCGGAGCCTATCTCTCGGTTGTGTGGCTCTAGCGAGACCTTCGGTCTCTGTGAGATACGAAAAAAATAAAAATAATAAAATAAAAATACTCTTTGTTAATTAGGAAATTATCTTATATAATTTTACAAGAATTCACAAAAAATTTTCCGGATTCAAAAGGAGTCCATACGAGGAAGATTTAAGCTTACATAGGTGGTTGGGTCAACTTAGGCTAGCTTGGACTTGACCTAGGCTAGTTTAACCAAAGGGGTGGGTTTATAAGGCTAAACCCGACCCATTTGGACGCGATTTGTAATGACCATAAAATATCTAGCAAATTTTTATAAGAATTTAGCATGATTATAATGAGTTTTTATGTGGGCTCTTTCAAAAATAAAAGAAAATAGAGCCAAAAAGGATGCATGACCCAGGGTTTGAACCCTGAACCTCCAAGCAAGTAACTAAACCTTAAGATGCATGTGATAACCAGAAGCCCAGCAGGGGTGTGCTGTTAGAAGGGTAAGGGAAATGATAGATAAGGGTAAGGGTGGCAAAGGGACACATTCACTTGAATAAATAGGAGTAATGAGGAGACAAGAGAACACAAGTTATCATTCTCTTCCTCCTTTCTTCTTCCTCCACCGAAAACCTATCCCCTCCTTTCTTCCATTTCTAAAAACTCAAGAAGCAAGAAAGAGAGGCTTTGTCTTGGCTCCAAGGGTATAGTTCTATTAGTAAACCAAGCGAAAGGATGTAAGTAATCTCCTCACCTGCAGTACAAGTCGTTTCGATTGTTGATTTCTTAAAAACCCTCTTTGAAAGTTTCGGCCAAGACCCCCTTTATGCTTATACTGATTTTCCATGCCACGTTTTATATGTATATGATGTTAACATGTTGATAGATAGGCTTTGTACAATTGTTTGAGTGTTTGATTTCAAAGCCCCTCTTTGAAAGTTTCGACCAAGTCCCTATTTATGCTCCTAATGATCTTCCATGCCATGATCTATATGTATTTGATGTTAACATGTTGATAGTTAGGCCTTGTACAAGTTGTTTTAGGGTTTGAATTCTTAAGAGCCCCCATGAAGTTTCGGCCAACCCATGTTTTGTGCTTGTTAATGATGTTTCATGTCATACTATATATGTATATGATGTTAGATAGACCTTGTACAAGTTGTTTTTTAGGGTTTGAATTCTTAAGAGCCCCCATGAAGTTTCGGCCAACCCATGTTTGTGCTTGTTAATGATGTTTCATGTCATACTATATATGTATATGATGTTAGTATGATGTTAGATAGACCTTGTACAAGTTGTATTAGTCTTCGTTCAGTTACGTATTGCTTCCCTTGATGTTGGCAGATATGTTCATGCTCATAATGATCTTGCCATATTTTATATATATATTTGATGTTAACATGTTGATGGTTAGGCTTTGTACAAGTTGTTGAGCATTTGAATCCCTAAAAACCTCCATTAGGGTTTTGGCCAAACCATGTTTGGGCTACTAATGATTCTCCATGCCATGATCTATATATATTTGATGTTAACATGTTGATAGATAGACTTTGTACAAGTTGTTTGGGTGTAGATTTCCTAAGACCCTTCCTTAGGGTTTCGGCCAAGACATGCTCATACTCACCAATGATTCCCCTTGCCATGTTTTATATGTATATGATGTTAATATGATGTTAGTTAGGCTTTGTGTAAGTTGTTTGAGCATTTGAACCCTTAAAACCTCCACTAGGGTTTCAGCCAAGATCATGTATGTGCCTACTAATAACCTACCATGCCATGCTACATATATAAGATGTTAACATAATGCTAGTTAGGCTTTGTGTAAGTTGAATTAGGGTTTGAATTCTTAGGATCCCCCTTGGAAGTTTCGGCCAAACCTTGTTCATGCTCACCCATAATCTCCCATGCCATGATATATTTATATATGATGTTAACATGTTGATAGTTAGACTTTATGATAGCATGATTTGTTTATGCCACTACCTTATGTCCATGTTAATTGTATGAATGTATGATTATATTATGCTCATTGTGTCACGATGAACAAGTATGTATGATGAAATGCCTAAGAGATGGGGACTAAGAGCACTCTTTATGTTATGAAAAGGAACATGATATGTTATGAAAAGGAACATGATAGATTATGATAAGGAATATGATATGTTATGATAAGGAACATGATATGTTATGATAAGGAACATGATATGCTATTTTAATTTTGAATGGCTTATACCGGACCCTAGCAAGGTCCAAGGGATGGGCTCCTACGTGCCTCTAGGTCGACGATCATAGTACGGACCTAGTACGGGATGAGCTCCTAAGTTGCCCTAGGCCGACGGTCATAGTACGGGCCTAGGATGAGTTTCTATGTTATGTTGCCCCTAGGTCGACGGTCGTAGTACGGATCTAGTACCCTAGTAGGTTCGGGATTAACTACCTCGGGTCTATTTAGGGATGCACGCAAAGATGATGATGTATGTGGTACAAATGTCAGGCCCACCATGTTGAGATTATGTTTAAGTACCTATAAAATATATGTTTTCAAAGAACATCTTGCATATACTCATTTCATGTCTATGTGATTATGATATTTATATGAATGCTATGCTTATATATTCTTAAATGATCATGTCACTACTTTTATATGAATGATATGCTTATATGTTCTTAATTGATCATGTCACTACTTTTATATGAATGCTATGCCTATATGTTCTTAATTAATCATGTCACTACTTTTATATGAATGCTATGCTTATATGTTCTTAAATGATCATGTCATTACTTTTATATGAATGTTATGCTTATATGTTCTTAAATGATCATGTCACTACTTTACATGAATGCTATGCCTATATGCTGTCTAGATGAACATGTCACTACTCTATGTCAAATTCTTGATGTATGACTTTAGTGAGTAGGAAAGGATCTTACTAAGCCTATGTGCTTATAGTTTCATGTTTCCCTTGTACTGTAGATAAGGGTAAAGAATGGCTAAACTAAAGGGAGCAGCAGGAGGGGCAAAGTGTGTGTGGCAGTGACATGGTGGAGGAGATCTGTTTTTACGTTCCAAGACTTATGCATGTTTTAAAGTTTGCATATTAGTAGTTAAGAGGTGATCACTACTTGATGTTTAGATGGTTGCTACTTAGTGAAATGATTATGCATGCCCCATGTTTTATGCTTTATGTTTTAAAAAGAAAAAAAAGTTTAAATTCTTCCGCTGTAAATGTATGTATGTATGATCGCGTCGCGCCGCCCTCCCCCCCTCTAGAGTACGGGGAAGGGGCGGGCGTGACACGATTTTCCCTTTCTCCTGCTCGTGATTTCTGCTCTCGTCTCTTCTGAATCATAGCTGCTACCGACGATTTCTTCTCCCCGGTGCTCCATCGCCGATGCCTCTCCCTCTCGACCTCGGCGGCAGTGAGCTGTGCCAGCCATCTAGTTGCTTCGGCACAAGGGACGATCACCGCAGCCACTGAGCCAGCTCCCCTCTGTTCTGTCGGATGGTGATCTTCTCTGCCCGATCGTCGCCGGAGCAACCGATTGATGTCGTTGTGCCAGCCGTCGCCGTTGTTGATCGACGACGTCGCCGCCCCCAGCTGATCCTTTGTTTCTGAGGTCACAACATCCTTCGCTCAAGTAGATCAGCGACGATGTTGTCGTGGCAGTGAGCTGTCATCATAGGTTTGCGATTTCTATGTATTTTGGGTTTTCATCGTCGTTTTCCTTTGGATTTAGCTGTGGATTCATCTATTGAGCTTCAATCTATGTTTTGGGTAGTTTGTGGAGCTTGAGGGTCGACGATGAACAGGGGAGAAACAGTGTCGGTGAAGATTTGGGTCGGTAAGTTTGGTTTACCTTTGTTGTTTCGATGTTAATTGTTGATTTTCCTTTGGAGGTTGTTGTGTGATTTGTGGTATGAGATGTATCCTGTTCGATGGGTTTGAGTTGGGTTATGATGGATTGGATTGGGATAATCGAGTTTTAACTCGTAGATGAGGGAAGGATACGAATATAGAACGAATTAGTGTTTAATTCGTATAATTAGCGGAGACTTGTACTTAAACATAATTTGTTATTATTGTGCAGGTTTGGGATACGAAGCAGGTCCACGACCGTAAGGATTATTCGAGCTTCGTATCAGGTGGGTAACATCTACCCTGGTCAGGTAGTTTGATCTGAATCTGGTGCATGAATTTGGCCTTATGCTATTACTTTGATCTTAGATCCACTCTTATTTAATCATATGCTTGTACTGCCTTGAGCTTTGAGATATATTGTTGTTACTTCATTGATTATCTAGCACAGATATGAACTATAAACCCTATTATGTGTTAGTTGATGGGTGTTCAGTAAGTACAGGTGGTTAGGGTTATCTTTGTGACCTCAGATTGGATTACTGTGTTACATCACTAGGGTTAGGTGATGGATTAGACTATGGAGACGATTGTTGTATCGTATACTTATTAGTTGTGCATCTATGGTGGATCTAGTTGTCTGTGCATAGATAAGTGTGTGAGTGTCAGTATGTGGTTATGGACTAGAGGTCCTAGATGATTGTATATCCATTATGGATCGTATATCTGTGTATGGTTATATGGATTGCCGATAGTATCTCACCACGGATTGGAGGTCTTAGCGTGGTTGACTGTTAGTTAGATATGACTCTCTGTGTGGTAGAAAGAGTGTCTTGTGGATTAGTAGTCCTTGCATAGTTGACTTATGGTTGACCAGGACTCCCCGTGGGATAGGGAGTGTTGCGAGGATACTTGTGTGGAGCTATGCATCATTACATTGCATGCATGCTGTTGACTGGGTCTCCCTTATGGTTGAGATGGATCGTCAGTCATCCTGCCTCCCCAGCCACTCGGGGTAGTGGTAGCAGGGTTGAGGGCAGAGCATTGGATGTGTCACGCTCGGCCACTATAGACAGTGGTAGCTGGAGTGGCGTGCAGCTTGTCCTGTCGTGTAGCACTCGGCCACTCATGGGTAGTGGTAGCTAGAGTCGCTTGCAGCAGGGACCCCTAGGGTAGCATATAACTCTATGGCGGCTAGCTACTATTTCATACTACCCAACTCGGTCACTCGAGAGTGGTGGCAGCTGGAGTCGGGATAGTTGTCATGTTATGCTACCCTGGTCACTTTGGGGTCGTGGTTGGACGGGTCCGCAGACAGTGACCATGCATATGCATTGCTGATATATATGTATGCATGTATTTGATATATGTTTTACATATGTCTGTGAGATGCTGCATTTGATTGAGCTATGATTACTGCATATGTTTGTACATCATGATACATGTCATTTGCATATTTTATACTGTTGTGTGTTGAGCATGATATATGTGTTGGTCCAGACTGTTGTATGCATTTGATTAACGTCATGTCATAGTGTGGTATGGACCGGGATGTTATTACATGTGATTATATACTGTTCATATGTCTGAGTGTTGGTCAGGTATGAGATTGACTTTGTACGTTATATGGGTTATGTTATTGTATATCTATTCAGGATGATATAGCTTATGGTTGCAGACCGTCAGGTATGTTGGTACATTACTTCATGTTCAGTTGATCAGTTTAGTATATACATTGAGTATGCCTATACTGTGGTTACTTGTTATTAGATTTGGATAGGACTGTATGTCTATTGGACTCATGTTGTATACCTGTAGATCTTCATATGTATACTTATAGATCTCGTTATCCTATATGTTGTTCATGCACTTTCTATATATTATCCCTGAATTTATACTCACCACCCCGGACCCTAGGTTTCTTGTCGCCCAGGTAATAGGTAGAAGATTCCTTGGACGTTCGGAGCTCCGCCAGCTGATCCCATCTCACACCGAACGGATGGATATTTATTCTGTATTGTTGTATTTTTGTGGATTATCGTTTTGGGATTTTACCTTGTATTGTTTCCGTATTTGTGATATACGAATGTGTTGTATGTATTTGGTCGTCGATGTGGTTTCTATTATGATTCTTGTTGTGTCAAGTTACTCCGGAGTGCACAGTTGGGTCTTTGTATCTTGTTTTGTCTGTCAGTATATTTCCGTTGTGTTTGGTATGTTGATATCTTTATACAACTATGTTCTTTATTGATAGTAGTAATGTTGATGTAAACTTATTCAAATACATATTTGGCATTGGTGATGTGGAGTGGACAATGATTTCATTATCATCACTTGGACGGTGGCTTTGTTGGTCATTGTAATCCCAGTTAGATTAAACATTTAGATGAAAAATAGATTTTCTTCATAATTATTTTTTGGTCAAACAACTTGTATGGTTTATCAAAAGCTACAAATGACAACTTGTAAGACATATTCCTCATTCTTTGACTTTTCTATTTTGGCAACTATGCGCTTAATTATATTACTAATTAATGGAGACATGAAGACTTAAACAATATGCAATAGCTACATAATTTACAAGATCTTGTATTGCCTTTTCATCCTTTCGAGAGTTATTGTGCAAAATAAATTTATTTTCTAATGACATTAATTGAATTGTTTATGTTGTTCATACATTATACTCATTTGTTTGAATGCAAGCTGATTTATACACTTTAAGTTTTCTTGTTCGAAAGCTTTCTACTTTTAGATATATCTCATTTACTACTAGATGAATGTTTGACACATTTATTAAGTACTAACATAGGCTTGATGCTGGAGATTCAGTTTGTCAAATTGTAATGTTATTACTAGTTTTAGGACTGCCCTTAGTTATTTCTGCTTGTTTCTTGTGGAAATCTTGATCGGGAACAACTTTAATTTTAATATCTGGTCGTCAATGCATGCACATGATATTGCATCTATAAATTTCTCAAAATCATGATTTGAGCATTAGAAATTTATTTAGTTCAGGAAATTTTTATTTCTTGCGTAATGAAAAAAATATTGATAGTTGAATCGTTACTTGATTCTCTTTGTTTGAACATGATGGTTCTATTTTTAGCCTGAGTGACTATACCACTGCTTGAACTTGGCTAGCCATAGGTTTTTTGAAGCGCATTTGTAGTTATATCATGCAATTAAGTAATAGTCATTGAAACTAAATTTGTTGCATATATATTCATGTGCGATTGTGAAGTAGTGAATTTATCGTGCAACGGAACCGTAATGTTAAGAAATTCTCCCATTCGATAATGCTATCAACTAAATTAAGTGTTAGTTATGCATGACTACTTAATATCTCTTAGATACTATATTCAAGACTAATTATGTGAACATGAAAATGAAAGAAAATAGTTTTAAATCTACTAACATGTCCATAGTAAATTCATATAATTTGACCCCTAAAGCATTTGAGACTACCACAACTTGATGATGTGCATGATGACTAAAACAATAATAATGCAAATTGTAAGTTATGATGACTAAAAAACAATAATGCAAATTTCAGATGATGATAGTGATTAGATGTATTTATAGGGTATTTATATTGTTCTTCATTTATATTTCATGTATTTAATATAATCTTTTATTATACGTAGATCTGTATATAATGCTTATGTCACAACTATGCCGCCTAAGAGAATTGAGCACCCCCAATTGTGCCTACGCCTGACGATGACAGTGCTCCTGCTCCTACTGGTTAGTTATGTGATTTTAAGTATGTATATTTTGTTTCCTATATATTTAACTTGTTAATTGTTAACATTCTTTGATTTACAGTTCATCTGACACGTAGAGAGACATGAGGCACACACTCCGACCAGCTCCGACAGCAAATCGAGGAACGGGGTAGATTACTCATTACATTTCGTAAGAGCGATGGTCACCCTATCGGGACCAATGCAGTAGCTTTTATGACAGAGTTAGGTCTGTCAATTAAGAAGTTCCCTCCCCTACAAGCTAAGAGTTGGAAGCATATCCCCATAGATAATAAACAGATGATATATGACAGATTATCTGTAAGTACGAGTATTTTGCTATTTAAAAAATCAACCATCATTCGTTATTAAAATTCAATATTGGTATTTTTTTCAGGCTACTTTCAATATTAGTTTTGTCGAGGAGGCAACATCGGTAAGGAAGGAGACCGACAGATTAATGATTGCAAAGTACAGAGATAATCGAAATAAAATGCACACTCATTATAAGAGTCTACTGCATCTTCCCCCCACCGAGCGACGCCATCATATGCCGAGCGAGTTTTGTGAGACGTAAGAAGATTGGAACTATATGGACGATCTATTTGAATCAGAGAAATTTCAGGTAACTCAATCTATACCAATTATCTGAGTTATATATAAATTAAAATATGTGCAACTCGTGTTTTAAGTTTTATCTTAACAAATTTTGATATTGTAAACATGATCGACAATAAATGCCCAAAATCGAGCACAAATACCATTTACCCATCGAGGTGGCTCAAAATCATTCATCCAGTACAGTTACGACGGTGTAAGTACAAATTTTATAGGTACAGTATATTGGTTGGTATTTTTAATATTAACACATTATAATATTTTTCAGACCGATCAGTCTCAAAGAAAATATCGGATAACTATCTTTAATACAACCCACTGTACCTCGTCAAAAGGATGGAGTGGGGAGAGAGCCGAGGCTGCATACATAAGATATAATCCATAAAATTTAGTAATAATGTGTTTTGTTATTCTTAGGGTGAAATAGTGAGACTGTGAGATAAACACATCCAGTCACAAGAAACCGGAGATGACATTAATGCAGTTTAGATTGCAGATCAAGTGTGTGATCAAGTACTCGGTTTTCGCTCTGGATATATTAGAGGACTTAGAAGTGGGCCAAAACCAGTTAGATCCACTTCTTCAGATGCCAGCTCCTCCTCCAGAACAACTAACGCAGCACTGCGTGAACAACTTCAGTCCACCCAAGAGGAGCTAGCAAACACTCAAGCTCGATTAGCTAGCACCCAAGATGAGTTGGCATTAATGAGAGCAAGACAAGATATGTTCGAAGCAATTCTAAATCATCTTGCACCTGGAGCATTACAATCATTGATGCATGAGTCATCTTCAGCTCCACCTCCTCCTCCACCTTAGAGTTTGTGAACATTTATATTTTGAGCCAGTGAAATTGTGCTCGATTTGAATGTGTTTGCATTTTAATACTATGAATTTGTGAAAATGGATGTTTTGGACTTTAAATTTGATGTTATGTTAGTTGTTTTTAAATGTATATGTTGGTTTTATTATTTCAGTTGTATATTGTTAAGTTAAATTGTGTGGTTGATATTGTATTACAGGATTTCGAATACAAATAAAATGAATTTTGGAAATATGTATTTTCATGGTTAGCGATGATTTTTTAATATTTCGTCGCTAACGGTTGATATACAGCTTCAGGATTTTGAGGGTTAGCGACGAAATTTATAGTTTCTTCGCTAAATTTGGGGGTATCAGTCGAGTCGTCAGTCGACGTGTTCGACTGCTGTAGGACTTTAACGACGAAATTTATACATATCGTCGCAAAAGTATCTCCAGTTGAGGTGCTCCCGCTTCTGTGGTTGGCCAAAAAATAGATATTAGTGACGAAATTTATTAATTTCGTCGCAAAAGTAAATAGATTGTAGCGACGAAATAAGGTGTTTTCGTCGTTAACTTCCAATTGAGCCGCCAGTCGAGTTATGGGCGCTAATATCGGTGATTTTCCTTTTTTTTATGTCAAGAATTTGCGACGAAATCTTTATTTTTGGTGACAATTCTATTTCCGTTGGTAATATTAACGACGAAAATATTTAATTCGTCGCTAACTTGTCTTAGAAACAAGCTTATTACGACGACTCTGTTAGTGCCTATAAGATTCATATATCTCCACAATGACATGATATTGTCCACTTTGGGCCTAAGCCCTCATGGTTTTATTTTTGGGCTTTACCCAAAAGGCCTCATACCAATGGAGATATATTTTCATCTTATAAGCATATGATCTTTTCCATATCTTACTAATGTGGGACTTTGATTGTATTCCCAATACTCCAACAATCCCCCCCTCAAACGAAGGACCACATTGACCCCCCTCAAGCCTATCCGTCCTCCAAGGACATCCTCTGCTTGATGTTCGATCTTTAACCCATTAAGACTTCCTCGCCTATGCGGTCGTCCTCCCCGGACCCACTTCCCGATTGTCCACCCTTCCGCCTAATCAACTTTACGCGGTTGTTCGATCCTCCCGACCCAACTTGACTTCCTGCCCGGTGTCTAGTTCTCTTGATCCGGACATGGGAGCTCAACTTCTTTCGTTCGAGGTTCATGGCTTGACATGAACCATGACTATGATACCAATTGTCAGTGCCTATAAGATTCACATATCTCCACAATTACATGATATTGTCCACTTTGGGCCTAAGCCCTCATGGTTTTATTTTTGAGCTTTACTCAAAAGGCCTCATACCAATGGAGATATCTTTTCATCTTATAAGCACATAATCTTTTCCATGTATTATCAATGTGAGACTTTGCTTATATTCCCAATACTCCAACAGACTCTAGTGACGAAAGTTTTTCGTCGTAAAATGCATTTAGCGGCGAATATTTGGTATTACACTACAAAAATAAATATATCTGGCGACGAATTTTGCAACGAAAAGTTTTTCGTCGCAAATAATTCATCGCTAAATTCTGCAACGAAAAATAAAAATTTATTGCCAAATTGCAACGAATAATATTTTCGTTGCAAAATTTGTCGCCAAATTTGGCGACGAATAAATGTTTCATCGCAAATTTACTGATGAAAAGCAAGATTCGTCGCAAAAATTTGTGACGAATAAGACTTTTCGTCGCCAAATATGGCGACGAATAAATCTTTTCGTCGTCGAATTTGGCGATGAATTAAACTTTCGACGCCAAATTTACGACGAAAATATTTTTTTGTCGCTAACTTTGGGACGAAATATTTATTCGTCGCAAAACTCTCACACGCATACTCCAACAAATATAATAAAATTTGGCGACGAATATATTTTTCGTCACAAATTTGGCGACTAAAAATATATTCGTCGCAAAAATCTAATGAACATAATTAATGAATAAAATTAAATTTGGCGACGAATTTAATTTTCGTTGCAAATTTGGCGACAAAAAAAAATCATCGCAAAAATTTTCAATATCAGTCGACTGATGAATACATCAGTCGACTGAATATGTGACTAGTTGGATTGATCGGTCGGCTACCAAAGGTTCTGTGAAATGCTACTGATGATGATCATGACCGTCATATTCATCGATCATTGCCAGTGAGTAGTCGATCGCTCGATGGCCACGAAACATTCTATAAAGCGCTAAGAATAACAAATGATCGATGTTGAAAATATATTTGGAAGCCGCAGTTTCTCAAGTATCAGTCGACTGATACATCTATTTTTGCAACGAAAATTGTATTTTCGTTGTAAATCTGGAAAAGAAAATAGATTATTCTTTTTTCCCTATTTTACAACAAACACACAACAATATTAACAAATTTATACATCAAACATTAATATGAAATTAATATATATATAACAAATACATCCAAAGGTACTTACTAACTACCATCATCATCAAGTAGCATTTAAATACAACAAACTTACAAAAACATAAATATCGTATATGTCATAAGTCAGGTAGCTAGCATTTAAATACAACAAATACAGTCAAAGATAATCACCATCATCATCAAAAAATACATTATCATTGTCTCCATGACAGGGATCAGGAGGAGGAGGAGCAGAGCCAGTAGGAGGAAGTTGATTTGAGCTAGACGTTAACTGAAGATGTTGCATAATAAACATTTGTTGTCTTTGAAATTCGTTCATCTTTTCTTTTAAGTCTTGTACTTTCTGAGCGTTTTCTCTCGATTCAGTTTCCTTCTGCGCTAGTAACTCTCTCAAATGATTAACCTCTATGGTTAATTGAATTACTTGTGCTTTTGATGCTCGGGAGGATGAAGAAGAAGCACTAGGGACTCTATAGGATCGGCTTAAAGAGCCGAGTCCAAGTATTCTTCCTTTCGGTCCTCCAGATGCTTCGAGCCATAAATTTATATTGCTAACAGATGGCTCAGATTCGACTCCATCATTGCTTGCACTCGAATTTCTTTGTGAAAGTTCATCGTATTTCTTCTATTGTGAAAGAAAAAAAATAAATAGTAACATAAGAAATCAAAGTTTTACAATTACACACCTTTATTGTTCTAGCTCTTTCCCCACTCCATGTCTTATCCTTCTTTTGGAATGTACGGGTGAAAGTGTCTATAAATAATGGCTCAATTCCCGTCTCCTTGGCCTAAACAAATTAAACAATTAAAATTTATAAATTAGTGAGTATTAGATTATAAAATTATAATTTGAAAACACTCACCAATCGATGTCTATGCTCATCGATATTTATGGATCCTCCCACATACGTGGTAGACATAACGCTAGAATTACAATGCTGATTTTTCTTATTCTGTTCACTCCTCCGTTTGCTTTCCTCAGATCTCCAATGTGAAACAATTTTATTCCAATTCTCCTCGGTTATACAGTGTGGTTTCTTATTTTTAGTTTTCGCATGATTTAGTATGTTTCTCATATGATCACCACACTTTTTCTTAAAAATCTTCCTAATCTCTAGTGTTTGACTCTCCTCCTAAGTAAATACCTGATATAGTAGAGAAAAATAAAAATTGATTATAGTAACTACAATTTCATATACAAAATGATTTAAATAAATTACCTTGAACTCATTCCACCACAGTACTTTTATTTCTTCCGGCGTGCTTGTATAAGTCATGAAAGCGTTACTATAGTTATTCACTATTTTATTCACCTCGTGAATAACATGTACAGAATTTGTAAATCTAACATAAAATAAAAACAAACCCCGTTATATACTTATAAAAATACATATTGTATTAAAAATTAAATATAGATATTCTAAAACTTGAATACTTATGAATCTTCGTGCGGAGATATAAACTCTCTCGTATCTTCCCTCTCCACGAGTGATTGTTGTACAGGAGAAGATACATTAGCAGGTATATGCTGAGAATCAGAAGATCCTGCAACTAGAGAAGAGGTGGAGGGCACATTTCCTGCAAGAGCATCAGAATGTGCGAGGGCTGAAGCAGAGGAAGACTGTGGTCTTCCTTCACTACTACGTCTATGACCGCCACGTCGAAACTAACAATCATGATTATTATAAGAATATTACAGTAAAAAAAAATACATTTGCATATCAAATTTTTAATAGAAACAATATGAGAATATTACCATATTCATAGCAACTGGATGACCCTAAAAAAAAAGAGTTCATTAGTATATCAAATATATGGAATTTCAAATTACACAGTGAATTAAAACATAATTAGTACTCAATAAAAGGTTACCCACAATTAGAAATCAAAGTTTGCAATAAAATTTTTGGCTTGGTCATGCATCTAATCATCATCTTCATCCTCATCCTCATCATTAAAATCCTCATCTTCATACTCATTCAGTTCACTTGCATCAACGTCTATTGCTACGCCGCTGGGATCTCGTAACGTTGAAATATTATACTCTTCGATATAAAATATATTGACAACTTCATCTTGTTGATATGCTATGTCTTTCCAATGTTCCTCAATTTTGTTACATGCTTTTGTTTTACAAACAACCCACCAATCACTTTTGTCTCATCTCAGACTAGGATATGAAGCATAAAATACTTGAATCGCTTGTTGTGCTAACACAAATGGTTCGTACCTCTTGTATATTTTTTTGTAATTAATTTCAACCAAATTAAACTGTGGATACACCCTCATGACTTTGATAGGGTCAAACCAACGACACATAAATAAAATAACTCGCAAATCTGAGCCTGGGTACGCTACCTCTAAAATTTCATCTAGTAAGCTGTAAAATTCATTCCTTGCACCCCCATTAATAGATGATTGAACACAAACTCCACTATTCATTGTAGTTTTCCCAGTTCCATAATCTTGAGTATGAAAATTATATCCGTTTATGAAATATTTCGGCCAAGTTTTCACCATTGAATTTGGACCCCATGACAGATGTTTTATTAGGTCTTGCTCAATGTGACCATGATTATCAAGAACCTAAAGTAAAATAAATATGTGTTAAAGTCAAGATTTATCAAATTTATTATCATAGACTACTTACATAATTTTTGAACCATTGTGCAAATTCTTCATCACAAAAAACTCATGCTCCGGAAGCTCCGAATATAGAGTTTGAAAAATCCTACAATAAAATTAAATATAACATGAATAATAATTTATGATATATGAAATGTATAATATAACTTTTATATACTGACTTGAAATATGGCATTACTTCTGGACAATTCAATAAAATATATGTGTGGGCTGCTCACTACTCCTGACCAGTTAAGTATCTACTTATACAAGATCCACTTGGTCGACCAAGGTAGTTAAAAATTGAGAATGCCCTCAAATTTGGATCAACGGGACCCTCATCGTTTCGTCCTACTTTCCGACTCTTGCATTGAACGTGAGGTTCAAAATAATATAATGCAAAAGTTCTAATTTCCTCCACAATATATGCATTAACAATAGAAGCTTCAACATGAGCCTTATTTTTCACTTTTTTTTCAAGTGATAAAGGAATCTAAGAGTAATACAATAAAATTTATTAGAAAATAAATTATACTAAATTTGACCAAATGAAATAACAATGAAAAAAAAGTCAAAAAAATTCACCTTCCAAACGGATACATCCATCGAAATTGAACAGGACCTCCAACTTAAGCTTCATATTGCAAGTGAACCAAAAGATGTTCCATTGAATCAAAAAACATCGGTGGAAATATCCTTTCTAAGTTATACAAAATGATTGGAATGTCTCTCTCTAATGTCTCCATGTGTGAATGACTCAGTACTGTCGAGCAGATATCATGAAATAAAATACTTAATTCCATAATTGCACCCCAGAATAAATTTGGTAACAGTTCCTTCAAAGCAATAGGAATTAATCTTTCCATGAATATATGATAGTCATGACTTTTAAAACCCATCAATTTGCATTCCTTCAAATCAACGCATCTACCAAGATTTGAGACATAACCATCAGGAAATCTCAATGATTTCAACCATTCACAAACAATCCGTCTCTGATTCTTATTCAATGTATAAACTGCTTTCGGTTTTGGTCCCCTACTATTTTCATCAACATCATGTTAGTGAAAGCCCTAGAGCCAATCATGTGATGATTGTTGTATGGACTTTATTGTATCATATTCCTATTTATAAAGACATGGTTATTATATTTACTTGTATTGGTGCCAAATAACTAAATATAATAATGTCCTTGAGTAGTAGGTTCTTATCTATATCAATCGATTGGTTGAATCGATAATGAGATGATATAGAGAACACTACTCTTAATCATTCCTAGTCAAGTATTAACATTCAGGGACAATGTTAATGCGTAGAGACTAGCATTTAGGTCAACACGATGACTTGATCTCACAAGTCATGGATATGAGATATCAAGTTGACACATGGGTATGCATTGGAGAATGTATACTGAATGACCCGCCATGAGAAAGTATCATGGATCATTATATGAGTGTCATATACTTTCTCATGTGGATATTAGTATGACTATTAGTCCTTAGACCTGAAGTCACCATGGTTCCCTACATAAGGAGTTGCATACTTTGGCTTCGTCAAATGTCACCCGTAAATGAGTGGACTATAAAGGCGATTATTGGGTATGTAACAAATTATGCGGAGGGATGTGAGTGATGTAGATGAGATCTATCCCTCCTATATGATGGGGGTGACATCGATATTCTTGATAGAGTGAGACCACGAAGTGCATGGTCATGCCCAAATGAGTCAATATGAGATATTGAGCTCGTTTGATTAGAGTGAGTCTACTTGGAGTTTAAGATATAGATTGTACCGAGGATGACACGGTCTATGCCTCAATTGGTCAATCTAGATGTCAAGGATAGAGGGACATTGTCCCATATTGTGAGAGTCACAATTAGTAGTCACAAAGGTGATGTTGGAGCTCAACATTCTTGTAACTTGGGTAGCAATGATGTGTTGCTAGATACCGCTCATTGCTTATGTTCCTAAATCGGTTTAGAGACATTGCCAACGTTACAAGAACCTATAGGGTCACACACAAAGGGCAATTAGATGACGATTAGGTTTATATGATGAACCATGAGGATTAGGTTCATGTGATGAACCAAATTGGATTAAGAGCAATCCAAATTAGACTAATTGAGTTAGACTCAAGTTGATTCAAGTGTTGAATGAGTCTAATTTAGATTTGATTCATTTAGTCAATTTAAATTAATGAATAGAGATTCATTAAATCAAATTGACTTGAATCAAGTGGTTGGATTTGATCAACCATGGGAGATAAGAGGTCAAGTTTGACTTGACTTGAGAGGGAAGATGAAAGGTCAAGTTTGACTTGACCAAATGCCATGTCATGATGATGACTCGGCTTGGCCGGCCAATGATGATGCTCCACATCATCATTGACTTATCATGTGGTGCCACCTCATGAGGGAGACCAAGAGCCATTGGCTCTTGGAGTTACATGCATGCATGTAACCCCCCAAGTCATGTAGTGTCAGGCCACTTGATTTGCATTAGATGTGAATTCATTTTTTGTGTAACTCGATCTTCTTCCTCCTTGGATCTTCTTCCTCTCTTGCTCTCCCAATCCTTCTTGGCAAAAATTTCCATGAGTGCTAGCACACTCTAGGTTGAGTTTCTCCACCATTTGTCCGTGTGGATACCAATAGAGGAGTGTTCACTTGACACTCTTGAGTTCCGGCGAAGCGTTTGGACGAGCGGGATTTGCGAAGGGCATCGCATCGAGGGTAACACTCTCAACTTCTAGATCTAAGGTAGATCTAGGTTTACTTAGCACATACATATTTTTATTTAAATATATCTTCGCACGGATCCGTGGCCAGACTTCCGAGATTTTCGCAACGCAAAAAGTGGTTTTTGCGGCTCGGAAAGTCCAACAGTGGTATCAGAGCCACGTGCGAAGCATGTATGTGTTTCATTTTTGTAGTTTTTGTATTAGATATAAAAATTACATATTTTTATGTTTCTGTAAATTTCCTATTTTTATAGAATTTTTAGTATTTTTCTCGAAGAGTCGAAGCAACGAGTGTTGGGATACTTGTAGGCTTCAACCATCTTGAAAAACTCTCCGAAACGGCTAGTTCTCGCTTTAGGTTTTTGGGACAGCGACTTAAGTCATTGTAAGATTGTAGTAGGGACACTCGAAAAGTTTATTTTGCAAGTAGGGGCGCTTCCCCTATCCCCAAAAGGGGCCTTGTCCCGCGATCGCGCCCGGAAATCGCTTAGCGGGACCATTACAGAGAGGTGACTCATAAAATTGAAAAAAAAAATAGGAAAAATTATAGAAATTTTCTGTAAAAATACATAATTTAGAATTATGTATAATTCTGTGATTGTCAAGGCCCAAGAACCCCAATTTGATTGGACGTTAATGTGTTGTAATTCATAATACGGCCTGCATGCCGTTTTTATGGTTGTGCGTGTTGTATAGTGTATGCGACCTGCGCGTCGTGCCTCTTCTTTTAAAATTCTAGTTGTAAATAGTTTTAGACTCGAATGTAACTCGAGTTTCATATTTTTAATGTACAAAATGGAGCAGTGAAAAGTCCACTTGTAGATGAAGTTACGAGAAGGGTGCCGACGACACATGGCGGTCAAAGGAAGCGCTTGGAGAAGCCGCTAGCCCTAGGTTGACCGTCCGATCTTCTCATTGGCTTGAGAATATCGTAGTAGGGCCATGACCACATCACAGTTATATATATATATATATATATATTTGATTTTGCTTGTATGTATGTGATGCATGCTAGTAGAATAATGCTTGTATATATATGATGCATGCTAGGATATTTTTCTTGTATGTATATGATGCATGCTAGAATAATGCTTGTATATATGTGATGCATGCTAATATAGGATAATAAAGGCCTTAATGCGTATATGATACACATTACGATTAGATTATATCTTAATCGAATCAACTCGTAAATGCCTACCAAGTCCTTGATACACATCACTACCTTGATCATTTGTAGTTGTTGAATCTGCCAAAGCAGAGCAACGCATATTATCTTGGTAGGGTGCAGAGGGACAATCTTGGTCATGCCTATCATGGCTTGGGTTAGAGTAATCTCAATTATATTGAGTAAAACTAGTTAACTCAATTTGATCGAGTAGAACTATAGGCATATTCCAACCGTTGGAAAGATAGGATAAGATCACATTTACACTAAATCTTGGGCGATTTAGCCAAAGCTAACTCAAGGTATTTTGTAAATGTGGGTCTTGATCCTATAAACAAGAGTTGCATAGAGATGTAATCGGTAATGTGTTACCCACCGATCGTACTAAGTCTTGGGCGATTTAGCCAAAGCTAACTCAAGGCTTAGTATGATGTGGATCTTGTCCCGCAAGAATTATAGCTAGTTTGTATGAATCTAGTAATGTGGTTTGACCACATCCATAACTCGATTCTACAAAATTCCTATAATTAAGTGGGAGCATCATTTGATTAAAGGCCTAATTAAATGATAAAAGGAATATGATATTAATTCTCTGCATTGTATGTTGTAGATTACTATGTCGACAAACACGAACACTCTCTCTCTGCGTTCTATCCTTGAGAAGGACAAGCTCAATGGAGCAAATTTCCTGGACTGGTACAGGAACCTGAGAATCGTTCTCACCCAAGAAAGGAAACTGTACGTCCTAGAGCAACCCATTCCGGAGGCACCTCCTGCCACTGCCTCACGAGCTGACAAAGATACTTACAAGAAGCATCAAGATGATGCATTAGATGTGTCATGTCTAATGCTCGCGACCATGAACTCTGAGCTTCAGAAGCAACACGAGTTCATGAATGCTTATGATATGGTTGAATATTTTCGTCAACTATATCAAGGACAAGCAAGGCACGAGAGATATAAAGTCTCTAAGGCATTGTTTGGTTCCAAAATGCAAGATGGGACTCCCGTAGGTCTATATGTACTCAAGATGATTGGGTACGTAGAAAACCTACAGAGATTGGGATTCCCCCTTGTCCAAGAGATGGCCACTGACTTGATCTTGCAGTCTTTGCCGCAAAGCTACAATCAATTTGTCATGAATTACAACATGAATGAAATTGATAAGCCACTGCCTGAGATGCTCAGCATGTTGAGAGCTGCTGAGCTCAACCTTAAGAAGGGAAAATCTGACGCCATTTTGATGGTGCAAAAGAAGAAAGGCAAGGGCAAGCCTAAAGGTAAGGGAAAGTCCCAAGCCAAGGGCAAAGGCAAGGAACTGAAACCCAAAGGAGGGGTGGCCAAGGAAGGGGCTTGCTTCCACTGCAAGGAAGCTGGACACTAGAAGCGTAACTACAAGGCATACCTGGAATATCTTAAGAAGAAGAGAAGTGAGACTTCTACTTCAGGTATAAATGTTATAGAAGTCAATCTATCTATTTCTTCATCATGGGTATTAGATACCGGATATGCATCTCACATTTGTACCAATGTGCAGGCGCTGAGAAATAGCAGGGCATTGACAAAGGGCGAGGTGGACCTACGAGTAGGCAATGGAGCAAGGGTTGCTGTTGTTGTTGTAGGAACATATGATCTATCTCTGCCCTCTGGGCTTGTACTAGAATTAGATGATTGTTGTTATGTGCCTGCCTTAACTAAGAACATCATTTTGGTTTCTTGTTTGGACAAGAAAGGATTTACATTTATAATAAAGAAAAAATGTTGTTCAGTTTATTTAAATGATATGTTCTATTGTAGTGCACCTCTAATGAATGGACTCTACTTTATAGACTTAGAGAGCCCTATCTATAACATAAGTACAAAAAGGTTCAAGTCAAATGAGTTGAACCAAACCTATCTCTGGCATTGTCGCTTAGGTCACATAAATGAGAGTCGCTTATCTTAGCTCTATAAGGATGGACTGTTAGACTCATTTGATTTTGAATCATATGAGACATGCGAGTCTTGCCTTTTAGGCAAGATGACCAAGACTCCCTTTAGTGGACACAGCGAAAAAGGAACAGACTTGTTAGAACTTATACATAGTGATGTATGTGGCCCTTTCAATGTTGCTGCTAGAGGTGGTTACAGGTACTTCATTACATTTACTAATGACTTCAGTAGATATGGTTATGTGTATCTTATGACACATAAATCAGAATCCTTTGAAAAGTTCAAAGAATTCAAGAATGAAGTACAAAACCAGCTTGGCAAGAGTATTAAGATACTTCGATCAGATCGAGGTGGTGAATACCTTAGCCATGAGTTTCGTGACTATCTAGCTGAGTGTGGGATTCTATCCCAACTCACTACTCCTGGAACACCACAGTGGAATGGTGTATCCGAAAGGAGGAATCGTACCCTATTAGATATGGTACGATCTATGATGAGTCACACAAATCTTTCTATATCCTTTTGGGGATATGCTCTAGACACAGCAGCTTTTACCCTTAACCGTGTACCATCCAAGGCTGTGATAAAGACACCATATATGATATGGACAGGGAGAAATCCCAAGATATCTTTCATGAGGATTTGGGGTTGTGAGGCTTACGTTCGACGTCAAGTCTCAGACAACATGGGACCCAAATCCGATAGATGCTATTTTGTTGGATATCCCAAGGATACAAAGGAATATTACTTCTACATTCCCAGTCAGCACAAAGTGTTTGTGGCAAAGACTGGGGTTTTTCTAGAAAGGGATTTTGTTTCTAGAAAAACTAGTGGGAGTACGTTCGATCTTGAAGAAATTCAAGATAAGGACCATAGCACTGAGGCCTTGATGGAGGTTGAAAAGGAACCACAAAGTGTTGTGGGTGATGAGGTTATTGCACAAAGAGTTATGGAACAACCACCTGTTCATGTAGACCTACCTCTTCGCAGATCTGATAGGGTACGTCGTCAGCCTGAGAGATATTCATTTCTCTTGTCTGACCATGATGACGTTATGCTCATTGAGAATGAGCCTACCTCCTATTAGGAAGCTATGATGAGCCCAGATTCTGAGAAATGGCTAGAGGCCATGAGATCCGAGATGGAATCCATGTACACCAACCAAGTATGGACTTTGGTTGATCCACCTGAAGGGGTCAAACCCATTGGGTGTAAGTGGGTCTTTAGGAGAAAGACTGACATGGATGGACTTACGTATACCTATAAGGGTCGATTGGTGGCTAAAGGTTTCAAGCAAATTCATGGTATTGACTATGATGAAACCTTTTCTCCAGTGGCAATGTTTAAGTCCATTCGGATCTTGCTTGCTATTGCAGCATACCATGATTATGAGATCTAGAAGATGGATGTCGAAACCACATTTCTGAATGAAAACTTACTCGAGGATGTGTACATGACACAACCTGACGGTTTTGAAGATCCACAGCATACTAGGAAAGTATGCAAGCTGCAAAGGTCTATTTATGGGCTAAAGCAAGCCTCTCGGAGCTGGAATCTTCAATTCGATGATGCGATCAAACAGTTTGGTTTCATCAAGAATGAAGATGAACCCTGTGTCTACAAGAGGGTTAATGGGAATACAGTTGTCTTCCTTGTATTTTATGTGGATGACATACTACTCATTGGGAATGATATCCCTTCGCTACAGTCTTTGAAGACTTGGCTGGGGACGTGCTTCTCAATGAAGGACTTAGGTGAAGCAGCCTGCATTCTAGGCATCAAAATCTATAGAGATAGATCTAAGAGATTGCTTGGCCTAAGTCGGAGTACATACATTGACATGGTATTACTACGGTTTGCCATGCAGAATTCCAAGAAGGGACTTCTGCCGATGTCACATGGTGTGAGTCTTTCGAAGACTCAAAGTCCCTCTTCTACAGAGGAGAGAGACCGCATGGATAAGATCCCTTACGCATCAGCTATAGGATCTATCACGTACGCCATGCTATGTACTCGTCCTGATGCCTCGTATGCTTTGAGCATGATGAGTAGATACCAGTCAGATCCAGGTGAGCGTCACTGGATAGCAGTCAAGAATATTCTTAAGTACTTGAAAAGGACTAAAGAATATTTCTTGATATTTGGAGGCGATGAGGAGCTAGCTGTAAAGGGTTACAGTGATGCTAGCTTCCAAACTGACCAGGATGATTATAGATCGCAGTTAGGGTTTGTGTTTTGCTTGAATGGTAGCGCTGTGAGCTGGAAGAGTTCGAAGCAGGACACAACTACTGATTCTATAACAGAAGATGAGTATATTGCTGCATCTGAGGCAGCAAAGGAGGCAGTTTGGATCCGCAAGTTCATTACTGAGCTTGGGGTAGTTCCTAGCATAGCAGATCCCATAGAGCTCTATTGTGACAGCAATGGAGCAATTCCACAGGCTAAGGAACCTCGCTCACACCAGCGGACCAAACACATACTACGGCGCTTCCATCTCATTCGAGAGATTATCGATAGAGGAGATGTGAAGATTTGCAGAGTACCCACAGAGACTAACATTGTAGATCCCTTGACCAAGGCTTTGGCACAGAAAAAGCATGATAATCACACTAGGTCATTGGGTATTAGATACTACGGTGATTGACACTAGTGCTAGTGGGAGATTGTTAGTGAAAGCCCTAGAGTCAATCATGTGATGATTGTTGTATGGACTTTATTGTATCATATTCCTATTTATAAAGGCATGGTTATTATATTTACTTGTATTGGTGCCAAATAACTAAATATAATAATGTCCTTGAGTAGTAGGTTCTTATCTATATCAATCGATTGGTTGAATCGATAATGAGATGATATAGAGAACACTACTCTTAATCATTCCTAGTCAAGTATTAACATTCAGGGACGATGTTAATGCGTAGAGACTAGCATTTAGGTCAACACGATGACTTGATCTCACAAGTCATGGATATGAGATATCAAGTTGACACATGGGTATGCATTGGAGAATGTATACTGAATGACCCGCCATGAGAAAGTATCATGGATCATTATATGAGTGTCATATACTTTCTCATGTGGCTATTAGTATGACTATTAGTCCTTAGACCTGAAGTCACCATGGTTCCCTACATAAGGAGTTGCATACTTTGGCTTCGTCAAACGTCACCTGTAAATGGGTGGACTATAAAGGCGATTACTGGGTATGTAACAAATTATGCGGAGGGATGTGAGTGATGTAGATGGGATCTATCCCTCCTATATGACGGGGGTGACATCGATATTCTTGATAGAGTGAGATCACGAAGTGCATGGCCATGTCCAAATGAGTCAATATGAGATATTGAGCTCGTTTGATTAGAGTGAGTCTACTTGGAGTTCAAGATATAGATTGTACTGAGGATGACACAGTCTATGCCTTAATTGGTCAATCTAGATGTCAAGGATAGATGGAAATTGTCATATATTGTGAGAGTCACAATTAGTAGTCACAAAGGTGATGTTGGAGCTCAACATTCTTGTAACTTGGGTAGCAATGATGTGTTGCTAGATACCGCTCATTGCTTATGTTCCTAAATCGGTTTAGGCACATTGCTAACGTTACAAGAACCTATAGGGTCACACACAAAGTGCAATTAGATGGAGATTAGGTTCATATGATGAATCATGAGGATTAGGTTCATGTGATGAACCAAATTGGATTAAGAGCAATCCAAATTAGACTAATTGAGTTAGACTCAAGTTGATTCAAGTGTTGAATGAGTCTAATTTAGATTTGATTTATTTAGTCAATTTAAATTAATGAATAGAGATTCATTAAATCAAATTGACTTGAATCAAGTGGTTGGATTTGATCAACCATGGGAGATAAGAGGTCAAGTTTGACTTTACTTGAGAGGGAAGATGAAAGGTCAAGTTTGACTTGACCAAATGCCATGTCATGATGATGACTTGGCTTGGCCGGCCAATGATGATGCTCTACATCATCATTGACTTATCATGTGGTGCCACCTTATGAGGGAGACCAAGAGCCATTGGCTCTTGGAGTTACATGCATGCATGTAACCCCCCAAGTCATGTAGTGGCAGGCCACTTGATTTGCATTAGATGTGAATTCATTTTTTGGTGTAACTCCATCTTCTTCCTCCTTGGATCTTCTTCCTCTCTTGCTCTCCCAATCCTTCTTGGCCAAAATTTTCATGAGTGCTAGCACACTCTAGGTTGAGTTTCTCCACTATTTGTCCGTGTGGATACCAATAGAGGAGTGTTCACTTGACACTCTTGAGTTCCGGCGAAGCGTTTGGACGAGCGAGATTTGTGAAGGGCGTCGCATCAAGGGTAACACTCTCAACTTCTAGATCTAAGGTAGATCTAGGTTTACTTAGCACATACATGTTTTTATTTTAATATATCTTTGCACGGATCCGTGGTCGGACTTCCGGGGTTTCCGCAACGCAAAAAATGGTTTTTGCGGCTCGGAAAGTCCAACACATCAATGGTGGGTCGTTTACATATGAGACGCAAATCTTTTCTTGCATTCAGATTGTCTTTTGTTTTTTCGGTAATATCCATCACCGTATTTATCATATTATCAAAAACATTCTTCTTAATATGTATTAAATCAAGATTGTGATGAATCAAATTACTCTGCCAATACGGTAAATCCCAAAATATACTCCGTTTTGTCCATTTATGCGTAATTCCATAGTCATATGTGGTAACATTTAGTTCTTCAATAACAGATGAAAAGTTAATCACTCTTTGCTATAAAATTTGACCGGTGAATCTCAATGGTGGAGGTATTCTTTCAATTCTATTCTTAGTAAATTCTTCTTTATTTCTTCTGAATTTATGATTTGGCGATAAAAATTGTCTATGACAATCAAAATAACTCGGTTTCTTTCCGTGTTTCAATTTGAATGACTTTGATCTCTCCATATATATTGGACATTCTAAAATCTCCGTAGTACTCCATCCCGATAACATCCCATAGGCAGGAAAATCATTTATGGTCCAAAGAAGTGCAGCTCTCATTGTGAACATCTGATTAGTATGAACATCATATGTGGAAACACCCACGTCCCATAGTTGGATCAACTCGGCAATCAACGGTTGCATGTAAATATCTATTAACTTCTTCGGATTATGAGGGTTAGGCACAATCAATGTTAAAAACATATAAGGTGTTTTCATACACATACCGGGTGGAAGATTGTACGGAGTTACGATAATTGTCCAGCAAGAATAAGTTCTTCCTGATTTGCCAAATGGAGCAAATCCATCAGCACATAGACCTAACCTGATGTTTCGGGTCTCATTCACAAACTCAGGATATGTTCGATCAAAATTTTTCGACGCCTCTGCATCAGATGAATGACACATTAGCCCATTCTCTGTTTCATGATTTGCATGCCAAGTCATGTGTTCAGCAGTGACCTTTGAAGCATAAAGCCTTTGCAATCTAGGAGTTAAAGGCAAATAGAACATTTGTCTGAATGATTTTAATCGCTTATTACGATTTGATCTCATGGTACTCTTGTACCTGCATTGACTACAGAATTTACAAGCCTCTAAATCTGTATTATCTCCCCAATATAGCATACAACCATCTCTACAAACATTAATTCTTTGCACCGGGAGACCCAAATCTTTCACAAGTTTTTTCATACTATAAAAATCCTTCGGCATTATGTGATCACGCAGCAACACTTCTCCAATAACTTGAACAAAATCATTAAAATATTCTTCGGACACATTATGCTCAGCTTTAACATTCAACAATCTTGCGGTGAGAGATACTTTTGTGTGACTATAACAACCAGACCACACGGGTTCATCTGCAACTCTCAATACTTCTTGAAATTTTATATATGGCTCATTGTACACATTTTTATTAATACCAGTAACTTCTACCTCCTCCAACGGTGTTGAATAATTAGTATGCATGTGTTCAAATGCTTGAGGATAACTAGAACTTGCAGCGTTTGGTTCGCTATTCAAACTATGACCAACTGCATCAACTATCATCCTCTGGTATGGATTGAATTGATCGTAATATACTTGCTCTCCACTAACTGTCCTTTGTATGTTTTGTCCAACCTCTTCATCGGATATAAACGGTTCACCATGACAAGTCCAATTATAATAATTTGGCGTAAAACCAAATCTACAAAGATGTTCTCGAACTTTATCACATTGGAAAAATTTACCATTATGACATTTTTTGCTCAGACACCTTAATTTATTCCCATCGATAAACTCAACATTGTTATTAGCAAATCTCAAAAATTGTTCCAACCCAATTATAAATTCATCGGTTAAGCAACGATATTCTGGTAAATTCTTTTTATACATCCAACTTCGTTCTCTCTCCATTAATCCTGTTTTCAAAATTATATCAACGATTAATTTTAATTTCTTCCAAACTTCATCCATATATATCAATCTAACCATAAATTTATACTAAAAATAAATTAAATTTTTCTAATACTAAATATGATTTTGTGTGATATTTAATTGCAAACTATAATATCATTTCGAACAAATATGATCTATTAACAGTAATTAAATTACTTAAAATCAAACATTAAGAATAATTAATATAACAGAATTAATAATACTATAATGAATGTTATAAATATACAATATTTTAACGTGTACCTGTCTGTTGGTGCAATCGGCCCAGGTCACGATTGACCAGGACTCGAGTTTGACTCGAGTGATGTTTTGATGTTTGACAAAGTGGTTTGACATTGATGTCGGTTAATATGTTGGGGAGATTGTTTATACAATCGATCCAGGTTATAATTGACTAGACTCGAATTTGACTCGAGGGAGACTTTGATGGTTGACTGGGGTTGACCATGTGATTATGGGAAAGTCCAAGCATGGGTCTTGGCAAGGTAAAATCCAAGTCATGGGTACTTGGCATGGAAAGTCCAAGTGGGACACTTGGCAATTGGGAAGGTCCAAGTCTTGTGTACTTGGCATGAGAAGTCCAAGCATGGGTCTTGGCAAATGGAAAGTCCAAGCATGGGTCTTGGCATGGAAAGTCCAACATGGGTTGGCAAGGGAAAGTCCAAGCTTGAGTCTTGGCATTTGAAAGTCCAAGGGGATTGATATTGGCAGCGTAAAGTCCAAGCGGAGTCTTGGCGGCGTAAGTCCAATGTGCCTTGGCGGTGTAGACACCGTTAGCATGACATAGCCGAGGGAAGCACCTGGAGGCTAGCGCGATGGATGAACAAGTCATGGATGACTTGGAGGGATCTGAGAGGCGTGAGGATGATGGAGGTGGCTAGAAGGCTTAGGTCTAGGCTAAGGGTGGTCTAGCAAGTATGGGGGCACTATATTTGGGTTTAAACCTCATGTTTGAACGATCATTGGAATTATGGTCGGTTCATTGCCAGTGAGTCGACGAGTTCGATTGACGGTTTAGAGCTAAAGCTGCTCTAGCGCTCATTGGCGATGACCGAGTGTCGGCAACGATCGACGCTAAGGGAGGCGATCATTGCTAGTTCAACATGACCGTGAGAATGCTCCGTGGCGTGGCGATCGACTACGTGGTAGGCGATCGACTGCCAAGAGATCCGTTGGAGTTTTTTCAGCGTGGATCGACCCGTTGTCTCACGACAACAATGGCATCAGTCGACTGGTGACTTATGGCAGTCGACTGATGGGCGGAAATCCAGGTCGCGCGCAAGGATAAAAGGAGCTCGACGGGAGGGTTTTTGCAACCGATTTTCTTGGACGTTTTGAAGCAATTTCTGCCGCAAATCGTGCTTTCAAGTGCTAGTCCAAGGCAATCAACAAGCAAGCTTCTAAAGAGTTTTTGTAAAGTGTTCTTTACTTCTCTTGTTGTATTTCTTCTTATATTTGCTTGTTGTATTTAGATTATTGTTGTAATCTTATTGTAAGAGGTTTCTCCACCTCTGACTTGTGTCGAGAAGGAGTATTTATCATAGTGGTGTGTGATTGGCATCGCTAGGGTTCGTACGAACCCAATCCGTGGAGTAGGAACCGTTTCGGTTCCGAACCACGTTATATCCTTGTGTTCGTGATTGTATCTTTTCGTTATTGCTTTTATTATTTCTATTCCGCTGCGCATAACGAGTTTTGTAGAGACGATCACGAACGAATTCCATCTACGTACGGTCAACGCTATTCACCCCCCCCTCTAGCGGCCTAAAAATTCCAACAAGTGGTATCAGAGCCCGGGGCTCTTCTACGGACTAACCGCCAGGAGCTAGGACAAAGAAGCTAGAGGGTGAAGATGGAAGAACAATTGGGATGGAATATTAACACACCGATCCCTTACTCCTTCTATGGACAAGAAGGGTTTAAGCAATGGAAGTCAAGAATTGAAGACTTCCTAATGATGAGAGACTTCGAAGAATGGTCTATCTTAATGGAAGGATATAGCTATCCAAGAGGACCAAAAGGTGGATTCCTCAAGAAAAAGAGATGGACCGAAGAGCAAGTCCAAGCCTTCGAAAAGAATGAGAAGGTAATGAAGTTGTTAATTGATTTAATACCTAACAATATCTTGTGTATGTTAGGTAATTATGTAGATGCAAATGAGCTATGGAGCCAAGTGGCCAAGCTCCATGAAAGCCCATCAATGGTCCAAGAGGAAGAGACCGAAGAGGCTAATGCATCACCCTCACAAGGAAGTGAGGACTTGGAGGTTGAGAGATCATCAACATCCAAAGAGGAAGAGGAAGTAGAATCGGAAGTTGAAAGGAGTCAATTTCCGGGTTGGTAGAAGAGGTGGAAGAAGCATCCACTTCTATGATTGAGGGGGAGAGACCATCTACACCGGAGCTGGAACAAAATAAAGAAGATGCCTCAACCTCCGGTCAAGATGAAGAAGTTTCAATTCCAACACCTATCATCGAACTAGGTAACTCAAGCAATTTAGGTTTAAATACAAATCATATAATTTGCTTTGAGTGTAGGGAAAGTGGGCATTATAAGAGCAAGTGCCCAAAGAAGATCAGAAAAGCTTCTCCGGCACCAAAACCTCAAGAAAGATCAAAAGATGCCAGTGCCACCACTAGAAGAAGCAAAGAGCACGTCATTTGCTTCAAGTGTTAACAACCGGGGCATTTTAGGAATTCATGCCCTAGGAGGAGCAAGAAAGTCAAAGAGGGAGCTATACATGTAGGGGGAGCCTCGAAGACAAACCCTAGGATAACCTCTAATCTTGCACCTTCTAAATTTCAAAGTCAAAAGCATGCTAGGAGTTTTAATTCTCTTGCTATTGTACATGAAAAGCATGCTAGAAATAATAGATATATTTGTTTAGGTGCTAAGAGTGTCCACTTAGGAAATAAGAAGAAATTTGGGACTAATGTCCCTAAAAATATTTTACCTAGGAAATCTATCAAGAAAATAGGAGAACACCTAGGTTTCAATCCTAAATGGACTAGGCATATGCCTAGGAAGTCCAATGCCCAAGATTTAAATCAAAAATCAATTGGGCAATTAGAATTAGAAAACCAAGTCTTGAGTTCAAGGCTTGAGAAACTAGAAAAGACCCTTAGGAATATACAAAACCAATTTAAAGGGTCTAATGGTCAAAGTCAAAGGTCCAAAAGTCAAAGTCAACACCAAGGACCTAAGAGTCAAAAGTCAACCAAGGGCAAGCAAGGTTTGGGTCACAAACCTAAGCTTAAGGTAGCTTATCATAGTGTTCCATTTGATTATGAGACACAAACTAAGTCTAGGAAGACCAAGGTCAATAGGGAAGTTATCCCTAAGGTTGACCAAAGGTTGTGCCTAGTGGCTAGGGTTTCTAGGAAACCTAGGGTGGCCACTAAGAAGGTTGTCAGGGGAGTTACCCCTAGAGTCAACCTAGGTAAGACCCAAATGACCAAGGCTAACAAGCCTAGGAGGGTCATTAGGAAGGTATTTAGGGAGGTTATCCCTAAGGAATACCTAATTAACCCTAGGAGCTCAAATCGGTTTTGGGTTCCTAAGAGCGTGATTGATTCACGCTAGATGGGTTTAGGGTGTGCCAACCTTGATTGGATGGGTAGTTAACTCAACCATGGTAAAGGTGGCACTTTAGGATATCTTCAAGGTTATGGTTACCTTGGAAATAGATTTGAATCAATATCCTAAAAGATTTTAGGATGTGCCAATGTACTTTTGAAATTAAGAAAAATCAATTAAATTGGCACAATTTAGGTTTAGAGGTTAGTGTGCCATTTTGGGTTTTTGGCACACTAGGGAGATTAATGATAATATGGCAAAATACATCTAATTATATCAAATGGCAATTAATATTAAAATTTGGGTATTACTATACCTATATATTTTATATGCCATGCCTTGTTTGCCATATGCCATGTCATGACATCATGTGTATTTCTAATCATTTTATATGTCATGATTATGCTTAGGTTTAAGGATTTAAATGTCATGTGTTTTAGATTTCATATTATGTCATGACATCATGGTTATGAGCATATGTTTATTTATATCATCATTAATGCCATAATCATTCATGCTTTTAAGAAAATTTCGATTGAAATTGATTTAAGGACTATGGCATGACTTGGAGTCTCATTCATAAGGGAATCAAGTAGGGTTGCCTTAGAAGATGCATGAAACCTTAGTTGGAAATGAACCAAAACCCACATCTCACATTCAATTGACATGTATGTGTATTTATACACCCTAAATATATGTGAGATGCTAGGATATGAGTTAAGTTCAAGGTGCATAGTTTTTGCATCTAGATGAACTAAAACTCATCTAGTTTCATTTGTGGATCATTGGGAGAGCATGTGTACAAGTCATGTACATAGAGCCCAAGGAATATGATCCAAAATAAGATTTTGAAAACATTTTAAAATCATTTTGAAAAACCTTGGTGAAGTCTATCTTTTGATAGCAATCACCATTGATGAAGTTGATACAAAACAGGGCCAAAACATTGAAAATTTCAATGGTTTTGAGTTTTGTATCAAACTCACTATTTTATGGGTAAAATAATTTTCAAATATTTTTCACCCATTGTAATGACTATAAATAATATACGTATCAAATTTTATGATTTTTCAAATTACGTAGAATTACTTATGCTTTTCCTAATCTCGTTTCTGATAGTTGAAATTCGGAAATTTATCTATCACCGATCCCTTGGTGGCGATCTAAGTATGGAGTGGCGATCGGTGATTCTTGTCGAGTCATTGCAGTTTGATTTCGGGTTAACAAGGTTTGTTTAGCCCGTGTTCAGCTATGGAAAAGGTTCCTAATCACTCCTAACCCTTGGATATGCTTTAGGAAGCATTATAAAGGGTGAAAATCCATTGGATATGGATTAGGAGCTGTGTTAGGTCAAAGTATCAAATTTAGGATGAGTGAAAGTTCTGTGTTGAACTTAGAACCTTAATTTTTGATGGTTTAGAGTTCCTAGTGGCTTAGGGGCTTCCCAAGGACATTGTTGGTGCAATGGTCAAGGGGGAGCAAGCCTTTAGGGGGAGGTATCCATCTTGAGATGATGGATGTGGTTTTCTCCTTGAAGAGGAGAAGTTATTGGGAGAGTATCATCAATTGGGAAAATTGATGGGTTTTTGATACCCAATTTGGAAATTGGGAGAGAGTATAGGATTGCCTCTCTTGAGTGATATGTGAATTATTACTAGGAAGATGGTAGGCATCCTAGGTATTTATTTTTGGATAAAGGGGGAGATTGTAAGATCTCATTGGGACATGAGACATTGACCTCCTTGGAGAGAAAATCTTTTTGATGATTAGTCAAAAAGGGGGAGAATGTTTGGGGGAGAACATTTGGAGAGTGTTTACCAATTTGGGATAATTGGTAAGGGATTTGAGTTAGTGGTCTAACTCAAATGATTTGTTTGGTTTTTGTCAAACATCAAAAAGGGGGAGATTGTTGGTGCAATCGGCCCAGGTCACGATTGACCAGGACTCGAGTTTGACTCGAGTGATGTTTTGATGTTTGACAAAGTGGTTTGACATTGATGTCGGTTAATATGTTGGGAAGATTGTTTATACAATCGATCCAGGTTATAATTGACTAGACTCGAGTTTGACTCGAGGGAGACTTTGATAGTTGACTGGGGTTGACCATGTGATTATGGGAAAGTCCAAGCATGGGTCTTGGCAAGGTAAAGTCCAAGTCATGGGTACTTGGCATGGAAAGTCCAAGTGGGACACTTGGCAATTGGGAAGGTCCAAGTCTTGTGTACTTGGCATGAGAAGTCCAAGCATGGGTCTTGGCAAATGGAAAGTCCAAGCATGGGTCTTGGCATGGAAAGTCCAACATGGGTTGGCAAGGGAAAGTCCAAGCTTGAGTCTTGGCATTTGGAAGTCCAAGGGGATTGATATTGGCAGCGTAAAGTCCAAGCGGAGTCTTGGCGGCGTAAGTCCAATGTGCCTTGGCGGTGTAGACACCGTTAGCATGACATAGCCAAGGGAAGCACCTGGAGGCTAGCGCGATGGATGAACAAGTCATGGATGACTTGGAGGGATCCGAGAGGCGTGAGGATGATGGAGGTGGCTAGAAGGCTTAGGTCTAGGCTAAGGGTGGTCTAGCAAGTATGGGGGCACCATATTTGGGTTTAAACCTACCGCAGTCGCAATGACTACTAAGGGACGATTAAATGATCGCTAGTTTAGCCATGAAAGCACTGACGTTCGTGAGCCGATCGGGCGGGATTACGCGACCGGTCGGCAATGATCGCCAATATTGGCAAGATCGCCAAGAGATCCGTTGGAGTTTTTCCAGCGTGGATCGAGCCGTTGTCTCATGACAACAGTGGCATCAGTCGACTGGTGACTTATGGCAGTCGACTGATGGGCAGAAATCCAAGTCGCGCGCAAGGATAAAAGGAGCTCGACGGGAGGGTTTTTGGCAACCGATTTTCTTGGACGTTTTGAAGTGATTTGCTGCTGCAAATCAGGGCTTTCAAGTGCTAGTCCAAGGCAATCAACAAGTGATAACTGTCATTTTGTCGGATTATTTTGGTCCTTAATATCATTGTTTTTATCCTCTCGAGTGATTAATTATCGATTATTTGCATATTTTATGAGTTGGATATATTTTTGAACCTTACTACAAATTCTCCTAAATTTTGGACTTATATGCGAATTTTATCTTTATTTGTAGAAGATCAAGATGAGCCACTGGACTAGACTCAAATTGGATCAAATATGGCTTCATCTAAAGGTCATATTGGGCATTTTAAGTTGGAAGAATCTGAGCCCTTCATTAAGATAAGAGACAATTTAATTAAGGGTTCAGATTTATTTAATCTTGACCGTCCGATGAGATCTGATTGATCTGAGCCATCCATCTAAATTTGGAGTGATCTGGTCCATATATTTAGATTTGGACATCTTGACCGTTCATCCGGATTCGACCGATCGTGATTAGCCTTTCAGATTGATCAGATCCATCCATTTGAAGTCAGGGAAGTCTCGGTAGATTAGATGCACAACCCTTAATTGGATTAATCACTTCATTTAGCCCTAGATCTAATGGACGGTGAGATTGAAAGTTGCTTGGATTGACGGCTACAAAAATCCATTTAATTTTCTCATCACCCAAAGCTTGTGGCTTCATTCTTCTTCCCAAGACGCGACAAACGCCGACGCCCTCTCCTTCAGCGTTCATCTCCTCCTCGCTCACGGCCGAAGAGGAAGGATCCTCCTTCTCCGGTGACCTATGTCACTCCACCTCTATCATCTCCTCCACCCACATCACCACTACTGAGTTTCCACCTCCGTCGGAGGTGCCAATTCGACTCGGTGGTCTACCCCCTTCCTCCGCAGGCCACGCCTCCTATTTCTAGCTCCGATCAGCCTTTTTTCCAGCAATTTCCAGCAATTCCTTCATTTTGATGTGTTTTGATCGTTGTTCATTTTAATTTGTGATGTCTGTAATAGTTTCAATCTTCCACGTTTTGAATTGCACACGTTTAGTTTAATTTGTTCCATGCACATGTAATGTTTGATTAAATGCCTCTTAGAGTAATTAGGCCGTAGTTAGTTAGATTAGATTTAATTTCATGCTTTACTTTAATTGCTTTCTTTTAATCATGTTTTCATTAGGTTGTTAGTTAAATCTTTTCTTCCCTTGAGCCTTAGCAGCCGCATCCACCTTGCCTCCACCCATTTTTCTCCTTCGGATTCGAGGAGAACCGCCTCATCGAGTGATTTTAGCGACGTCCTCCATCTCACAACTCATCCACCTTCTCTTTCGGATTCAAGGAGAAGTTCCGCTCTGACGACACTTCTTCGAGCTCAACCGGATCCGCGAGAGTTCGGAGTGTCCATTAAACTACTGGATTCAGGAGTTTGCACCATCTCACATCCACTGTCACTTGCGGAGTCTCGATTGAGCTTCGCTGGACTTAGCCGAAGGACCTTGGTCATTCACCGGGCATATCTTGGGTTGATTAGATTATTTCCTTTTCCAGTTTTAATTGCTTTAATTCCTGCTTTGTTTGTTTTAGTTATTGCATATTAGTTTAGGATTTTAATTACCTTGCAATTGTAGGTTAGATCTCAAATCCCAAACCCCCATCTTCATTAGAAAACCAAAAGCAATAATCAGTGATCCTAAGTTTACTATTCTATCGATTACACTCGTTGGGAAACGATCCGGGCCATTCACTATGCTATATTAGTGTAGTTAGGGGGTTCGGTAATTAATTTGAAACGGTACCATGACAAATATCCGTTCATAAAATTTGGCGCCGTTGCTGGGGAGTGTAATGATTCTTAGTAGATTTAGGATTGTTTGTCTATTTTTCTAAAAAAAAAACAAAAAAATCAAAATTCAAAACTTTTGTTGAGGGCTTAATTCTTTTATGTCTTGTATATCCATGCGTTCTATTTTGCATGTTTCCTGTATCTTTTGATTTTATTCGCCAGTGTTTCAGGACAAGAACAGGAAAATTTCTTTTGTAGCAATCATGGATCCATATTATCAGCCATTTGGAGACTTTAGTGACATTCATTATCCAAGCACTGGATATTATGGTAGGAGTAATGTCTGATGCATATTCTCAGTATTATCAATCTGACTATCAACATCTTCAGTACCAGTCTCAGTATAATCAGCCTATGCCTCAGTATCATCAGTCATATCAGCAGGACAGGTATAATTCATTTTCTGGTACACATGCTTACAATTCAGATTTTATACATGGGAACACACAACAGTGCACCTCGATGCCTCTGCTATCTACCCCACCGTCTATTGATACTTACATGCCTAGTTGGGAGATCAATCAAGTCACTATGAAGAAACCCTCCCTCAAGAAAATACAGAGGCACTAGAAGAACTAGCATCATTTCTACATCAATATCAACAAATGAGCGATAGTTATCGAATAACAACAAAGGTTACAAAACTTGCAAACTCAGTTAAATCAAATGGCATCATCTATCAACCAAATGCAAGCACAAGATTCCTCCCAGTTTTCCTCAGAGATCATTTCTGATGGAAGTGATGTGCTTGAGGAGATGGATTGCAGAGTTGACGATACACTTGCTTCTACTTCTACAACTCTACAGGACTCCTCTGTTGATTTATATCATGGTGATGCAGTTGTTGATGTCTCGGATGCTGATAAGAATATTGATGTTGTTTCTTTTTTTGATGCTATTGAAGCAGAGGTTTTTGCAGATGAGGTTGTACTCCTTGTGTTGCCAGATACCAGTGCCCAAACTTGCCAATCAGAACAGAAGACAAATGAGACAGTGGCGGCAAGCAATTCTGACGAGCTGATTTCTATAGAAGTGGTGGATAGCTGGAGTTCCCCAGACTGGACACTTCCTTCACAGCCAGAGTCTCCAACACCTTTGCTGATGAAGGCCCTGACAGAAAATGCAATAATCCAACCCCCAGGTTGGAAACTTCTGATGAATCGCCTCCGACCTCCAGAGAAGATATATAAGAAGGCGATCATATTGGAGGGAGCAGCACAGTACTATCATGATCACATCATGAAGGCGTTCACCCCCATTCAGTCCATCCCACTCCCAGCATGGATGCTTTTGTTGAATCTTCTTCAACCACCGGGACGGGATTTCTCTCGGAGCACTCCACTGCCTGAGTGGCTTCTCTTACTGAATCTTCTCCAACCACCAGGATCTCAGGGGAGTTTGTTCCATCTTATCTCTTTCTTTTTCCTTGTATATATGTCTCTTTTACTTCATTTGTTTTTATTTTAGCTGCTATGCTTTGTTTGTTGAGTTTTTGTTTTGTTGGATTTTTTTCAAATAAATTTCCTGTGCATTCCTTTATATCATCTTAGAAGTCGTGAAAGCTAGTTAAATTTGATTGTCGAGTTTTGGGGATTTATTGTTATGAATGGATTATTTGATTGCATGTGGTTACTACTTGGTGATGGATTCTATGTTGATAGACTGAGTTGATTGTTTTTGTTTACCTAGTGAGGATTGAGCCTATTTTTATTGCTTGTGTGTGGTGCACTTGTGGTTATTGTAACTCTAGAACTTGCTTTGATTCTTTTGAGACCACACAACCATAGATTTACATGATTACTTTGAAGGCAATCTCACATGTTTCCTTTACTTCTTTTATCATCACATGCTTATTGAATAACATCCTAGTCATTCATCCTTACATTTTTCTTTCCTTATTTTTTTTCTCTCCATTTCTATTCTTGGATGTGGAATATTGGATGTTTCATGATGAGTTTTTGCCCGGGACGGACAAAAGTTTAAGTGTGGAGGAGAGAGTAGTTCAGGAGAATTTAATGTAAGCATAGGCATGTCGTGCTTGATCACCATGGACAAGCCGTGTTTTTATTTTTATAGCTGAGCTTGATGTTTTAGAATATATGAAAGTGTACTACATGTCACACACAAAAAAAAGTTGAAAAAAAAAGAACATTTGTTCCAAAAAAAAAAAAAGACTTTGACATGTTGTGCAGGTTTTTTTTTATCTGTGTGATAGTATTTTTGTGATAGATATCCCTTATTACAACTATTGAGAGAGTTATTTGATATCATATCTGGACTTGTATTGTAAATGTAATAGGGGTTGTTTACATGTTTAGTGGATGGTAAAATGCTAGCTTGGATGAAAACTTTTGGGGCACTGTTTTCTTGTACTCATCTATGTAGCATTCAAGTATTTCCATATCTCCTTGCATTTCTGTAGCTATTTCATGTTTTACCTTTCTTTCCTTTCACACATATTGTCATTTTCCTTGCATTCATGTTTCCCTTACATTCCTAATAAGCCTTCAGTGATTGTGCATTCTTATGTGTATATAGTGGTGAAGGTAGAAGAAAAGCAAGCATATGGTAGTTCATAAACCATGAGTAGCTTGAGTGAACTCCACTATTATATGCTTATGAGAGCGAGAGAAACCACCACTTACCTTGTGAGGCTTAATCATTCTTAGTCTATTCATAATGGATTGAAGTTACCATGTTTGTTAACTTGTGCAAGATTTAAGTCCATGATTGCTTGAGTTTATGAGAATTGACAATCCTAGGTAACTTTCTTTCACGATTTTCTATGTATGCTTGGGAATTGCTAGGGAAATATACTTTCAGTTGTTTTTAGTTTTATTGACTTTCTCGGGACGTGCAAGAATAAGTGTGGGGGAATTGATAACTGTCATTTTGTCGGATTATTTTGGTCCTTAATATCATTGTTTTTATCCTCTCGAGTGATTAATTATCGATTATTTGCATATTTTATGAGTTGGATATATTTTTGGACCTTACTACAAATTCTCCTAAATTTTGGACTTATATGCGAATTTTATCTTTATTTGTAGAAGATCAAGATGAGCCACTGGACTAGACTCAGATTGGATCAAATATGGCTTCATCTAAAGGTCATATTGGGCATTTTAAGCTGGAAGAATCTGAGCCCTTCATTAAGATAAGAGACAATTTAATTAAGGGTTCAGATTTATTTAATCTTGACCGTCCGATGAGATCTGATTGATCTGAGCCATCCATCTAAATTTGGAGTGATATGGTCCATATATTTAGATTTGGACATCTTGACCGTTCATCCGGATTCGACCGATCGTGATTAGCCTTTCAGATTGATCAGATCCATCCATTCGAAGTCAGGGAAGTCTCAGTCGTTAGATGCACAACCCTTAATTGGATTAATCAGCTTCATTTAGCCCTAGATCTAATGGACGACTGAGATTGAAAGTTGCTTGGATCGGACGACTACAAAAATCCATTTAATTTTCTCATCACCGACCAAAGCTTCAGCTGGCTTCATTCTTCTTCCATGCGACAAGCGCGCCCTCTCCTTTAGCGTTCATCTCCTCCCTCCGGTCGCCGGAGAGGAAGGATCCTCCTTCTCCGGTGACTGTGTCACTCCACCTCTATCATCTCCTCGGCCCACGGTCGCCACTACGAGTTTCCACCTCCGATCGGAGGTGCCAATTCCAGCTCCGGTCAGTCTACCCCCTTCCTCCGGCAGCAGCGGCGCCCACAACTCCTATTTCCAGCTCCGATCAGCCTTTTTTCCAGCAATTTCCAGCAATTCCTTCATTTTGATGTGTTTTGATCGTTGTTCATTTTAATTTGTGATGTCTGCAATAGTTTCAATCTTCCACGTTTTGAATTGCACACGTTTAGTTTAATTTGTTCCATGCACATGTAATGTTTGATTAAATGCCTCTTAGAGTAATTAGGCCGTAGTTAGTTAGATTAGATTTAATTTCATGCTTTACTTTAATTGCTTTCTTTTAATCATGTTTTCATTAGGTTGTTAGTTAAATCTTTTCTTCCCTTGAGCCTTAGCAGCCGCGTCCACCTTGCCTCCACCCATTTTTCTCCTTCGGATTCGAGGAGAACCGCCTCATCGAGTGATTTCGGCGACGTCCTCCATCTCACAACTCATCCACCTTCTCTTTCGATTTCAAGGAGAAGTTCCACTCTGACGACACTTCTTCGAGCTCAACCGGATCCGCGAGAGTTCGGAGTGTCCATTAAACTACTGGATTCAGGAGTTTGCACCATCCCACATCCACTGTCACTTGCGGAGTCTCGATTGAGCTTCGCTGGACTTAGCCGAAGGACCTTGGTCATTCACCGGGCATATCTTGGGTTGATTAGATTATTTCCTTTTCCAATTTTAATTGCTTTAATTCCTGCTTTGTTTGTTTTAGTTATTGCATATTAGTTTAGGATTTTAATTACCTTGCAATTGTATGTTAGATCTCAAATCACAAACCCCCATCTTCATTAGAAAACCAAAAGCAATAATCAGTGATCCTAAGTTTACTATTCTATCGATTACACTCGTTGGGAAACGATCCAAGCCATTCACTATGCTATATTAGTGTAGTTAGGGGGTTCGGTAATTAATTTGAAACGGTACCACGACAAATATCCGTTCATCAACAAGCAAGCTTCTAAAGAGTTTTTGTAAAGTGTTCTTTACTTCTCTTGTTGTATTTCTTCTTATATTTGCTTGTTGTATTTAGATTATTGTTGTAGTCTTATTGTAAGAGGTTTCTCCACCTCCGACTTGTGTCGAGAAGGAGTATTTATCATAGTGGTGTGTGATTGGCATCGCTAGGGTTCGTACGAACCCAATCCGTGGAGTAGGAACCGTTTCGGTTCCGAGCCACGTTATATCCTTGTGTTCGTGATTGTATCTTTTCGTTATTGCTTTTATTATTTCTATTCCGCTGCGCATAACGAGTTTTGTAGAGACGATCGCGAACGAATTCCATCTACGTACGGTCAACGCTATTCACCCCCCCCTCTAGCGGCCTAAAATTTCCAACACTGTCCAGATGGAAACAACGTGAGGATGAGCTCATGGCTAGATGAACACTTCACGAACACACCGAACACAGTAATGAAGTAGGATAAACCAATGAAAAATAATTTTGTATTTAGATTACGACACATTATACTGATTTATATAATTTGAATAACATTTTAATTCACGATCGACACACATCTGTGACCCGCGCGCCGCCGCCATGAGGCACACGCGGCCGCCTTGAGCTGGCGGCGACACGCGCCATGGCACCGCGCGAGCTCGCGTGGCGCCATCAGCTAACTCGGCGGCGAGGAAGAAACTAGAAAACTAGGGGAGGAAATCGTATCGGTGGTGGCAGCGGGAGGAGGAAGGAGCAAGCGATCGAGCGGAGGAAGGATGGAGGGATTGTGTGGTTCAGAATGGCGGGATAATTAGGGGGAAATTAGCGATGAATATTATTTCGTTGCAAATGTTGTCGCCAATTTGGCGACGAATCAAATATTCATCGCCAAATCTGCGACGAATTTTTAATTCGTTGTAAAAATCTGCAATGAAAAAAAAAATCGTTGCATATTCTGCAACGAATTTAAAATTTGTCACAGATTTCTGCAAAGAAAAAAAAATTTGTTGCAGAATTCTGCAATGAAAAATAAATTCGTTGCAGAATATACAATGAATTTTTAATTCGTTGCAAATATTTTCAACGAAAATATTTTTTGTCGCAAATTGGCGACGAAAAATGATTTTCGTCGCAAATTTGCGACTAATTTTGCGACGATAATTAAATGTTGGAAATTTAAATAATTTTGCAACAAAATTTTTTTTGTTAGAAATTTCGTTATAAATTTGCGACGAAACATAAAATTCGTCGCAAAATTCGTTGCAGATTTGCAACGAACTATTTTCGTTGCCAAATTTCATCGCCAATTTGATATTTTTTTGTAGTGTTAGCGACAAAAATAATTCGTCGCTAATTTTCCTTTTTTTTATTGAATGACTTTTAATCGGCATTTCAATATTTGAATTACTTAGTATTTGATCATAATTTATGAATAATTAATCCAACTTTATATATATATTGATAAAAATATATATTTATACTTACAGAGGTCAATGCAATAAGATATATCAAATATAAATGTTAATAATAATTATTCAATACCATCACTTCCAATGGAAATAAAAACATTCATATATTTTAAAAGAAAGATAACTAAGCGAAAAACAATAAGATCAAGAAGTGAGATATATATATGAGATTATTTCATAAAATTTACTAATGATGATAAGAAAATTAAAGTAAAATATAAATATTATATTAAGAAATATTTTTATGATATATACAAGAAAGCAACAAACTTAAGATCTCATATGACCTCATATGAGAAATGTCCTTTTTGTTAAAACAACTCAAGTATAACTAAATTTACACTCAAGTGCAAGAAAGGGCGAGGTGTGTCTCATTTATTAGAAATTTGATTATGATGCATGTAAAAATTTTTAGCTAGAATAATTATAATGGATGAACTCCCTTTTAAATTTATAGAAAGAGATGAGTTCAAAGCATTTATGGTTATGACATGTATTCAATGTTTTGAATGTTGAATCGAATAAGAGCACTATAGAAGGGGAAAAGTAGAAGGACCTTGGTTACAAGCCGCCAGGGCTATGGGAGCAACCTTCGTTATAATCCATTCGGACTCCGAGTTAGCGGTATTACAACTTCAAGGCTCTTTAACGGTTCGGGAAGAAAGGTTACAAAAATATTTGAAGGCTTTCGAGAAAGAAAAAGCTCATTTTCGCCAAGTCCTCTTAAAGCATATTCCAAGGGAGGAAAATAGGAAGGCGGACGAATTGGCTTGGTTGTCTAGCGCAATGGAAGGAGTGAGGCAGCTTGAAACTGTTTGTGTGGAAGTCCCTACCTCTTTGGTGATATACAATGTGGAAGAAACTATACCTGAGCCCGATCCGATCCCTGATTGGAGGACTGACATTATAACATATCTACAGCAAGGAAAAGTCCCGGAAGAAAGAGGGGCGACATCTGTTTTAATGAGCAGGGCAAAACGGTTCACCATCCTAAACGGAGACTTATACAAGACATCTTTGGACGACTCCTGTTGAAGTGTTTGGGAAAGGAAGATGTTGAATTGGTGCTTTGGGAAATCCACGAAGGTTGCTGCAATAATCATTTGGGAGGGAGAGCTTTGGCGAGGAAAGTCTTATTAGCAGGATACTTTTGGCCTACCCTCCAACAAGATGCAGCTCATATAGTGCAAACCTACTCGGCCTGTCAGAAGCATAGCAATCGATCTGAACGACCAGCTGAATTAATGAAAGTTGTTATTGCTTCATACCCTTTTGATCAGTGGGGGATGGATATAGTAGGTCCCATGCCTGTGGCACCTTTGTAGAAAAAATTCTTGTTGGTGACTGTGGATTACTTCTCCAAGTGGGTGGAAGCAGAGCCCCTTGCCAAAATTACTGAGAATACTGTGATACAATTCCTATGGAAGAATATTGTCTGCCGATATGGTATTCCCCGGAGGTTAGTTAGTGACAATGGGCGGCAATTCCAGGGCAAGAAAATCAAGGAATGGTGCCAACGTCTTAATATCTAGCAAGCTTTTACTTCGGTAGCTCATCCTCAAGCTAACGGGCAGGTCGAAGTAACTAATAGGATCCTTATCCAAGGGTTGAAGACTAAGTTGAGGGCTTAGAGAGAAAACTGGGTGGAGGAATTGCCAGGGATCTTGTTGGCCTATCGAACCACGCCAAAAACTGCAACAGTTGAAACCCCTTTCAGCCTGGTGTACGGAACATAGGCCGTCATCCCGGTGGAGGTCCTTTTAAGTAGCGCCCATGTGGAAGTTTATGAGCCGGAGCAGAACCAAATCATTCGGGGCACTGAATTGGACTTGGTGGAAGAAAAAAGGGAACAGGCATGGAGGCGAGAAGAATTTTACAAACAGAGGGTACAACAGGCCTTTAAAAAAAAGGTAAGGCCTCGAAGATTTCAAGAAGGGGATTTGGTTCTGCGCAAAGGCAATCCCGCTAAAGATCCTGGAAAGTTAGCTCCAAATTGGGAAGGACCCTACGAAGTGACGCGCCGTGTGGCAGGATCAGCGTATTATCTGAAAGATGATCAGGGCAAGGAATTCCCTCAACCCTGGAACGGTGTACACTTGAAATATTATTATATTGTGTAAAGGAGGGTGGATGGAAAAAAGAATTAAGAAGTTTCTTGGGAAATGTATTTGACAACTCGCTATGTCATTAGATGTATGGTAAACACAAATATGACTGATGAATCATTTACATTAACATTAAATTCTCTTTGACAGACTATGAAAAGAAAAGAAGATAAAGAGGGAGTCGTGTCCCGAAGCAATACATCAACTTATAATCTAAAACGATCTAGAGGATAGCGTCGAAAGCCGATTTTCCAGTGTAAGGAAAGAGCAGGATGGTTCGCAGGGGGTAGTCCTTGGTCAGCATACTGCCGAACCGCCTCATTAAATCCGTCTTGGAAGGTGGCACGCATCAGGATTATTAACTGCTCTCGTCGGTTCGGATTGTCAGGACTTCGATTTCGATGAAGCTTGTGGCAATTCTCTTGATGCTCCCGGAGGGTTCGCCGCATTTCGCTATAACACCGGGATATTTCCATAATAGCGTCCGCCAGGACCGAAATGTCATCCGCTCGGGAGGTTTGATCCTGCTGAAGGAGACTCGTCATATCCATTATGTTCTGGCATATTGAAGCTGAAATTCCCTCTACAGCCTCTGTATAGGATCTGGTGCGGACAAGCTCACTACCCAGCCTCTGGAGGGATGTTTCTTGCCTGCGTATACGGGCGTGAGCATGCGCCCTAGAAGTTATTAAGGAGGAGTTTTCTTGTACCTCCTTGCACAGGCAGGTGCGGAGATCCCCTATTTTGTCCTCCGCTCTCTGGTGTTGAACCCGCAGGTTCGCGATGACCTCAAAGTCCCTTTGTTTCTCCCAAAGGAGTTTCGCTACTTGCTCTCGAAGGTCTGTTAGTTCTTGAAGAGGGGGAGTATCTCTGTCAGACTGTTCTGGTTGAACGTCCTGCCGAATGGATATCGATTCTGTGTAAGCCCGCTGCTGTGCTTGTAATGCCGCTATAGTTTCGGCATCTTTCTGGTGTTGGCGGCGAGCTTCTGCCAATTGCTCCTGGCATTGCTCCAGCTGTAGCGACAAGAAACGCTCCCGATTCTGGACAACAGTTTGCTCCTCCAGCCGCTGTTGTTCCCACTTTAGAGACTGGGCTTGATATTGCTGGAAGGAGAGGTCCAGTTCCTGATAATTGGTTAAGGCCTGGAGATTGTTTATCAAAAAGAAGTCGTTAGATAAAGAAAATCAGAGAAGTCAGTCTGAGGAACATACTAATTCCAGAGCATGGCGTAGACCTTCCATCCGGGGGATCAGTTCTTCTAAGTTTAAGATCCGAAGACCCCGAGTAGAAGAAGAGGAAGGAATGGATGACACCAGAGGTGAAGGTTCGCTCATGATGGGGGAAGGAAAGATGGGAGCCATAGGTTGTGTCGAGGGTTCAGAAGGAAAAGAAGAAAGAGCTCTCGTTAGGAGGCTCAAAGAGATAGGGGCCGAGAGAGAAGAAGCAGAAGTGTGGGGTGGAAGACTCAATGTGGTTGGCTGTGAAATGGGCACGGAAGAATCTGCAGAAGGGGATTGGTTCAGTGAGGAGTTTGGTGAGGAAGATATAGAGAGCACTGGGATGGAAAACTCTTCATTGGGAAGGGGAAAAGTAGAAGGACCCTGGTTTGTATCCAAGGGAGGAGAAAGGCTTCCCAAATTATGAGCATCAGGGGAAATCTCAACTATCATGGGTTCGGGTGTAGAAGAGTGCTCCGGAGAAAGAGGAGGGGATGCAGGGATGTCTGCTGTCGACAGGCGTTGGTGCACCACTTCTCTGTACTCAGCCTCAGGTTGTGATAATGAAGGGGCCGATTTGCGGACACCCAAGGTGGAAAAGGAAAAGACGGGAGAGTTAGAGTTTACAAGTAACATTGGAGATGAGGATGGATCAGATACCCTAGTCTCATCTGAAGCGGTGGAGGTAGGGGTTTCAGAAGAATGAGGAGGAGAAGGGAGAGATGAGACAGACGTGGTGGCGATGAATGAAGGCAAGGGAGAAGATGAAGGTGAAAGGGCTACTAGCTGTTGGACCTCATTCCGCCTGGATTCAGGGAAGCACTTTGCCATTTCCCATTGGAAAAAGGAATACATCCTGCCTGCCGAGGAAAGAAAAGAAGCACCGGAGTTAATGTCTAGAACGCCGAAGGATGGCGGGGGAAAGAAAGAAGGACAAGGAAGAAGGAAAAGACGAAAAGGCAAAGAGAAGAGATGAAAGTGAAGAGGAGGAAAGATGAAGCGTCTTATATAGAAGGGGGTGTTAAATGGGCTTGCGATGTCAATTGAGTTACTGGGTTGTAAAAGGGGCCCCGAAAAAAAGGGAATGGATGATTTATTTCTCTAACGGCCTGCTATCTGCTAACATCCTTGTCTTAATACGATGAAGGGAACAAGGGTATCCAACTTCAAGATGAATGAAGAAATGATGGTAGTTTGAAGGTAGATCCTGGGATCAAGTTAGCACATTTTATGCGAATTGGTGTCAACTATATATTATTTTTATCCCCGTGTGATGGCGGAACGGAAGAGTTGAATTTATTCCTCAACTATATATTATTTTATCCCCGTGTGGTGGTGGAACGGAAGAACTGAGCATTCCTCAGTTATCTATTATTTTTATCCCCGTGTGGTGGCGGAATGGAAGAGTTGAGTTTATTCCTCAACTATATATTATTTTTATCCCCATGTGGTGGCGGAACGGAAGAGTTGAGTTCATTCCTCAACTATATATCATTTTATCCCCGTGTGGTGGCGGAATGGAAGAGTTGAGTTCATTCCTCAACTATGTATCATTTTATCCCCGTGTGGTGGCGGAACGGAAGAGTTAAGTTTATTCCTCAACTATATATCATTTTATCCCCGTGTGGTGGCGGAACGGAAGAGTTGATTTCATTCCTCAACTATATATTATTTTTATCCTCGTGTGGTGGCGGAATGGAAGAGTTGAGTTCATTCCTCAACTATATATTATTTTTATCCCCGTGTGGTGGCGGAACAGAAGAGTTGAGTTCATTCCTCAACTATATATCATTTTATCCCCGTGTGGTGGCGGAACGAAAGAGTTGAGTTCATTCCTCAACTATATGTTATTTTTATCCCCGTGTGGTGGCGGAATGGAAGAGTTGAGTTTATTCCTCAACTATATATTATTTTATCCCCGTGCGGTGGTGGAACAGAAGAACTGAGCATTCCTCAGTTATCTCTTATTTTTATCCCCGTGTGATAGCGGAACGAAAGAGTTGAGTTTATTCCTCAACTATATATTATTTTATCTCCGTGCGATGGTGAAACGGAAGAACTGAGCATTCCTCAGTTATCTATTATTTTTATCCCTGTACAGTGACGGAACCGAAGAGGTGAGTTTATTCCTCAACTATATATCATTTTATTCCCGTGAGGTGGCGGAACGGAAGAGTTGAGTTCATTCCTCAACTATATATTATTTTTATCCCCGTGTGGTGGAAGAACAGAAGAGTTGAGTTTATTCCTCAACTATATATTATTTTATCCCTGTGCGGTGGTGGAACGGAAGAACTGAGCATTCCTCAGTTATCTATTATTTTTATTCCCGTACGGTGACAGAACGGAAGATGTGAGTTTATTCCTCAACTATAGATTGTTTTATCCTTGTGCAGTGGGAGTGCATATCTAATCCTTGCGTAAGGGAAGGGTGAAGAAATTGAACGTTTGTCCAAATTTCTTATTATTTAAGAGAAGTGCAAAGTTTGGCACAGCAGAAGGAAGGTCGAAAAGTGAGGATGAACAAGGAAGGATGTAGGCGAAAACTCATACTGAAGAAGTTCATTACTCTGAAAAAGCTACATATCATAACTTCCTCAGAGGAAGAGAATAACAAAGAAGCCCTTATACATAGGGTGTTATAGTTCTTTGTTGGGAGGTATGGAAGGATCCTCTTTGTGTGGCTTGGGTTGACACATCAACTGCCGGAGATAAGACTGTTGTATGAAGTTGTGCTTAGATAAGTCCTTCTGGGACACGGCCAGTTGCTGGCGCAGGGAGTAGTTGCTAGTAGAAGCCTCCCTCAAACGTCGCTGCAGATATCTAACCTGTTCCTCCAGAGTGGCGATGTAGCGATGTTCCTCAGTCTTTTCCTTAGGAGGAAAAGAGCTACTACCCTGTTCAAAAATTTGCTCCATGGCGAGGAGGGGAAAAAGAAGGGATGAATATTGGACAAACAATGGTTCGAGATTCTTATAGCGGCGAAGGAAGAAGGTGCATTGACTTGCGGAGGAGGTGAATATAATAAATGCTAGTAAAGAAGGGGAAACGTAAAGGCAGCAGGTGAGGGATGTTAGCGCAGTAACTCCGGGAAAGATGGTTCAAATTCCACGGAAGCAGTAAGGAGAAGTATATTCAGAAAAGGTTGCAGTCTTTTCTGATGACAATTGTGCTACATTTACAGGAAAACAAAAAAAATGAGTCTCGATACCTTCTTCTTTCTTTTTATTAACATTCTCAACAACAGCTACATCATTTAAGCTAATCGTTATACAGACTTGTTATGATTATCACTAGCAGGAGGATTGTCAGAGGACTCCTCCGGCGGGGAAGGTGCCAAGATGGCTTTGTAGAGATCGCCTTGAGTTGGATGTGCCACTGGTGGAGCTTCATCAAAAGGAGGCGAACGAATCTCCACTGGAGGGACTGGAACGAATGCTAGGGCTGGCGGAAGCGGAGGAAGTTCAGCAGAGGCCCGAGGATCTCCTACTGTGTATTCCCATATCAGGGGAGGGTTCCAGACCCGATTGCGGAAGGAAGGGAAGGGGGCTCGGAAGGACCTCCCTGTGTTAGGAGTTGGAACAGTGGTTAAGGATGGAGAAGGAAAGGGGCGAAAGGTCGAAGTTGCAATCAAATGTGTCTCAGACTCTTCAGTTTCTTTCGTGGACCAGCCATGCAATTCAAAAGAGTCAAAATCGGAAGAGATCTCGATGGGGTGTTCCGCCGAAGCCATGAGAGTGAGATGGAAGGCCGAAGACATTTGGGATGACAATTTATAATCGAGAGAGGAAGAACTGCATTCGTCCTTGGGAAGAAGAAGAAGAGGAAAAGGCTAATATCATAATGGCGTCAGCATAGGAAATCGTCGAGATATCATTTCCAGAGCGGCCAGCTTGGTCTAATACATACTGATGTATATCGACCTATGTTAACTCAAGCTCTAAAAGGCTATAGCTACTTCATTACCTTCACCGATGATCACTAATGGTTTGGGTATGTGTTCTTGATGAAACACGAGCCTGAAGCCTTTGAAAGGTTCAAAGAATTCAGAAATGAAGTAGTGAAACAACTTGGCAAGAGTATTAAAATATTTTGATCGGATAGAGGTGGTGAATACTTGAGTCAAGAGTTTTTAGATTACATAAGGGACAATGGGATATTGTCTCAATGGACTCCGCCATATACACCACAGCTTAATGGTGTATCTGAGAGGCAAAATCGGACCTTGTTAGACATGGGTAGGTCGATGATGAATCACATGAATCTTCCTAAGTCCTTTTGGGGCTATGCACTTCAGACAACTATTTACTTGCTAAATAGAGTCCCGACCAAGGTAGTCTCTACTACTCCATATAAGATATGGGCTAGTAAGAAACCTCATTTATCTTACTTGAAGATATGGGGTATCCTGCTTATGTGAAGCAGACTATGTCAGATAAATTGGATGCTAAGTTTGATAAATGTCTATTTATTGGATACCCTAATGAAATGAGGGGTTACCAATTCTATCATCCCTTGGAACAAAAGGTGTTTGTTTCAAGGAATGTTGTGTTTTTAGAAAAAGTGTTTCTCTTGCAAGAAAACAGTGGGAGTGTCGTTGAACTTGAGGAGGTTCAAGAGACTCCAGTAGACATTGAGGAGATACCTTGTCAAGCACCTCAATCGATTACTCATAGTGATGAGACATCGACTGAACCTATTGTGACACCAAATCTTCGTAGATCTAGTTGGACATGCAACATTCCTGAGAGATATGGATTTCTCGTAAGCGAATCGAACGACGTGTTACTCATTGATGATGAGGAGCCAACCAGGTATGAAGAAATTCTAAAAAGTTCAGAAAGGGACAAATGGCTTGAAGCTATGAAGTTGGAAATGGATTCCATGTATGAAAATCAAGTTTGGAACTTGGTGGACCCACCTGAAGGCACTAAGCCTATAGGGTTCAAGTGGGTTTTCAAGAAGAAACCCGACATGGATGGTAATGTGATTACCTATAAGGCTAGATTAGTGGTGAAAGGCTATCGGCAAAAGCAAAGGGTTGATTATGACGAGACCTATTCACCAGTAGCTATGTTGAAATCCATTCGGATGCTCCTAGCAATAGTGGCTCATTATGATTATGAGATATGGAAGATGGATGTGAAAATGACTTTCCTTAATAGAAACCTACTCGAGGACGTGTATATGATACAACCCGAGGGTTTCACATCGGTTCATAAAACTAAGGTACACAAACTTCAACGGTCCATTTATGGACTGAAGCAAGCATCCAGGAGCTGGAATATCTGTTTTGATGAGATAATCAAAAGGTTTTATTTCTCACAAAATTTGGACGAACCTTGTGTGTACAAGAAGGTTAGTGGGAGTGCATGAAATACGCACGCGGTGGCCGCAAGGGTATGTGTGTGGCTGCCACTGCCGTCGCGCGAGGGCACGCGCGTGGCACCCATGAGGGCACGCATGCGGCGGCCACTGCCACCGCGCGAGGGCACACAACCGCCGTGAGCACGAGCGGCAGCACCGCCGCGAGCTGCTACCGCGAGCTCACGGCGGCGCCATCGCTGCTCCGGCGACGGCGAGGGAAGAAAACTAGGAGAGGAAATCGTATCGGTGGTGGCAGCGGGAGGAGGAAGGAGCAAGCGATCGAGCGGAGGAAGGATGGAGGGATTGTGTGGTTCAGAACGGCGGGATAATTAGGGGAAAATTAGCGATGAATATTATTTCGTTGCAAATGTTGTTGCCAATTTGGCGACGAATCAAATATTCATCGCCAAATCTGCGACGAATTTTTAATTCGTTGTAAAAATCTGCAATGAAAAAAAAAATCGTTGCATATTCTGCAACGAATTTAAAATTTGTCACAGATTTCTGCAAAGAAAAAAAAATTCGTTGCAGAATTCTGCAACGAAAAATAAATTCATTGCAGAATCTACAATGAATTTTTAATTCGTTGCAAATATTTTCAACGAAAATATTTTTTTGTCGCAAATTGGCGACGAAAAATGATTTTCGTCGCAAATTTGCGACTAATTTTGCGACGAAAATTAAATGTTGGAAATTTAAATAATTTTGCAACAAATTTTTTTATAAATTTATTTAAACATAAAATTCGTCGCAAAATTCGTTGCAGATTTGCAACGAACTATTTTCGTTGCCAAATTTCATCGCCAATTTGATATTTTTTTGTAGTGTTAGCGACAAAAATAATTCGTCGCTAATTTTCCTTTTTTTTAGTGAATGACTTTTTAATCGGCATTTCAATATTTGAATTACTTAGTATTTGATCATAATTTATGAATAATTAATCCAACTTTATATATATATTGATAAAAATATATATTTATACTTACAGAGGTCAATGCAATAAGATATATCAAATATAAATGTTAATAATAATTATTCAATACCATCACTTCCAATGGAAATAAAAACATTCATATATTTTAAAAGAAAGATAACTAAGCGAAAAACAATAAGATCAAGAAGTGAGATATATATATGAGATTATTTCATAAAATTTACTAATGATGATAAGAAAATTAAAGTAAAATATAAATATTATATTAAGAAATATTTTTATGATATATACAAGAAAGTAACAAACTTAAGATCTCGTATGACCTCATATGAGAAATGTCCTTTTTGTTAAAACAACTCAAGTATAACTAAATTTACACTCAAGTGCAAGAAAGGGCGAGGTGTGTCTCATTTATTAGAAATTTGATTATGATGCATGTAAAAATTTTTAGCTAGAATAATTATAATGGATGAACTCCCTTTTAAATTTATAGAAAGAGATGAGTTCAAAGCATTTATGGTTATGACATGTATTCAATGTTTTGAATGTTGAATCGAATAAGAGCACTATAGAAGGGGAAAAGTAGAAGGACCCTGGTTACAAGCCGCCAGGGCTGTGGGAGCAACCTTCGTTATAATCCATTCGGACTCCGAGTTAGCGGTATTACAACTTCAAGGCTCTTTAACGGTTCGGGAAGAAAGGTTACAAAAATATTTGAAGGCTTTCGAGAAAGAAAAAGCTCATTTTCGCCAAGTCCTCTTAAAGCAGATTCCAAGGGAGGAAAATAGGAAGGCGGACGAATTGGCTTGGTTGGCTAGCGCAATGGAAGGAGTGAGGCAGCTTGACTTGTACAAGACATCTTTTGGACGACTCTTGTTGAAGTGTTTGGGAAAGGAAGATGTTGAATGGGTGTTTCGGGAAATCCACGAAGGTTGCTGCAATAATCATTTGGGAGGGAGAGCTTTGACGAGGAAAGTCTTATTAGCAGGATACTTTTGGCCTACCCTCCAACAAGATGCAGCTCATATAGTGCAAACCTACTCGGCCTGTCAGAAGCATAGCAATCGGTCTGAACGACCAGCTGAATTAATGAAAGTTGTTATTGCTTCATACCCTTTTGATCAGTGGGGGATGGATATAGTAGGTCCCATGCCTGTGGCACCTTTGTAGAAAAAATTCTTGTTGGTGACTGTGGATTACTTCTCCAAGTGGGTGGAAGCAGAGCCCCTTGCCAAAATTACTGAGAATACTGTGATACAATTCCTATGGAAGAATATTGTCTACCGGTATGGTATTCCCCAGAGGTTAGTTAGTGACAATGGGCGGCAGTTCCAGGGCAAGAAAATCAAGGAATGGTGCCAAAGTCTTAATATCCAGCAAGCTTTTACTTCGATAGCTCATCCTCAAGCTAACGGGCAGGTCGAAGTAACTAATAGGATCCTTATCCAAGGGTTGAAGACTAAGTTGGGGGCTTAGAGAGAAAACTGGGTGGAGGAATTTCCAGGGATCTTGTTGGCCTACCGAACCACGCCAAAAACTGCAACAGGTGAAACCCCTTTCAGCCTGGTGTACGGAACATAGGCCGTCATCCCGGTGGAGGTCCTTTTAAGTAGCGCCCGTGTGGAAGTTTATGAGCCGGAGCAGAACCAAATCATTCGAGGCACTGAATTGGACTTGGTGGAAGAAAAAAGGGACAGGCATGGAGGCGAGCAGAATTTTACAAACAGAGGGTACAACAGGCCTTTAAAAAAAAGGTAAGGCCTCGAAGATTTTAAGAAGGGGATTTGGTTCTGCGCAAAGGCAATCCCGCTAGAGATCCTGGAAAGTTAGCTTCAAATTGGGAAGAACCCTACGAAGTGACGCGCCGTGTGGCAGGATCAGCGTATTATCTGAAAGATGATCAGGGCAAGGAATTCCCTCGACCCTAGAACGCTGTACACTTGAAATATTATTATATTGTGTAAAGGAGGGTGGATGGAAAAAAGAATTAAGAAGTTTCTTGGGAAATGTATTTGACAACTCGCTATGTCATTAGATGTATGACAAACACAAATACGACTGATGAATCATTTACATTAACATTAAATTCTCTTTGGCGGACTATGAAAAGAAAAGAAGATAAAGAGGGAGCCGTGTCCCGAAGCAATACATCAACTTATAATCTAAAACGATCTAGAGGATAGCGTCGGAAGCCGATTTTCCAGTGTAAGGAAAGAGCAGGATGGTTCGCAGGGGGTAGTCCTTGGTCAGCATACTGCCGAACCGCCTCATTAAATCCGTCTTGGAAGGTGGCACGCATCAGGATTATTAACTGCTCTCGTCGGTTCGGATTGTCAGGACTTCGATTTCGATGAAGCCTGTGGCAATTCTCTTGATGCTCCCGGAGGGTTCGCCGCATTTCGCTATAACACCGGGATATTTCCATAATAGCGTCCGCCAGGACCGAAATGTCATCCGCTCGGGAGGTTTGATCCTGCTGAAGGAGACTCGTTATATCCATTATGTTCTGGCGTATTAAGTCTGAAATTCTCTACGACCTCTCAGATAGGATCGCAGTGCGGACAAGCTCACTACCCACCTCGAGGGATGTTTCTCGCAGATCTGGCGTGAGCATGCGCCCTAGAAGTTATTAAGGAGGAGTTTTCTTGTACCTCCTTGCACAGGCAGGTGCGGAGATCCCCTATTTTGTCCTCCGCTCTCTGGTGTTGAACCCGCAGGTTCGCGATGACCTCAAAGTCCCTTTGTTTCTCCCAAAGGAGTTTCGCTACTTGCTCTCGAAGGTCTGTTAGTTCTTGAAGAGGGGAAGTATCTCTGTCAGATTGTTCTGGTTGAATGTCCTGCCGAATGGATATCGATTCTGTGTAAGCCCGCTGCTGTGCTTGTAATGCCGCTATAGTTTCGGCATCTTTCTGGTGTTGGCGGCGAGCTTCTGCCAATTGCTCCTGGCATTGCTCCAGCTGTTGCGACAAGAAATGCTCTTGATTCTGGACAACAGTTTGCTCCTCCAGCCGCTGTTGTTCCCACTTTAGAGACTGGGCTTGATATTGCTGGAAGGAGCGGTCCAGTTTCTGATAATTGGTTAAGGCCTGGAGATTGTTTATCAAAAATAAGTCGTTAGATAAAGAAAATCAGAGAAGTCAGTCTGAGGAACATACTAATTCCAGAGCATGGCGCAGACCTTCCATCCGTGGGATCAGTTCTTCTAAGTTTAAGATCCGAAGACCCCGAGTAGAAGAAGAGGAAGGAATAGATGACACCAGAGGTGAAGGTTCGCTCATGATGGGGGAAGGAAAGATGGGAGCCAGAGGTTGTGTCGAGGGTTCAGAAGGAAAAGAAGAAAGAGCTCTCATTAGGAGGCTCAAAGAGATAGGGGCCGAGAGAGAAGAAGCAGAAGTGTGGGGTGGAAGACTCAATGTGGTTGGCTGTGAAATGGGCACGGAAGAATCTGCAGAAGGGGATTGGTTCGGTGAGGAGTTTGGTGAGGAAGATATAGAGAGCACTGGGATGGAAAACTCTTCATTGGGAAGGGGAAAAGTAGAAGGACCCTGGTTTGTATCCAAGGGAGGAGAAAGGCTTCCCAAATTATGAGCATCAGGGGAAATCTCAACTATCATGGGTTTGGGTGTAGAAGAGTGCTCCGGAGAAAGAGGAGGGGATGCAGGGATGTCTGCTGTCGATAGGCGTTGGTGCACCACTTCTCTGTACTCAGCCTCAGGTTGTGATAATGAAGGGGCCGATTTGCGGACACCCAAGGTGGAAAAGGAAAAGACGGGAGAGTTAGAGTTTACAAGTAACATTGGAGATGAGGATGGATCAGATACCCTAGTCTCATCTGAAGCGGTGGAGGTAGGGGTTTCAGAAGAATGAGGAGGAGAAGGGAGAGATGAGACAGACGTGGTGGCGATGAATGAAGGCAAGGGAGAAGATGAAGGTGAAAGGGCTACTAGCTGTTGGACCTCATTCCGCCTGGATTCAGGGAAGCGCTTTGCCATTTCCCATTGGAAAAAGGAATACATCCTGCCTGCCGAGGAAAGAAAAGAAGCACCGGAGTTAATGTCTAGAACGCTGAAGGATGGCGGGGGAAAGAAAGAAGGACAAGGAAGAAGGAAAAGACGAAAAGGCAAAGAGAAGAGATGAAAGTGAAGAGGAGGAAAGATGAAGCGTCTTATATAGAAGGGGGTGTTAAATGGGCTTGCGATGTCAATTGAGTTACTGGGTTGTAAAAGGGGCCCCGAAAAAAAGGGAATGGATGATTTATTTCTCTAACGGCCTGCTATCTGCTAACATCCTTGTCTTAATACGATGAAGGGAACAAGGGTATCCAACTTCAAGATGAATGAAGAAATGATGGTAGTTTGAAGGTAGATCCTGGGATCAAGTTAGCACATTTTATGTGAATTGGTGTCAACTATATATTATTTTTATCCCCGTGTGATGGCGGAACGGAAGAGTTGAGTTTATTCCTCAACTATATATTATTTTATCCCCGTGTGGTGGTGGAACAGAAGAACTGAGCATTCCTCAGTTATCTATTATTTTTATCCCCGTGTGGTGGCGGAATGGAAGAGTTGAGTTTATTCCTCATCTATATATTATTTTTATCCCCATGTGGTGGCGGAACGGAAGAGTTGAGTTCATTCCTCAACTATATATCATTTTATCCCCGTGTGGTGGCGGAACGGAAGAGTTGAGTTCATTCCTCAACTATATATCATTTTATCCCCGTGTGGTGGCGGAACGGAAGAGTTGAGTTTATTCCTCAACTATATATCATTTTATCCCCGTGTGGTGGCGGAACGGAAGAGTTGATTTCATTCCTCAACTATATATTATTTTTATCCTCGTGTGATGGCGAAATGGAAGAGTTGAGTTCATTCCTCAACTATATATTATTTTTATCCCCGTGTGGTGGCGGAACAGAAGAGTTGAGTTCATTCCTCAACTATATATCATTTTATCCCCGTGTGGTGGCGGAACGAAAGAGTTGAGTTCATTCCTCAACTATATATTATTTTTATCCCCGTGTGGTGGCGGAACGGAAGAGTTGAGTTTATTCCTCAACTATATATTATTTTATCCCCGTGCGGTGGTGGAACAGAAGAACTGAGCATTCCTCAGTTATCTATTATTTTTATCCCCGTGTGATAGCGGAACGGAAGAGTTGAGTTTATTCCTCAACTATATATTATTTTATCTCCGTGCGGTGGTGAAATGAAAGAACTGAGCATTCCTCAGTTATCTATTATTTTTATCCCTGTACAGTGACGGAACCAAAGAGGTGAGTTTATTCCTCAACTATATATCATTTTATCCCCGTGTGGTTGCGGAACGGAAGAGTTGAGTTCATTCCTCAACTATATATTATTTTTATCCCCGTGTGGTGGCAGAATAGAAGAGTTGAGTTTATTCCTCAACTATATATTATTTTATCCCTGTGCGGTGGTGGAACGGAAGAACTGAGCATTCCTCAGTTATCTATTATTTTTATTTCCGTACGGTGACAGAACGGAAGATGTGAGTTTATTCCTCAACTATAGATTGTTTTATCCTCGTGCAGTGGGAGTGCATATCTAATCCTTGCGTAAGGGAAGGGTGAAGAAATTGAATGTTTGTCCAAATTTCTTATTATTTAAGAGAAGTGCAAAGTTTGGCACAGCAGAAGGAAGGTCGAAAAGTGAGGATGAACAAGGAAGGATGTAGGCGAAAACTCATACTGAAGAAGTTCATTACTCTGAAAAAGCTACATATCATAACTTCCTCAGAGGAAGAGAATAACAAAGAAGCCCTTATACATAGGGTGTTATAGTTCTTTGTTGGGAGGTATGGAAGGATCCTCTTTGTGTGGCTTGGGTTGACGCATCAACTGCCAGAGATAAGACTGTTGTATGAAGATGTGCTTAGATAAGTCCTTCTGGGACACGGCCAGTTGTTGGCGCAGGGAGTAGTTGCTAGTAGAAGCCTCCCTCAAACGTCGCTGCAGATATCTAACCTGTTCCTCCAGAGTGGCGATGTAGCGATGTTCCTCAGTCTTTTCCTTAGGAGGAAAAGAGCTACTACCCTGTTCAAAAATTTGCTCCATGGCGAGGACGGGAAAAAGAAGGGATGAATATTGGACAAACGATGGTTCGAGATTCTTATAGCGGCGAAGGAAGAAGGTGCATTGACTCGCGGAGGAGGTGAATATAATAAATGCTAGTAAAGAAGGGGAAACGTAAAGGCAGTAGGTGAGGGATGTTAGCGCAGTAACTCCGGGAAAGATGGTTCAAATTCCACGGAAGCAGTAAGGAGAAGTATATTCAGAAAAGGTTGCAGTCTTTTCTGATGACAATTGTGCTACATTTACAGGAAAACGAAAAAAATGAGTCTCGATACCCTCTTCTTTCTTTTTATTAACATTCTCAACAACAGCTACATCATTTAAGCTAATCGTTATACAGACTTGTTATGATTATCACTAGCAGGAGGATTGTCAGAGGACTCCTCCGGCGGGGAAGGTGCCAAGATGGCTTTGTAGAGATCGCCTTGAGCTGGATGTGCCGCTGGTGGAGCTTCATCGAAAGGAGGCGAACGAATCTCCACTGGAGGGACTGGAATGAATGTTAGGGCTGGCGGAAGCGGAGGAAGTTCAGCAGAGGCCCGAGGATCTCCTACTGTGTATTCCCATGTCAGGGGAGGGTTCCAGACCCGATTGCGGAAGGAAGGGAAGGGGGCTCGGAAGGACCTCCCTGTGTTAGGAGTTGGAACAGTGGTTAAGGATGGAGAAGGAAAGGGGCGAAAGGTCGAAGTTGCAGTCAAATGTGTCTCAGACTCTTCAGTTTCTTCCGTGGACCAGCCATGCAATTCAAAAGAGTCAAAATCGGAAGAGGTCTCGATGGGGTGTTCCACCGAAGCCATGAGAGTGAGATGGAAGGCCGAAGACATTTGGGATGACAATTTATAATCGAGAGAGGAAGAACTGCATTCGTCCTTGGGAAGAAGAAGAAGAGGAAAAGGCTAATATCATAATGGCGTCAGCATAGGAAATCGTCGAGATATCATTTCCAGAGCGGCCAGGTAGCTTGAGAAGATCAAAAGGCCGAAGTAAGTTACTTGTTGGCCGGGCCGAAATTGGTTCGGGCCAGAAGAAGATCACCCTGGGGGTATTCCGAATGGATTCCCAAGCGAAAAATGTCATCATTTCATACAAGGCAGAAAATGGGCAGTAATTGCGAAGAGAAAGAAACATATAACATACCCCAAAATTCCCGACCCACATCAAAATATACATGAAAAATAACGAAAAGCTGTGTCAAGACAAATGTTCTTTAACAGCGAGGGAGAAGTCATTACAGGGAGAAGATATGATAAATTACAATTCAAAGAGTTCGGGGGGGGGGGCATTTAGATAAAGTCGTTGCGGGATTTAGGTAGATGGTGTCCGTACCAGGAGGAGGGTATCCTTGTTCGACATTTAAAGTCGAAGACCCGTCAAAGCCCAGTATGAATAAGTCCAGCCCCTTCTGAACATAACGCTCCTTTAGATCTACCTCATGTTCCTTCAGTTGGGACTGGCAGGCGGCAAGTTGGGCCTGACATTCAACTAATTGGGCTGCCAAGGCATCTCTTTCTGTTGCTACCGTCGTGGCCTGCTGATCCAAAACAAACAAAGCTTTGGCATATTCTCGATGAAGCTCTTGTTGCTGCCGAGTCACAGAAGACAGGGCTTCATGGAAGGTCGCCACCAGGGTAGAGAGTTCTTCACACCTCTCCAAGCAGGCTTTTTGGGTGGCCTCCCATGCTTGGCGTTCTTTCTGCATCTGCTGAATGATAGTTGAAGAATCAGCAGCTTGAATAATTGCATCCCCAAGTTGTCTTTTGTACCCTGTTAGCTCGTGGGTAAGGAGGTCCACCTGCTGCAGCTGGCTAAACTACAGGAATATTTACTGCTCAAAGTCTTCATTCTTCCGTTGAAGCTCCTCCTTCTCGCTTTGAGCCAGGGCCAATTGAGTTATGGAATCTTTACATCGGGCAATTAAATCAGATTCCTTTTGCTCATTTTCATTCAGCCACTGGGTGAGTTGCTTCTGATGCGCTAGAGAAGCAAAATGGCGTGTCTCCACGTTAGTTTGAAATTGGGCCACGTGGGACATCATTTTATTATGGGTGGCTGATACCTGAAGGGAAAAGGAGACAAATGTTAAGCATTGGCATACAGATATATATATATATACTGAAGATAAAGGAGGAGAACAATTACCTCGACTAGCAGTTTGCTCATATGATCACAGGGACCCTGTACACTTGATTGATTAAAAAATTTCACCTCTGAGAGGTGACGGATCTTCAGGAGGGACTCCAACATAACCAATGGAGGGTTCGGGAAGGGAAGATCTCCCCCCTTCGAAGGGGGAGGGGGACCTACACGCCGAAGGGGAGCGGGAGAAGGATGTGTTTCTGAAGCAATGGTGATTGGGATAGATTCGATCGGGGAATATGTGGGAGAGTCAAGAGGAATGGGGGATGAAACAGGAGAGCGGGAAGGAGAGTTTCCCCCTTGGGGGGAAGAGGATGGGGCGACCAGTGTGGTATCCCTCATCCTCGGTTCATAGATGACTAGGCGTTGGGGTTTCTCCAGATTAGAAGAGGATGTGGGAAGGCATGAAGAACTGGGAGCTCCTTCCTAAACAAGACGCAATTTCTTCCGAGGTGAAGAGGGGGTAGCCACAGATTTACCTCGCTTTGTGGAGGTTTTCTTCTTCTTGGTTGTGTCAATCTCTTCGCCTTTTACCAAAGCATCCTGCTTTAGGTTATCTGCAAAATCCATTGGTAAGAAAGATAAGTTGATCCAAATAATAAGCTATATCAAAATGCGAACATCGTCCTACCTATGGCGGCCGGGGCCGTTAGAGGGAAAGGGGATAGCCTGAAGTGACTGAGAAGAGGGGGTTTCATTAGATGTTCTGAGCAATAGTGGGATTCTCCCAACACTTTATAAACCTCCGAGAAAGGACATTGGGTCCTCATTTCGCGAAAGGGAGGTAGCTCGGGAAGATCTAGCTTTCAGGTATCTGAGTGGGGTAGGGGTTTTGGAAGCTGAGTAAAGAAATATAATTCTTCCCATCCTTTGTGGGAAGAGGGCATATTCACTAAGAATTGGCAATCCGTGCGACTGGAGAGGTAAAAAAGGTCTGCCTTAGAAGATTTTAATTGGAAGAAGCAGTGGAATATTTGGGGGGACAAAGGGAGGTTTAGGTGCCGGAATACTATAATGGCCCTCGATAAGAGGCGAAAGGAATTGGGGGTAAATTGATTTAGGGGCATACCATAAAAGTCTAGTATTTCTAAGTAGGAAGAGGGCACGGGTAAAAACAAGCCATTAAGGAATTGTTCAGAAAAGAAGCAAGTTAGGTCGGGGGGAGGACGATGTGGTCGATACGTCTTAGTATTGAAATGACATTGTATGGAAGGGTCTATGAATTGGTCCCTAAGGTTAAAGAAATAATGTTCGCTGTTTAGTTGGGTGATGGTATGTTTGTACCAAGGAGGTGAGGGTAAGATCTTAGGGATCATAGGTATAGAACAAGGAAGAACATTTACTTGAAGGTTGAAGGAGGAACGTTTGTGAAAGAAGGGTTAGGTCGCTGAAACTCTGTCGGAGAAAATCTCTGGAAAGAGAAGTGGAAAGGACTGGATTGTTAGGCAAGTTACATTATGCATAAAAGGAAAGGGCAAAGATTTATATAGGATTTTGTGTGACTTTTCGACTATCTAAGAAAAAAAAGAGAAGCGTGGCCCATGGGCCCATTAAGCCGCTTCGAGTATATGGAGTAGGGCCACCAGAAAAGAGTGAGTTTGAATCGGCGAACAAAGGGTGAATGAGAGGCTTCATACATGTAAAAAGTCAAGCTTATGTCTTCGCTTGACTATTTTTGGGGGTTGGCTAATGATACTGTTGTTACCTCTTTTCTGTGAACCCGATAAGAGGGCTCGCATGTAAGACACTATCCGAACCAAATAATCGGTTCGGTAAGGAAAGCAAGGTAGAATGATTCGGGCGCGATCGTCTGGGGCAATTGGAACGGGAGGACAGATCTAGGTAATTGGCACGGCGGGGCGACCGCGGAGATCACTTCGTTATGAGATGGACGAGAATCGGTTCGATCTAGCAGGCCCAGGAACAGACGGGGCGGATAAGAATCGGCTCGGTACAATAAGCCCGAAAATAGTTTGGTGCGGGTAAAAGAGGAGTTGGTTCGGGCTACTGGGAAGAGCCTAAGGGCTACGCCACACGTGAGCCATAGGTTTAGGTTAATTTTGTCGAAGGCAAATGGTTGAAAGGGACAGTCTAGTATATTTTCCGAAATGTAGATAAGAAGTTGTTACACAACAGAAGGGGGCCCCTACATGATATTCCAAGGACCCTTTGCTCCTCATGTCTGTAACAGAATGATTCTCCAGATGGGCAAGGTGGTCACATGTACGACGAGGAAGGTTTGTGATGCAACAACTGGCCAGAGGAAGAGAATAAAAGGAAGAAGTAGGACAGGAGAGAGGGGGATCCGCATTTTTCCAACCAGCAAGAGACGAAGGCACATTCTTAAAGAGGAGAGAAACCACTTTGCCGGAGGAGGGAAGGAGAGTGGTGATCTCTATCTTTCTTGTACTGTTTCCTATATCTTGATCTAATTGTAAGAGATTTTCTCCTCCACCTCTGGAAGTTCTTTCCATGAAGGAGGATGTTCATAGTGAAAGTGCTTTAGCACAGTAGCTGGTGGGAGAGCTCACCTCCGTGGAGTAGGAATCCTTATTCCGAACCACATTACATCATGTGTCTTTGTTTGTTGCTTGTGTTGGCTTGCGTGTCTTTGCTTCACGTTTCATTTTACTGTTGCGGTCGGAGAGAACCCCCTAAGCTTCCTTCGCGCCCCACTGCGTTAAAAGGAAGTCTGCAGATCTTCTTGCCCGTCACCGCATCAACCTCATATGAGAAATGTCCTTTTTGTTAAAACAACTCAAGTATAACTAAATTTACACTCAAGTGCAAGAAAGGGCGAGGTGTGTCTCATTTATTAGAAATTTGAATATGATGCATGTAAAATTTTTTAGCTAGAATAATTATAATGGATGAACTCTTTTTTAAATTTATAGAAAGAGATGAGTTCAAAGCATTTATGGTTATGACATGTATTCAATGTTTTGAATGTTGAATCGAATAAGAGCACTATAGAAGGGTGAATAACACTAAATGCTTGTTAAAAAAAAAACATAAGACTATGGAGCGAAAAGTAAAACAACACAGATAAACACAATGATTTACTTAGGTCACAACCAAAGAGCTGTTATTCCAAGGCCTTGTGATTCGAGACGACTTCAAATGAGTAAAGCACTAAGAAATCTTTTTCTTCAGATAGAAAGAGATTCGTCTCTTTTTACAAGTTTAGGTTATGATAATAAACTTACTATCCCCTTCAAATGATTACAAGTAGAGACAAAAGAATAATTACAAATAAAGACAAAGGAATGATTCAAAATAAAAAGTATGCTGACACTTAGATGATTGATTTTAAGCACGAGATCAGAATTGCAGCAAGATGATGATGGGAGTTGATTGACGAACACAAGAAGCCAAGATGTCTTCTTGGAATTGATGATTTGGCTCTCTGTTGGAGGTATTTTTATAGATCCAATCCAAGCATTTGGAGGCCCTTCTAGGTGCCTCCAACTCAATCTCGATCAGATCTAACCTAGTCGAGTCCTATCATAGTCTAGTCGCCTGGATCCCTTCAAGGCGCCTAGGAGTTGATGTGGCCTCCTCTGATCAATAGTTAATTATGTTGATTCAACTCTCCGTTATCCGATCTCATTCACCTGGATTCCATCCAGACACCTACAAATGCAATGTCACTATGAATCTGGACCAGGGTTTGCCTTGCTTTGTATCTGGACTTCAGTCACATGTATCCCATCTAGGCACCTATAGATCCAGTTGATTGGAATCCATTCAATTGCCTAGACTGTTCTGGCTCCATTTCCTAAGCCCTACACCATAGACTTAGCTAAACACCTAAAAAAACAATTATAGATAGTGATAGTATTCCAACTGTCTAATCTCAACTTTGAAATTCTCCCAGAATCCTAAGTCAGACCAACACCTAAAGTTGTCCTCTTAAATAAAACTCGACCTTACTTGTTCTTTGCTCTAGAAGAACATCTCACACACAAGACTCCTACCTTACTTACCTTTGTCAAATCTTTGGTTTCTCCAACCTATTTGGACTTCCTACTCAATACCCGATCTCTTGACCCCCATGGCACTCTCCGGTGTTCATTCCTCATTGACCCATCGAGACTATGCCTGGAGTCCTTGATCTACTAAAACTTTCACCTACCTAGTATGGTCCAGCTGATCAACTGTGACTTCCACTTGCCTAGTCCAACCGACCAACAAGGGTTTTTCTTATTAAGAACTGCACACTTAACACACACATTAGATCATAATAAATACTTAACTTTGAATCTTTGCCAACATTAAAATACATGTTCGATTATTGGGTACTCCTTGCATCAACAATCTCTCTCTTTTTTTATTTATAATAACATAGTTCAAAGTTAAGAAAATAAAAAAACATTGTGATTTGACAAGACTCTAGATTAAAAAAAAAACTCTCCCTCAACTTGATCTTCCCCTTTAATTCATTTGGAGGGTTTGAAAAAAAAACTCAAGGTTTGAAACAAACCTTAAAGAAGAGAAAATCTTAAAGTTTTTATTAACTTTTCTATTCCCCCTTTGTTATACATAAAAAAAATATGTGTTTCAAAAGCTATGTAAAGAAGAGAAAATCTTAAAGTTTTTCTTAACTTTACCTTAACTTTTCTACTGCCCTTTGCCATAAACAAAAAAAATATGTGTGTTTCAAAAGCTATGTTTTTGCCAAAATGTATTCTTAAAACAATATCTTTTTAGTCCCAAAAAATTATTTGCTTAAATTTTTTTTTCTATATATCAAAAACTTGATCATTAATTGTGAAGGCAACACTCATAGTTTTTCAAAAATATTCTCAAGTAAAACTTGTTTTAACATTAATTTAATTATATTTCAAAATCAATTTTTTCAAATACATTTAAGAGTTAAATTTAAAAAATTTTAAACACATTTTAACAACATTTTGAGGTCAAGTGTCTTTCAAATATTTTTAAGATTCTTAAGTAAACTTTCAAGATCCAATTTGACAAATAAATTAACAATACTTTGAAATAATATAATCGTAAGTTAGATCATAATTAATATGAAAATTAAACATGATAGAGAGATTTTAAGAATCCAAGCATGTATCCTATTTATGGGTTTTAATTGATTTAATTTAAGATGTGAGGATTAATTAACCTTGAGTTAGATTCAAATTTAACCATCAGCCTGTTGGTGCAATCGACCCAGGACTCGAGTTTGACTTGAACTGTATTTTGATGTTAGACAAAACGCATGACATGGGATTGTCATGGAAAGTCCAACATGGATTGACCACGTAAATCCAAGTGTGTAGTCTTGGTGGTGAAAAGTCCAAGCATGGGGCTTGGTGTTGGGAAAATCCAAGCATAGGGCTTGGTGTTGGAAAGTCCAACATGGGTTGGCCACGTAAGTCCAAGTGTGTAGCCTTGGCGGTGAAAGTCCAAGCATGGGGCTTGGCATGGAAAATTCAAGCATGAGGCTTGGTGTGGGAAGTCTTGAGGACTTGGCAAGTTCACTAGGCTCGGGGTCCTTGAGTCGGTGAAGGATGACATTGCGAAGCTGTGCGCTTGGTTCATCTGAGGGACCGCCAGACAGGGAGCGAATGGAGTGAGGCCCAAGGGAAGCATACTTCGAGGGCAAGAGACGTGAAGGATGGCATTGCGAAGCCGTGCGCTTGGTGCATCCGAAGGACGTAGGCCGAGGGAAGAGAGCTTCGGTGGGGAACTCCATGAGAGGATGAGGTGGACTTGGCTAAATGGCTAAGATTGAGTGTCGGAGGCTCAAACGTGGTGTTTGATGGTTTGCCCGACGGTCGGATGCTCAAACAACTTAGTGTTTGAGGTTTTACCTGACATCAGTCGACTGCTCTAGGTCGATTGGACTCTATCGGTGTTCGACTGACCAGGTTCTGGTCGAATAGTTGACTACCGAGGGAGGGCAATCGACTGCCAATGCCATCAGTCGACTGATGATGGAGATCAGTCAACTAATCCGGGTGAATTCGGGCACAGAATATTTTCCAATCGAGTGATCGCGCCGAGCACTCGACTGATGGGGTTACCAGTCGACTGATGGGTAGGATCAGTCGACTGATGGTTATCCATTGGGTTTTTGCCAACATGGATTAAGCCGTTGTGAGACAACGGCTACAGCAATAGTCGACTAGAGGTCACGAGCAGTCGACTGATCGGTGCAAAATCAGCCCGAGGCAAGCATAAAAGGAGGAGCTTGGGGGAGGATTTCAACAAGACTTTTTGGGAGATTTTGGAGGGGAATTGCTGCTGCATTCCAGACCTTCAAGAGCCAAACAAAAGCAAGCAACAAGCAAAAGTGATCAAAGTCATTTGTGTAAAGATTTCATTTGTGTTCTTTGTATTTGCTTGTATTTTTATATTACCGTTGTAATTGCTTATACGAAGTTTCTCCACCTCCGACGTGTTGTCGAGAAGGAGTGTTGTTAGTGTCGTGCGTATAACACGAGCTCATTGAGCTCACCCGTGGAGTAAGAATCCTAAGGTTCCGAACCATGTATATCTTGTGTCGTGTGCTTGTATTCTTTTTGTGTATTTGTTTTATTATCATTCCGCTGAGCATTAACAAGAATTGTAGACGAGCACGCGAAGAGCGATCGAATTCCACCGCATACGATGATTAAGGGCTATTCACCCCTCTCTAGCCAACCATCGATGTTCCAACAAGTGGTATCAGAGCCAAGGAGCTTGTCGAGGACTAACTGCCAACACAAGCATGACAAGATGGTCGACTACAACATCCATCCACCGAAATTCGACGGAGACTTTTCTTGGTGGAAGAAAAGGATGGAGGTATACTTCGAAACCGATTTCGATATTATGCTAATCATGGAAAGCAGTTTTGAAGTGCCTAGGGACGAAGAGGGAAAGCCGATTGAAAATTTTAAATGGACACAAGATCAACGGCAAGAATTCAAGACAATGGTTAAGGTAACAAAAATGCTATTAGATTTAATACCTAACCATATCTTGTGCAAGCTAGGTGAATACCGGGATGCCAAAGATTTATGGGACAAATTAGTCAAATTCCATGAACATCCCGAACCGGCTCAATTGGAGAAGGAGGCCGAGGAAGAACGTCCATCAACATCCGGATCCGAGGATGTTGAAGAATCGCCATCTACATTCGACGATGTGGATGATTTGGTGGAGACCTCTACCTCTAGCATTGAGGGGGAGGAGAGGTCTTCCATTCCGGAGCAAGATCAAAATGAAGCATCTACCTCCGTAAGAAGTGATCAAGAGGCTTCCACCACCTCCCTAGGTAACTCATGCATTATAATTAAAAATAAAAAACACATAATATGCTTTGAGTGTAGGGAAACTGGGCATTACAAGAGAAAATTCCCAGAATTGGCTAAGAAGAAGGTATCGACATCAAAAGTCAACCAAAAGTCAAAAGATGCCGGAGTCCTCGCTAAGAAGAGTAAAGAGCACATTGTGTGCTTTAAATGCAACCAAAGAGAACACTACCAAAGCCAATGTCCTACGGGGATGAAGAAGGGCCAAGAAGGGGCATCTCATGTAGGGGGAGCTTCCAAAGCTAACCCTAAGGTAAATTTAATTAATGCACCTTCAATTTCTAGGTCTAAGAAGCATGCTAAAAATTATTTTAGTTCACTTGCTATTATTAATGAAAAACATACTAATAGGAATAAATATTTTTGCCTAGGTGCTAAGTATGTTAGGTTGCCTAAGGACAAACCTAGGCACCATAACTCTAGACCAATTCTTCCTAGGGAGTCCATAAAGAGAATAGAAGAAAATTTGGATATTAACCCCAAGAAGTCTAGGCATATGCCTAGGAAGAGTCCTTCCTAAAGAAAGAATGAAAATTCAAAATTGGAAAAATTAGAACTAGAGAACCAAGCCTTGAGGTCGAGGCTTGAGAAACTTGAGAAGACCCTCAAAATTATGACATATTCATTTAAAGGGTCAAATGTTCAAAATTTAAGGCCTAGGAAACAAGAAATGTCCAAGGGCAAGAGAGGTTTGGGTCACAAACCTATGTCCTATCACAATGTTCCATTTAATTATAGAACAATTTCTAGGTCTAGAAAGATCAAGACTAATAGGGAAGTTATCCCTAAGACTAGCCATGGTAAGTGTTTAGTGGCTAAGGACTTAAGAAAAACCAAGAAAGCCACTAAGAAGGTCAAAGGAGGAGTCACCTCTAGAGTTGAACTAGGAAAGACCCATTTGACTAAGGTGTCAAAACCAAAAAGGGTCATTAGGAAGGTATCTAGGGAAGTTATCCCTAGTGAATACTTTGTTAACCCAAGAAGCTCCAATAGGTATTGGGTTCCTAGAAGCGTGATCGATTCACGTTAGATGGGTTAGGGTGTGTCAACCCTAAGTGGATGGGTAGTTAACCTAGCCATGGTAGAGTTGACACTTTAGGATGTGCCAATGTGATTTGAGAAGATGAAAAATGATTAAATTGGCACAAGTAGGTCTTAGGAGTAATGGTGTGCCATTTTGGGCTTTTGACACACTAGGGGGATAATTGACATTAAGGCAAAAATGGACTTAATCCTAGAAATGACAATTTGGGCTTAACACTTAGGTATTCTATACCTTAGTATTTTATAATTGTCATGCTTTATTTACCTTGCCATGACATGACATCATATTTATTTTTATCATATAAAATGTCATGATCATTTTTAGGGTTATTTATATATGTCATGTATGCTTAGATTTCATTCACATGTCATGACATCATGATTTTGGCACATGCTTTTATCTTTGTATTAATTATACCATAATCATCATTCATACATAAATAAAATGGATATAAGGACTAAGACATGATTTAAAGTCCCATGCATAAGGGAATCAAATAATGTTGCCTAGAGATATGCATGAAACCCTAAATAACAAAGACCCCACATTTCACTAATACTTGACTTGTATGTGTTTTACACATTTAGATACAAGTGAGATGTTTAGGAAAAAGGAATTAAAGGTTTTAAAAATATTTCAAAATCATTTTGAAAAACCTTGGTGAAGTCTATCTTTTGATAGCAATCACCATTGAATGGGATGATACAAAGAAGGCTCAATATTGAAGCTTTTCTTAACTTTTGAACTTTGTATCAATCTCGCTATTTTGTGGGTAAAATAATTTTCTAATATTTTTCACCCATAATGATTGGTATAAGTAATATACATATGAATTTTCATGATTTTTCACCTTATGTATATTTACTTACGAATTTCATAAATTCATTTCTGAAAAATTAAAAATTGCATTTTGCAATTATCAGTCGACTGCCATGGATGGCAGTCGACTGATGTGGGAAGGAGTCGACTGATATTTGATATAGTCGACTGATAATACTGATTTCGGGTAAACCATGGTTGTTAGGCCCATGTTCAGCTATGTTTTGGTCCCCAACCACTCCTAACTCTAGGACATGCTTTGGAGAGCATTAGAAAGGGTGGAAATCCATTGGATATGAATTGGGAGAAGTGTTTAGGGTGAGTATCAATTTTAAGGTGTGTGAGAGTTCATTGTTGAACTTTGCCTTAATTGTATTGTTTAGCGTTCCTATTGGTTTAGGGACTCTCCAAAGACATTATTAGTGCAATGGTCAAGGGGGAGCAAGCCTTTAGGGGGAGGCATCCATCATGGGAAGATGGATGTGTATTTTTCCTCATGGGAGGAAAATTTGGGATTGCCTCTCTTAAGTGATATGAGACTTATCACTAGAAAGATTGTAGGCATGTTTGTTCCTCCAAGGGAGAGATTGTAAGATCTCATTGGGATATGAGACATTCATACCCTTGGGGAGGACCTTTTTGATGTATGTCAAAAAGGGGGAGAAGTTATCAATTTGGATAGTTGGAATTCTCATTGGGATGTGATAATTGCCAATTGGGGATAATTGGTAGACTTGGGTTTGAGGGTTTGGGGGAGATTATTGGTGTAATCAGCCTAGGACTCGAGTTTGACTCGAACTGTATTTTGATGTTAGAAAAAACGCATGACATGGGATTTTCATGGGAAGTCCAACATGGGTTGGCCACGTAAATCCAAGTGTGTAGCCTTGGTGGTGAAAAGTCCAAGCATAGGGCTTGGTGTTGGGAAAATCCAAGCATAGGGCTTGGTGTTGGAAAGTCCAACATGGGTTGGCCACGTAAGTCCAAGTGTGTAGCCTTGGCGGTGAAAGTCCAAGCATGGGGCTTGGCATGGAAAATACAAGCATGAGGCTTGGTGTGGGAAGTCTTGAGGACTTGGCAAGTTCACTAGGCTCGGGGTCCTTGAGTCGGTGAAGGATGACATTGCAAAGCCGTGCGCTTGGTGCATCCGAGAGACCACTGGACGGGGAGCGAATGGAGTGAGGCCCAAGGAAAGCATACTTCGAGAGAAAGAGACGCGAAGGATGACATTGCGAAGTCGTGTGCTTGGTGCATCTGAGGGACGTAGGCCGAGGGAAGAGAGCTTCGGTGGGGAACTCCATGAGAGGATGAGGTGAACTTGGCCAAGTGGCTAAGATTGAGTGTCGGAGGCTCAAACGTGATATTTGAGGGTTTACCCGACGGTTGGATGCTCAAACAACTTGGTGTTTGATGTTTTACCCGACATCAGTTGACTGATATAGGTATCAGTCGACTGCTCTAGGTTGATTGAACTCGACTGGTGTTCGACGGACTCGCCGGTGTTCGACCGAGGTTCGAGCGATGTCGAGGAGGGCAATCAATCGTCGACACCATCCGATCACGATGGAGATCGATCGATCGGGCGAATTCGAGCACAGAATGTTTTCCAGTCAGGTGATCGCACCGAGCACTCGACTAATGGGGTTACCAGTCGACTGATTGGTAGGATCAGTCGAATGATGGTTATCCGTTAGGTTTTTGCCAACGTGAATTAAGCCATTATGAGACAACAACTACAATAGCAGTCGACTGGAGGTCACGAGCAGTCAAATGATTGGCGCGAAATCAGCCCGAGGCAAGCATAAAAGGAAGCGCTTGGGGGAGGATTTCAACAAGATTTTTTGGGAGATTTTGGAGGGGAATTGTTGCTGCATTCCAGACCTTCAAGAACCAAACCAAAACAAGCAACAAGCAAAAGTGATCAAAGCCATTTGTGTAAAGATTTCATTTGTGTTCTTTGTATTTTCTTGTATTTTTATATTACCATTGTAATTGCTTGTACGAGATTTCTCCACCTCCGACGTGTTGTCGAGAAGGAGTGTTATTAGTGTCGTGTGCATAACACGAGCTCATTGAGCTCACCCATGGAGTAGGAACCCTAAGGTTCCAAACCACGTATATCTTGTGTCGTGTGCTTGTATTCTTGTTGTGTATTTGTTTTATTATCATTCCGCTACGCATTAATAAGAATTGTAGACGAGCCTGCGAAGAGCGATCGAATTCCACTGCATACGATGATTAAGGGATATTCACCCCCCTCTAGCCGACCACCGACGTTCCAACACAGTCAACTAAGCAAACATTTCTAAAGTTGACTTACTGATCGTAGGGAGGTACATGGACCTTCTTTAATTGGAATAACGTTCACTTTCTTAGACAAAGCCAACATAGAAAATTGTACATTTAGCTAACTTAATGAAACACTTTGGTCTAACTAGTTTAGGATGTAATGAGGTAGTTTCAACTAGATTCACTTAGCTAAGTGCACTAAGATAGATACTTCTTATCCAACTAAATCACACCTAAATTAGGTTTCACTAACATACTATCATCTCACAACATCCTGATACTATGTTGTCATGATCAATTAACCTTTTTCCTATCTAATCACTCTAGCTAAGCAAGAAATTAAGCTAATATGCATAAATAAAACTAAATTTAAATAGGTAAACAATTTAATTTGAGAATACCATTTTAGCATTTGCTCTCCCTAAATCATGGCTACGATATGATCTATCCACATAATGGATTTAATCCTCGGGGACTGAATACCTTGGTTAACTCAATTTAATTTTGGGATCCATGCTTAGATATGACTTCTATTTTGATTAAACAAGTGACATATAAGATCTATTAGTGGTTTTAGCCTTAAATCTGTTAGGGTAATCAACCCAAGTATGTATTTGGTTTTGATGTGTGTAGCAAAGGACTTAAGTTAGGTTGTTTATGTGATTTGATATGTGTGTTCAAGTTGTGCAAGACTTGGTGAATCACACATGGTAAGCTTGATGAAGCATTGGCGAGTTCACCATCTCATGGCTCGAGTCCTTGAGTCGGTGAAGGATGACATTGGAGAAGTCGTGAGCTTGGTGCATCCGAGGGACCGCCAGACGAGGAGCAAATGGAGTGAAGCCAAAGGAAGCATACTTTAGGGCAAGATGCGAAGGATGACACTGGATGAGCCGCGAGCTTAGTGCATCCGAGGGACGTAGCTGAACGAAGAGAGCTTCGGTGAGGGACTCCATGGGAGATGAGAGACTGAGCGATTGTAACCCAGGATGGGGTAGCTCAAGTTAGGTGAACTTGGTCGAATGGCTAAGTCAAGTGTCGGACGCTCAAACTTGTGTTTGAGGTTTTACCCGATGATTGGATAAATCGGATGTTCAAATATGTGTTTGGTTTTACCCGACGATTAGAAGTGTCGGATGCTCAAACATGTGGTTTGAGATTTACCTGACGGTCGAAGGCTCAAACATCTTGATGTTTGAGGTTTTACCTGACAACAGTTGACTGCCAAGTAATGACAGTCGACTGGTCCAAATTGACTAGTAGTTGACCGATGTCAACTAGGGTTTTGTGGCCCAATAGTCGACTGCCAAGGTATGACAGTCGACTGCTCCACCATCAGTCGATTGCCAAGGATGACAATCGACTGCTATGGGCACAGAGTCACTCGTAGTCGACTAATCAGTCGGCTACGCATGCAGCAGTCGACTGTTGATAACAGCAGTCGACTACCAAGGCTACCATTGGACGGTGACAACGGCAAGTCAGAAGCCATTGGAAGTCGACCGTTAGAGTGGAAGTCAACTGATGGCATGCAGCAGTCGACTGTTGCATGCCCAACAAGAAGAAACCCTTCTTCCCTATAAAAAGAAGGGTTGGGTGTCTTGGGGAGGTTAATGCTTACACTCCTAAGTGCTCCCCAAGTGCCCTAAATGTTCCAAGCCTCCTCTTCTTTATTCTTATCTCAATCTGATTGTAAGAGGAAGGATTTTGTGTAAAGAGGTTTCTCCACCTTGCTTGAGCTAAAAGAGAAGCTTAGTGCTTTGGTTGAGGGAGTGATTCGCTTAACGAATCGTCCGTGGACTAGCGGCAAGGGTCGTGAACCACGTTACATCTTTAAGTTTGCGATTTCTCTTTTCTTCTTTACTTTGCTTTAGCTTAATTGTCTTTGTATTCGTATTAGTTTCATTATTCCGCTGTGCTAACGATTATTTAGACGACAAGAACGAACGAAGTCCATCGAGTACGAGTTTGGCTATTCAACCCCCCTTCTAGTCAAGCCACGATCCTCCAACAAAATCTAAAACCGGATTTATTGTAAATTGTTATTTGAGACCCAAGTATCATGTCTAAATACTTGAAGTCCAATATAAACCTTTTTAAAGATCCATGGAACACTTGAACTTGACTTTTCAATAAGGAATTCTCTTTCTCAAGCTTTTGGACTTGAGTGGAGTTTTCTTCTTGAACTTGACTAGTTGAAGAGTTTGGGTTCGTCTTCTCCTTAAGAATTTCTACCTCCTTAAGGAGAGACTTGACTTAGGCATTGGATTTGGCTAATTTCTTAGTCAAACAAGTAACCATTTTATATAGCTTTTTAACTAAAGATGGGCTTACCTTGTATGAACTTTCTGAACTAGATATGGATATGTGATTTAACTTAGACTCAAATTTGAATTTGGACTTTGACTATTTGCCATGAGTGCTAGGTGACTCGTTTGTCATTATTTTTCCTCATCCAATGATGATTCATCCCATATAGTTTTTAGTGTCACAAGAAACAAAAACAAACAGAATATTCCAAGACTTGGTCTTGGATTAGCAATGTAGGATACAGGAAAATAAAATAAAGACAAGCAAAAAAGGAAAAAAAACTTGCTAGAATGGTGGTTGCACTGAAGCTAAGCATCTCCGCTCTAATACCAATTATTGGATCAAATAAGAGTGCTAGAGGAAGGGTGAATAGTGATAAACACTTGTTAAAAAAAATGTGTAAGACTAATTGAGGAAAGTAAAATAACATAGATAAATACAACAATTTACTTGGTTCACAACCAAAGGGTTGCTACTCCAAGACTCATGATCTGAGACCTCTTTGAATGGGCAAAACACTAAGAAATCTCTTTCTCCAAAGAGAACGAGATTCATCTCTTTTTACAAGGTTCGATTACGATAATAAACTTACCATCCCCTTAAAGATGAGTATAAGTAGAGCCAAAAGAATCATTCAAAATAAAAGTATGCCAACACTTTGATGATTGATTTGAAGCACAAGGTCGGAGTTGCAACAAGATGACGTTGGAAGCTGATTGACGAACACGATAAGCAAAGATGTAAACTTCTTGGAATTGATGCTTTGGCTCTCTGTTCGGGGTCTTTTTATAGACCCAATCTAGGCGCCTAGAAGCCCTTCTAGGCACCTCCAACTCAATCTCAATCAGATCCAACCTAGTCTGGTCCTATCCTAGTCCAATCGCTTGGATCCCTTCTAGGTGACTGGTATTGGTACAATCGACCTAGGTCATGATTGACCAGACTCGAGTGCAACTTGAGTAGGATTTTGATATTTGACAACGGGAATGAGTATGGAGGATAATATGACTATAGGATGGTATGGGACATCCGTAGTCATATGGAAGTTGAGTATGTAAAGTTCAACTGGAAGTTGACAAGGGAAGTCTAGGTTGGTTAAGGTTGACCGAACACCTAGCACGAGAAGAGTGAAATCCTAGCAGGTCAAGAATGACCGAATGAATAGGCAAGCGAGGAAAGTCCAAGTATGGATAATTGGCAAAGCGAAAGCCCAAGGGTGGAGCCTTGGGAATAGAGAACTCTTGGAGGTGCGACCTCTTGACAAAGGTAGACCCATTAGCATGACAAATCTGACAGAAGTATTTGAAGGCTAGTGCAAGGGTGAACGAATTATGGAGGACTTGGATGGGTCCTAAAGGCATGAGACTGATGGAAGTGGCTTAAAGGCTTAGGTCTAGGCTAAGGGTACTCAGTAGTATGACTAAGTCAATGGAAGCACTTGAAGGGTAGTGCAAAGGGTGAAGGAGTCATGGAGGTCTCAGATGGATCCTGAGGGTATGAAGTTGATGAAAGTGGCTAGAAGATTTAAGTCAAGACTAAGGGTGAGTGTCAAGTATGAAGGAATCATACTTGATGTGTTGAATCTTGGTTCTGATGTTTAACTGTAGATTGGGGTTTTTTCCCAATTGACTGGTTCAATGTAGTCGACTCCCATTGTGGGGCTAGGGTTTCAAACTGGGTGCTCAGTACTGTGCGGCTCAAAAAATAGAAATGGTGTTTGGCAATCGACTGTGTAGAGAGGCAGTCAACTGACCACTCTGAGCTCGGGAAACTGACAAGCTTTATGGTCTAAGTTTGACAAAATGAAAAAGACCCTTAGGAGAATGGAAAACATGTTTCTAGGGTCAAACAAGCAAGGTTTAGGTCTTAGGAGGTAAGACCTATCTAAGGATAAGAAAGGTTTGGGTCACAAACCTAAGTCCAAGAAGATCATGCAAACCTACCATAATGTTCCATTTAACTATGGAATAAACCTTAGGTCTAGGAAAATCGAGGTCACAAGGGAAGTCATCCCTAGAGTTGACCATGGTAAGAGTCAAGAGACTAAGTCTTCGAAGAAGCCTAGCAAAGTCACTAGGAAGGTCACAAGGGAAGCCATCCCTAGAATTGACCTAGGTAACACCATAATGACCAAGACTTCTAAGCTTAGAAGGGTCATTAGGAAGGTACTAAGGGAGGTTATCCCTAGCGAGTACCTAGTAAACCCAAGGAGCTCAAATAGGTTTTGGGTTCCTAGGAGCATGATCCTCTCACGCTAGATGGGTTTAGGGTATGTCAACTCAAGATAGAAAGGTAGTTAGCCTAACTATAGTGAAGTTGACACTTTAGGGTATTTTCAATGTATTGTTATACTTTGGAAATGAAATTAGAATTATATCCTAAAAGAGTTTAGGATGTGCCACTGGATTTAATGGAAAACAAAAATTGATCAAAAATTGATACAAATAGTTTAGTGTCAAAAGCATGCCAAATTTGGGATATTGACATACTTAAGGGATTTAGATAAGCATTATGGCAAGTGGATATCCTAGCAAGTGACAAATTAGGTTTAAAATTAGATATTCTTATACCTTGATATTATAAAATTTTCTATGCTTTATTTGTCATATGTCATATCATGACATCATGCTCCATATGATGTGTCATGATCATACTTAGATTAATTTTTAATATGTTATGAAATCATGCATCATTGGCACATACTTTAAATTATGTAATCCACTATGCCATGATCATCATTCATGCATTAAACTTAATCAAAATGAATTTAAGGACAAATGACATGATTTGAAATCCCAAGATAAGGGAATCAAATTCGATATGTCTAGATAGCAATGCATAAACCTTTAGATTAGGGAAGAATCAAAACTCACATCTCACAAAGACTATAAGGAGACATGTGTGTTTATTGATACACCCAAGACACGTGAGATGCTAGGTAGATGAGTTAAGTTCATGTGCTCATATGGTATACCAAAATGAATTTAAACTCTTTCAATCATAAGGTTAAATCATGAGGAAAGCTAGTATACAAGTCATGTATACTTAGCCCATAAACCATGATTGAAATTAAGGCTTGAAAACCATTTTAAAATTATTTAAAAAACCTCGGTGAAGTCTATCTTTTGATAACAATCACCATTGAGAAGATTGACACAAAGTTAGACAAAATATTAAAGTTTTCAATGCTTTTGAACTTTGTATTATTCTTTGAATTTAATGGGTACTTTCATAGAAAATTATTTCCCCCAATTGTACTTGCCATAAGTAATGTACGTATGAAATTTCAAAATTTTTCAAAATTCATATATTTACTTATGTATTTTTGAAAAACATCTGGAAAACTATGATTTCTGAAAAATCAGAGTTCAGTCGATTGTTGTATGTAGTCAGTTGACTGGTGATGGTCTGAGTCGACTATTTACTGACAAAGTCGACTGTTGGGTATGATTTCGACTGAACAATGTTTGCCTAGACATTTATCAACACCCCTAGGCTACCCTAACTACTCCTAACCCTATGGTATGTTTAGACAAATATTAGAAGGGTGAGATTTTCATTGAAAATGAAAAGGCGAGTTACTTGGGGTGTAATTTGAACTTTTAAGGGATGTAAGGTCAAGATTGAACTTATATCCACATTTTTGAAAAATTAGTTTTCCTATAGGCTTAGGAGCCCTCCAAGGACAATGTTGGTGAAATGGTCAAGGGGGAGCAAGCCTTTAGGGAGAGTTTGTCCATCAAGGGATGATGGATGAAAGTTAGAAAGGGGAAGAAATGAAGAATTGCCTTCATTTAGTGATAAGGTTGTATCACTAGGGAAAATGAAGGCATGTAAGATGAATTTTGACACAAGGGAGAGAATGAAGGATCTCATTGGAAGATGAAAAAATTTTTGATGTGTGTCAAAGGGGGAGAAATGGAAAGGTTTAAGTTCGGCTCAACATGCTTAGTGCATAAAGATGTCCTATAAACCCAAATATACACTAAACTCCAAAATTTCAAAATTTTGAATTCTGAAGTTGGGAACTCTTCATTATGCTTTGGCATAAGAAGAAGGAAGTTGGGCTTGTGGGTTAGCCTAACTTAAAGGTATTGTCAAATATAAAAAAGGAAGAGATTGTTGGTGCAATCGACCCAGATTATGATTGACTAGACTTGAGTGAGGCTTGAGTAGGATTTTGATGTTTGACAATGGGATTGAGTATGGAGGATAATATGACTATGGGATGGTATAAGGCATCCGTAGTCATATGGAAGTTGATTATGAAAAGTCCAATTGGAAGTTGACAAGGGAAGTCCAGGTTGGTCAAGGTTGACTGGACACCTGACACGAGGAGAGTGAAGTTCTGGTAGGTCAAGAATGACCGGATGACTAGGCAAGCGAGGAAAGTCCAAGTATGAATATTTGGCAAAGGGACATCCCAAGGGTGGAACATTGGCAATGGAGAAGTCTCGGAGGCGCGACCTCTTGGCAAAGGTAGACCCGTTAGCATGATCAAGCCGACAGAAGCACTTGAAGGCTAGCGCAAGGGTGAATGAGTCGTGGAGGACTTGGATGGATCATAGAGGTGTGAGGTTGATGGAAGTAGCTTGAAGGCTTAGGTCTAGGCTAAGGGTATTTAGTAGCACTTAAAGGCTAGTGCGAAGGGTGAAGGAGTCGTGAAAGATTCGGATGGACCCTGAGGGTGTGTGAGGCTGATGAAAGTGGCTTGAAGACTTAGGTCTAGGCTAAGGGTGAGTGCCAAGTATGAATGAATCATACTTGATGTGTTAAACCTTAGTCCTGAGGTTTAATAGTCGACTAAGGGTTTTTCCCAGTCGACTAGTTTAGTGTGGCAGACTCCCCCTGTGGGGCTCAGATTTCAGACTGGATGTTTGGCACTGTGTGACTCAAAAAATAACCATGGTGCTTGACGATCATCGTAGAGAGGAAGTCGACCACCACCGTGAGCTCGAAATCGAAGGGTGCTCAGCGATCACGCTATGGAAAGCAATGATCGTAGGTGCTTGGGAAGTCAGAAGGGTGGTCGGGCAAAGTGAGAAATAGTAGCTCCGACAAGCAGTCAACTGTTGTGGTAGAGCAGTCGAATGGACACTTGAAAGTGACCGATCAGAAGCAAGGCATGCTTGACCAACACCATGACTGTGCGGACAATAGTCGACTGGGGTTGTAAGTAGTCGACTATTATGTATCCATTGAGCGGTGATCCAGAGAAACCGTGGTGTTAGTATCCGTTGGATTCGAGCAGCAGTCGACTGAGGGTGATGAGCAATTGACTGGTCAGTGAGAAAGCAGCCTAACACGGAGCTCGATGGGGAGATTTCCATAGCGATTCTTTGGATCTTTGAAGGGAAAGTGTTGCTGTATTCCAGACCCTCAAGAATATTCCACAACAACCAAGCAAACAAAGTAAAAGCATTCCTTTGTAAAGTGTTCTTTACTTGTATGTGTTCTTCATTGTATAATTGTAATTTGCTTGTTGTTTCTTGTGCTGGCAGTCGACTGCTAGGCCATTTCTTACATTCGAACTCTAGTCGACTCCCATCAGATGACTGACCATAATATCAGTCGACTAATAACCTCATCCATGAGGTTTTAACCCCAAGTATGGTGCCCCCATACTTGCTATACCACCCTTAGCCTAGACCTAAGCCTTCAAGCCATCTCTGTCAGCCTCATGTCTATCGGATCCCTCCAAGTCATCCATGACTTATTCATCTATATGCTAGCCTTCAGGTGCTTCCATCAGCTATTGTCATGCTAATGTGGTCTACATCGCCAAGGCACATTGGGCTTACGCTGCCAAGACTCCGCTTGGACTTTACGCTGCCAACCATTGGATTTATGCTGCCAAGACTCCACCATTGGACTTTACGCCGCCAATATTCCCCTTGGACTTCTCAATTGCCAAGACTCAAGCTTGGACTTTCCCTTGCCAAGACCCATGCTTGGACTTTCCTTGCCAACCCATGTTGGACTTTCCATGCCAAGTACACAAGACTTGGACTTCTTCCATGACAATGGTCAAACCATCGTCAAACATCAAAATCCCACTCGAATCAAACTCAAGTCCGATCAATCATGACCTGGGTCGATTGCACCAACAATCTCCCCAAAACATTGTCAGACATCAATGTCAAACATCAAAACACTACTCGAGTCAAACTCGAGTCTGGTCAATCGTGTCCTAGACCGATTTTACCAACACAAACCTTAGAAAAAAAGGGCCGATGGATAGGACGACAAGAAGGTGCCCTAAAAAGCACCGGAGACTCTCAAAGGGGAGGAAGGAAGCAACTTGAAGATCCAACTCGATGCTCCGACACCGTGGAGAAGAGCCAAGACACGACATCTGATAGGACAGAAAGTATTTTCTCTATTTTCCATTCTATTTGCATTGTAATGAATTACCTTGAGATGTCTTGTGTTTATTCTCATCTAACTATGGAGTAGATACTTCGATTCTAGGATTAGGGAGTAGCTTGTGTATGTTAACATGCTAGTTCAAATAGTTATTTATATCCTTTGAATCTATTTGTTATTTGATGTTGTTTAAATCAATGAGAATTATGTCTTGATTCTATTTCTATTGCACATAGCCGATACAAGGGTGGAAAGCCTTCGTATCAAAAATCTAGGAGAACAAGGAGGAACCTTGCGGTCATCCTCCCTCCCATAATCATAGACAGTAGAATATGGTAGAGTAGGATATGAAATATGATCTATCTCTTCATAGGGACTACTAGGACATCCTCGTACTTCAATAACCTATCTTAGCAGAATGCCCAAAGTAGGTGACATTAACTCTAGAAGGGTTGAGGGACCTTAGTGATAGAGGGCTCCCAACGGTATCAACCCCCTGAGCTCTGTCAATCCGAAAGGGAAACTTGGTTAGGAATAGGTAGTTTCCAGTAGAAGCAAAAGTTCATCGGGCAAAAGCATGATGATCCTCCCGCAAGATCGTAATTAGAGATCTAAAAAGCATTAGATTGATAGAATGTTCCACGACGCACAAGTGAAACTGAAGTCCTAGAATCCTTTAGGGAACTTCAAACCTACCTTTGCTTCCTCCAATGACACTGTACTTGAGTTAGGACTACCGTCGACCTCGTAACCTTTACTCTTAATACATTTACTCTGAACAACAATATCCACTGGACAAACGATATTCGAATCCTAGTCTTTGTGGGATCGATACATCTTTTATTACTTGACGACATCCGTGCACTTGCGGGCATTGAGCGCGAGTGCGCACTTCGAGTCCTTGATGATTCTCATCAAAGATTGGAGGTCGTGCTCGCGTTCATCAGATACACCTTAGACACATGTAAGATGTTAGGAAAATGAGTTAGGTTCAAGGTGCATAGATGTTGCATCTAGATGAAGTCAAACTCATAATATGACATTAAGGAATCATGAGGAAATCTAATGTACAAGCCATGTACATCTAGCCCATAGACCATGGTTCAAAATAAGATTTTGAAAATATTTTAAAATCATTTTAGAAAACCTTGGTGAAGTCTATCTTTTGATAGCAATTGAGAAAATTGACACAAAGTTAGACAAAAATATTAAAGTTTTCAATGCTCTTGAACTTTATATCAATCTCTTAATTTAATGGGTATTTTATTATAAAAATATTTTTCACCCATTGTATTTCATGTAAGTAATGTACGTATGAATTTTTGAAATTCGATTGAAAACTCTGATTTTTGAAAAATCAGAGTCCAGTTGATTGCTGCTTGGAGCAGTCGACTGGTGATGGTGCAATCAACTAATTTCTATTTTAGTCGACTGTCATATCTGATTTCAACTGAACAAAGGTTTATTTAGCCATTTATTAGCAATGTTAGGCTACCCTTAACATCTCCTAACCCTATGATATGCTTTGGAAAGCATTGGAAGGGTGAAATTATCATTGGAAATGATTAGGAGAGTTATTTAGGGTGGAGTATCGGATTTTAAGGGAGGTTAAAGTTCGAGTTTGAACTTTTACTCTTATTTTATATGGTTTAAGTTTCCTATAGGCTTAGGAATTCTCTAAGGACATTGTTGGTGCAATGGTTAAGGGGGAGCAAGCCTTTAAGAGGAGGTCATCCATCTTGGGATGATGGATGCAATTTTGATTACAAAGGGGAGAAATGAGGGTCTAGGCACCTTTATTATGGATTGTCTCTCATTTAGTGATATGAGATTTATCACTAGGAAGAGTGAAGGCATCCAAGATGATTTTGGACAAAGGGGGAGAATGTAGGATCTCATGGGAGATGAAACATTGAAAACCTTAGTAGGCTTTTTGATGTATGCCAAAGGGGGAGAAGTGAGGTTTAAATTAGGTAAACCTTTACTATGCTTTGGCATTGGAAGAGTTAAGTTTGGATTATTATTAGCCTAACTTAAAGGTATTGTCAAACATCAAAAAGGGGGAGATTGTTGATGCAATAAGCCTCTGGTCAATGTTGACCAGGCTCGAGTGGGACTCGAGTAGGATTTTGATGTTTGACAATGGGTTTGACCATTATTTGACAATATGGTTAGACCATATGTTGGCCATATGACAAGTGAATGATTGTGATATCCAAAGTCATATGGAGGGATTATTTGGGGGAGATTGTTGGAGCAATCAACCTCGAAAGTCCAAGTTTGGATACTAGCATGGGAAGTCCAAGTTTGGATACTTGACATGGGAAGTCCAAGTTTGGACACTTAGCATGGAAAGTTCAAGAATGGTCTTGGCAATGGAAAGTCCAAGTATGAATGCTTGGTAATTTGAAAGTCCAAGAATAGTCATGGCCACGTAAGTCTAAGTGTGTAGTCTTGGCGGTGAAAGTCCAAGCATTATATTGAGGCTTAGCAATGGGAAGTCCAAGGATGTAGTTTTGGCAACGTAAAACTCAAGCATATAGTCTTGCGAAGTCCAAGGATGTATTTTTGGTAGCGTAAAGTCCAAGCATGCAGTCTTAGCAACATAAGTCCAAATGGATCTTGGCAAAGAAGTCCAAGGGTGCAATTTTGGCAGCGTAAAGTCTTGGTCGCGTAAATCCAAATGGATCTTGGAAAGGAAGTCCAAGGGTGAGGTTTTGGCAGCGTAAAGTCCAAGAATGTAGTCTTGACAGCATAAGTCCAAATGAACCTTAAAAAAGAACCCGATTAGCATAACATAGCCAATGGAAGCACATGAAGGCTAATGCAAAGGATGAAGAGTCACGGACTCGAGGGATCTGAGAGGCGTGAGGCTAATGGAGATGGTTAGAAGGCTTGGGTCTAGACTATGGGTGAGTATTAAGTATGAGGAAATCATACTTGGGTTAAACCTCATGTTTGAGGTTTACCAATCGACGGAGATTATGGACCAGTCGACTGGTCGAGTGTTTGATACTCGAAAGGCCCAGTTGACTCGGGCAGTTGACTGGTCATGTAATTGACTGAGGCTCGACTACCGACTAAGCTCTAGCAGTTGACTAGCAGTTAGATTAGTCGACTGGCTTAGAAAGTCAACTGTCATGTATGGGCAGTCAATTGATGGCACTATAGTAGTCCACAGACGACTGGGATGTCGATATAGGCCATCAGTCGACTGTTGGTAAGGGCAGTCGACTGCTTAGGTATATGTTGTGCAGATTCCAATGTAAAGTGAGCCACTGTGAGGCAACAACATTGAGACCAGTTGACTGTTGGGTAAGAGCAGTCGACTAGAAGGCTGAAATTCAATTCATGCGAGCCTTTAAAAGGAGCTTGATGGGAAAAAAATGAAAGCTGTTGAATTTTGGTGATTTGAGAGGGTATTTGCTGCTGCATTCTAGATCTTCCAAGTTCGTCCAAAGCAATCAAAGGCTCATTTGTAAAGTGTTTTTACTTGTATTTTGATTTGCTAGTGTATTGGTTGTATTTCTTATTGTTGTAAGAACTTGTACGAGGTTTCTTCACCTCCGGTGTCATAACGAAAAGGAGATGTTCATAGAGATGGTAGACCACTATAGAACCACCATGGAGTAAGAACCTTAGTTTCGAACCACGTAAAATATCATGTTGTGATTGTGTGCTTGTTTATATTCTTATTGTGCATTTCTATTGTTGTATATTCCACTACGCATTAATAAGTTTTGTAGATGAGCATAATCGATTGAGTCAAACGATGAAATGACGAGATGTTATTCACCCCCTCTCGCACGACGTCCGATCCCCAACATAGAATTGAGGGGAAGGATATACAATCAACACCAGAGCAAGAACAAGAGGAGACATCAACCTCCATAGCCAAAAGAGAACAAATTCAAAATTCTTCTACCATCCAAGAAGGTAACTCAAATGCAATTTTTAAAGATAAAAGTCATATAATTTGCTTTGAGTGTAGGGAACAAGGGCACTACAAGATCAAGTGTCCAAAAAGATCCAAGACGAAGTCTCAAATAGCTCCAATGGTAAAGGAGAAGACCAAGGAGATCGGTGCCCTCATCCGAAAAGGCATGGATGTTCTTTACTTCTCTTATGGTATTTACTTTGTATTTGCTTGTTGTTTCTTTGTATTACTGTTGTAATTGTTGTACAAGTTTTCTCCGCCTCTGACTTATTGTCAAGAAGGAGTGTTTTAGATTAGTGGTGGTGTTTGCATCGCTAGAGCTCATTTGAGCTCAATCCGTGGAGTAGGAACCCTAAGGTTCCGAACCACGTTATATCTTGTGTATTGTGTGCTTGTGTTGTGTATTTGTTTTTGTTTATCATTATATATTTCGCTGCGTACACTAACACTTGTAGCAAGCACGCGATTGATTTCCATCATCAAAGCAACGAACACGCTATTCACCCCCTCTAGAGACGTCCAATTCCTAACACAAGTCATACCCTAGTCCAGATTCATGGTGACATGGCAGACACTTGGATGAGATCTAGGCAACTGGAATAGAATAACAAAGAGTTGAATCGATAGAATTAACTATTGATCAGAGGAGGCCACATTACTCCCAAGTGTTAGGACCGTTGGTACGCTAGAGGGGAGTGAATAGTATTCATCAGTCGATTGCCCTTACCAGCAGTCGATTGCTACTTTGGTAGCCGACTGACCAGTCGTCTACCAAAAGTTCTGTCATGTGACCAACACTAGCAGTCGACTGTCCTACATAACAGTTGATTGCTCAAGGCCAGTCAACTGCTATAACATGGCAGTCGACTGCCAAGGCCACTTGTCGCAGTCGACTCACGACAGTCGACTGGTCATAATCCCAGTTGACTGTTCAGTGTCGACTCGGCTGTCAAGTGTCAAAGCACTTGGCCAGTCAACTGGTCTATAACCCCAGTCGACTGATAAACCTCAAACATGAGATTTAACTCCAAGTATGATCCCCTCATACTTGCTAGACCACCCTTAGCCTAGACCTAAGCCTTCTAACCACCTCCATCAGCCTCACGCCTATTGGATCCCTCCATGTCATCCACAACTTATTCATTCATACGTTAGCCTTCAGGTGTTTCCATCGGCTATTGTAATGCTAATGGTGTCTACACTGCCAAGACACACGCTTGGACTTTACGCTGCCAAACCATTGGACTTATACTGCCAAGACTCCACCCTTGGACTTTATGCCGTCAATATCAACCCTTGGACTTCCCAATTGCCAAGTACCCATGACTTGGAATTTCACCGCCAAGACTACACACTTGGGCTTACGTGGCCAAGACTACACCCTTGAACTTTCCATGCCAATTCTATGTTGGACTTTTCAAATGCCAAGACTCAAGCTTAAACTTTCCCTTGCCAAGACTCATGCTTGGACTTTCCATGCCAAGTACTCGTGACTTAGACTTCTCATGCCAAGTACCCAAGACTTGACTATCCATGATATGGTCAACCCCTAGTCAACCATCTCCCCAAACCATTGTCAAAACAATGATCACTCCTTTAATTTTGTTAAACATCAAAACACTACTCGAGTCAAGTTCAAGTCTAGTCAAACGTGACCTGGGCCGATTGCACCAACAATCTTCCCCTTTTTGATGTTTGACAAAAACCAAATACCTTTGAGTTAGAATACTAACTCAAATCTCGTACTTCTCTAAAGTCTCTAAATTCTCACCCTTTTTGACATACATCAAAAAGGCTCTCTCCCCAAGGGTATCAATGTCTCATATCCCAATGAGATCTTACAATCTCCCCCTTGGTCCAAAAACACTTAGGATGCCTTCACTCTTCCTAGTGATAAGTCTCATATCACTAAAGAGAGGCAATCCTCACTTCTCTAAATTTTCTCCCAATTCTCTAAATTTTCCCCCTTATGAGGAGGAACACTGTTGGTGTAGGGGCAACAGATAATCGAACCTATGTTTTGATTATGGCAAAGACACAAAGTTAAGTTTACATCGTTATCTCACGAGCTAAATCGAGTGTGCAGAAAAGTACTAAAGCTGGAGCTAAAGGCTAGCGACACCCGGAGGAAGCCGCGGTGGTCGGGTGACACTCGAGTGACTTCGGAGGGAGCCAAAGAAATCGAGTGGAAGGCCAGAAGCGAGAGCTACAAAGTAAGTATCGAGGTAAGCTTGTGTGAGTGAGAGATGGTAAGGTTGTGTCCTCTGTACGGGGATGACCATAGGCGGCAATCCGACTAAGACTTCCTGTGGAAGGTCTAGGTCGAGATCAGATGGTTAGAAACCGTCGCATTTACCATTTTTCGTGCTAACCTCTTACTGCAGGTAAGTGGCCAGGATGGCAGTCGACTACTGGACATTGGGCAGTCGACTGATGATCATCAGTCGACTGATGGGAGGCATCAGTCGACTGATGGCGACAAATCAGCCTTTGTGCTAGGTCAAAACGGATAACGTTTGACGCGGCCACTTCGCGATAAAATTTATTACCACTTCATGATCTGTTCCAAAAGATTAGGAGACATATTCTGAGGATAAACTCTATAAAAGGAGGAGAGGATTCCAACCCATTCATTCATCAAGATTATTCTCAAGTGCTCCTACAACGCCAAAGCTCCAACACCGTCATAACGCCGACGCGATGACAAGTTCTAATCTTCTTCGTCGGTAGCAGCAGCAAGTAATTGTTTTTGTTATTGTATTCTTTGTTTTAATCGTAACGAGGTGAGGTAGGCTTGTTGCCTCATCCTCGTACCTTCGGTTTTGTGATTGTTGTCTCCTACCTCCAACGAGGAGGAGATCTTATAGTGTTTTGCCCTCCGTACGCGATCTAGGACCATTAGGGCCTTGGAGTAGACACCGCTGGGTTGTGAACCAAGTAAAAATAAACTTGTCTCTTTATTCTTTCCGCTGCGTAACTCAAGTATCGAAATGAGCGAAAATTTTACGCACGTTATTCACACCCCTCTAGCGACGCTTCTCAATCCAACAAACACATCCATCATCCTAAGATGGATAACCTCCTCCTAAAGGCTTGCTTCTCCTTGACCATTGCACTAACAATGTCCTTGGAGAGCCTCTAAGCTTATAGGAACACTAAACCATCAAAATTAAGGATAAAAGTTTAAACTTGAACTTTCACATACCTTAAAATTGATACATAACCCAAAACAACTCTCCTAATCTATATTCACTGGATTTTCACCCTTTCTAATGCTTTCCAAAGCATATCCTAGGGTTAGGGGAAGTTAGGGTAGTCTAACATAGCTGAAACATGGGCTAAACATCCTTGTTTACTCGAAATTAGTACTGGCAGTCGACTTTGTCAGTCAACAGTTGACTGCCCTTGACTCCAGTCGACTGTCGTCCATGGCAGTCGGCTGATTTATGCAAATGTAGAAAACTAATCTTCAGAAATGAAATTTGGAAATACATAAGTAATTATACGTAATTTTAAAAATTATGAAACTTCATACATATAATACTTAAGTCAATCATTATGGGTAAAAATTGTTTGAAAAATAAAATACCCATAAAATAGTGAGATTGATACAAACTCAAAACCATTGATAACTTTAATATTTTTGATCTATTTTGTATCAACTTCATCAATGGTGACTTCTATCAAAAGATAGACTGCACCAAGGTTTTTCAAAATGATTTTGAAATGATTTTAAAACCTTATATTAAACCATGGTCTATGGGCTTAATGCACATGACTTGTACATAAACTTTTCTCATGATTCATCCATGGTATAAGATGAGTTTGAGTTCATCTAGATGCAAGAACTATGTACCTTGAACTTAACTCATTTCCTAGCATCTCACATGCGTCTAGGGTGTATGAAAATATACACATGTCAATTTGATGTGAGATGTAGGTTTTTTTCATCCTAATCTAATGCCTCATCTATTTTTTTAGGCAACTCTATTTGATTCCCTTATACATGGGACTTCAGATCATGTCATTTATCCTTAAATCAATTTTCATTAATCATAAATGCATGAATGATGATTATGGTATAAATGATAACATAATTAAGAACATATGCCAATAATCATGATGTCATGGCATAAAATATAAACCTAAATTTACATGACATTAAAAATTAACCCTAAGCATTATCATGACATTTTATATGATAAAAATAAATATGATATAATGGCATGACATATGGCAAACAAATCATGACAAATAGAATATAAAGGTACAAGAATACCTAAGTTTTAGTATTAATTGTCATTTGTTCGAATTAAGCCCATTTTGTCATATTACTACTTATCTCCCAAGTGTGCCAAAACCCCAAATTGACACACTATGACCTCTAAACCTAACATGTGCCAATTTTGACCAATTTTTCAAACATATCAAATTTAATTGGCACATCCTAAAATCCTTTAGGATAAAATTCAAAATTTATTTCCAAGGTACCCATAACCTTGGAAGTGACTTAAAGTGTTAACTTTGCTATGGTCAGGTTAACTACCCATCCATTCAAGGTTGACATTATCTAACCCATTTAGCGTGAAGGGATCACGCTCCTAGGAACCCAATACCTATTGAAGCTCCTTGGGTTTACTAGGTACTCACTAGGGATATCCTCCCTTAGTACCTTCCTAATGACTCTTTTAGGCTTAGAAGCCTTGGTCACTATGGTCTTGCCTAGGTTAACTCTAGGGGTGACTCCTCTTGTAACCTTCTTAGTGACTTCCCTAGATTTCCTTGAAACCTTAGCCACTAGGCACCAACCATGGTTAATCTTAGGAATGACTTCCCTATTAACCTTGGGTTTCCTAGACCTAGACTGAGTTCCATAATCGAATGGAATATTATGGTAGGTCTTCTTGGGGTTAGGTTTATGACCCAAACCTTTCTTGCCCCTTGATGGTTCTTGCCTCCTAGGTCTTGGTTTTTTATCATTTGACCCTTGAATTGAATTTTGCATCTTCCTAAGGGTCTTCTCTAATTTCTCAAGCCTTGACCTCAAGGCTTGGTTCTCTAACTTTAATTTTTCCAATTTTAATTTTTCACTGATCCTTTGGGAAATGTTCTTTCTTTTAGGCATATGCCTACCCTTTTTATGGTTAATACCTAAATCCTCCTCTACCCTCCTAACAGTTTCCTTAGGTAGAATTGTTTTAGGGGTATTTGATCTAGATTTGTCCTTAGTGTTGGATCGAAAGCATCGCTAGAGGAGGGGGGGTGAATAGCAAGCGTAAAATCTTTTTGTCTTTTTGTTCGGTCGATTAAAACACAGAGATGCACAGCGAAAAAATAAATAACACAAGTTTGTTTTTACTTGGTTCACAACCCAACAGTTGCTAATCTAAGGCCCCGCGATCCTTGACCGTGTACGAAGGGGCAATCCATTATAGAGTCTCCTCCTCGTTGGAGGTAAGAGACAACGATCACAAAAACCGAAAGCACGAGGATGAGACAACAAGCCTACCTCACCTTGTTACGATTAAAACCACGAATACAATAACTAAATAGAAACAAACTTACTGTTGCCAATGAAGAAGTTGTAAGCTTAGCGTTGCATTGGCGTTATGACGACGTTAGAGCTTTAGCATTGTAGGAGCACTTGAGAATAAGAATAATGATTTTTGGGTTGGAGCCCTCCCCTCCTTTTATAGACTTGTGCCTTGGAATAAGTCTAGATGCAGATCCTCAACTTTTGGAACTTATCACGAGGTGGCACCTTTTCTTATCGCGAAGTGGCGGCGTCAAACGTTATCCTTTTTGACCTAGAGCAAAAGGTTGATTCATCGCCATCAGTCGACTGATGCCCTTCATCAGTCGACTGATGTGCAGCAGTCGACTGTCAGCCTGGCCACTTCCCTGCAGCAAAGAGTTAGCACAAAAAATGGTAAATGTGATGGTTTCTTACCATTTGATCTCGACCTAGACCTTCCACTGGAAGTCTTAGTCAGATCGCCGCCTATGGTCATCCTCGTACAAAGGACACGACATTACCATCTCTCTTCGCACTCGTGTTTACCTCTGGTCCTTTATGACCTGTAGCTTTTCTTCTGGTCTTCACCTGGGTTCTTCGACTCCCACGGAGTTCTCCCGGTGTTGCCCGACAACCACGGTTTCCCAACTCAGGATTCTCCAAGTGTCGCTGACCTTCGGCTTAGCTTAATCATTTCCTGCACACTTAATTCATCTCATGAGATAACAAGCTTGGACTTTCCATACCAAGTACCTAAGAATCAAGCTTGGACTTTCCATACCAAGTACCTAAGACTCACGCTTGGACTTTCCCTTGCCAAGACTCATGCTTGGACTTTCCATGACAACCCATGTTGAACTTTCCATTTGCCAAGACTCAAGCTTGGACTTTCCATACCAAGTACCTAAGACTTGGACATTTCATCATATGGTCAACCTCATCTCAACCATATAGTCAAACAATGGTCAAAACATCATCAAACATCCAAAATACCACTCGAGTGAAACTCGAGTCCGGTCAATCATGACCCGGGTAGATTGCACCAACAATCTCCCCAAACCATTGTCAAACATCAAAACACTACTCGAGTCTGGTCAATCATGACGTGGGATTATTACACCAACAATCTCCCCCTTTTTGATGTTTGATAAAAACCACAAACAAAACATTGAGTCAGGCCACCTAACTCAAATCTCCTTACCAATTCTCCCAAATTGGTAATCCCAAATTCTCCCATAACTTCTCCTATAAATTCTCCCTCTTTTTGACATATATCAAAAAGGTTCTCCCTAAGGAGGTCAATGTCTCATATCCCAATGAGATCTTACAATCATCCCTTTGGTCCAAGAACATCTAGGATGTCTTCACTCTTCCTAGTGATAAGTCTCATATCACTTAAGAGAGACCTCCTATAAACTCTCCCAATTTCCAAATTGGGCATCTCACATTTCCATTTCTCCCCTCATGAGGAAGAACACATCCATCATCCCATGATGGATACCTCCCCTTAAAGGCTTGCTCCCCCTTGACCATTGCACCAACAATGTCCTTGGAGAGTCCCTAAGTCAATAGGAACACTAAACCATCAAAATTAAGGTCCAAAGTTCAACATTGAACTTTCACACACCTTAAAATTGATACACACCCTAAACAACTCTCCTAATCCATATCAAATGGATTTTCACCTTTTCCAATGCTTTTCAAAGCATATCTTAGGGTTAGGAGCAGCTACGGTAGCCTAACATAGCTGAAACATGGGTTAAACATCCTTGTTTACTCGAAATCAGCATTGACAGTCGACTCTGACAATGATCAATCGACTGTCCTATGCATCAATCGACTGCCATCAAGCAGCAGTCAATTGATATATGCAAAATGCAAAAATCAGAAACAGAAAATGAATTTCAAAAATTCATAAGTAAATATACGTATTTTAAAAAATCTTGAAACTTCATCATATAATACTTATGTCAAATACAATGGGTGAAAAATATTTGAAAAATAATTTACCCATAAAATAGTGAAATTGATACAAAGTTTAAAAATGAGAAAAACTTCATTGTTTTGAGCTCACTTTGTATCAACATCATCAATGGTGACTTCTATCAAAAGATAGACTACACCAAGGTTTTTCAAAATGATTTTGAAATAGTTTTAAAATCTTATATTGAACCATGGTCTATGGGCTTAATGCACATGACTTGTACACAAGCTTTCCTCATGATTCATCCATGGTATGAGTTGAGTTTAAGTTCATCTAGATGCAAAAACTATACACCTTGAACTTAACTCATTTCCTATCATCTCACATGTGTCTAGGGTGTATCGATACTCACACATGTCAATGTGATATGAGATGTGAGTTTTGTTCATCCTAAACTAGGATTTCATGCATTTTCTAGGGCAATACTACTTGATTCCCTTATACATGGGACTTCAAATCATGTCATAGTCCTTAAATCAATTTTAATTACTTTAAATGCATGAATGATCATGGCATAAATGTTGACATAAATAAGCATAGCCAATGATCATGATGTCATGACATATGATATAACCTAAGCATACAGACATAAAAACTATAACCTAAGCATGATCATAACATATAAATGATAAAAAGAAACATGATGTCATGACATGGCAAGGCAAACAAAGCATGGCAATTGTAAAATACTAAGGTATTAAATACCTAACTGTTAAGCCCAAATTGTCATTTCTAGAATTAAATCCAATTTTGCCTTGATGTCACTTATCCTCAAAGTGTGTCAAAAACCCAAAATGACACACCATGACCTCTAAACCTAGTTTGTGCCAATTTGATTGATTTTTCATAATTCTCAAGATAATATTGGAACATCCTAAAATCCTTTAGAATATTAATTCAAACCAATTTACAAGGTATCCATAACCTTGAAAATGGCCTAAGGTGTCATCTTTACCATGGCTAGGTTAACTACCCTTCCAATTAAAGTTGGCACACCCTAACTCATTTAGCGTGAATCGATTACGCTCCTAGGAACCCAATATCTATTGGATCTCCTTAGGTTTACTAGGTATTCCTTAGAGATGACCTCCCTAGATACCCTCCTAATGACCCTCCTAGGCTTGGTAGCCTTGGTCATTTGGGTCTTGCCTAGGTTAACTGTAGGGGTAACTCCCCTTGTAACCTTCTTAGTGGTCTCCCTAGGTTTCTTCGAAACCTTAGCTACTAGGCACAACCATGGTTACCCTTAGGGATGACTTCCCTAACAACCTTGGTTTTCCTAGACCTAGGTTTAATTCCATAGTCAAATGGAACATTATGATAGGTTTCCTTAAGCTTAGGTTTGTGACCCAAACCTTTCTTGCCTTTGGATGAACCTTGTCTCCTAGGACCTAAATTTTGACCATTTGACCCTTTAATTTGATTTTGTATCCTTGCAAGGGTTTTCTCAATTTTCTCAAGTTTTGACCTCAAAACTTGATTTTCTAGCTCTAATTGCCCAATTTTTGAATTTTGATTTAATCTTTGGGCATTGTTCCATTTATTAGGCATATGCCTACCCTTCTTAGGGTTAATGCCTAAGTGCTCCTCTACCTTCCTAATGGTTTCCCTAGGTAGAATTTTTCTAGAGACATTAGTCCCAAATTTCTCCTTATTTCTAAAGTTAACATGTTTAGCCCCTAATCAATATAACTTGTTGTTTCTAGCATGCTCTTTATGAACAATAGCAAGGGAATTCAAAGCATGTTTTTTATTATTAAAATTCGAAGTTGCATTATTAAAATATACCTTAGGGTTTGCCTTAGAGGCTCCCCCTACATATGATGCTCCCTCTTGCCCTTTCTTCTTTCCCCTAGGGCATTGACTCCTATAATGTCCTCTTTGGTGGCACTTGAAGCACACCACGTGCTCCTTGCTCTTAATGGTTGAGGCACCGGGTTCCTTCGTCTTTGGCACCGGTGGAGCCTTCTTGACTTTCTTAGGACACTTGCTCTTGTAGTGTCCTACTTTCCTACACTCAAAGCATATGATAGGGATTTTATTTTTAAAAGTAATGCTTGAGTTACCTAGGTCAATGGTGGTGGAGTTTTGGACTTCTTCATCTTATCGACCAGAGGTAGATGGTTCCTCTTGAGTTGGCTCCGGTATTGAAGATGACCTAGTCTCCTCCCCCTCAATCCTAGAGGTGGAGGCTTCTTCCACCTCTTCGGATCCGGATGTTGATTCTCTATCAATCTCCGAATCCTCAAGCTCTTGTGAGGAAGAGCTTGCTTCTTCAGCCTCTTCCTCATCTTGAGCCAGTGATGGATTTTTATTATACTTTGCCAATTCGCTCCAAAGCTCCTTGGCATCCTTGTACTCACCTAAGTTGGACAAGACATTATTAGGAATTAAATCACTTAGCATTTTGATTACCTTAATATTTGTCTTGAATTCCTTGAGTTGTTCCTTGGTCCATTTTTCAACCTTGAGGACTCCACCCTTTTTGCCTCTTTGGAATTCGCAACCTTCTATCAAGGCGGACCAAAGTTTGATATCCACCATCATTAGGAAGTTCTCAATCCCTATTTTCCATGAGTTGAAGCCTTCAAATCCATAGTCCACAAAGGATGGTGGTGTGTTGATGTCCCGACCTAGTCTTTCTTCAAATTCCATCATCTTCTTCACCCTCTAGCGGTGCTCCCTTAGTTGTTAAATCTTGAAGAGTGATCTCGCTCTTATACCAATTATTGGGACCGTGATGTCCGCTAGAGGAGGTGAATAGCATTTACATGCGGACGATGCAATTCAATCGTGCTTGCTACAAAATGTTAGTATGTGCAGTGGAAATGATAATGATATAAACAAATACACAACACAATTACAAGTACACGAGATATAATGTGGTTCGAAACCTCAAGGTTCCTACTCCACGGATTGAGCTCAAATGAGCTTTAGGGATACAATCAACACCACTAATCAATAATACTCCTTCTCGACAACAAGTCGGAGGCGGAGAAACCTCATACAAATGATTACACTAAGTAATACAATGGATACAAGTAAAGAAAAAAACACTTTACAAAGAGCTTTTGATTGCTTGATCTTTGATTGCCTTAGACTAGCCTTGAAGGACTAGAAAGCACCAGCTATTCCCCTTCAAATCGCCCAAGAGAACCATTGCCAAATCCCTCTCCACGAGTTGCTTTTATAACCTACATTTGGGCTAGATTTCGCCTAGCAATCGACTGATCGAGACCATCAGTTGATTGCTCTTGTATCCATTGTCTCACAACGGCCTGAGCCACGTTAGATAATTCCAACGGATAGACCATCAGTCGACTGATCATGCCCATCAGTCGACTGATCGAGTCATCACTCAACTATCAAACCCTAACAGTCGACTTGGAAACATTCTGTCCTCGAAAACTCAACCATCAGTCAACTGCCAGACATATTAGTCGACTGCTCAAGCCATCAGTCGACTACCCAATACTGGCAGTCGATTGCTAGGCCATTTTCTGCAGTCGAACACTAGTTGACTCACATCAGTCGACTGCCCATAATATCATTCGACTGATAACCTCATCCATGAGGTTTTAACACCAAGTATGATGCCCTCATACTTGCTAGACCACCATTACCCTAGACCTAAGCCTTCTAGCTACCTCCGTCAGCTTCACGCCTATCGGATCCCTCCAAGTCATCCATGACTTATTCATCCATACGCTAGCCTTCAGGTGCTTCCATCATCTATTGTCATGCTAATGTGGTCTACACCGCCAAGGCACATTGAGCTTACGCAACCAAGACTCCCGCTTGGACTTTACGCCGCCAACCATTGGACTTATGCTGCCAAGACTCCACCCTTGGACTTTACGCCGCCAACCATTGGACTTATGCTGTCAAGACTCCACCCTTAGACTTTACGCCGCCAATATCACCCCTTGGACTTCCCTTGCCAACCCATGTTGGACTTTCCAATTACCAAGACTCAAGCTTGGACTTTCCCTTGCCAAGACCCATGTTTGGACTTTCCATGTCAACCCATGTTGGACTTTCCATTTGCCAAGACTCAAGCTTGAACTTTCCATGCCAAGTACCCAAGACTTGGACTTTTCATCATATGGTCAACTCCATGTCAACCATATAGTCAAACAATGGTCAAACCATCGTCAAAAATCCAAAATACCACTCGAGTCAAACTCAAGTCCGGTCAATCATGACCCAGGTTAGTTACACCAACAATATCCCCAAACCATTGTCAAGCATCAAAACACTACTCGAGTCCAACTCAATTCTGGTCAATCATGACCTGGGCCGATTGCACCAACATGTAGGTTTGTGGGTGTTTCTTGTTCTTCAACTGCTCCCTTTCTTTTCGAGTTATCTTCCACACCATGTTTACTATCTCGACCTCTTCTTCCGATTTGGACTCGAATTCGCCCTTGGGTTCGGATCCTTCTTCTTGCTCGGGAGGTGGCTTGCTCTTCTCCTTTCTTCTTTGATCTGCAAGCAAAGCAATACCCCATTCGGCCCGAACCGTGTTAGTTTGTTCGTGAAGTTCAAATTCAGAGAAAAACTCATATAACCTAATTTTTGAAAGATCCTTAGAAACCTTGTAGGCATCGACCATGGATGCCCACGAGGTGGTCCTAGGGAAGGCATTGAGTGTGTACCTTATTAGGTCCCGATTGTCGACGGCTTGCCCTATCGAGTGGAGACCGTTGATGATGTCTTGGATCTGTGCATGTAGTTGGGTGGCGATCTCATGAACCTGCATTTTTAGATTATACAATTTATTTAACAATAAATCTCTTTTACATACCTTAGCATCGTCGGTTCCTTCGTGAAGCTCGATGAGCTTGTTCCACAAGTCCTTTGCGCTTATGAACGGGCTGATGCGGTTGAGCTCCTCTTTGGATAGCCCACATTGTAGGATTTGTGTGGCTTTTGCATCGGCTTCAATTTATCTTTTAGTTGCGTTGGCCCACTTATCGATGTCCAGGGGCTCGCCTCGATCATTGGTGGGTAGAGCGAAGCTTGTTTGGATGATTATCCAAGTCTCGACTTATGTTTTTAGAAAACACTCCATCTGACCTTTCCAATAACGAAAATCAATTTCGCTAAAGAATGGAAGGCGGGTGGTGCTATACCCCTCAATGTGGGCCATTAATTATCTTACAAAATACACAACCAAAAGAAGAGTACCACGACTTCATCTTGGATTAGTAGTGTGGGAGAAGAAAGCCTAAAAAATCACGAATCAAAAAATACGAAAAGAAAGCCAAAAAAAGTGCAAGATTGGTAGTTTCACCAAATCTTAGCGCCCCCGCTCTGATACCAATTGTTGGATCGAGAAGCATCGCTAGAGGGGGTGAATAGCGAGCTTTAAAAACTTTCTTTTCATTTCAAAATACGAGCAGTGCAGCGGAAAGTAAAAAAGTAGAAGATAAATAGAAACTTTATTTTTACTTGATTCACATCCCAATGGTTGCTACTCCAAGGCCCCGCGATCCTTGATCGTGTACGAAGGGGCAATCCACTATAGAGTCTCCTCTTCGTTGGAGGTAGGAGACAACGATCACTAAAACCGAGAGACAAAAACTCGAGGATGAGACAACAAGCCTACCTCACCTCGTTATGATGAAAACTCCGATTACAAATTAAACTGAATAAGAAACAAACTAATACTACCAACAAATATGAATCTGAGATGAAGAGCTTGTCGTCAATGTGTTGGCGTCGTAGTGTCGTCGTCGAAGCATAGCGTTGTTGGTGCACAAGTCAAAGCATAGCGTTGTTGGTGCACTTGGGAACAAGTCTATTTAGGTTTAGAGTCATCCCCTCCTTTTATAGACTTGTGCCTTGGAATAAGTACGGATCCAGATCCACAACTCGTGGATCTTATCATGAGGTGGCACCTTATCTTATCACGAAGTGGCGGTGTCAAACGTTATCTCTTTGACCTAGCGCACAAGGATGATTCATTACCATCAGTCTACTGACATCAGTCGAATGCCAATATCCAGCAGTCAACTGCCAATATCCAGCAGTCGACTCCCACGAAATTCTCCCGGTGTCGCCCGACCACCACGGTTTCCCGACTCGGAATTCTCCGAGTGTTGCTGACCTTCGGCTCAGCTTAACCATTTTCTCCACACTTAATTCAGCTCATTAGATAACAATATGACCTTAACTTTGGATTTTTGTCATAATCAAAACCTAGGTTCGATTATCTGGTGCCCCTGCACCAACACTCCTAAACAAAGATATTATGTTCGCTTGCTTCATAGCCTAAGTTGACTGCTTACTCAACTCAGACACCAATCGACTAGTTTTCACAATAGTCGATTTAATGAAATCATAAACCCAGAATAGACTCTAGGATAGTATAACAAAGCTTTCGGACCTAGATTCTACAACCTATATTGAGAGGCGTGGATTTTTAAAAAATTTATAACCTTGAGACAATTTGGCATAAGGTTATTAAAGGACCTAGACTTATTATACTTACTCACCGACACCACTAACTCTCTTGGTTTAGATTATACCGATTGCAATTCTAAACATTATAGGGTCATCAACAAGTTTTGGACAAACTCGTTAATGGACTTAGGAACCCCATAATTGTTAGTGCCTATAAGAATTACATATCTCCACAATGGTATGATATTGTCCACTTTGGGCCTAAACCCTCATGGTTTTATTTTTGGGCTTTACCCAAAAGGTCTCATACCAATGGAGATATCTTTTCATCTTATAAGAACATGATTTTTTTTCCATGTCTTAGCAATGTGGGATTTTAATTGTATTCCTAATACTCTCAACAATCCCCCCTCAAACGAAGGACCACATTGCCCCCCCCTCAAACCTATCCTTCCTCAAAGGACTTTCTCTACTTGATGTTTGATCTTCAACCCACCAGGACTTCTTACCAACTGTCTAGTCCTCCTGACCCAGTTGGACTTCCTGTCAGTTGTCTGGTCCTCCTTACCTAACTAGACTTTCTGCCTGGTGTCTGCTTCTCTTGATTCAGACATCGAACCTCACTTCCTTCGTTCGAGGTGCATAGCTTGACATGGACCATGACTCTGATATCAATTATTAGTGCCTAAAAGAATCACATATCTTCACAATGATATAATATTATCCACTTTGGGCCTAAACCCTCATGGTTTTATTCTTGGGCTTTACCTAAAGTGTCTCATACCAATGGAGATATCTTTTCATCTTATAAGAACATGATATTTTTCATGTCTTACCAATGTGAAACTTTAATTGTATTCCCAATACTCTCAACAATAATCAATTCGAATCAATATCATTGCACTCATAGGAGTCTCCTGAGTGTATCCGTACTCTTAGACTTGGATTCCACATCTTCAATGAGCTTGTGCCAATTTGTCTCAAGATTGTGAAATTTTCAAAAACCTACAGCTCTCAATTTAGACTGTAAAATCTAAATCTAAAGATATAATTACCCTCAGAAAGCTCCTAGGAATGTAATAATTTTAATTTGAAGTGATTTTGAAGTTATTAAGGTCATTACCAAGTGTTAGATAAAACTCAATAATAACCTTCGACACTTCAGAAATACTTCAAACCAATTTAATTGCTCTCCTTATATCATCATGAGTGCAATCATGTCCTTAGATACGAATTTCATAGCTAATATAGAGAGCTGTGAGTTTTTGAAATTGATAAAACATTTAGCAGTCGACTGATGAGTTTAGGCAATCGAATGATGATCACAAATTGAGCATAATAAATTTAGAAATCGATTGATAAATTAAATTGTTACATATCAATCGATTATTGATCCCAAATTGAACCAAGTAAGTTTAGGAATTGACTGATAAACTTGACTATTATATATCAATCAACTGATGATAAACATTGAGTACACAAAATAGTATACCCTATGATGCTGTGAGAATGAGTCTGATACTATGAGAATGGGCCCATGGAGAGGGGAAGCAAGGGCATGACCCATTTGAAGAAGAAAGGGTTTTGAGAAGAGGAGGGTACGGTGTGTGCTAGGTGTGGTCTCCATGTACAAAGGGGGGCATTTGGGCAGCGTTAGAGGAGATCTGGTGCACCTCCCAGTACGAATAGAAGGTGTGGTGTCCTGGGCTTCTCCACGGACGAGGAGAGAAAGGGAAATGCTTCCTCTCCTCCTAGTAGCCCTCATCCTTCCTCTAGCGACCATCCATCGAAGCTCTCGGCCGGTTTAGGAAGAGACCCCCTCCACAAGCATTCTTTCCTCTAGCAGATCTGCCTTCAGTTAGAAGCCATCTCCGCAACCATCTGCAAACGAGAATGCCGAAGTGAAAGATGAGGGTATATTGAACAACTGTAGGACTCTAGGGAAACTTCCATCTCAATTCTTAGAGAGCATTAGAAAGTTAATGGATGGTGAGTCCGAAGATGCAGAGGTTTTCCTATTGATCCATTTGTTCCCTTTAGAGAAAGGTTAAAGATACTTGGTCATGTAGCAAATGTGGAGGATCTTCTTTTAAGGACTGCCGAGAGGAAACTTATGCATGCATATAATGAGAAGCCAGCTTTGTCTCATCCTCAACACAAGTTCTACTTGGAAAAGAACTACTTTAAGATTGGTTTGGACATGCATAGATTCAGTTATATTGCAAGGAAAGGATTTGAAACCTTTATTGGCAGGGTGAAGCACTGTGGCTTGGATATTGGCTTAACAAATTAGGGTACATCTCATGCTTGTTTCAACATGGATTCAGACCCGTTATTTCCTAGAAGCAGTCCTTGCAAACAATGAGAGTTATACAAGGAGCTTCGATCGCCTTGTCGTGTATGCAGATTGACATTTCTCTTCTAGCTATCCGATGGGTTCTTCTCCTTCTGGTCTTATCTAAGCACTCTCTCGCATGTTCTCACATGTTTCTAGCTACAAATGAGACAATTCCTCTTCTTCATCTTCTACATTACTTTTACTATATTTAATATTTTTTTTCATCAATATCCTGTCTAACTTAGGCATCGGAGGGTCGTTAGTTGAGAGACCGTCAACCGTCTGATCGGTATTAACTTTGGCAAAAAATGACAGAAGATTTACTATTGCGGTTGAAGAGAACCCACCCTCAGTGACAGAAGACCGAGGAAAAAAATTTATGCTGCGTTAGTTGGTGGCGTCTATGGGAACTCTGAGCAAGACATCGAGATGCACCAGAAGGAGTTCCTTTAAGGGTTTTCTCATCGAAGGAGGCCTCATCATCCTCATCATGACACACGGTCTACTGGAGTGATCATGAGAAAGATAGTAGATGATTCATTGTGCGAGAAAGTAGAGGGGTAGACCTCTCTAAGCCTACTACTCTATAGAGCTATTTTGGAGGTTCCAATAGTCGCTTTGGCTTTTCCTAGCCAACTGTCGGCCAAGAAGGCCCAAGCTTAGCATAACGACCAGAGATCATCGGAAGGACCCTCCCTACCTTTACATTTGCATTGCCATTCTTTCGACACCTACACCAATTGTCTTGAGGGCTCAGCCACTCACCATAGCACCCAAGTCTGAAGTACCATCAATGTGAGCATTTTTTGGCAGCTCTGCTCCGAAGAAATACCCAAGTATTAATGGTTGTGGGTGTTTCTCGTGATCCCATGAGGCCCTAAGTTTGTGGCTACTGCAATGCCTTGCTCAAATTGATTATATTCCAAATTTCTCTACAAGAGTAATGCTAAACAAAGCCTGCTATTAGTATTGTCGAGGAAAACACAATCCCCTCGTCTCCCATATCGCTGCTTCTCTCCGCCTTGTTTGTCGTGGTCGGATTCGTCTCCAAAGCTACCAATCTAAGCAAGATCATTTGGTGAATAGTGGTTGTGAATAGGAGCCTATGGGTCTCCTGATTAAACTTGAGTAAGGTGTATTGTCCTCATTTCTCTCTCCTGACCACTTGGTCAAGACGCGCTTCACCCCTCCTGGTCGCTCAGTCACCCGATTACCTAGCAAGTCGACCAATCGGTCACATAACCAGTCGACTATTCGGCCACATAACAAGTTGGCCACTCTATCACATAACTAATTTGTAGCTTTATCGAGACATGCTTCATTCTCTCCAACCACTCAGCTGAGGTAAGTTTGGTCACTCAGTAGCTCGTTCGAGAGTATATTTCACCCCTTTTGGTCACTCGGCCAAGGTATGTTCTTGTACTATGTCGATTGGCCAAGAGCATATTTCACCCCTCTCGGGCACTCGGCCAAACAAAACACACTTAATTCCTCTTGGACCTAGAGATCAATCACAAATGCCCACTCGCGATGTCGGGGACCCTACTTCCTAGCTCATAGAAATCACAACCTCCTTTGCAACAACGATGGAAAATAGGGAACTAATAGAGCAAAACGACGAGTTAAACGGCTCTTTCTCAGCTTAATATCTCTACCCCACTATCAAAAGTAGATTCCCATTATGGGGGAGATGTCGTGGCCAAAACTAATTGATTGAGGATGTTGTCCTCATCGAGAGATCTACAAAAAGTTTAGTGGGAAGATGGTCGATTTATTCCGTTTGAGATGATGATGAGTAACCAGACAACCTAGCTCCGACGCCTCCTGGACCACGGAAGTTTCCCACTAAGTCAGCATCGCCCAAATCAATCTTCAACGTGCTCAATTTCATCAACTCGAATGACATCTAGAATCTTCAATAGCTCACCTGAACACCAAATTCTCGAGCCCTATAGTTCGATAATTTTCTCAAGCCTACGTACAATTTTCTCAAGAGGAGCAGCTAAGCCATTTCGAGCTCCACGCGTCATGGACTATCCGTGCTTATCATACAGGAAATATGTTCTTCTTTATGGATGTGGGAGTTATATGCAAAACCTTTATGTTATTATTGTAGTGGTGTTTCAGCTCAGTCAGCCGAGGCAATTCGTAAGCCCTCGAGTCGATCGCAGTACTTATTCAGCTCGATACGATCGAGGTGATTCGTAAGCCCTCGACGCCAGTCACAACTTGACATTCTCCGTGCGATGGCACATCGGAGGAGTAAGGTTTTAAGTGAAGTATGATGAAGCTTAACTCGGTCTGTTGAGGCGGTTCATAAGCCCTCGAGTCATTTGTGGTACTTATGCAGCTCGGCACAATCGAGGTCATTTGTAAACCCTCGGCACCAGTCACAACTTGACATTGCTCGTGCGGTGGTGGATCAAAGGAGTAGGATTTTAAGAGAAGTATGACGCAACTTAGCCGGTCGAGGCAGTTCGTAAGTCCTCAAGTCGGTCGTGGTACTTTTTCAGCTTGGCACCACCGAGGCCATTCATAAACCCTTGGCACCAATCACAGCTTTACATTCCCCATGCGATGACAGATCAGAGGAGTAAGATTTTAAGTGAAGTATGGCAGAGCTCAACTTAGCCGACCGAGGCGGTTGGTAATCCCTCAAGTCGGTCATGGTAGTTATTCATCTTGGCACGATCAAGACCATTTGTAAGCCCTCGGCGCCAATCGCATCTTGACATTCCCCGTGCGATGGCAGATCGAAGGAGTAGGGTTTTAATTGAAGTATGGTGGAGCTCAACTCGATCAGTCGAGATGGTTCGTAAGCCCTCAAGTCAATCGTGGAACTTATTCAACTCGGCACGACCGAGGTCATTCATAAGCCCTCGACGCCAGTAGTAGCTTGACATTCCCCGTGCAATGGCGCATCAGAGGAGTAGGGTTTTAAGTGAAGTATGTTAGAGCTCAACTCAGCCGATCGAGATAGGTCGTAAGCCCTCGAGTTGATCATGTTACTTATTCGGCTCGGCACGACTGAGGCTATTCATAAGCCCTCGGTGCCAGTCACAACTTGATATTTCCCGTGCAGTGGTAGATCGGAGGAGTAGGGTTTTAAGTGAAGTATAGCGGAGCTTAACTCGACCGACCGAGGTGGTTCACAAGCCCTCGAGGCGATCATGGTACTTATTCAACTCGGCATGACCGAGGTAATTCGTAAGCCCTTGGCACCAGTCATAGCTTGACATTCTCCGTGCGGTGGTAGATCGGAGGAGTAGTGTTTTAAGTGAAGTATGGCGGAGCTGAACTCGGTCAACCGAGGCAGTTCATAAGCCCTCTAGTCGGTCGTGGTACTTATTCATTTCTCCATGAATAAGGTCATTCGTAAGGCCTCAACACCAGTTGCAGCTTAACATTCCCAATGTGGTGGCGAATTTAAGGAGTAGGTCCACCAGCCGAGGCAATTTGTAAGTCTTTGAGTCGGTCGTAGTACTTATTCAGCTCGGCACAACCAAAGTCATTCATAACCCTTCGGCACCAGTTGCAGCTTGACATTCCCCGTGCGGTGGAGGATCAGAAGAGTAGGGTTTTAAGTAAAGTATAACGGAGATTAACTCGGTCATCCAAGGTGGTTCATAAGCCCTTGAGTCGATCGTGGTAGTTATTCAACTCGGTATGACCGAAGTCATTCGTAAGCCCTCGGTGTTAATTGCAGCTTGACATTCCCCGTGTGGTGGTGAAGCGGAGGAGTAGGGTTTTAAGCGAAGTATGGCGGAGCTCAACTCGGTCGCCCGAGGAAGTTAGTAAGCCCTCGAGTCGGTCGTGGTACTTATTTAGCTCGACACAACCGAGGTCATTCATAAGCCCTTGACGTCAATTGTAGTTTGACATTCCCCCATGTGGTGGTGGAGCGGGAGGAGTAGGTTTTACATGGAGTATGATAGAGATTCAGTTAGGTCGCCCGAGGAAATTCATAAACCCTTGAGTCAATCGCAATCCTTATTCATCCCGGCATGACCGAGGTCATTCGTAAGCCCTCGGTGCTAGTCGCAGCTTGACATTCCCTCGTGCGGTGGCAAAGTAGTGGGAGGAGTAGGGTTTTATATAGAGTATAGCAGAGATTTAGCTCAGTCGGTCGAGACAATTCGTAAGCCCTCGAGTTGATCACAGTCCTTATTCACCTCGGCACAACCGAGGCCATTCGTAAGCCCTCAGCGCTAGTCATAGCTTGACATTCCCTCGTGCAATGGTGGAGCAGGAAAAGTAGGATTTTAAGAGAAGTATGATGAAGATTCAGTTCAGTCGACCGAGGCAGATCGTAAGCCCTCTTGCTAACCTTCTATCTGTCAGTCGAGGCAGATCGTAAGCCCTCGTATCGCCCTTCTTTCTATTCGGCTGAGGCAGATCGTAAGTCCTTCTATCAACCTTCTATCTGTTTGGCCGAGGCAGATCGTAAGTCCTCATTCCGACCTTGCATCTATTCAGTCAAGGTAGATCGTAAGTTCTTGTACCAACCTTCTATCTGTTCGATCAGGGCATATCGTAAGTCCTCGTGATGACCTTTTATCTATTCTGCTGAGGCAGATCGTAAGTCCTCATGTCAAATCTCTATTTATTCGGTCGAGATAGATCATAAATCCTCATGCCAACCATCTATCTATTCTGCCGAGGCAGATCGTAAGTCCTCATGCCGACCTTCTTTCTATTGGGTTGAGATAGATTGTAAGCCCTCATGCCGACCTTCTATCTATTCAGTCAAAGCATATCGTAAGTCCTTATGTCAACTTTCTTTCTATTCGGCCGAGGCAGATCGTAAGCCCTTATGCTGACCTTCTATTTATTCGGCTGAGGTAGATCGTAAGCTCTCATGCAGACTTTCTTTCTAGTCAACCGAGGCAAATCGTAAGCCCTCGCATCGACCTCCTTATTCGGCTGAGGCAGTCCGTAAGTCCTCAGGTCGACCTTCTTACTATTTGGCAGATAAGACATTATGGATAAGTATGATATCCCCAAATAGAGAAATAAAGAGCAAGGATATGATCCGACTTTATACAATGAAGTGATAAAATTGAAGTCAGACTCATTAGAGTGAATCGTCTAACTATTTAAGAGGATTACTTGTGATACTGTGAGAATGGGCTTGATAATGTGAGAATGGGCCCATGGAGAGGGGAAGCAAGGGCACGATCCATTTGAAGAAGATAGAGTTTTGAGAAGAGGAGGGGAGGGGCGTGTTGGGTGTGGTCTCCATGTACAAAGGAGGGCATTTGGGCAGCGTTTGAGGGGATCCGGTGCTTCTCCCAGTACGAATAGAAGGTGCGGTGTCTTGGGATTCTCCACAGACGAGGAGAGCAAGGGAAGTGCTTCCTCTCCTCCTATCAGCCCTCATCCTTCCTCTAGCGACCATCCATCGGAGCTCTCAATCGGTTTAGGAAGCAACCTCCTCCGCAAGCATTCTTTCCTCCAGTAGATCTGTCTTCAATTAGAAGCCATCTCTGCAACCATCATTCATTTCTGCAGACGAGAATGGAAAAGGGAAATATGAGGGTATATTGAACAACTGTGAGACTCTAGGGAAGTTCCATCTCATTTCTTAGAGAGCATTAGAAGGTTAATGGATGGCAAGTCCGAAAGATGCAGAGGTTTTCCTATAGATTCATTTGTTCCCTTCAGAGAAAGGTTAAAGATACTTGGTCGTGTAGAAAATGTGGAGGATCTTCCTTTAAGCAATGCCAAGAGGAAATTTATGTAGAGTTTTCCTTCAATAGATACAACTCCGACTTTCTCTCTAATTCTTTCATTTCTTATTCTATCCATCCTTGTATGTCTACATATCTACTTTAACACCCTCTTCTCTGTAACTCTCATCTTTTGCTTATGTGCTCGAGTCGTAGCTCAACATTCAGTGTCATATAACATAGCAGGTTTAACCATCATTTTGTAGAACTTCCCTTTAAATTTTAAAGGCATTTTACAATCACATAAGACACCCGATGCTCTCCTCCATTTTAACCATCCTACTTGTATTTTATATAAGACATCTCTCTCAATTCCTCCATCACCTTGCAAAATTGGCGATAAATAGTTAAAGCTCTCAGTTTCAGACAACTCGTCATCTCCTATCTTAACACTTGCCTCATTACGTCTAATACTACTAAACTTAAATTTTATATATTTTGTCTTTACTCTACTATGCCTAAAAACATTCACTTCTAGTATTTTCCATCAAGATTATAATTTATTATTTACTCCTTCACGTATCTCATCTACCAAAATAATATCGTCTGCAAATAGCATGCACCCAGTACTGTGTCTTGAATGTGTCCAGTGAATTCGTCCATGATTGGTATAAAAAGATAGAGACTTAGAACTGATCCTTAATGTAACCCTATCTTTATTGTGTTGGTGCAATAATGCCCCAAGCATTTATATATTTTGATATTTGGATAATCATCTAAGTTAGGCAATATTTGTGATCTAATTGTGAATGTGTTTAAGTGACAGGAAAATTTAAGTATGAAGACTTGGTAAAGGAAAAGTCCAAGTGTGATCTTGGCAAGAGAAGTCCAAGGAAAGGGCTTGGCGGCATAAGACCAAGCATGTATTCTTGGCGACGTAAAGTCCAAGCGGACCTTGGCAAAGGAAGTCCAAAGGCAAGTCTTGACAGCGTAAATCCAAGCATGTAGTCTTGGCGACGTAAAGTCCAAGCCTACTTTGGCAAAGAGAAACCCAAGACATGACGAAACCGAAGGAAGCTCTTGGAAGCAAGCGCAAAGGATGAACAAGTCACAGACTCAGAGGGATCCTGGAGGCGCAAGGCTTAAGGAAGAGCTAGAAGGTTGAGTCTAGGTATAGGGAGTTAATTCAAGTATGAAATTATCATACATGATGAGTATCAGTCTACTGATACATCATATCACTCGATTGATCAGGTGTTCGACTGAGCCAGGCTGAAATGATCATTCGACTGCCAAGGGTTGGCAGTCGACTGATCCTGTCATCAGTCGACTGCCAAGACTGGCAGTCGACTGATCAAGTCGACATCGGGCACAGAATAGGGTGCACTCGACTGCTCACTGTGATCACTCGACTGATCACTTCATCAGTCGACTGATGGAGGGATCAGTCGACTGATGAGTCTGCCGTTGGATGATGACGCCTGTGAATCCCGCAAATACGACTAATCAGAAGTCATTAGCCGCGACGGCAGTCGACTGATGTACAACATTAGTCAACTGATCATGGCCCAACGGAAAAAATACCCCTCTCTCTATAAAAAGAGGGCTTGGGGTGCTTGAGGGGGCTAGTGTTTACATTACAACCATACTCTCAAGCTCCCATGTTTTTCTTAAGCTTTCAAGTGATTTTCATTCCCCTCCTCTCTAATCTTCATCTTCATCTTTTGTAAGAAGAGGAGGGTCTTGTAAGGAAAGCTCCTTAGTGGAATTGCTTGGGTTGATCCACCTTAAGGATCGCCGTGGAGTAGGAGCTTTATCTCTAAACCACGTAAAAGCCTTCGTGTTAGCGTTTGTGTTTAGCTTCTTAATTTTGTTTAATATTTTGCTTCCGCTAACATTTCTTGTAGAATTCGAAAAGAGGCTATTCACCCCCCTCTAGCCTTCCAAGGATCCTCAACAAGTGGTATCAGAGCCCGGATCGCATCGGAAGATCTAACCATCAACCGGACCATAATGGCGTTTCAAGAGGGGTATAGCACAGCGAGGCCTCCATTCTTCGACGGCAATGACTTCGGATATTGGAAAGGTAGGATGGAATACTACCTTATGAATGATATTGATAATTGATTTAGCATTGTAGATGGTTTTGAGAAGCCGATCGACGAATTCGGAGCTCCAATACCAACAAAGGATTGGACAAGAGAGATGGCAAAGAAGGCGCAAGCAAATGCAAAGGCAACGACCACACTCCAATGTGGTCTATCAAAGGAGCAATTGTCCAAAGTCGGCCCCTTCAACTCCGCTAAAGAGCTTTGGGAGAAGCTCATCGAATTGAATGAAGGATCAAAGGAGACGAGGAGAGCCAAGAGGGACCTCTTGATAGGCCAACTCCAAAGCTTCGCAATGAAGACCAATGAGACCGTGAGCCAAATGCACGGTCGCTTCAAGGAGGTAGTCAACGAACTGCATGTGATAGGTGAGAAGGTTGAAAACCGAGACCTTGTGAGGTATATTCTCCAAGCCTTCCCTAGAACAACCTTATGGGCATCAATGGTAGATGCTTATAAGGTGTCTAGGGATCTTTCTTTGGTTAAATTAAATGAACTCTTTTGTGAATTTGAGTTGCACGAGCAAGCTAACACTTCGTCCAAGGAGAAAGGTGTAGCTCTTTTTGTAGGAAAGAAGGACAAGAAGAAGAAGGAGAAGAAAGAAGTCTCTTCCTCATCCGAATCCGAGGAGGAGTCATCTAGTAGTGATGAGGAGCTATCGGCAAGTGAGGTGGCTCATTATGTAAAGAAGTTTGGTAGGAGGTCAAGGAAACTCACCAAGAAGGATGTGAGGAGGATGTTCCAATCCTCCAAAGGTAAAAATACTAGTAGTTCAATTTCTACTTCTAACGTTGTTTGTTATGGTTGCAACAAGAAAGGGCATATTAAGCCAAATTGCCTGGACCTAAAGAAGAAGGAGGAAAAGGAGAAGAAGAAGAAGGAAAAGAAGGAGAAGAAGAAGGAGGAGGCCATGATAGCCCAAACTTGGGATACACAAAGCATAGAAGATTCCTCCGATGATGAAGAACTTTGCCATGCCACAAGAAACATGGCACTCATGGCCTTGGAGGATAGGTCAAGTGAAGAGTCATCCTCCTCAAGCGACGAATCATCATCTAGTGACGATGAGGTAAAGGACTCCTCTAGAATAGAATTACTATATAAAACTATTACATGTCTTCAAAATGCACTAAATAAATCAAAATCTAGGATTAAGGATTTAAAAGTAGAAATTAAATCAATTAAGAATGTAGAAATTTCTTGTGATGATGCATGTTCATTTAGGAATGAAAATGATGAACTTAGAAAAGAAATAGGTGAACTAAGAGCATGCTTAGAAAAATTTACAAATGGCTCCAAATACCTAGATATGATAATTAAGGATCAAAGGGCTATTTACAATAAGGTCGGAATAGGATATAGGCCTAAGGAGAAGGAGGTAGCCTTTACATCTCTTGTTAGTAGAAAATCAACCGTTATGAGCAAGGTTAGAAAGGCTTGGGTCCCTAAGAAATTTTTAATTGATGCTACCAGACCTAAAATTTGGGTGCCTAAGACTTACATTTTTCATGTTGTATAGGTAGAAGGACCAAACTTATGGATTGTTGATAGTGGTTGCTCAAAACACATGACCGGTGATGAGAGCAAATTTTCCACAATCAACCACACTAGCAAGGGAAAGGTGTCTTTTGAAAATAGTGATAAACTTAAGATCCTAGGAAAAGGGACAATTGAGGTATCCCCAAACCTTGCAATTCACAAAGTATTATTAGTTAAAAATATGAAATTTAATTTGCTTAGTGTCAGTCGATTATGTGATACCAATTTTGATGTTCAATTTGATTCTTCTAAATGCTTCATAAGACACAAAAATTTAAATGATTGCATGTTAGTAGGTTTTAGGAAATCAAATATATACTATGTTGATTTATCCTATGCTTCTACTAAGTGTCTTATTGCAAAAGAAGAAGAGAGTTGGCTATGGCATAGGAGGCTAGGGCACATCAACATGAAAAACATTGCCAAAATAGCCAAGATGAAGCTAGTCAAGGGGTTGCCAAAAATCAAGTATCTTAAGGACAAAATGTGTGATGCATGTCAAGAAGGAAAGCAATCAAAATCATCACACAAAGGTAAAACTTTACTTAGTACCGCTTTACCTTTAGAACTCTTGCATGTTGATTTATTTGATTGTCATAGTACTCCCTCCATGATTGGTAGTAAATATTGTCTAGTTATAGTAGATGATTTTTCTAGATTTACTTGGGTATTCTTCATGAAACATAAGGATGAAACCCTAGGAATAATCATAGGCTTTAACAAAAGAGTAGAGAATGAAAAGAATCTCAAAATCAATCGGATCCGTAGTGATCATGGTGGAGAGTTTGAGAACTCTAAATTCTCAAAATTTTGCTTAGAACAAGGATACAAGCACGAATTTTCATGTCCTAGAACACCCCAACAAAATAGAGTGGTGGAAAGGAAAAAGCGTGCCCTACAAGAAGCGGCTAGGACTATGTTTAATACATATTCTCTACCTAACTACTTGTGGACGGAAGCAATCAATACCGCTTGCTATATCCAAAATAGGGTTTTAATTCATAGGTTTTTAGGAAAACCCCCATTTGAATTATGGAATGGTACAATTCACTATTTCAAAGTCTTTGGATGAAAAGTCTACATTTTAAATACCAAAGACAACCTCGGTAAATTTAAATCCAAAGCGGATGAGGGAATCCTAATTGGATACTCATCCACTAGTGTAGGGTATAGAGTTTATAAAAAAAGAACTCAAAAGATTGAGGAATCTTCAAATGTTCAATTTGATGAAACCTCTAATACTTACCCTAGGAAATTCCCCATTGATAATGATATCAATGACAAAAATCAAGAAATTATCCAAAAATTTCAAGATTTAACTTTAGAGGGTAATGATCAAGGGGGAGAGTTAAATCAAGGGGGAGTAAGAGGTGATTCCGATGATGAAAGGAGGGTTGAGGATAATCATGATCAAAACCAATATAATACCCCTCATAGAACTATAAGAGTCCTCAAAATCATCCTCTAGATCAAGTAGTAGGGGAGTTATCTCAAGGTGTTAGAACTAGGTCATTTCATAGAGCTCCCTCTAATCATATAGCCCTCATCTCCCAAATTGAGCCCAAAACAATCAATGATGCATTACTTGATCCGGATTAGATCTTAGCAATGCAAGATGAATTGGCTCAATTTGAAAGGAGTCAAGTATGGGAGTTAGTTCCTAGACCTAATGATAGTACCATCATTACTACAAGATGAGTTTTTAGGAATAAACTAGATGATCAAGGAAATAGAACTAGGAATAAAGCAAGGTTAGTTGCAAGGGGCTTCAATCAAGTTGAAGGACTTGATTATGATGAAACATATGCCCCGGTTGCTAGGTTAGAATCAATTAAAATACTACTAGGATATGCCTCTTACATGGGCTTTAAACTCCATCAAATGGATGTAAAGTCGGCATTTCTAAATGGGTTCATTAAGGAGGAAGTATATGTAGAACAACCTCCCGGGTTTGAAAGCATAGACTATCCAAACCATGTAATTGTTGGTGCAGTAGGCACCTAAGTCGAACCTGAGTTTTGATTATAGCAAACGATATAAAGTTAAACTCATGTCGTTATCTCACAAGCTGAATCGAGTGTGCAGAAGATTGCTATAGCTGGAGCTGAAGGCTAGCGACACCCGGAGGAAGCCGCGGTGGTCGGGCGACACTCGAGTGACTTCGGAGGGAGCCGAAGGAATCGAGTGGAAAGCCGAAAGCAAAAGCAACAAGTAAGTATCGAGGTAAGCTCGTGTGTGCGAGCGTAAGTGAGGTCGTATCCTCGTTACGGGGATGATCTTAAGCGTAGATCCGACCAAAGACATCCTATAGATGGTCTAGGTCGAGATCGGACGGTCGACGACCGTCGAAATTATATTTTTGTTAAGCTAACTTTGACTTGCAGCAAGCATCACGATCGACTTGGAGGACTCGATCGTCACAATCGATCGATCGCCAGAAGGTCAAGATCGATGATGCTACCATCGATCGACTAATGATGGTCATCACCGATCGATGGTCAATGATCGACCGAGGAGTCAAGGCTTATCACCCCATTTCAAGGAGGTTTGTGTCCATTTGTGATTGGTTGAAGACTCATTCGATGAGGGCTCAAAGGCTATAAAGGAGGGCTTGTCTTAGGGTTTTCATCAATTAAAAGCTTCCAAGTGCTTCGATCGCTCAGACTCTCGACATCCCTCTGACGAAGCTAGAGAAGCGACTAGAGCTTCAACCTCCATCCTTTGAAGTCATCATATTTCAGTTTATAAGTTGTTCTTATTTGAGCTTTAAATCATATCAAGGAGAGGAGTGTCCCTCTACCTTGAGCTTTATCATCTTGTGTATCCGTCTAACTCCTACCTCAGCGAGGAGGAGCTTTTAAGTAGTTGCCCTCCGTGCGTGGTCAAGGACCACTAGGGCCTTGGAGTAGTAGCCTTGGCTCTGAACCAAGTAAAACATTTGTGTCTATTGTCTCTATTTTTGTTTTTATCTTCCGCTGTGTCTACTCGCGTTTTAACGAAAAATTTCTATCGCTATTCACCCCCCCCCTCTAGCGATCCGATCGATCCAACAATTGGTATCAGAGCCGGGGGCGCTTAGATTTGATGAAACCACCAATCTAACATTTTTTACAGATTTGTTTTTCGTTCGTTTAAATTTTTCTCCCGCACTACTAATCCAAGACGAAGTCTTGGTACTCTTTTTGTTTTGCAAGTATTGATTGCCTTCGGAGTACCTCACGATCAAACGAACATAACTTTTGCTACAAGTGGACTCACGAAACGATCTACCCACCAAATCGAAGCTCTCGCAGAGATCTACACTTCTTATGGGAGTTTACCCCCGTAACAAGCTGTTTTCATCCTCAAAAATCGACGTTTAGTAGCCTTTCGGGGACATCGAAGGTTGTGAGTACTTACTTTTTATTTAGTTTCTTATTTCTTTGCTTAACTTTCTATTTTTCGTTTGTTTCTTTTTATTTCCCGCACTACTAATCCAAGACGCAAGTCTTGGTACTTTCGTGTGTTTTTGTTGTTGCTAGGTTTTCGTTTTAGTCTCCTTGTCTTTTTGTTCTAATGGCCCATCTCGAGGGTTTTAGCACCGTCTGACCTCCGTTTTACAACGGAGATGATTTCCGTTACTGGAAAGGTCAGATGGAATGCTTTCTCAAAACCCAAATCGAGATGTGGATCATAATTCAAATGGGTTTCACACTTTCGACTAATGAAGTGGGTGACTCCTTGGATTATGATCAATGGACCATTACAACAAAACGACAAGTCGAAGCCGATGCCAAGGCAACACAAATCCTCCAATGCGGCTTGTCCAAGGAGGAGTTAAATCGCGTCGGCCCCTTCATCAGCGCAAAGGACCTATGGACAAAGCTAGTAGAGCTACACGAAGGGACCGATGAAGCCAAGGTATGTAAGCGCGACCTTTTGTTCAATAAACTATATAACCTAAAAATGCAGGAACACGAGTCCGTGATGCAACTCCACGCCCGTGTCCAAGACATAGTCAACAACCTACACGCAATCGGGCAAAAGGTCGAAAACCGTGACCTTATAAGGTATGTCCTAAACTCTTTTCCGAGGACTACCTTGTGGGAATTCATGGTCGATGCCTACAAGGTCTCCAAGGATCTTTCTAAACTTAGGTTAGATGAACTTTTTACGATTTGAACTTCATGGCAGTCTAACTCGGAACCGAGAAGGGTATAGCACTTTTTGCGAGTTGAGGAAGAAAACCGCAAGCAAGCCACCCAGAAGGAAGAAGAGGATGAGTCGGATTGAGGTCGACTCGGAAATGGAAGCCGAACTAGTCAACCTAGTTGGAGGATAGTCAAGGGCAAAATGAGCCATCACTCGACCCAACAAGGTAAGCCTAAAAGTTCAAACATAAGATGTTATGAATACAGCGAGTTTGGACACATTAAGTCCGAGTGCCCAAAACTCAAGAGCAAGGCACCAAAACATAAAAAGGCACTCAACGCTACTTGGGAAGAAGCCTCCGAGGAAGAAGACAACGATCGAGTCCTTATGGCTAAACCGGTGGAATTGGAGATGGAGTTAGAACCGAAACCAGAATCAGAAACCGAAGACGAGTCGGACTACGAAACACTATTCAAGACAAGCCACAGATACGCATCCGGTTCAAAAGATACACTCAAGGTAAGTCGGTCTCTTATTACTACTCTTTATAGTGCAATTAAGTTTTTAAATAAAAAGTTAGCTAAGTCTGAGTCCAAGGTCGAGACCCTGGTTGAGGAAGTTAAACTCCTCAAACACGAGGTCTCCCTAACCTCTTCGACTAGTCGAGTTCAAGAGAAGGACTCAACTCGAGTTGAAAAACTCAAAGTTGAGAACTCACTCTTGAAAAGTCAAGTCGAAGATCTTAGGAATACGTTGGAAAGGTTTACTTTGGGATCCAATGGACTTGACCTCCTACTTGGATTGCAAAGGGCCGTGTACAATAAGGTCGGGCTAGGGTTTAGCTCAAACACGACCAATAAGTCGTATATGTCAATCGTAAGTAGACATAGAAAACGTGTCCAAGCATGGGTCCCTAAGACCACCTTGATTTCAAACTTAGGATCAAACCAGTACTGGGTTCCCAAGGACCAAATCCACTATGTGGAGAGACCGAATCGATTCAACGGTCCAGGGGGAGCTAGTACGAAATTTGTTTGTATCTTAACTTAGAAATTGCATGCTTAGGTTTTTATTTAGTTTGATTTTTCTTTTTAGAATGGTTAGATAGGACTATAACTCGTCAATACTTGATAACATAGTACCAGGACGCGGCGAGATGATAGTACGCTAGGAAAGTGGAGTCTTGTGTATTCGGGCTAGATAAGGCGTATCTAGTTCGGTGCACTTGACCGAGCGGAACTAGCTGAAGCTACCTCGTCGTATCCTAGACTAGTTAGACCAGGAAGTGGTCTTAGGTGAGTCAAGTCTCTATTTTCTTGAAAATGGCTTTGTCTAAGGAAGTGGTCGTTGTTCTGATCAAAGAAGGCCTCTGTGCCTCGCCACGACCTAGAAGCCATGATCTTGAAAAGGTGACTTGATGAGCCTAAGGTCAAATCTGAATCTAACGCAAGGTTGACAAGTGTTTAAGTCATTAAACTTAATTCAACTAAAAAATTGGAAGTCATCTCACAATAACATATAGGATTAACATGTTTGATCATATAGACATGGGTGAGATGATTTAGGTTAATAATATTCAACCAATTTTTAATAAATCCAATATCCGATCCAACTACCTTGCGTGTAGGATCAATGGATGTTGGACAGTGGTTGCTCCCGACACATGACCGGGGATCAACTCAAGTTTTCGAAGCTTCGATTCAAACGACAAGGATCGGTAGCCTTCGAAAATAACGGCAAGCTCAAAATCATCGGATCAGGTGATATTGAGCTCAATTTAAATTTTGTTATTCAAAATGTTTTATTAGTAGAAAATTTTCAATATAATTTACTTAGTGTAAGCCAATTGTGTGATAATAACTATAAGGTCATATTTCTAGAAAATGAATGCGTAATTAATACAAACGAAACCTCTAAAACAATTCTTAAAGGGACTAAAAATAACAACATTTACACTATCAACTTAACTAACTCCTCAACTAAATGTCTTATGACACGGCAAGAGGAATCGTGGTTGTGGCAACGACGACTCAGTCACTCACACCCAAGACTCATCCACAAGATGAGTCAGAGTGATTTAGTCAGAGGTTTGCCTAACCTCAACAACTTGGATAATAAAATATGTAATGCTTGTCAACAAGGTAAACAATCTAGGACACAACATCAACTAACTAGTCAAGAATGAACCAAAAGTGTGCTTGAGCTCCTACACATGGATCTATTTGATTCACACGGAGCTAAGTCATATAAATGAAGTAAATTCTGCTTAGTCATAATTGATGACTATTCTAGATTTACTTGGGTTAGGTTCATCAAACACAAAAATGATACCCTAGATCAATTAATCAATCTATTTAAGTTAATAGAAAATCAATAAAGCATTAAAATCAAAAGACTTACGACTGATCATGGTGGTGAATTCGAAAACCATAGGTTTACAGAATTCTGTAACCTAAATGGATACCACCACGAGTTCTCTTGCCCTAGAACTCCACAACAAAATGGCCTAGTAGAACGCAAAAATAGAACCCTACAAGAAGCCGCTAGGACAATGTTAAATGAGTATAACCTACCCGATAGGTTTTGGGCGGAAGCCGTGAGTACGACATGTTATGTCCAAAATAGAATCCTTATGGTAAAGAGGCACCTTAAGACCTCATACGAGATTTATCACGATAAAATACCTAACATCAAGTACTTTAGGGTATTTGGGTGTAAGGTACATATCCTAAACACTAAGGATTACCTAGGGAAATTTACATCCAAAACCACGACCGAAATATTTCTAGGATACTCGACTACAAGCAGAGCTTATAGAGTATATAACCACGACACCCTTAGAGTCGAGGAGACTATCAATGTAGTATTTGATGAAGGACACGAACCTACAAAACCCCCGGCAACCCCAATTAGCGAGCCGACTCATACTAGACCTAACTCTGATCCGGAGATCAGGTCTAGTGTTAATCCTAACCTAAGTCAACCAAGTCACTCTATCGACCAAGTGATAGATGACTCCAACCAAACTAGAACTCAAACAAGCCATCCTATGGATCAAGTTGTAGACTCAAACCCAAATCCAACTAGGACCCAAGCAGATCATCCTATCGACCAAGTGATAGGTGATCCAAGTCTAGGAGTTCGAACTAGAGCCTCATAGAAACCTTAGTCAAATATCTTTGATTTCTAAAATTGAACCCAAAACTATTGACCAAGCTCTTCTTGATCCCGATTGGATTATTGCAATGCAAGAAGAGTTGGCTCAATTCACTAGGAAGCATGGGAATTAGTACCACCACCTAAAGATAAAACAATCATTGGAACAAGGTGGGTGTTTAGAAATAAAATTGATGATAAAGGTGAAGTAGTTAGAAATAAAGCTAGACTAGTTGCTAAAGGGTTTAGTCAAGTCGAAGGTTTAGATTACGACGAGACATATGCTGATGGCTAGATTAGAGTCCATTCAATGTTATTAGCATATATGCACATCGAGGATTTAAGTTGTTTCAAATGGATGTGAAATCTGCATTCTTAAATGGATACATTAAAGAAGAAGTTTATGTTAGTTAACCCCCCGGTTTCGAAAGTTTAGACAAACCGGATCATGTCCTTAGATTAAAGAAAGCTCTTTATGGACTTAAACAAGCTCCGCGAGCTTGGTACAAGAGACTTTCGATTTATCTTAAGTCCAAAGGCTTTAACCAAGGTGTAGTTGACCCAACCCTTTTCGTAAAAACCTTAGGTAAAGACATATTCATAGCCCAAATCTACGTAGATGATATTATTTTCGGAACCACCAACTCAATCCTACTAAATGAGTTCATTTCACTTATGGAAAGTGAATTTGAAATGAATTTAGTAGGCGAGTTAAGTTTCTTCTTAGGTCTACAAATTAAACAAACTAAAGATGGAATATACCTACATCAACGCAAATATACTAGGGAATTAATTAAACGCTTTGGAATGCAAGATGCTAAAATTATTAATACCCCAATGGCAACTAATGTGAATATAGAAGAAGAAGTAATCGGAAATTCAATTGATTTAAAATGCTATAGGAGCATAATAGGGAATCTCCTTTACTTAACTGCAAGCCGACCTGATATCTTATTTGCAGTAAGTATGTGTGCAAGGTTTCAAACCAGTGCCAAGGAGTCTCACCTAACTCTAGTAAAGTGTATCCTTAGATATCTAAAGGGTACACTTAATGTCGGTATTTGGTATCCTAGATCTACCGAGTTCGAACTAACCGACTACTCCGATTCGGACTATGCCGGTAGTAAGCTCGATAGAAAGAGCACGAGTGGTTGTTGTCAACTTCTCGGCTCGAGTCTAGTGAGTTGGTGCAGTAGGAAGCAACACTGTGTTGCCTTATCTACCACCGAAGCCGAATACATCGCGATGGGTGAGTGTGTCACTCAGCTTCTTTGGATGAAGCACACTCTCCGTGATTTCAAGTTAGACTTTATGAACACAAAACTTCACGTAGATAACATTAGTTCAATTAATCTTACTAAGAATCCAATATGTCACTCTAGGACCAAACATATAGAGGTCAAACACCATTTCATTCGAGAACATGTGGCCAACGGAGCCATACAACTCGAATACGTCGAATCAAAGTCTAACTTAGCAGACCTATTTACTAAACCCCTACCCTACGAATTTAGTCTATTAAGGCGAAAATTGGGCATGTGCGTAACTTGCAAATTATATTTTCTTACTACTATTTCTTAAATTTTCATTTTTATGGAACTAGCATAGGACATACCTTAGATATCATGCACCTATAGATTTAAGGAGCCAATACATCTCACAACACATAGGACTAATGTGTTTGTGTACTTAGCCACGTAGATGGGCGTGAGATGTTAGGACCTTACTCCTGGTTCCAGATGTAGAGCTAGTGCATCGCTATGAACCACGGAGTATAATCATACATACTAACCGACTCTAACCAGGACTGGTTGATCTTTCATATCAATCAAGCCAAATATGAGTCGAACATTTTATAGATGAACTTATTTTTAGTATATTATTTTTCAAAATAATGTGGAACATGCTTGGACTTTATATTTAACACTTATTTTCCACACACACCCTCACTCTTTTCGATATATGGCAAAAGGGGGAGAAAAAGGCCAAAGTTAAGGGGTCAAAATCTTTTTTATATAACTTAACTCTTACTTTATATTTAAACCAAAAGTTAACTTTAAGTTTTGAAAACTTATTAAGACCAATTTAAGATAATTCTTAACTTAAACTTAATTGTGCCATCAATGTTTTACTTATTTTTTATGCTTTACTTAAAGGGGAGAAAGGGCCAAGTTAAGAAGAAATCTTAACTTAAACGTTTTACTAAGGCCAACTTTACGTAATTACTTAAAGTAACCCTCAAGGGGGAGGATTAAGGTCTTTCTTCAAGACTCACCCTCGGTCAAGGGGGAGATTTCCTCAAGGGGGAGTACTTGAAGAAAATTCTTACTACTCCAACTTAATCTTCTTTATTTCTTGTTTGTTTCTAATGCACATTATTCTTCATGCTTGCTATTTACTTAACTTTGTATGTGGGTTTGTCATAAATCAAAAAGGGGGAGATTGTTGGTGCAGTAGGCACCTAAGTCGAACCTGAGTTTTGATTATAGCAAACGATACAAAGTTAAACTCATGTCGTTATCTCACGAGCTGAATCGAGTGTGCAGAAGATTGCTATAGCTGGAGCTGAAGGCTAGCGACACCCGGAGGAAGTCGCGGTGGTCGGGCGACACTCGAGTGACTTCGGAGGGAGCCGAAGGAATCGAGTGGAAGGCCGAAAGCAAAAGCAACAAGTAAGTATCGAGGTAAGCTCGTGTGTGCGAGCGTAAGTGAGGTCGTATCCTCGTTACGGGGATGATCTTAAGCGTAGATCCGACCAAAGACATCCTATAGATGGTCTAGGTCGAGATCGGACGGTCGACGACCGTCGAAATTATGTTTTTGTTAAGCTAACTTTGACTTGCAGCAAGCATCAGTCGATTGCCAGCTTGGAGGACTCGACTGCCGTCAATCAGTCGACTGCCGAAGGTTAGCACTCGACTGATGCTACCATCAGTCGACTGATGATGTTATCACCCCATTTCAAGGAGGTTTTGTGTCCATTTGTGATTGGTTGAAGACCCATTCGATGAGGGGCTCAAAGGCTATAAAAGGAGGGCTTGTCTTAGGGTTTTTCATCAATTAAAAAGCTTCCAAGTGCTTCTGATATGCTCCGACTCTCCGACATCCCTACGACGAAGCGCTGCCGAGAAGACGACTAGAGCTTCAACCTCCATCCTTTGAAGTCGTCGGTAACGAAAGTTTGAATCATATTTCAGTTTATAAGTTGTTCTTATTTCGAGCTTTAAATCATATCAAGGAGAGGGGGAGTGTCCCTCTACCTTGAGCTTTTATCATCTTGTGTATCCGTCTAACTCCTACCTCCAACGAGGAGGAGCTTTTTAGTAGTTTGCCCTCCGTACGTGGTCAAGGACCACTAGGGCCTTGGAGTAGTAGCCTTCGGCTACGAACCAAGTAAAACCTTTGTGTCTATTGTCTCTATTTTGTTTTTATCTTCCGCTGTGTTTACTCGCGTTTTAACGAAAAATTTCTATCGCTATTCACCCCCCCCCTCTAGCGATCCGATCGATCCAACAGTATTCAAGCTTTAAAAGGCTTTATACGGGTTGAAACAAGCTCCCCGGGCTTGGTATGAAAGATTGTCATCTTTCTTGGTCTCTAAGGGGTTTAGAAGGGGTCAAGTAGACCAAACTCTCTTCATTAAATCAAAGTCTAAGGACATCTTTGTAGCCCAAGTATATGTAGATGACATTATCTTTGAGTCAACAAATGATGAGCTCCTTCAAGACTTCATCAAAAATATGGAGAATGAATTTGAGATGAGTCTAGTTGGGGAACTAAATTTCTTCCTAGGTCTACAAGTCAAATAAACAAATAAAGGAATTTATATATACCAAACCAAATATGCTAAGGAAATGATTAAGAAATTTGGTTTGGAAAATGCTAAGGTAGTTTCAACCCCAATGGCAACTAATACAAAAATAGATAATGATCATGAAGGAAAACAAATTGACCTTAAACTCTATAGAAGTATGATTGGTAGCCTTTTGTACCTAACCACTAGTAGACTCGATATATTATTTGTGGTAGGTATGTGTGCAAGGTACCAATCATGTGCCAAAGAGTCTCATTTAGTGGTCGTTAAGAGAATCTTAAGGTATATCAAGGGCACACTAAATGTAAGACTTTTGTACCCTAGGACAAAATCTTTTGATTTAATTGGGTACACCGATTCCGACTATGCAGGTTGCAAGTTGGATCGGAAGAGTACTAGCGGTGGATGTCAATTTCTTGGATCCTCCCTAGTGAGTTGGAGTAGTAGAAAGCAACCTTGTGTTGCTTTGTAAACCACCGAGGTCGAATATGTGGATATGGGTGGTTGTGTGGCTTAATTACTTTGAGTGAGACACACATTAGAAGATTATGAGCTACACTACTCCAATGTCAAAGTTTATTGTGATAATGTGAGTACCATAAATTTGACCAGAAATCCGGTATATCACTCTAGGACTAAGCACATTGAAGTGAAGCATCACTTCATTAGAGATCATGTGGCTAAGGGGGACATTGAACTTAATTACATAGAATCTAAGTCCAACTTAGCCGACATTTTTACTAAGGCTCTCCCCGAAGCAGAATATTCATCACTTAGGAGAGAACTTGGAATGTGCTTAGTAGAATAGAGGTCTAGGTTTGTATGAACCTATAGAAAATCTAAGATTTATACCTCTAAGCATCTCACAAAAGACTTAAGAAATCATGAATTTTGTATTGAGCTACTTAGACAACATGTGAGATGTTAGGAAGATGCACTTGGTTCATCATGCTTGTTATGATGCATTACTATGAACCAAAGTGTCATCTAGAGACATTAATCCTTCATTAGACCAATCATTGGGAAGGCTTATGCACAATTGATGTGCATATAGCTCCAAGAATATGATTGGAAATGTCAAATAAAACATAATTTAAACTATGTTTATCATACTTTGAAAAATAATTTTCAATTGCCAAAGCAAAAGTGATACAAAGTTTGCAAAATACTTAAAGCTTTTGCTAGGTTTCAAAATTGTATCATTTTCAAAAACTGAAAAACATATATTTTTTAAATTATTTTTACTTGATATAAAATGATTTCAGAAATGTGTACATAAAATTTCGTGATTTTTCGATGTTTCTTGAATTTTTGGCGCATTTCTGAAGTTGAGCTGAAAAACCTGAAAAAGGGATTTCGGGTGTGACAGTCGACCGAATCAGAATTCAGTCGACTAATACCCTGGTTTTTCTACAATTCAGTCTTATTTCTTGATCTTAAGTGTACTCTTTGTTGGATCAATGCGGTTCGCTAGAGGGGGGGGTGAATAGCGAAAGAAAAAACTTTTTCGAATTCGTTTCAAGACAAATATACGCAGCGGAAAGATAAGCAAAACAAAAATTAAAGGAGGCAATAGAAACAAGATATTTACTTGGTTCGTAGCCGAAGGCTACTACTCCAAGGCCCTAGTGGTCCTCGACCACGCACGGAGGGCAAATCACTAAACAAACTCCTCCTCGTTGGAGGTAGGAGTTAATCGATACAAAAAAAACTTGAGGTAGAGGGACACTCCCCCTCTCCTCGTTACGATAGAAAAATAGCTTCGAAGAATGTAAATGAGCAACGACACTAAAATTAAAACCGACGTACAAAAATAAAGGAAATGAAACCTAGACGTCGGAGAAGAAGAAGCACGTTGTTGTCGGTAGCTTTGCGAAGACTTTTTGGAAGCTTAGAATTGTTGTGAAAACCCTAGGTTTGGCCCTCCTTTTATAGCTTTTGAGCCCCTTTTCAAGTGGGTCTTCAACCAATCACAAATGGACACCAAACCGCTTTGAGGTGGAGTGATAAGCCTTGACTCTTCGAATCTGATCATTGACCATCAGTCGACTGATGGCCATCATCAGTCGATGGCGACATCGATCGATTGATGACCTTCGACGATCGATACACGATACGAGTCCTCCAAGCGGGCAATCGATGCTGCCGCAAGTCAAAGTTAGCTCAACAAAACATAATTCGACGGTCGATCATCCGATCTCGACCTAGACCACCTATGAGATGTCTTGGGTCGGATCTACGCTTAAGATCATCCCCGTAAAGAGGATACGACCTCACTTACGCTCACACACACGAGCTTACCTCGATGCTTACGTGTTGCTTTTGCTTCCGGCCTTCCACTCGATTCCATCGGCTCCCTCCGAAATCACTCGAGTGTCGCCCGACCACCGCGGCTTCCTCCGGGTGTCGCTAGCCTTCAGCTCCAGCTTTAGCAATCTTCTGCACACTTGATTCAGCTCGTGAGATAACGACATGAGCTTAACTTTGTATCGTTTGCTATAATCAAAACTCAGGTTCGACTTAGGTGCCTGCTGCACCAACAATCTCCCCCTTTTTGATTTATGGCAAACCCACATACAAAGTTAAGTAAATAGCAAGCATAAAGAATAATGTGCATTAGAAAAAATTAAGTTGGAGTAGTAAGGATTTTCTTCAAGTACTCCCCCTTGAGGAAACCTCCCCCTTGACCGAGGGTGAGTCTTGAAGAAAGACCTTAATCCTCCCCCTTGAGGGTTGCTTTAAGTAATTATCATTACTTAAAGTTAGCTTTAGTACAACATTTTAGTTAAGCCCTTTCTCCCTCTTAAGTAAAGCATTAACGACATAAATAAGTTAAGAATTCTCTTAACTTGGCCTTTTGTTAAAAGTTAAATAAGTTTTCAAAACCTAAAGTTAACTTTTGGTTTAAACATGAAGTAAGAGTTAAGTTAAAAAAAATTTTGACCCCTTAACTTTGGTCTTTTTCTCCCCCTTTTGCCGTATATCAAAAAGAGTAAGGAGTGTGTGGAAACCAAAATAAGTGCTAAATTTAAAGTCCAAGCATGTTCCACATTTTTTATTTAAAAAATAATATATTGAAAATAAGCTCATCTATGAAATGTTCGACTCATATTTGGCTTGATTGATATGAAGGATCAACCAGTCCTGGTCAGAGTCTGTTAGTATGTATGATTATACTCCGTGGTTCATAGCGATGCACTAGCTCTACATCTGGAACCAGGAGTAAGGTCCTAACATCTCACGCCCATCTACGTGGCTAAGTACACAAACACATTAGTCCTATGTGTTGTGAGATATCTTGGCTCCTTAAATCTATAGGATCATGATATCTAAGGTATGTCTATGCTAGTTCCATGAAAAAGTAAGAAATAGTAGTAAGAAAATATAATTTGCAAGTTCCTATTCTATTACGCACATGCCTAATTTTCGTCTCAAGAGACTAAATTAAACCGGGTAGTGGTTTAGTAAATATATGCTAGGTTAGACTTGAGTCAACATATTGAGTTGTATGGAGCCGTTGGCTACATGTTCTCGAATGAAATGGTGTTTTACCTCTATATGCTTTGTCCTTGAATGGCATATAGGGTTCTTAGTTAGATTTATCGAACTTATGTTGTCTACAAAATTTTAGTTTTGGTGAAGTCAACCTAAAGTCTCGGAGAGTGTGCTTCATCGAAAGAAGGTGAGTTACACACTCACCCATCGCATAGCGTATTAAACGGCGGTGGTAGATAAGGCAACACAATGTTGCTTCCCTCTGCACCAACTCACTAGACTTGAGGAGTAGTTGACAGCAACCACTCGTGCTCTTTCTATCGAGTTTACTACGGTATAATCCGAATCGGAGTAGCCGATTAGTTCGAACTCCGTAGATCTAGGGTACCAAATACCAGCGTTAAGTGTACCCTTAAGATATCTAAGGATACGCTTAACTAGGGTTAGGTGAGACTCCTTAGCATACGGGTTTGGAACACGGCACACATACTTACTGCGAATAGGATGTCGGGATCATAGCTCATGATTAAGTATAGGAGACTTCCTATCGCTCTATAGTACTTTAAGTCAATGGACTTACTTTCTAGGTCTTCTCCTATGTTAACATTAATCGCCATTGGGGTGTTTATTATCTTAGCGTCTTGCATTCCAAATCTTTTAATTAACTCCTTAGTGTATTTTTGTTGATATAGGTATATACCATCCTTAGTTTGTTTAATTTGTAGACCTAAAAGAAACTTAACTCACCTACCAAGTTCATTTGAACTCACTTTCCATGAGTGAAAACGAACTCGTTTAGTAAAGTGAGTTAGAGGTTCCAAAAATTATATCATCTAGATTTGAGCTATAAATATTTCTTTACCTAAGGTTTTTACGAGAGTTGGGTCAAGCCTTGGTTAAACCCTTTTGACTTAAGATGGATTGAAAAGTCTCTCGTACCAAGCTCGAGGAGCTTGTTTAAGTCCATAGAGCTTTCTTAAGTTTTAGAACATGGTCGGGTTTATCTAGATTTTGAATCCGGGGTTGGCTAACATAAACTTCTTCTTTAATGTATCCATTTAGGAATGCCGACTTAACATCCATTTGAAATAGCTTAAATCCTCGATGTGCGGCATAAGCTAGCAACATTGAATGGATTCGAGTCTAGCTCTTGGGCATAGGTTTGTCGTAATCTAAGCCTTGACTTGGACTAAACCCTTTGGCGACTAACCTAGCCTTGTTTCTAACTACTTCACCTTTATCATCAAGCTTATTTCTAAACACCCACCTTGTTCCAATTATCGTTTTGTCTTTAGGTGGTGGTACTAATTCCCACACTTCATTCCTAGTAAATTGAGCTAGCTCTTCTTGCATTGCAATAATCCAATCGGGATCAAGAAGAGCTTGTTCAATTGATTTGGGTTCTATCTTTGAAATTAAGGAAATTTGACTAAGGTTCCTATAGGATGCTCTAGTTCGAACTCCTAGATTAGGATCTCCTATCACTTGATCGATAGGGTGGTTAGTCTGAATCCTAGATTGGGTTGGGTTTGTGTCACCTAATGCTTGATCAATGGGGTGACTTTGTTGAACACTAGTTTGACTCGGATCACTTGTCACTTGGTCGACAAGAGAAGTTGGTTTATGTGGATTAGACTCGATCTCGTGGTGGAGGCGAATTTGGTATCGATGGGCTCAACACTTGGGGTCATTAAGGGTTTTGTAGGTTGGTGCTTCGCCGAGCTACATTAATAGTCTCCTCGACTCTAAGGGTGTCGTGGTTATATACTCTATAAGCTCGACTTGTAGTCGAGTATCCTAGAAAGATTCCGGTCGTGGTTTTGGATGCAAATTTCCCTAGGTAATCCTTAGTGTTTAAGATATGTACCTTACACCCAAATACCCTAAAGTACTTGATGTTAGGTATTTTATTGTGATAAATCTCGTACGAGGTCTTAAGGTGCCTCTTTACCATAAGGATCCTATTCTGGACATAGCAAGCCGTGCTAACGGCTTCTGCCCAAAACCTATCGGGTAAGTCGTATTCGTTCAACATGGTCCTAGCGGCTTCTTGTAGAGTTCGGTTTTTCCGCTCCACTAGGCCATTTTATTGAGGGGTCCTAGGGCAAGAGAATTCATGGTGGTATCCGTTTAGGTTACAGAAGTCGGTGAACCTTTGATTTTCGAATTCACCACCATGATCGCTTCTAAGTCTTTTAACCTTAAGGTCTTTTTGATTCTCGATTAATTTGAATAAATTGATTAATTGATCTAGGGTATCATTTTTATGTTTGATGAACCTAACCCAGGTAAACCTGGAGTAGTCGTCAATTATGACTAAGCAATATTGACTTCTATTGAGTGACTTGGCTCCATGTGAATCGAATAGATCCCTATGCAGGAGCTCAAGTACTCTTGAGGTTCGTTCTTGATTAGTTAGTTGATGTTGTGCCCTATATTGTTTACCTTGTTGACAGGCATTACATATTTTATTATCTAAGTTTTTGAGGTTAGGCAAACCTTTGACTAAATCACTCTGACTCATCTTGTGGATGAGTCTTGGGTGTGAGTGACCGAGTCGTCGGTGCCACAACCATGATTCCTCTTGTCGTGTCATAAGACATTTAGTTGAGGAGTTAGTTAAGTTGATCGTATAAATGTTGTTATTTCTAGTTCCTTTAAGAATTGTTTTAGCAGTTTCGTTGGTATTAATTATGCATTCATTTTCTAGAAATATGACCTTATAGTTATTATCACACAATTGGCTTACACTAAGTAAATTATATTGAAAATTTTCTACTAGTAAAACATTTTGAATAACAAAATTTGAATTGAGCTCAATATCACCTGATCCGATGATTTTGAGCTTGCCGTTATTCGAAGGCTCTGATCCTTGTCGTTTGAATCGAGCTTTGAAAACTTGAGTTGATCCCGGTCATGTGTCGGGAGCGACCAGCATCCAACATCCATGATCCTACACACAAGGTGGTTGGATTGGATGTTAGATATTTTTTAAATTTAAATTGGTTGTAAGTTGTTACACCTAGGTCATCTCACCTGAGTCTATGTGATCAAGCATGTTATACTTATGTTTTTTTTTTTGTGAGATGATTTCCAATTAAGTTGTTTAAGTGGATTTAGGTTCAAGTAATTTTATGTTAGATTTGGATTTAACCCTAGGCTTGTCAAGTTTACCTTTTCAAGATCATGGCTTCGAGTCGTGGCGAGCACGAGGGCCTTCTTTTATCGGATCATCGACCACTTCCTTAGACAAAACCATGTTCAAGAAAATGATGACTTGACTCACCTAAGATCATTTCCTAGTCTAATCTGGTTATTTTTGAAAAGAAGCTCCCGAGGCTCAATCTTTTCAAAGGATTTTAGTTGGTTATTTGAAAGAGGCTCCCGAGGCTCAATCTTTTGAAGAATTTTAGTTGATTATGTCGTGTTCTAAGAGAGTTCACAAGTTTTAAAGCACAAACTTTCTAAGTTAAAACATGCAATTTCTAAGTTAAAGCACAAACTTTCTAAGTTAAAACATGCAATTTCTAAGTTAAAGCACAAACATATTTTATCTTGGCTCCCTAGACCGTTGAATCGGTTCGGTCTATCCACATAGTGGATTTGGTCCTTAGGAACCCGATGCGAGTTAGATCCTAGAGTTGAAATCAAAGTGGTCTTAGGGACCCATGCTTGGACACATTTTTATGTCTACTTACGATCGACATATCGACCTATTAGTCGCGTTTGAGTTAAACCCTAGTCGACCTTGTTGTACACGGCCCTTTGAGATCAAGTAGGAGGTCAAGTCCTTTGGATCCCAGTGAACCTTTCCAACGTGTTCCTAAGATCTTGACTTGACTTTTCAAGAGAGAGTTCTCAACCGAGTTTTCAACCCGAGTTGAGTCCTTCTCTTGAACTCGACTAGTCGAAGAGGTTAGGAGACACAGTGTTTGAGGAGTTTAACTTCCTCAACTAGGGTCTCGACCTTGGACTCGGATTTAACTAATTTCCTAGACAAAAACCTAACCGTATTTTGTAAAGTATTAAATAAATTTCGACTTACTTTAAGGGTATCTTTTGAAGCCAGGATGCGTGTCAGTGGCTTGACTTGAAGGTAGCTTCATAGTCCGAGTCATCCTCGAGGTTCGACTCAAGTTCGTTCGGTCTCCATGTCCGACTCAATCGATTTACCATGAAGACGTGGTCTTCGTCTTCTTCGGATGGCGCTTCTTCCCATGTCGCGTTGAGGGCCTTCTTGTGCTTAGGTGCTTGGTGGTTGAGCTTGGGGCACTCGGACTTGATGTGTCCAAACTGTTACACTCATAACACCTAATGTTAGAACTTTTAGATTTACCTTGGTTGGGTCAGTCGTGGTTCGCTTTTGTCCCTTGGCTATCCTTGAGCTAGGTTCATTAGTTCGTGATCAACTCGGGTCAACTTCTTCTTGGACTCATCTTCCTCCTCGGTGGTGGTGGCTTGCTTGCGATTTTCTTCTTCTTTGAACACACGCAAACAAGGCTATACCCCTCTCGGGTTCGAGTTGGATTGTTCATGTAATTCGAAATCCGAAAAGAGTTCATCTAACCTAATTTTAGAAAGGTCCTTGGAGACCTTATAGGCATCAACCATGGATGCCCATAAGGTAGTCCTCGGAAAAGAGTTTAGGACATACCTAATAAGGTCGCGGTTTTCGACCTTTTGCCCGATTGCGTGTAGGTTGTTGACTATGTCTTGGACACGGGCGTGGAGTTGCGTCGCGGACTCGTGTTCCTGCATTTTTAGTGTGTACAATTTATTGAATAACAAATCACGTTTGCAAACCTTAGCTTGATCCGATCCTTCGTGTAACTCGATTAGTTTTGTCCAAAGATCCTTTGCGCTTATGAAGGGGCCGACGCGATTTAGCTCCTCCTTGGATAGGCCACATTGGAGGATTTGTGTCGCCTTGGCATCGGCTTCGACTTGTCGTTTTGTTGCAACGGTCCATTGATCATAATCCAAGGAGTCACCCACTTCATTAGTTGGAAGTGTGAAACCCGTTTGAATTATGATCCACATCTCAATTTGGGTTTTGAAAGCATTCCATCCGACCTTTCCGATCGAAATCATCTCCGTTGTAAAAGCGGAGGTCGGACGTGCTAAAACCCTCGAGATGGGCCATTAGAACAAAAAGACAAGGAGACTAAAATGAAAACCTAGCAACAACAAAAACACGAAAGTACCAAGACTTGCGTCTTGGATTAGTAGTCGAAATAAAAGAAATAAGCGAAAAATAGAAAGTTAAGCAAAGAAATAAGAAACTAAATAAAAAGTAAGTACTCACAACCTTGATGTCCCCAGAAGGCTACTAAACATCATTTTTGAGGATGAAAACGGCTTGTTACGGGGTAAACCCCAATAAAGTGTAGATCTCTGTGAGAGCTTCGATTTGGTAGGTAGACCGTGTCGTGGGTCAACTTGTACGAAAAGTTATTCCCGTTTGACCGTCGGCTACTCCAAAAGCGAATACTTGCAAAACAAAATCAAACGAAGAGTACCAAGACTTCGTCTTGGATTAGTAGTGCGGGAGAAAAATTTAAACGAACGAAAAACAAATCTGTGAAAAAGTTAGATTGGTGGTTTCACCAAATCTAAGCGCCCGACTCGATACCAATTGTTGGATCAATGCGGTTCGCTAGAGGGGGTGAATAGCGAAAGAAAAACTTTTTCAATTCTTTTCAAGACAAATATCTGTGGAAAGATAAGCAAAACATAAGGTAAAGGAGACAATAGAAACAAGATATTTACTTGGTTCGTGGCAACTACTACTCCAAGGCCCTAGTGGTCCTCGACCACGCCACGGAGGCAAATCACTAAACAAACTCCTCCTCGTTGGAGGTAGGAGTTAATCGATACAAAAAAAACTTGAGGTAGAGGGACACTCCCCCTCTCCTCGTTACGATAGAAAAATAGCTTCGAAGAATGTAAATGAGCAACGACACTAAAATTAAAACCGACGTACAAAAATAAAGGAAATGAAACCTAGACGTCGGAGAAGAAGAAGCACGTTGTTGTCGGTAGCTTTGCGGAGACTTTTTGGAAGCTTAGAATTGTTGTGAAAACCCTAGGTTTGGCCCTCCTTTTATAGCTTTTGAGCCCCTTTTCGAGTGGGTCTTCAACCAATCACAAATGGACACCAAACCGCTTTGAGGTGGAGTGATAAGCCTTGACTCTTCGAATCTGATCATTGACCATCAGTCGACTGATGGTCATCATCAGTCGACTGATGGCAGCATCAGTCGATTGATGACCTTCGGCAGTCGAGTCCTCCAAGATGGCAGTCGACTGATGCTTGCTGTAAGTCAAAGTTAGCTCAACAAAAACATAATTCCGACGGTCTTCGATCGTCCGATCTCGACCTAGACCACCTATGAGATGTCTTGGGTCGGATCTACGCTTAAGATCATCCCCGTAAAGAGGATACGACCTCACTTACGCTCACACACATGAGCTTACCTCGATGCTTACGTGTTGCTTTTGCTTCCGGCCTTCCACTCGATTCCATCGGCTCCCTCCGAAATCACTCGAGTGTCGCCCGACTACCGCGGCTTCCTTCGGGTGTCGCTAGCCTTCAGCTCCAGCTTTAGCAATCTTCTGCACACTTGATTCAGCTCGTGAGATAACGACATGAGCTTAACTTTGTATCGTTTGCTATAATCAAAACTCAGGTTCGACTTAGGTGTCTGCTGCACCAACACTCTTAAGTGTCCTAACCTTATGATATGTTAACTTAAGTAATTAAAAGGATATAGGAATGTTTGATGCAATATTTTAAGGGGAGCTTCATAATATAAATCTTTTCATCCCCTAAAATTATATTGTTGGTGCAAAATTAGGACATAACTTTATATCTTTTGTTTATGCTTTGCTCCATATATTATTCACACATCATGAACCATGTCTTGGATTAAGGGGGAGTCTCATATCAATCTTATACCTTAGTTCAAGACATAACCAATTTAATTACTTTCATAGACTTATTATTGTATGAATCCTTCTCTTTTTTATGTATGTCAAAGGGGGAGAAGGAAACTTTAAGTTAGAATTCATATTGGAAATATGATGCCTTCATTATTGCATATGTTAAAGACCTAACTTAAATGATTGTCAAACATAAAAAAGGGGGAGATTGTTGGTGCAACAATGCCTCAATCATTTATATGTTTTGATATTTGGATAATCATCTAAGTTAGGCAATATTTGTGATCTAATTGTGAATGTGTTTAAGTGACAGGAAAATCCAAGTATGAAGACTTGGTAACGGAAAAGTCCAAGTGTGATCTTGGCAAGAGAAGTCCAAGGAAAGGGCTTGGCGGCGTAAGACCAAGCATGTAGTCTTGGCGGCATAAAGTCCAAGCGGACCTTGGCAAAGGAAGTCCAAAAGCAAGTCTTGGCAGCGTAAGTCCAAGCATGTAGTCTTGGCGGCGTAAAGTCCAAGCGTACTTTGGCAAAGAGAAACCCAAGACATGACGAAACCGAAGGAAGCTCTTGGAAGCAAGCGCAAAGGATGAACAAGCCGCGGACTCGGAGGGATCCTGAAGGTGCAAGGCTTAAGGAAGAGCTAGAAGGTTGAGTCTAGGTCTAGGGAGTTAATTCAAGTATGAAATTATCATACTTGACGAGTATCAGTCGACTGATACATCGTATCACTCGACTGATCAGGTGTTCGACTAAGTTAGGCTGAAAACCTGATGATCAGTCGACTGCCAAGGGTTGGTAGTCGACTGATCCCGTCATCAGTCGACTGTAAAGACTAGCATTCGACTGATCAAGTCGACATCTGGCACAGAATAGGGTCTCACTCGACTGCTCATCGTGATCACTTGACTGATCACTTTATCAGTCGACTAATGAAGGGATCAGTCGACTGATGAACCTGCCGTTGGATGATGACGCATGTGAATCCCGTGAATCTGGCTAATCAGAAGCCAGTAGTCATGACGACAGTCGACTGATGTACAACATCAATCGATTGATTGTGGCCCAACGGAAAAAACAGTCCTCTCTCTATAAAAAGAGGGCTTGGGGTGCTTGAGGGGGCTAGTGCTTACATTCCAACCATACTCTCAAGCTCCCACGTTTTTCTTAAGCTTTCAAGTGATTTTCATTCCCCTCCTCTCTAATCTTCATCTTCATCTTTTGTAAGAAGAGGAGGGTCTTGTAAGGAAAGCTTCTTAGTGGAATTGCTTAGGTTGATCCACCTTAAGGATCATCGTGGAGTAGGAGTTTTATCTCCGAACCACATAAAAGCCTTCGTGTTAGCGTTTGTGTTTAGCTTCTTGATTTTGTTTAGTATTTTGCTTCCGCTAACATTTCTTGTAGAATTCGAAAAGAGGCTATTCACCCCCCTCTAGCCTTCCAAGGATCCTCAACATATTGGAAATGCTTCAGTTAATCCGCCTAAAATCTTTACTTTAGTTATCACTTCCTCATATATATATCCTTAATTAGCCTAATATATGTTACACTAACACTTCTTGTTTTAGAATTCTCCATATAATTTCACTTGAGACTCTATCATAATGTTTTGTAAGTCAATGAATATCATGTGTAAATCCTACTTTTGCCCTCGATACTTTTCAATTAATTGTTTGAGAAGATAACTTCTATTGTCGAACTTCCAGGTATGAATCCAAATTGATTTTCGAAAATCGTGGTCTCCTTCCTTAATCATTTTTTTATTATTTTTCTCAAAGTTTCATGGTATGACTCATTAATTTAATGCCCCTATAGTTTGCACAAGTTTGTATGTCCTTATTCTTATATAAGGGAATTAGAGTACTTACTCTCTATTGATCAGATTTTTTTTATTTTCAATATCATATTAAATAATTTTGTAAGTCATTCAATACTTTGTTTATCTAGACATTTTCATATCTCTATCGAAATATCATCTAATCTAACGGTTTTTCCATTTTACATCCCGTTTAAAACTTATTCTACTTATGAAATTTAAATTCTACAATAAAAATTTAAATTTTTATACTCATTTGACCTATTTAAATTATTTAAATTAAGTTGGTCATATAAACCTTCATTAGAAAGTCGATGAAAATATTATTGGAGGATCGGTGGCCGGTTAGAGGGGGTGAATAGCCCTCGATGTGTACGATGGAATTCGATCGCTTCTTGATTGTCTACGATTAAGGTTAGTGCAGCAAAAACAAAGCTAAACAAACAATTAAGACAAATACAAAGAGAAAAGAAGAGAGCAAACGCAAACTCGTAGATATAACTTGGTTCACGGCCCTTGTCGCTAATCCACGGACGATTCGTTCGGCGAATCACTCCCTCAACAATCACTAATCTCTCCTTCAAGGTGGAGGTAAACCTTTCTTACAAAATCACTCCCTCTTATAATCAGATTGAAATAAAAGAAAGTAAGAGGAGTAGAAAATGTATTGGGCACTTGGGAGAAGTTTAGGAGTTAAGCATTAGCCTCCCAAGAACACCCAAGGCCTCTTCTTATAGGGAAGAGGTCATTCTTCCCGTTGGGCAGCGAGCAGTCGACTGATGCAGCCATCAATCAACTGATGTTGTAGCCGTTGCCTCATAATGGCTCCATCCACATTGGCGTCTAGCCAACGGCTCCCTCATCAGTCGACTGATCATCTATATCAGTCGACTGATATAGCCATCAGTCGAGTGATCCAGGCGATCAGTCGACTCTCAAACCCTCTGTTCCTGCGACCACCTTGATCGATCATTGTCTCTCTTGGCGGTGATCGATGGTCAGCCGATCATTGCTAAACCCTAGCGATGATCACGGGCCGTAAGGTCATCAGTTGAACACCAATCGAGCACCAGTCGAGTGCCATCGACCCAGAGCAATCGATTGATATCTATATCAGTCGACTGGTGTCGGATAAAATCTCAAACAAAATACTTATTTGAGCCTCCGATAGTCGGGTAAACCTTAAACCACTTGTTTGAACATCCGACACTTCCATTCATCGGGTAGAAACCTCAAACCCATGTTTGAGCATCCGACTTAACCAACCGTCGGGTAAAATCTCAAACATAAGTTTGAGCGTCCGACTTGTCGGGTAAAACCTCAAACATTAAGTTTGAGCGTCGGACACTTGACTTAGCTATTCGGACAAGTTCACCTATGAGCTATCCCATTTTGGGTTACAATCACTCACTCTCATCTCCCTTGGAGTCCCTCGCCTCGAAGCTCTCTTCGTCTGGCCACGTCCCTCGGATGTACCAAGCGTACGGCTTCGCAATGTCATCCTTTGCGTCTCGCCCTGAAGTCTGCTTCCTTTGGCTTCACTCCAATTCTCCTCGTCCGACGATCCCTCGGATGCACCAAGCGCACGACTTCCGCAATGTCATCCTTCACCGACTCAAAGACCCGAGCCATGAGATGGTGAACTCACCAATGCTTCATCAAGCTAAACCGTGTATGATTTACATAAGTCCTGCACAACTCAAACACACACATCAAATCAAAATAACAACCTAACTTAAATCCTTTGCCACACATATCAAAACCAAATCATACATGGGTTGATTGCCCTAACAATCTCTCCCTTTTTGATATGTGACAATTCGTTTAAGTTAGGTAAAACATTAACAAAATACATAAGGCAAGAAAGAATGTAAATCAAATATGAGTATCAAACACTCCCCCTTAATACATGCAACTCCCCCTTAATACATGCTAATTCCCCTCCTAGCATGATTAACTTAAACTTAACCATTTCTCCCCCTTTGACACCATCAAAAATATTAAACATATGTTATACAAGCATGACATCAAGTCTAATGGAAGAAAAATACTAAAACATGCCTAAAAACTCAGAAATCAAGCTGTTATGCTCGTGCACAGTTCCATCAGTCGACTGGTTCAGACTCCCAGTCGACTGACATCTGTAATTCAACCTTTCTGATTTTCAAACCGAATTTCAGAAATGCATAAAAAATTCTAAAAACATGAAATTCGGGGAACATATTTCTAATAAGTCCCTTTATCAATGAAAAATGATTTTTCTTAAAAATTCATTCACATTTTAAAAATAAGGCAAATTTTCAAAAGTTTCAAAAAGTCTCAATTTTGTATCAACTTTAAAACCTAGTTTTGCCTTAGAATGTTTCAAATCATGAACTCACAGTTTATAAAACATGAAATGGTTTTAAAACATTTAAAATATCCAACTATGATCTATGGGCAATATGTCCATTGATTAAACATTTTCTTTCCCCATAGTTGGTCTATTATTGCTATGACATGATACATGTAAATGACCATCTAAATGTCATAAGCATTAGTGGACCATTTGTATCATCAACCTAACATCTCACCCATGCTATGTTTTCAATCAAGTTAGCCTATAGTGAATGTGAGATGTGCCTAAGGTATTATACTTAACCATCAATTTTCATGCAATTTCTATCAAGGTTAAGTATCAACCACAACAACCAACATGATCATAACACATGTTATCATAATATTACATATTATGATCATAAGTCAAGTATTATCACTAAATGCACATTATGATCATACAACACATATTATCCATCATGATTTAAACATTATCACCCAATATCATAAGTCAAACATTTTTCAATCATGATCATAAATCAAACACTTTACCCAACACTAACATTAGTCAACCAAATAGCATGATATAAAATAATTCCACTTATGGTTGATTATCCTAGGTTTTTCTAACCTCTAAGGATAGACTTGGGAACCCAATATAAATTCTTTCCAATAGGGTTCACCAAATACTCCTTTGAGATCCATTTCCTAACTACCATTGTAGTCTTTGATTGTCCCCTAGCTATTAAACAATGATAGGCCTTCTCATTCTTAGATCCCTTGTATCATAGGCCCTTCTTGTTAAAGATAGCTCTTTAGCTCCCAATGATCATATTTAGGGTGTTGGAGCCAATTGTGAATTTCTCTAGGGCCTTAGTTAAAAAATCTACCTTTTCCCTTAAGGCCTTATTCTCTTCTAAGCATACATCACTAGTCATAGAAGAAGAAGCATTAACATTTAAACATGCATTTTCTAGCTTTTCTTCTAATTTCCTAATTTCATCAAGCATGCTTTTATTTTTCTTTTTAGCCCTAAACAAATCCCTAGTTAGACTAGTAATCATAGAAACAACATCATGAGAGGGAAGTTTATTTACCTTACTTACTCAATCCTCTTCCGATGATGATGATGGTGATGAAGTTCCCCCTTCACTCAAGCTCTCCTCCTCACTTGTACTTCTTTTTTCTTGCTCGGAGGAGGTGGAGTCCAAGTCATCTATCCCCATTAGTGCAAGGCTTGCGAATGTTTCTTCTTCTTCCGATGAGGATGGATCATCCCATTTGGCTTTAAGGTTGCGGGGCTTTGACTTCCCTTCCTTCTCCTTTGATTTATTTTCTTCTTTCTTCTTTCCTTTCTTCTTGTCCTTCTTCTTGTCTTCCTTGCTTTTGTTCAATAAGGGACACTCATCCCTCATATGTCCCTCTCCTTGATAATTATAGTAAATAATCTTCCTCCTTGGCCTTCTCCTATCATGAGACTTGTTAAATTTAAAATTTTTCAATGCACGTCTCACTTTCCTTACCATATAAGTTTCTTCATTGCTATTCATGGAGGAGGAGGATTCTTCATCTGATGAAGAAGGTGGAGTCTCCTTCTTCTTCTTCCCTTTGTCGGTCATTAGTGCTACTCCTCTTGGCTTTGTGCTTGATTCCTCTACTATGCCTTCAAGCCTAGTTTCATGCAATTCCATGGTAGAAAAGAATTCTTCTAGAGTACTTACCTCTAGATTCTTAGAGATGCAGAAAGAATTTACCATGGAACTCTATTTTGATGATCGGGGGAATGCATCTATGGCTTTCATGATCATATCTCTATTGGAGAGCTTCTCCCCTATACTTGATAATCCATTAATAATTTCTTTGAAACAAGAATGCAAGGATAATATCTTCTCCCCTTTGTCAAGTTTGATGTTGTTTAATTGAGAGCGGAGGAGATCCCGTCTTACAAGCTTCGCTTCGGATGTGCCTTCATGGAGCTTTATTAATTTTCCCCACATTTCCTTGGCGCTTGCACATTCACCAATTCAGTTGATCTCTTGTTGAGGGAGCACATTGTATAGATGGTGTTTGACCTTTGAATTCACCAAGTGCTCCTCTCTTTGCTTCTTGGTCCATCTCAATTTTTCTACCATTCTCCCTTCTTCGTCCCTAGGTATCTTGAAACCACTATCCATTATTAGCATTATATCAAAGTTCATTTCTAAGAATACTTCCATTCTCTTTTTCCACCAAGAGAAATCGCCTTCGAACTTGGGTGGATGAATGTTGGAGTCGGTCATTTCTTGTCGTGCTTATTTTGGCGATGAGTCCATCGACAAGCTCCTCGGCTCTGATACCACTTGTTGGAGGATCGATGGTCGGCTAGAGGGGGTGAATAGCCCTCGATGTGTACGATGGAATTCGATCACTTCCTTGATTGTCTACGATTAAGGTTAGCGCAGCGGAAACAAAGCTAAATAAACAATTAAGATAAATACAAAGAGAAAAGAAGAGAGCAAATGCAAACTCGGAGATGTAACATAGTTCACGACCCTTGCCTCTAATCCACGGATGATTCATTCGGCGAATCACTCCCTCAACAATCACTAATCTCTCCTTCAAGGTGGAGGTAACTCTTTCTTACAAAATCACTCCCTCTTATAATAAGATTGAAATAAAAGTAAGTAAGTAAGAGGAGAATAAAACATGTTGGGCACTTGGGAGAAGTTTAGGAGTTAAGCATTAGCCTCCCAAGAGCACCCAAGGCCTCTTCTTATAGGGAAGAGGTCATTCTTCTCGTTGGGCAGTGAGCAGTCGACTGATGCAGTCATCAATTGACTGCTGTTGTAGTCGTTGCCTCATAATGGCTTCATCCACATTGACATCCAGCCAACAGCTCCCTCATCAATCGATTGATCATCTATATCAGTCAACTGATAGAGCCATCAGTCGAGTAATCCAGGCGATCAGTCGACTCTCAAACCCTCTATGCCCGCGACCACCTTGATTAGTCGACTGTCGTCCCTGCAGTCAACTGCTAAACCCTAGCAGTCGACTATTGGGCTAGAAGGCCATCAGTCGAACACCGGTCGAGCACCAGTCGAGTGTCATCGACCCAGAGCAGTCGACTGATATCTATATCAGTCGACTGGTGTCGGGTAAAACCTCAAACAAAACACTTGTTTGAGCCTACAATGGTCGGGTAAATCTCAAACCACTTGTTTGAGCATCCGACACTTCTATTCGTCGGGTAGAAATCTCAAATCCATGTTTGAGCATCCGACTTAACCAAACGTCGGATAAAATCTCAAACATAAGTTTGAGCATCCGACTTGTCGGGTAAAACCTCAAACCTTAAGTTTGAGCGTCCGACACTTGACTTAGCCATTCGGCCAAGTTCACCTATGAGCTATCCCGTCCTGGGTTACAATCGCTCACTCTCATCTCCCTTGGAGTCCCTCACATCGAAGCTCTCTTCATCCGGCCATGTCCCTCAGATGCACCAAGCGCACGGCTTTACAATGTCATCTTTCGTATCTCGCTCTGAAGTCTGCTTCCTTTGGCTTCACTCCAATGCTCCTCATCCGGCGGTCTCTTGGATGCACCAAGCGTACGACTTTGGCAATGTCATCCTTCACCGACTCAAAAACCTGAGTCATGAGATGGTGAACTCGCCAATGCTTCATCAAGCTAAACCGTGTGCGCAGCCGTGTTAAGGCTTAAAAGGGCAAGGGATCAATTCCTGGAGGTAACGACCAGGCTACCGATTATTCCGTATTTCTGCGCTAGCCACCTGACACCTGATTTACCCCCCTCCACACGTAGGGGTAGCGGTGGTGGGCCGCTAATATGGCGGTTCCACATTTTTGTCAGACACATCAAAACCAAACCATACATGGGTTGATTGCCCTAACAAATATCTCTTCCACCGTTCTTTTATTTCTCCATCATTTACTAATATCATATTATATTCATCTTTAATATATCTTATTTGAATAAGATTTTTTGTCTCTTACACTTTAATTATTCTATAAATGTCATTTTCTCTTTCTTTTGTATCTAATTTTTGATATAACAGCTCAAAATTTTCATTCTGAATTAGAATCATTCACCGTTTTCTTAGTCTATTTCTTGACTATTATATATTTTTTTCAAATTTTATTTGTTCTTACAGATATATAATTTTTTATAAACGGTTCATTTTTCATTCACTTTTTCTTATTTTTTTGTAATTCTGCCGCTGAGATTCCTACGAGTAAATGAATTTCTTATTGTATTCAATTCAACCACGGTGGCTAATTAAATTTAATTTCAGCATCCATATCTAACCCATTCCTCGTCAAAAAAATTTTTAAAAAAAATCAAATTTTTATTTATTTTTAAATTTAAATTGTATAAAATTTTCTTTAAAAGTTTATTAGATCAATATTTAAGTAATGGTTCAGATTAATTCACACTTTAATCAGATAATCCTAATTTAATTGAATCGTACTTCACTTTCTCCTCCGCCAAGGTCGAGATTAATTAACTTTGTTTTCTTGGGACTGTCCATTGATTAGAACAACACAAATGCTATTAAGAATGGATAAGAATCGAATCTCATAGTAGGATTTAAAATCCTAACATGATTTAATATTGTTGTTATTGTTGCGATGATATATTTTTAGTTTCCTTTTGCTTTGACACCACAAATAAAGGCGTGCTGATAGCTACAGCGGGTGGTTCTATATGGGGCAACCGTGCAACTTGTGGGAGGAGGTACACGGTGAGGTGCACTGGCGGAACCAATGCCGTTACAAACCCTTGCAAGAGTGGCAATGTAATTGTCACCATCGTCGATTATTACCCGGGATGTGCAAGTCGAGGCGTCGCCATGGACCTCTCTCGGGAAGCTTTTGCTAGGATTGCTAATCGCAATGCTAGAAGGATCCAAATTCAGTAATCTCTTTTTTTTTATCATCTTAATTAGCTAGTCGTATAATTTTCTATGTATATATATTTTATTTTAAATTATTTTCGTTTTTTTTTTTGCAGGGTGTGAGAAAAGACGATCGAGAAGACTATAGCTAATAAATAAGGAATTGGGTTTCCAAGGCAAAAAAATAAGGAAACACGTACGAGTGAGGACTTCGAACTGTTAATAAATATATATGTATTATATTTACAAGAATATGGGACCTTTGTTCGTGAAGGTTGATCGATAAAATTATGTGGATCGATTAGAACTAATTAAACAGATAAAGTTTCGTCCATCATCAAATATAATAAATAAAATATCGACGAGATTTAAATTAAAGACTTTTTTTTAGCAAATGAAAGAGTTTAAAATAATTATATAATTGACCGTAATCCTATTCCTATTTTTGCCATTCATCATTTTAATTCTTTTGATCGCCGAGTGTTGCATTTTCATATCGGCCATAAATAATACCCATTGTTGTTCGCTACATTTGCGTCGAAGCTTGTGGTGTGGCAACATCGGAGTGTTATTGAGTATATGCTTGCATCTCATAACTAATAGAGTAACCCATGATTCATACCGAGTAGTTAAACAACTTGATTAAGTTTTGCTTGGTTGATCGCCATATCATTTTCACTTGCATATTCGCAAATTTTTCAGTATTTTTTATTTTTTATAATTAGCATTAGACATTTAACTTTTCGAGCCGACTAATCTTTAAGGTGATGGATTCGTTTCCATATAATTTTTTATCGGTCGCTTAAATAAATCGGAAAGTGTTAATTTCGGAGACAATTGTTAAATAATTTTATAGCATGCATAGTGGCAATGACAAGAAATATCAAGTTTCCACGGAGATGACGCGTTGATTGGGATAGAGCCGTACTTACGAAATGAGCACAGGTCGATTCTGGAGGAGGATCTAAAACTTCTCCCTGGACTCAGCTGATCCTCCTCTGCCAAGGCAAAAATCCTCCGTAATTTATTTCTCTCACAGGGATTGTAAAATAAATCGATAGGAGCTGATAGATTTATGATTTTAATCTTTTACAAAATGATAAAGAAATATCAAACCAAACATCCCATGATAATCATGCTAAGCCAATGGCATGAGTATAACGAGGTCGACAAATGGATAAAAATAAGCTGAAGACATCATCAATAAAAATAAACGAGGTTGATGCCTTAATTAAATTGAAGGTCAACGTCTAGAAACGAAATTAGAGTAGACTCCTATATGATTTGATTGCTGCTCGTGCATGTCCGATGTACTTGATATAGGACGAGGAAAGGTTCAAAAGAAAAAAAAAGAAACTTACACTTTAAATTGGGATGCAAAAATAATTTATAAATAAGAACGAATAAAAATTATCCTTCTCTTTCTTTATTCATTATTTTCCAAATAAAATTTAAAATTTTCTCTTTTTATTTATTCTTCCCTTCCCTTCTCACCTCTTCTCAAACAGACCTTTAATCTAACTCACTTTTTGGTTAAAAAAATGATGTGTTCATCCCAATCACTCTTCGTGGCCGACGTAATTAAGCCACATCCAACCTATGAAGGGTGGAAATGTTAAGCGTTATTATCATCCACTACCGTTCAAGATGTCAAAGAAGTACTATTGATCTTAATATCTTAAGTTGCCTTTTAATAGGATTGCTAATCCTAATGTCGAAGGGGTAAATATCAATTACACGGAGTACAATACCTTGTAGTTTTAGAATTTTTTGTAGGATCGAAGTTATTCGAGAGAGGAAGGATGAATCTCGAAATATAAAAATTTCTTTTAAAACTTAAATTTATCTTTTAAGAATTAAAAGTTATTGCAGCGGAAATTATATGAAACAAATAGATAAGTCTTTTACTTGGTTCACAACTCGAGTCGGATTGCTACTCCAAGGCTCGTAGCTCTCTAAGAGCTACCTCGATAGACAATCCACTAAAAGACCCTCCGACTCGAGAATACTCGATTTCAGAGGGATTCTCTTTTTACAAAAGATAATGAGAAAGGTAACAAGCCACCTTCTCTTAAATTAAAGTATAAAAAGCGAAAGTATAACAAACATTACAACAAAAATATGAAAAGACAACACCACAAACATAATGATTTTTAGAGAAACCGTTGTGATTTTGATAAATGACAACGATTTTTGACAAAATCGTTGTCTTTGAGCATCCATATAACACAAAAGACAACGGTTTAACACTATCCGTTGTCGTTGAGTGTACTTTTTTTTAATCAACAATACAGTTTACAATGATTTTTCAAAACTCTTGTAAATTATTATTTTTTTTTATCTTAACAATAGTTGGGATAACAGTGCAACGAATTGGTGTCAACGAGAAGGTTTTCATAACGTTTGGTACAACGATAAAATACCGTTATCGTTGTAATACTAATACAACGGTTATAAACCGTTATCAATAAAATACTATTTTAAACCAAATAAAAATTATTTTATTTATTATTAATACTATTTTTTTTAAATGATTGGAAATAATTTTTTTTTAAATTATAAATATATAAGATTACAAAAATAAAAAAAAAATTATTTAACCAATAATAAATTAAATAAATTTTAATGTATTACAAAATTTAAATCTTGGTATTTAAATTATATATAATAAATAATATCCTATATATATATATATTTAGGTTAAAAGGTTAATTTCATAAACCTCCATTAAAAAAAAAAAAAACTTTGCTGTTTTTCATTTAACAACGCTTTTAGTATAAAGTGTTATCTTTTTTCCTGAGAAATATCATAAACAATACTTTTTACAAAATCGTTGTGTATTGACATTATTTTTTAATCAAAGACAATGATTTTTAAATGACGTTGTCTTTGACTTTTTTTATTAGTAAAAGACAATGCTTTATAAGAAGCGTTGTCTATGAGCATATTTTTTTTAGTATATATGATTTGAGTGTTCAACAATTGAGAGGTCCAATAAAAAAATATCATTTGAAATTTATTTTGATTATATATTTTTATAAAATTTTAACTATTTAAATTTTAACTTTTAAAAATTTTATGACAAATTTAAGATTATATGGTTAATTGAGGAGTCAATTAGTTACTTAACATAAGATTATGAATATATATATATATATGAACCCTATGTTTTATTTCCCACGTTCTCCCTCCCTCGTGCCCTATCCCCTCTTCCGCCGCCGCTCTCAACTTCTTCTCTCAACCGCGCTCACACCCGCACTGACCAGTGGTAGCTCTGCCGCCGCTTCAGCTAGTGCGCCGCAGCTACACACCCCACCCAGGAGAGCGATCCGAAGCCTTTCCTTGATCTGTACTGGTCTCTAGGGTGGAGTCCCCTCGTTTGCCATGTCGACTTCCTTATGCTGTAAGCGCTGCCGCCTCCGTTTTTTGCTCGATTACTTAGATGTAGTGCCTTTTAGTTGATTTCTTTGAAAAAAAATCAATTTTTTTGGTAGAAATTTTTGTATGTATTGAACTGGATCTGTCAAGTTTCGATCTTTATCATCTTCCCTTCATTTCTGAACATAAGATTTCTTATTCTCCATTTTTGGCCAAAAGCCTACTATTATTTTCCTTCATAGCTTCTGTTATGGCTAATTCAACAGTCGCTCAATATTTACTAGACACAAAATTGTCATGTTTATTGGTGGAGTTTCCTAAAAGGAACTAGAATACAGAATCTGGCGCGATTATGCTCAGGATTATAAAATAGAAGAAGATGCTTGTTTCTCTCCAAATCTTACTCGGAGATTCAATTTCTTTTTGTAAAAAGAATTTTAGCGCGGCCCCACTATTTGATCAGTGCTTCTTAGCATTGGATTCATCGAGTTGAGGAGAATTGTTTACATTGTCACTTGGTTCACTTTTAAGAATTTAATTATAACAATTAGTCTTTTTTTCTATTTATATTAGTGCCCTCTGTAAGGGAAATGTTGACTGCTAGAGGGGGTGAATAGCGTCGTGCTAGTTGCGTGATGGAATTCGATCGTGTTCGTCTACAAACTTCGTTAGCGCGCAGCGGAAATAGAAATAAAGCAATAACGAAACAATACAAATACAATTACACAAGTATTTAACGTGGTTCGGAACCGAACGGTTCATACTCCACGGATCGAGCTCTAAAGAGCTCTAGCGATGCCAATACAATCACTAATCATAAATAACTCCTCGAAACAATCCGGAGGCGGAAAAACCTCTTACAACAGATTACAAAAGTAATAAAAGATAAAACAAGCAAATACAACAATCTATGCAAAGAAAAACTTTACAAATGCTCTTTTGATTGCTTGCTTTGTGGTTGCTTAAATTGCACTTGAAGACCCTGATTTGCAGCAACAAATCACCCCAAAAGCCTTCAAAAACGTTATGGATTTCCTCCTCCACGAGCTCCATTTAAAGCTTTTGCTTGTTCTGGAAATCGTCGATCAGTCGACTGCTCAGGACCATTAGTTGACTAATGCCACTGTTGTCGTGAGACAACGGCTAGATCCACGCTGGAAAGATCCAACGGATCCATCATCAGTCGACTGATCATACCCATCAGTCGATTGATGGAGCCTTCACTCATTGCTAGCCCGCGATCGAGTCGACTCCGATTACGTGCGAAATCACGAGCACTGGTCATTTGCTTTCGACGATCGATCGATTGCCCACCTCTGGCGGTCATTGCTAGGCTCATCCGATCGAACCTTAGTTGACTCACGTCAGTCGACTGTTACATGACACCAGTCGACTGACACACCTCAAACATGAGGTTTTAACCCAAGTATGGTTCCCCCATACTTGCTAGACCACCCTTAGCCTAGACTTAAGCCTTCTAGCCACCTCCGTCAGCCTCACGTCTCTCGGATCCCTCCAAGTCATCCATGACTTGTTCATCCATTGTGCTAGCCTTCAGGTGCTTCCATCGGCTATATCATGCTAACGATGTCTACACCGCCAAGTCACATTGAACTTACGCTGCTAAGACTCCGCTTGGACTTTACGCCGCCAACCATTGGACTTATGCTGCCAAGACTCCCGCTTGGACTGTACGCCGCCTATATTAAACCCCTTGGACTTCTCAAATGCCAAGACTCAAGCTTGGACTTTCCCTTGCCAACCCATGTTGGACTTTCTATGCCAAGACCCATGCTTGGACTTTCCTTGCTAACCCATATGTTGGACTTTCCATTGCCAAGACCCATGTTTGGACTTTCCCAAATGCCAAGTGTCCCACTTGGACTTTCCATGCCAAGTACCCAAGACTTAGACTTTTCCATGACAATCACATTGTCATATATTTTTGTCGAACATCAAAACATCTCTCGAGTCAAGTTTGAGTCCTGGTCAATCGTGACATGAGCCGATTGCACAAACAATCTCCTTTTTTTTTTATGTTTGACAAAAACCAAACAAACCATTGAGTTAGACCATCTAACTCAAACCAATCAACCCCATTAATTTTCCCAATTGATGTCATTCTCCCAATAAGTTCTTCCTCTTTTTGACTAACATAAAAAATGTTCTCCCCAAGGAGGCAATGTCTCATGTCCTAATGAGATCTTACAATCTCCCCCTTGGTCCAAAAATACCTAAGATGCCTACCATCTTTCTAGTGATAAGTCTCGTATCACTCAAGAGAGAAAATTCTATACACTCTCTCAATTTCCAAATTTGGTATCTCAAAATCCCATTTTCCTCCTCACGAGAAAAAATACCATCTATCATCCCATGATGGATACCTCCCCCTAAAGGCTTGCTCCCCCTTGACCATTGCACCAACAATGTCCTTGGGAAGTCCCTAAGCCAATAGGAACTCTAAACCATAAAAAATAAGGCTTAAAGTTTAACCTTGAATTTTTCAACCCTTAAATTTTATACATAATCCTAACACCTCTCCTAATCCATATCCAATGGATTTTCACCCTTAATAATGCTTCCCAAAACATATCCTAGGGTTAGGAGTGGTTAGGGAACTTTACCATGGCTGAAAATGGGCTAAACAACCTTGTTTCTCCCAAAATCAGTTTGGCAGTCGACTTTATCAGAGATCGATCACATTTCCATCGATCGATTGCCACTATAGAGCGGATCGATAATCAAATTTCAATTTGATTATCAGTCAATTTCAGAATAGCATAAATAAATATACATAATTTGAAAAATCATGAAATTTCATACGTATAATACTTATGACCAATACAATGGGTGAAAAATGATAGAAAAATATTTTACCCATAAAATAGTGAAATTGACACAAAGTTCAAAATCATTGAAATTTTCAATGTTTTGGCCCTACTTTGTATCAACTTCATCAATGGTGATTGCTATCAAAAGATAGACTTCACCAAGGTTTTCTAAAAGGATTTTAAAATATTTTTGAAAACCTTATTTTGGATTATATTCCTTGGGCTCAATGTACATGACTTGTACAAAGCTTTCCCAATGATCCACCAATGAAATAAGATGAGTTTTAATTCATCTAGATACAAAAACTATGCACCTTGAACTTAACTCATATCTTAGCATCTCACATGTATCTAGGGTGTATAAATACACATACATGTCAATATGATATTAGATGTGAGTTTTGTTCATCCTAATCTAGGATTTCATGCATTTTCTAAGGCAACTCTACTTGATTCCTTTATAAATGAGACTCCAAGTCATGTCATTATCCTTAAATAAATTTTAATCAAATTAAATACATGAATAATCATGACATAAATGATAGCATAATTAAACATGACCAATGATCATGATGTCATGACATATGATATAATCTAAAAACACATGACATTATTAACCTTAATCCTACACATAATCATGACATATAAATGATAAATATTAAACATGATGTCATGACATGTTATATGAAAATCAAGACATAACAAATAAAATGTATAGGTATACGAATACCTAAATTTTAAAATTAGTTGCCATTTGATATAATTAAGTATATTTTGCCATATTGCCACTAATCTTCCAAGTGTGCCAAAAATCCAAAATAACATACAAACACCTCTAAACCTAATTTGTGCCAATTTAACTTATTTTTCACAATCCCAAAAATTTATTAGCACATCTTAAAATCTTTTAGGATCATAAGATCAAATCTATTTCCAAGGTAGCCATAATCTTGAAAATTATCTAAAGTGTCACCTTTACCATGGTTAGGTTAACTACCTTTCCAATCAAGGTTGGCACACCCAAAACCCATTTAGCATGAATCAATCACACTTTTAGGAACCCAAAACCTATTTGATCTCCTAGAGTTAACTAGGTATTCCTTAGGGATGACCTCCCTAGATATCTTCCTAATGACCCTTCTAGGCTTGTTAGCCTTGGTCATTTAGGTCTTACCTATGTTGACTCTAGGGGTAACTTCCCTTGCAACCTTCTTAGTAGTTTCCCTAGGTTTCCTTGAAACCCTAGTCACTAGGCACACACCATGGTCAATTCTAGGGATGACTTCCCTATTGACCTTGGTCTTCGTAGACCTAGTTTGTGTTCCATAATCAAATGGAACACTATGATAAGCCACCTTAGGCTTAAGTTTGTGACTCAAACATTTCTTGCCCATGGTTGATTTTTGTCTCTTAGGCCCTAGGTGATGACTCTTGGTCCTAGACTCTTGACTTTGACCATTTGACCCTTTTATTTGATTTTGCATAATCTTAAGGGTCTTCTCAAGTTTCTCAAGCCTTGACCTCAAAGCTTGATTTTCCAATTCTTATTGCCCAATTTTCGATTTTTCATTTGGTCTTTGGGCATTGTTTTTCCTAGGCATATGCCTAGTCCATTTGGGGTTTAAGCCTAGGTGGTCTTCTATTTTCTTGATAGATTCTCTAGACAAGGTCTTTCTAGGGACATTAGTCCCAAATTTCTCCTTATTTGAAAAGTTGACCTTCTTAGCTCCTAAACAAAAATATTTATTGTTTCTAGCATGCTTTTCATCATAAATTGCAAGAGAATTAAAATTCCTAGCATGCTTTTTGATATTTAATTTAGAAGGAGCATTACTAAAATGTACCTTAGGGTTAGCCTTAGTGGCTTCCCCCCTACTTGTGATGCTCCCCCTACATGAGTTGCTCCTTCTTGAGTCTTTTTGCTCCCCCTAGGACATTGATTCCTATAATGCCCTCTTTGACTACATTTGAAGCATATAATGTGCTCCTTGCTTTTGATAGTTGGGGAACCGACATCTTTTGACTTTTCTTGACTTTTAGGCGTCGGTGGAGCTTTCTTAACTCTTTTCGGGCACTTACTCTTGTAATGCTCACTTTCCCTACACTAAAAGCAAATTATATGATTTTTATTTAAAATTACATTGCTTGAGTTACCTAGGTCCGTGGTGGGAGCCGAATTGCTTCTTCACTTCTTCCTGAGGTCGGCGACTTCGCTTCGCTCGCTGGGAATTCTCTCCTCCCCTCAAACCTAGAGGTGGAGGCTTCTTCCTCCTTTTCTACTTCTTCTCCCGCCGATCCGGAAGTTGACTCCCTATCAACTTCCGAATCCTCACTCGCTTGTGAGGATGAGGATTCATCTTCGGCCTCCTCTTCTTGAGCCGACGATGGGTCTTCATGGAGCTTGACCAATTCCCTCTAAAGCTCCTTGACATCTACGCAATCACCTAGGCTACACAAGAAGTCATTAGGTATCAAATCAAAAATAAATTTGAATACCTTCTTATTTTTCTCAAAATGTTGGAGTTGCTCCTCGCTCCATCTCTTCTTTTTGAGGAAGTCTCCCTTTGGTCCTCTTGGGTATTGGAATCCTTCTATTAGGATGAACCACTCCTCTAAATCCCTCATCATCAAAAAATCTTCAATCATTCTCTTCCATGAATTGAAGCTTTCTCGTCCATATAGGGTGTAGGGCACCGGTATGTTGATGTCCCAACCTAGTTGTTCTTCCAACTCCATATTCACCCTCTAGCATCTTTGTCTTTGCTCCCGACGGTTAGTCTGTAGAAGAGCCCCGATCTCTAATACCAATTGTAAGGGAAATGCTACCGCTAGAGGGGGGTGAATATCATCGTGCTAGTTGCGTGATGGAATTCGATCGCGTTCGTCTACAAACTTCGTTAGCGCGCAGCGGAAATAGAAATAAAGCAATAACAAAACAATACAAACACAATTACACAAGTATTTAACGTGGTTCAGAATCGAACGGTTCATACTCCACGGATCGAGCTCTAGCGATGCCAATACAATCACTAATCACAAATAACTCCTTCTCGGAACAATCCGGAGGCGGAGAAACTTCTTACAACAGATTACAAAAGTAATACAAGATAAAACAAGCAAATACAACAATCTATGCAAAGAAAAACTTTACAAATGCTCTTTTGATTGCTTGTTTTGTGGTTGCTTGAATTGCACTTGGAGACCCTGATTTGCAGCAATAAATCGCCCCAAAAGCCTTCAAAAACCGTTATCGATTTCCTCCTCCACGAGCTCCATTTAAAGCTTTTGCCTGTGCTGAAAATCGCCGATCAGTCGACTGCTCGGGACCATCAGTCGACTGATGCCACTGTTGTCGTGAGACAACGGCTAGATCCACGCTGGAAAGATCCAACGGATCCATCATCAGTCGACTGGTAATACTCATCAGTCGACCGATGGAGCCTTCACTCGACTGCTAGCTCCGCAATCGAGTCTCGACTCCATTCTGTGCCCGAAATACCGAGCACCAATCGATCGCTCCGAATCGGCCGATCGCCCACCTCTGGCGATCATCGCTAGGCCAATTCCCATCAAAACCCTAGTGACGACGCTCACCGATCGCCATGACACCAGTCGACTGATACACCTCAAACACGAGGTTTTAATCCAAGTATGGTTCCCCCATACTTGCTAGACCACCCTTAGCTTAGACCTAATCCTTCTAGCCACCTCCGTCAGCCTCACGCCTCTCGGATCCTTCCAAGTCATCCATGACTGCATCCATCATCACAGCTTTGGGTGCTTCCATCGGCATGTATATGCACGCTCTACTACCCGCCAAGGACATCTTTATCGAAGACTCGCTTGACTTTACGCCAACCATTGGACTTATGCTGCCAAGACTCCCGCTTGGACTTTACGCCGCCAATATCAAACCCTTTGGACTTCTCAAATGCCAATACTCAAGCTTGGACTTTCCCTTGTTAACCCATGTCGGACTTTTCATGCCAAGACCCATGCTTAGACTTTCCTTGCCAACCCATATGTTGGATTTTCCCTTGCCAAGACTCATGCTTGGACTTTCTCAAATGCCAAGTGTCCCACTTGGGCTTTCCATGCCAAGTACCCAAGACTTGGACTTTCCCATGACAATCACATTGTCATATTTTTTTGTCGAACATCAAAACATCTCTCGAGTCAAGCTCGAGTCCTGGTCAATCGTGACATGGGCCGATTGCACCAACAATCTCCCCCTTTTTGATGTTTGACAAAAATCAAACAAACCATTGAGTTAGACCATATAACTCAAACCAATCAACCCCATCAATTTTCCCAATTGATGTCATTCTCCCAATAAGTTCTTTCCCTTTTTGACTAACATCAAAAAGATTCTCTCCAAGGAGGTCAATGTCTCATGTCCTAATGAGATCTTACAATCTCCTCCTTGTTCCAAAAATACCTAGGATGCCTGCCATCTTTCTAGTGATAAGTCCCATATCACTCAAGAGAGGAAATCCTATACACCCTCTAAATTTCCAAATTAGGTATCTCAAAATCCCATTTTCCTCCTCATGATGAAAAATACCATCTATCATCCTATGATGGATATCTCCCTCTAAAGGCTTGCTCCCTTTGACTATTGCACCAACAATGTCCTTGGGAAGTCTCTAAGCCAATAGAAACTCTAAACCATAAAAAATAAGGTTTAAAGTTCAACCTTGAACTCTTAAATTTTATACATAATCCTAACACCTCTCTTAATCCATATCCAATAGATTTTCACTCTTAATAATGCTTCTCAAAGCATATCCTAGGGTTAGGAGTGGTTAGGTAACTTTACCATGGTTGAAAATGGGCTAAACAACCTTGTTTCTCTCAAAATCACTGGCAATGATTTCTCAAATCGACAGCGGTCGACTTTATCGGGCATGCCGAACGATCGATAACTGAAATTTTCGAATTTAGTTATTAGAGTCGAATTTCAGAAAAGCATAAATAAATATACGTAATTTGAAAAATCATGAAATTTCATACGTATAATACTTATGACCAATACAATGGGTGAAAAATGATAGAAAAATATTTTACCCATAAAATAGTGAAATTGACACAAAGTTCAAAATCATTGAAATTTTCAATGTTTTGGCCCTACTTTGTATCAACTTCATCAATGGTGATTGCTATCAAAAGATAGACTTCACCAAGGTTTTCTAAAAGGATTTTAAAATGTTTTTGAAAACCTTATTTTGGATCATATTCCTTCGGCTCAATGTACATGACTTGTACATAAGCTTTTCCAATGATCCACCAATGAAATAAGATGAGTTTTAATTCATCTAGATGCAAAAACTATGCACCTTAAACTTAACTCATATCCTAGTATCTCACATGTATCTAGGGTGTATAAATACACATATATGTCAATATGATGTGAGATGTGAGTTTTGTTTATCCTAATCTATGTTTCATGCATTTTCTAAGGCAATTTTACTTGATTTCCTTATAAATGGGACTCCAAGTCATACAATTGTTCTTAAATTAATTTTAATCAAATTAAATACATGAATGATCATGACATAAATGATTGCATAATTAAATATGACCAATGATCATGATGTCATGACATATGATATAATCTAAAAACACATGACATTATTAACTTTAATCCTATACATAATCATAACATATAAATGATAAATATTAAATATGATGTCATGACATGTTATATGACAATCAAGACATGACAAATAAAAGGTATAGATATAAGAATATCTAAATTTTAAAATTAGTTGCCATTTGATATAATTAAGTATATTTTGCCATATTGCCATTAATCTCCCAAGTGTGTCAAAAATCCAAAATGGCACACAAACACCTCTAAACCTAATTTGTGCCAATTTAATTTATTTTTCACAATCCCAAAAATGTATTAGCACATCCTAAAATATTTTAGGATCATAAGATCAAATCTATTTCCAAGGTACCTATAACCTTGAAAATTACCTAAAGTGCTACCTTTACCATGGTTAGGTTAACTACCTTTCCAATCAAGGTTGGCACACCCAAAACACATCTAGCATGAATCAATCACACTCTTAGGAACTCAAAACCTATTTAAGCTCATAGGGTTAACTAGGTATTTCTTAGGGATGACCTCCCTAGATACCTTCCTAATGACCTTTCTAGGTTTGTTAGCCTTGGTCATTTAGGTCTTACCTAGGTTGACTCTAGGGGTAACTCCCCTTGCAACATTCTTAGTAGCTTTCCTAGGTTTCCTTGAAACCCTAGCGACTAGACACACACCATGGTCAACTCTAGGGATGACTTTCCTATTGACCTTGGTCTTCCTAGACCTAGTTTGTGTTCCATAATCAAATGGAACACTATGATAAGCCACCTTAGGCTTAGGTTTGTGACTCAAACCTTTTTTGCCCTTAGTTGACTTTTGTCTCTTAGGCCCTAGGTATTGACTCTTGGTCCTAGACTCTTGACTTTGACCATTTGACCATTTTATTTGGTTTTGCATAATCTTAAGGGTTTTCTCAAGTTTCTCAAGCCTTGACCTCAAAGCTCGATTTTTCATTTAGTCTTTGGGCATTGTTTTTCCTAGGCATATGCCTAGTCCATTTGGGGTTTAAGCCTAGGTGGTCTTTTATTTTCTTGATAGATTCTCTAGACAAGGTCTTTCTAGGGACATTAGTCCCAAATTTCTCCTTATTTGAAAAGTTGACCTTTTTAGCTTCTAAACAAAAATATTTATTGTTTCTAGCATGCTTTTCATCATAAATTGCAAGAGAATTAAAATTCCTAGCATGCTTTTTGATATTTAATTTAGAAGGAGCATTACTAAAATGTACCTTAGGGTTAGCCTTAGTGGCTCCCCTTATTTGTGATACTCCCCCTACATAAGTTGCTCCTTCTTGAGTCTTTTTGCTCCCCCTAGGGCATTGATTCCTATAATGCCCTCTTTGACTACATCTGAAGCATATAATGTGCTCCTTGCTTTTGATAGTTGAGGAACCGACATCTTTTGACTTTTCTTGACTTTTAGGCGTCGGTGGAGCTTTCTTAACTCTTTTCGGGCACTTACTCTTGTAATGCTCACTTTCCCTACACTAAAAGCAAATTATATGATTTTTATTTAAAATTACATTGCTTGAGTTACCTAGGTCCGTGGTGGGAGCCGAAATTGCTTCTTCACTTCTTCCGGAGGTTGAAGCGACTTCTTGCTCTTGCTCCGGTGTGGGAATTCTCTCTTCCCCCTCAAACCTAGAGGTGGAAGCTTCTTCCTCCTTTTCTACTTCTTCTCCCGCCGATCCGGAAGTTCACTCCCTATCAACTTCCGAATCCTCACTCGCTTGTGAGGATGAGGATTCATCTTTGGCCTCCTCTTCTTGAGCCGACGATAGGTCTTCATGGAGCTTGACCAATTCCCTCCAAAGCTCCTTGGCATCTACGCAATCACCTAGGCTACACAAGAAGTCATTAGGTATCAAATCAAAAATAAATTTGACTACCTTCTTATTTTTCTCAAAATATTGGAGTTGCTCCTCGCTCAATCTCTTCTTTTTGAGGAAGCCTCCCTTTGGTCCTCTTGGGTATTGGAATCCTTCTATTAGGATGGACTATTGGTGCAGTAGGCACCTAAGTCGAACCTGAGTTTTGATTATAGCAAACGATACAAAGTTAAGCTTATATCATTATCTCACGAGCTGAATCGAGTGTGCAGTAAATTGATATAGCTGAAGCTGAAGGCTAGCGACACCCGGAGGAAGCCGCGGTGGTCGGGCGACACTCGAGTTGCTTCGGAGGGAGTCGAAGGAATCGAGTGGAAGGCCGGAAGCAAAAGCAACACGTAAGTATCGAGGTAAGCTCGTGTGTGCGAGTATAAGTAAGGTCGTATCCTCTTTACGGGGAAAGACTTAAGCGTAGATCCGACCCAAGACATCTCATAGGTGGTCTAGGTCGAGATCGGATGGTCAACGACCGTCGAAATTATGTGTTTGTTGAGCTAACCTTGACTTGCAGCAGCGATCATCATTGCCCGACGGAGGACTCATTGCCGTCGATCGATCGGCTAGAAGGTCGAAGATCGATCGATGCCACGATCGTGAGTGATGACCATCGATCATTCGGTCAAAGGATCAGCCTCGAGTAGTCAAGAGTTATCACCATTTTTCAAGGGGTTTTGTGCCCATTTGTGATTGGCTAAAGACCCATTCGATGAGGGGCTTAAAGGCTATAAAAGGAGGGCCAAACCTAGGATTTTTCATCAATTCAAAAGCTTCCAAGTGCTTCCGATACGCTCCGACTCTCCGACATCCCTACGACTACGCGAGATGACGACTAGAGCTTGACCTCGATCTTTGAAGTCGTCGGTATAATCTTTAAATTTGTATAAGTTGTTTTTATTTGAGCTTTAAATTATATCGAGAGAGGGGAGGTCCTCTACCTTGAGTCTTTCTCGAGTTTTTGTATTCGCTTAACTCCTATCTCCATCGAGAGGAGTTCGCTTAGTATTTGCCTCCGTGGTCAAGGACCATTAGGGCCTTGGAGTAGTAAAGGCTACGAACCAAGTAAAACCTATTTGTCTCTATTTACTTTACATTTCCGCTGCAATTAATTTTCTCTAGTTTTAACGAAAGAAACGAAAAAGTTTTTATCGCTATTCACTCTCGCGAACCGCATCGATCCAACAATTGGTATCGAGTAGGGGTTACTAAGATTTGGTGAAACCACCAATCTAGCCATTTTTCACAGATTTATTTTTCTTTTATTTCTGTTTATTTCAGATTTATTTAGCTTTGTTAAATTTAATCCCTCACTAATAATACAAGACGAGAGTCTTGGTACTTTTTGTGATTTTGTAGTTGCTAGTTTTTTTTTGCTTCGTCTCATTGTGTTTTTTGTTCTAATGGCCCATCTCGAAGGGTTTAGCACCGTCCGACCTCCGCTTTATAACGGAGATGACTCCGCTATTGGAAGGGTCGGATGGAATGCTTCTTAAAACCCAAATCGAGATGTGGATCATAATCCAAACGGGTTTCACACTTCCGACTAATGAAGTGGGTGACTCCTTGATTATGACCAATGGACCATTGCAACAAAAAACAAGTCGCCGACGCTAAGGCAACGCAAATCCTTCCAATGCGGCCTAGCCAAGGAGGAGCTAAAGCGCGTCGGCCCCTTCATAAGCGCAAAAGATCTTTGGTCAAAACTAGTGGAGCTACACGAAGGGACCGATGAAGCCAAGGTATGTAAGCGTGATCTTCTTTCAATAAATTATATAATCTAAAAATGCAGGAACACGAGTCCGCGACTCAACTTCACGCCCGAGTCCAGGACATAGTCAACAATCTACACGCAATCGGGCAAAAGGTCGAAAACCGCGACCTTATAAGGTATGTCCTAAACTCTTTCCGAGGACTACCTTATGGGCATCCATGGTCGATGCCTATAAGGTCTCCAAGGACCTTTCTAAAATTAGGTTAGATGAACTTTTTCGATTTTCAACTTCATGAGCAATCCTAACTCGAGCCCGAGAGGGTATAGCCTGTTTGCAGTGTTCAAAGAAGAAGAAAATCGCAAGCAAGCCACCACCAACCGAGGAGGAAGACGAGTCCAAGAAGAAGTTGACCGGAGTTGATCACAACTAATGAACCTAGCTCAAGGATAGCCAAGGGACTAACCATGACTCGACCCAACCAAGGTAAACCTAAAAGTTCTAATATTAGGTGTTATGAGTGCAACAGTTTGGACATATCAAGTCCGAGTGCCCCAAGCTCAACCACCAAGCACCTAAGCACAAGAAGGCCTCAACGCGACATGGGAAGAAGCGTCGTCAAGAAGACGAAGACCACGCTCTTCATGGCGAAATCAATTGAGTCGACACGGAGACCGAACTCGAGTCGTAACTCGAGGATGACTTTGACCACGGTTACCTTCAAGTCAAGCCACGGATACACATCCGGTTCAAAAGATACCCTTAAAGTGAGTCGAACTTTATTTAATACTTTACATAATACGGTTAGGTTTTTGTCTAGAAAATTAGTTAAGTCCGAGTCCAAGGTCGAGACCCTGGTTGAGGAGGTCAAACTCCTCAAACACAAGGTCTCCCTAACCTCTTCGACTAGTCAAGTTCAAGAGAAGGACTCAACTCGGGTCAAAACTCGGTTGAGAACTCACTCTTGAAAAGTAAGTCAAGATCTTAGGAACACGCTTGAAAGGTTCACTGGGATCCAAAGGACTTGACCTCCTACTTGGATCTCAAAGGGCCGTGTACAACAAGGCTGGACTAGGGTTTAACTCAAACACGACTAATAGGTCGTATATGTAGATTGTAAGTCGACATAGGAAACATGTCCAAGCATGGGTCCCTAAGAAATTTTTGATTTCAACTCTAGGATCCAACCCGTACTGGATTCCCAAGGACCAAATCCACTATGTGGATAGACCGAACCGATTCAACGGTCTAGGGGGAGCCAGTACAAAACATGTTTGTGCTTTAACTTAGAAATTGCATGTTTTAACTTAGAATGTTTGTGCTTTAACTTAAAAATTGCATGTTTTAACTTAGAAAGTTTGTGCTTTAACTTAGAAATTGCATGCTTTAACTTAGAAAGTTTGTGCTTTAAAACTTGTGAATTCACTTAGAACATGAACATAACCAACTAAAATTCTTCGAAAAGATTGAGCCTCGGGGAGTTTCTTTTCAAGAACATAACCAACTAAAATTCTTCGAAAAGATTGAGCCTCGGGGAGCCTCTTTTAAAAAATAACCAGTTAGACTAGGAAATAATCTTAGGTGAGTCAAGTCGTCATTTTCTTGAACTTGGCTTTGTCTAAGGAAGTGGTCGATGATCCGATAAAAGAAGGCCCCTGTGCCTCGCCACGACCTGGAAGCCATGATCTTGAAAAGGTAAACTTGACCAGCCTAGGGCTAAATTCAAATCTAACATAAAATTACTTGAACCTAAATCCACTTAATCAATTGGAAATCATCTCACAAAAAACACATAAGTATAACGTGCTTGATCATATAGACACAGGTGAGATGACCTAGGTTTAACAACTTACAACCAATTTAAAAAAATCTAACATCCAATCCAACCACCTTGTGTGTAGGATCAATGGATGTCAGATTACATCTCGACACATACGATCGGGATCAACTCAAATTCACAAAGCTTCGATTCAAACGACAAGGATCGGTAGCCTTTGGGAATAACGGCAAGCTCAAAATCATCGGATCAGGTGATATCGAGCTTAACTCGAATTTTGTTATTAAAAATGTATTACTTGTAGAGAATTTTGAATATAACCTGCTTACCGTAAGCCAATTATGTGACAATAACTATAAGGTCGTATTTTTAGAAAATGAATGTGTAATTAAAACAAATAAAACAAGTTAAAATAATACTCAAAGGAACTAGGACAAATAACATTTATACAATTAACTTAATCAATTCCTCAGCCAAATGTCTTATGACACAGGAAGAGGAATCATGGTTGTGGCACCGACGACTCGGTCACTCGTACCCAAGACTCGTCCACAAGATGAGTCAGAGTGGCTTAGTCAGAGGCTTACCCAACCTCAACAACTTGGTTAATAAAATCTGTAATGCTTGTCAACAAGGAAAACAACCTAGGACACAACACAAGTTAACTAACCAAGAACGAACCTCAAGTGTACTTGAGCTCCTGCATATGGATCTATTCGATTCACATGGAGCCAAGTCACTCAATAGAAGTCAATATTGCTTAGTCATAATTGACGACTACTCCAGGTTTACCTGGGTTAGGTTCATCAAACATAAAAATGATACCCTAGATCAATTAATCAATCTATTCAAATTAATCGAGAATCAAAAAGACCTTAAGGTTAAAAGACTTAGAAGCGATCATGGTGGTGAATTAGAAAATCAAAGGTTCACCGACTTCTGTAACCTAAACGGATACCACCATGAATTCTCTTCGCCAGACCCTCAAAGAAATGGCCTAGTGGAGCGGAAAACCGAACTCTACAAGAAGCCGCTTAGACGAATACGACCTACCCGATAGGTTTGGGGCGTAGCGAGTACGGCATGCTATGTCCAAAATAGGATCCTTATGGTAAAAAGGCACTTTAAGACCTCATACGAGATTTATCACGATAAAGTACCCAACATCAAGTACTTTAGGGTATTTGGGTGTAAGGTACATATCCTAAACACTAAGGATTACCTAGGGAAATTTACATCCAAAACCACGACCGGAATCTTTCTAGGATACTCGACTACAAGTAGAGCTTATAGAGTATATAACCACGATACCCTTAGAGTCGAGGAAACCATTAATGTAGTGTTCGATGAAGGACACGAACCTACAAAACCCCCGGCAACCCCAATTAGCGAGCCGATTCATACTAGACCTAACTCTGATCACGAGATCAGGTCTAGTGTTAATCCTAACCTAAGTCAACCAAGTCACTCTATTGATCAAGTGATAGATGACTCCAACCAAACTAGTGTTCAACCAAGTCACCCCATTGATCAAGCATTAAGTGACACAAACCCAACCCAATCTAGGATTCAAACTAACCACCCTATCGATCAAGTGATAGGAGATCCTAATCTAGGAGTTCGAACTAGAGCATCCTATAGGAACCTTAGTCAAATTTCCTTAATTTCAAAGATAAAATCCAAATCAATTGAACAAGCTCTTCTTGATCCCTATTGGATTATTGCAATGCAAGAAGAGCTAACCCAATTTACTAGGAATGAAGTGTGGGAATTAGTACCACCACCTAAAGACAAAACGATAATTGGAACAAGGTGGGTGTTTCGAAATAAGCTTGATGATAAAGGTGAAGTAGTTAGAAATAAGGCTAGGTTAGTCGCCAAAGGGTTTAGCCAAGTCGAAGGCTTAGATTACGACAAAACCTATGCCCCAGTAGCTAGACTCGAATCCATTCGAATGTTGCTAGCTTATGCCGCACATCGAGGATTTAAGCTGTTTCAAATGGATGTTAAGTCGGCATTCCTAAATGGATACATTAAAGAAGAAGTTTATGTTAGCCAACCCCCCGGATTCGAAAATCTAGATAAACCCGACCATGTTCTAAAACTTAAGTAGGCTCTCTATGGACTTAAACAAGCTCCTCGAGCTTGGTACGAGAGATTTTCAATCCATCTTAAGTCAAAAGGGTTTAACCAAGGCTTAGTTGACTCAACTCTCTTTGTAAAAACCTTAGGTAAAGAAATATTCATAGCTCAAATTTACGTAGACGATATAATTTTTGGAACCTCAACTCAGCCTTACTAAACGAGTTCGTTTCGCTCATGGAAAGTGAGTTCGAAATGAACTTGGTAGGCGAGTTAAGTTTCTTTTTAGGTCTACAAATTAAACAAACTAAGGATGGTATATATCTATATCAACAAAAATACACTAAGGAGTTAATTAAAAGATTTGGAATGCAAGACGCTAAGGTAATAAACACCCCAATGGCGATAAATGTTAACATAGGAGAAGACCTAGAAATTAAGTCCATTGACTTAAAATACTATAGGAGCGTAATAGGGAGTCTCCTATACTTAACTGCGAGTCGACCCGACATCCTATTCGCAGTCAGTATGTGCGTCAGGTTTCAAACCTGTGCTAAGGAGTCTCACCTAACCCTAGTTAAGCGTATCCTTAGATATCTAAAGGGTGCACTTAACGTTGGTATTTGATACCCTAGATCTACCGAGTTCGAACTAACCGGCTACTCCGATTCGGACTATGCCGGTAGTAAGCTCGATAGAAAGAGCACGAGTGGTTGTTGTCAACTTCTCGGCTCGAGTCTAGTGAGTTGGTGCAGTAGGAAACAACACTGTGTTGCTTTATCTACCACCGAAGCCGAATACATCGCGATGGGTGAGTGTGTCACGCAGCTTCTTTGGATGAAGCACACTCTCGCGACTTTAAGTTAGACTTCTGAATACTAAACTTCACGTAGATAACATTAGTTCAATTAATCTTACAAAGAATCCGATATGTCACTCTAGGACCAAACATATAGAGGTCAAACACCATTTCATTCGAGAACATGTGGCCAACGGAGCCATACAACTCGAATACGTCGAATTAAAGTCTAACTTAGCAGACCTATTTACTAAACCCCTACCCGAAGCCGAATTTAGTCTATTAAGACGAAAATTGGGCATGTGCGTAGTAGAATAGGAACTTGCAAATTATATTTTCTTACTACTATTTCTTTAATTTCATTTTTATGGAACTAGCATAGGACATACCTTAGATATCATGCACCTATAGATTTAAGGAGCCAATACATCTCACAACACATAGGACTAATGTGTTTGTGTACTTAGCCATGTAGATGGGCGTGAGATGTTAGGACCTTACTCACAGTTCAGGATGTAGAACTAGTGCATCGCTATGAACCGCGAGTATAATCATACATATCTTAGACTACGATCGGTGGTTGATCCTTCATATCAATCAAGCCAAATATGAGTCGAACATTTTATAGATGAATCTATTTTCAGTATATTATTTTCAAAATTATGTGGAACATGCTTGGACTTTAAAATTATTTTTTTTTATTATTTCTCACTCTTTTCGATAATTGGCAAAAGGGGGAGAAAAAGGCCAAAATTAAGGGATCATTTTTTTTTATGGCCAAGGCTTACTTAACTTTAAGTTAACAAAACAAGTTCATTCTTAACTTAAACACATTTAGTTAACTTGTTGTTAACGAATAATTTACTTAACTTTAAATTAACCTGTTAACAAAACGAACGTAAAGGCCAAGGTTAAGAAATCAATTTTTTTATTTCTTAACCTAAAACTTATTTTAAATACTATGGCCAATATTAAGTAATTTCGGTTACTTAATTCTTTTTAGTAGCAAATATCAATGGGGAGAGTTAAAACTCATTCTCAAATACTCACCCTCGGTCAAGGGGGAGGATTCCTCAAGGGGGAGCACTTGAAAAAAAGAGTTTTTTTTTTTTACTCCTGGCCATTCATGCTTTTAACACTCCTGCTCATTCATGCATATCTTTTCTTAATGCACTTAATTTTCTTAACTTTGTATGTGGGTTTGCCATAAATCAAAAAGGGGGAGATTGTTGGTGCAGTAGGCACCTAAGTCGAACTTGAGTTTTGATTATAGCAAACGATACAAAGTTAAGCTTATATCATTATCTCACGAGCTGAATCGAGTGTGCAGTAAATTGATATAGCTGAAGCTGAAGGCTAGCGACACCCGGAGGAAGCCGCGGTGGTCGGGCGACACTCGAGTTACTTCGGAGGGAGCCGAAGGAATCGAGTGGAAGGCCGGAAGCAAAAGCAACACGTAAGTATCGAGGTAAGCTCGTGTGTGCGAGTGTAAGTAAGGTCGTATCCTCTTTACGGGGAAAGACTTAAGCGTAGATCCGACCCAAGACATCTCATAGGTGGTCTAGGTCGAGATCGGATGATCGGCATCGTCGAAATTATGTGTTTGTTGAGCTAACCTTGACTTGCAGCGTCGGTCATTGTCGACGGAGGACTCATTGCCGTCGATCGATCGCTGAAGGTCGATCGGCCTCGTGATCTTGCCCGATCGTGGTGATGGCATCGTCATTGGTCGAAGGATCGACCTCGAGTAGTCGAGTTATCACCCATTTTTCAGGGTTTTGTGCCCATTTGTGATTGGCTAAAGACCCATTCGATGAGGGCTTAAAGGCTATAAAGGAGGGCGAACCTGGGTTTTCATCGATTAAGCTTCCAAGTGCTTCGATCGCTCGACTCTCAAGCGTCCCTCTGACGAAGCGGCTATGAGAGGCGGCGACTAGAGCTTGACCTCGATCTTTGAAGTTGTCGGTATAATCTTTAAATTTGTATAAGTTGTTTTTATTTCGAGCTTTAAATCATATCAAGGAGAGGGGGAGTGTCCCTCTATCTTGAGTCTTTCTTGAGTTTTTGTATTCGTTTAACTCCTATCTCTATCGAGAGGGAGTTCGTTTAGTATTTGCCCTCCGTGCGTGGTCAAGGACCATTAGGGCCTTGGAGTAGTAGCCGAAGGCTACGAACCAAGTAAAACCTATTTGTCTCTATTTATTTTACATTTCCGCTGCAATTAATTTTCTCTTGAGTTTTAACGAAAGAAACGAGAAAAAGTTTTTATCGCTATTCACCCCCCCTCTAGTGAACCGCATCGATCCAACATGGATCACTCCTCTAAATCCCTCATCATCAAAATATTTTCAATACTTCTCTTCCAAGAATCGAAGCCTTCTCGTCCATATAGGGTGTAGGGCACCAGTATGTTGATGTCTCAACCTAGTTGTTCTTCCAACTCCATCTTCACCCTCTAGCATCTTTGTCTTAGCTCCCGGCGGTTAGTCCGTAGAAGAGCCCCGGGCTCTGATACCAATTGTAAGGAAAATGTTGACCGCTAGAGGGGGGTGAATAGCATCGTGCTAGTTGCGTGATGGATTTCGATCGCCTTCGTCTACAAACTTCGTTAGCGCGCAGCGGAAATAGAAATAAAACAATAACGAAACAATACAAATACAATTACACAAGTATTTAACGTGGTTCGGAACTGAACAGTTCCTATTCCACGGATCGAGCTTTAAAGAGCTCTAGCGATGCTAATGCAATCACTAATCATAAATAACTCCTTCTCGGAACAATCCGAAGGTGGAGAAACCTCTTACAACAGATTACAAAAGTAATACAAGATAAAACAAGCAAATACAAAAAGAATACAACAATCTATGCAAAGAAAAACTTTACAAATGCTCTTTTGATTGCTTGCTTTGTGGTTGCTTGAATTGCACTTGGAGATCCTGATTTGCAGCAACAAATCGCCCAAAAAGCCTTCAAAAACCGTTATGGATTTCCTCCTCCACGAGCTCCATTTAAAGCTTCTGCCTATGCTGAAAATCGCCGATCAGTCGACTGCTCGGGACCATCAGTCGACTGATGCCACTGTTATCATGAGACAATAGCTAGATCCACGCTGGAAAGATCCAACGGATCCATCATCAATCGACTGATCATATCCATCAGTCGACTGATGGAGCCTTCACTCGACTACTAGCCCCGCAGTCGAGTCTCGACTCCATTCTGTGCCTGAAATACTGAGCACCAGTCGACTGATCACAAGATCAGTCGACTGCTCGGCCAATCAGTCGACTGCTCACCTCTGGCAGTTGATTGCTAGGCCAATTCCCACAGTCAAACCCTAGTTGACTCAAGTCAGTCGACTTCCACATGACACCAGTCGACTGACACACCTCAAACATGAGGTTTTTACTCAAGTATGATTCCCCCATACTTGCTAGACCACCCTTAGCCTAGACTTAATCCTTCTAGCTACCTCCATCAGCCTCACGCCTCTCGGATCCCTCCAAGTCATCCATGACTTGTTCATCCATTGTGCTAGTCTTTAGGTGCTTCCATCGGCTATGTCATGCTAACGGTGTCTACACCGCGAAGGCACATTGGATTTATGCTGTCAAGACTCTGCTTGGACTTTACGCCGCCAACCCTTGGACTTATGCTGCCAAGACTCCCGCTTGGACTTTACGCCGCCAATATCAAACCCCTTGGACTTCTCAAATGCCAAGACTCAAGTTTGGACTTTCCCTTGCCAACCCATGTTGGACTTTCCATGTCAAGACCCATGCTTGGACTTTCCTTGCCAACCTATATGTTGGACTTTCCATTGCCAAGACCCATGCTTGGATTTTTCCAAATGCCAAGTGTCCCACTTGGACTTTCCATGCCAAGTACCAAAGACTTGGACTTTCTCATGACAATCACATTGTCATATGTTTTTGTCGAACATCAAAACATCTCTCGAGTCAAGCTCGAGTCCTGGTCAATCGTGACCTGGACCGATTGCATCAACACCCTCATATAATGATGATACATGTTCAATTGTATCGTTAAGCACCATTAGTGGAACGTTTGATAGTTACTTGGAGAGTTTATTAAAACATGATCAATCATCTTTGTTCTTAATTATATTTTTGTCAATTGCTTTTGAATAGCATTATCTTACTGGGCGGGGAGTGCATGAGACAAAGATATGAGTTTGGATTGATCTTGTTTGAATTTTCTACTTAGATTCTTTTGCTAGGCACTAGTTTTATCTTCTTAGAAAAATCATCGTATCATGGTATCATATTTAGAGTCATGCTCTGTTGTGTGCTGCTCTTCCATGTCAGATTTCACATTGGTAGTCAAGAAGAATAAATAATTACAATTTGTTTACATCAATAATTCATCAAGCAAGTTTAATTCAAGTAACTTCCTCCTGATCCCTGTTTCTCCTTTCCCTAGTTTAAGAAGATCAATGTGTTCTTCTTTCGAAGTTCATTTTTTCTTGTCATCCATGGTACTTGAACACAGCGTCTCTTTCATGTTTATCTGAGTTGTAGTGTCCTACATCTTCCTTTTGTTTCATGCATTGTTCTGTTACACATCTATTTCTTCTCTATCTTCTCAAATTAGTTTTTATTTTCTTCTCATATAGTTTCTGTGCATTTCCAATGTACCAAAGTTCACCATATTTCACTATTAAGATTGACAAGGTCCAGCAATACAACATGTTGATAGTGTCACATTGTAAATTTTTTTTCCACATATTACTATGAGGCATAAATAATTTAGTATGAAAAAAAATCCTCATCTTCACTCCAGCCATTATGGGCCCTGTGAGTATTCATGTAAAAACATCTGCATTGCTTGCATTCACATTGGTTTCGATTTTCCTCTCTTCTCTAAGTATTGCAATCTTCTCTAAGGGTGTCTATTGAGTATTCTTCATGTTTGTTAAAAATCATAAAATATTAGTGTACAAAGGATGCTGGTATTATTTTTCAAGATGCAAGAATGATCTCCTATAAAATTTATGATATTACAACTATGGATTATGTAGCTCTTATGCATTCAACACTGGTTCATTGCCTTGTCCAACATTTCTTCTTATTAAGATGCTCAAGATTTCAGAAAGTTTCTAATTTGTGATTCTTTTATAGGTATTACCTTGACAAGGTCACTTCACTAGCCCACGGTGTACTTGACGATCTTGTGAAAATTAGTTTGACTGTCAAAATGCAGTATATTTGTAGTAAAGTTATGGTCCATATGACAATCACTTTTTTTTCAGATAAAGTCATGTATCTTCCCTGATCCATATTTCCACTATTGAGTACAATAGTGTTTCTGTCATGACTTTCTTTTTATATTTCATGTTCAATTTTTGCATTCTATTTTCTAACATCCATTTATATATTGCAAGTAATCTAACTTATTTAGGACTTTTTTGCATGTCGAATTAACAGGTTATAAAGGTTAAGCAGTTACCCATTGTGATGGTGAGCTTTTCTTTGGGATCAAAAGGCTGCATGGATAGGGTTCTTCGGGTTTATGCATTCATGCTTACCCAAAATACATCACTACTCATTCGTTTTTGTATGGAACGGTAGCCTACATATTTCAAAGATAATTAAATTAATAGCCTTTTTAGGTACATTTTGCTATTTATTAGAATAGATAATTCTTTTCATCACAGGTTTCCCTTCAACCGGATGGAACTCAATGTGGTTATTTCGTTTTGCGATATATGAGAGGTATAATTGAAGACACCACATCTATTGACAAGTCTTCCTTACGACCAATAGTAATATTAGATATATTTTTAAATTTTCTTATTCATACATATTTGTAAAATGATTTATGCAATTAATTATCACATAGTACTCAAAGTGTTTACATTTTCATTCATTTATTCACATGCAATTCGCAAAATCTGTGATAGCTGCAAAGGAAATTGATGAAGTATGTTCGGAGTGGGCTGAATGCAAATAAGATCACATATCTGATGATTAGGAAATTTAAGTGTACATATCTCTTTTGGTTAGATGTGGTAATCTATAAGTGTTTTGGTTATTATACATAATACTTTTGGTGCAGTACTAAGCATATGATGTATAGTTGTTTTGCTAAAAGTACTTTTTTATATATGTTTTTATGAGTGATCATTTAAAATGGAATGATGTGAGCTTGTACTTTACATTGCTACAAGTGCGAGTGTATATGTGTTTTCTATAATTCTTTTTGATGTTGTTGTATGATTTATATTAAAAACACAACACTATAAATCAATAATGGTATATTGTTCTCTAGAGTAATCGTTGAGAAATGACAATGGTTAAAATAACAATGACAATACATATGACATTGGTTAACTATCGTTGTCTATGATTCAAAAAATTATAATAAATCTATGGGTTGAGAAAAATAGGACGCTTAAAGACAACGGTTATAATCCGTTGTAATTTTAGTTGAAACACAACAGTAAAAAATCATTGTCTATGACTCAAGAAATTCGTAGTAAATCGATGCGTTAAGAAAAGTGGGATGTTCAAAGACAACGGTTAAAAATCATTATTTTTTTCTTAAATTGACAATGATTTTTCACCGTTGTCTTTGAGCGTCTCACTTTTCATAACGGATCGATTTACCACGGAATTTTTGGATCATAGACAACGGATTTTCATTGTTGTCTATTTGAATTTTTGTTGTAGTGAAAATACAAAATATAATGACACATGTAGCTTTTGAAATGGAGCTCGGAGTGTCGGAGTTGTGGCGTTGCAGTATGATGAAGCTTTTGCAGATGAGAAACACTCGAGATAGAACTTGGACGTAGTAGAGTTGTATATCTCGAAGCTAGTCGTGTACTTCTTTTATAAACTCTCTCCAGTCAACTCCACATTTTTCGTCGATATGGTACATCAGCCTTTCCAGTCAACTGGATCTGTTTCAGTCAACTCCAGGTCACCTGGATCCGCATTGAAAAATTTGCTTTTCCAGTCAATTGGACCTCTCCAATCGACTGGAGCTCTTTCAATCTTGGTTGTCAGATCTTCAATTGATCACCAACTAATCTTGTCAACTATGTACCCAGTTGACTAGACCATACTCAGTCGATTGAATCTTAGTTGATTGGAAACATTTCAGTCGACTCGTTTCCTACAAAATGAGATTAACAAAAACATATATCATGAAATGCAATAGCAGTAGTAATACTGCTCGATCGATCCCGACTTTTTAGTCCCACACAGATTATCCGTCGAATCGACGCCTAATTTTGTCCCCCTATAGAGAACTCGACTTCACCTCTTGACTCGAGGCTTATCTGTCGACTGCCCTGTCAGATTTACCATTCTTGACATCCAATCTAACCCATCAAGACTTTTGCCAGTTGTCTGGTCTCTCTAATCCAACTGATCTTCATGTCGATTGTCCAGTCTCCTAACCCAATCGATCTTCATGTCAGATGTCCGATCCCCTGACCCATTTGGTCTTCCTGCCTGATGTCCGGTCCTCCTAATCTGTCAAGGTTTCTACCTTGTATCTGGTTAACACGACATACTAGGACTTTCCTATTAGTCTGCACACTTAATACATATATCAAATCACAGTTAATTCATAACTTTAACTATAGTTCATGCATTAAAATCGAGTGGTGCTTTATGCACCAACAATCTTCTCTTTTTTAATGTATGATAACACATCAGTTAAAATTAGGAGAATCAATTTGTAATATTTAAGTTCAACATATATTAGCAATGTATTAAGCTAAAAATGTATATTTAAATGCATGAAATGCTCATATGCATGAAATGTTTCCTTACTTTGAATTTCTCTAATTTTAAACTTTTTCTTCTCTCCCCTTTTGACATACATCAAAAATAACATTATATACCAAATACCAAAATAAAAAAATGAGTTCAAAGTAATTAACTTTTCAACACAAGAATATATGAAAGTTACTTTTGATTTCAAAATACCCAAGTTTTACAATATCCATTTCAAAGTATTTTAAGCTTTTCAAAATACTTTAGTGTTTTAAAAGTTCAAAAGCATCTTAAAAATACAGAGGTTCTTTAAAAAAATTTCAAAAATGAATATTTAGATTCAAATTTTCAAAATTTTTAAAATTTGAATTTTTTTTTGAAACTCAAAGTCAAAGTATAAAATTTTCTCTCCCTCAATATTTTAAATTTTCAAAACTCCCTCTCGATGAAAACTAAAATATTTTTAAAACTTTCAAAACTCCCCATTAATAAAAGGTAAAATATTTTAAAATTTTAAACTCCCCCTCAATAAAAGTTAAAATATTTTCAAAACTTTCAAAACTTTCAAAACTTTCTCTCGATAAAAGGTAAAATATTTTAAAATTTCAAACCTCCTTCTCAAATAAAGTTAAAATAATTTAATTTTCAAAATTCTCCTTTAAATAAAGTTAAAATAATTTAATTTCCAAAATTCTCCTTAAATAATGCAAATGAAATAAGAAATGTACAAGTATGAATTGCTATACATAATTAGTATACTGAAAATACACATCTAAAAATTGTCCTTAAAGTAAATTTTTAACTCTTTAGTAGCTCAAGTGATATAGAATTATCATCAAGCTTTGAATTAGAGTCAGTCACCGAAGTGATTGATTTGCTTTTTAAACCCCGTTTCTATTCATGTTGATACATTGAATCTACATATTGAACCTAGGGTGCAGTCCTAGCATCTCACGTCCATCTTCGTAGCTCAATACACAAACAAATAGTCCTAGGTATTTGTGAGATGTGAAGGCTTACCTAGGTCTATAGTGTTGGAGGATCGTGGCCCGGCTAGAAGGGGGGTTGAATAGCCTTTCTTGTACGTTGGCATTTGTTCGTCTTAATCATCTATACAAATCGTTAGCGCAGCGGAATAATAAAACTAAAGACAATTAAGAGCTAAAACAAAGTAAAGATGAAAGCAATGCTAGTATAATTATGTAACGTGGTTCACGGTCTTTACTGCTAATCCACGGACGATTCGTATGGTGAATCACTCCCTCAAATCCAATCACTAGTCTCTCATTTAACCCAAGTAAGGTGGAGGTAAACATTCTTACAATAACTCACTCTCTCTTACAATAGAATAGAGGTAAGCACAAGAAGTGAAGTGGAAAACCGTGTAGAGCACTTAGGAGTAGAAGCATTAGCATCCCTAAGGCCCTCACCCCTTCTCTTTATAGAGAGAAGATATTTCTTCCCGTTGGGCATGCGACGACGATCGGTGATGGTGCGTGATCATTATCATCCTTGGCACTGATCATTCGGGCGAAACCCACCAGTCGAACACTAGTCGAGTGCCATCGACTCAGAACAGTTGACTGCTATCTATAGCAGTCGACTGATGTCGGGTACAACCTCAAACAAATACTTGTTTGAACATCCGACGGTCCATTCGTCGGGCAAACTTATGTTTGAGCATCTGACTTATTCAAACATCGGGTAAAATCTCAAACACAAGTTTGAGCGTCCGACTTGTCGGGTAAAACCTCAAACCTAAGTTTGAGCATCCGACACCTGACTTAGCCATTCGGCCAAGTTCACCTATGAGCTACCCCGTCCCGGGTTACAATCGCTCACTCTCATCTCCCATGAAGTCCCTCGCCTCGTAACTCTCTTCGTCCGGCTACGTCCCTCGGATGCACCAAGCGCACGACTTCCGCAGTGTCATCCTTCACGTCTCGCCCTGAAGTATGCTTCCTTTGGCTTCACTTCATACGATCCTCGTCCGGCGGTCCCTCGAATGTACCAAGCGCATGACTTCCGCAATGTCATCCTTCACCGACTCAAGGACTCAAGCCATGAGATGCTGAACCCATCAATGCTATCATCAAGTTAACTCATGTGTGATTTACTAAGTCCTGCACAACTTAAATACACATATCAAATCAACATAAACATCCTAACTTAAATCTTTGCCACACACATCAAAATTAAACCATACTTGGGTTGATTGCCCTAACATATAAGATCATGAAATCTAAACTTAACCTAGCCTAGTTCAATTTTTAATTTTCCTTTAAGAAAAATAATATTAAAACAAAATAGATTTTGAATAATGAAACATTAAAGCATCCTACTCTACTAAGCATAATCCAAGTTGTCTTCTAAGGATACTAAACTCAGCTTCTGGAAGTGATTTAGTAAAAATATCGGCAAGATTGGACTTGGACTCAACATAATTGAGTTCAATACTTCCATTTTCCGCATGATCTCTCACAAAGTGATGTTTAACATCAATATGTTTAGTATGTGAGTGATGAATTAGTTTTTTAGTTAAGTTTATTGAGATTATGTTATCAACCAATGTTTTGACTTTTTTGTATTATAATTCAAAATCTTTAAGTGTGTGTATCATCCATAATAATTGTGCCACATATTCACCTAATGTTATGTATTCGACTTCCATTGTGAAAAGAGCAACACAATGTTGCTTCCTACTGAACCAGCTCACCAAGCATGATCATAAGAGTTGACATCCTCCACTAGTACTTTTCCTATCCAGTTTACACCTAGCATAGTCTAAGTCAGAGTATCCTACTAACTCAAAGTTATTAGTTTTTGGGTACCACATACCTACATTAATTGTTCCTTTAATGTATCTTAGGATTCTTTTAACATGTGTTAAATGTGATTCCTTAGCACAAGTCTGATATCTAGCACACATACTTACTGCAAATAGTATGTCAGATTTACTTGCAGTTAAGTATAGTAAACTACCTATGACACTTCTATGGTACTTTAAATCTACAGACTTTCCCTCTTTGTCTTCATTTAATATAACATTTGTTGCCAAGGGTGTTTTTATTTCTTTAGCATTTTCCATTCCAAATTTTTAAATTAACTCTCTTGCATATTTGTTTTAAAATATATAGTTACCATTTCTTGTTTGTTTTATTTGTAAACCTAAAAAGAAATTTAATTCACCTACTAGACTCATTTCGAATTCTTGTTCCATTAAGTTTATGAATTCTTTTAAAAAATTTGAATTTATTTATCCAAATACTATATCATCTATATATATTTGAGCAATAAAAATATCTAGGTTCAAAGTTTTCACAAAGAGAGTTGAGTCAATTTGATCTTGTCTGAAGCCTTTTGAGATTAAGTATGAAGATAATATCTCATTCCAGGCTCTAGGAGCTTGTTTTAATCCATACAAGATATTTTTTAATTTGTATACATGATTAGGGTATTCTAAACTCTCAAAATCTAGGGGTTGACTTATGTATACCTCTTCTTTTATTACTCCATTTAAAAAAGCGGATTTAACATCCATTTGGTATAGCTTGAATCGTTTGTGTGCCGCATAGGTTAGCAAAATCCTAATTGACTCAAGCCTAGCTACTGGGGCATAGGTTTTATCATAATCTAACCCTTCTACTTGACTAAACCCTTTAACTACTAATCGAGCTTTGTTCCTTATGATTTCTCCTTGATCGTTTAATTTATTTCTGAATACCCATTCAATGTCATAATTGATTTATTTGTTGGTGGAGGTACAAAGTCTCATACTTCATTTCTTTCGAATTGTGCTAGTTCTTTTTGCATGACTATTATCCAATCAGTATCAGGTAAAGCCTCATCTATTGACTTTGGTTCTATTTTTGATATTAATGTGATTTGACTTATGTTTCTTAAGGCCGATCTAGTTTGAACTCCTAGAGTTGGATTTCCTAATAGTTGTTCAAGTGGATGGTTTGGATTAATTCTAGGTGTCTTCAAGTTGTCTTGATATTGGGTTTGCTCTTCTTCGTCATGTATGGTTTCATTTACCCCATCTTGATTATCTTTTAATGTGTTTGTTTGACCATTGTTAAACTCCTCTTCATCAAGTGTTACATTAGTTGTTTCTTCAATTTTTAGAGTTTTCATATTATAAATCCTATAAGCCCTACTAAGAATATCCAAGAAATATTCCTTCATCGATTTTTGAAGAGAATTTTCCAAGATAATCTTTTGTATTCAAAATGAATACTTTACATCCAAATACTCTTAAATATTTTATTATAGGTATTTTATTGTTAAAGATTTCATAAGATGTTTTATTATGTATTTTATTAACTATTACTCTATTTTGCACATAACATACAGTGTTTATAGCTTCGACCCATAAGTAACTAGGTAAATTATATTCATTTAACATTGACCTAACAACAAGGTGGGGACGAGTCAATCTACACTGTTGAAGTGGCGGAGGTCGACCTCAAGCTTAAACGGGGATCATCCGAGTATAAAAATCTCTCCAAGAAGGACTGGGTGGCAATCACCAGTGAAATCAGGGGCCAGAGCCTGCAAAGGAAAAGAACCGTGAGGGATGCACCGAGAGGAGTTTCGGCTACATCTCTCCGACACTCAAGTCAGGATCCGCCAAAGCAATGAAGAAAAGTGGAAATGAAAGGAAGAGGAGAGGAAGGCAGAGGCGGGCTGGAGGGCTAAAGCGCCAGTGTGTAGGAACTTCAGAACCTTGTTAATGCAGCGGAATATGGAAATACAATATGAAAAATATACAAGCACAATCACAACACACAAATATAACGTGGTTCGGAACCTTAGAATCCCTTTAAAAGATCTCGCGACAACCTCCTTTCTTCCTCCGTGTGACACCGAATTGAGTAGGACCACCGATAGCCCTCACATTCACAACCCCTTAGAGTCTAGTCCCGAACAATTACACCCACCGAACAAATCGGTACTCGAATTTCAGTCCCTGTGGGATCGATAATCTTTTTATTACTTGACGGCATCCGTGCACTTGTGGGCGTTGAGCGCGAACACGCGCTTCGAGTCCTCGACGGTCTCCGTCGCGAGATTTGAAGTCGTGTTCGTGTGGATCAGGAAGTTGTGTGGATGATACAACAATTGGTAAGTCCAAATCTGTGATCTGATAGTTGTGTAATTGTTCTTACAACTAGTTTTATTGTGGATTGGTGAGGTTAAGGGAAGTTGTGAAACTTTGTGATGGTTGGGGAAGGAAGGTGATTTGAGTAATGATCCGGATCTGATGTTTACACTTGTGATTTCAGGTGATGGAGATGGGTTGTTGCCTCCGTTCATTTGAATTGTATAGATCAGTGTTTCCTAGGGTGGAACAAGAAGTTATGAAGTGAAGTTTGTTGATTAATCATCCAAGGTGATTTGAGTAGGGTTGTTTTCCCATTCGGCTCAAGCGATCCTTATGAGATACTCAACACTTGAAGCAAGGAGTTGAGTGGCTATGATAAAACTAGGTGAGTCCAATTTGGGAATCCCGTGGATGTATGATGTTCTTACAGTAGATTAAGGAGATAAGTGTGATTGAATCAGAGACTAGGTAAGGTCCGATCTATTTAAGCTATAGTGTGCAACAATAATATCATTCCTCGATCCTTGTTTTAATGGGTAGAATGGAGATAATGGTAGGATGATCTTATTGTGGTATTTGTATAATCAAATAGGGGGTAAAATTGGGTTAGATTCTTATTTTCTACAGTTTAATTATGTTGGTGTGTGGTTATACTGTATTCTAAATTGCAGGTCTTGGATTCGAGACAGGTTCACCGAAGTGAGGACTATCGATACAAGCTATATATCATGTGGGTAATTCCTCCTTTGTTTTCATAGATCGATGATCTTAGTGCATGAGCTTTGTTATGATGATGGCATCATTACCTTGACTCCACTCTACTTATTCTTATGTTTGATACTTAGCCATTACTCTTTGAAATGCTCATTTGATATCTATACAGTCTTGCTTCATCACTATTGTGGGTTACAGATACTAAATATGTTTGATCTATAGATGTTGCATAAGTGCATGTAGCTGAGTACAATTATAGTCCTTTATCTGGTCATCATGTTATACCACTAGAGTTGGTGATGGTTATAACTATAAACTTGGTTGTCTTATTGCATTACCTTGCATTGAGCATTTCCCTATCGGCCATGGTTGTCGGGTATGGTTGAGTGGGTCATTAGTGAAGTTTTGTTTAGGGACTGGAGGTCCTAGCATAGTTTATTTGTCTGTTGTATATGACTCTCTGTGAAATAGAGGGTGTGTTATGGGTTTACGTGCATGGAGGATTTATCATCACATTACATGTATGTCGTCGACTTGATATTCCTTATGGTTGAGAGAGTCGCCAGTCATTACTGCACCCTCGGCCACTCGGGGTAGTGGTAACTGGAGGTGTGTGCAGTCTTGTTGTGTTGTGCCGCACTCGTCCACTGTGTGATAGTGGTAGCTGGAGTTGTGTACAACTTGTCTTGTCGTGCAACACTCGACCACTCTTGGATAGTGGTAGCTGGAGTAGCTAGCAACAAGGACCCCTTATATGTAGCTAGATAGTTTACTTACTCATACTACCCATTTGACCACTCGAGAGTAGTGGTAGTTAGAGTTGGGACAATTGTCATGTCGTGCCACCTATGCCACACACGGTCGTGATAGCGAGCGGGGTGTGCAGGCAATGACCATGCATATGCATTGCCATGTGTGGTGGCACATATATATGTGTGATATATATATTGCATATGCTTGTGATATGTTGCATTTGGTTGAGCTATGATTGCTGCATATGTTTGTGCATCATTATACATAACATTTGCATGTTCTATACTGTTGTATGTGGTGTATTTGGGTATGAGTTGGATCAGGTTGTTATGTGTATTTGATCAACATTATGATACCACATTAGATGGATCAGGATGGTTTCTGCATTTGATTATACGTTGTTCTTATGATTATGAGTTGTTCATAATTGTGATATTGTTCATGCATGTTATTTGTATGTGTTACATTGTTGTGTATTTGCTCAGGTTGTTATGAGTTGTATCATTGCATATCTTTATGTATATCAGTACATTGCATTACATCTGGTGGATCAGGTTGGTATATGTATTGATTATATTCATACTGATGGTTATTTGATATTACCTTTAAGACTGTATATCTATTCATCTCTATATGTTTATTTAGTTTATGCACTATCTTTCATATACCACTGAGTCTTATACTCACCACTACGAAACTTAGGTTTTCTTGTCTCTCAGGTAGTAGGTAGAAGATATTGTAAGGTGCTTGGAGGTCCTATTTGCCGATTCCATCTCACATGGTGCATTATGGGTTTGAATCCCTGATGGATTGTATGTTTTGGATTTTATTCTATATTAGTTCCACATTTTGGTATATGGTCGTGTTGTTACATATTTAGCCTTTATTATGGATTTGGTTTAGATGTTGAATTCGATTATGTTTTCTTGTTGTGTCAAAGTCGTACCGATACACATATTTGAGTCTTTGTATCTGTATTATTTGTCAGTGTATTTTACTATGATTTATGGTTTATGTACCAACAACTATTTGGGTCATGTATCGGTATTGTATCTTATATTGTCACAAAAGGGTACCATCCGGTTGACGGACAAATATACTCTCTGGGCGTGACACCCACAACTCCTTAGTCGTTCTCTTTATGTTGTACACAACATACAATGAGCCGGTAAGGCAGTTGACAATGTAATTTCAATATATAAATTGAAAATGAGTCCATGCCTCTACTGTACTGATGGTCTGGACATCAGTTGCATCCTCAACCACTTGGGATGTTCCTTGGTCAAGAACCCAACCAGATTCAGCATGGTCAGCTAGAAGAGCATCTTCTGCTACCACCACTTAAAGTTTAACCCAGTGAACTTCTATGACTTTTTCCCATGGTTGATTGGACCATTTCTAATCGGGGCAGAGGGGGCCATCATGCATTGAGTCTGTTGCACCTCAACCTCTTTCATGGTCATCTCAACATAACTGATTCTGTTTTAAGAATGTTGGATAACTATGTCTGGAGATACAACGACAATAGTCTAAAATGAAATTACAAATCAATTTAAACTTATCTTTTTAGTGACTTGAGATGATTATCTCAAGCTGTCTTGAAGGGTCGAGCTGAGCTGCTAAGGTTAAGTGTTGAGTGGTCGAGTCACTGAATGGTTGAGTTTGTGAGTACCGAGTTGGTGAGTTCGAGTGTCGAATGGCTAAGTCACCGAGTGGTCGAGTCAGTGGGTCCGAGTAATGTGTGGTTGAGTCAGTGAGTCAGAGTGTCGAATGGTCAAGTGTTGAGTTGCCCGAGTCTAAGTAGCCGAATGCCGAGTTGCCCGAGATTGAGTGTCGAATGGCCGACTGTTGAGTCACCGAAGTCGAGTGCCAAGTGGTCGATTGCCAAGTCACCTGAGGCCGAGTATCGAGTGGATGACTACCGAGTCGCTTGAATACTGAGGAGTTGAGCTATGCGTTCAATATAGATTCTTTAAAATAGATTTGTCCCACCTCCCAGGTGCTTCGAGATTGTAGTGGGTCATTTGTTTCCTAGGATACAATAGTAAAACTGTGGTCTACACCAAACACCGATGGTTGTGGCGAACTGAAATGTACCTGAGTGCTATCACAGGAGTTCTACCGAGTGAAAGAGATACTCGACATAGAGAAAGAGAGAAAGGGGGGAACACAGGTTGATGAATTACCAGTCACTCTTTCTACTCAAGGTATAGACTCCTTTTATAGGAGTCCTCCCCAAGGCTAGCCGAATAAAAGCCTTTAATTTCTTTTATTCGCTAGTAGAGAAATATCAGCCGTTTTGAGTGATTAAGACACTGTTGTTGGGAGTATGGAAAATACAATCAAAGTCCCACATTGGTAAGACATGAAAAAGATCATGTGCTTATAAGATAAAAAGATATCTCTATTGGACTGAGGCCTTTTGAGTAAAACCCAAAATCAAAACCATGAGGGCTTAGGCCCAAAGTGGACAATATCATACTATTGTGGAGATATGTGAATCTTATAAGCACTAACAATTGGTATCAGAGTCATGGATCATATCAAACCATGAACTTTGAATGAAGGAAGTGGATCTCCCATATCTGAATCAAGAGAACCAGACACCAGACAGGAAGTCCAGTTAGGCTAGAAGGGCTGGACAACTAGAGCTGTCAAACGGGCCGACCCATGGCGGGGCGGGCCAACCCGTCGTAAACCCAATATTTAGCGGAGAGGGGCGGGCCAACTCGCCATCTCGGCGGGTTGAAAAATTTCCAACCCAACCCAACCCAAGGCGGGTTGCGGGTTAGGCGGGCCAACCCGCGGGCCACACAAATTTAAAAAATATATCTAAAATTATTGAGATGTTGAAGGCTTGAGGTAATGATCTGTAAGACAGATAAAGTACCATGATTAAAAAAATAAGTATTTGATGTAACTAAAATCTTATAATTGAGATTCAATTATCGACTAATAAAATTGAGTACCGATATTTTTGATTCATTTTCAATATTCTAAAATATTCAAATCTTGATAATATGTAAATGTAAATTTTTGCTCTTTCAAATAGACATTTAATTGAGATTTTTTAGCTTGGGTAATTATTTGATTTTGATATGTTATTATTTCCTATATTGATTAGAATAGTAGTGACAAGATAATAAAAAATAATTAGAGTATAAAAAATATTCTTTTGTTCTTTACTTTTAACTTCTTTTATACTTTGTTGAGGTGTATGTGTGATAGAAGAAGATTGTAATGGTGAAAAACTTGTCTTTTAACATTTCTCAACCCGCGGGCCAACCCGTCTCACGGCGGGCCAACCCGTCTAGACCCGCAACCCGCGCGGGTCACTCCGTTTAGGCCCGCCAAAATGACGGGTTGATAAAAGTTCAACCCAACCCGCTTAAATTATTTGGCGGGGCGGGCCAACCCAACGGGCCTAACCCAACTTGACAGCTCTATGGACAACTGGCAAGAAGTCCAGCTGGGTCAGAAGGATCAAACAGTTGGCAGGAAGTCCTGGTGGGTTGAGGATCAGACATCAAGCATAGAAAGTCCTTCGAGGACAGATAAACTTGAGGGGGGCTCAATGTGGTCCTTCGTTTGAGGGGGGGGGGATTGCTGGGAGTATGGGGAATACAATCAAAGTCTCCCATGTATTTTTTCACACCATACATATTTGTGAAACAATATAAAACAATCATTACGCCTTGGAACTTTCAATATGAGACTAAAGCCTCATATACAATGAAGTCTCCTTCATCCATTCCACATTCTTTTCTATTTACATTTCCAACGGTAACTTTATTAATACCGATAATTTTGAAACCCTTGATCCTTGGTACAAAGGTTGTTTTGAATCATTTAATAACCTACAAAAGTTTTTAGTTTAATCATTTGGTTCCTCACTAGTATTACACGGTTTGAATCATCATAATGTGGATATAGATTCCTTAGAAGATAGTCCATGAAGTCATCATTATCATCTACTTCATTTTTTGAATAGTGTAGCTCCAAATCATCCCCACTTTTCTCCATGATGATACCAACTTCTATAATTTTGAAGTATTCCATAAATAATCAAGTGCATTTTAATCAATTCCCTAGACCCAAAGCATGCATTTAGACATTTAACACATGAACATCAAATCTCATTTGTTGCACCTATTCTCTCAAAAATATAGTCAAAAAATTTTTCAATCCCTTGTCCATATGCTTCACCAAGTCGATCATTAATAAGATCCATCTATTTCTTATTGGGTGCCCTTCTCTAAATGTAAAAAAATGGACAAAATTAACTATAAATAATTTTGGACCTATAACTCTGTCATGAATGGAAAGATAAGTTGAAATATTAGAGGTCTTACTAATTCAGGTAAGTAACTGCTCCTAATTAAATCTAACTATCCACTACACTTAATAAGGAAATCTAAGCTAAACTAACATACGAAATTAAACTGCACTTAGTGAAAGGGATAATTTATCAAACACCCTATAGGCAAGCAATTCAAACTAAGGAATTATGCAGGAATTTAATGTTAAGTGAAAGAGACATCTTATCAAACAACTTAATGACAATATCAAATTAAACTAAATACTTGACTACAATTAAGATAAATATTAAATGTAAAGAAGTAAGGAAGACAACAACTAAGTAACTAATGCTTAATAAACAAATTAACACTAATGATCGAATCAAACAAATCTGCCCAAAGCATGGATGGTGTTCACGATGAAACCCGACGGAGGACTCGATTGAGCATCTGAGGTGAAATGTGGCTATAGTGTGAACCAAACTCTCCAATTTAAGAGTCCAATGGAAGATCCGGGCTTTCTCGAAACCGTTCGAGCTCGGGGAAGTGTCGTTAGAGATGAAGCTCTTCTCTCAAAGTCGAAAGAGAAGATGATGTGCTATGGAGATGGAGGATGTTGCCAAAACTCCTAGGTGTGGTGTTTTTTTTCTCGAATCTAAGTGAAAGAGAAGTGGATGGAGGAGGAAGACGGAGGCTAGGGCTTATAGGGTTGAAAGGATGCATTCTCTTCATGAAATGTGACCTTTTATACTTGTCCTAGGTGAAATGTTGCCCCGTGCCACAGTCGTGGTGACCACTGTGGTGAAGCATGGCCATAATCAGAGCTACCCATAGTTGTTGTCAAGGCCACAACCTAACCATGGACCCCTTTGGAAGGCTCCTTGCTTCATTTTCTTTTCTTCCACAAATTGGACCACGACCTTGTTGGTGCAATCGACCTAGGTCACGATTGACCAGACTCGAGTTTGACTCGAGTAGTGTTTTCATGTTGGTGTTTTGATATTTGACGATGAGTTGACCATTGTTTGACAATGGGTTGACTATGTGGTTGACCATATGATGGAGAAGTCCAAGTGGGACACTTGACATGGAAAGTCCAAGCATGAGTCTTGACAAGGGAAAGTCGAAGCATGAGTCTTGGCATTTGGAAAGTCCAAGCATGGGTCTTGGCAATGGGAAAGTCCAAGCATAGGTCTTAGCATTTGGAAAGTCCAAGCATGAGTCTTGGCATTTGGAAAGTCCAACATAGGTTAACAAGGAAAGTCTAAGGGTGTAGTCTTGGCCACGTAAGTCCGAGTGTGTAGTCTTGGCGGTGAAAGTGTTGGATCGAGAGAATCGCTAGGGGGGGGGGTGAATAGCGATCGTGAAAAGTTCTTTTCGTTTTCATCGAAAGCATAAGTAACACAATGGAAATGTAAAGTAATAAAGGTAAGGAGAATTTTTTTTTTACTTGGTTCGCAACCTAAAGGTTGCTACTCCAAGGCCTCATGATCCTAGACCGCGTACGTGAAGGGTTTTGCTTATCGAGTCCGTGAGGGGAAACTTCGCTTCCCACTTCACCTCGGTAGTTTGTCCATGGCGATCCCTTCGATGTCCCCGGATTAAAAAATTTTAATCATAGACAAAAGGGATTGCCAAAGCAACCAAGTCATCGTCATGCTATTCGTTTAGAGAGGTCACTTGAACAAACTAGTTGTTCAAGCGACCATCCTCTATTCTACGAGTAGCCGCGGAATAGACGATGTCCGGATCGCCAGTTTTTGTGTTTATGCTCGGGATCCAAGTATTATTTAGCCATTTACAGATTTATAACATGCTTATAATTGAAAAACAAAAACAAGTAACAAACAAAAGAAGAAAGTAGAATAGGTATACCTCTCGATCTTCTAATGTATGACCTTCCTCCTTTTGGATGTCGTGTGGGCGACGATCCACCAAAATTCGAAGCTTCTAGATCACAAATCTTCCTTCCTTGCTCTTCCAAAGCAAGAGGAAGAATAGAAACAAGATTTTTCTCCTCACTAGAAACAACCAACAAGGAACTAAAACTATCCTTGCCGTCGGCCAACTAGGTGAAGGAGAAGATGGTGGAAAACAACCAAGACACCAAGGGAAGCCCTATATCTTGTTTCCACCATCTAAGGAGAAGGAGAAGGGGGCTTTTGGGCGCTGACCAAGGCTGGAAAATAGGCTAGAGAGGTGCTGTACATTGGCCAAAAGAGGAAGAAGAAGAGAAGAATACCTTCCTTATTTGGTGCCACCCTTGCCTCCAAACCCTAATCCTAATCCTATCTCAACTAGGATTCCTTCTTGCCGCCCAAACCCTAGCTCTCCTTCAATGTCATTCACGCCAACTCCCATGCCATCCTTTTATAGAGTTAGGGATAAGTCATGAATTAATCTCATCCATTGGTTCTAGGGATTTAATCTCAACCGTCGGATCTAGAGATTTAATCTCAACCGTCGGATCTTAGAGATTTAATCTCTATCAATGGATCTTAGAGTTTTGTTTCTATACATTGGATCTAAGCATCATGAGGTGCTAATAGGCTACATTAGGGACCATGAGGAGGAGTTGGGTCTTGGCCACCCATGGATCAAGCCCACATAAAGTCCGATCCACTAATGATGATCTAATCCACTAAAGGTTCATCATTGATCTACCTCACCAACCCCCATATGATAATATGGGCTCCATATATTATTTGTACATTTTCTACCCGTGGTTAAGATCTCGAATGCCCATCGATTAATTAATTTACTGACCATTAATTAATCAACATCTAACTCCTTGAGTAGTACCACTCAACCTTTTCATCATGCCGGACCAAGTCCACCTGCAGGGTTTACATGATGAACCTTATGAGCTCCTCAAGGGGACATCATCATCCTAATATATAGGACACGGTTTCCTCCTATAATCAACGACACACCATATAAATAATATCATCTCCCAACTTACTGAGCCTATCGATTTAATCTATAAATCTCGCCCATTGGTAAATCAAAGAGATGAGTACTAAGTATATGTGCTCGTTATTATATCGGGATTAAGAGCATGTACTAAATAATATCCGAGGTCCGATTCGATTATGTAGTCAGCAATAAATCCAATCACCTCTAAGTCGGTCCTGCTCAATACACACAAAGTGCACTAGTGTGATTCTATGGTCAAGACAAACCAACACCAAATCACACTACAACCATTTCGATGGTTTGTCCAAAGCCATCTCGGTTGTGAGCCTTTACTTATACTTTACAAGGAGCCGATAACATGATCTCCCGTGTGACACCACACACCATGTTATCTATGTTGGTGCAGTAGGCACCTAAGTCGAACTTGAGTTTTGATTATAGCAAACGATACAAAGTTAAGCTCATGTCGTTATCTCACGAGCTGAATCGAGTGTGCAAAAGATTGCTATAGTTGGAGCTGAAGGCTAGCGACACCCGGAGGAAGCCGCGGTGGTCGGGCGACACTCGAGTGACTTCGGAGGGAGCCGAAGGAATTGAGTGGAAGGCCGGAAGCAAAAGCAACACGTAAGTATCGAGGTAAGCTCGTGTGTGCGAGCGTAAGTGAGGTCGTATCCTCGTTACGAGGATGATCTTAAGCGTAGATCTGACCAAAGACATCCTATAGATGGTCTAGGTTGAGATCGGACGGTCGACGATCGTCAAAATTATGTTTTTGTTGAGCTAACTTTGACTTGCAGCAAGCATCAGTCGACTGCCAACTTGGAGGACTCGACTGCCGGAGGTCAGCACTCGACTGATGCTGCCATCAGTCGACTGATGATGGCCATCAGTCGACTGATGGTCAATGATCAGCTTCGAGGAGTCAAGACTTATCACCCCATTTCAAGGAGATTGGTGCTCAATTGTGATTGGCTAGGATTCCTCTCGAAAAGGGGCTCAAAGGCTATAAAAGGAGGTCCTAACCTAGGGTTTTCTCATCAATTCTAAGCTTTCAAAAAGCCTCCGCAAAGCTACAACTTCTCCGACAACGAAGTGCTTCTTCTCCGACGTCTAGGTTTATTTGTTTTCATTTTATTACGTCGGTTAGAGTTTTATTTCAGTTTAGTACTTTCATTTTTAGAGATTTTATCGTAACGAGGAGAGGGGGAGTGTCCCTCTACCTCAAGCTTTGTGCTTTACTTGTATCGATTAAACTCCTACCTCTAACGGGGAGTAGTTCTTTAGTATTTTTGCCCTCCGTACGTGGTCAAGGACCGCTAGGGCCTTGGAGTAGTAGCCGAAGGCTACGAACCAAGTAAAACTCCTTTGTCTCTTTTTTACTTTACATTTACATTTCCGCTGCAATTAATTATCTACTCGGTTTTTGATACGAACTCGAAAAAAAAAGGTTTTATCGCTATTCACCCCCCCCTCTAGCGATCCGCTTCGATCCAACAATTGGTATCAGAGCCGGGGGTGCTAAGATTTGGTGAAACCACCAATCTAGCATTTTCACAGATTTTTTTTCTTTTTTTCTGTTTATTTCGAATTTAATTCGTTCGCTTAGTTTTTCTACCGCACTACTAATCTAAGACGCGAGTCTTGGTACTTTCTTGTGTGTTTTTGTCATTGCTAGTTTTTTGTCTACTTGTTTCTTTTGTTCTAATGACCCATCTAGAGGGTTTTAGCACCGTCCGACCTCCGTTTTACAATGGAGATGACTTCCGTTATTGGAAGGGTCGGATGGAATGCTTTCTCAAAACCCAAATCGAGATGTGGATCATAATCCAAACGGGTTTCACACTTCCGACTAATGAAGTGGGTGACTCCTTGGATTATGACCAATGGACCATTGCGACAAAAAGACAAGTCGAAGCTGACGCTAAGGCAACTAAAATCCTTCAATGCGGCTTATCCAAGGAAGAGCTAAATCGCGTCGGACCCTTCATAAGCGCAAAGGACCTTTGGACAAAATTAGTGGAGCTACACGAAGGGACCGATGAAGCCAAGGTATGTAAGCGTGATCTTCTATTCAATAAACTATATAACCTAAAAATGCAGGAACACGAGTCCGCGACGCAACTCCACGCCCGTGTCCAAGACATAGTCAATAACCTACACGCAATCGGGCAAAAGGTCGAAAACCGCGACCTTATAAGGTATGTTCTAAACTCTTTTCCGAGGACTACCTTATGGGCATCCATGGTCGATGCCTACAAGGTCTCCAAGGATCTTTCTAAACTTAGGTTAGATGAACTCTTTTCTGATTTCGAACTTCATGAGCAGTCTAACTCGGAACCCGAGAAGGGTATAACACCTTTTGCAGGTTCGAGGAAGAAAACCGCAAGCAAGCCACCCCCGAAGGAAGAAGAGGATGAGTCAGATTCGGAGGTCGACTCGGAAATGGAAGCCGAACTAGTCAACCAAGTTCGGAGGATAGTCAAGGGCCGAAAATGAGCCGTCACTCGACCCAACGAAGGTAAGCCTAAAAGTTCAAACATAAGATGTTATGAATGCAACAGGTTTGGACACATTAAGTCCGAATGCCTAAAACTCAAGAGCAAGACACCAAAACATAAAAAGACACTCAACGCTACTTGGGAAGAAGCTTCTGAGGAAGAAGACAACGATCGAGTCCTTATGGCTAAACCGGTGGAATCGGAGACGGAGTCGGAACCGGAACCTGAATCGGAAATCGAAGACGAGTCGGACTGCGAAACACTATTCAAGACAAGCCACGGATACGCATCCGGTTCAAAAGATACACTCAAGGTGAGTCGGTCTCTTATTACTACTCTTTATAGTGCAATTAAGTTTTTAAATAAAAAGTTAGCTAAGTCCGAGTCCAAGGTCGAGACCCTGGTTGAGGAAGTTAAACTCCTCAAACATGAGGTCTCCCTAACCTCTTCGACTAGTCGAGTTCAAGAGAAGGACTCAACTCGGGTTGAAAAACTCGAAGTTGAGAACTCACTCTTGAAAAGTCAAGTCGAAGATCTTAGGAATACGTTGGAAAGGTTTACTTTGGGATCTAAAGGACTTGACCTCCTACTTGGATCGCAAAGGGCCGTGTACAACAAGGCCGGACTAGGTTTTAGCTCAAACACGACCAATAAGTCGTATATGTCGATTGTAAGTCGACATAAAAAACGTGTCCAAGCATGGGTCCCTAAGACCACCTTGATTTCAAACTTAGGATCAAACCAGTACTGGGTTCCCAAGGACCAAATCCACTATGTGGAGAGACCAAATCGATTCAACGGTCCAGGGGGAGCTAGTACGAAATTTGTTTGCGTTTTAACTTAGAAATTACATGCTTAGGTTTTTATTTAGTTTGATTTTTCTTTTTAGAATGGTTTGATAGGACTATAACTCGTCAATACTTGATAACATAGTACCAGGACGCGGCGAGATGATAGTACGCTAGGAAAGCGGAGTCTTGTGTATTCGGGCTAGATAAGGCGTATCTAGTTCGGTGCACTTGACCGAGCGGAACTAGCTGAAGCTACCTCGCCGTATCCTAGACTAGTTAGACCAGGAAGTGGTCTTAGGTGAGTCAAGTCTCTATTTTCTTGAAAATGGCTTTGTCTAAGGAAGTGGTCATTTTTCCGATCAAAGAAGGCCTTTGTGCCTCGTCACGACCTGGAAGCCATGATCTTGAAAAGGTGACTTGATGAACCTAAGGTCAAATCCGAATCTAACGCAAGGTTGACAAGTGTTTAAGTCATTAAATTTAATTCAACTAAAATTGGAAGTCATCTCACAAGAACATATAGGATTAACATGTTTGATCATGTAGACATGGGTGAGATGATTTAGGTTAATAAATTTTCAACCAATTTTTAATAAATCCAATATCCGATCCAACTACCTTGCGTGTAGGATCAATGGATGTTGGACAGTGGTTGCTCCCGACACATGACCGGGGATCAACTCAAGTTTTCGAAGCTTCGATTCAAACGACAAGGATCGGTAGCCTTCGGAAATAACGGCAAGCTCAAAATCATCGGATCAGGTGATATTGAGCTTAACTCAAATTTTGTCATTCAAAATGTTTTATTAGTAGAAAATTTTCAATATAATCTTCTCAGTGTAAGCCAATTGTGTGATAATAACTATAAGGTCATCTTTCTAGAAAATGAATGCGTAATTAATACAAATGAAACCTCTAAAACAATTCTTAAAGGGACTAGGAATAACAACATTTACACTATCAACTTAACTAACTCCTCAACTAAGTGTCTTATGACACGACAAGAGGAATCATGGTTGTGGCACCGACGACTCGGTCACTCACACCCAAGACTCATCCACAAGATGAGTTAGAGTGACTTAGTCAGAGGTCTGCCTAACCTCAATAACTTGGATAATAAAATATGTAATGCTTGTCAACAAGGTAAACAATCTAGGACACAACATCAACTAACTAATCAGAGAACAAAAAGTGTGCTTGAGCTCCTACACATGGATCTATTTGATTCACACGGAACTAAGTCACTTAATGGAAGTAAATTCTGTTTAGTCATTATTGATGACTACTCTAGATTTACTTGGGTTAGGTTCATCAAACACAAAAGTGATACCCTAGATCAATTAATCAACCAATGAAAGTTATAAGAAAATCAACAAAACATTAAAATCAAAAGACTTAGGGTGATCATGGTGGTGAATTCAAAAACCAAAAGGTTTACACTCAGAACCTAAATGGATACCACCATGAGTTCTCTTGCCCTAGAACTCCACAACAAAATGGCCTAGTAGAACGCAAAAATAGAACCCTACAAGAAGACGCTAGGACAATGCTTAATGAGTATAATCTACTTGATAGGTTTTGGAGGAGCGTAGCGACATGCTATGTCCAAAATAGGATCCTTATGGTAAAAAGGCACCTTAAGACCTCATACGAGATTTATCACGATAAAATACCTAACATCAAGTACTTTAGGGTATTTGGGTGTAAGATACATATCCTAAACACTAAAGATTACCTAGGGAAATTTACATCCAAAACCACGATCGAAATCTTTCTAGGATACTCGACTACAAGTAGAGCTTATAGAGTATATAACCATGACACCCTTAGAGTCGAGGAAACTATCAATGTAGTATTCGATGAAGGACACGAACCTACAAAACCCCCGGCAACCCCAATTAGCGAGCCGATTCATACTAGACCTAACTCTGATCCAGAGATCAGGTCTAGTGTTAATCCTAACTTAAGTCAACCAAGTCACTCTATTGATCAAGTGATAGATGACTCCAACCAAACTAGAACTCAAACAAGCCATCCTATGGATCAAGTTGCAGACTCAAACCCAAATCCAACTAGGACTCAAACGAATCATCCTATCGACCAAGTGATAGGTGATCCAAGTCTAGGAGTTCGAACTAGAGCCTCATACAGAAACCTTAGTCAAATATCTTTGATTTCTAAAATTGAACCCAAAACTATTGACCAAGCTCTTCTTGATCCCGATTGGATTATTGCAATGCAAGAAGAGTTGGCTCATTTCACTAGGAACGAAGTATGAGAATTAGTACCACCACCTAAAGATAAAACAATCATTGGAACAAGGTGGGTGTTTAGAAATAAAATTGATGATAAAGGTGAAGTAGTTAGAAATAAAGCTAGACTAGTTGCTAAAGGGTTTAGTCAAGTCGAAGGTTTAGATTACGACGAGACCTATGCCCCAGTAGCTAGATTAGAGTCCATTCGAATGCTATTAGCATATGCAACACATCGAGGATTTAAATTGTTTCAAATGGATGTGAAATCTACATTCTTAAATGGATACATTAAAGAAGAAGTTTACGTTAGTCAACCCCCCGGTTTCGAAAGTTTAGACAAACCCGATCATGTCCTTAGATTAAAGAAAGCGCTTTATGGACTTAAACAAGCTCCGCGAGCTTGATACGAGAGACTTTCGATTTATCTTAAGTCCAAAGGCTTTAACCAAGGTGTAGTTGACCCAACCCTTTTCGTAAAAACCTTAGGTAAAGACATATTCATAGCCCAAATCTACGTAGATGATATTATTTTGAACCACCAACTAAATCCTACTTAATTAGTTAATTTCACTTATGGAAAGTGAATTTGAAATGAATTTAGTAGGCGAGTTAAGTTTCTTTTTAGGTTTACAAATTAAACAAACTAAAGATGGAATATACCTACATCAACGCAAATATACTAGGGAATTAATTAAACGCTTTGGAATGCAAGACGCTAAAATTATTAATACCCCAATGGCAATTAATGTGAATATAGAAGAAGATGTAATCGGAAATTCAATTGATTTAAAATACTATAGGAGCATAATAGGGAGTCTCCTTTACTTAACTGCAAGCCGACCTGATATCTTATTTGCGATGAAGTATGTGCAAGGTTTCAAACTGCTAAGAGTCTCACCTAACTCTAGTCAGCGTATCCTTAGATATCTAAAGGATACACTTAATGTCGGTATTTGGTATCCTAGATCTACGAGTTCGAACTAACGGCTACTCCGATTCGGACTATGCCGTAGTAAGCTCGATAGAAAGAGTACGCAGTGGTTGTTGTCAACTTCTCGGCAGAGTCTAGTGAGTTAGTGCAGGAAGCAACACTGTGTTGCTTTATCTACCACCGAAGCCGAATACATCGCGATGGGTGAGTGTGTCACGCAGCTTCTTTGGATGAAGCACACTCTCCGCGACTTTAAGTTAGACTTTACAAATACTAAACTTCAGGTAGATAACATTAGTTCAATTAATCTTACAAAGAATCCGATATGTCACTCTAGGACCAAACATATAGAGGTCAAACACCATTTCATTCGAGAACATGTGGCCAACGGAGCCATACAACTCGAATACGTCGAATCAAAGTCTAACTTAGCAGACCTATTTACTAAACCCCTACCCGAAGCCGAATTTAGTCTATTAAGATGAAAATTGGGCATGTGCATAGTAGAATAGGAACTTGCAAATTATATGTTCTTACTACTATTTCTTTAATTTCATTTTTATGGAACTAGCATAGGACATACCTTAGATATCATGCACCTATAGATTTAAGGAGCCAATACATCTCACAACACATAGGACTAATGTGTTTGTGTACTTAGCCACGTAGATGGGCGTGAGATGCTAGGACCTTACTCCTGGTTCCAGATGTAGAGCTAGTGCATCGCCATGAACCACGAAGTATAATCATACATACTAACCGACTCTGATCAGGACTGGTTGGTCTTTTATATCAATCAAGCCAAATATGAGTCGAACATTTTATAGATGAACTTATTTTCAGTATATTATTTTCAAAATTATGTGGAACATGCTTGGACTTTAAATTTAACACTTATTTTTGTTTTCCACACACACACTCACTCTTTTCGATATATGGCAAAAGGGGGAGAAAAGGCCAAAGTTAAAAAGTTAAGAAAAGGCCAAAGTTAAAAAGTTAAGGGGTCAAATTTTTTTTTGATAACTTAACTCTTACTTTATATTTAAACCAAAAGTTATTACTTATTTGTGCCGTCAACGTTTTTATGCCATCAACGCTTTACTTAAACATTATGCCCTTAATGTTTTACTTAAGGGGGAGTAAGGGCCAAGTTAAGAAGAACTCTTAACTTAAACGTTTTACTAAGGCCAACTTTAAGTAATTACTTAAAGCAACCCTCAAGGGGAGGATTAAGGTCTTTCTTCAAGACTCACCCTCGGTCAAGGGGGAGGTTTCTTCAAGGGGGAGTACTTGAAGAAAATCCTTACTACTGTTGGATCGAAGCGGATCGCTAGAGGGGGGGGTGAATAGCGATAAAAACTTTTCTTTTAAATCGTTCGATAGACAATTAAACGCAGCGGAAATGTAAATAAAAACTAAATGAGACAAATAGTTTTTTTACTTGGTTCGTAGCCTTCGGCTACTACTCCAAGGCCCTAACGGTCCTAGACCGTGTACGGAGGGCAATTCACTAAAACACTCCTCCTTGTTGGAGGTAGGAGTTTTACGATTACAAAAGCCTTCGAAGCAAAAAGATAGAGAGACAAACCCTCTCTTCTATTAAAGTAAAATGCAACGAAAAGCCTCGATTAAAAAGAATTGCAATATTGAAAGCAATAACAAATTAAGATTATACCAACAACTAAACAAAAGAAACTTTAAGCTAGGGTTGTTGGCAGCACTTCGTTGTTGTAGAGTCGTCGGAGAGTTGCAGCGTAACGGAGGCTTTTGAGCACTTAGAATTGGGGATGAAACCCTAGGTTTGGCCCTCCTTTTATAGCCTTTAAGCCCCTCAACGAATGAGTCTTCAACCAATCACAAATGGGCACAAAACTCCTTGAAAAATGGTGATAAAGCTTGACTCCTCGAGGCTGATTTTTGACCACCGGTTGGCAGTTGATGGCGCCGGTTGGCTGGCGATTGAGCCCGATGGCCAGGATTTTTGACTACAATAAAGAGTTAGCTCAAAATATAAGCGGATTCGACGGCCACTTGCCGTCCAATCTCAACATAGACCTTCCATGGGAAGTCTTGGGTCGGATCGTCGCCTAAGATCATCCCTATAAAGAGGATACGACCTCACTTACGCTCGCACACACGAGCTTACCTCGATACATACGTGTCGCTTTTGCTTTCGGCCTTCCACTCGATTCCTTCGGCTCCCTCCGAAGTAACTCGAGTGTCGCCCGACCACCGCGGCTTCCTCCGGGTGTCGCTAGCCTTCAGCTCCAGCATTGAGACTTTTCTGCACACTTGATTTAGCTCGTGAGATAACAATATAAGCTTAACTTTGTATTGTTTGCTATAATCAAAACTTAGGTTCGACTTAGGTGCCCACTGCACCAACAATCTCCCCCTTTTTGATTTATGACAAACCCACATACAAAGTTAAGACAAAAATAAGTATGAGATTATGCATGAATGAGTAGGAGTATATAAAAATTCTTTTTCAAGTGCTCCCCCTTGAGGAATCCTCCCCCTTGACCAAGGGTGAGTACTTGAGAAAGGGTTTTAACTCTCCCCCTTGATATTTGCTACTAAGAAAAAGAATTAAGTAACCGAAATTACTTAATATTGGCCATAGTGTTTAAAATAAGTTTTAAGTTAGGAAACCAAATGATTTCTTAACCTTGGCCTTTAAAAGTTAAATAAGTTTTCAAAACTTAAAGTTAACTTTTGGTTTAATTATGAAGTAAGAGTTAAGTTATCAAAAAAAATTTTTGACCCCTTAACTTTTGTCCTTTTTCTCCTTTTTCTCCCCCTTTTGTCGTATATCGAAAAGAGTAAGGGGTGTGTGGAAAATAAAATAAATGTTAAATTTAAAGTCCAAGCATGTTCCACATTTTTATTTTTAAAAATAATATACTGAAAATAAGTTCATCTATAAAATGTTCGACTCATATTTGGCTTGATTGATATGAAGGATCAACCAGTCCTGGTCAGAGTCAGTTAATATGTATGATTATACTCCGTGGTTCATAGCGATGCACTAGCTCTACATCTGGAACCAGGAGTAAGGTCCTAACATCTCATGCCCATCTACGTGGCTAAGTACACAAACACATTAGTCCTATGTGTTGTGAGATGTATTGGCTCCTTAAATCTATAGGTGCATGATATCTAAGGTATGTCCTATGCTAGTTCCATGAAAAAAAAAGTAAGAAATAGTAGTAAGAAAATATAATTTGTAAGTTCTTATTCTATTATGCACATGCCTAATCTTCGTCTCAAGAGACTAAATTCGGCTTCGGGTAGTGGCTTAGTAAATATGTCTGCTAGGTTAGACTTCGAGTCAACATATTCGAGTTGTATGGAGTCGTTGGCTACATGTTCTCGAATGAAATGGTGTTTTACCTCTATATGCTTTGTCCTTGAATGACATATAGGGTTCTTAGTTAGATTTATCGAACTTATGTTGTCTACAAAAATTTTAGTTTTGGTGAAGTCCAACCTAAAGTCTCGGAGAGTGTGCTTCATCCAAAGAAGCTGAGTTACACACTCACCCATCGCAACGTATTCGGCTTCGGTGGTAGATAAGGCAACACAATGTTGCTTCCTACTGCACCAACTCACTAGACTTGAGCCGAGTAGTTGACAACAACCACTCGTGCTCTTTCTATCGAGTTTACTACCGGCATAATCCGAATCAGAGTAGCCGATTAGTTCGAACTCCATAGATCTAGGGTACCAAATACCAACGTTAAGTGTACCCTTAAGATATCTAAGGATACGCTTAACTAGGGTTAGGTGAGACTCCTTAGCACAGGTTTGAAACCTGGCGCACATACTTACTGCGAATAGGATGTCGGGTCGACTCGTAGTTAAGTATAGGAGACTTCCTATCGCGCTCCTATAGTACTTTAAGTCAATGGACTTACTTTCTAGGTCTTCTCCTATGTTAACATTAATCGCCATTGGGGTGTTTATTATCTTAGCGTCTTGCATTCCAAATCTTCTAATTAACTCCTTAGTGTATTTTTGTTGATATAGGTATATATACCATCCTTAGTTTGTTTAATTTGTAGACCTAAAAAGAAACTTAACTCGCCTACCAAGTTCATTTCAAACTCACTTTCCATGAGTGAAACGAACTCGTTTAGTAAGGCTGAGTTAGAGGTTCCAAAAATTATATCATCTACGTAAATTTGAGCTATGAATATTTCTTTACCTAAGGTTTTTACGAAGAGAGTTGGGTCAACTAAGCCTTGGTTAAACCCTTTTGACTTAAGATGGATTGAAAGTCTCTCGTACCAAGCTCGAGGAGCTTGTTTAAGTCCATAGAGAGCTTTCTTAAGTTTTAGAACATGGTTGGGTTTATCTAGATTTTCGAATCCGGGGGGTTGGCTAACATAAACTTCTTCTTTAATGTATCCATTTAAGAATGCCGACTTAACATCCATTTGAAACAACTTAAATCCTCGATGTGCGGAATAAGCTAGCAACATTCGAATGGATTCGAGTCTAGCTACTGGGGCATAGGTTTCGTCGTAATCTAAGCCTTCGACTTGACTAAACCCTTTGGCGACTAACCTAGCCTTGTTTCTAACTACTTCACCTTTATCATCAAGCTTATTTCGAAACACCCACCTTGTTCCAATTATCGTTTTGTCTTTAGGTGGTGGTACTAATTCCCACACTTCATTCCTAGTAAATTGAGCTAGCTCTTCGTGCATTGCAATAATCCAATCGGGATCAAGAAGAGCTTGTTCAATTGATTTGGGTTCTATCTTTGAAATTAAGGAAATTTGACTAAGGTTCTTATAGGATGCTCTAGTTTGAACTCCTAGATTAGGATCTCCTATCACTTGATCGATAGGGTGGTTAGTCTGAATCCTAGATTGGGTTGGGTTTGTGTCACCTAATGCTTGATCAATGGGGTGACTTGGTTGAACATTAGTTTGGTTGGAGTCATCTATCACTTGATCAATAGAGTGACTTGGTTGACTTAGGTTAGGATTAACACTAGACCTGATCTCCGGATCAGAGTTAGGTCTAGTATGAATCGACTCGCTAATTGGGGTTGCCGGGGGTTTTGTAGGTTCATGTCCTTCATCAAATACTACATTGATAGTCTCCTCGACTCTAAGGGTGTCGTGATTATATACTCTATAAGCTCGACTTGTAGTCGAGTATCCTAGAAAGATTTCGGTCGTGGTCTTGGATGTAAATTTCCCTAGGTAATCCTTAGTGTTTAGGATATGTACCTTACACTCAAATACCCTAAAGTACTTGATGTTAGGTATTTTATCGTGATAAATCTCGTATGAGGTCTTAAGGTGCCTCTTTACCATAAGGATTCTATTTTGGACATAGCATGCCGTACTCACGACTTCTGCCCAAAACCTATCGGGTAGGTCATATTCGTTCAACATGGTCCTAGCGGCTTCTTGTAGAGTTCGGTTTTTCCGCTCCACTAGGCCATTTTGTTGAGGGGTCCTAGGGCAAGAGAATTCATGGTGGTATCCGTTTAGGTTACAGAAGTCGGTGAACCTTTGATTTTCGAATTCACCACCATGATCGCTTCTAATTCTTTTAACCTTAAGGTTTTTTTGATTCTCGATTAATTTGAATAAATTGATTAATTGATCTAGGGTATTATTTTTATGTTTGATGAACCTAACCCAGGTAAACCTGGAGTAGTCGTCAATTATGACTAAGCAATATTGACTTTTATTGAGTGACTTGGCTCCATGTGAATCGAATAGATCCATATGCAGAGCTCAAGTACACTTGAGGTTCGCTTCTGGTTAGTTAACTTGTGTTGTGTCCTAGGTTGTTTTCCTTGTTGACAAGCATTACAAATTTTATTAACCAAATTGTTAAGGTTGGTAAGCCTCGACTAGGCCACTCTGACTCATCTTGTGGACGAGTCTTGGGTGCGAGTGACCGAGTCGTCGGTGCTACAACCATGATTCCTCTTCCTGTGTCATAAGACATTTGGCTGAGGATTTGATTAAGTTAATTGTATAAATGTTATTTGTCCTAGTTCCTTTGAGTATTGTTTTAGTTTCATTTGTTTTAATTACACATTCATTTTCTAAAAATACGACCTTATAATTATTGTCACATAATTGGCTTACGCTAAGAGTTATATTCAAAATTCTCTACAAGTAATACATTTTTAATAACAAAATTCGAGTTAAGCTCGATATCACCTGATCCGATGATTTTGAGCTTGCTGTTATTCCCAAAGGCTACCGATCCTTGTCGTTTGAATCGGCTTGCGAATTTGTTGATCCCGGTCATGTGTCGAGCAACCACATCTAACATCCATTGATCCTACACACAAGGTGGTTGGATTGGATGTTAGATTATTATATTTTTAAAAAATTGGTTGTAAGTTGTTAAACCTAGGTTATCTCAGAGTCTATATGATCAAGCATGTTATACTTATGTGTTCTTTGTGAGATGACTTCCAATTAAGTTGATTAAGTGCATTTATGTTTAAGTAATGTTAGATTTGGATTTGACCTAGGCTTGTCAAGTTTACCTTTCGAAGCAGGCCGGGGCCTTCTTTTATCGGATCATCGACCACTTCCTTAGACAAGGGCCTTCTTTTATCGGATCATCGACCACTTCCTTAGACAAAGCCATTTTCAAGAAAATGATGACTTGACTCACCTAAAATTATTTCCTCGTCTAACTAGTTATTTTTGAAAAGAGGCTCCCCGAGGCTCAATATTTTCGAAGGATTTTAGTTGGTTATTTGAAAAGAGGCTCCCCGAGGCTCAATCTTTTCGAAGGATTTTAGTTGGTTATTTACGTGTTCTAAGTGAGTTCACGAAAGAAAAAAAAAATCTAAGCATGCAATTTCTAAGTTAAAACACAAACATGTTTTGTACTGGCTCCCCCTAGACCGTTGAATCGGTTCGGTCTATCCACATAGTGGATTTGGTCCTTGGGAACCCAGTACGAGTTGGATCCTAGAGTTGAAATCAAAGTGGTCTTAGGGACCCATGCTTGGACACATTTTTTATGTCTACTTACGATTGACATATACGACTTATTGGTCGTGTTTGAGCTAAACCCTAGTCCGGCCTTGTTGTACACGGCCATTTGCGATCCAAGTAGGAGGTCAAGTCCTTTGGATCCCAAAGTAAACCTTTCCAACGTATTCCTAAGATCTTCGACTTGACTTTTCAAGAGTGAGTTCTCAACTTCGAGTTTTTCAACCCGAGTTGAGTCCTTCTCTTGAACTCGACTAGTCGAAGAGGTTAGGGAGACCTCGTGTTTGAGGAGTTTAACTTCCTCAACCAGGGTCTCGACCTTGGACTCGGACTTAGCTAACTTCCTAGACAAAAACCTAACCGTATTATGTAAAGTATTAAATAAGGTTCGACTCACCTTAAGGGTATCTTTTGAACCGGATGCGTATCCGTGGCTTGACTTGAAGGTAGCTTCGTAGTCCGAGTCATCCTCAGGTTCTGACTCAAGTTCAGGTTCGGTCTCCGTGTCGGACTCAATCGATTTCGCCATGAAGACGTGGTCTTCGTCTTCTTTGGATGACGCTTCTTTCCATGTCGCATTGAGGGCCTTCTTGTGCTTAGGTGCTTGGTGGTTGAGCTTGGGGCACTCGGAATTTATATGTTCAAACCTGTTACACTCATAACACCTAATATTAGAACTTTTAGGCTTACCTTGGTTGGGTCGAGTTGTGGTTCGCTTTCGTCCCTTGGCTATCCTTCGAGCTAGGTTCATTAGTTCGGCAGTCAATTCCGGGTCAACTTCTTCTTCGGACTCATCTTCCTCCTCGGTTGGTGGTGGCTTGCTTGCGATTTTCTTCTTCTTTGAACCTGCAAACAAGGCTATACCCCTCTCGGGTTCCGAGTTGGACTGCTCATGTAATTCAAAATCCGAAAAGAGTTCATCTAATCTAAGTTTAGAAAGGTCCTTGGAGACCTTGTAGGCATCGACCATGGTTGCCCACAAGGTAGTCCTCGGAAAAGTGTTTAGAACATACCTTATAAGGTCGCGGTTTTCGACCTTTTGCCCGATTGCGTGTAGGTTGTTGACTATGTCTTGGACACGGGCGTGGAGTTGCATCGCGGACTCGTGTTCCTGCATTTTTAGTGTGTACAATTTATTGAACAACAAATCACGTTTGCAAACCTTATCTTGATCCGATCCTTCGTGTAACTCGATCAGCTTTGTCCAAAAGTCCTTTGCGCTAATGAAGGGGCCGACGCGATTTAACTCCTCCTTGGACAAGCCGCATTGGAGGATTTGTGTTGCCTTGGCGTCGGCTTCGACTTGTCGTTTTGTCACAATGGTCCATTGATCATAATCCAAGGAGTCACCCACTTCATTAGTCGGAAGTGTGAAACCCGTTTGGATTATGATCCACATCTCGATTTGGGTTTTGAGAAAGCATTCCATCCGACCCTTCCAATAACGGAAGTCATCTCCGTTGTAAAATGGAGGTCGGACGGTGCTAAAACCCTCGAGATGGGCCATTAGAACAAAAGACAAAAAGGGACGAAGACGAAGAAACTAGCAACGACAAAAACACAAAACAAGGTACCAAGACTCGCGTCTTGGATTAGTAGTGCGGGAGTAAATTTAACAAAGCGAAATAAATCAGAAATAAACAGAAATAAAAGAAAAATAAATCTGTGAAAAATGGCTAGATTGGTGGTTTCACAAAATCTTAGCAACCCCCAGCTCTGATACCAATTGTTGGATCGAAGCGGATCGCTAGAGGGGGGGGGTGAATAGCGATAAAAACTTTTCTTTTAAATCATTCGATAGACAATTAAATGCAGCGGAAATGTAAATAAAAACTAAATGAGACAAATAGTTTTTTTACTTGGTTCGTAGCCTTCGGCTACTACTCCAAGGCCCTAACGATCCTAGACCGTGTAAGGAGGGCAATTCACTAAAACACTCCTCCTCGTTGGAGGTAGGAGTTTTACGATTACAAAAGCCTTCGAAGCAAAAAGATAGAGAGACAAACCCTCTCTTCTATTAAAGTAAAATGCAACGAAAAGCCTCGATTAAAAAGAATTACAATATTGAAAGCAATAACAAATTAAGATTATACCAACAACTAAACAAAAGAAACTTTAAGCTAGGGTTGTTGGCAGCACTTCGTTGTTATAGAGTCATCGGAGAGTTGCAGCGTAACAAAGGCTTTTGAGCACTTAGAATTGGGGATGAAACCCTAGGTTTGGCCCTCCTTTTATAGCCTTTAAGCCCCTCAACGAATGGGTCTTCAACCAATCACAAATGGGCACAAAACTCCTTTAAAAATGGTGATAAAGCTTGACTCCTCGAGGCTGATTTTTGACCACCGGTTGAACTGGCCGGTTGAACTGATGGCCAGGATTTTTGACTACAATAAAGTGTTAGTTCAAAATATAAGCGGATTCGACGACCACTTGTCGTCCGATCTCAACATAGACCTTCCATGGGAAGTCTTGGGTCGGATCATCGCCTAAGATCATCCCCGTAAAGAGGATACGACCTCACTTACGCTCGCACACACGAGCTTACCTCGATACTTTCGTGTCGCTTTTGCTTCCGGCCTTCCACTCGATTCCTTCGGCTCCCTCCGAAGTAACTCGAGTGTCGCCCGACCACCGCGGCTTCCTCCGGGTGTCGCTAGCCTTCAGCTCCAGCATTGAGACTTTTCTGCACACTTGATTTAGCTCGTGAGATAACAATATAAGCTTAACTTTGTATCGTTTGCTATAATCAAAACTTAGGTTTGACTTAGGTGCCCACTGCACCAACAACTACTCCAACTTAATATTCTTTATTTCTTATTTGTTTCTAATGCACATTATTCTTCATGCTTGCTATTTACTTAACTTTGTATGTGGGTTTGCCATAAATCAAAAAAGGGGAGATTGTTGGTGCAGTAGGCACCTAAGTCGAACCTGAGTTTTGATTATAGCAAGCGATACAAAGTTAAGCTCATGTCGTTATCTCACGAGCTGAATCGAGTGTGCAGAAGATTGCTATAGCTGGAGCTGAAGGCTAGCGACACCCGGAGGAAGCCGCGGTGGTCGGGCGACACTCGAGTGACTTCGGAGGGAGCTGAAGGAATCGAGTGGAAGGCCGAAAACAAAAGCAACATGTAAGTATCGAGGTAAGCTCGTGTGTGCGAGCGTAAGTGAGGTCGTATCCTCGTTACGGGGATGATCTTAAGCGTAGATCCGACCAAAGACATCCTATAGATGGTCTAGGTTGAGATCGGACGGTCGACGACCGTCGAAATTATGTTTTTGTTGAGCTAACTTTGACTTGCAGCAAGAAGCATCGATCGCCACTTGGAGGACTCACCGCCAATCACCGATCGCCGGAGGTCAAGACTCGATCGATGCGCCATCCCGATCGATCGATGATGGCCATCAGTCGACTGATGGTCAATGATTAGCTTCGAGGAGTCAAGGCTTATCACCTCATTTCAAGGAGATTGATGCTCAATTGTGATTGACTAGGGTTCCTCTCGAAAAGGGGCTCAAAGGCTATAAAAGGAGGTCCTAACCTAGGGTTTTCTCATCAATTCTAAGCTTCCAAAAAGCCTCCGCAAAGCTACAACTTCTCTGACAACGAAGTGCTTCTTCTCCGACGTCTAGGTTTATTTGTTTTCATTTTATTACGTCGGTTAGAGTTTTATTTCAGTTTAGTACTTTCATTTTCGGAGCTTTTATCGTAACGAGGAGAGGGGGAGTGTCCCTCTACTTCAAGCTTTGTGCTTTACTTGTATCGATTAAACTCCTACCTCTAACGGGGAGGAGTTCTTTAGTGTTTTTGCCCTCCGTACATGGTCGAGGACCGCTAGGGCCTTGGAGTAGTAGCCGAAGGCTACGAACCAAGTAAAACTCCTTTGTCTCTTTTTACTTTACATTTACATTTCCGCTGCAATTAATTATCTACTCAGTTTTTGATACGAACTCGAAAAAAAAAGATTTTATCGCTATTCACCCCCCCTCTAGCGATCCGCTTCGATCCAACAATCTACAATGTAACGTATTAGATAATATGCATAAAAATATGCAAACAATGATCATGTGATTCTTATTTCAAAAATAAAGATGTTCATAGAAAAGATAGACTTTTTAGTATACATCCCTACAATCTCTCACTTATACTAAAAGACTATGTTGTCCTTAAACTGCTATACATCTGATTCCCCTTCCCTCCACATGCCTATCAAAGCTCTCGCTAGAAGGGCCTTAGTGAAAGGGTCTACCAGGTCATCCTTTGATGCAATCTAGGCGACAACAACTTCTACCTCCTTTACGATTTCTCGTATCAGGTGGTACTTGCGCTCTATGTGTTTAATAGCCTTATGGGCTCGTGGTTCCTTCGAGTTTGCAACTGCACCATTATTATCACAATAAATTATGATAGTTCTGGGCAAACCAGGAATCACATCCAAGTCCATCAGGAAGTTCCTGAGCCATACAGCTTCTTTGGCCGCCTCAGAGGTTGCCACATACTCAGCTTCCATGGTGGAGTCCGCCATGCCTTTCTGCTAGACACTCCTCTATACAATGACTCCACCTCCCAAAGTAAACACAAAACCTGAGGTAGACTTATTGTTATCCCTATCAAATTGGAAGTTGCAATCCATGTAACCCACAGGGAGTAATTAGTCTGCCCGGTAAACTAGCATATAATCCCTAGTCCTTCTCAGGCACTTCAATATATGCTTTACCGTAGTCCAATGTCCCTGTCCTGGATTACTCTGATATCTGCTGACCATGCCGACGGCATAGCAGATATCTGGTCTCGTACATAGCATAGCATAAATGAGGCTTCCTACCGCTGAGGCATAAGGAACCGCCTTCATCTCCTCTATCTCCTCAGATGATCTAGGACACATCTCCTTAGATAAAGGAACTCCATGCCTGAAAGGTAGAAAACCCTTCTTGGAGTTCTGCATGCTAAAACGCTCCATAATCGTGTCTATGTATGAAGCTTGGGATAAGCATAACATACTTTTCCTGCGATCCCTTATAACCTTGATCCCAAGGATGTGTCCCACCTCTCCCAAGTCCTTCATATCAAACTGTTTGGACATTCATACTTTTACGTCCGATAACACCTTGATATTGTTGCCAATCAACAAAATATCATCTACATATAGTACAAGAAATACCACTACGTTTCTGTCACATCTCTTGTATACACAAGATTCATCCGGACTTTGAATAAATCCATAAGATTGGATCACCTCATCAAAGCGGATGTTCCAAGACCTCGGAGCTTGCTTCAATCCATAAATGGACCGATTAAGCTTACACACAAGATGCTCTTTACCTTTAGCAATGAATCCCTCTGGTTGCTTCATGTAGATATTTTCCTCAAGACTTCCATTAAGGAAAGCTGTCTTGACATCCATCTGCCACACCTCATAATCCATATGAGCTGCTATGCATAAAAGAATCCGGATAGACTTAAGCATGGCTACCGGCGAAAAGGTCTCCTCATAATCGATACCCTCTTTCTGAGTATACCCCTTCGCAACAAGCCTCTCTTTGAAGGTCTCAACCTTCCCATCTATTCCTCTCTTTCTCTTGTAGATCCACTTGCATCCAATGGTTTGTACACCATCGGGTGGTTTTACTAGCTCCCAGACCTGATTTTAATCCATAGATTCAATCTCATCATTCATTACACTTTGCCAAGATACTGCATCTTTATCTTAGATTGCCTCGTCTATGTCCAGGGATCAGGTTCATGTTACCCAAGAACATGAATCTATGAGGTTGTCTAACAGCTCTCCCAGTACGACGAGGTATCACCTGTGTATCCTCTGTGACACGCGGTGCAGTGACATGTGGTATATCCTCTTGTACCGGTGGTACTAAAGAAGTGACTTCCCCTTTTAACTCATCCAGAACAATTTTACTCTTGGGCTTGTGGCTCATCACATAGTCTTCCTCTAGAAATCTGGCGTTCATGCTAACGATCACCCTCTGATCTCTAGGACTATAAAACAATCCACCCTTCGTTCCCCTAGGATAGCCAACGAACAAGCGTACTTCTGTATGAGGTTCCAACTTACCAGCATCTGCCTTCAGCACATATGCTGGACTCCCCCATATCTGAATATATCTTAGACTAGGCTTTCGCCCAGTCCACAACTCTGTGGGAGTAGAAGACACTGATTTAGATGGAACCAAGTTCAGAATGTACACTGCCGTATCTAGAGCATATCTCTAGAACGAATCTGGCAAGTCAGAATAACTCATCATCGATCTAACCATCTCCATAAGAGTCCTATTCCTTCGCTCTACTACACCATTCTGCTGGGGTGTGCCAGGTGCAGTCAATTGGGATTGAATCTCAGCATCTGATAAGTAGTTCCTAAACTCTCCCAAGAGGTACTCACCACCACGATCAGATTGTAGTGTCTTGATACTTTTACCTTGACGTTTCTCCACATCAGCCTTGAATTCTTTGAACTTGTTAAAGCATTTAGACTTGCGGTGCATCAGGTAAATGTATCCATATCTTGAGTAATCGTCTATAAAAGAGACGAAATACTCAAAACCACCTCTAGCTTGGATAGACATAGGACCACACAAATCAGAATGAACCAATTCTAACACATCTTTGGCTCTATACCCCTTGACCTTAAAATGCCTCTTGGTCATCTTACCTTCCAAGCAAGATTCGCAGGTTGGGAGATTCTCCACCACCGATGAACCCAGAGGTCCATCAGCTATCAACCTTTGAATTCTGCTCAGGTTAATATGACTAAGCCTAAGATGCCAAAGATATGTTTGGTTCATCTTCGAAGATTCTTTTCTCTTATTGGAATTAGAAGATGAGTTATAAACTTCAATTTGCATCATGTGAGGTTTTGGTTCAAGTGTATACAAATTTCCTATCAATGTACCTGAACAAATATTCTCCCTATTCCTTTTTATAACAACTCTGTCATTAAAGGAAATATAATATCCATCCATAAACAATTTAGAAACTGAAACTAAGTTCTTTCTAAATAAAGGTACATAAAGGGAATTTTCCAGAACCTAAGTTTTATTTTTCTCAAGAGATAAATAAAACTTCTCCCACTGCAATAGCCGCCACTTTCATGGCATTGCCTAAGTAAATGGTAATCTCCCCTTTAGCTAGTCGTCGGGTTTCCTGGAACCCCTGCAAAGTGTTGCAGACATGATTAGTGGCTCTCGTATCTACACACCAGGTGCCGGTAGATAACACCGCTAATGATGTTTCAACGACTAGTCCAAAGGATATATCTTTGTTCTGCTTTAGATTGGGACATTCCTTCTTCCAATGTTCATCCTGCTTATAAGTGATGTACTTGCCTTTCGGCTTTTTCACTCCTCCATGAGATCCTCCCACCACCTTTGCTTCACCTTGTTTCTTCTTCTTCTTGCCTTTCGGCTTAGAAGTAGAAACCTTCTGAGCAACGATGCCCTGAGGACACTCTTCGAAGAGTGCATACTTATACTCCTAAGCAGATAAGATAATATCTTGATTCTTTTCCAATCAATATTGTTTGAGTACAGTAAGTTTATTTCCTTTAGTATCATAGTAAGTGGACTGAAAGTCATTTTTGAAAATCCTAAGAATCACATAGATCATTACTGTAGATTTCAAAAAACTATTGATTCATCAAACAATAAAATTTTAAAATCAACCAATACCTCAAAACATCGAGAATATCGTATGCCACGATAGTGTGGACGTATACGAATTCTACATTTGTAAGAGGAGGTTTTACCCATTAATTTTACTATCTTGTCAACCTAACTTTTTGACAAGTAAAATTAATAGTTGGTTTCTCTTCGGCCCTACAAATAAAAGCAGTGACTCCGATGGGGAGGATACTTATATTTGTATCTAAGTGTTCACCATTACTTGGTACCAAGGTAATTATCTCGGGTTATGTGCCTTACGATGGGCAAGTACACACGCTCCTTAATAATTTTCTTTAACCATATTCGACCTTGTGATCCGCAAAAAAACTCATCCGATGGGGAGGAAGACACTCAGAGTCGACGCGCAAGTTTGTTTGCATCACTTGTCAAATTGTAATGGAGGCCGCAGGAATTTATAAAAATATCCCTCTCCCACTTAGTAATTTGAAATTGAGGAATTTTCCTAGCCCTACGACATGCATATCAAACAAAAAGCAATAAATATGAAAAATAAATTATTTTCCAACTATTATGGATTTTGTCTTTAATATGACTCCCGTCGTATCGTCATCTCGTCCGCTCCTCCTATGCCATGTACGAGCCATCCGGAGATCCGAGCCGAGACTAAAACCTATTTTAATTTACATCCATCGATCCTATACTCCACGAGGGAGTGTACATGAAATCTAGATCGAAAGTAAAATAAAATAAAGAGTGGCTAAACAATGACATATTTAATTTACCAAAAACTAAATACTAGCCTCGTCAACCCTGAGGATTCAAAAAAATAAATATTTACACACATACAATCACAAACACACATATGACCATAATAGTCGGATCTTATGCCTGCAACCAAAGAGTTAAACTATGCATATCCTACTATTATCCGACACATATAATATATGAAAAAGTGTATAAAAATAAACCGAATCCTAAACACACAAAACCGGAAACCTGGCTCTGATACCAATTGAAGGGATTTGCTTATCGAGTCTGTGAGGGGAAACTTCGCTTCCCACTTCACCTCGGTAGCTTGTCCATGGCGATCCCTTCGATGCCCCGGATTAAAAAAATTTAATCCTAGACAAAAGGGATTGCCAAAGCAACCAAGTCATCATCGTGCTATTCGTTTAGAGAGGTCACTTGAACAAACTAGTTGTTCAAGCGACCATCCTCTATTCTACGAGTAGCCACGGAATAGACGATGTCCGGATCGCCGGTTTTTGTGTTTATGCTCAGGATCCAAGTATTATTTAGTCATTTACAGATTTATAACATGCTTATAATTGAAAAACAAAAACAAGCAACAAACAAAAGAAGAAAGTAGAATAGGTATACCTCTTGATCTTCTAATGTATGACCTTCCTCCTTTTGGACGTCGTGTGGGCGACGATCCACCAAAAGTCGAAGCTCCTAGATCACAAATCTTCCTTCCTTGCTCTTCCAAAGCAAGAGGAAGAATAGAAACAAGGTTTTTCTCCTCACTAGAAACAACCAACAAGGAACTAAAACTATCCTTGCCGCCGGCCAACTAGGTGAAGGAGAAGATGGTGGAAAACAACCAAGACACCAAGGGAAGCCCTATATCTTGTTTCCACCACCTAAGGAGAAGGAGAAGGGGGCTTTTGGGTGCCGGCCAAGGCTAGAGAGGTGTTGGACGTTGGTTAAAAGAGGAAGAAGAAGAGAAGAATACCTTCCTTATTTGGTGCCACCCTTGCCTCCAAACCCTAATCCTAATCCTATCTCAACTAGGATTTCTTCTTGCCGCCCAAACCCTAGCTCTCCTTCAATGTCATTCACGCCAACTCTCATGCCATCCTTTTATAGAGTTAGGGATAAGTCATGAATTAATCTCATCCATTGGTTCTAGGGATTTAATCTCAACCGTCGGATCTAGAGATTTAATCTCAACCGTCGGATCTTAGAGATTTAATCTCTATCAATGGATCTTAGAGTTTTGTTTCTATCCATTGGATCTAAGCATCATGAGGTGTTAATAGGCTACATTAGGGACCATGAGGAGGAGTTGGGTCTTGGCCACCCATGGATTAAGCCCACATAAAGTCCGATCCACTAATGATGATCCAATCCACTAAAGGTTCATCATTGATCTACCTCACCAACCCCCATATGATAATATGGGCTCCATATATTATTTGTACATTTTCTCTCCGTGTTTAAGATCTCGAATGCTCGTCGATTAATTAATTTACTGACTATTAATTAATCAACATCTAACTCCTTGAGTAGTACCACTCAACCTTTTCATCATGCCGGACCAAGTCCACCTGCAGGGTTTACATGATGAACCTTATGAGCTCCTCAAGGGGACATCATCATCCTAATATATAGGACATGGTTTCCTCCTATAATCAATGGCACACCATATAAATAATATCATCTCCCAACTTACTGAGCCTATCGATTTAATCTATAAATCTCGCCCATTGGTAAATCAAAGAGATGAGTACTAAGTATATGTGCCCATTATTATATCGGGATTAAGAGCATGTACTAAATAATATCCGAGGTCCGATTCGATTATGTAGTCAGCAATAAATCGAATCACCTCTAAGTCGGTCCTGCTCAATACACACAAAGTGCACTAGTGTGATTCTATGGTCAAGATAAACCAACACCAAATCAGACTACAACCATTCCGATGGTTTGTCCAAAGCCATTTCGATTGTGAGCCTTTACTTATACTTTACAAGGAGCCGATAACATGATCTCCCGTGTGACACCACACACCATGTTATCTACAATGTAACATATTAGACAATATGCATAAAAATATACAAACAATGATCATGTGATTCTTATTTCAAAAATAAAGATGTTCATAGAAAAGATAGACTTTTCAGTATACATCTCTACAGTACCTAGGGGCAATCCACTATAAGTCTCCTCCTCGTTGGAGGTAGGAGACAACGATTACAATGAAAACACAAAAAGCTCGAGGTTGAGGCAACAAACCTACCTCACCTCGTTACGATGAAAGCTTGAGTACAATGAATTAAAGCAAAGTAAAAAATCAATTCTAACTTTAAGTACCGATGGAGGAGTGGAAACTGTTGGGGATCGATTAGACGCTAGAGGGGGGTGAATAGTGCGTGCTAGTACCGATGGAAATCGTTCGCGTGCTTGTCTACAATTTTCGTTAGTGCAGCAGAAACAAAGATAATAAAGCAATAACGAAAACACAAACACACAAATGCAAGGATATAACGTGGTTTGAACCGAACGATTCATACTCCACGGATCGAGCTCTAAAGAGCTCTAGTGATGAACACACACTCACTAATCAAAACTAACTCCTTCTCGACACAAGTCGGAGGTGGAGAAAACCTCTTACAATTGTTTACAACAATAAACAAATAGATATAAGCAAATACGATAATGAAATACAAATGCAATACAAGTAAAGAAATCACTTTACAAATGCCTTTAGATTGCTTGATCTTTGATTTCCTTGAACTAGCTTTGAAGGACTGGAAAACACCAACTCTCCCCTTCAATTTCGCCCAAGAAAATCGCTTCTATAACCCTCCATCAGAGCTGCCTTTATATCTTGCATTGGGCTGAATTTCCGCCTAGCAGTCGACTGCCATAAGTCCCGAGATCGCCAACATCAGAAGTGAGACAACGACTCAATCCACGCTGGAAAAGTTCCAACGGACTCTCACCAATCGACTGCCAACATTGGCGATCATGCCAACCCGTAATCGATTGCCCGATCGGCTACGGAGCATTCTCGTGCTCGCGACTCAATCGGCGATCGTCATCTATGGCGATCGCGGCGATAATCTCCAGCGATCGCTGCCATCAATGATAGTCAATTGCCGTGATCGCTCCAATGAGCGATCGCTAAGGCAATTTTAACCCTAAATGGCAGTCAAGCTCTAGTCAACTCACGACAGTCGAACCAACCATAATGCCAGTCGACTGCCAACCTCAAAGATGAGGTTTTAACCCAAGTATGGTGTCCCCATACTTGCTAGACCACCCTTAGCCTAGACCTAAGCCTTCTAGCCACCTCCATCAGCCTCACTCCTATCGGATCCCTCCAAGTCATCCATGATTTGTTCATCCATACGTTAGCCTTCAGGTGCTTCCGTCGGCCATGTCATGCTAAGTCGGTCTATACCGCCAAGACACATTGGACTTATGCTACCAAGACTCCGCTTGGATTTTACGCCGCCAACCATTGGACTTATATTGCCAAGACTCCACCCTTGGACTTTACGCCGCCAATATTTCCTTTGGACTTCTCAAATGTCAAGACTAAAGCTTGGACTTTCCCTTGCCAACCCATGTTGGACTTTCCATGCCAAGACCCATGCTTGGACTTTCCTTGCCAACCCAAGTTGGACTTTCCCATGCCAAGATCCATGCTTGGACTTCTCATGCAAAGTACACAAGACTTGGACTTTTCTATGACAATTACATTGTCATACATTTTGTCGAACATCAAAATATTGCTCGAGTCAAACTCGAGTCCGGTCAATCGTGACCTAGGTCGATTGCACCAACAATCTCCCTTTTTTTGATGTTTGACAAAACCACATACCTTTGAGTTAGAACACTAACTCAAAACTCTTTACCAATTATCCCAAATTGATAATTTTACCTTTCTCCCCCTTTTTGACTAACATCAAAAAGATTCTCCCCAAAGAGGTCAATGTCTCATATCCAATAAGATCTTACAATCTCTCCCTTGGTCCAAAAATACTTAGGATGCCATCAATCTTCCTAGTGATAAGTCCCATATCACTCAAGAAAGGCAATCCTATAAACTCTCCCAATTTCCAAATTAGACACTTACATTTCCATTTCTCCTTCTCATGAGGAAGAAACACATCCATCATCCCATGATGGATAACTCCCCCTTGACCATTGCACTAACAATGTCCTTGGGAAGTCCCTAAGCCTATAGGAACTCTAAACCATCAAAAATAAGGTTAAAAGTCCAAACATGAACTTTCCTACCCTTAAATTTAACACAAACCCTAAACAACTCTCCTAATCTATATCCAATGGATTTTCACCCTTTCTAATACTTCCCAAAGCATATCCTAGGGTTAGGAGTGATTAGGGACCTTTACCATAGCTGAACACGAGCTAAACAACCCTTGTTAACCCGAAATCAACCTAGCAAATGACTCGATGAAGCCGAACTTCCCTTGCATCGATCACGACCGAACAAGTGGCGATCGATAACTAAATTCCAATTTCAAATTTATCGTAATCGAATTTTAAAAAGTCATAAGTAATTCTACATATTTTAAAAATTCGTGAAAATTCATACGTATATTACTTATAGGTAATACAATGGGTGAAAAATGATAGAAAAATATTTTACCCATAAAATATTGAAATTGATACAAAATTCAAAAGTGAAGAAAAACTTTTAAGTTTTGGCTCACTTTGTATCAATTTCATCAATGGTGATTGCTATCAAAAGATAGACTTCACCAAGATTTTCTAAAATGATTTTAAAATATTTTTGAAAACCTATATTGGATCATGTTCCTTGGGCTTAATGTACATGACTTGTACATAAGCTTTTCCAATGATCCATTATTAAAATAAGATGAGTTTTATTTCATCTAGATGCAAAAACTATGCACCTTGAACTTAACTCATATCCTAGCATCTCACATGTATCTAGGGTGTATAAAATACACATACATGTCAATTTAATGTGAGATGTGGGTTTTGTTCATCATAATCTAGGGTTTCATCCATTCTCTAAGGAAACACTACTTGATTCCCTTATAAATGGGACTCCAAGTCATGCCATTGTCCTTAAATTAATTTCAATCAAAATTTTCTTAAATGCACGAATGATTATGAAATTAGAGATAATATAAATAAACACATGCTCATAATCATGATGTCATGACATAAGATATAATCTAAAAACATATGACATTGAATCCTTAATCCTAAACATGATCATGACATATTAAATGATTAAAACTAAGCATGATGTCATGACATGTTATATGACAATCAAGGCATGACATATAAAATATATAGATATAATAATACCTAAAATTTAATATTAGTTTCCATTTGCGATAATTAAGTATATTTTTGCCATTATTCCTATTAATCTCCCAAGTGTGCCAAATTGTGCCAATTCAATTGATTTTTCATAATCTTCAAGGTATATTAGCACATCCTAAAATCTTTTAGGATTAAAATCAAAATTTGTTTCCAAGGCATCCATAACCTTGAAAATAATCCTAAAGTGCCACCTTTGCCATGGTTGAGTTAACTACCCATCCAATCAAGGTTGGCACACCCTAAACCCATCTAGCGTGAATCAATCACGCTCTTAGAAACCCAAAACCTATTTGAGCTCCTAGGGTTAATTAGGTATTCCTTAAGGATAACCTCCCTAGATACCTTCCTAATGACCCTTCTAGGCTTATTAGCCTTTGTCATTTGGGTCTTGCCATGGTTAACCTTAGGGATTGCCTCCCTAGTAACCTTCTTAGTGGCCACCCTAGGTTTCTTCGAAACCCTAGCCACTAGGCATCTACCTTGGTCAACCTTAGGGATGACTTCCCTATCGACCTTGGTCTTCCTAGACCTAGATTGTGTTCCATAATCAAATGGAACATTATTATAAGCCACCTTATGCTTAAGTTTGTGACCTAAATCATTCTTGCCCTTGGTTGACTTTTGTTTCTTGGGTCTTAGATGTTGACTTTGAGATTTTGACCCTTGACTTTGACCATTAGACCCTTGAAATTGATTTTGCATCTTATTGAGGGTCTTTTCTAATTTCTCAAGCCTTGATCTCAAGGCTTGGTTCTCTAATTCTAATTGCCCAATTTTAGAATTTTGATTTGGTCTTTGGACATGAGACTTCCTAGGCATGTGTCTAGTCCATTTAGGATTAAGGTCTAAGCGTTCTCCTATTTTCCTAATAGACTCCCTAGGAAGGACGTTTCTAGGGACATTAGTCTCAAATTTCTCCTTCTTTGAAAGGTAGATATTTTTGGCTCATAAACAAAATTCCCTATTTCTAGCATTCTATTTTTGATAAATAGCAAGATTATTAAAATAATTCCTAGCATGCTTCTTATCCCTAGAAATTGAAAGTGCATTAATAAATTTTACCTTAGGGTTTGCCTTGGAGGCTCCCCCTACATGTGTAGCTCCATCTTGTCCCTTCTTCTTCCCCCTTGGGCATTGACTCCGGTAATGCCCTTTTGAATTGCACTTGAAGCATATTATTTGCTCCTTGCTTTTAGGTATTGGGGAACTGACATCCTTGACTATTGGTGCCCGTGGAGCTTTCCTAACCTTCTTTGGGCACTTGCTCTTATAGTGCCCAAATTCCCTACACTCAAAACACATAATATTATTTTTATTTTGAATTACGGTGTTTGAGTTACCTAGGGTGGTGGTGGAGTTTTGAGCTTCCTCATCTTGACCAGATGTTGAAGGCTCTTCTTGAGGTTGCTCCGGTGTAGATGGTCTCTCCTCCTCAATCCTAGAAGTGGATACTTCTTCTACTTCTTCCACCTCTTCTTTCTCCGATCCGGAAGTTGACTCCTCACTTTCTTGTGAGGATGACAAAGCTTCCTCTTCGGTCTCCTCTCCTTTCAAGTCTTCTTGGACCGATTCGGGATTGTCGTAGAACTTGACCAACTTGTTTCACAACTCCTTGGCATCCCAATAGCTTCCTAATCTAGACAAAATGTCGTTAGGTATCAAATTAACCAATATTTTTGTTACCTTAACGGTTGTCTTGAATTTTTGCCGTTGCTCCTCGGTCCATCGCTTCATTTTGAGGATTTCGTCGTTCTCTCCTCTCGGAGCATCAAAACCTATAATCACGGTAAACCAATTTTCTATATTTGACATTAGAAAATATTTCATCCTACCTTTCCAATACGCGAAATCTTCGCGATTAAAGGCGGGTGGAGTCGCTATGTCATCGCCCCATCTTTCTTGAAGATCCATCGTCTTCCCTCTAGCGTGCTCCCTTAGTTGTTAGACTTTGAAGAGCGGCCTCGCTCTGATACCACTTGTTGGGGATCGATTGGATGCTAGAGGGGGGGGGGGGGTGAATAGCGCGTGCTAGTACCGATGGAAATCGTTCGCGTGCTTGTCTACAATTTTCGTTAGCGCAGTGGAAACAAAGATAATAAAGCAATAATGAAAACACAAACACACAAACGCAAGGATATAACATGGTTCGGAACCGAACGGTTCCTACTCCACGGATCGAGCCCTAAAGAACTCTAGTGATGTACACACACTCACTAATCAAAACTAACTCCTTCTCGACAAAAGTTGGAGGTGGAGAAAACCTCTTACAATTATTTACAACAATAAACAAATAAATACAAGCAAATATGATAATGAAATACAAATGCAATACAAGTAAAGAAATCACTTTACAAATACCTTTAGATTGCTTGATCTTTAATTGCCTTAAACTAGCTTTGAAGGACTGGAAAGCGCCAACTCTTCCCTTCAATTTCGTCTAAGAAAATCGCTGCTAAAACCCTCCATCCGAGCTGCCTTTATATCTTGTGTTGGGCTGGATTTCCGCCTGGCAGTCGACTGCCATAAGTCCCCAGTCGACTGCCAACACTGTAGCTGTGAGACAACGGCTCAATCCACGCTGAAAAAGTTCCAATGAGACTCTCACTAGTCGACTGCCAACATTGGCAGTCGACTGCCAGCCTCGTAGTCGATTTCCCAATTGGCTACGGAGCATTCTGTGCTCGCGACTCAACTGACAGTCGACTGCCATCCATGGCAGTTGACTGCCAACAGTCAACTGCTCCAATGAGCAGTCGACTGCCAAGGCAATTTCAGCCCTAAATGGCAGTCAAGCTCTAGTCAACTCACGACAGTCGAACCAACCATAATGCCAGTCGACTGCCAACCTCAAAGATGAGGTTTTAACCCAAGTATGGTGTCCCCATACTTGCTAGACCACCCTTATCCTAGACCTAAGCCTTCTAGCCACCTCCATCAGCCTCACGCCTATCGGATCCCTCCAAGTCATCCATGACTTGTTCATCCATACGTTAGCCTTCAGGTGCTTCCGTCGGCCATGTCATGCTAAGTCGGTCTATACTGCCAAGACACATTGGACTTACGCTGCCAAGACTCTGCTTGGACTTTACGCCGCCAACCATTGGACTGATGCTGCCAAGACTCCCCTTGGACTTTACGCCACCAATATTTCCTTTGGACTTCTCAAATGCCAAGACTCAAGCTTGGACATTCCCTTGCCAACCCATGTTGGACTTTCCATGCCAAGACCCATGCTTGGACTTTCCTTGCCAACCCATGTTGGACTTTCCCATGCCAAGACCCATTCTTGGACTTCTCATGCCAAGTACACAAGACTTGAACTTTTCCATGACAATTACATTGTCATACATTTTGTCGAACATCAAAACATCGCTCGAGTCAAACTCGAGTCCGGTCAATCGTGACCTGGGTCGATTGTACAAATAGAAACTTGGTGCAACATCGACGGCGTAGCATCGTCGTTGAAGCATGCATCGTTAGAGCACTTTGGGAGTGAAGAATGATAATCCAAAAGGGTGAAACCCCCTTCTTTTATAGCCTTCAAACCCTAGCTCGTTGAGATCTAGCGATCTGGGTCAAAGAGCTTCATCTCCCCAAGATAAGTGGAGCTTATCTTGACTTTCTTCGAGCTGACCAGTTTGAATATCAGTCGATTGGTGACCTTCATCAGTCGACTGATGGTAGCATCAGTCGACTGTCAATAGCCAACAGTTGACTGCTAGCATGGTCACTCCCCTGCAACAAAGAGTTAGCACAGAATACACAAGTAATGGATATTTCGATGGTTCCTTATCATCCGATCTCGACCTAGACCTTCTCCCGGAAGTCTTAGTCAGATTGCCGCCTAAGTTCATCCTTGTACAAAGGACACGACCTCACTATTACTCCGCACTCATGCTTATCTCCAGTCCTTCCCTACCTATCGCTTAGCTTTCGATCTTCCACCTAGGTTCCTCGACTCCACGAGGTTCTCCTGGTGGCGTCCGACCACCACGGTTTCTTGTCTCGAGATTCTCCGGGTGTCGCTGACCTTCAGATTAGCTTAAACACTTCTTGCACACTTAACACAACTCATGAGATAACAATAAGAGCTTAACTTTGAACCTTTACCATAATCAAAACTCAGGTTTGATTATCTAGTGCCCCTGCACCAACAGAAAGTCCAAGTCATGAGTACTTGGCAATTGGGAAGTCCAAGGATTGATATTGGCAGCGTAAAGTCAAAGGGTGGAGTTTTGGCAGCATAAGTCCAATGGTTGGCGACGTAAAGTCCAAGGGTGGAGTCGTGACAGCATAAGTCCAATGTTTGACAGCGTAAAGTCCAAGCGTGTGTCTTGGCAGTGTGTGCCCAAATGTGCCTTGGCAGTGTAGACTAGCTTAGCATGACAATAGCCGATGGAAGCACCTGAAGACTAGCGTATGGATGAACAAGTCATGGATGACTTGGAGGGATCTGATAGGCGTGAGGCTGATGGAGGTGGCTAGAAGGCTTAGGTCTAGGATAAGGGTGGTCTAGCAAGTATGATGACATCATACTTGGGGTTAAACCTCATGTTTGAGGTTTGTTAGTCGATTGGGGTCATGGACTAGTCGAATGGTCAAGTATTTTGACACTTGGCAGCCAAGTTAACTTTGTGCAGTCGACTGAGATTATGACCAGTCAACTGACGTTCGATTGTGCATGACATTGGTAGTCGACTGCCATAGAGGGTTGTCGACTGATGTTGAGAAAACGCCACAGATGCGAGGTAGGCTTGACCAGTGGCTCGACTGCCTGTGCATCAGTCGACTGGTAGGGTTTGGCAGTCGACTGATGGTCTATCCGTTGGAACTTGTTCAGTGTGGATCGAGTCATTATGAGACAACGGCTACAGGAGCAGTCGACTGATGGGTACAAGCAGTCGATTGCTAGACGGAAATCAACCCGAGTTGCAGCTTTAAAAGGAGCATGAAGGGGAAGATTTTTGCAGTGATTTCTTGGGTGATTTAAGGCGATTTGCTGGTGCAAGTCAGGGTCTTCAAGTGCAGCTCAAGCTATCAAACAAGCAAGCATTCAAAGCCATTGTTATAAAGTTTTCTTTACTTGTATTTTATTATTGTCTTTGTATTTGCTTGTATTTTATTGTATTATTGTTGTAATCATTTGTACGAGTTTCTCTGCCTCCGACTTGTTGTCGAGAAGGAATTATTAGTGGTGTTTGCATCGCTAGGGCTCGTTTGAGCTCAACCAGTGGAGTAGAAAACCTAAGGTTCCGAACCACGTTATATCTTGTCTTATGGATTGTGCTTGTGTATTTGTATTTGTTTTTATATTGTATTTTTATATTCCGTTGTGTACTAACAATCATAGACAAGCATGAACGAATTCCGTCAAGTGAATGAACGCGTCATTCACCCCCCTCTAGCGCTCACCAAAGTTCCAACAAGTGGTATCAGAGCAGGTTGCTCTTCACCGGCTTCGCATCCGAGGGAGCAAAAGCGCTAGAGGAGATGGAACTACCTAAGGATGAATTGGGGTACGCCATCGACATTCCTCCACCATACGACCAAGAAGACTTTTCGACATGGAGGGCGAGAATGGAGACATTCTTGATGATGTACATAGAGAATTGATTCATCATCATGGAAGGTTTCGAACCTCCTAGGGATAAGAAGGGAGATGTCCTCAAATTGAAGAAGTGGACCCAAGAGCAATGCCAAAAATTCAAGATTGAGGTTAAGGTAACAAATTTTTTGGAAGATTTAATCCCTAATGATATTTTGTGCAAGCTAGGTGAATATCAAGATGCTAAGGAACTATGGAGCAAGTTAGCCGAGTTCCATCAAAAGCTCGCACCGGCCCAAGAAGATGAGGAAGAAGAGGAGTGCTCATCCTCTCAAGCTCAAGAAGAATGTGGATCATCATCCTAAGAGCTTAAGGATTCAGAGGTTGATAGAGAATCAATATCCGGATCGGAAGAGGTGGAAGAGATAGAAGAAGCCTCCACCTCTAGGATTGAAGGGGAGGAGATTAGGCCATCTTCAATGCCAGAGCAACAAGAGGAAGCTTCTACCTCCAAGAGCCATGAAGAATCCAATCAAAATTCCCTTACCATGGAAGGTAACTCAAGCACAATAATTAGAAATAAAAATCATATTATGTGTTTTGAGTGTAGGCAATATGGACACTATAAGAGCAAGTGTTCTAAGAAGGTCAAGAAGATTGCACAAGTCGTGCCAAAGACCAAGGAGACCGGAGCCCCAACCACTAAGAGCAAGGAGCACATGGTATGCTTCAAATGTCAACAACGGAGACACTATAGAAGCCAATTCCCTAGGGGGAGGAAGCAAGCGAAAGACAAAGAAGGAGCATCACATGTAGGGGGAGCTTCTAAAGCAAACTCTAAGGTATACTTTAATAACGCACCTTCTAATTTTAATATTAAAAAGCATGCTTTTAATACTCTTGCAATTGTGCATAATCATAAGGAGCATGCTAGAAATAATAGATTCTATTGCTTAGGTGCAAAATCTTGCAATTTTAGAGCTAAGGACAAATCTAGATACAATACCCCTAAAACAACTCTACCTAGGGAAGTAATTAGGAAGATAGAAAACCATCTAGGCATTAATCCCAAGAATCATAGACATATGCCTGGAAAGAACAACTCTACTCAAAGAAATAATGGGCCCACCAAATTAGAAAAATTAGAGTTTTAAAATCAAGATTTGAGGTCAAAGCTTGAGAAATTGGAAAAAAACCCTTAGAAAGATGCAAAATCAAATGCAAGGGTCAAATGATCAAAATTTAGAATCAAGGAGTCAAAACCTAGGGTCTAGGAAGCAAGGTCCACCTAAGGGCAAGAAAGATTTGGGTCACAAACCTAAGCCCAAGGAGACCTATCATAGTGTTCCATTCGATTATGGAACCATTCATAGGTCTAGAAAGACCAAGGTTACTAGGGAAGTTATCCCTAAGGGTAACCAAGGTAGTGTTGGATCGAAAGTGTCGCTAGAGGGGGGGGGTGAATAGCGATACGGTGTCGTTAAAAACTTTTGCAATAAGTAAAAAGCAAGTAGAGAATGCACAGCGGAAATATAAAGTAGACAAGATATTTTTACGTGGTTCACAATCTTTCGATTGCTAATCCACGGCCCTAGTGATCCTTGATCACGTACGGAGGGCAATTCACTAAAACCACTCCTCTTCGTTGGAAGTAGGAGCAACGATTACAAAAAGAAATCAAGGCAAAGGGACACTCCCCCTTTCCTTGTTACGATTAAAGCACAAAGACAATTTAAAGAAGTAGAACTTAAATAAATATACCGACAACTCTTATAAGTAGAAGATGTAGCTTTCGTTGTCGGCGGCACTTCGTTGTAGCAAATGTGAGTAGTAGTAGCGGCGTTACGACGGCGTGTTGAGAGCTCTTGAATTCTTGTTATTTGCTTGGCTTGAACATGTCTATTTATGGATATTGATCTATGAATTTAGACATAGGTAGTGTCCAAGGTGAGGTTCTTATCCCCCAAGACTTGTTCATCCACATCCTTTGCGCCAACTCAAGGATGAGGTGTTTCATCCAACCACCTTGTGCCACCTCCAACCTCCTTGTGCGCCAACTCAAGGATGAGGTGTTTCATCCAACCACCTTGTGCCACCTCCAACCTCCTTGGGCGCCAACTTGAGGATGAGGTGTTTCATCCAACCACCTTGTGCCACCTCCAACCTCCTTGGGCGCCAACTTGTTGGAGCCATTCAACTTGTGCCACATCATGGGAGCCAACCATCTTGTGCCAACTCACCTTATCTTAGGCGTCCACCACAAGGAAGCTTGGTGATGGTTTGGATGTCCACCTTGATGCCACATCACCCTTTGTACCAAAACACGAGTCAAGTCCAAATTCACCCCTTGAAATTCGAGCTCGTCTCGAGGCTGGAACTTGACTAGCAGTTGACTGTAGTCAAAGGGTTTTGGACTGCAGTACAAGTTAGCTTAAAATATAAAGTACGATGGTTCTAACCATCTGATCTCGACCTAGACCTTCCATTGGAGGTATTGGGTCGGATCTACGCTTAACGACCTTGCTTCGCTTTCACACGAGCTTACCTTGTAGCCTCGCTTCCGGTCTTCACCCGAGTACCTCGGCTTCCTCCGAAGTCCTCTGGCGTTGCCCGACCACCTCGGTTCCCACCGGTGTCGCAGACCTTCCGCTCAACTTTAGCATTTCGCACACTTAATCGAGCTCGTAAGATAACAAATATACCCTTAACTATTGAGCCTTTTGCCATAATCAAAATACGGTTCGACTTTGGTGCCCATCGCACCAACAATCTCCCCGATTCATGGCAAACCGACACAAAAGTTAAGGAAAAATTAAGCATAACAGTAAGCTAGCATAATGATTAAGCATGAATGAGCTAGCATAAAGATTAAATATGAATGAGCTAGCATAATGATTAAGCATGAATGAGCTAGCATAAAGATTAAATATGAATGAGCTAGCATAAAGATTAAATATGAATGAGCTAGCATAATGATTAAATATGAATGAGCTAGCATAATGATTAAGTATGAATGAGCTAGCATAAAGATTAAGCATGAGTGAGAAATATTATTGTTTCAAGTTCTCCCTTTGAGGTAACCTCCCTTGACCAAGGTGAGTTCTTGAAAAATAATTTTACTCCCCTTAATAGTTGCTTAAGTAAACGGAATTACTTAATATAAAAGGTAATAATTTTGTTTACTTTCTTCCTTACTTTTGTGACTTTCTCCCCTTTTGCCTTAACTCAAAAAGTTTGTAAATATATTTTAGGGTTTGTAAGTCCAAGCAAGTTCCCAATATAAATATATTTTTTTAAAATAATAATAAGCTTGAAAATATGTTCATCTAAAATGTACAACTCGGTTGGACTTGATTGATATAGAATGATCAATAAGTCTTGAAGGAGTTGATTAATTTTAAATAATTATACTCCATGGTTCATGTCGATGCAATTACCGAATCTACGTCTGGAACCAGAGTAAGGTCCTAACATCTCACGCCCGTCGTGGCTAAGTACACAAACACATTAGTCCTATGTGTTGTGAGATGTGTTGGCTCCTTAAATCTATAGGTATATGATTTCTAAGGTAAGACTTAGGCTAATTTCATAAAAAGAAGCAAAAAATAGAGTACATATATAGAAATTTAAATCCTACTCTATTACGCACATACCTAACTTTCGTCTTAATAAACTAAATTCGGGTAGTGGTTTGGTGAAGATGTCCGCTAGGTTTGATTTGGACTCAACATACTCTAGTTGTATAGTTCCATTAGTTACATGTTCCCTAATGAAGTGGTGTTTAACTTCTATATGTTTTGTCCTAGAATGACATATTGGATTTTTAGTTAAGTTAATTGAACTAATGTTATCTATGTAGGTTTTAATGTTGTTAAAGATTAAGCTAAAGTCTTGGAGAGTGTGCTTCATCCACGAGCCGAGAGACACACTCACCCATCGCAACGTGTCATTCCGGTGGTAGATAAGGCAACGCAATGTCGCTCTTCCAGCACTAACTTACTAGACTCGAGCCGAGGATTTGACAACAACCACTCGTGCTCTTTCTATCGAGTTTACTACCGGCATAGTCGGAGTCGGAGTAGCCGATTAGATTAAACTCGGTAGATCTAGGGTACCAAATACCTACGTTTAGCGTGCCCTTTAGATATCTAAGGATACGCTTGACTAGGGTTAGGTGAGACTCCTTGGCACAGGTTTGTAACCTTGCGCACATACTTACCGCGAATAAAATGTCGGGTCGGCTCATGGTTAAGTATAGGAGACTTCCTATTGCGCTCCTATAGTATTTTAGGTCAACGGGTTTTCCTTCTACATCTTCGTTTATATTAACATTAGTTGCCATAGGTGTATTGATTATTTTAGCATCTTGCATTCCAAATCGATTTATTAAGTCCTTAGTATATTTTTGTTGATGTAAATATATTCCATCTTTAGTTTGTTTAATTTGTAAACCTAAGAAAAAACTTAACTCTCCCACTAAATTCATTTCAAATTCACTTTCCATAAGTGAGATGAATTCGTGTAGCAGGATCGAGTTGGTAGTTCCAAAAATTATATCATCTACATAGATTTGGGCTATAAAGATTTCTTTTCCTACGGTTTTAACGAATAAGGTTGGGTCGACTAAACCTTGGTTGAATCCTTTGGACTTAAGATAGATCGAAAGCCTTTCGTACCAAGCTCTTGGGGCTTGTTTGAGTCCATATAGGGCTTTCTTAAGTCTAAGGACATGGTCAGGTTTATCTAGATTTTCGAATCCGGGAGGTTGATTGACGTAAACTTCTTCCTTAATGTATCCATTCAAAAATGCTGACTTGACATCCATTTGAAACAATTTAAAACCTCGATGTGCGTATATGCTAACAACATTCGGATGGACTCTGAGTCCTGCTACGAGGCGTAGGTCTCATCGTAATCTAAACCTTCGACTTGACTAAACCCTTTGCGACTAACCTAGCTTTATTTCTAACTACTTCACCTTTATCATCAAGTTTATTTCAAATACCCACCTTGTTCCAATAATTGATTTTTCTTTAGGTGGTGGTACTAATTCCCAGACTTCATTTCTAGTGAATTGAGCTAGCTCTTCTTGCATAGCAATAATCCAGTCGGGATCAAGAAGTGCTTGTTCAATAGTTTTGGGTTCGATTTTGGAAATTAACGAGATTTGACTAAGGTTTCGATATGAAGCTCTAGTTCGAACCCCTAAATTTGGATCACCTATAACTTGATTGATAGGATGATTTGTTTGAGTCTTAGTGTGACTCGGGTTAGGGTCATCTATCACTTGGTCGATAGGATGACTTGGGTGAGTTCTAGTTTGACTTGGGTTAGAGTCATCTATCACTTGGTCGATAGGATGACTTGGGTTAGGACGAGATTCAAGTTCAAGATCAGAGTCGGGTTCGCTATAAGTTGATTTGCTTGTTGGTTTTGTTAAGGATTGAACGGGTTCGTGTCCTTCGTCGAAAACTATATTAATGGTTTCTTCGACTCTAAGAGTGTCGTGATTGTATACCCTATTAGCTCTACTGGTGGTTGAGTATCCTAGAAAGGTTCCAGTAGAGGTTTTGGATTTGAATTTCCCTAGGTAATCCTTAGTGTTTAAGATATGTACCTTGCATCCAAATACCCTAAAGTACTTGATGTTCGGTATTTTATCGTGATAAATCTCTGGTCTTTTGGTGCCTCTTTACCATAAGGATCCTATTTTGGACATAGCAAGCCGTACTAACGGCCTCGCCCAAAATCTATCGGGTAGGTTATACTCGTTTAACATTGTCCTAGTGGCTTCTTGTAGGGTTCTATTTTTCCGCTCGACTAACCCATTTTGTTGTGGGGTTCTAGGACATGAAAACTCATGGTGGTATCCGTTTAGGTTACAATCAGTAAACCTGTGGTTTTTAATTCACCACCATGATCGCTTCTAAGTCTTTTAATCTTAAGGTTCTTTTGATTTTGATTAACCTACAAAGATTGATTAGTTGGTCTAGGGTATCATTTTTATGTTTGATAAACCTAACCCAAGTAAATCTAGAATAGTCGCCAATTATGACTAAGCAAAATTGACTACCATTGAGTGACTTAGCTCCATGTGAATCAAATAGATCCATGTGTAGGAGCTCAAGAACACTTTTGGTTCGTTCTTGATTAGTTAATTGATGTTGTGTCCTAGATTGTTTACCTTGTTGACAAGCATTACATATTTTATTATCCAAGTTGTTTAGTTTAGGCAAACCTATAACCAAGCCACTCGACTCATCTTGTGGACGAGTCTTGGAGTGCAGTGTCCGAGTCTTCTGCCATAACCAAGATTCCTCTTCTTTGTGTCATAAGACACTTGGTTGAGGAGTTGGGTAAATTTATTGTGTAGATGTTGCTACTCCTAGTTCCTTTAAGTATTATTTTAGATGTTGCATTTATTTTGATTACGCATTCATTTTCTAGAAATATGACCTTATAATTGTTATCACACAATTGGCTTACACTAAGTAAATTATATTGAAAGTTTTCTACTAATAAGACATTTTGAATTGTAAAGTTAGAGTTGAGCTCAATATCACCCGATCCGATGATTTTGAGCTTGCGTTATTTCCGGCTACCGATCCTTGTCGTTTGAATCGTAACTTTGAAAATTTGAGTTGATCCCCGGTCATGTGTCGGGAGCAACCACTGTCCAACATCCATTGATCCTACACATAAGGTAGTTGGATCGGATATTGGAATTACTAAAGGGTTGTTTGTAAGTTTTTAAACCTAAATCATCTCACCAATATCTACATGATCAAAACATGTTATTCCTATGTGTTATTGTGAGATGACTTTCAATTTTACTTGATTAATTTTAATGAATTTAAATTAACCAACATTAGGTTAGATTCGATTTAGTCTAAGCTCATCAAGTAATCTTTTCAAGAGATTAGCTTCCAGGTCGTGGCGAGGCACAGAGGCCTTCTTTGATCGGAACAACGACCACTTCCTTAGACAAAGCTAATTTCAAGAAATTGATAACTCGACTTACTTGAGACTACGTCTTGGTCTAACTAGTTATTTTTGAAAAGAGGCTCCCCGAGGCTCAATCTTTTCGTAGGATTTTAGTTGGTTTATTTTTGAAAAGAGGCTCCCGAGGCTCAATCTTTTCGCAGGATTTTAGTTGGTTATGAGTCCTATCTAACCATTCTAAAAATAAAGGAAAAACTAAGCATGCAATTTCTAAGACTTAACAAAAATACATTTTGTATTGGCTCCTGGACCATTGAATCGAGTGGGTCTATTCACATAGTGAATTTGGTCCTTGGGAACCCAATACATGTTAGATCCTAAAGTTGAAATCAAAGTGGTCTTAGGGACCCATGCTTGGACATTTTTCTTATGTTGGTTTACTATAGACATATATGACTTATTGGTTGTATTTGAGTTAAACCCGAGTCCGGCCGTGTTGTACACGGCCGTTTGTGATCCAAGTAAGAGGTCAAGTCCCTTGGATCCCAAAGTGAACCTTTCCAACGTGTTCCTAAGGTCTTGACTTGTGTTTTCAAAAGCGAGTTCTCAACTTCAAGCTTTTCAAGCAGTTGAGTCCTCCTCTTGAATACGAGTAGTCGAAGAGGTTAGGGAGACCTCATGTTTGAGAAGGTTAACCTCCTCAATTAGGGTCTCGACCTTGGACTCGGACTTAGCTAGTTTCTTATTTAAAAATTTAATTGCACCATACAAAGTATTAAGTAACGACCGACTTACCCTTAATGATTCTTTTGAACCGGATACGGATCCGTGGCTTGTCTTGAATGGAAGCTCATCATCGGATTCGACTCGGACTCTTCTTCGTTTGAGTCGTGCTCGTCGGCTTGGCCATTAGAGCTTGGATATCGTCTTCTTCCTCCGACAACTCCTCCCAAGTAGCGTTTAGCGCTTTCTTGGTCTTTGATGCGTTATTCTTTAGCTTTGGGCACTCGGACTTGATGTGACCGAACTCACATAGCATCTAAAATTAGAAGTATTTGAATTAGGTTTAGGCTTACCTTGAGTTGTCGGTCGTTTTCGTCTCTTGATCATCTTCCAACTAGATTGACTAGTTCGGATTCTATTTCGAGTCTACTTCCGATTCGACTCGCCTTCTTCCTTCGGGGTGGCTTGCTTGCGGGCTTCTTCTTCTTGGAACTCCGCAACTAACGCAATACTCTTCTCGGCCGACCACGTTAGTTTGCTCATGTAATTCAAGTTCAAAACAATTGCCTAACCTAAATTTAGAAAGGTCCTTGGAGACCTTGTAGGCATCGACCATGGATGCCCACAAGGTGGTCCTAGGAAGCGAGTTAAGAGAATACGATAAGGTCGCGATTCTCGACCTTTTGTCGATGGCATGGAGTTGGTTGGCGATGTCTTGGAATCTGAGCATGTAGTTGAGTTGCGGTCTCGTTTTCCTGCATTTTCAAGTTATACAATTTATTTAAAAGTAAATCTCTTTTACATACCTTCGTGTAAATCGGTGCCTTCGTGTAGTTCCACTAGCTTGGTCCATAAGTCCTTTGCACTAATGAAGGGCGTAGCGGTTGAGCTCTTCGACAACCCACATCGCGAAGATTTGAGTTGCTCATCGCTTCTACTTGTTTTTTCATGGAATTTGACATTGATCGTGAACCCAAAGATTCACCATCTTCATTAATAGGAAGTGTGAAACCGATTTGATTACGATCCACATCTCGATTTGGGTTTTAAGAAAGCATTCCATCCGACCCTTCCAATAACGAAAGTCATTACTTGTAAAACGGGGTCAAGGGCGGTGCTAAACCCTTCGAGATGGGCCATTTAAAAACAAGAAGAAGAACGATTTAAAAAAGAATCTTGCAAAACACACACGGAAGAATATTCCAAGACTTTCGCCTTGGATTAGTAGGGAAGTAAAAAGATATATAAAATGTAATTTGCAAAAAGAAATAAACAATCAAATGCGAATGTCGCTGAAGTTCCGAGGACAACCTTACTCGGATCTAACCCAAGGACAACCTTATCCGATCCTAAAGCCTCTAATGCAATTCTATATGTAGGAGAAGATAAGCAAGTGAAATAATTATACGAAAACAGAAATAAATAAATAAAAATCTGTAAAAAAAGAAAACAAAGCTAGATTGGTGGTTTCAGAATCTTAGCGCCTGGCTCGATACCAATTGTTGGATCGAAAGTGTCGCTAGAGGGGGTGAATAGCGATACGGTGTCGTTAAAAACTTTTGCAATAAGTAAAAAGCAAGTAGAGAATGCACAGCGGAAATATAAAGTAGACAAGATATTTTTACGTGGTTCACAATCTTTCGATTGCTAATCCACGGCCCTAGTGATCCTTGATCACGTACGGAGGGCAATTCACTAAAACCACTCCTCTTCGTTGGAAGTAGGAGCAACGACATAAAAAGAAATCAAGGCAAAGGGACCCCCTTTCCTTATTACGATTAAAGCACAAAGACAATTTAAAGAAGTAGAACTTAAATAAATATACCGACAACTCTTATAAGTAGAAGATGTAGCTGTTGTCGAAGACTTCGTCGTAGCAAATGTGAGTAGTAGTAGCGGCGCTACATTTACGCGTGTTGAGAGCTCTTGAATTCTTGTTATTTGCTTGGCTTGAACATGTCTATTTATGGATATTGATCTATGAATTTAGACATAGGTAGTGTCCAAGGTGAGGTTCTTATCCCCAAGACTTGTTCATCCACATCCTTTGGCCTAACTCAAGGATGAGGTGTTTCATCCAACCACCTTGTGCCACCTCCAACCTCCTCAGGCGCTAACTCAAGGATGAGGTGTTTCATCCAACCACCTTGTGCCACCTCCAACCTCCTTGGGCGCCAACTTGAGGATGAGGTGTTTCATCCAACCACCTTGTGCCACCTCCAACCTCCTTGGGCGCCAACTTGTTGGAGCCAGTCAACTTGTGCCACATCATGGGAGCCAACCATCTTGTGCCAACTCACCTTATCTTGGGCGTCCACCACAAGGAAGCTTGGTGATGGTTTGGATGTCCACCGTGATGCCACATCACCCTTTGTACCAAAACACGAGTCAAGTCCAAATTCACCCCCTTGAAATTCGAGCTCTTCTCGAGGCTGGAACTTGACTAGCAGTTGACTGTAGTCAAAGGGTTTTGACCGCATGACAAGTTAGCTTAAAATATAAAGTACGATGGTTCTAACCATCTGATCTCGACCTAGACCTTCCATTGGAGGTATTGGGTCGGATCTACGCTTAACGACCTTGCTTCGCTTTCACACGAGCTTACCTTGTAGCCTCGCTTCCGGTCTTCACCCGAGTACCTCGGCTTCCTCCGAAGTCCCTCTGGCGTTGCCTGACCACCTCGGTTCCCACCGGGTGTCGCAGACCTTCCGCTCAACTTTAGCATTTCTGCACACTTAATTGAGCTCGTAAGATAACAAATATACCCTTAACTATTGAGCCTTTTGCCATAATCAAAATACCGGTTCGACTTTGGTGCCCACTGCACCAACAGGTAGGTGTCTAGTGGTCAAGGTTTCCATGAAACCTAGGAAGACCACTAAGGTTACTAGGGAGGCAATCCCTAAGGTTAACCTAGGCAAGATCATAATGACCAAGGCTTCAAAGCCTAGGAGGGTCATTAGGAAGGTATCAAGGGAAGTTATCCCTAGTGAATACCTTATAAACCCAAGGAGCTCTAATAGGTATTGGATTCTTAAGAGCATGATCCCTTTACGCTAACTGGGTTAGGTTGTGTCAACCTTGCTTGGATAGGGAGTTAACTCAATCATAGCAAAGTTGACACTTTAGGTCATTTTCAAGATTATGTGATACCTTGGAAATGAAGTTTAATTTTATATCCTAAAAGATTTTAGGATGTGCCAATATAATTTATGAAAGTTAAAAAATCAATCAAATTGACACAAACTAGGTTTAGAGGTCATAGTGTGTCATTTTGGATTTTTGGCACACTTGGGAGATAAGTAGTAATATGGCAAAATGAACATAATTCTAATAAATGACAATTAAGCTACGTTTGGTATAGGGTAATCAAGCTTGTAATGTAATCAGGATTACATTATAAGATGATTTACTTTGTTTGGTAACATTTCAAAGATGTAATATAATGTAATTACATTACAAAATAAGAGCCAATATCCGTAATCTCGATTACAAAGGAAAAGCTATGTAATCCGATTACATTATGAACTCAATATTTATCATGACAAATATATCATTCTTTTATTTTTCTCATTGCTTCCCGACGCTCGTCGACGACGACCACCGGTGACCATCGGCGACGGTTGCCGACCGATGATGGTCGTCGATCGACGGCCGACGATCACGATCGTGCGACACGGCGGCCGTCGGCGACGATCGATCGACCGACGATCGGTCGACGCCCGATCGACGATCGACCGGCGACCGACGATCGATCGGCTGCCGATGGTTGGCGACTGGTGACCGCTCGACGTTTGGCTGGCGATCGACCGACGATCGACCGACGATCGACCGGCGACCGATGATCGACCAGCGATTGGCCGACAGTCGGCGACTGGCCGGTGCCCGTCGACTACCGGCCAGCGAACGGCGATCGGTCGACGGTCGACTATCGATCGACGGTCAGCCAGCGGACGACGATCGATCGACGGTCGACGATCGACCGACGATCGGCCAGCGACCGACGGTCGGCGACCGGGCCGCGATCGACCAACGGTCGGCGATCGAACCGCGATCGACCGACGATCGGCGATCGATCGACGATCGACCCATCGACCGGCGGTGATACATCGGGCGACGGCGACGATCGACCGACGACTGGCGATAACCGACGATCGACGATCGATCGATGGCCGATGGTGATCAGCGACTAAGAATTATATTACCTTAAGACGAAATTATAAGGGTATTTTTGTCATTTTATAATAATATGAATTACATTCCTTATAAAAAATATGGATATCAAACAAACGAATATAATCACTTTTGTAATCAAAGATTACACACCAATCGCTAACCAAACACAGTAATGTAATACACATTACATTACAAACTTGATTACATTACCCCGTACCAAACGTAGTCTTAATACTAAAACTTAGGTATTTCTATACCTTCATATTTTATTTGTCATGATTTGATTGTCATATAACATGTCATGACATCATATTTATTTTTATCATTTAATATGTCATGATAATGCCTAGGATTATTTTTAATGTCATGTATATTTAGATTTAATCATATGCCATGACATTATGATTTTTGTACATGCTTATTTATGTTATCATTTATGCTATCATCATTCATACATTAATTAAAATTGATTTAAGGACTGTGACATGATTTGAAGTCCTATGTATAAGGGAATCAAATAGAGTTGCTTAGAAAAATGCATGAAGCCTTAGATTAGGATTAACAAAACCCACATCTCACATCACATTGATATGTGTGTGTATTTATACACCCTAGACACATGTGAGATGCTAGGAAATGAGTTAAGTTCAAGGTGCATAGTTTTTGCATCTAGATGAACTCAAACTCATGTTATACCATAGATGAATCATGAGAAAAATTTATGTACAAGTGATGTGTATTAAGCCCATAGACCATGGTTTAATATAAGGTTTTAAAATCATTTTATAAAATCTTGGTGCAGTCTATCTTTTAATAGAAGTCACCATTGAAGGAGTTGATACAAAGTAGGGTAAAAACTTTCAACTTTTCAATATTTTTGAATTTTGTATTAATCTCATTATTTTATGGGTATTTTATTTTTCAAATATTTTTCATCCATAATGATTGACTTAAGTATTATACATATGAATTTTCGTGATTTTTTGATTTATGTATAATTACTTATGTTTTTTTGAATTTCAGTTTTTTGAATTTGATTTCTACATTTTCAGAAATCATTCGACCGCCGCTTATGGCAGTCGACTGGCATTAAGGGAAGTCGACTGTTCACTGACAAAGTCGACTGTCAATGCTGATTTCGAGTGAACAAGGATGTTTAGCCCAGATTTCAACTATGTTAGGCTACCCTAACTGCTCCTAAACCTAGGATATACTTTGGAAAGCATTATAAAGGGTGAAAATCCATTGGATATGGATTAGGAGAGTTATTTAGGATGTGTATTAATTTTAAGGTGTGTGAAAGTTCAAGGTTGAACTTTTCCCCTTAATTTTGATGGTTTAATGTTCCTATAGGCTTAGGGACTCTCCAAGGACATTGTTGGTGCAATGGTCAAGGGGGAGCTAGTCTTTGGGGGGAGGTTATCCATTATGGGATGATGAATGTGTTCTTTCTCATGAGGGAAAGAATTTGAAAATTTTGGAGAAGTGAAGATTGTCTCTCTTTAGTTATATGAGACTTATTACTAGGAAGAGTGAAAACATCCTAGATGCTTTTGAACCAAGGGGTAGATTGTAAGATCTCATTGGGATATAAGACATTGACATCCTTGGGGAGAGCCTTTTTGATATATGTCAAAAAGGGGAGAATTGATGTGGGAGAATTGATAGGAGAATTTGGAATTCCCAATTTGGATAATTGGGAGGATTGATTTGAGTTAGTGTTCTAACTCAAAGATGTTGGTTTTTGTCAAACATCAAAAAGGGGAAGATTATTGGTGCAATCGACCCAGATCATGATTGACCAGACTCGAGTTTTGATGTTGGTGTTTTGATGTTTGACGATGAGTTGACCATTGTTTGATAATGGGTTGACTATATGGTTTCCATGGGGTTGACTATATGATAGAAAAGTCCAAGTGGGACACTTGGCATGGAAAGTCCAAGTATGGGTCTTGGCAAGGGAAAGTCCAAGCATGAGTCTTGGTATTTGGAAAGTCCAAGCATGAGTCTTGGCAATGGAAAAGTCCAAGCATAGGTCTTGTCATTTGGAAAGTCCAACATGGGTTGGCAAGGAAAGTCCAAGGGTGTAGTCTTGGCCACGTAAGTCCAAGTGTGTAGTCTTGGTAGTGAAAATTCAAGTCATGGGTACTTGCAATTGGGAAGTCCAAGGATTGATATTGGCGGTGTAAAGTCCAAGGTGGAGTCTTGGCAACATAAGTCGAATGGTTGACGGCGTAAAGTCCAAGGGTGGAGTCTTGACAGCATAAGTCCAATGTTTGGCGGCGTAAAGTCCAAGCGTGTATCTTGGCAGCGTAAGCCTAAACGTGCCTTGGCAGTGTAGACCAGCTTAGCATGACAATAGCCGATGGAAGCACCTGAAGGCTAGCGTATGGATGAACAAGTCATGGATGACTTGAAGGGATCCGATAGGCGTGAGGCTGATTGAGGTGGCTAGAAGGCTTAGGTCTAGGCTAAGGGTGATCTAGCAAGTATGAGGGCATCATACTTGGGGTTAAACCTGATGTTTGAGGTTTGTCAGTTAACTAGAGTCATGGACCAGTCGACTGGTCAAGTGTTTTGACACTTGGCAGTCGAGTTGACTCTGTGTAGTTGACTGGGATTATGACCAGTCAGCTGATTAGAGTTGACTAGCTAACATTCGACTGGTGTGGCATTGGCAGTCGACTGCCAATATTGGTCAGTCGACTGACCTAAAAGTCGATTTCCATGGAGGGCAGTCGACTGATGTTGAGGAAATGCCACAGATGCAAGGCAGGCTCGACCAGTGGCTCGACTGCCTGTGCATCAATCGACTGATGGTCTATCCGTTGGAACTTGTCCAGCGTGGATCGAGTCGTTGTGAGACAATAACTATAGGAGCAGTCGACTGATGGGTATGAGCAGTCGACTGCTAGGCAAAAATCAACCCGAGTTGCAGCTTTAAAAGGAGCACGAAGGGGAAGATTTTTGCAGTGATTTCTTGGGTGATTTGAGGCGATTTGCTAGTACAAGTCAATGTCTTCAAGTGCAGCTCAAGCAATCAAACAAGTAAGTATTCAAAGGCATTGTTGTAAAGGTTTCTTTACTTGTATTTCATTATTATATTTGTATTTGCTTGTATTTTATTGTATTACTATTGTAATCATTTGTACGAGATTTCTACGCCTTCGACTTATTGTCGAGAAGGAGTTATTAGTGGTGTTTGCATCGCTAAAGCTCGTTTGAGCTCAACCCGTGGAGTATGAACCCTAAGGTTTAGAACCATGTTATATCTTATCTTGTGGATTATGCTTGTGTATTTATATTTATTTTCATATTGTATTTCTATATTCCGTTGCGTACTGACAATCATAGACAAGCATGAACGAATTCTGTCAAGCAAACGAACGCGCCATTTATCCTCCCTCTAGCGCTCACCAAAGTTCCAACAGACCTAGCCATGTTTGGGACCATGAGTTGGTCATGTTTCCTTAATGAATAGGCCTCAAAACTCCTCGATTGCTCCTAAAAAATCTTACAAAATAAAATATGCAACAAATTAATCACTAGGGTTATCAATTAGTAGGTTTTTATATTAAGATACTAAAACAATCCAATACTCATAAAATATGATAAATACGATGAATTAAGCATACGAGCGGATTAAATATTGAGGAATGAATCAAAATAATATGTCAAAATGTGAGCTATCAAAGAGTCATCATGCATGCAAAGCTGTACAGAAGGATGGAGGCACAGAACGTATGGGATAGAGTTTTATGAGGGAAGGATTAGAGACTTCAACTCTATGTTTCATTTGATTCGAGTCAAATGATTCAGACCATCTCAACCGTTGGATTAGGAGATAGTTTTGTGCATTTAAATTTCTATTTGAATTTTTTTTCTCAACTCGTCATTGAAGGTCTTACAAAAACGATGGAAGGAAATCCTATCATTAAAGGCATAATATTAACAACTGAAACAAAAAACACAGTCATTGATGATAAAGTATTAACGATGGGACAAAATATCATCGTTAATGTGTATACATCAACAATGCGTATTAAATTTGATTGTTGTTGACCCATCAATAACGATGTTATTTGATATCATCATTAAAAGTAACTTTTTTAGTAGTATGTAGTAGGATAATCAATTGGTATATTGAAAAACTAGACGGTAAATAGAGGCATCAATTGCACCATTTGATTGTTTGATTGATAGCTAATGGATTGATAAATTGGACAATAGAACAATAAATTTGATAGCCGACTAATGTACTTGATTGTTCAGATAATACAGTATCTGATTGCTAAGAAAAGTTTGACTAATTCAATAATTGATTGAATTAATAATTTTTATATTTATTCGATTTATTCGATTTTAGTAACAAGTTTAGGTTAGTTTAATTTATCTAAAAAAAGTGTGATTTTAATTTATTTGGTTCAGTCGTTCAATTTTTGACTGAATGCTCAGCCTTGATTATATCTAGCTAATTATATTTTATAATTAGAGATGGGCCACATTCGACATAAAAAGGTCAGGAAATGGAGCTTAACATAGGAAATTCGATGTGGAGGGCTAAGGAGCTAGCTCAGAATGGAAGACTCATCCTGAGTGCAATTGATAACTTTTTATAAATCTCCATAAATATTTGTTTTTTTTATTGACACATGCTATTTGAATCTTTGATCTGATTAATCCTTAAAAGTAATTGACTTATCTTACGAATTTTCAGGACGTCTCACCAACAGCTGAGCCGAATAAAATTGGAGTCTAAGTGACCTTCATCGATCATCAAGAGTAAATCATGCAAGCATTCGTGGTTTTTTCATAGTTCAACTCAAACTCTACAGTTGTATCATCCCTGAACGACGGTCCAACTCTGAAGTTATACTCTATCCACAGAACAAATTTTTGAACTTTAGAATTGTTCGAATAGATTTTTTCTAAATTCGTCATCGAATACTATCACAGTAGAAAATCGAACTACATTCTTCCATAGAATACCTCTCCATTTTTATCATTGTACCGGGGACAAATATTTGCTTATTGATCTAGCAGATAAAGTCGATCAACTAAGTTATCATCTTTTAATCCTAAAATTTTATAATCATCTTGTAACACCTTTCAAACTTTTTCAAATAAATACAATGTTAATATATATCTCGAGAATAATAAAATTGATAAATTAATAAAGTGGCCATAGTTAATAAGGAGAATATTAATTACTAAGTTGACTAAGAATAATTATTAGGCAGCATGTTTAGTGGGAAATCATTTAAGAAACGACTTTAGTTTCTGAACTATTAGTCAAAAATCCATTAAAAATATTCGACTTTAATTTATTAGCAAAAAAATACGATTATTCAAATTAAAATATACTTCAATGTTCCATCTTATACCATTTGGAATTAAACTTGCACCATTTTAAAATAGTTTTGAACAAATTAATGTCGATTCAAATTGAAATAATTTTAAGTAAATTTAGTGAAAATTATTTTAAATAGTGTAGTTTTAGTCAAAATTATTTTTAAATGTTACAATTTTAATTAAAACTACCGCAGAGGAGAGCATTTCACAAATCAAATTACAGTAAAATATTATTTTAATAAAATTTGAAAAGGAGATGCTAAATCTTTTTTTTTATGTATATATATACACACTTGAGCAATATATATATATATACACACATATGATGTGTGCCGATCAATTGCACTTCTGTTCGCGTCCTCTCATAGTAAATTCATATTCACTGTTCACAACCGATTGGATGCGCACACACAATTGATGGTCGCACAGACTATATATATATATATATATATATATATATATATATATATCGTCTTGTGGCGTGGGCATTACTACTTTTAAAGGTATGGATTTATTTGCCTATTCATCGTCACATGCCACTAAATGATATCAACAGAGGTGATCTCGCGGCGCCGTCGAAAGAAGTGATAACCTGACACATCGCCATTGCCGCGCATCGGCCATCTCGGCCGCCAAGATGCGTTCCGCACCTCGCCGTGATCCGGAGCTAGGCGGATTGTGGCGCCGAGTCAGCCGCGATCCGGCGAATCGCGGCCGGCGATGGCGCGGCCGCTGCGGCCGCCGGTCGCGGATCGGCGAATCGCCTCGTCGGGAAGGACCGCTGGTGGCGGTCCTTCCGGCCGGATTCACTGCGATTCGCCGGAATCCGGCCCCATCGCGGCCGGCGATGGCGCGTCGCCGGCGCGGTCGTCGGATTCCGTAGAATCGCGGCCGGAATCCGGCCGGAAGGACCGCCGGGCGGTCCTTCCCGACGTCGTCGGCCGGGATTCGCGCGATCCGGCTGAATCGCGGCCGAACCGCGCTTCCGCCACAATCCGGCCGGAAGCGAGTCGGCCGGGACCGCGAGGTGCGGTTCCGCGATCCGCGGCGGAGATGGCCGGACGCGGCGGCGGCAGCGGCGGCGATGAGTCGGCAGAACATAAAGTGCCACGGGCGCGCAGAAATCAGGAGCGCAGGAGAACACGACTGATGATATCAATTACTGGTATATATAAGCATCGAATTCTAGCAGAAGCCGCCCCGCCGGCGCCGTCAACGGTCTGCTCACCACGTACCCCATCGCCGACTGGAATATTCCGGTGCCCCCGACGATGCTCCGCTCCGACGCCGCGGCACCTTCGATCACCGATCGCCCTGCCACCGCGAGCGAGCTGCCGTTGAGCTCGCCGCCGGTGAACACGAGACTGAAGATCGTGAGGAACGCGACGTGGCCGGGGAGAGAGAAGGCTTCGGCGTTGAATCCCTGCGCACGACCGATGGGCAAGGAGCCCTCCCCGGGGCCCTCACGGAGCACGTCGTCGTAGACGCCCACGTAGCCGAAGGCGGAGGGGTCGTCTCCCCCTGCGGCCGCAACAGAGGTGGCGCCGGGGTCACCGGAGGTGAATATCTCGTGGAGGAAGAAGTGGAGGTGGGTGGCGGTGGTAAATTGGGCCGCCGACGACTGAGGCGCTGAGACGAGGAGGAGGACGAAGAGGAGGAAGAGAGGAGAAGCCATTGAATTGAGAATTGCGATGCTCCAACGACTCAATTATTGGTTTAATAAATAAGCAAACAATTGATAGAAAAAATTAATTAAGCATAAACGTGGGTTAAATACACAGCGTTTTCCTAATTCCTTTGGCTTAAGCAATGATTAAGTGTTGCAAGTTTTTCAACTTCAATGCGTAGAAGAAGTGCCCTTCTTACCACGAGGATATTAAAATAAATGAGCAAGTCGAAGGCTTGAAGGAATTAGAGGAAAATAAATTAATAAAAAAAACACGAGAAGGCATCTTAAGTGGGTGGGAGTAGGTTCTCCGTACTCACCGCAGTAATCTTGCAGCTATTTGAATGATATTTAATATTGATAACCCGCAGGAGTATCCAGTCCAGGCAGCTCTATCGGCATAAGTTTATGTCCGATGGGACCGAACACTTGGGCAGTTTTGGCATTTTGGGTGTTGGATTAATTCGGAGGGTGTAGATGATTATGGTTGCTTGGCTACTAAAAAGTTGAGGGGTCAAATGGACTGAGGGTGTAATTGGACTGAGCTGAGCCAAACAGTAAGCGGTTCCAGCTTGGCTCAGTTGGTTTTTCCTTAAACTCGATTCAGAGTTTGAATCGAGCTTTAATCTTAAGCTCGAGCTCGGTTCATAATGAAATTAAATAGTTTTGATGTACACACATCCAACATATTGATCATCTTTTAATACAAGATATGATCCTGTCTTCCTCTAAATTATGACAAAGAGAAATTAAGTTCTAAATTGAAGATTTCAACGTCTCTATGACCCTTTGACATGGATATCCTTTATTTTAGATCAGAATGAGGTATAAAAGGAGTTCTTAGAGGCTACCACGGTCTACCTGTGATCACCACTACGAGCGTGGATTATTCCATAGCTTGACACGGTCATACAAGCGCATCTAACAGTAAACGCGATGCACTAAAATAGGATTTTAATTTTTTCTATTAAAATTTATTTTTTTTCCGATCTAGATAGTGTATTGACTTTTTCCTATTAAAGTTTATTATTATTATTATTATTATTATTATTATTATTCGACCCAGATAGAGTTTTGATTTTTTTTCATTAAAATTTGTTTTTTTTATCTACATAGGGTTTTGACTTTTTCTATTAAAATTTATTTATTTGTTTATTTTTTTTATTTTTTACTTTCTTACTTGTTAAAATTTTTTTGTTAAAATTAATTTAATTTATTTTTAATTTAAGCAACTTTCCCTTTCTCTAAGTCTATTTAAACATAAGTTTAGACTCTTGTAATTCATTCAGTTTTGATTAATAATATTTCTTTTCGTTTAAGCTAAGAGGTGCCCCTCTTTTGTTTACGAATTCTCTCTTCTCTTTCGATTCTCTCTGCCCCCTCTATCCTAACCTAACGCATGGAAGGTTTTTAGCGCCGCCCCGCTGCCCCGCCTGCATCAGTTGGTATCAGAGCTCTAGATCCATGGAAGGTCGATGAGGACATGGTTATGATCATGATTGGCAGGTTCCCATTGAGGAAGCCGCACCTCAGGATCAAAGTATCTGCGAGCTCATCGATCTATAAAGACCAATCATAGAGTTATCTCGACAATCCATGAATGGTTATCATGGTCATGATTATGGACGTGATCGGCAGGTTCTGATTGAGGAAGCTGCACTCTAGAATCGATGTTCCCAAAAAACCATCACAAATCTACAAAGACAAATCATAGAGTTATCTCAATGTCTAAATCTTAAAGATCATAAGGTATTTAATCGACACACTATTTCAAATTTTGAACAATCGTATCATCAAGATCATCGTAATCGTGAAGAACAGTATGAAGACCTTGGTTTTCGCATCAAGCTTCTTGAGTTTTCTGACTCATTACATAGAAAATTTTATTGATTGGATTGATGAAGTCGAACATATTTTTTATTTTGAAATGAAGGATACTCATGTCAGGGGGCCATAGAGTTTTACACCTCCAGGGCGGGATTTGTAAATATCCTTTATTTTGGATCAGAATGATCGCACAAGAGGTCCTACTACTTCTCTTGAGCAACATTTTGGATTTAAAAGCAAAGCGATCGTTGATGGGGCTAGTGGACGAAAGAGAAAGTGTAATTCTTTATTCCAAAGAAGAGGATGACACTGGTTCGAACTCGAGGTCAAGTTCTTTTCAACCCCGGGTGACTGATGCAAGCACATCCAATATCTTGATAACCTTTTATCATAAGATGCGATCCCGCCTCCCTCTAAATCATGACAAGGAGAAATTGAGCCATAAAATGAAGATTTCAATGCCTCCATGACTCCCTGACATGGATATCCTTTATTTTGGATCAGAACGAGATGTAAAGGAGTTCTTAGATGCTACCATGGCCTACCCGTGGTCACCACCACGAGCATGGATTATTCCATGGTTTGATACGGTGATGCAGGGGCATCTAACAGTAAACGCGATTTAGATGCACTAAAATAAGATTTTGACTTTTTCTATTAAAGTTTGTTTATTTTTTGATCTAGATAGGGTTTTGACTTTTTCTATTAAAGTTTATTTATTTATTTTATTATTCGATATAGATAGGGTTTTGACTTTTTCTATTAAAGTTTATTTATTTTTCGATCAAGATAGGGTTTCGACTTTTTCTATTAAAGTTTGTTTATTTTTTTTATTATTCGATCTAGATAGGGTTTTGACTTTTTCTATTAAAGTTTGTTTATTTTTTTTTATTTTTTGCTTTCTTGTTTGTTAAAAAATTTCAGTTAAAGTTATTTTATTTTATTTTATTTTAAAGAAACTTTCTCTTTCTCTAAGCATATTTAAACGTAGATTTAGGCTCTTGCAAGACATTGAATTTTTTATTAATAATATTTCTTTTCGTTTAAACTAAGAGGTGTCCTTCTTTTATTTACGAATTCCCCCTTCTCCTTTGATTCTCTTTGCCTCCTCTATCCTAACCTAACGCATGAAAGGTTTTTAGGGCCACCCCGCTTCCCCGCTTGCGTTATGGTCACGATCGGCTCAAGCTTGCACTACGTACAACAAATATAGGTATTGAAAGTGTGCAATTATTCTATTTGCAATTCACATTGCACACTGCACAATTAACTCCAACTATTGAAAGTCATAAGACATCGACAAATTCACACCACACATTGCAATTAAGAGCATTCATGCATGCATAACACGTTGCAGTTAAGGGCACTCGTGGCATGCGCCACACACTCCAGTTAAGAGCATTCATGGTGCGTGCAATGCACTACAGTTAAAAGCATTCACAACACATGCCACAAACTACAATTAGACATATACAATTATCGGTGGCATTGATTTGGTTCGAGATCAAGGGATAGAATAGTCCATTAAGTCTTTCTTTAACCCTGAAGAGGTCGATCCTTCCAAGAGTGTTCGGTAGACTTCAAGGATATCAGTCCGATTTTGGAATGGTCGAGATCGTCGAAAGCTTGCTTGTCAGTTCGGCTTCAGAAAGGCCGAACTCAGTGCCAGTAGTAGTCCGATGTCTCCTCTGAAACAATTACCTGAGGTCGGCTAATCTATGAGGACTCAAAATGAGTTAGAAGGGGGCGAGGGTTGCTTCGTGAAACTTCTTTGATACTCAAGTTAGAAAAGTGAAGAAAAGAGAGGGAGAATATGAGAAAGTAGAGTCTTAGTTAGAGAGCCCCTTTTAATTCCTACCATCTTGATACTTATAAGTGGAGAGGGATCATGTAGAGATGGAGACGTAGAGGGGTGGAGAGGACCACGTGGGGATGCAGCCTTATGGGGGATCATGGAGATTAAGGAGACGTGGAAGGGACATCGTGGGAACGTGTCTTGGAGGGATTGTGGAGCCGTGGAGGAGACGTCATGATGGTTTGCGGAGATTGCGGAGCCGTGGAGACATCATGAAGACGTGGGAAGGACCACTACCCTTTGTTGGCCGATGTAACTATCGGGCTTCTTGGAGCACAATTTGGATGAACTGTGGCCGACTTGGATTAGTTCGGGCTTATTCGAATGAGTTTGGATTGCTTCGGATGAGTTTGGATTGCTTCAGATGAGCTTCTGATGAAGTCTGGTCAGATTTGGTAATTTGAGCTATGGTTACTTTGACCTTTGCGACTTGGTGTGACTGTTGATTTGACTTGACTTGGCCATGTGGCCTTACCATATCACCGGCATCCCCCTTAGTCTAGTCGAAGGAGGCATGAGTCTGACTACCTAGACTTGGGTTGAGTTCGGTTGAGCTAGCTTTGCATGGGAAACATAAGCACACTCATAAAAAGCTCTGTTGTGATAGGTGTCAGAGGATGCTTGCCGAATCACAAAGGCTAGGTGATTTCCCTTATCTAGGTAATTATGAAGATCCGATTTGATGTGATGTCAAAGTGATCACGCCGCATGGTGCTTCAAATCTGAGGTTATGCCAGCTGCCTTGCCTTAGCATGATGATGAAGATCGTATGATTATATCTCCTCCAATTCGACAATCTATTCCCCTCATTCGCCTTTGGATCTAATGATTGTGGGCCCTTATTTCCCCTTTATTAGGGCATCTTGGACCTGACCGCTGCTTCTCATTCGCATCCCTGCCTTCTCTTTCCATCGTCCATCTTCCCTCTTATGTCTCTCGAGATTTTGGCCTGCCCTCCTCAACCTGTAAGAGTCCTCTTTACCAACTCGTGCATTTATGGTTGAGAGTTCTTCCTTTTAGTTTGAGAACACTCCTACTTCTTTCACTAGGGATGATAGAGTAGCCCTTAGGGCTCTTTATGAGGTCCACCGTGACCACCGACTATGAACTCCTCTAATATTGATGGGTTCGTAATCTTTTTCCTTGACCAACTAGTTAATGGCCTTTGGTTTCCTCTTCCACCCTTCTTCATCAACCTCTTGAACTATTCCTCTACAACAATTAACTCCGAACTGCTTTCATTTATGTGTGGGGTAGTGATAATCTTCCATTTTGATCATATCCCCTTAACTTCTAAGAAAATTCATTTCTTTTTTATCCCAAAGAAGAAGGAGAGCGGAGTCTTTTACTTCGCCGCCCGACCTTTAACCAAATTCTTAGTAAAATTTCTGGCTTCCCATAAATTTTAGAAAATTAGGTATTTCTTCATTTGACCTATTCCTGCTTTTGAATAGTCGACCTCCTAGCAAATGGAGTTGCCACCGGTGCCCATACTGGGTGATTTCAAGGAGCTCGCCTCTTTCCAAGAGTATTCGGATATTCGGATACTCTTGTTGACCTCCAGTTCAACATTAATCTTCTGCTTGAGGAGGGTCGTCTCTTATATTTTGGATTAAGCTTGATAGAAACAAAGCTCGATGGTTCTCTGGGTAAGAGGTCTGAATTTTCTTTTCCTAAAAACATGTACTAATCTATTTTCTGTTGACAACTAAAGTCATGTGGAAAGCTTCATACTCCAAGAACTTGAAATGGAGTTGAGCTCGAATTGCACCACCAGATGCAATAGAGAAAAACTCAGCCCCCAAAGCAGCGGACATTGCCGAGCTTCCTCCTACCCGACCTTCTTTAATTCCCAAGGCAGTGAGTTCGGGAGAATCTGCGGAGGAATCCCAACCTTGAAAGTGAGGTTGGGCTGAAGAAGCAAGTGTCGGGCTGAGCTCATCTAGGCACTTCCCTAGTCCAATTCCCGAGGGTCAAAGTGAAGAAATAGCTCAAGGGGTTGAACCCACGATGAGCGAAGGATCGACTTCTTCTCAAGAATTGAATGTTGATGCCCCCATACCTAATATCAGATCTAGCCATTCTCTGCCACCTCAGGCTCCTTGAACATCTCCTCTGTGAGGTCTCTTGAGACAGATAATCGAGACTAAGGAATCGGAGTTCAAGAAGAAGACTTTGGTTTGGCTATGTGATTTGATGGGTGTCACTATTACCAAGGTGACTTTCTGTGTTGGTTAGCTTTTGGCACAACAAAGGGAGTTAACAGGCCGACTCCCCAAGGTGACCTTTGCTTACTAGTCACTGTGAGTTCAGCTAGGCGAGTGCACAACCCAACTTCAAAATAAGAGTAGAGAGCTAGAGCAAGCCCAGTCAGAATCTGCTATCTATCAAGCCTAAACTCTGGACCTTAAAGTTCAACTATCCGAACAACAACTCACTCATAGAGACGTCAATTGGACCTAGAAGAGTGACACAAAGAGTAACTTTAACGTCTTGAGGCGTGAGAGAGAGAAGAGATACAATGCCGAGAAGAACTGATTGCTCGGGTCGAGCCGCTGAAGGAAGAGCTAGTGACTTAAAAGGTTGGGGAAGAAGGTTGGTGGGCTAGGAAGAAAAAAGAGTTCCTTTCTTCCCCTGAATTTCAAGATATGCCCAAAGAGTGCGTCGCCAAGATGTTTGAGATCGGCTTCGACAGAGCTATACGCCAAGTGTAGGAAGTCGAGCATCTTCTTGAAGGGGTATCATTAGACTTCCTAAATCTACAGAAAGTCCTCGATAAGACCTTCGAAGATGCACTTTAGGAGTAACTTGCCCTTTTGTTTTGAGTCCTCTGTACTGAATCCTTCCAATTAATGAATGCACTCTTTTATTTTTGCCGAGCTGGAATTATCTTTGTATAATGAATTTTTTCCGAGAATCGGAGAATGTGTTGCTAAGAGAAAACACTAAAAAATGCCTTGGTTCGAGACCGAGAGAAGAATAATGGCCTAAAGGACACCTTGGTCCAAGACCAGGGGAAAATAATATAAGGACGCCTCAGACTAGAACCGAAGGAAGGATGCTGGAGACACCTTAGTCCAATACTAAGGGAATATCTTAACGACGTCTTGGTCTGAGACCAGAAGAAAATATACTGATGGATGCCTCGATCCAAGACCAAAGAGAAATATGCCGATGGATGCCTTGATCCGATACCAAAGAGAAATATGTCGATGGACGCATCGATCCGAGACCAAAGGGAAAAATAAGCCAATGGATGCCTCAATTGGAGACCAGAGGGAAATATGTTGATGGACACTTTGGTCCAAGACCAGAGGACAAAATAAGCCGATGAATGCCTCGATCTGAGACCAGAGGGAAAAATAAGCTGATGGAGCCTCGCTCCAAGACCAGAGGAGAAAATAAGTTGATGGGTGCCTCGGTCTGAGACTAGAGGGAAATATATTGATGGATGCCTCGAACCAAAACCAAAGGAAAAAATAAGCCGATGGATGCTTGGGTCTTGTTAGTGCTAGAATGCCCCAAGTATTAATGTATTTTGATGTTTGGATAGTCATTTAAAGTTAGGCAATAATTGTGATCTAATAATAAATGTTTAAGTGACAAGAAAGTCCAAGGTGAATCTTGGCAAAGGAAGTCCAAGTGTGAAGACTTGGAACAAAAGTCCAAGGGTGAAGCCTTGGCAAGAAAAGTCTAAGAAATTGGACTTGGTGGTATAAGTCCAAGCTTGTAGTCTTGGCGGCGTAAGTCCAAGTGAAACTTGGCAAGGAAGTTCAAAGGTGAGTCTTGGAAGCATAAGTCCAAGCATGTAGTCTTGGAGGCGTAAAGTCCAAGTGGAGCTTGGCAAAGGAGGAAATCAAAGCATGACGAAACTGAAGAAAGCTTTTGAAGGCAAGCACAAAGATGAAGGAGTCATGGACTCGAAGGGATTCTGGAGGCGCAAGGCTGATGGAGAAGCTAGAAGGTTTAGTCTAGGCTTAGAGTGTGTTTTCAAGTATGAATTAGTCATACTTGTTGAGTACCAGTCAATTGGTATCTTGGACCAATCGACTGGTCTTGAATGTTTGGCACTCGAGAACTCAGGCTGACTCGAAACAGTCGACTGGGGTTATTACCAGTCGACTGATCGAGTAGTCGACTAATTATCTAATTGCCAACTATGCTTTAGCAATGATCAGTGGGTTGCACCACCAATCGTCAACGCTACCGATCGCTAGGGTATGACAAATTAGATAGGGCACAAAATGTTTGGCAGTTGATTGACTAGGTAACTGGGCTTGAGCAGTCGACTGTTGGTATGAGAAATCGACTGATCAAGTGGTTGTTGAGCTTTGACAATCGCAATCAGGCTTTGCCAAAAGCCGTTGGATTCGATCAACAGTGGTGAACTGGAGTTGGGCTCAACGGGCAAAAACAACCCAACTCTATAAAGAGAGACTTGGGGATCTTGAGGATGACTACTGCTCTAATTCTAAACGTCCATACTAAGCTCTCCAAGCATTCCCTCAAGTTTTTCAAGTTCTTTAACCTCTTCTTCCTTAGCTTAACTTAATCATCTTGTAAGAAGAAGAGTGTTCTTGTAAAGAAGGCTTCTCCACCTTGGTGTGTTCATCAAAAGGAGACTTTAGTGAAAGCCTGCTAGGAGTGATCCACCTTATCGATTGTCGTAGAGTAGGAGGGTCATCTCCGAACCACGTTAAACACCTTTGTTAGCATCATTTTTACTGTTCTTGGTTTTCAATTGTATTTTTATTTTGCTTCCGTTAACAGTTTTTGTAGAAAATGAAGAAGAGGCTATTCACCCTCTCTAGTCATCCAAAGATCACTCTACAATTGGTATCAGAGCCCGGATCACTTGGAAAATTTAACCATCAATCGAAGCATTACAATGGCTCTTCAAGAGGGATATGACACTGCTAAACCACCACTCTTCGATGGCAATCACTTCGCATATTGGAAAGGTAGGATGGAGTACTATTTAATGAACGATATTGATCTTTGGTTTAGTGTTGTAGATGATTTCGAGAAACTGGTGAATGAAGATAGAGCACCTCTCCCAACTAAGGATTGGACAAGGGAAATAGCTAGGAAGGTTCAATCAAATGCAAAGGCCATAACCACACTCTAATGCGGCCTCTCGATGGATCAACTCAACAAGGTCGGGCCTTTTGGATCCACCAAAGAGCTATGGGAGAAACTCATTGAGCTAAATGAAGGATTCAAAGAATCAAAGAGAGCCAAGAAGGATTTGTTGATTGGATAACTCCAAACTTTTTCCATGAAGACCCATGAAACCATAAGTCAAATGCATGGAAGGTTTAAAGAGATTGTTAATGAACTTCACATCATAGGTGAGAAATTAGACAACCGTGACTTGGTAAGGTATGTACTTCACGCTTTTCCTAGAACCACCTTATGGGCATCAATGGTGGATGCTATTAAGTTTCTAGGGGCCTCTCTTTGGTTAAAATTGATAAATTATTTTGTGAATTTGAATTACACGAGCAAGCTAACATGTCTTCCAATGAAAAAGGTTTAGCTTTCTTTGTAGAAAAGAAGGAGAAAAAGAAGAAGGAGAAGGAGGAATCATCTTTATCCAAATCGGAGGATGAACCATCAAGTAGCGATGAAGGGTTATCGGCAAATGAAATATCCCACTATGTCAAGAAGTTTGGGGGAAAATCAAGAATTACAAAAGGGGGCGTGAAGAAGATGTTCCGATCTACAAGAGATAAATCTAGTGGAAATTTGAATTTTAATACTAATGTCATTTGCTATGGATGCAATAAGAAGGGGCATACCAAGCCAACTTGCCTGGAGCTCAAGAAGAAGGAAGAAAAAGAAAAGAAGAAAAAGAACAAAAAGGAGGAGAAGAAGAAGGAGGTCATGGTGGCTCAAACAACTTGGGACACTCAAAATGTGGTTGACTCATCTGACGATGATGAGCTTTGCCACATCACACGTCATGTGACACTCATGACATTAGAGAATGACTTTGATGAATTAAGCCAAAAAGAAGCCTCTAGCGATGAATCGTCATCTAGACTCACTGCAAGTAGAACTTTTATATAAAACTATTGCTTATCTTAAGAATGCATTAGACAAGTCAAAATCTAGGATTAAGAACTTGAAGGTAGAAATTAAGACAATTAGGAGTGAAGAATCTTTATGTAATGATCCATGCCTGTTTAGGAAGGGGAATGAAAATCTTAAGAATCAAGTTTGTAAATTAAAAACATGTTTAGACCTTGACATGATCCTTAGAGATCAAAGGGTTGTCTAGAACAAGGGCAGTATATGATACAAACCCAAGGATAAGGAAGTTGTCTATATCTCCCTAATTAATAGAAAGGCAACAACTAAGAGTAAGGTGAAGAAAGCTTGGGTCCCAAAGAAGTTTTTGATTGATATTTCCGGTCCAAATATTTGGATATCAAAGGAGTTCATTTTTCATATTGTTTAGGTAGGTGAAACAAGTTTATGGATTGTGGATAGTGATTGTTAAAGACACATGACTGGGGATGTGAGCAAGTTCTCCACAATCGAGTATGTCAAGAAGGGGACCATGTCTTTTGGCAATAGTGGGAAACTCAAGATCTTAGGTAGAGGTACAATTGAGGTATCCCCTAAAATCATCATTCACAAAGTTTTAATAGTTAAGAGCATGAAGTTTAATTTACTTAGTGTTAGTCAACTTTGTGATGCCAGTTATAATGTTGAGTTTAAATTCTCTAAATATTTTATCAGACACAAAAGCCTAGAAGATTGCATGTTAGTTTGATATAGGAAATCAAATATTTATTATGTTGATTTATCCTATGCTTCTAACATATCTGCTAAGTGTCTCATGTCAAAAGAATAGGAAGGTTGACTATAGTATAGAAGACTTAGGCACATCAATACGAAGAACATAACCAAGGTAGCCAAATTGGAGTTAGTAAAGGGGCTACCAAAAGTGAAATATGTCAAGGATAAATTGTGTGATGCATGCCAAGAAGGAAAACAATCAAAATCATCACACAAGAATAAAACTCTAACTAGCACTTCATTACCATTAGAATTATTACATTTAAATTTATTTGATTGTCATAGCACTCCTTCATTAAATAGTAATAAATATTATTTAGTTATAGTTGATGATTTTTCTAGGTATACTTGGGTCTATTTTATGAAACATAAGGATGATATCTTAGAAATAATCATAGGATTTAGCAAAATAGTTGAAAATGAAAGGAATCTCAAAATCGATCGGATTCGTCATGATTATGGTGGAGAATTTGAGAATTCCAACTTTTCAAAATTTTGCTTAAAACAAGGGTACAAGCATGTGTTCTCTTGTCCTAAAACACCCTAACAAAATTGGGTTGTGAAATGAGAAATTGTGTCTTACAAGAGGCGACTAGGACTATGCTTAATGGATATTCTTTACCTAGCTACTTGTGGACAGAAGTCGTTAACACCACTTGTTATATCCAAAACCATATCTTAATCCATAGGGTTTTAGGCAAAACACCTTTTGAATTATGGGATGACACAATTCCTACAATTCACTGCTTTAAGGTCTTTGGATGCAAAGTCTATATTTTAAACATCAAAGACAATCTAAGAAAATTTGAATATAAGGTGGATGAAGGAATCCTAGTTGGATATTCATCCACTAGTAGAGGTTATAAAGTATACAACAAGAGGACTCAAAAGGTTGAGGAATCCTCTAATGTTGAATTTGATGAGTCTACTAGTACCTACCCAATGAAATCCCTCATTGACAAGGATATTAATGACAAAGATCAAGACATTACCCAAAGACTTCAAAATCTAAATTTAGGGGGTAATGATCAAGGGGGAGAAAGAAGAGATTCTGATGATGAAAGGAGAAAGAATAATGATAATCAAAATCAATATGATTCACCTCTTAGGACCTTAAGGATTCATCAAAAATCATCCTCTAAACCAAGTAGTAGGAGAGTTATAACAAGGAGTAAGGACTAGGTCGTTTTATAGAGCTCCTACTAGTCAAGTTGCCCTTATCTCCCAAATTGAGCCAAAATTAATTAATGATGCCTTACTTGATCCAGATTGAATATTGACAATGCAAGATGAGTTAGTTTAATTCGAGAGAAGTCAAGTATGAGAACTAGTTTCTAGGCCAAATGATAGCACCGTTGTTACCACAAGATGGGTCTTTAGGAACAAATTGGATGATCAAAAAGAAATCACTAGGAACAAAGCTAGGTTAGTGACCCGAGGATTTAATCAAGTTGAAGGACTTGATTATGATGAGACTTATGCTCTGGTTGCTAGATTAGAGTCTATCAGAATTCTATTAGGGTATGCCGCTCATATGAGTTTTAAACTCTATCAAATGGATGTGAAATCAACATTTCTAAATGGGTTCATTAAGGAAGAGGTCTATGTAGAGCAACCACCCAGGTTTGAAAATCTAGACTACTCAAACCATGTTTGTAAGCTTAAGAAAGCTTTATATGGTTTAAAACAAGCTCCCCGGGCATGGTATGAGAGACTCTCATCATTCCTCATCTCTAAGGACTTTAGGAGAGGCCAAGTTGACCAAACCTTATTTCTAAAGTCAAAAGAAAAAGACATTTTTGTTGCCCAAGTATATGTTGATGACATTATTTTTGGGTCAACAAATGATGAACTTCTCCAAGACTTCATTAAAAATATAGAAAATGAATTTGAAATGAGTCTAGTGGGAGAGTTGACTTTTTTCTTAGGCTTACAAGTTAAACAAACTAGTGAAGGAACCTATGTCTATCAAACCAAATATGCTAAAGAAATCATTAAGAAATTTGGTTTAGATAATGCTAAGGTAGTATCTTCTCTCATGACAACTAACACTAAGATAAACAATGATCAAGATGGAAAATTAGTTGATTTAAAACTTTATAGGAGTATGATTGGTAGCCTATTATGCCTAATTGCTAGTAGAGTCGATATTTTATTTGTGGCAGGTATGTGTGCAAGATACCGATCTTGTGCCAAAGAGTCCCACTTGATAGCAATCAAAAGGATTTTAAGATATATCAAGGGAACTCTTAATGTAGGCTTATGGTACCCTATGACTCAAACTTTTGATTTGATTGGGTACATCGATTCCGATTATGCGGGATGCAAATTGGATCGGAAGAGAACTAGTGGTGAATGTTAATTTCTTGGATCCTCTCTACTGAGTTGGAGTAGTAGGAAGCAATTTTATGTTGCTCTATCCACAACTGAGGTCGAGTATGTGGCCATGGGTGGTTGTGTAGCTCAATTACTTTGTATGAGACATACTCTAAAGGATTATGAGTTACACTACTCCAAAGTTAAGGTTTATTGTGATAATGTGAGTACCATTAATTTGACCAAAAATTCGGTACATCACTCTAGGACCAAGCACATTGAAGTGAAGCATCACTTCATTAGAGATCATGTGGCAAGAGGAGACATTGAACTTAATTACATTGAATCCAAGTTTAATATTGCCGACATTTTCACCAAGGCTCTTCCCCAAGTGAAATTTATATCACTAAGGAGAGAGCTTGGAATGTGATTTGTCGAGTAGTGGTATAGGTTTGCATGATCCTATAGAAAATTCTTGGACTATACCTAAAGGCATCTCACAAAACACCTAAGAATCCATGATTTTTATATTGAGCAGCCTAGACATCATGTGAGATGTTACGAAGATGCACTTGGTTCATCATGCTTATTATGATGCCTTACTATGAACCAAAGTGCTATCTAGCGACATTAATCCTTAATTGGACCAATTATTGGAAAAACTTATGTACAATTGATGTGCACATAGCTCTAAGAACATAGTTGGAAATGTCAAATAAAATACCTTTTAAACTATGTTTATCATATTTTGAAAAATAGTTTTTACTTGCTAAGCAAAAGTGATGCAAAGTTTTGAAAAATCTTTAGAACTTTTGTTAATTTTCAAGTTTGTATCAATTTCAAAATCTAGAAAAGTCATATTTTTAAAATTATTTTTTCTTGATAGAAAATGACTTTAAAAATGTGTTTGCAAAATTTCATGAATTTTTGACAGCTCTATAATTTTTTGTGCATTTTGGAATTCTATTTGAAAATCCAGTCTACAGATTTTAGCAAATACTAGTCGACTGATGCAAAATCCAATCGATTGGTCTTAACTCAGTCGACTGGTGGTTCCAGTAGTCGACTGGTATGACTGGGTTTTGGTCTATAAGCTTAACTTCAGCATCTAAAACAACTTTTAGACCCTGTCTACCATGTGTTATGATTAGTGCACCAGTGTAATGATAACAATTAGGGGGAATATGACTAATTAATGCATTGGTTTAGGGGTAGCTTTCCTATGATATATTTCTAAACCCAAAATCTATATGCATATAGTTTATTGTTGGTGCAAAGTTAAGAATTACTCTTACTTATGGTCTAATGCTTTGCTTAACATGTTATCCACACATGATCAAATATGTCTTGGATTAAGGATGAGATTTAAGTATATCTATACCTTAGTTCAAGGCATAAACATTCTTATTCATAAATATCTTTATTTGGTATTTGTCATTCTCTTTTTGATGTGTGTCAAAGGGGGAGAAGGAAAAATTTAAGTTAGATTCATATTGTGTTTTTATTGCATATTTTAAGAGCTAACATAAATGATTGTCAAACATAAAAAAAGGGAAGATTATTGGTGCAAGAATGCCCCAAGTATTAATGTATTTTGATGTTTAGATAATCATTTGAAGTTAGGTAATAATTGTGATCTAACAATGAATGTTTAAGTGATAGGAAAGTCCAAGTGTGAATCTTGGCAAAGGAAGTCCAAGTGTGAAGACTTGGCAAGGAAAGTCCAAGGGTGAAGCCTTGGCAAGAAAAGTCCAAGAAAGTGGACTTGGTGGCATAAGTCCAAAAAAAATGTGGAACCGCCACATTAGCGGCTCCCTCCGGCTGCCCCTACCAGTGGAGGAGGTAAATCAGGACCCAGGTGGCAAGTGCAAAGGAGAGGGTCTGTCAATGGCCCAGAGTCATGACCTCCCCGGGAATTGACCCTTGCCCACTTAAGAGTTGCCCCTTTGCACTTACCAACTGGGCTAGCCCTGGGGGCTTGGTGGCATAAGTCCAAGCTTGTAGTCTTGGTGGTGTAAGTCCAAGTGGATCTTGGCAAGGAAGTCCAAAGGTGAGTCTTGGCACCATAAGTCCAAGCATGTAGTCTTGGCAGCATAAAATCCAAGCGGACCTTGGCAAAGAAGGAACCTAAAGTATGACAAAATCGAAGGAAGCTTTTAAAGGCAAACACAAGGATGAAGGAGTTGTAGACTCGGAGGATCCTGGAGGTGCAAGGCTAATGGAGAATCTAGAAGGTTTAGTCTAGGCTTAGGGTGTGTCTTCAAGTATGAATTAGTCATACTTGAGGAGTACCAGTCGACTGGTATCTTGGACCATTCGACTGGTCTCAATTGTTTTGCACTCAAGAACACAGGCTGACTCAGAATAGTCGACTAGGGGTATTACCAGTCAACTGATCGAGTAGTTGACTAATTGTCTAACTGCCAATTGTGCTTTAGCAGTCGACTCATGGCTTGCACCAGTCAACTGGTCAACGTCAGTCGATTGGTAAGGTATGGAAGTGGACTGGGATTAAGTGGACAGGGCACAAAATATTTGGTAGTCGACTGACCAGTCAATTGGGCTTGAGCATTCGACTGATCGAGTGATTATTGAGTTGTGACAATTGCAATTAAGATTCGCTAGAAGCCATTGGATTCGGTCAACAGTGGTAGCAGTCGACTGATGGTATGTAGCAATCGACTGATGGTATGTAGCAGTCGACTGGAGTTGGGCTCAACAAGAAAAAACATCCCAACTCTATAAAGAGAGGCTTGGGGAGCTTGAGGATGGCTAGTGTTGTAATTCTAAACATTCATACTAAGCTCTCTAAGCATTCCCTCAAACTTTTCAAGTTCTTTAACCTCTTCTTCTTTAGCTTAACTCAATCATCTTGTAAGAAGAAGAGTGTGCTTGTAAAGAAGGTTTCTTCACCTTGGTGCGTTCATCAAAAGTGAAAGCTTGCTAGGAGTGATCCACCTTATGGATTACCGTGGAGTAGGAGCGTCATCTATGAACCACGTTAAACACCTTTATTAACATTATTCTTATTGTTCTTCATTTTCAATTGTATTTTTGTTTTGCTTTCACTAATGGTTTTTGTAGAAAATGATGAAGAGGCTATTCATGCCGCCCCCCTCTAGCCATCCAAAGATCACTCTACTGGTTTGAGACCAGAGGGAAAAATAAGATGATGGGCACCTCAATTCGAGACTGAGGGAAATATGCCAATGAACACTTCAGTTTGAAACCAGAGGGACAAATAAGTCAATGGATGCCTTGGTCCGAGACCAGAGGGAAATATGTTGATGGAAGTCTATATCCGAGACCAGAGGAAAAAATAAGCCAATGGATGTCTTGGTCCGAGACCAAAGGGAAACATGGCGATGGACGCTTCGGTTCGAGACTAGAGGGAAAAATAAGCCGATGGACACCTCGGTCTAAGACCAAAGGAAAAAAATAAGCCGATGGACATCTTAGTCCGAGACTAGAGAGAAATAAGTCGATAGATGCCTCGATCTAAGAGTAGAGGTAAATAATAATTGCAGAGAAAGCATTATATGTAGTTTTTGCAAAAGAAATAAGTATCAAGCTAATAGATTGGATTTACATATGATACGACCTTAAGTGAAAAGCATTCCATGATTGATTGAACTCCTTTTCATCCTCATCCTGCAAATAATAGGTCACTAAGCTCGGATTCTGAGTGACCTTGTATGGTCCCTCCCAGTGGGGTTCCAGCTTCCTGACATCTCCTGTACACTATAATTTTTTCCTCACAAGATCACCAACTTGAAAGGAGTGAGGGATGACCTTTATATTGTATGTCTGACACATCCGTTGTCGGTATGCCCTCAACCAAGATGCCGCAATCTCTCTTATTTATCCTATCAGATCCAACTCGGCCTATTACTTTGGAGTTGTCTTCCTGATCGTATGAAATGATATGATGTGACTCTTGGCCGATCTCCATAGAGACTATGGCTTCGACTCCATATACCAACTGGAAAGGGGTCATTTCGGTGCTCTCTCAAGGAGTCTTCCTGTAAGCTCAAAGGATGTTAGGAAGTTCTTCCACCTGTAGGAACTTTGGTGAGTGTTAGAGGGGGGGGGGTGAATGGTGCTTTTTTGTTCGTCGATGGAGTTCGATCGCGCTTGTGTGCTTGTCTACAATTCTTGTTAACGCAGTGAAAATAATAATAACAATAATAAATAAAGACAAAACATGCAACACACAAACACAAACGATGTAACGTGGTTCGGAACCCTAGTTCCTACTCCACGGGTTGAGCTTGAACGAGCTCTAGTGATACAAACCACCACTAATACACTCTTTCTCAGAACAATCCGGAGGTGGAGAAACCTCGTACAAAGATTACAACAGCAATATAAGATACAATAATCAAATACAAAGTAAATACAACAAATAACATAAAGAAAACTTTACAAATGGTTGCTTTGAATGCTTGCTTGTTGATTGCCTTAGAGAAGCCTTGAAGGACTGGAAAAGACCAATTATCCCCTTCAAATCGCCCAAGAAAATTACTGTGGAAATCCTCTCCATTGAGTTCCTTTTATGCCTCTGCGTGACCTGAATTTTTGCTTGGCAGTCGACTGCCAAAAGGCCTCAGTCGACTGTCAACAGTATTGTTGTCTCACAATGGACTTGATCCACGTTGGCATTCAAGCCAACGGATACATTGGCAATCGACTGCCATTACCAGCAATCGACTGGCAAGCTTGTAGCCGACTGCTCAGTTAGCTACCGAGCGTTCTATGTTCGTGACCAACACCAGTAGAAGTCGACTGCCCTCCATGGCGCCGACGATCGGCCCATCGATCTAACGCGCTGATCGCTAAGGCCACATGCCGCAGTCGACTCACGGTAGTCGACTGGTCATAATCCCAGTCGATTGTTCAGTGTTGACTCGGCTACCAAGTGTCAAAACACTTGACCAGTCAACTGGTCCATAATCCCAGTCGACTGCTATACCTCAACCATGAGGTTTACCCCAAGTATGATGCCCTCATACTTGCTAGACCATTTTCAGCCTAGACCTAAGTCTTCTAGCCACCTCCATCAGCCTCACACCTATCGGATCCCTCCAAGTCATCCATGACTTGTTCATCCATAGGCTAGCCTTCAGGTGCTTTCATCAGCTATTGTCTATTAGGACCTATGTCCCCGCTAGAGGGGGGGGGGAGAATAGCGTTGTCGCTTGTTGATTGATCTCGATCGTGCTTGCTACAAAGCTTGTTATACGCAGCGAAAATAGAAATAATACAATACAAATTACATAAACACAATCACAACACAAGGATATAATGTGGTTCGGAACCTCAAGGTTCCTACTCCACAGGTTGGGTTCGAAAGAGCCCTAGCGATGTAAACACACACCACTACTCAATCACTCATCAATAACACGTCGGAGGTGGAGAAACCTCATACAATGATTACAACAGTAATACAAAACAAATACAAGCTAATACAAAGTGAAATGTAAAGAACACTTTACAAACTAGGATTTTGAGTGCTTGCTTGTTGGTGTTAGGGCAATCTCTTGCCGTAATATGGTTTTGATGGTGTGGAAAAGGGTTTAAGTTAGTTTGATATGTTGATGTGATATGTGCGTTGAAGTCGTGCAGGACTTAGTAATTCGCACATGGAGCCGTGGCGAGTTTCACATCTCATGACTCGTGCCTTGAGTCGGTGAAGGATAGCTTTGCGGAAGCCGTGCGCTTGGAGCATCCGAGGGACCGCCGGACGAAGCTTAGTGAAGCCGGAGGAAGTAGACTTGAGGCAAAGAGGCGTGAAGGAGCATTAGAGCCGTCGCTGATCTTTGGGGCGTGGCGAGCGAAGAGAACTTTGAGGCGAGGACTCAGAGATGAGAATGGCGATTGTAACCCGAGGAAGGGTAGCTCTTAGGTGAAACTTGGCCATTTGGCCAAGTGTCGGATGGTTTTCAGAGCACGGATCGTTGCCATGTCATGGCGATCGGCCCTTCTAATCGAGTGAGTTCGGTAGTATCATTGTGGATTGTGGCGTGATCGTGCGCCATCATGCGATCGATTGCCAGACCATCGATCATTCTGGCGTGATCGGTAGTCAATAGGGTTTTAGCCTGAGAAGCAGCTTCGTAGCCGTGGGCGGATCGACTACGAGGCGGCCGATCGTGATGAGGTCCATCGATCATTGCCAAAGATCCGTTGGACTGGCGGTCGAGGATCCGGCGTGTTCGGGAGGCGTTGTAGTAAGATCGGCGGTGGCGACCAGCGGAAGAAAACAGTCCTCTCTATAAAAAGGGAGGGTGTAAGCCTTTGAGAGGCTAATGCTTATGCTCTAAGTAATCTTCCTAGTGCCCCACAAGCTCTAAACTCTTCTTACTCGCTTTTACTCCATTCTATTTGTAAGAAGAGTGATCTTGATTGTAAAGGTTACCTCCACCTAGCTTGGTGCAAAGGAGAGACCATTTAGTGGATTGGTTTAGCGGAGTGATTCACCAAGGACGAATCGGGGACTGTGGATTAGCGACGTAGTCGTGAACCACGTTACATTCTTTGTTAGCGTTTGTTTTCTTGTATTTCTATTTGCTTGTCTTTATTAGTCTTCTGCTTGCGCTAATTAGTTTTGTAGACGAGCAAATCTGGCATCAAGCGAAAGGGCTATTCACCCCCTCTAGCCCATTCGATCCCCTACAAGTGGTATCGAGAGCCAAGGAAAGCTTGATGGGGACTAACATGCCACAACAAGAAATTTTGAAATGGCGGCTCAACATCCATCCTCCGAAGTTTGAAGGAGAATTAACTTGGTGGAAGAAGCGAATGGAGGTATTTTAAAGCAGTTTTGATATAATGATTACAATGGAATCGGTTTCGTTTTGCCTAGGGATGAAGAAGGAAGCCAATAGAAATCTAGGTGGACCAACAGGTAAAGGGAAGAGCACCTTGCAAATTCAAAAGCCAAACATCATCTCTTCAATGTGCTCCCCCAACAAGAAATCAACCGAATAGGAGAATGCCTAAGCGCCAAGGAGATGTGGGAGAAGCTAATTGAGCTTCATGAAGGCACATCCGAGGCAAAGCTAGCAAGGAGAGATCTCCTCCGCTCCCAACTATCCAATATAAAACTAGAAAAGGGAGAAAAGGTAACCTCACTACACTCTAGGTTTAAAGAAATTTTAATTGGGCTAACAAGTGTAGGTGAGAAGCTATCAAACCGGGACATGCTCATGAAGGCCATAGATGCTTTTCCCCGGTCCTCAAAGTGGAGCTCCATGGTGGACTCATTCTATATCTCAAAGAATTTAGAAGTGAGCACCTTGGAGGAGTTCTTCTCAACAATGGAACTCCACGAAACTAGGCTTGAAGGAATACTAGAGGAGCCTAGAATTCAACCCTCAAGAGGAGTGGCTTTGATGGCAAACAAGGGGAAGAAGAAGATGGAAGTCCCCTCCTCCTCATCCGATGAAGCCTCCTCCTCCTCCATGGATAGCACCGAAGAAGCCTATATGGTAAGGAGGGTAAGACGTGCATTTAAGAATTTTAGATTTGATAAATCTAACGATAGGAATAGAAGACCAAGGGGGAAGGTCATATGCTATAATTGCCAAGGAGAGGGACACATAAGGGACAATTGTCCCCTCCTAAACAAAAGCAAAGAAGAGAAGAAAAAGAAAGAAGAGAAGAGGAAGAAGAAGAAGGGGAGCAAGAGAAAGGAAGAAGAAAAGAAGGCAAAAGATAAGGGGAAGGCCAAAGCATTCAAGGCCAAGACATGGGATGATCCTTCCTCATCCTCCTCCTCATCATCGGAAGAGGAGAATGCTTTTGTCACCAATTTGGCCTTGATGGCCCGTGATGACTTGGTTTGCTCCTCCTCCTCCTCAAATGAAGAATCAAGCTCAAGTGGAGAAAGCTCAAGTGAAGGGGGAGCCTCCACATCCTCCTCATCCGAAGAAGAAGAGGACATGGAAACTATGGTAACAAATCTAACTCCTAAGAAAATAGTTTCCATGGTTTCTAGCTTAACTAGAGATTTATTTAGAGCTAAGAAGAAAAACAAAAGCATGCTAGATTAAATTAAGGACCTAGAAAATAAACTAGAAAATGCATGCTTAAATGATAATATTTCTTCTAGCTTAAATGAAGCATGCTCACATGACCTTTATGTGCCATTAGATGTTAGTGATGCATGTATAAATGAAAATAGGGCCTTAAGGAAAAAAGTAGATTATTTAACAAAAGCCCTAGAAAAATTCACTATTGGCTCCAACACATTGAACATGATCTTAGGGAGCCAAAGAGCTAGTTTCAACAAGAAAGGCCTAGGATACAAAGAAAAGAAAAATGAAAAGGCCTATAAATGCCTAATAGCTAGGGGACAAGATAAAAAGAAAGTAATTGCTAGGAAATGGATCCCCAAGGAGTATTTAGTGAACCCAATAGGAAAGAATCTATTTTGGGTTCCAAAATCCATCCTTAAGGGTTAGAAAACCCCTAGGGTAGTCAACCATATGAACTTGACCTATATCATATTTTGGTTGACTTAGGATGATGGGACAACATTTTTTAGATAGTGTTGGGTGATGATAACGTGCCCATAAATAGGTAATAATGCTTAAATCATAATGATTAATGTAATTGTTACACATATGTACAATCATGATTTATGATTTATGATATTGGGCACATCATCATGAGAAATAGGTTTAAATCATGCTTTAGGTGATAATTTGTTTATTATCATCGTATAATACCTAATGCATGACTATTATTTGATGGATACATGAGTTTCATGATCATAATGTGAAATTAAATCATATATGTCATTATGATCATGTAGGTTGTTAGGTTGATACTTAACCATGATAGAATTGCATGAATATATTGGTTAAGTATATACAAATACCCCCTAGGATGCATCTCACACTCACTATAGGCTAACTTGATTGCAAACATAGCATGGGTGAGATGTTAGGATGATACAAATGTCCACTAATGTCTATGGCATTTAGATGGTCATTTAAAGTATCAACATAGCAATAATAGACCAATCATGGGGAAGACTTATGTCTAATTCATAGACATATTGCCCAAAGATCATGGTTGGATATTTCATATGTTTTCAAAACAATTCCTTAATTTAAAATCTATGTATTCATGTTTTGGAACAACTCGAAGCAAGACTAGGTGCTAAATTGGATACTAACATGCTCAAAAACTAGTGGTTTTTCAAGTGTTTGGATTTTTGGCAAATCTCGGAAAATATAATGATTTTTCATGAAAAACTATTTTTCCTTGATAGATATACTTAATAGAAATATGTTCCTCAAATTTCATGATTTTTCGAATTTTCTGGAATTTTTAATGCATTTCTAAAATTCACTTAAAATCGTAATTTGAATAAATTATGCGATCATTGCCATATAGCGATCATTGCTCACTGAAAATCAGCCTGCAATTTTCTGATTTCAGATTATATTCATGTTTTTGGTATTTTCCCTCCATTATACTTGATGCCATGAGCTTATAACTTAGTGTTAATCTTTTGATGGTGTCAAAGGGAGAAATAATTATGTTTAAGTTAATTATTTTAGGGAGAAATATATTTTAGGGGAGAAATATATGATAGGGGAGAAAATTTACATAGAGTTTCATGGATTAAGGGGAGTTGCATGTTGTTATATCATGTTTATCTTTACATGCTTTCTTACCTTAGAATTTATATCAAATGTTTTTACCTAACTTAAACGGATTGCCACACATCAAAAAGGGGGAGATTGTTAGGGCAATCTCTTGCCGTAATATGGTTTTGATGGTGTGGCAAAGGGTTTAAGTTAGTTTGATATGTTGATGTGATATGTGCGTTGAAGTTGTGCAGGACTTAGTAATTCGCACATGGAGCCGTGGCGAGTTTCACATCTCATGACTCGTGCCTTGAGTCGGTGAAGGATAGCTTTGCGGAAGCCGTGCGCTTGGAGCATCCGAGGGACCGCCGGACGAGAAGCTTGGAGTGAAGCCGGAGGAAGTAGACTTCAAGGCAAGAGACGCGAAGGAGCATTGCAGAGCCGTGCGCCTGATGCTGCCGAGGGACGTGGCCGAGAACGAAGAGAACTTCGAAGGCGAGGGACTCCGAGAGATGAGAATGAGCGATTGTAACCCGGGGAAGGGTAGCTCTTAGGTGAAACTTGGCCATTTGGCCAAGTGTCGGATGGGTTTTCCCGACACACGGATCATTGCCATGTCATGGCGATCATTCGCTCAATCGAGTGAGTTTGACCTATATCGATCGATCGGATTAGCGGCGTGGATCGCCATACATGGGCCATCGCAAGACCATCGATCATTCTGAAAGCGCGATGAGTCAATAGGGTTTTCGCCAGAACCGCTTAGCCGATCGGCAGGCGATCGACTACGAGGCGTGATCGTGATAGAGTCCATCGATCGCCAAGAGTTCCGTTGGACTACAACGGTCGGGATCCGACGTGTTCGGAGGCCGTTGGAGTGACGATCGCGCCAAGGAGGCAAGATCGTGGCGGCTAACGGAAGAAAATAGCCTCTCTATAAAAGGGAGGGTGTAAGCCTTTGAGAGGCTAATGCTTATGCTCTAAGTAATCTTCCTAGTGCCCTACAAGCTCTAAACTCTTCTTACTCGCTTTTACTCCATTCTATTTGTAAGAAGAGTGATCTTGATTGTAAAGGTTACCTCCACCTAGCTTGGTGCAAAGGAGAGACCATTTAGTGGATTGGTTTAGCGGAGTGATTCACCAAGGACGAATCGGGGACCGTGGATTAGCGGCGTAGCCGTGAACCACGTTACATTCTTTGTTAGCGTTTGTTTTCTTGTATTTCTATTTGCTTGTCTTTATTAGTCTTCCGCTTGCGCTAATTAGTTTTGTAGACGAGCAAATACCGGCATCCAAACGAAAAGGGCTATTCACCCCCCTCTAGCCGGTCGTACCGATCCCCTACAGTTGGTTGCTTGGATGAGCTTGAAGGACCCTGAAATGCACCTTCACTTCGCCTTCAAATTACCTCAAGAAAGCTCCCAAAGAACTAATTGTCGAAATCTCCCATGAGCTGCTCCTTTTAATCTGCAACGGGTTGATTTCGTGCCTATCAATCGACTGCCATAAGGCCCCAATTGACTGCCAACAGTATCGTTGTGAGACAACGACTTGATCCACGCTGAAAAAACTCCAATGGATTAGTTGGCAGTCGACTGCCAACATCATCATTCGACTGCCAAAGTCATAGTTGACTGCCCAGTCAGCTATCGAGCATTTTGTGCTCGTAAACTCAACCAGCAGTTGACTGCCATCCATGGAAGTCAATTGCTAAGGCTATCAGTCGACTGCCCAATGCTGGTAGTCGACTACTAGGCCATTTTACCGCAGTCGAACCCTAGTCGACTACTGATTGTCGACTTAGCTGCCAAGTGTCAAAACACTTGACTAGTCGACTAGTCCATAACCTCAGGCGACTGATAAACCTCAACCATGAGGTTTAACACCAAGTATGATGCTCTCATACTTGCTAGACCACCTTTAGCCTAGACCTAAGCCTTCTAGTCACCTCCATCAGCCTCACGCCTATCGGATCCCTCCAAGTCATCCATGACTTGTTCATCCATATGCTAACATACAGGTGCTTCCATCGGCTATTGTCATGCTAACGATGTCTACATTGCCAAAGCACATTGGACTTACGCTGCCAAGACTCCCGTTTAGACTTTACACCATCAACCATTGGACTTATGTTGCCAAGACTCCACCTTTGAACTTTACACTGCCAATATCACCCCTTGGACTTTCCTTGCCAACCCATGTTGGACTTTCCATTTTCCAAGACTCAAGCTTGGACTTTCCCTAGCCAAGAGCCATGCTTGGACTTTCTAATTACCAAGACTCAAGCTTGGACTTTCCCTTGCCAAGTACCCATGACTTGGACTTTACCATTGCCAAGGCCCATGCTTGGACTTCTCATGACAAGTACTCAAGAATTGGACTTTTCATGACAATCACATTGTCATACATTCTTGTCGAACATCAAATTACCGCTCGAGTCAAACTCGAGTCTGGTCAATCGTGACCTGGGTCGATTGCACCAACAATCTCCCCCTTTGTGATGTTTGACAAAAACCAAATACTTTTGAGTTAGACCACTAACTCAATCCAATCATCCCAATTCTCCCCCTTTTTGACATACATCAAAAAGGTTCTCCCAAGGAGGTCAATATCTCATATCCCAATGAGATCTTGCAATCTCCCCCTTGGTCAAAAACACCTAGGATGCCTTCACTCTTCCTAGTGATAAGTGTTAGTAATATATGAGAGGTGTCCTAAGCCAATCGCCTTATGTTTAAACCATTTATATGATAAATGAAGATTCACTATTTGAGTATACATGTTTTCATGTATTTGATTAGATCTTAAACTCATTTATTGAATGCCCACAATACGATTCACAGCATGAGAGAATTTGTGATTGGATCACAACTAGTGAGTATCTTTACATGTGTAATTATGATGTATTGGAATTATCCCTAGTCAATGAATTAATGGATTTGGACACCATCAATTCTGCTGAGACTAGCATGAGGTATACTCCTTGGTGTATCCAAGCAGCTGATTCTCACTGGCTGGAGACATTGTGATGTCCGGAGTTAATCGTGGATGCTAGTTATGGTAACTAGTTCATTGGAGTGACCAACTGTAAGACTTTATATGGTTCTCTACATATATGGATATGTCAATGAAGTTCTTACTGTAGCTTAACTGCGATGTTTCTTTGACTTGTGGTATTCAAGTCATCTTGGTCATGAAGATTTATGTTTTGACATCTTAAGCAAGCATCTCTGAGGAGATGTGGACCCGAGATGATTGGGTATAAGTCAAAATGCCCGAAGGTGTTTGAATAGCCTATAAAGGATTCACCACTCCTTGCGAGGAGATGTATACCCATGGTCTCTCGTCAGATTGTTACTAAAATCTTTGGTCAAAACATTACATGTTTAGAGTAAGGTACTCATGGATACATGTGCAGTAACTAGAATCCGTAGGACGAGGAAATAATACTTGGGCTAGGTGTGACGTAGTCAGCCTAGTGGGGACTGACACTATAGACCATGTCCTGAACCAAGTGGGTATAAGATGAGTGAAGGGAACGGGGCACGATTCAATGTAGCTGCTGAAGGGTTTCAGAAATAGTTCTGGAATCAACCGTTGATCTTCCGGTTAATTGGGGATCATGATGTACTACTAGGTGCCACTCATGATCATTCATAATTAATGGTTAATTATAGACGACCAACATAAATCGGTAACCTATTTGGTCACACGCACAATGAGTGTAATCCGAAGGATTTAAAATGAGATTGAGAATGAGATTCTCAGATCGAGAGAAACTAGGTTTGGTTGGACCAAACAAGGAGCGAGCATGAAATTATTTCAGTTGCAATGGAAGCATGGATGAGCCGAGTCTTATGAAGACATGATGGATGAACCAAATTGGTTTGGTTTAAATCCAATGGTGGAGAATAAACCAAAGGGGTTTGGTTTGTTTTAAACGAATGAACCAAAGTTGGTTCGGTTCGTTTTAACTTAAAATAGATCAACTCAGTTCGATTTATTTTAACTTAAGTTATTGGAGTGGGTTAAAGGGTCTTGGTTATGAACCAATAACTCTAATGAGAAGTTTTCTTAATGGTTAAGAAACACACACTCTATAAAAGTGCAGTTAGAGGTTTGGATAGCCCTAAGTTTATTTTGGGAAATACTTTTCCTCTCCTCTCCCTCTCTTCTCTTTGTCGCCGCCCAAGGAGTCCACACCACCAGCCCTTGTGTGCCGTCGTCCACCCTTGCTGCCAGCATCCAGCTGCTGCCGGCCACTCCTCCGACAACCCTCCGACGACCTACCTTGGTTCCGGCGACCAAGGATTAGCCGACCATCTCCTTTGGTCGGCGCCAAGTCCTCCACAAAGCTGTCCAGTTTTTGGACAACTTGTTTCCTTCTTGTCGGAGTGTCATTTGGACGGCATTCGACAGTGACTTCCTTATCGGGGATTGGATCTTCGGTATTCCTCATAGGTGGAGGACCAAGGATTCGTCAATTGGTTGACGAATACCTCTCCGGAGAAGCGAGTTTTGGGGACTCATTTTCAAATCCGAATTTTGATTCGGATTGTGATCTTCTCTCGATCACATCGTCTTCGACACTAGGCTAGTGACTCCTACAAAGACGAGGCTTGTAGCTTGGCGAAGCTATTCCGACGGTACTCGGCGTGGATATGGATAGAGGCAATTCTAGCGAGAGTTGCTCCGGTTGATGTCATTCCCACTGCACGTGATACGTCAGGTATAACTAGCGTAATTTCCTTTTATTGCAAAATTTGAAACTGCGATTATGTCTACACATGTTGTACTATGCATGCGTGTGATGTGTGTGTTGTAATAAATTAGATTTATTGCTTTTTAATTCTTTCGCTGTGCACATGTTTACGAAACATGTTCGATCACACACTCGCCGCGGTGTCGGAAACCCAACAGTGGTATCAGAGCCTAGGTTATTTTTTGACATAATAGTAAAATTGTTTTGTGATAGTCTTAATTGTATTTATGGAAATTTTCTACTTTTGGAAAGTTTAGAAGTATTTATAAAAATTTTCTAATTTTGAAAAGTTTAGAAGTGTTTATGGAAATCTTCTACTTTGGGAAAGTTTAGAAGTATTTATGGAAATTAACACTTTCCATAAATAAAATATGTGATTATATTTGGAAATTTATTTCCTAATTTAATCATGATTTGATTTGGGAATCAAATCTAAAACATATTTTATTTCCATAAATAGCTTTGACAATTTAGGAAATTTGTTTCCTAAATTAAAATTGACTTTCCTTAATTAAGACTTTCTATAAATAAAATATGTGATTAGATTTGAAAATTTGTTTCCTAATTTAATCATGATTTGATTTGGGGAATCAAATCTCAAACATATTTTATTTCCATAAATAGTTATGACATATAAGAAAATTTTTGTACATGCCATAATTGTATGCCATGTAATTGCATTAGATGCATATCATTATGCCATGCGTGTCGTGACATGTAGATGTATGCCATGTAGATAATAGTTATTTACATGCAAAGAGGATGAGACATTAAAACTCTTACACAATATTAAAGCCTACACCTTCCATTAATATGGTTAGAACCAGAGTTCTATTTCTTATTTGGGTTGTTGGACTCCCTCCAAGCCCGGCTCGAACCGGAACATATTCAAACCATGAAATAGTTTAATACTAATATGGTAAGAGTCAGAGGTCAATCGTTAGCTTTGGTTGTTGGACTCTCTCCAAGCCGGGATAATTAGTTGAATGCACTCTAACCATATTAAAACTATTTCTCGATTAATGGGTTGGCTTTAACCTGGAGCATCGACTTGTTGGACTCTCTCCAAGGTCGATGTGAAGGGAGGTGAAGTTGGGTGCTATGCATATGATGCATACTTGTTAATGAGTTAACAACCCGATGTATGTGTGAACAATAAATTAGTTGATAGCACATTGTGATAGTTGCATATATGTGATATGCAATCAATATTCTTGATACCTACCATTGTAGCTATGAATGACTTGTTGGACTCTCTCCGAGGTTGTTCATATCGATGTTGGATATCAGCCCATTCGGAGGTGGACCTACGATCTCTCGAAGTGATTTTGGGGTTTTTAAATTCGAAAAATGAATGAGATTTGTAAATGTATGTTGATGCATTTTTCAATCTTTCTCATATATACTCAATTTTGTATTTCAAGGTTATTCGATTGATCATGATGTCTTTGAATTTGTGCATTATTTTGGATTCAAACAAATTGACTGGGCCTAACTTCTTGGACTTGCTTAGAAACTTGAGAATTATTCTCAAGGCAGAAAAGCTCGCGTATGTACTCGAAGAGCCTTTTCCCAACTGTCCTAAGGACGATGCAACTCAAGACCAATTGTTAGCCTATCAGAAACATGCGGCTGATTCTGAACTGGCGAGTTGCATCATGCTAGCCGCGATGGTACCCGAGTGCAGAAGCAGCATGAGCATATGGATGTTAATACCATAGTCTTCCATCTTCATGAGTTGTTCGATGAGCATATGAGATCCAAAAGGTTCGAAGTCTCCAGGCTCCTCTTCACCTCTAAGATGCAAGAAGGTTCATCTGTAGTGCAGTTTGTGCTAAAGATAAATGGGTACATCGAGTGGCTGGCTACCATCGGTTTTGTGATGGATCATGAATTAAGTATTGACTTAATTCTGCATTGTTTACCCAAGAGTTTCTCACAATTTGTGATGAACTATCGGATGAACAAACTCGAATCCACTATTCCTGAGCTCCTCAATATGCTGAAGACTGTGGAGCCTTCTGTGAAGCATGAGGAGAAGGCGATTCTATTAGTTGATTCCTAAAAGAAAGGTTCTAAGAGGAAGTCAAAAGAACAGACGAAAGGGAAGAAGAAAAGGCTAAGAAGGTAGAACCAGCACAAAAGGGAACTTGCCATCATTGTGGCAAGGAGGGCCACTGGCGAAGAATCTGTAAGATTTATCTTGAGTCCGTGAAGAAGAAGAAGGCATCCGATGCCCCATCCTCTTCAGGTATCTTCGTTATTGATTGTCATTATATTTCCTTAGACACTTGGGTATTGGATACTGGGTGTGTCTCACATATATGTAATGACATACAGGGGCTAAGGAATAGAAGAAGTCTCGTCAGAGGGGAATTAAATTTGCGAGTTGGCAATGGAGCAAAGGTTGCTGCGGTCGCCATCAGAACTTATTTGCTGAAGCTCCCTAGTGGACTAGTCTTAGAACTGGACAATTGCTATTATGTTCCTTCTCTAATAAAGAACATTGTTTCTATTTCCTGCTCAAATAGAAATGGTTACCATTTGACGTTTAGTAACAATTGTTGTTATATAACTTTGAATGACGTACTTTATGGGACTGGAACATTGAGCAATGGTATTTATACGTTGGATGTATCCAGTGACATTTTCAATATTGAAGTGAGCAACAAGCATGCTCGAAAGGATAATCAATTAGACTCCTACATGTGGTATTGTCGTCTTAGCCATACAAACAAGAAATGCATGTCCGAATTACATCGATGTGGAATTCTGGAATCGTTTGAATTGGATTCATATGATACATGCGAATCATGCTTAAAAGGCAAGATGACTAAGTTACCTTTTACAGGAAAAGGTGAACGGGTGGGAGAGTTGCTAGGTCTAATACATACTGATGTATGTAGACCTATGTCAACTCAAGCTCTAGGAGGGTATCGCTACTTCATTACCTTCACCGATGATCACTCACGGTTTGGGTATGTGTTCTTAATGAAACACAAGTCTAAAGCCTTTGAAAGGTTCAAAAAATTTAGAAATGAAGTAGAGAAACAACATGACAAGAGTATTAAAATACTTCGATCAGATCGAGGTGGTGAATACTTAAGTCAAGAGTTTCTAGATTATCTAAGAGACAATGGTATATTGTCTCAATGGACTCCGCCATATACACCACAACATAATGGTGTATTTGAGAGGCGTAACCAGACCTTGTTGGACATGGTCAGGTCGATGATGAATCATGAGAATCTTCCCAAGTCCTTTTGGGGCTATGCACTTCAGACAACTGTTTACTTGCTAAACAGAATGCCAACCAAGGTAGCATTTACTACTCCATATGAGATATGGAATAGTAAGAAAACTCATGTATCTTACTTGAAGATATGAGATTGTCCTGCTTATGTGAAGCGGACTGTATCAGACAAATTGGATGCTAAGTCTGATAAATGTCTATTTATTGGATGCTAAGTCTGATAAATGTCTATTTATTGGATACCCTAAGGAAACAAGAGGTTACCAATTCTATCATTATGTGGAACAAAAGATGTTTGTTTCAAGGCATGTTGTGTTTCTAGAGAAAGAGTTTCTCTTGCAAGAAAATAGTGGGAGTGTCGTTGAGATTGAGGAGGCTCGAGAGACTCCAATAGATATTGATGAGATACCTGGTGAAGCACCACAACCGATAACTCTTAATGATGAGCCATAGGCTGGACCTATTGAGACACCACATCTTCGTAGATCTGGTAGAACATGCAACATTCCTGAGAGATATGAATTTCTCGTAAGTAAATCGAACGACGTGTTACTCGTTGATGATGAGGAGCCTACCAGTTATGAAGAAGTTCTGAAAAGTTCAGAAAGGGATAAATGGCTTAACGCCATGAAGTCGGAAATGGATTCCATGTATGAAAATCAAGTTTGGAACTTGGTTGACCCAACTGAAGGCATAAAGCCTATTGGGTGCAAGTGGGTTTTCAAGAAGAAAATTGACATGGATGGTAATATGATTACCTATAAGGCTAGACTGGTGGCGAAAGGATATCATCAAAAGTAAGGTGTTGATTATGACGAGACCTATTCACCTGTTGCTATGCTTAAATCTATTTGGATGCTCCTGGCCATAACGTCTCATTATAATTATGAGATATGACAGATGGATGTGAAAACATGTTTCCTTAATGGAAACCTACTCGAGGACGTGTATATGATACAACCTGAGGGTTTCACATCGATTGATAAAACCAAGGTATGCAAACTGCGACGGTCCATATATGAACTGAAGCAAGCATCCAAGAGCTGGAATATCCGTTTTGATGAGACAATCAAAAAGTTTGATTTCTCACAAAATCTGGACGAACCTTATGTGTACAAGAAGGTTAGTGGGAATGCAGTCGTGTTCCTAGTATTGTATGTCGATGATATATTACTTATAGAAAATGATGTTTCAGTCTTACAGTCAGTTAAAATTTGGTTATCCAAGACATTCTCCATAAAAGACCTGAGAGAAGCAACCTACATCCTCGGGATTAAGATCTATAGGGATAGACCAAATCGTTTGCTTAGTATTTCACAGTCTATATATATAGACCGAGTGCTAAAGAGGTTTAGCATGTCAGAATCCAAGAAAGGTTTCCTTCCCATTAGGCATGGGATACACCTTTCGAAGTCTATGTGTCTACATACAGAAGACGAGAGGATTTGCATGAGTAAGATTCCCTATGCATCCGCAATAGGATCTATCATGTATGCTATGTTATATACGAGGCCCGATGTATCGTATGCTCTGAGTGTCACGAGCAGATACCAGTCTGATCTAGGAATGGATCATTGGGCGACTGTTAAGACGATCCTTAAGTACTTAAGAAGAACTAAGGATGTGTTCCTAATATATGGAGAAGGGGACATGGTGATACGCGGGTATACGGATGCCAGCTTCCAGACAGACAAGTATGGTTCCAGGTCTCAGTCTGGGTATGTGTTCACCTTAAATGGGGGCGTAGTGAGTTAGAAAAGTTCCAAACAAGACACTGTAGCAGATTCTACCACAGAGGCAGAATACATTACAACTTCGGAAGTAGCAAAGGAAGCGGTTTGGATCAAGAAGTTCATTCATGAACTTGGTGTGGTTCCAACCATTGTTGAAGCAATACTGGTTTACTGCGATAATAATGGAGCAATTGCACAGACAAAAGAGCCAAGGTCTCATCAACGATCCAAACATATGCTTCGCAGCTATCATTTGATCAGAGAGATCATAAGTAGGAAGGAAATACAAATCGGGAAGATTTCCATTGAAAAGAACTTAGCAGATCCTTTAACTAAGGCCTTACCTCAAAGTAAGTTTGAGGGGCATGTTAGGGCCTATGGTATTGGATACCATGGCGATTGGCATTAGGCTAAGTAAGAGTTTGTTAGTAATATATGAGAGGTGTCCTAAGACAATCGCCTTATGTTTAAACCATTTATATGATAAATGAAGATTTACTATTTGAGTATACATGTTTTCATATATTTGATTAGATCTTAAACTCATTTACTGAATGTCCACAATACGATTCACAACATGAGAGAATTTGTGATTGGATCACAACTAGTGAGTATCTCTACATGTGTAATTGTGATGTATTGGAATTATCCCTAGTCGATGAATTGATGGATTTGGACACCATCAATTCTATCGAGACTAGCGCGAGGTATACTCCTTGGTGTATCCAAGCAGCTGATTCTCACTGGCTGGAGACATTGTGATGTCCGGAGTTAATTATGGATGCAAGTTATTGTTAGTAATATATGAGAGATGTCCTAAGGCAATCGCCTTATGTATGAACCATTTATACGATAAATGAAAATTCACTATTTGAGTATACATGTTTTCATGTATTTGAATAGATATTAAACTCATTTACTGAATGTCCACGATACGATTCACAGCATGAGAGAATTTGTGATTGGATCACAACTAGTGAGTATCTCTACATGTGTAATTGTGATGTATCGGAATTATCCCTAGTCGATGAATTGATGGATTTGGACACCATTGATTCTGTCGAGGCTAGCATGAGGCATACTCCTTGGTGTATCCAAGCAGCTAATTCTCACTGGCTGGAGACATTGTGATGTCCGGAGTTAATCGTGGATGCTAGTTATGGTAACTAGTTCATTGGAGTGACCAGCCGTAAGACTTCATATTGTTCTCTGCATATATAGATATGTCAATGAAGTTCTTACTGCAGCTTAAGTGCGATGTTCCTTTGACTTGTGGTATTCAAGTCATCTTGATCATAAAGACTTATGCTTTGACATCTTAAGCAAGGATCTCTGAGGAGATGTGGACTCGGGATGATTGGGTATAAGTCGAAGTGATCGAAGGTGTTTGAATAGCCTATAAAGGATTCACCACTCCATGCGAGGAGATGTATACCCATGGACTCATGATCACATTAAAGTTCGCCAAAGCATTACATGTTTAGAGTAAGGTACTCTTCGATACATGTGCAAGAACTAGAACTGTGAGGACGAGGAAATGATACTTGGGCTAGGTGTGACGAGTCAACCTAGTGGGGACCGACACTATAGACCATGTCCCAACCAAGTGGGTATAAGATGAGTGAAGGGAATGGGGCACATTCATTCGAGCAGCCAAGGGTTTCAGAAATAGTTCTGGATCAACCGTTGATCTTTTCGGTTAATTGGGGATCATGATGTACTACTAGGTGCCACTCATGATCGTTCTATAATTAATGGTTAATTATAAATGGCCAACATAAATCGAGAACCTATTTGGTCACACGCACAACGAGCGTAATCCGAAGGATTTAAAACGAGCTTGAGAATGAGATTCTCAGACCGAGAGAAACTAGGTTTGGTTGGACCAAACATGGAGCGAGCATGAAATCGTTTCAGTCGCAATGGAAGCGTGGATGGGCCGTGTCTTATGAAGACATGATGGATGAACCAAATTGGTTTGGTTCTAATCCAATGGAGGAGAATAAACCAAAGGGTTTGGTTTGTTTTAAATGAATGAACCAAAGTTGGTTCGGTTCGTTTTAACTTAAAATAAACCATCATGGTTTGGTTTATTTTAACTTAAATTAATGGAGCGGGTTAACGAGCCTTTGGTTATGATCCGATAACCATTAAGAGAATTTGTTCTCTATAAAATAGAGCTTAAGGGTTTTGTTAAGCCCTAATCCAAAGCCATGCAACCCTAATTGTTGCCACCCACTTCTCCTTGGTGCAGTCGGCGCCAACCCCACCTTGCCGCCGGCCACCACCACCCAGCTCCCTTGCCGGCATCCAGAAGGTGCTGTCCTTCCCTCTTGCCAGCGTCGAGCTACTGCCGGAGGAGCTCCGGTGATCTCTTTTGGGTCCGGCGACAAGGTGAGCCTCAACCTTCCTTATTTGGCCGGCCCCTATTCCTCCACCAAAGCTGTCCAGTTTTCTGGACAGCTTGTTTCCTTCTTGTCGGAGCATCGTTTGGACGACGTTTGAAGCTCCGACAGCCTAGCCTTTCCGGGGATTCGATCTCCGGTAATCCTCATAGGTGGAGGACGAAGGATTCGTCAAACGGTTGACGAATACCTCTCCGAAGAAGTGAGTTTTTGAGGACTCATTTTGGATCCGAATTTTGATTCGGATCGTGATCTTCTCTCGATAACATCGTCTTCAACATGAGGCTAGTAACCCGTACGAAGACGAGGCTTGTGACTTTGTGAAGTCATCCCAAAGATACTCGGCGTGGATACGGATAGAGATGATTCTAGCGAGAATCATTCCGGTTGATGCCTTTCCCGCTACACGTGATATGTCAGGTATACATAGTATAAATTTCCTTTTATTGCAAAATTTAAATTTACGATTATGTCTACACATGTTGTACTATGCATACGCGTGATGTGTGTGTTGTAATAAATTAGATTTATTATTTTATTCCTTCCGCTGTGCACATGTTTATGAAACATGTTCGAACACACACTCGCCGCGATGCCGGAAACCCAACACGAAGGATTCGTTAAACGGTTGACGAATACCTCTCCGGAGAAGCGAGTTTTTGAGGACTCATTTTGAATCCGAATTTTGATTCAGATTGTGATATTCTCTCGATCACATCATCTTCAACACGAGGCTAGTGACTCGTACGAAGACGAGGTTCGTGGCTTTGTGAAGTCATCCCGAAGACACTCGGCGTGGATACGGATAGAGGCGATTCTAGCGAGAGTCGCTCCAGTTGATGTCTTTCCCGCTACACGTGATACGTCAGGTATACGTAGAAGAAATTTCCTTTTATTGCAAAATTTGAAACTACGGTTATGTCTACACATGTTGTACTATGCATGCGTGTGGTGTGTGTGTTGTAATAAATTAGATTTATTATTTTTATTTCTTCCGTTGTGCACATGTTTACGAAAAATGTTCGAACACACACTCACCGCGGTGCCGGAAACCCAACAGTTATGGTAATTAGTTCATTGGAGTGACCAACTGTAAGACTTCATATGGTTCTCTACATATATGGATATGTCAATGAAGTTCTTACTGCAGCTTAACTGCGATGTTCCTTTGACTTGCGGTATTCAAGTTATCTTGGTCATGAAGACTTATGCTTTGACATCTTAAGCAAACATCTCTGAGGAGATGTGAACCCGAGATGATTGGGTATAAGTTAAAATACCCGAAGGTTTTGAATAGCCTATAAAGGATTCACCACTCCTTGCGAGGAGATGTATATCCATGGTCTCTCGTCGAATTGTTGCTAAAGTCTTTGGCCAAAGCATTACATGTTTAGAGTAAGGTACTCTTGGATACATGTGCAGTAATTAGAATCCGTAGGACGAGGAAATGATACTTGGGCTAGGTGTGACGTAGTCAACCTAGTGGGGACTGACACTATTGACCATGTCCTGAACCAAGTGGGTATAAGATGAGTGAAGAGAACGGGGCACGATTCAATATAGCTGCTGAAGGGTTTCAGAAATGGTTCTGGAATCAACCGTTGATCTTTCGGTTAATTGGGGATCATGATGTACTACTAGGTGCTACTCATGATCGTTCTATAATTAATGGTTAATTATAGATGACCAACATAAATCGAGAACCTATTTGGTCACACGCACAGCGAGCGTAATCCAAAAGATTTAAAATGAGCTTGAGAATGAGATTCTCAGATCGAGAGAAAGTATGTTTGGTTGGACCAAACAAGGAGTGAGCATGAAATTATTTTAGTCGCAATGGAAGCATGAATGGGTAGAGTCTTATGAAGACATGATGGATGAACTAAATTGGTTTGATTCTAATCCAATGGTGGAGAATAAACCAAAGGGGTTTGGTTTGTTTTAAATGAATGAACTAAAGTTGGTTCGGTTCATTTTAACTTAAAATATACCAACTCGGTTCGGTTTATTTTAACTTAAGTTATTGGAGCGGGTTAACGGGTCTTGGTTATGAACCAATAACTCTAATAAGAAGGTTTCTTAATGGTTAAGAAACACACGCTCTATAAAAGCGCGGTTAGAGGTTTGGAGAACCCTGTTTATTTTGGGAAATACTCTTCCTCTCCTCTCCCTCTCTTTTCTTTGCCGCCGCCCAAGGAGTCCATGCCGCCAGCCCTTGTGTGCCTTCGTCCACCCTTGCTACCGGCGTCCAGCTGCTGCCGGCGTCCAGCTGCTACCGGCGTCCAGCTGCTGCCGGCCACTCCTCCGGCGACCTACCTTCGTTCCGGCGACCAAGGATTAGCCAGCCATCTCCTTTGGTTGGCGCCAAGTCCTCCACCAAGCTGTCCAGTTTTTGGACAGCTTGTTTCCTTCTTGTCGGAGTGTTGTTTGGATGGTGTTTGGAGCTCCGATAGCAACTTCCTTATCGGGGATTAGATCTCCGGTAATCCTCATAGGTGGAGGACCAAGGATTCGTCAATCGATTGATGAATACCTCTCCGGAGAAGCGAGTTTTGGGGACTCATTTTCAAATCCGAATTTTGATTCGGATTGTGATCTTCTCTCGATCACATCGTCTTCGACACAAGGCTAGTGACTTCTACGAAGACGAGGCTCGTAGCTTGGCGAAGCTATCTCGACAGTACTCGACATGGATACGGATAGAGACAATTTTAGCGAGAGTTGCTCTCGTTGATGTCATTCCCACTGCATGTGATACGTCAGCTATAACTAGCGTAATTTCCTTTTATTGTAAAATTTGAAACTGCGATTATGTCTACACATATTGTACTATGCATGCGTGTGATGTGTGTGTTGTAATAAATTAGATTTATTGTTTTTTAATTCTTCCGCTATGCACATGTTTACGAAACATGTTCGAACACTCACACTCGCCACGGTACCGGAAACCCAACAATAAGTCCCATATCACTAAAGAGAGGCTCCCTACAAACTCTCCCAATTTCCAAATTGGGCATCTCACATTCTCCCAAGATTCTCCCTCTCATGAGGAAGAACACATCCATCATCCCATGATGAATACGTCCCCCTAAAGACTTATTCCCCCTTGACCATTGCACTAACAATGTCCTTGGAGAGTCCCTAAGCCTATAGGAACACTAAACCATCAAAATTAAGGTCCAAAGTTCAACATTGAACTTTCATGCACCTTAAAATTGATACACACCCTAACAACTCTCCTAATCTATATTCAATGGATTTTCACCCTTTCCAATGCTTTCCAAAGCATAACATAGGGTTACGAGCAGTTAGAGAACCCTAACATAGCTGAAACATGAGCTAAACATCCTTGTTTACCCGAAATCAGCTCTGACAGTTGACTCTGACAGTCAACAGTCGATTGCCCCATGCATCAATCGACTGCCATCAAGCAGTAGACGATTGATATCTACAAAACGTAGATATCCGATTTCAGAAATAAAAAATGAAAAATGAAAATGCATAAGTAATTATGCATAGCTTAAAAAATTGTGAAAATTCATACGTATAATACTTATAACCAATACAATGGGTGAAAAATAATTTACCCACAAAATAGTGAAATTTATACAAAGTTAAAAAATGAGAAAAACTTCATTGTTTGAGCTCACTTTGTATCAACATCATCAATGGTGATTGCTATCAAAAGATAGACTTCACTATAGTTTTTTAAAATGATTTTGAAATAGTTTTAAAATCTTATATTGAACCATGGTCTATGGAATTGATGCACATGACTTATACATGAGCTTTCCTCATGATTCACCCATGGTTTTAGATGAGTTTGAGTTCATCTAGATGCAAAAACTATGCACCTTGAACTTAACTCATTTTCTAGTATCTCACATATGTCTAGGGTGTTTGAAAACACACACATGTCAATTTGATGTGAGATGTAGGTTTTGTTCATCCTAATCTAAGGCCTCATGCATTTTCTAAGACAACTCTATTTAATTCTCTTATACATGGGACTTCAAGTCATGCCATAGTCCTTGAATCAATTTTATTAATGCATGAATGATCATGCCATAAATGATGACATAAATAAGTATGGCCAATGATCATGATGTCATGACATATGATTAAATCTAAATATACATGACATTAAACCTTAAACCTAAGCATGATCATGACATATTATATGATAAAAATAGATATGATGTCATGACATGACATATGACAAATAAAGCATAGCAAATACAATGTATAGGTATAGCAATACCTAAATTTTAATATTAATTACCATTTGTTATTATTAAGTCCATTTTGCTATATTACTACTAATCCCCAAAATGTGTCAAAAACCCAAAATGACACACCATGACTCTAAGACCTAAATTGTGTCAATTTGATTGATTTTTCACTTTCATAAATGACATTGGCACATCCTAAAAACCTTTAGGATTAAAAATCATCCTTATTTCCAAAGTACCCAATTACCTTGGAAATGACCTAAAGTGCCACCTTTACCATGGTTAGGTTAACTACCTATCCATTCAAGGTTGACACACCTAAACCCATTTAGCGTGAATCGATCACACTCCTAGAAACCCAATACCTATTGGAGCTCCTTGGGTTCACTAGGTTTTCACTAGGGATAACTTCCCTAGATACCCTCCTAATGACCCTCCTAGGCTTAGAAGCCTTGGTCATTTGTGTTGGATCGAAGCGGATCGCTAGAGGGGGGGGGGTGAATAGCGATAAAAACTTTTCTTTTAAAATGTTCGATGGACAATTAAAAGCAGCGAAAATGTAAATAAAACCTAAATGAGACAAATAGTTTTTTTACTTGGTTCGTAGCCTTCGGCTACTACTCCAAGGCCCTAACGGTCCTAGACCGTGTACGGAGGGCAATTCACTAAAACACTCCTCCTCGTTGGAGGTAGGAGTTTTACGATTACAAAAGCCTTCGAAGCAAAAAGATAGAGAGACAAACCCTCTCTTCTATTAAAGTAAAATGCAACGAAAAACCTCGATTGAAAAGAATTGCAATATTGAAAGCAATAACAAATTAAGATTATACCAACAACTAAACAAAAGAAACTTTAAGCTAGGGTTGTTGGCAACACTTCGTTGTTGTAGAGTCGTCGGAGAGTTGCAGAATCGAGGCTTTTGATCACTTAGAATTGTTGATGAAACCCTAGGTTTGGCCCTCCTTTTATAGCCTTTGAGCCCCTTTTCGAGAGGAACCCTAGCCAATCAAATTTGAGCACAACTCCCCTTGAAACTTGGTGATAAACCTTGACTCCTCGGTGATCATGGCCATCACCCGATCGACTCGGCGGCTTGATCGAGTGCTAGCCGTAGTCACCCGACTGATGGACGACAATCGAGTCCTTCAGGTTGACAGTCGACTGATGCTGGCTGCAAGGCAATGTTAGCTTAAAGAAAACATTATTTCGACGGTCGTCGACCGTCCGATCTCGACCTAGACCACCTATGAGATGTCTTGGGTCGGATCTACGCTTAAGTCTTTCCCCGTAACGAGGATACGACCTTACTTACACTCGCACACACGAGCTTACCTCGATACTTACGTGTTGCTTTTGCTTCCGGCCTTCCACTCAATTCCTTCGGCTCCCTCCGAAGTCACTTGAGTGTCACTCGACCACCGCGGCTTCCTCCGGGTGTCGCTAGCCTTCAGCTCCAATTATAGTAATTTTCTGCACACTCGATTCAGCTCGTGAGATAACAACATGAGCTTAACTTTGTATCGTTTGCTATAATCAAAACTCAGGTTCGACTTAGGTGCCTACTGCACCAACAATCTCCCCCTTTTTGATTTATGGCAAACCCACATACAAAGTTAAGTGCATTAAGAAAAGATATGCATGAATGAGCAGGAGTGTTAAGAGCATGAATGAACAGGAGTATAAAAACTCTTTTTCAAGTGCTCCCCCTTGAGGAATCCTCCCCCTTGACCGAGGGTGAGTACTTGAGAAAGAGTTTTAACTCTCCCCCTTGACGTTTGCTACTAAAAAAAGAATTAAGTAACCGAAATTACTTAATATCGGCCATAGTATTTAAAATTAGTTTTAAGTTAAGAAATCAAAAAATTGATTTCTTAACCTTGGCCTTTACTTCCATTTTGTTATCAAGTTAACTTAAAGTTTAAGTAAATTACTTTCTGTTAACAAGTTAACTAAAGTTTGTAAGTCTTGGCAAGAAAAAATATTGATCCCTTAACTTTGGCCTTTTTCTCCCCCTTTTGCCATACATCGAAAAGAGTGAGAGTGTGTGTGAAAAAAAAGTTTTACTTTTAAAGTCCAAGCATGTTCCACATTATTTTGAAAATAATATACTGAAAATAAGTTCATCTATAAAATGTTCGACTCATATTTGGCTTGATTGATATGAAAGATCAACCAGTCCTGGTCAGAGTCGGTTAGTATGTATGATTATACTCCGTGGTTCATAGCGATGCACTAGCTCTACATCTGGAACCAGGAGTAGGGTCCTAACATCTCACGCCCATCTACGTGGCTAAGTACACAAACACATTAGTCCTATGTGTTGTGAGATGTACTGGCTCCTTAAATCTATAGGTGCATGATATCTAAGGTATGTCCTATGCTAGTTCCATGAAAATTAAGAAATAGTAGTAAGAAAATATAATTTGCAAGTTCCTATTCTACTACGCACATGCCCAATTTTCGTCTCAAGAGACTAAATTCGGCTTCGGGTAGTGGTTTAGTAAATAGGTCTGCTAGGTTAGACTTCGAGTCAACATATTCGAGGTGTATGGAGCCGTTGGCTACATGTTCTCGAATGAAATGATGTTTTACCTCTATATGCTTTGTCCTTGAATGGCATATAGGGTTCTTAGTTAGATTTATCGAACTTATGTTGTCTACAAAAATTTTAGTTTTGGTGAAGTCCAACCTAAAGTCTCGGAGAGTGTGTTTCATCAAAAGAAGCTGAGTTACACACTCACCCATCGCAACGTATTCGGTTTTGGTGGTAGATAAGGCAACACAATGTTGCTTCCTACTGCACCAACTTACTAGACTCGAGCCGAGTTGTTGACAACAACCACTCGTGCTCTTTCTATCGAGTTTACTACTGGCATAATCCGAATCGGAGTAGCCGATTAGTTCGAACTCCGTAGATCTAGGGTACCAAATACCAACGTTAAGTGTACCCTTAAGATATCTAAGGATACACTTAACTAGGGTTAGGTGAGACTCCTTAGCACAGGTTTGAAACCTGGCGCACATACTTACTGCAAATAGGATGTCAGGTCGGCTCGCAGTTAAGTATAGGAGACTTCCTATCGCGCTCCTATAGTTCTTTAAGTCAATGGACTTACTTTCTAGGTCTTCTCCTATGTTAACATTAATCGCCATTGGGGTGTTTATTATCTTAGCGTCTTGCATTCCAAATCTTTTAATTAACTCCTTAGTGTATTTTTGTTGATATAGGTATATACCATCCTTAGTTTGTTTAATTTGTAGACCTAAAAAGAAACTTAACTCGCCTACCAAGTTCATTTCGAACTCACTTTCCATGAGTGAAATGAACTCGTTTAGTAAGGCTGAGTTAGAGGTCCCAAAAATTATATCGTCTACGTAAATTTGAGCTATGAATATTTCTTTACCTAAGGTTTTTACGAAGAGAGTTGGGTCAACTAAGCCTTGGTTAAACCCTTTTGACTTAAGATGGATTGAAAGTCTCTCGTACCAAGCTCGAGGAGCTTGTTTAAGTCCATAGAGAGCTTTCTTAAGTTTTAGAACATGGTCAGGTTTATCTAGATTTTCGAATCCGGGGGGTTGGCTAACATAAACTTCTTCTTTAATGTATCCATTTAGGAATGCCGACTTAACATCCATTTGAAACAGCTTAAATCCTCGATGTGCGGCATAAGCTAGCAACATTTGAATGGATTCGAGTCTAGCTACTGGGGCATAGGTTTCGTCGTAATCTAAGCCTTCGACTTGACTAAACCCTTTGGCGACTAACCTAGCCTTGTTTCTAACTACTTCACCTTTATCATCAAGCTTATTTCAAAACACCCACCTTGTTCCAATTATCGTTTTGTCTTTAGGTGGTGGTACTAATTCCCACACTTCATTCCTAGTAAATTGAGCTAGCTCTTCTTGCATTGCAATAATCCAATCGGGATCAAGAAGAGCTTGTTCAATTGATTTGGGTTCTATCTTTGAAATTAATAAAATTTGACTAAGGTTCCTATAGGATGCTCTAGTTCGAACTCCTAGATTAGGATCTCCTATCACTTGATCGATAGGGTGATTAGTTTGAATCCTAGATTGGGTTGGGTTTGTGTCACCTAATGCTTGATCAATGGGGTGACTTGGTTGAACACTAGTTTGACTCGGATCACTTGTCACTTGGTCGACAAGAGGAGTTGGTTGATGTGGATTAGACTCGATCTCAGGGTCGGAGACGAGTTTGGTATCAGTGGGCTCAACACTTGGGGTCATTAAGGGTTTTGTAAGTTCGGGTACTTCATCAAATACTACATTGATAGTCTCCTCGACTCTAAGGGTGTCGTGGTTATATACTCTATAAGCTCGACTTGTAGTCGAGTATCCTAGAAAGATTCCGGTCGTAGTTTTGGATGTAAATTTCCCTAGGTAATCCTTAGTGTTTAGGATATGTACCTTACACCCAAATACCCTAAAGTACTTGATGTTAGGTATTTTATCGTGATAGATCTCGTATGAGGTCTTAAGGTGCCTTTTTACCATAAGGATCCTATTTTGGACATAGCATGCCGTACTCACGGCTTCTGCCCAAAACCTATCGGGTAGGTCGTATTCGTTCAACATGGTCCTAGCGACTTCTTGTAGAGTTCGATTTTTCCGCTCCACTAGGACATTTTACTGAGGGGTCCTAGGGCAAGAGAATTCATGGTGGTATCCGTTTAGGTTACAGAAGTCGGTGAACCTTTGATTTTTGAATTCACCACCATGATCGCTTCTAAGTCTTTTAACCTTAAGGTCTTTTTGATTCTCGATTAATTTGAATAGATTGATTAATTGATCTAGGGTATCATTTTTATGTTTGATGAACCTAACCAGTAACCTGGAGTAGTCATCAATTATGACTAAGCAATATTGACTTCTATTGAGTGACTTGGCTCCATGTGAATCGAATAGATCCATATGCAGGAGCTCAAGTACACTTGAGGTTCGTTCTTGGTTAGTTAACTTGTGTTGTGTCCTAGGTTGTTTTCCTTGTTGATAAGCATTACAGATTTTATTAACCAAGTTGTTGAGGTTGGGTAATCCTCTGACTAAGCCACTCTGACTCATCTTGTGGACGAGTCTTGGGTGCGAGTGACCGAGTCGTCGGTGCCACAACCATGATTCCTCTTCCTGTGTCATAAGACATTTGGCTGAGGAATTGATTAAGTTAATTGTATAAATGTTATTTGTCCTAGTTCCTTTGAGTATTGTTTTAGCTGTTTTATTTGTTTTAATTACACATTCATTTTCTAAAAATACGACCTTATAGTTATTGTCACATAATTGGCTTACGCTAAGTAGGTTATATTCAAAATTCTCTACAAGTAATACATTTTTAATAACAAAATTCGAGTTAAGCTCGATATCACCTGATCCGATGATTTTGAGCTTGCCGTTATTCCCAAAGGCTACCGATCCTTGTCGTTTGAATCGAAGCTTCGTGAATTTGAGTTGATCCCCGGTCATGTGTCGGGAGCAACCGCTATCCAACATCCATTGATCCTACACACAAGGTGGTTGGATTGGATGTTAGATAATTTTTTTTTTAAAAAAATAATTGGTTGTAAGTTGTTAAACCTAGGTCATCTCACCTGTGTCTATATGATCAAGCATGTTATACTTATGTGGTTTTTGTGAGATGACTTCCAATTAAGTTGATTAAGTGGATTTAGGTTCAAGTAATTTTATGTTAGATTTGGATTTGACCCTAGGCTTGTCAAGTTTACCTTTTCAAGATCATGGCTTCCAGGTCGTGGCGAGGCACAGGGGCCTTCTTTTATCGGATCATCGACCACTTCCTTAGACAAAGCCATGTTCAAGAAAATGATGACTTGACTCACCTAAGATTATTTCCTAGTCTAACTGGTTATTTTTGAAAAGAGGCTCCCCGAGGCTCAATCTTTTCGAAGAATTTTAGTTGGTTATGTTTTTTGAAAAGAGGCTCCCCGAGACTCAATCTTTTCGAAGAATTTTAGTTGGTTATGTTCATGTTCTAAGTGAGTTCACAAGTTTTAAAGCACAAACTTTCTAAGTTAAAGCATGCAATTTCTAAGTTAAAACATGCAATTTCTAAGTTAAAGCATAAACATGTTTTGTACTGTCTCCCCCTAGACAGTTGAATCGGTTCGGTTTATCCACATAGTGGATTTGGTCCTTGGGAATCCAGTACGGGTTGGATTCTAGAGTTGAAATCAAAAGGTTCTTAGGGACCCATGCTTGGACATGTTTCCTATGTCGACTTACAATTGACATATACGACCTCTTAGTCGTGTTTGAGTTAAACCCTAGTCCAGCCTTGTTGTACATGGCCCTTTGAGATCCAAGTAGGAGGTCAAGTCCTTTGGATCCCGAAGTGAACCTTTCCAACGTGCTCCTAAGATCTTCGACTTGACTTTTCAAGAGTGAGTTCTCAACTTTGAGTTTTTCAACCCGAGTTGAGTCCTTCTCTTGAACTCGACTAGTCGAAGAGGTTAGGGAGATCTTGTGTTTAAGGAGTTTGACCTCCTCAACCAGGGTCTCGACCTTGGACTCGGATTTAACTAATTTCCTAGACAAAAACCTAACCGTATTTTGTAAAGTATTAAATAAAGTTCGACTTACTTTAAGGGTATCTTTTGAACCGGATGCGTATCCGTGGCTTGACTTGAAGATAGCTTCGTAGTCCGAGTCATCCTCGTGTTCACTCGACTCAAGTTCGGTCTCCGTGTCTGACTCAATCGATTTCACCATGAAGACGTGGTCTTCATCTTCTTCGGATGACGCTTCTTCCCATGTCGCGTTGAGGGCCTTCTTGTGCTTAGGTGCTCGGTGGTTGAGCTTGGGGCACTCGGACTTGATATGTCCAAACCTGTTACACTCATAACACCTAATATTAGAACTTTTAGGCTTACCTTGGTTGGGTCGAGTCGTGGTTCGCTTTCATCCCTTGGCTATCCTTCGAGCTAGGTTCATTAGTTGTGAACAATTCGGTCAACTTCTTCTTCGGACTCGTCTTCCTCCTCGGTTGGTGGTGGCTTGCTTGCGATTTTCTTCTTTGAACCTGCAAACAAGGCTATACCCCTCTCGGGTTCCGAGTTGGACTGCTCATGTAATTTGAAATCGAAAAAGAGTTCATCTAACCTAATTTTAGAAAGATCCTTGGAGACCTTGTAGGCATCGACCATGGATGCCCACAAGGTAGTCCTCGGAAACGAGTTTAGAACATACCTTATAAGGTCGCGGTTTTCGACCTTTTGCCCGATTGCGTGTAGGTTGTTGACTATGTCTTGGACACGGGCGTGGAGTTGCGTCGCGGACTCGTGTTCCTGCATTTTTAGTGTGTACAATTTATTGAACAACAAATCGCGTTTGCAAACCTTAGCTTGATCCGATCCTTCGTGTAACTCGATAAGTTTTGTCCAAAGATCCTTTGCGCTTATGAAGGGGCCGACGCGATTTAGCTCCTCCTTGGATAGGCCGCATTGGAGGATTTGTGTTGCCTTGGCGTCGGCTTCGACTTGTCGTTTTGTCGCAATGGTCCATTGATCATAATCCAAGGAGTCACCCACTTCATTAGTCGGAAGTGTGAAACCCGTTTGGATTATGATCCACATCTCGATTTGGGTTTTGAGAAAGCATTCCATCCGACCCTTCCAATAACGAAAGTCATCTCTGTTGTAAAACGGAGGTTGGACGGTGCTAAAACCCTCGAGATGGGCCATTAGAACAAAAGACACAAGGAGACGAAGACGAAGAAACTAGCAACGACAAAAACACAAAGAAGAGTACCAAGACTCGCGTCTTGGATTAGTAGTGCGGGAGAAAACTTAACAAAGCGAAATAAATAGAAATAAACAGAATTAAAAGAACAATAAATCTGTAAAAATGGCTAGATTGGTGGTTTCACCAAATCTTAGCAACCCCCGGCTCTGATACCAATTGTTGGATCAAAGCGGATCGCTAGAGGGGGGGGGGTGAATAGCAATAAAAACTTTTCTTTTAAAACGTTCGATGGACAATTAAACGCAGCGGAAATGTAAATAAAACCTAAATGAGACAAATAGTTTTTTTACTTGGTTCGTAGCCTTCGGCTACTACTCCAAGGCCCTAACGGTCCTAGACCGTGTATGGAGGGCAATTCACTAAAACACTCCTCCTCGTTGGAGGTAGGAGTTTTACGATTACAAAAGCCTTCGAAGCAAAAAGATAGAGAGACAAACCCTCTCTTCTATTAAAGTAAAATGCAACGAAAAACCTCGATTGAAAAGAATTGCAATATTGAAAGCAATAACAAATTAAGATTATACCAACAACTAAACAAAAGAAACTTTAAGCTAGGGTTGTTGGCAGCACTTCGTTGTTGTAGAGTCGTCGGAGAGTTGCAGCGTAACGGAGGCTTTTTAGCACTTAGAATTGTTGATGAAACCCTAGGTTTGACCCTCCTTTTATAGCCTTTGAGCCCCTTTTCGAGAGGAACCCTAGCCAATCAAATTTGAGCACAACTCCCCTTGAAACTTGGTGATAAACCTTGACTCCTCGAGGCTGATCCTTTGACCAGCAGTCGACTGATGGCCATCACCAGTCGACTACTGGCAGCATCAGTCGAGTGCTAGCCGTAGTCACCCGACTGATGGACGACAGTCGAGTCCTTCAGGTTGGCAATGATCGACGCCGGGTCAGAAGGCAATGTTAGCTTAAAGAAAACATTATTTCGACAGTCGTCGACCGTCCGATCTCGACCTAGACCACCTATGAGATGTCTTGGGTCGGATCTACGCTTAAGTCTTTCCCCGTAACGAGGATACGACCTTACTTACACTCGCACACACGAGCTTACCTCGATACTTACGTGTTGCTTTTGCTTCCGGCCTTCCACTCAATTCCTTCGGCTCCCTCCGAAGTCACTTGAGTGTCGCCCGACCACCGTGGCTTCCTCCGGGTGTCGCTAGCCTTCAGCTCCAGCTATAGCAATTTTCTGCACACTCGATTCAGCTCGTGAGATAACAACATGAGCTTAACTTTGTATCGTTTGCTATAATCAAAACTCAGGTTCAACTTAGGTTCCTACTGCACCAACAATTTGGGTCTTGCCTAGGTTAGCTCTAGGGGTAACTCCCCTTGTAACCTTCTTAGTGGCTTCCCTAAGTTTTCTTGAAACCCTAGCCACTAGGTGTTGGTGCAATCGGCCCAGGTCACAATTGATCTGACTCGAGTTTGACTCGAGTAGTATTTTGATGTTTGACATTGATGTCTGACATTAATATATGACAATGTATTGAGAAGATTGTTGGTGCAATCGACCCAGGTTATAATCTTGATGTTTGATGATGGTTTGATCATTGTCATTGGAGAAGTCCATGTCTTGTGTACTCGACATGAAAAGTCCAAGCTTGAGTCTTGGCATGGAAAGACCAACATGGGTTGGCAAGGAAAGTTCAAGCATGGGTCTTGGCAAGGGAAAGTCCAAGCATGGGTTTTGGCATGGAAAGTCCAACATGGGTTGGCAAGGGAAAGTCCAAGCTTGAGTCTTGGCAATTGGAAAGTCCAAGGGGAATATTGACAACATAAAGTCCAAGGGTGAAGTCTTGGCAGCATAAGTCCAATGGTTGGTGGCGTAAAGTCCAAGCGGAGCCTTGGCAGGGTAAGCACAATGTGCCTTGGTGGTGTAAATAACATTAGCATAACAATAGCTGATGGAAGCACCTGAAGCCTAGAGTATGGATGAACAAGTCATGGATGACTTGGAGGGATCCGATAGGTGTGAGGCTGATGGAGGTGGCTAGAAGGCTTAGGTCTAGGCTAAGAGTGGTCTAGCAAGTATAGGGGCACCATACTTGGGATAAAACCTCATGTTTAAGGTGTATCAGTCGACTGAGACTATGGTCAGTCGACTGATGAGAGTCGACTAGAGTTCAACTGTTGGAATTAGCCTATCGATCATTGGGCATTAGGCGATCGGCCGACTGGCGATCAATCGATCCGAGATCGAGATCGCTGGTCGGGTATTCAGCATGAGAAGGTTCCCGAGTCAACTGTTAGAGTTTGACAGTCGAGTGATGACCTGATCAGTCGATTGATGGATATAATCAGTCGACTGATGGTCTATTCGTTGGAACTTATTGAACATGGCTCATGCAGTTGTCCCACAACGACTACAGGAGTAGTCGATTGATGGTCTAGATCAGTCTACTGCTAGGCAAAATCCAGCCCGAATGCAGGTTATAAAAGAAACTCGGAAGGAGGGATTTAGCATTGGTTTTTTTGAGCAATTTGGAGCGATTTGCTGGTGCAAATCAGGTTCTTCAAGGCTAGTTCAAGACAATCAACAAGCAAGCTTCCAAAAGATTTTTGTAAAGTGTTCTTTGCATTCTTTTATTGTATTTACTTGTATATTCTTGTTGTTCATTGTATTACTTAGAGTAATCACTTGTACAAGATTTCTCCACCTCCGGATTGTTCCGAGAAGGAGTTATTGAGTAGTGGTGTGTGATTGACATCACTAGGGCTCATTCGAGCCCAATCCGTGGAGTAGGAACCATTTAGTTCCGAATCACATTATATTTGGTGTTGTGATTGTGCTTGTATGTATTTGTTTTTGTTATATATATATTCCGCTGCATATAACACATTTTGTAGCAAGCGCAATCAATTCCATCGTCAACGTCGAAGCGCTATTCACCCTCCCCTCTAGCGGCGCACAGGTCCTAACAAGTAGTATCAGAGCGGATCTCTGTTTACCGGCTTCGCATCCGAGGGAGAAAAAGCACTAGAGGGCAAAATGGAGCTCAATGAGAGATTGGGTGATGACATCAACATTCCACCTTCCTTCGATCGCGAAGACTTCGCATATTTGAAAGGTAGGTTGATGCATTTTCTAATGTGTGACTTTGACAATTGGATTAGTGTCTTAGTAGGTTTTGACACTCCAAAAGACAAAGAAGGAAGAAAAATCAAGAAGAAGAATTGGAGCCAAGACCAACTCCGATATTACAACATCAATAATAAGGTAATGGGTATATTGCTTAATGTAATTCCTAATGATATTTTGATCAAGATAGGAGATTGCAAAGATGACAAGGAGATATGGAAAAAATTGACAAAATTTCATGAAGAGCCTCACTCAATCTAAGAAGATAAGGAAGAAGAGGAAGAGAACTCATCCTCATAAGAAAGTGAGGATTCGGAGGTCGAGGAATATTCGACATCCAAGGAGGAAGAGAAGGTAGAAGAAGTAGAGGATCCCTCCACCTCTAGGATTGAGAGGGAGGAGAGATCACCTTCCATGCCGAAGCAAGAAGAAGAGTCATCTACCTCCGGTCGAGGAGATGAAGAATCAACTCTGGTTCCCACCATTGACCTAGGTAACTCAAGCATTTTGGTTAATATTAAAAATCATATTATATACTTTGAGTGTAGGGAATAGGATATTACAAGAGTAAATGTCCTAAAAGAGTCAAGAAAAATCCCCCGGTACCAAAAGTCAATGAAAAAGTCAAGGATGCCGGTGCCCCAATGAGAAAAAGCAAGGAGCACGTGATGTGCTTCAAGTGTCACCAAAGAGGGCATTATAGGAGTCAATGCCCTAGGGGGAGCAAGAAGGTCAAAGAAGGAGCATCACAAGTAGGGGGAGCCTCTAAGGTAAACCCTAAGGTATATTTAAATAATGCTCACTCTTTAAGTTATAGGCAAAAGCATGCTAGAAATAATTTTAGCAATCTAGCTATTGTACATGAACAAAAGTATGCTAGAAATAGATTTTATTGCCTAGGAGCTAAAAATGTTAACCTTAGGAATAAGGAGAAATTTGAGACTAATGTCCCTAAAAATATTCTACCTAAGGCAAGTATTAGAAAAATTGAAGATCATCTAGGCTTTACTCCAAAGAAATCTAGACATATGCCTAGAATGAACAAATCAAGTCAAAGAAATAATGGGCCCACCAAAATTGAAAAATTAGAGTTGGAAAACCAAGCCTTGAGGTCAAGGCTTGAGAAAATGGAGAAGACCCTTAGGATTATACAAAATCAAATGCAAGTGTCAAAGGATAAAAAATCTAGGTCAAGGAGTCAAAACCTAGGTTTTAGGAAGCAAGGTCTAATCAAGGGCAAATCTAAGCCCAAGGAAACCTACAACAATGTTCCATTCGATTATGGAACTCAACTTAGGTCCAGGAAAACCAAGGTCAATAGGGGAATTCATCCCTAGGGTTGACCAAGGTAAATGTCTAGTGGCTAGGATTTTAAGGAAACCTAGGGAAGCCACTAAGAAGGTCAAAGGGGGAGTTACCTCTAGAATTGACCTAGGCAAGACCTAAATGACCAAGGCTTCTAAGCCTAGGCAGGTCATTAGAAGGGTATCTAGGGAAGTTATCCCTAGTGAATACCTAGTTAACCCAAGGAGCTCCAATAGGTATTGGGTTCCTAGGAGCGTGATCGATTCACACTAGATGAGTTTAGGTGTGTCAACCTTGAATGGATGGGTAGTTAACCTAACCATAGTAAAGGTGACACTTTAGGTCATTTTCAAGATTATGGATACTTTGAAAATAGGTTTGGATTTAAATCCTAAAAGATTTTAGGATGTGCCAATATAATTTATGGAACTATGAAAAATTGATCAAATTGGCACAACTTAGATTTAGAGATCATAGTGTGCCATTTTTGGGTGTTTGGCACACTTGGGAGATAAATGATAATATGAAAAAATGGGTTTAATAATAACAAATGGCAACTAATGTTGAAATTTAGGTATTATATACCTTTATATTTTATTTGCCATGCTTGATTTGTCATATAACATGTCATGACATCATATCTACTTTTAATTATATAATATGTCATGATCATGCTTAGGATTAAGGTTATAATGTCATGTATATTTAGATTATATCATATGTCATGACATCATGATCATTGCCCATGTTTATTTATATCATCATTTATGCCATGATCATTCATGCATTAATAAAATTGATTTAAGGACAATTGACATGACTTGAAATACCATGTATAAGGGAATCAAGTAGTGTTGCCTTAGAAAAATGCATGAAACCCTAAATTAGGATGAACAAAATCCACATCTCACATTACATTGACATGTATGTGTATTGATACACCCTAGATACATGTGAGATGCTAGGATATGAGTTAAGTTCAAGGTGCATAGTTTTTGCATCTAGATGAACTCAAACTCATCTTATTGTATTTATGGATCATTGGGAAAGCTTATGTTCAAGTCATGTGCATGGATCCCAAAGAACATGATCTAATATAAGGTTTTAAAAACATTTTAAAATTATTTTGAAAAACCTTGGTGAAGTCTATCTTTTGATAGCAATCATCATTGATGATGTTGATACAAAGTGAGCTTAAATATTGAAGTTTTTCTTAGCTTTTGAACTTTGTATCAATTTCACTATTTTATAGGAAAATTATTTTTTCAATATTTTTCACCCATTGTATTGCTTATAAGTAATGTACGTATGAATTTTCATGATTTTATAAAATACATAGAATTACTTATGTTTTTTTCCAAAATTCGGTTCTAATAACTGAAATTCGAAAATTTCAGTTATCAGTCGACTATCGCTTGATGGCAGTCGACTGATGTAGAGGGTTCGGTGGGCGCTAGAGGGGGGGGTGAATAGCGTTTCGATGCTCGATAGAATTCGTTCGCGATGCTTGCTACAAATGATTAGTGCACAGCGGAAATAAAACAATAACAATATACAAACACGCAAACACAACTATATAACATGGTTTGGAACCGAACTATTTCTACTCCACGGATCGAGCTCTAAAGAGCTCTAGCGATGCCACAAACACCACTGAACAATAAACTCCTTGACAACACGTCAGAGGCAGAGAAACCTCGTACAATCACTCTTACGACAGTAAGAAACAAATACAAGCAAGATACAAATGAAATACAACAATCTATGCAAAGAAAAACTTTACAAATGCTCTTTTGAATGCTTGCTTGTTGATTGCTTGAATCGTGGTTGAAGACCCTGATTTACAGCAGCAAATCGCCTCAAGAACGTCTAAGAAATCGCTGCTAAAATCCCTCCCGTCGAGCTCCTTTTATCCTTTCGCATGACCTGGATTTTCGCCTGACGGTCGACTGCCATAAGGCCCCAGTCGACTGCCAACACTATTGTCGTGAGACAACGGCTCGATCCAAGCTGGAAAAATTCCAATGAATCTCTTGGCAATCGACTGATGACATCACCAGTCGACTGCTAACGTCCGTAGCCGACTGCCCAGTCGGCTTTGAAGCATTTTGTGGTCGTGGTCGAAAAACCCCATCCAGCAGTCAACTTCCATCCATGGCAGTCGACTGCCATTAGTCGACTGATCCAATGATCAGTCGACTGCCAAGGCAGTTTCAGCGCTTAACCAGCAGTTGAACTTTAGTCGACTCACGACAGTCGAACCGACTATATTGCCAGTCAAATGACAACCTCAAACATGAGATTTTAACCCAAGTATGGCGCCTCCATACTTGCCAGACCACTCTTAGCCTAGGCCTAAGCCTTCTAGCCACCTCCATCAGCCTTGCACCTATCGGATCCCTCCAAGTCATCCATGACTTGTTCATCCATACGCTTGCCTTCAGGTGCTTCCATCGGCTATTGTCATGCTAACGGTGTCTACATCGCCAAGGCACATTGGACTTACGCTGCCAAGACTCCGCTTGGACTTTACGCTGCCAACCATTGGACTTATGCTGCCAAGACTCCCGCTTGGACTTTACGCCGCCAATATCAAACCCCTTGGACTTCTCAAATGCCAAGACTCAAGCTTGGACTTTCCCTTGCCAACCCATGTTGGACTTTCCATGCCAAGACCCATGCTTGGACTTTTTCTTGCCAAGACCCATGCTTGGACTTTACATGCTAAGTACTCAAGACTTGGACTTTCTATGACATGGTCAACCCCAGTCAACCATCAAAATCCCCCTCGAGTCAAACTCGAGTCCGGTCAATCATGACCCGAGTCGATTGCACCAACAATCTCCCCAAAATATTATCAAATATCAATGTCAAAACATCAATGTCAAACCTTCATGTCAAACATCAAAACATCGCTCGAGTCAAACTCAAGTCCGATCAATCGTGACCTAGGCCGATTGCACCAACAATCTCCCCCTTTTTGATGTTTGACAAAAATACATACCTTTGAGATAGAACACTAACTCAAATCTCCTTACCAATTATCCCAAATTGGTAATCCCATAAATTCTCCAAAATATTCTCTCCCAAACATTCTCCCCCTTTTTGACTAACATCAAAAAGGTCTTCTCTCCAAGGAGGTCAATGTCTCATGTCCCAATGAGATCTTACAATCTCCCCCTTGGTCCAAAAAATACCTAGGATGCCTACAATCTTCCTAGTGATAAGTCTCATATCACTCAAGAGAGGCAATCCTATACACTCTCTCAATTTCTAAATTGGGTATCTCAAAATTCCATTTTTCTCCTCATGAGGAAAAATACCATCCATCATCCCATGATGGATACCTCCCCCTAAAGGCTTGCTCCCCCTTGACCATTGCACCAACAATGTCCTTGGAAAGTCCCTAAGCCAATAGGAACTCTAAACCATCAAAAATAAGGTTCATAGTTCAACATTAAACTTTCCAACCCCTTAAATTTGATACATCACCCTAACAACTCTCCTAATCCATATCCAATGTATTTTCACCTTTTATAATGCTTCCCAAAGCATATCCTAGGGTTAGGAGTGGTTAGGGAACTTTATCATGGCTGAAAATGGGGCAAACATCCTTGTTTTTCCCGAAATTAGCCTGGCAATTGACTCTATCAAAGATCAGTCGACTGATAACTGAAATTTCAAAATTTCAGTTATCAGAAATGAATTTCGAAAAAGTATAAGTAATTCTACGTATATTAAAAAATCATGAAAATTCATACGTATATTACCTATGACCAATACAATGGGTGAAAAATGTTAGAAAAATATTTTACCTATAAAATATTGAAATTGATACAAAGTTCAAAAGTGAAGAAAACTTCAATGTTTTAGCTCACTTTGTATCAACTTCATCAATGGTGATTGCTATCAAAAGATAGACTTCACCAAGATTTTCTAAAAGAATTTTAAAATGATTTTGAAAACCTATATTGGATCATATTCCTTGGGCTTAATGTACATGACTTGTACACTAGCTTTTCCAATGATCTACATTTAGTAAAAGATGAGTTTTAGTTCATCTAGATGCAAAAACTCTGCACCTTGAACTCAATTCATATCCTAGCATCTCACATGTATCTAGGGTGTATAAAACACACATACATGTCAATGTAATGTGATATGTGAGTTTTGTTCTCCTAATCTAGGGCATCATGCATTTTCTAAGGCAATCCTACTTGATTCCCTTATGCATGGAACTTCAAGTCATGCCATAGTCCTTAAATCGATTTTAATTATTTTAAATGCATGAATGATCATGACATAAATGATAACATAATTAAGCATGGCCAATGATCATGATGTCATGACATATGATATAATCTAAAAACACATGACATTATTAACCTTAATCCTACACATAATCATGATATATAAATGATAAAAATAAATATAATGTCATGGCATGTTATATGGCAAACAAGGCATGACAAATAAAATGTATAGGTATAACAATACCTAAAATTTAATATTAATTGCCATTTGATATAATTAAGTATATTTTGCCATATTATCACTTTCCTCCCAAGTGTGCAAAAAACCCAAAATGACACACTATGACCTCTAGACCTAAAATGTGCCAATTTGATTGATTTTTTTTTTTTTATAATCTTCAAAGTATATTGGCACATCCTAAAATCTTTTAGGATTTAGCTCCATACTTATTTCCAAGGCACCCATAACCTTGAAAATATCCTAAAGTGTCAACTTTGCTATGATTGAGTTAGCTACCCTGCTAATCAAGGTTGACACACCTAAACCCATTTAGCGTGAGTCGATCACGCTCTTAGGAATCCAAAATCTATTTGATCTCCTAGGGTTTACTAGGTATTCCTTAGGGATGACCTCCCTAGATACCTTCCTAATGACCCTTCTAGGCTTGTTAGCCTTGGTCATTTAGGTCTTAACTAGGTTAACCTTAGAGATTGCCTCCCTAGTAACCTTCTTAGTGGTCTTCCTAGGTTTCATGGAAACCTTGGCCACTAAGCACCTACCTTGGTCAACCTTAGGGATGACTTCCCTATTGACCTTGGTCTTTCTAGACCTAAGTTTAGTTCCATAGTCAAATGGAACACTATGGTAGATAGGCTTATCTACCTTGGACTTAGGCTTGTGACTCAAGACTTTCTTGCCCATAGATTAGCCTTGCCTCCTAGACTCTAGGTGTTGACTTTTACCATTTGACCTAGATTTTTGATCAATTGACCCTTGCATTTGGTTTTGCATAACCCTAAGGGTCTTTTCTATTTTCTCAAGCCTTGACCTCAAGGCTTGATTTTCCTTTTCTAATTGCCGAATTTTTGAATTTTGATTTAATCCTTGGGCATGGTTCTTCCTAGGCATATGCCTAGTCCATTTGGGGTTAAAACCTAGGTGGTCTTCAATTTTTCTAATAGATGCCTTATTAAAAATATTTTTAGGGACATTAGTCCCAAATTTCTCCTTATTCCTAAGGTTGACCTTCTTAGCTCCTAAACAATATTCCCTACTTCTAGCATGCTCTTTATGATAAATTGCAAGGTTGCTAACATTATTTCTAGCATGCTTTTGCCTATAAAATTTAGAACTAGAAGGTGCATTAAAATATACCTTAGGGTTAGCCTTAGCTCCCCCTACTTGTGATGCTCCTTCTTGGGTCTTTTTGCTCCCCCTAGGGCATTGACTCCTATAATGCCCCGGTAGCCGACATTTGAAGCAAATCACGTGCTCCTTGCTCTTCTTGGTGGGGACTCTGGCTTTATTTGACTTTTCTTGTCTTTTAGGCGCCGGTGGAGTCTTCTTTACTCTTTTCGGGCACTTACTCTTATAGTGTCCGGATTCCCTACACTCAAAGCATATTATATGGTTTTTATTTTTAATCAACATGCTCGAGTTACCTAGGGTGGTGGTGAGGGTCTCTTGAGCTTGCTCTTCCTCTCGACCGAATATAGATGGTTCTTCTTGTTGCTCTGGTGTTGAGGATGCTCTAATCTCCTCCCCCTCAATCCTAGAGGTGGAGTTCTCCTCCAATTCTTCCTCTTCTTCCACCGATTCGGATCCGGATGTTGATTCTCCATCAACTTCCGAATCATCACCTTCTTGTAATGAAGATGATGTGCTCTCTTCTTCGGTCTCCTCCTCCAACTGAGTCGATGAGCACTCTTGTTCTTTGGGCTCCTCATGGAATCTTGCCAACTTGCTCCATAGCTCCTTGGCATCCATGTAATCTCCTAGCCTAGACAAAACATCATTAGGTATCAAATCTTCTAAAAGTTTTGTTACCTTAACTTCGGTCTTGAACTTAAGACGTTGCTCTTGGGTTCACTTCTTCAACTTCAAGACATTTCCCTTCTTATCTCTACGAGGTTCAAAGCCTTCCATGATAATGAACCAATCTTCTATGTCCATCATCAAGAAGTTCTCCATTCTTGTCCTCCATGCTGGAAAATCCTCTTGGTCGTATGGTGGCGGTGTGTGGATATCCCATCCTAATTTTCCTTCAAATTCCGTCTTCATCCTCTAGCGATTTTGCTCCCGGCGATTAGTTCGTAGAAGAGCCCCGGGCTCTGATACTAATTGTAGAGGATTCGGTGGCCGCTAGAGGGGGGGGGTGAATAGCATTTCGATGCTCGATGGAATTCATTTGCGATGCTTACTACAAATGATTAGTGCACAATAGAAATAAAGCAATAAAAATATACAAACACGCAAACACAATTATATGACGTGGTTCGGAATTGAACGGTTCCTACTCCACGGATCGAGCTCTAAAGAGCTCTAACGATGCCATAAACACCACTGAACAATAAACTCCTCTCGACAACACGTCGGAGGCGGAGAAACCTCATACAATCACTCTTACAATAGTAAGAAACAAATACAAGCAAGATACAAATGAAATACAATAATCTATGCAAAGAAAAACTTTACAAATGCTCTTTTGAATGCTTGCTTGTTGATCGCTTGAACCGTGGTTGAAGACCCTGATTTGCATCAATAAATCACCTCAAGAACATCCAAGAAATCACTGCTAAAATTCCTCACGTCGAGCTCCTTTTATCCTTCCGCGTGACCTAGATTTTTGCTTGGCAGTCGACTTCCATAAGGCTCCAGTCGACTGCCAACACTGTTGTCATGAGATAACGGGTCGATCCACGCTAGAAAAATTCCAACGGATTTCTTGGTAGTCGACTGATGACATCACCAATCAACTACTAACGTCAGTAGCCGACTGCCCAGTGGGCTACGAAGCATTCTGTGGTGGCGACCGAAAAACCCTGTCCAACAGTTGACTGCCATCCATGGCAGTCGACTACCATCAGTCGACTGCCAAGGCATTTTCAGCCCTTAACCGGCAGTTAAACTCTAGTCGACTCACGACAGTAGAACCAACCATATTGCCAGTCGACTGCCAACCTCAAACATGAGCTTTTAACCCAAGTATGGTGCCCCCATACTTGCTAGACCACCCTTAGCCTAGACCTAAGCCTTCTAGCCACCTCCATTAGTCTCGCGCCTATCGGATCCCTCCAAGTCATCCATGACTTGTTCATCCATACGCTAGCCTTCAGGTTCTTCCATCGACTATTGTCATTCTAATGGTGTCTACACCGCCAAGGCACATTGGACTTACGCTGCCAAGACTCCGCTTGGACTTTACGCTGCCAACCATTGGACTTATGCTGCCAAGACTCCCGCTTGGACTTTACGCCGCCAATATCAAACCCCTTGGACTTCTCAAATGCAAAGACTCAAGCTTGGACTTTCCCTTGCCAACCCATGTTGGACTTTCCATGCCAAGACCCATGCTTGGACTTTTCCTTGCCAAGACCCATGCTTGGACTTTACATGCTAAGTACTCAAGACTTGGACTTTCTATGACATGGTCAACCCCAGTCAACCATCAAAATCCCCCTCGAGTCAAACTCGAGTCCGGTCAATCATGACCCGGGTTGATTGCACCAACAATCTCCCCAAAACATTATCAGTCATCAATATCAAACCTTCATGTCAAACATCAAAATATCGCTCGAGTCAAACTTGAGTTTGATTAATCGTGACCTGAGCCAATTGCACAAACAACTGATGTATAGGGCAGTCGATTGTTGACTGATAGAGTTGACTGCTTGAGCTGATTTTGGATAAACAAGGATGTTTATCCCATGTTTCAGCTATGTTAGGGTTCCCTAACTGCTCATAACCCTAGGATATGCTTTAGAAAGCATTAGAAAAGGTAAAAATCCATTGGATATAGATTAGAAGAATTGTTAGGGTGATGTATCAAATTTAAGGTGTGGGAAAGTTCAATGTTGAACTTTGGACCTTAATTTTGATGGTTTAGTGTTCCTATTGGCTTAGGGATTTCCCAAGGACATTATTGGTGCAATAGTTAAGGGGGACCAAACCTTTAGCGGGAGGTATCCATCATGGGATGATGAATGTTATTTTTCTTCATAAGGGGGAGAAATGAGAATTTGAGATACCCAATTTGGAAATTGGGAGAGTGTGTAAGATTGCTTCTCTTAAGTGATATGAGACTTATCACTAGGAAGAGTGAAGGCATCCTAGATATTTTTAGATCAAGGGGAAGATTGTAAGATCTCATTGGGATATGAGACATTGACCTCCTTGGGAGAGAACCTTTTCGATGTATGTCAAAAAGGGGGAGAATGTATGAGATTACCAATTTGGGAAAATTAGTAAGGGAATTTGAGTTAGGGGCCTAACTCAAAGGTGTTTGGCTTTTGTCAAAAATCAAAAAGGTGGAGATTATTGGTGCAATCGGCCCAGGTCACGATTGATCTGACTTGAGTTTGACTCAAGTTTGACTCGACTAGTATTTTGATGTTTGACATTGATGTCTGACAATGTATTGGAAAGATTGTTGGTGCAATCGACCTAGGTTATGATCTTGATGTTTGACGATGGTTTGATCATTGTCATGGGAGAAGTCCAAGTCTTGTGTACTTGACATGAAAAGTCCAAGCTTGAGTCTTGGCATGGAAAGACCAACATGGGTTGGTAAGGAAAGTCCAAGCATGGGTCTTGGCAAGGGAAAGGCCAAGCATGGGTCTTGGCATGGAAAGTCCAACATGGGTTGGCAAGGGAAAGTCCAAGCTTGAGTCTTGACAATTGGAAAGTCCAAGGGGAATATTGGCAGCGTAAAGTCCAAGGGTGAAGTCTTGGCATCATAAGTCCAATGGTTGGCGGCGTAAAGTCCAAGCGGAGTCTTGGCAGCATAAGCCCAATGTTCCTTGGCGATGTAGACCACATTAGCATGACAATAGCTGATGGAAGCACCTGAAGGCTAGTGTATGGATGAACAAGTCATGGATGACTTGGAGGGATCCGATAGGCGTGAGGCTGATGGAGGTGACTAGAAGGTTTAGGTCTAGGCTAAGGGTGGTCTAGCAAGTATGGGGCACCATATTTGGGGTAAAACCTCATATTTGAGGTGCATCAGTCAACTAGGACTATGGTCAGTCGATTGATGAGTGTTGACTAGAGTTTGACTACTGGAATTGACCTATCAATCGACTGCTAGCATTGGGCAGTTGACTGCTGACATGAGCAATCGACTGATCTGGAGATCAGTCGACTGCTGGTCGGGTATTCAGGCATAAAAGGTTCCTGAGTCGACTATTAGGGTTTGACAGTCGAGTGATGACCCGATTAGTCGACTGATGGGTATAATCAATCAACTGATGATCTATCCGTTGGAACTTATCCAACGTGGCTCATGCAGTTGTCTCATAACGGCTACAGGAACAGTTGTACTGATGGTCCCGATCAGCTACTACTAGGCAAAATTCAGTCCGAATGTAGGTTATAAAAGTAGCTCGGAAGGAGGGATATAGCATCGGTTTTCTTGGGCGATTTGGAGTGATTTTCTAGTGCAAATCAGAGTCTTCAAGGCTAGTCCAAGGCAATCAACAAGCAAGCTTCCAAAAGATTTTTGTAAAGTGTTCTTTGCATTCTTTTGTTGTATTTACTTGTATATGCTTATTGTTCAATGTATTACTTAGATTAATCACTTGTACGAGGTTTCTCCACCTCCGGATTGTTCCAAGAAGGAGTTATTGAGTAGTGGTGTGTGATTGGCATCGCTAGGGCTCGTTCAAGCCCAATCCGTGGAGTATGAACCATTCGGTTCCAAACCATGTTATATTTGGTGTTGTGATTGTGCTTGTGTTTATTTGTTTTTGTTATATATATATATATATATATTCCACTGCGTATAACATATTTTGTAGCAATCGCGATCAATTCCATCATCAACGTCGAAGCGCTATTCACCCCCCTCTAGCGGTGCACAAGTCCTAACACTAGACATCTACCTTGGTCAACCTTAGGGATGACTTTCCTATTGACCTTGATTTTCCTAGATCTAGGTTGTGTTCCATAATCGAATGAAACACTATGATAAGTCCTTTTGGGCTTAGGTTTGTGACCCAAACCTTTATTGCCCATGGATGGTTCTTGTTTTCTAGGCCTTTGACTTTGACTCATAGACCTAAATTTTTGATCACTTGACCCTTGAAATTGATTTTGTATTTTCTTAAGGGTATTCTCTAATTTCTCAAGTCTTGACCTCAAGACTTGATTTTCTAGCTCTAATTGCCCAATTTTTTAATTTTTATTTAATCTTTGGGCATTACCATTCCTTCTAGGCATATACCTAGTCCATTTAGGGTTGATATCTAGGTGATCCTCTATTTTCCTAATGGTCTCCCTAGGTAGAATAAGTCTAGAATTATTATTTCTAGATTTGCCCTTAGACCTAAAATTACAAGATTTGGCACCTAAACAAAATTTTTTGTTATTTCTATTCCTAACATGTTTTTCATGATTATGCACAATTGCAAGAGTATTAAAAGCATGCTTTTTATTATTAAAATTCGAAGGTGCATTATTGAAATATACCTTAGGGTTTGCTTTTAAAGCTCCCCTACATGTGTGGCCCCTTCTTTGACCTTCTTGCTCCCCCTAGGGCATTGGCTTCGGTAATATCCCCGAGCACACAATGTGCTCTTTGCTTTTCTTAGTGGGGACTCCGACTTCATTGGTCTTTTCTTGAACTCTTGGCGTCGATTGACTTTTCTTGACTCTTTTAGGATATTTACTCTTGTAATGTCCTACTTTCCTACACTCAAAGCATATGATATGATTTTTAATATTAATTGTCGATGTTGATGGTTCTTCTTGACTTTGCTCTTGTTCTGGAGTGGATGGTCTCTCCTCCCCCTCAATCATAGAGGTAGAGACTTACTCTACTTCTTCCACCTCTACTACCTCCTTGGATGTCGAACACTCCTCGACCTCCGAATCCTGACTTTCTTGTGAGGATGAGCTAGCTTCTTTGGCCTCTTCCTCTTGAGCCATTGAAGGTTCTTCATGGAGCGTAGGTACTTCGCTCCAAAATTCCTTTGCATCCTTGTACTCACCTAACTTGGACATAATTTCATTAGGAATCAACTCAATCAAGAATTTTATTACCTTATTGCTTCTCTCAAATTCTCGGAGTTGTTCCTCAGTCCACTTCTTCATTTTGAGGAACCCTCCTTTTGGCCCTCTTTGAAATTCAAACTCTTCCATCAAAGTGGACCAATCTTCAATGTCCGTCATCATCATGAAGTCTTCAATCCTAACCTTCCATTGATTGAAGCCTTCTCGTCCGTAGAAGGTGTACGGAATTGGGGTATTGATGTCCCATCCCAATTTATCTTCGAACTTCATCTTCTTCCTCTAGCGGTGCTCTCTTGGTTGTTAATCCTTGAAGAGTGGCCTTGCTCTGATACCACTTGTTAGGACTTATGCGCCCGTTAGGGGGAGGGGGGGGAATAGCGTTGTCACTTGTCGATGGATCTCGATCGTTTTTGCTACAAAGCTTGTTATACGCAGCAGAAATAGAAATAATACAATACAAAATATACAAACACAATCACAACATGAGGATATAACGTGGTTCGGAACCTCAAGGTTCCTACTCCACGGGTTGGGCCCGAAAGAGCCCTAGCGATGCAAACACACACCACTACTCAATCACTCCTTCTCAACAACACATCGGAGGTGGAGAAGACTCGTACAATGATTACAATAGTAATACAAAACAAATACAAGCAAATACAAAGTGAAATGTAAAGAACACTTTACAAACTAGGGTTTTGAGAGCTTTCTTGTTGGTTGCTTGGAAGAGCTTGCAGGACCCTGAAATGCACCTGCACTTTGCCTTTAAATCGCCTCAAGAAAGCTCCCAAAGAACCAATTATCGAAATCTCCCATGAGCTGCTCCTTTTAACATGCAACGAGCTGATTTTGTGCTTGTCAGTCGACTGTCATAAGGCCTAGTCGACTGCCAACAGTATCGTTGTGAGACGACGGCTTGATCCACACTGGAAAAACTTCAACGGATCAGTTAGCAATCGACTGCCAACATCGTCAGTCGACTACCAACGCTGTAGAGCCGGTACGCCCGATCGGCTATCGAGCATTCGTGCTTGTAGTTCAAATGATCGCCATCCATGGCGATCATCGCTAGGTCATTTTACAGTAGTCAAACCCTAGTCGACTCACGGTAGTCGACTGGTTATAATCCCAATCGATTGCTGAGTGTCGACTCGGCTGCCAAGTGTCAAAACACTTGACCAATCGACTGGTCCATAATCCCAGTCGACTGACAAACCTCAACCATGAGGTTTAACACCAAGTATGATGCCCTCATACTTGCATGACCACCCTTAGCCTAGACCTAAGCCTTATAGCCACCTTCATCAACCTCACGCCTATCGGATCCCTCCAAGTCATCCATGACTTGTTCATCCATACGCTAGCCTTTAGGTGCTTCCATTGGCTATTGTCATGCTAACGGTGTCTACACCGCCAAGACACATTGAACTTACGCTGCCAAGACTCTTGCTTGTACTTTACGCCACCAACCATTGGACTTATGCTGCCAAGACTCCACCATTGGACTTTACGCCACTAATATCACCCCTTGGACTTTCCTTGCCAACCCATGTTGGACTTTCCATTTGCCAAGACTCAAGCTTGGTCTTTCCCTTGCTAAGACCCATGCTTGGACTTTCCAATTGCCAAGACTCAAGCTTGGACTTTCCCTTGCCAAGTACCTATGACTTGGACTTTACCATTGTCAAGACCCATGGTTGGACTTCTCATGCCAAGTACTCAAGACTTGGACTTTCCATGACAATCACATTGTCATACATTTTTATCGAACATCAAAATACCGCTCGAGTCAAACTCGAGTCTGGTCAATCATGATCTGGGTCGATTGCACCAACATTGTCATACTAAGCTAGTTTACACTGCCAAGACACATTTGGGCTTACGCTGCCAAGATACATGCTTGGACTTTACGCCGCAACCATTGGACTTATGCTGCTAAGACTCCACCCTTGGACTTTACGTCGCCAATATCAACCCTTGGACTTCCCAATTTCCAAGTACCCATGACTTGGACTTTCACTGTCAAGACTACACACTTGAACTTACGTGACAAAAACTACACCCTTGAACTTTCCAATTGCCAAGTACCCATGACTTAGACTTTCATCGCCAAAACTACACCCTTGGACTTACGTGACCAAGACTACACCCTTAGACTTTCCTTTCCAACACATGTTGGACTTTCCAATTGCCAAGACTCATGCTTGGACTTTTCATGCCAAGTACCCAAGACTTGGACTTTCCTATTGCCAAGACCAATGCTTGGACTTTCCATGCCAAGTGTCCCACTTGGACTTCTCTATCATATGGTCAACCTCATGTCAACCATATAGTCAAACCATTGTCAAAAAATTATCAACTCATCGTCAAACAATGGTCAACTCATCGTCAAACATCAAAACACTACTCGAGTTAAACTCGAGTCTGGTCAATCATGACCTAGGTCGATTGCACCAACACCACCCAACTTCTGTCGACATGGTTTAGCTTGAGCTTGAGTCCTCAAACAAGCTCCCAGTTGATGACTTCGACTTGTCCATTGCTTTGTGGGTATGCTACTGAAGTAAAGATTTGCTATATTAAAAAACTTTGGCACTAGTCTCGTAATTTTCATCCCTGAAACTACCTTTTATTGTTAGACACCAATCTTCGAGGTATACCGTATTTGCATAGGATATTTTTCTAGAGGAACTTGAGCATAACCTCATCTGTGATTTTTGTTAAAGGCTTGGCTTCTACCCACTTCAAGAAGTAGTCTACTGCTACCAAAAGAAACTTCTTCTGATTTGGTTCCAGAGAGAAAGGACCGACGATGTACATACCCCATTGGTCAAAAGGGCAAGAAATCGTTGAAGTTTGCAGAGGATCTATTGGGTGATGAGACAAATTCTGATGTCTCTAATAATTGATGTAGGTATTTACGAGATGAGTTGCATCCTTCTGTAAAGTTGGTCAAAAGTATCCCACTATCAGTACTTTTTGGGCCAAGGTCCTCACCCCACTCTAGTTGTCGCAACATCCTTTATGGATCTCCCGCATCACGTACTCAACTTCTCCCATGTCGAGACACTTCAACAAAGGACGGGAGAAGACCCGCTTGTATAAGTGATCACCAACTAGTGTAAAGTTGGCGACCCTCCTCTTGAGGAGTCTAGCTTGCTCTGGATCTTTTGCAGAGTTCCTTGCTTTACTAAGGAGATGAAGGCTTCTCTCCAATCGGGCGAGCTAACCTGATCGTCCTAATCTTCTTGGTTGATTTGGATTATATACTACACCTTTACAACTAGCTCTTTCGCCGTCCAAGTACCGAGCTCTTTGGCCATTCGAGCAAGTTCATCTGCCTTTTGATTTTCTATCTGAGGTACTTTTTCAGAGTGTGACTTCTTGAAAATCCTCTGTCGCCTTTTGGAAGAGTTCCATATATCAACGAAGTCTATCGTTGTTCATGTCGAAGGAGTCTGCCAACTGCTGAACGGCGAGTTTTGAATCAGAGTGAAGGATGACTTTTGAGTCGCCGACTTGTTTAGTTGCTTGAAGACCAACCAATAACGCCTTGTACTTGGCCTCGTTATTTGAGGCTGCAAAGTCAAGTTGTACTGGCAGATGGAGTGCCTCTTTCCTCGGCAAGATGAGCATAACTCCAACCCCACTTCTATGTGTAGTTGTTGATCCATCCATAAACACTTCTCAAGCTTATGCCGACTCTTTGCCCGAAGTCTTGGCCAAAAAATTGGCCAAGGCTTGTGCTTCGATCGCTGTCCTATGCTGATACTGGATGTCATACTCATCGAGCTCTATCATTCATTTGACTAACCTCCTTGAGGCCTCGTGGTTGGTTAAGACCTGACCGAGGTTGTTGTTCATCATTACCATAATAGGATGAGAGAGGAAGTAAGGATGCAGACGCTAGGCGGTCAAAACAAGAGCAAAATCTAGTTTCTCTAGAGTAGTGTACCACATTTCAACCTCCTTTAATTGATGACTTGTAAAATTCACATGCTGCTGGTTACCTCCCTCTTGTCGAATCAACACGGTGCTAACTGCTCCCTTGACTATTGCTAAGTATAACCACAAGCTTTCCCTTGATATAGACTAAGAGAGGGTGGGCAACTCAGTCAGGTATCTCTTGAGCTCAGTGAAAGTTGTCTCACATTTTGCATCCCATTCAAACCAAGCTGAATTTTGAAGGATTTGAAGAAATTTAAACTCTGGTTGGCCGATCTGGAGATGAATCGGAAAAAGAGTTGTAATCCTGCCCACCAGCCTTTAGACTTCTTGGACATTCTGAGGTGAAGTCATGTCATATAGTGCTTGAATCTTCTGGGGGTTGGCTTTAATTCCATGCTCTATGACAATGTACCCTTAAGAATCGACCCTTTCGAACTCCAAAGATGTACTTATTCGTGTTAAGCTTCAACCTGAATCTTTGCAATGTCTCAAATGTCTCCTGCATACCTGCGATGAGGTCTTTAGCCTGAGTGAACTTGATGAGTATGTCGTCCATGTAGCCCTCAATATTCCGCCCAATCTGATGGCGGAAAACTCGATCCATCAACCTCTGATAAGTTGCACCTACATTCTCGAGGCCAAAAGGCATCACCGTATAACAATAAGTTCCATCTGAGGTGTTAAAATTGACCTTTTCTAGATCTTCATCTACTAGTGGAATTTGATGGTATCGCTGATAAGCGTCCAACATGCAGAATAACACACATCTTGAAGTGGATTCGACTAGTGGATCAACCCAGAGGAGGGATAATAATCTTTTGGGCATGCCTTATTAAAATCTCATATATCTATGCAGACTCACCATTTTCCTCCGAGTTTCGAGACTAGAACTACATTTGCCAACCATGTAGGAAATTGAACTTCTCTAATATGTCTAGCCTGAAGTAGCTTGTTTATCTTGGCCATAATAACCTTGTCTTTCTTGGAGTCGAGCTGCCGCTTCTTTTGCTTTATAGGCCGAGCTTCTGGGAGTACATTAAGCCTATGCTTCATCACCTCTAGAGATACACCATTGACCTCCTGCGCTGACCAAGAAAAGATATCTCTATTACTAAAAAGAGAGTTCAATACTCAACCTTTTATTTCGGTAGGTAGGTTGGTAGCAACTCGGGTGCACTGATCACCGATTTGGCTGATCGGGCACAATATGGACTTCATCCAGTTATTCTTCCTTGGGAGGAGAAACAAACCCTTCTGAAGAGTCTATATATCTGCCCATTTAGTCCTCTTTCTTCATTTTGAACCTGCCTGTACTATCTCCACATAGCATTTTCTAGCAACTAATTGGCTCCCAGACACCTCGCTCACTTGGCTACCAATTGAAAAACTTGATATTCTAATGATATGTGGAAACAATTGCCTCGAACGAGTTCAATACTGGTCTTCCTAGTATCACATTATAAGAAGATGAAGCTTCAACAACTGTGAAGATGGTTGTTCTAGTTAGACGAGCTAGTTCTTCACCCAGAGAAAGCGACAAGCTAATTTTCCCTAGTGGTTGTACTTCATGACCTACAAATCCAAAGTGAGTGGTGTTCATAGGTCGGAGCTCGACCAAGTCGATCTGCATTTGGTTGAAGGCATCTTTAAAAAGGACATTGACTATGCTCCTGGTATCTACGAAGGCTCGAGCTACTTTATAGTTAGCAATCGTAGCTCGAAATACCAGTGCATCATCATGAGGTATTTCTACTCCCCTTAGATCTTCTAATCCAAAGCCGATGATAGGCCCTTCTCTCCTACTCGTACTAATTCTAAGGTTCTCGAGCTAGCATCCATGAGATTTCCTAGCTTGATTTGAATCCCCATATGTAGCTCCTTCTAAAATCATGTTTATGACCCCCTTATAAGAAGTATTCCTGGCTTCTCGATCTCACTTCTGGCGAGGCGGTTTCAGGGATTGTGTCATCCTTTACTTTTCCTCTTGTCGAGGTCATTGGGCTCGATGCTGAGTAGAGGGCTCAGGTAGATTGACCAAGCGAATGGAAGATCCCAACAGATGAACAAGGTACTTCTGTTGGTGTTGTTGTATCATTTTACGAACCTCCATGGCCAACCTATGACATTCGCTAGTGGAATGACCATATTCCTTATGAAAGGCATAGAAACGGAAAGACTTGTTCGTAGGCTACCTTCTTTGATTTGGACCTCGAAAAGTTTTCTGATTTGAACTTGGAGGGACCATTGGACCTTTCTTCTAACACATGTACTCCCTTGCCACCGATTCTCCCGGGGGCATACCGATTTAACCCCCTCCCCCTCGGTTCTCTGTTCGGAGGATGTTGTGGTGCCCTCTCTTAGTGGTTGGAAGCTGACATTACTGCCCCATCTTCCCTACGAGCTCGTTGCGCTTCCTCCAAGTTGATGTATTTATCGACCCTCCTCAATAGGTCATTATAGTTGGTCGGGGGCTTCTTTACTAATGAGATGGAAAAATGTCCCTCCACTAAACCTTGAGAGAAGGCACTTACCAATAATTCTGAGCTGGTCGAGGGTATATCTAAGGTTGTTCAGTTGAACCGTTGAATATACTCTCATAAGGACTCCTGATTCCTCTGTTTCATGAAGAACAGGTTCATAGGACTCTTATGATATCTTTTACAACTGCCGAAGTGGTAGAGGAAAGTCGAACTCGGATCTTTAAAAAATGAAATAGATCCCGTGGAGAGTTTGTTAAACCACCTTTAGACCGAACCTGATAAGGTCATCAAAAAAACTCGACACTTTACCCCGTCCATGTATTGGTGCAGCAGGGAGGTATTTTCCAAATGGCACAAATGGTCTTCTCGATCTAAGGATCCGACATATTCTTTGAGTTGAGGAGGTCAGAAATTGTTTGGTAATCCCTTCGCTAATATACCCTCGGAAAAGAAGGTGCTTCAGTGACTACTTGAAAAAACCATGGGGGACTTGCCCTTGTCTTCTTGTTTCAGGGACTCTCGGGACTTGGATTTCCGAGACTACTCTTCTTGTGGAGCAAGTGTTTGTCCCAGAGCTTCCATTGGAACAGGAGGTGCCCCGGTGGAGACTGGAGTTATTTCACTTGGAGGTATACGCTTCTTTAGAATTTCGTCGACAACTGCCACGATCTGATTCAGACCCTCCTTTGTCATCATCTTCGTGCTTTGTATAGAATGTCCTGCTTTTCTGCCTATGGAATCGTGATTTTTTGAATGCCTTTCCATCTCTACGTCTCATCTTGGTTTCCCACAGACGACGCCAAAAATGTTCGGTCCGAGATCAAGGGATAGAATACTCCACTAAGTCTTCTTTAACCCCGAAGAGGTCAATCCTTCCATGAGTGTCTGGTAGACTTCAAGGATGTCAGCCCGACTTTAGAATGACTAAGATTGTTGAAAGCCTACTTGTCAGTTTGACTTCAGAAAGGTCAAATTCATTCCTAGTAGTAGTCCGAGATCTCCTTCGAAGTGATTACCTGAGGTCATCTAATCTGCGAGGACTCGAAATGAGTTAGAAGGGGGCCAAGGATTGCCTCAGCGAACCCCTCTGATGCTCAAGTCAGAAAAGTGGAGAAAAGAGAGGGAGAATACGAAAAAGTAGAGTCTTAATTAGAGAGCCCCTTTTACTTCCTACTATGTGGATACTTATACCTTGAGAGGGATCGTGTGGAGACAAAGACGTAGAGGGGTAGAGAGGACTACATGGGGATGCATCCTTATGGAGGGATCATGGAGATGTGGAGGGAGGGGATGTCGTGGGAATGTATCCTGGAGGGATTCAGAGATTGCAGAGTCATAGAGGAGACATCATGAAGACTTGGGAGGGACCACTGCCCTTTGTCGGTCGATATAACTATTGGGCTTCTTGGAGCACGATTTAGATGAACTCTGGTTTACTTGGATTAGTTTGAGCTTATTTGGATGAGTTCGGGTTGCTTTGGATGAGCTCGAATTACTTCAGACGAGTTTCCTATGAAGTCAGATCAGATTTAGTCTTGACTGAACCTGAGATGTGGTTACTTTGACCTCTAACTTGGCATGACTGTTGATTTGACTTGGCCACATGGCCTTACCATATCAAGAACCATACAATTAAAATCAAAACTCATATAATTATCAACACCGTACAATTATAATACAACACACAAATACCACACAGTTATAATACTACACACAATTATAAAACTATAAATAGTCATCAACACCATACTTAAGCAAAATAATAATTCGCTTAGTGAGAGAAAATAATCCAAATTAGTAATAGAAAATCACTTAGTAAGATGATTTCTTTTCTAAAAAAATATATGATACAATCAATAGAAGTTATATCAGCCACACAATACTATAAACTTAGATAACCAAACAACAGTGCTTCCTATTGCATTCTTGAAAAAAAAAGAATTTCATTATTTGGTAGAATTAGGTCCATATTCTCTACAAAAACTTTATTAATCCAAGCTTTTAAATAAGATCCACCAAGAGGAACGTAATGCACTTTTGCTTTTGAATATATGGATACAATTCGACCTTCTACAACAACTCTATCATAGACCAATAAAGAAATTTACATTTAGTACTGATATCTCTACGACTCACATTATTCGATTTTGCCTATATAATAATAAAAAGTTGTTAATGCTATCAAATATATTTTTATAATAAAATGTATTAGAGAAAGTAAAATATAGACAGAAACTCATTCGGTATCATTGATGACTCTAAAGCTCTAACTTTTTGTCTAAAAAAATAGTATAAACAGAAGACTACGGAAACCAAACAACTTAAACATCACACAAACACCACGCAGACTAAATGCACTTCATGTTTGATTACTAATAGTAGCAACTTCATGATAAAAAACATGAGCCATTGCCGTTGTGTATAAATTTCTTCTTTGTACATCTGGAGTTAGTTCACAAAAAGTGTATGGAACCTCTATTTTTAAGAAAACAATGGAAACAGCTAATCTTATTAAGTTATAACAATTTTAACATCAAAAGTACACAAAAACAAAGGATGTAATAAGATAATGATTTTAAAAATACCATTAAATACATCTGATGTGGGTGCGGGGGAAAAATCCGTTCGCTCCGTTTTCAAGGCGATGAAGCGATGAGGGAGGTCTCGGAATATTCTCCCCCGGCAGCGATCAGTAAAGAATAAGAAAATGAAGTAGACGAAACGCGAAAACCCGACACCAGCAATCGAGATTCAGACACGAGATGTAACGTGGTTCGGAATAAGGATTCCTACTCCACGGGGGTGAGATTTCTCACCAGATGCGGTGCCTAAGCACTTTCACTATGAAGATCCCCCTTTACAGAAAGCAAGTTTCTGAAGGTGGAGGAGAAAGGACCTCTTACAATGATGTTACAAGATGAGGAAAATACAAGAGACTTAACAAACAGCAGATCTCCGTCCTCCTTCTCCGGCGAGATCGTTCTTCCTTTTCTCTCGTCTCCTCCTCTCTCTTGCTGGATGCGAATGATTGCGGATCGATCCCCCCCTTCTCTTTCCTTCCTCTCTCCCTTTTATCTTCCCTCCTCCTTCAACGTAACGTCGCGGATTATCTCCATCGTACACGTGGCCACCACCTCCTCCTGGAGAATAATTCTGTTACAAATATGAGGAACGAGGACTCCCCCGAATATTGCGTGGGGCCCCCCCAAGCCGTTGCATAGCACCTTTCCCTTTACTTTTCAGGCAACGAGGTTAAACTGTCTCCCTCACCTCTCTGCTTTGGGTGAAGTTAACTTAGGCCCCTATACCATAGGTGACCTAGCCTTAGGGTTTCTCCTTAAACCGAACCAATTCTCCTTTTTCCCGTACCAAACTTCTTTCGCGTCGATTAGGTTGAGTTGACCCTTCCTCCATCCCATTGACTTCTGGAATTGCCTAGTTGAACCAGTTCCTAGTCCTCTATTAGCGAAGTGCCTTCCGCCTCTTTTCCACCTGCGTCCCTTGCTTCTAGCATTCGCCCGTGCCGATGGCTCTCGCTACTTGTCCGTGCCGATGACCTCGGGTACTTGCACCCGTGTCGATTACTTCCGATAACTCTCGCCCGTGTCAATGGCTTCGTCCAACTCTCGCCCGTGCCAATGGCTTCGTCTAATTCTCGCCCGTGCCAATGGCTTCTGATAACTCTCGCCCGTGTCAATGGCTTCTGATAACTCTCGTCCGTGTCAATGGCTTCGTCTAATTCTCGCCCGTGCCAATGACTTCTGATAACTCTCGCCCGTGTCAATGGCTTCGTCTAATTCTCGCCCGAACTGTTTCTCCTTTTCCCCTTTGGCTGAACCAGGTGTTTTGGGGACGGGTCACGGATCACCTGCTAACTCTTCTATTGGGAATTAGGTAGAAAAAGTACCAGTAGTATCATTAGTCAACCCCGAAAAATAGTCAAGCGAAGTTATAAGCTTGACTTTCCAAATGTGCGTAAAGTTTATGCCCTATTCTTCATTCCTCCATTTGAATCCACCTTTTCCTTTATAATTCCCTTGTATGCCCCCGAGGCGGCCCGATGGGCCCATGGGCTCCGCTTCTCCTTCTCTCTCCGTGAAATTGAATCGTCACGGGAAACCCTATATAAACCTCCGCCTTCTCCTCTTAGGTATCATTTAGCATGCCTAACAATCCAGTCTGTTCTTCTTCTTCCGCGATTTTCACCGACGGTGTTTCGGTGATTCAGTCCTCCCCTTCTCACGCGATTCTCCCTTTCCCCCGAGTAAGTGCTCTGCTTAGTTTAACACCCATGGCTCCTAGGACCACCCTTCCACCGCCTGCACGAACACACCGTAACTCGTTTAGATTGCAACCATTACTTCTTTAACATTAAGAATGACTACATAGCCCCTCTATAAAATGCGCTTCACAACTAAAATACATCGACCTCACAACCCTCCTCCCGCCTCGACTCGCTTTTCTCGAACAATTTCTTAACGGCCTATCCTCACTGGTACCCTCTCTATTTGGACCTCCTAGACTTCTACAGATTACCCTTGAACCAATTCACCCCCAACTCCTTCCGAATTCTATCGGGAGCCCACATAGTGTTCCAACATTTGAACCTCCCTTTGACCCCAGAACTATTCCATTGCTTCTTCCAATTAAAGTCTTCTAAGGCAGGCCTCTTCTATTTGTCTAGTCGTTCAGACTGCCAATTTCTGGTGAACCTGCCTACTTCCCACAAGGGCTGGGAAGCACTATACTTCTCTGTACAACTTCCTGAGTCTTTACCTTATTCTGATACTTGGAAGGTAGACCTTCCCGAATTACCTTCCTTCCGGGACATGAGGACCAAATGTCCTTTCCCGGAGGTGTATAGAGTTTTAGGAGAGCTACACTACTGTTCGAACCAGCTGCTAGAGACTCCCCTCTTGCGTCATTTTGGATTGTCTCCTCTACCTCTGACGACTTCGGTTGCTGTAGGTAGGGTGCTATTTAACTGGCAATAGGACTTCATTTCTACGTTATTCATCTTTCCTGACAACATACCTTGCAGATAACCTGATGCAGAAGGCTTTGGTAGAAGGGGAGGCGATTGAGGCCGAGAAGAAGAAGAAAACCTCGACCAAAAGAGGTAAATCAACCGCAGTTCCATCATCTCCTCGTAAAAAGCTACGGCTTATTAAGAAAGGAGCCTCGAGTTCCTCGGCTCTTCCTCCCTCATCTTCGGACCAGCTAGAGTCTCGTTCCCTAGCCATTTATGAACCAAGGAGAGGAGGCAATACTTCCCCTGCCCCTTCTTCATCCCCTCACGGAGAGGATTCCCCCTCCCATTTTTTACATTCTTCCCGTACCTGCACTGCCGCCCCATCCTCTCCTACAGAACTTCCCCCCGCTCCCAAACCTTCCGACCCGAGAGCGGCTCCTGTTCCCCTTCGTCGTATCGGACCTTCCGCCTCTGCTGAAGGGGAAGACCCCTCTATTCCCGTTCCTCCGAGGGCCACATTAGGATCCTTGCTGAAAATTCGGCATCCTTCGGAGGTGAAGTTCTTCAATCAATCGGGCGTACAGGCCCCTTGTGAACAAGTAGGCAAACTACTGGCGGAGGTATCTATTGTTTCTTCGTTTCTTCTTCACCCTGCCTATTTTCATATACTGGCGTGTACTAATAGCTTGTTCTTCTTCAGGCCGCCACCCAATATAGTAGTATGATAACCCATCTGGCCCGATTCCAATCAACTGTGGAAACTCGCCACTTCGCCGCCCTGTCTCAACAGAAAAAGCTCGTCTAGCAACTGAGCGAGCAAGAGGCAAAAGAAAAGGATATGAGGGGCCAATGCGAAGACGCAATGATGCAAGTGGCTCGCCCAGAGTGAAAAAGAAGAGTTGCAATGGAAGAATGAGGAATCGAGCAATGGATTTTCCTCCGCCTAGTGAGGTGCAACAGATAGATGTATTGGCGCGGGATCTGTGGGAGTTTAACGGGAACCTGGGAGATGCCATGATTGACTCTGCAAAATCCTCAACCAGGAGCGCTCCAGGCTCCAATTGGAGCGTCAAGCTTGGGAGGCCACCAGGAAATCTTGTACAGAGAAATGCGCGGAGCTCTCTTCCCTGGTGGCAGCTCTTCCTCAAACCTTGTCCACGATGGCTCAGCAGCAAGCCCTTCTTCATCAAGAATATGGGTCAAGAGCCATACAGCGGCCACCGAAAGATGCTCGCGATCGAATGGCGGACGTGAGCCCAACTAGCCCAGTATCAAAATCAAATGAAGGAGCAGGAAGCTGACCTCAAGAGAAGATACGTCAAGAAGGGAGTAGACTTGTTCATATTAGGTTTCGAGGGGGCTGTGGCTCAAAACGCCGAACAAGGATATCCACCTCCTGGCGCGAACACTAGCTACTTAGATCCTGTATCGGCGTTGGCTAATTGTTCCCCCGAACGATTTGAATCGTAACCTCTAGATCGCCTTTTCTGTAATAACTTTTTCTTTCTAAGAGTGACTTTTATCAATATGTCTGTACATTACAGTCCTTGCGGGTTCCCTAATGAGTCAGGGTTTCTGGACCAATTTTGAGCTTCCCCTTGTCATTTCTTTACCCGTACCATATAACGCCATCGCCTGGCTGGTTCGGGGGCTCTCTTACGGGATTTTGCCTACTAGTATCCACATCCGCCCCGATTTTGGTTCGGACGTCACTTTAAATGGCCTTTTGCCCGTTGATTTTCCCTATCCTTCCTCCCGCGGAAAAGATGCCACCTCTTCGCCTTCTCCCTTCCCGAACTTTTCGCCATTCTCCTTCCATTATAAATCCTTCGTCCCCCTTGTCTTCCCGTCTGTTATCTTACCATCATGGCTTGAGGCATCCCATTGAAATTTCTTCTAATCAGAATCTTTTGAAATACAGACTGGGTCTCGAGGATGATGCGGTCGGAGACCCGATCCAACCGCCACTTCGATCTTCCATCCCCTACCTTTTCCGCCTTCCGGTCCAACTCCCACCCCTCCAGCGGGGAGATCCTTCCGCGCTCCTTTCCCCTCCTTCCGCAACAGGGTGTGGAATCCTCCCTTCACGTGGGAGTATACGATGGGAGATCCTTCCGCGCTCCTTTCCCCTCCTTCCGCAACAGGGTGTGGAATCCTCCCTTCACGTGGGAGTATACGGTGGGAGATCCTCATGCGGCCGCTGATCTTCCCCCACTTCCGCCAAAGATGCTGGCTTCGTGCGATTCCTGAGGATTCATCCTTACTCTTTTGATGAAAGTCCACAGTTCTTCCTCCACCTCAAGGCGGCGTTTGAGTCATATTGGCTCTTCTCCCCCAAAGAGACATCTCCGTCTCATCCACAAGAGTAATCGGGGAAAGTCTGTATAAATCAAGCCAATGTAATTATTTCAAATATATTAATGAAACAAAGAAGGAAAACGATATCTGCTTTTGTCTTTTTTCTGTAGAAGTAAGGTTTCTGTTTTCAGAAGGATGGTACCCGGATCCGAACACACACTTTCTCACTGGTTCTCGTGATTGGACCCTCTTAATTACGGTTGTCTTCCCGTCGACCTTCCCACTACCGCCTCTATGTTTCCCTTTCTTTACTGGCATTTATGGTCCCTACCTCTTCTACCAATAAATGCATTCCTCCCCTTCGTTGCTATAAAAATCCACCGACCTTTACCTTATAGCTTCCACCATTCTCCTTTTTCCTTCAGAATATCGAGGTGATTTCTCGCCTTCTAAAGAATAGATAAATGACGCACGGTACATAGTCATCTTGGAGGAACAAGTGATAGAGGAAACCTCGCCAACAATCGCTCTCGCGCCAACAATCGATCGGGTCTCAAAAAGAAGCGTCAAGCAAATCTTCTTGAAGCGATCTTATCTTCAATACTCTGCCCCGACCGGCAAGAAAGAAACTCCATCCGTTCCGCCTAACAAAGAATTGTAATACCCTAGATGTATTAGGGTTTCTCTTGTTGTTTCTCCTTGTAGATGGCTGGGAGTATGTAGTTCTCCCGTATCATCGAACTTCCCTAGTTTATCTCCTTCCTCCAGGACCTTCTGAGTTGTACTACTCTTTACTCCTTTTGTATTTACATGTAATTTGGGGCATATTTCGGCTCTCCCGTCTTTTCAATCTGCTGGGTATATAGACCCCTTAGACGAGCCGACTCTGCTATTGCACAAGAATACAACCATATAAAGTTAATTAATACAAGCAACTGAGACATAGAACAAATAATAACCGAGGAATTTCGGTTCTTCCGTTTCACCACCACACGGGGATATCTTCCGCTTTGCGGGGATAGCAATTTGCATAAATAGAGTAAATAATAACCGAGGAGTCTCGGTTCTTCCGTTCCACCACCACACGGGGATATCTTCCGCTTTGCGGGGATGGCAATTTGCATAAATAGAGTAAATAATAACCGAGGAGTCTCGGTTCTTCCGTTCCACCACAACACGGGGATAACTTCCGCTCCGCGGGGATAGCACTTTATATATAATATAAGTAGTAACCGATGTATTACGGTTCTTCCGTTCCACCACCACACGGGGATGTTCTTCCGCTCTGCGGGGATAGCACTTTATATATAACATAAGTAGTAACCGAGGAGTCTCGGTTCCTCCGTTCCACCACCACACGGGGATAAACTTCCGCTCTGCGGGGATAGCATTTTGCATATAAAGTAAGTAGTAACCGAGGAATCTCGGTTCTTCCGTTCCACCACCACACGGGGATAAACTTCCGCTCTGCGGGGATAGCATTTCATATATAGAGTAAATAGTAACCGAGGAGTCTCGGTTCTTCTTCCGCTCCACCACCACACGGGATAAACTTCGCTCTGCGAGATAGCATTTTGTATATAGAGTAAATAGTAACCGAGGAGTCTCGGTTCTTCCGCTCCACCACCACACGGGATAAACTTCGCTCAAGGGGATAGCATTTTGTATATAGAGTAAATAGTAACCGAGGAGTCTCGGTTCTTCCGTTCCACCACCACACGGGGATAAACTTCCGCTCTGCGGGGATAGCATTTTGTATATAGAGTAAATAGTAACCGAGGAGTCTCGGTTCTTCCGTTCCACCACCACACGGGGATAAACTTCCGCTCTGCGGGGATAGCATTTTGCATATAAAGTAAGTAGTAACCGAGGAATCTCGGTTCTTCCGTTCCACCACCACACGGGGATAAACTTCCGCTCTGCGGGGATAGCATTTTGTATATAGAGTAAATAGTAACCGAGGAGTCTCGGTTCTTCCGTTCCACCACCACACGGGGATAAACTTCCGCTCTGCGGGGATAACACTTTATATATAATATAAGTAGTAACCGATGTATTACGGTTCTTCCGTTCCACCACCACACGGGGATGTTCTTCCGCTCTGCGGGGATAGCACTTTATATATAACATAAGTAGTAACCGAGGAGTCTCGGTTCCTCTGTTCCACCACCACACGGGGATAAACTTCCGCTCTGCGGGGATAGCATTTTGCATATAAAGTAAGTAGTAACCGAGGAATCTCGGTTCTTCCGTTCCACCACCACACGGGGATAAACTTCCGCTCTGCGGGGATAACATTTCATATATAGAGTAAATAGTAACCGAGGAGTCTCGGTTCTTCCGTTCCACCACCACACGGGGATAACTTCCGCTCTGCGGGGATAGCATTTTGTATATAATGGGCTATTTAGAAAAAATAAATCCTACTTTCCCTTTCACTACCGACGCGAAGCCCATTAACAGCTGCAAGCCCATTCTTCCTCCTTTTATAAGGGACTCTTTTGTCCTCGTTTTTTCTGCTCTCTTCATCCTTTCACCTTTTGGTCTTCCTCTTCTTCGTCTGCTTGCTCCTCCGCCGCCAAATTTCGTTTCTTCGATCTTTCCTTCCTGGTTCCTCGTCTTTCGTTATTTTCAGATATCCGAGATGCATTCCACCTTCTTCCAGGAAATAGCGGGCCGCTACACGAATCGTAAACGGGGTGTCGGTCAGCCCTTAGCTTCTTCTTCTTCTTCACCTCCTTCGATCACCACCATACGGGAATCACCTCGTCGTTCTTCCTCTCCTCCTTCGGTGACTTTCGCTACCCCCATCTCGAAGGAAGTCGGGGTCATCAGTCCCTCTTCACTTCCTCCTACCTGTACAAGCCCTAACTTTCCCCCTTTGCCTCCCTCCGCCAATGACGTTCAGAAATCTCCTTCTTCTTCCCCTCACAAGGGATGCATCAGGAAGGAGATGCTTTCATGTCAGATGATAGAGGTTATATCGCCCATGTCTTCTCCTTCCTCGGCCCGTCATTCCTCTCCTGAACCCATGGCGGTTGACATTCCTTCGCTGCCAACCTCCCCCTTCGTTTATCGCCTGAAGAGTCCTCCTCTTCCTGTAGACCCTAATCAGGAGCCTTCTACTTCTAAAATCCTCATTGAAGGCTTCCCCGACCCAGTGCTCATCATCTCATCTTCTCCAGGACCCTCCTCCGATCAGCCTCCTTCGATTTTTCCTTCCGACTTCACCTCCCAGACAAATGTGACGCCCATTCTCCCCGCATCTCTGAATATGCCACCCTTGACCACCACTTCCATGGACCTTTTGAATGAGACTCCTCCTTCTCTCCGTTCTCCACCACCGAATATCGCCTCCATTCTTCCCTTTACGAGTGAGATTCCTCCTTCGGCATCATCCGTCCCATCTTCTTCCCTTTCTCCCAGGAGTCTTCGGATTCTAAACTTAGAGGAGATGACTCCTCGTATGGAAGGCCTGCATCATGCTTTGGACCTGGTACGTTTTCTTAATCAATTTCCTTAGCTTTGTTTAACGGAACCATTTCTCTTCTTTTCAACCGGCATGTAGGCCTTGACCAACCACCGAGAATTGGATCGTTCCCTTCACCAATACCGGGCTCAAGCCCAAGAATGGGAACGACAACAACGGGAAGATTTAGCGAATGCTCAGAATCGGGAATGACTCCTGTCCCACCAATTATCCCGGTGCCAGGAGCAATTAGCCGAGGCCCACCAACAAATACAGAGGGATGCTGACACTATTGCAGTATTGAAGGCGCAATCACGTTCAGGGGCAGATCCACTCATCCCCCAGCAAGAAATCCAGTCGGCCTCTCTTAACACAGAATCTTCCTTGGCTCAAGAGTTAATACATCTTCAAGGGCAGGTAGCAGAGCTTCTCAAGGGGAAGCAACAAGATTCCGACGCCCTCGCTCGTCTTCAGGTTCAATATCAGCGAGCACAAGATAAAATAGGGGACCTTCACACCCGCTTATGCAAGGAGGTACAAGAAAACTCCTCCCTTATAAATTCCCTGGCGCATGCTCATGCCCGTCTACGCAGGCAAGAGACTTCCCTCCAGAGGATGAGCTCTGAACTTGCCCAAACCAGATCGTATTCGAGCGGTGGAGGATTTCACTTCCATGCGCCAAAATATGGTGGAGATGACACACCTGTGCAGGACCAAAGTTCTCGGTGATGACGTTTCCACCGGTGGCGCAATTATGGAGGTGTCACGGCGCTATGTGGACGTGCGTCGAAATCTTCGCGAACAACAAGAAAAGTGCGAGAGGCGGCATCGAGAACGAAGCCCTGACCGTCCGAACCGCCAGGAGCGACTCACTAGTTTAATGCGCGCCACCTATCAGGACGGATTCAATGACGCGGTTCGACAGTATGCTGCCCAAGGATTACCTCCTCTAACTTATCCTTCATTTTCTTTAAATTGGGAGGCTGGGTTCAAATGTTATCCTCCTGAATGATTTAAGCTGTAATACAATATCTCATTTTGAAACGGGAATTTCCTTTCTGTTTTTCTGTTTCTCCTTCAATACTCATTGGTAATACCGTATTGCCCTTGTAAATAACCCCTTAATGAAATTTAGAGAGCACTTGACATTTAATTGATATAATCAATTCAATAAACACCCCCTCTGAGTTTTATAATTTCTCCTTTTCTATTTCATATTTCTCATACAGTGTGAAAGAGCTTCAAGTGAAGGGCGTTCCAAGGTCGTGGAAGCTCTTTGCCTTGGTCGTCTTTCAGATAATATGTCATTCTGCGTGCATATCTCGTAGGGTCCCTCCCGCTAGAGCCAACTTTCCAGGATCTCCAGCGGGATTGACCTTACGCAAAACCCAATCTCCTTCTTGAAATCTCCGAGGCACCACTTTCTTATTAAAGGCTCGCTGAACTCTCTGCTTGTAAAATTCCGCTAGCCTCCGGGCCATCTCCCGCCTTTCCTCCACAGATCTAATTGATTGCTTGGATAAGTTGGTTACGATCTGCTCGTATGCTTTTACCGAGCGCTATCCAACAAAACTTGGCCAGGAATAACGGCCTCGCCCCATATACCAAACTAAAGGGAGTCTCTCCGTCATTTGTCTTAGGTGTGGTTCGATAGGCCCACAGACGCGCCGTAGCTCTTCCACCCGATTTCCCCTCGAGCACCCAACTCGTCTTTAATCCTTGAATGAGGATCCTGTTAGTTACCTCCACTTGTCCATTTGCTTGAGGGTGAGCTACCAAGTGAAAGCTTCATGTTGAGACTTTGGCACCATTCTTGAATCTTTTTCCCTAGAATGTAGCCCATTATCACGACTATTTTCGAGGATACCATACCGACAAATGATATTTTTCCATAAGAACTGTATTACGGCATTCTCAGTAATTTTGGCTAAGGGCTCGGCCTCCACCCATTTGGAAAAATAATCCACAGCGACCAATAAAAACCTCTTCTGTAAAGGTGCCGTTGGCATCGGACCCACTATATCCATTCCCCATTGGTCAAAAGGAAAGGAAGAGACTACGACTTTCATTAACTCCGCTGGTCGCTCCGAACGGTTGCTATGTTTCTGACAAGCGATGCAACCTTGCACTATACGAGCCGTATCTCATTGAAGAGTAGGCCAAAAATATCCGGCCAACAAGGTCTTTCTTGCTAAAGCTCTCCCTCCTAAATGATTGCTGCAGCATCCTTCATGGATCTCCCGGAGTACCCATTCCGCATCCTCATTTCCTAGGCATTTTAACAAGGGTCGCCCGAAAGAGGTCTTGTACAGGTCTTCATTTAAGAGGATGAACCATTTGGCTCGGTGTATTAAAGTATATGCCGCAATTTTCCTTTCAGGAATCTTCTCGTGCCGTAAATAAGCTATGATATCGGTTCTCCAATCAAGAATTAGGCTTGATTCGGGTGCGTCTCCCTCTATGTTGCATATTGCTAAGGAAGTGTGAATTCTCGCCTGGATCATCTCCGATGATTTTATTCCTCCCACAGCGCTAGCCATCCGAGCCAATTCATCTGCCTTCTCATTGTGCTCCCGCGGGATTTGCTTCAAGAGGACTTGATGAAATTGAGCTTTTTCTTTCTCAAAAGCTTTCAAGTACTTGTGCAGCCTTTCCTCCGAACATGAAAGAACCTTGAAGTTGGGATATTACCAACTGGGAATCCGAGTGGATCACAATGGAAGAAGCCCCTACCGCTTTAGCAGCCTGCAATCCCGCTAGGATAGCTTCATATTCCGCTTTATTATTAGATGCCCAATATTCCAGGCGAACGGCTAATCGAGTTTCTTCACCCTCCGGGGTAATTAATAGAACACCAACACCACTGCCTGTAGATCATGAGGAGCCATCTACGAATATATTCCATGCCTTTGATTCCCTCTCCTTCATTGAACCTTCTTAGAACCACAAGGTACCTCGGCCAGGAAATCAGCGAGTGCCTGGGCCTTGATGACCGTGCGAGGTTGGTAGTGTATATCATACTCGCTTAGCTCTATCACCCATTTGGCTAACCTTCCCGAGAAATTTGGCTTAGTGACGACCTTGCCCAATTCGCTGTGTGTTAAAACGGTGATAGGATGAGCCAAAAAGTATGGCCTCAGTTTACGGGCGGTTAGCACTAAGATATATGCCAGCTTCTCTAACTCCGTATAACGGAATTCTGCCCCCTTCAGAATATGGCTGGTATAGTAAATAGGTTGCTGGTGAGAACCTTCTTGTTTCAGTAATACCGAACTAACGACTCCTTCCGACGGCGGATACATCCATAGTGGTTCTCCTGTATTGGTTTAGCCAAGAACGGAGTCCGCCGGCGAATATCTCTTCAACTCCTGGAAAGCTTGTTCACATTGATCGTCCCACTGAAATTTAGTAGCTTTGCGCAAGATCTTGAAGAAAGGTAGCCCTTTGTCCGCCGATCTGGCTATGAATCGGGATAAAGAAACAATCCTGCCCACCAACTTCTGGGTCTCTTGCAGGTTAGTAGGTGATTTCATGTTGCATAAGGCCTTCACCTTCTCGGGGTTGGCTTGCAACCCCTTCTCAGTCACAATGTACCCCAAGAACTTGCCACTTTTTACCCCGAACAAGCATTTGTTAGGGTTTAGCTTCATATTAAATCGCCTTAACGTAGCGAAGGTTTCATTCAAGTCCTTGACTAAATCCTGAGTGACCTTCGACTTGACCAGGATGTCATCCACATAGACCTCCACATTCTTCCCTTTCTGTTCTGCAAAAATTTTGTCCATAAGGCGCTGATATGTAGCCCCGGCGTTCTTCAATCCGAACGGCATGGCCACATAGACATATAATCCTCCTGCAGTCACAAAGCTAATCCTCTTTCGATCCTCTTCGGCCAAAGGTATTTGATGATATCCCTTATATGCATCCATTAGGGAAACCACTTCATATCCTACAGTAGAATCCACCAATTGATCAATACGAGGCAAGGGGTAGCAGTCTTTAGGGCATGCTTTATTCAAATCACGGAAATCGATACACATCCTCCATTGCCCAGAAGGCTTGGGGACCAAGACTACATTAGAAACCCATTCGGGAAACTGGATTTCCTTTACATGGCCCACTTTTAGTAGCTTATCCACCTCCTCAGCTATGATCTTGTCTTTCTCGGGTCCAAAATGTCGCCTCTTCATTGGGCCAGGTCGGGCTCCTCTAATGATGTTGAGGTGGTGTTCCGCTACTTGAGGATGGATACCCGTGAGATCATGCACATCTCTTGCAAAGATGTCCTCATTCTCCTTTAAGCAGGCCACCAGCTCTCCTTTGATATCCAACTGTTGTGCTATCCGTGTGGCCTTTCCCGGAGCAATCTTCACCAGTTCTCCCTCCTCTATCTTATCAGCCTTGGGGGGAAATTCCTCCAGGACGCAGACGTCGGTAGCGATGACAACTTTTCCTTTTAGGTCTTCAGTTTTGGCCTTCTTTTGATCGTCCCGAACCATTTGCACATAGCAGCTCCGGGAGGCCTTCTGTTCTCCACGAACTTCTCCCACCAATTGTTCCACTGGAAATTTCACACGGTGTGCGGAAGCCACGGCCTGAAAAGGGTGAGGAAAGGCGCCCAAGAATAAGCGTTATAAGTGGATGGAGCATCCACGATAAGGAAAGGGATTATACTAGTTTTTTGGCGGGGCTTTTCACCCCGAGTTAAAGGCAATGAAATCTGCCCCGTTGGGTGGACCATGTGCCTGCGAATAAAGGAGTGGACACATCTTCTAGTGGGCATTTCCCGGCCAGCATCTGCCTGAAGGCCTCCTGGAAGAGGATGTTGACAGAGCTCCCCGAATCAACTAGCACTCGGGCCACTTCGTAATTAGCCAGGGATATACGGATAACCAAGGCGTCTGTATGAGGCAGTAGAACACCCTGCAGATCTTCTGGCCCGAACAAAACGGGCGGCGTCGCTTGTACAGTCTGGTCGATGACGATGGCCAAACTCTCCATAAGACGGGCGTATGACTTCCATACCCGGTTAGAGTCCCCGTCAGTAGGTCCTCCGGCTATCACATGGATAACTCCCCGAGGGGGGAGGTCATCTGAAGTGGAGGAAGGGCCCTCACCTGGTGGACCTTCTTGAGAGACCACCTCTCGGGACGGTGTTTGGGGGAAAGTGACCTGAGGTTGTTGATTATACGACCCCGGACGGGCAACATTGGTTCGGGGGCCTCGCCGTGCCGTTCCTCCAGCTTGATACCTCAATTGCGGATATGCAACATGGAGGCGATCTAGTTCTTCTTGTAGCTTGAAACATCGATTGCTACTGTGACCGTACTCTGTATGATATTGGCAAAAGAACGGGGCTGGGGGATTACGCGGGATCCCTCTATGTCCCAAGGGTCGTTATGGCGGACTGTTGATCGTAGAACTCCATTTCACGTTCTTTCCAAGTCCTCACAGGAGGAAGCACTTCAGCAGCCATGATTTGCAATGGCGGGGCGGGGCGAACTCCCTGTAGCATCGGACGAGGCCTCGGAACCTCCTGCCGAAAAGGTCTTGTATACTCCCGCCGAGGGGGGGCTTGAAGAGCAGCAAGACGAACTCTTTCATTGGGGACTGCTGTGGCAGTCCGTTCGGCCCTCCGTACCTTTAATCCTTCTTCTTCGCGGATAAAGTTTGCTCGCACGGCGGCCGACTCTTCGTAACTATCCGTAGGTTGTCTTAACAAGGAACTGAGGAAGGGGCCCTCCTTCAGCCCGTGCTGAATGGCGCCTCGGAAGGATTCAGATCGGGCTGCGGGGATTCCCCTAGCCGCTGAGGTGAATCGATGGATATACCCCCTAAGGGATTCTGAAGGTCCCTGGGTGATATGCATTAACATAGAGGCGTCTTGCTTATACGCCTTACAGCTGACAAATTCTCGACTGAACATTCTCTGGAAGTCAGCGAAACAGGTGATAGATCCCGGGGGCAGAGTAGTGAACCACTTTTGCGCCGAACCAATCAGGGTGGTCCGGAAGACTCGACACTTGAGAGCGTCAGTATAACAGTGAAGCGAGGCCGCTCCATCGAATTGTGATATGTGCTCTTCTGGATCCGTCGAACCATCGTACTTACAGACCTGAGGATTTGAGTAGGATGGAGGGAGCTCCGAAAGAATGTCCATCGTGAAGGGGCTAGGCTCGTAGAATTCCGGAGGTCTGGTTGATTGACTTTCACCCTGTTCCTCCCGGCGCGTTTGGGTGAAGGGCATAGTATTCTGGGGTGTTCTTCCCCCGAGTCCGCCTCCAGGCAACACATCACCATGGGCGGCTGTACGAGAGGGAGGAGGCATTTACAGGAGGATCTCTAGAAGAAGGTTCCCAGTGCGGATGCGATATCCGGTCCTTCTCCTTTCTCTAGCGAGGGCTTCGTGATAGCATCATCCATTAAGGCCTTTAGTTGCGATGGTAGAAGGGGATGGGGCACTCCTCACGCCGCAGAGATATCGGTTGTTGCATTTCTTGGGTTGCATCTCAACGTCCGGCTCAAATGTTCCTGAGACGGCGCCAATCGATGTAGGTGCGGGAAAAATCTGCTCCGTTTTCAAAGGCGATGAGGAGGTCTCGGAATATTCTCCCCGCGTCGATAAGAAAGAATAAGAAAATGGTAAGACGAAACGAAAACCCGGCACACCGAATCGAGATTCGGACGAGATGTAACGTGGTTCGAATAAGGATTCCTACTCACGGGGTGAGATTTCTCACGGATCACGGTGCCTAAGCACTTTCACTATGAAGATCCCCTTTACGAAGCAAGTTTACGAAGGTGGAGGAGAAAGGACCTCTTACAATGATGTTACAAGATGAGGAAAATACAAGAGACTTAACAAACAACAGATCTCCGTCCTCCTTCTCCGGCGAGATCGTTCTTCCTTTTCTCTCGTATCCTCCTCTCTCTTGTTGGATGCGAATGATTGCGGATCGATCCCCCCCTTCTCTTTCCTTCCTCTCTCCCTTGTATCTTCCCTCCTCCTTCAACGTAGCGTCGGATTATCTCCATCGTGCGTGGCCACCACCTCCTCACGAGAATAATTACATTTACAAATATGAGGCGAGGACTCCCCGAATATTGCGTGGGCCCCCAAGCCATTGCATAGCACCTTTCCCTTTACTTTTGAACGAGGTTAGCTGTCTCCCTCACCCCTCTGCTTTGGGTGAAGTTAGCAGGCCTATACCATAGGTGACCTAGCCTTAGGGTTTCTCCTTAAACCGAACCAATTCTCCTTTTTCCCGTACCAAACTTCTTTCGCGTTGATTAGGTTGAGTTGACCCTTCCTCCATCCCATTGGCTTCTGGAATTACCTAGTTGAACCAGTTCCTAGTCCTCTATTAGCGAAGTGCCTTCCGCCTCTTTTCCACCTGCGTCCCTTGCTTCTAGCATTCGCTTGTGCCGATGGCTCTCGCTACTTGTCCGTGCCGATGACCTCGGGTACTTGCACCCGTGTCGATTACTTCCGATAACTCTCGCCCGTGTCAATGGCTTCGTCCAACTCTCATCCGTGCCAATGGCTTCGTCTAATTCTCGCCCGTGCCAATGGCTTCTGATAACTCTCGCCCGTGTCAATGGCTTCTGATAACTCTCGCCCGTGTCAATGGCTTCGTCTAATTCTCGCCCGTGCCAATGGCTTCGTCTAATTCTCGCCCGAACTGTTTCTCCTTTTCCCCTTTGGCTGAACCAGGTGTTTTGGGGACGGGTCACGGATCACCTGCTAACTCTTTTATTGGGAATTAGGTAGAAAAAGTACCAGTAGTATCAACATCTTTTAGGGAGCACTATTACTTCATGTTTTAAGACCCACGACACTACCAAAATATCAACACTAGCTATTACAACTGATAAAAGCAATAGCTAAGATTATTGTCAAGGATAGAGCTTAAAATGGCATATGTAGGCTCAAGGTGCTGCCATAATAATGGTGGCATTGCATCTCTCTAATGGAGCTCTAAACACAGGATTCAGGTAACTTCCCTGGAATGGATAGAATGAAACTCCTTTTGATCACTTTCATCAATCTTATCTTTTGCCCTACAAACTTGCAAATTTTCAAGTAGATGTAGATGTGATCTTAATGACCTGAACTGGTTCCCTATAAATCATATTACATATATTTGTAGTAATGAAAATGCGAAAGAAACACATCATCAGACATACAAAGTAAAGTTCATTCGGAATCCAAATCTCTGTCACACATGTATATGTCACACAAAGTAATGTTCAGGGAAATAAAAGCAGATTTAGACAATAGATTGATTGTTCCCCTACTAATAGATATCTTGTAAAGCGAGAACATTAAGTGTTCACAAGGATATAAAGCATTAGAAACAAAGATTCTATCCTATAAAAGAAACCACAACAGGTGCTAGTTTACTAAGATGGTAATTGCTGCTATGTAATAGTTGCATAAACTTTCAAGTGGAACTCTTACTATGCACAGTAAGGGAGGGTGGATATCCAAAATTTATACAGAAATGTTTATGCACATGCTCTCTATATTTTTTAGCATAGTGGCATACCAAGGATCTAAAAAGCGGCATCCACTGGTTACATATGGAGATTCAGCTCACCAATGATTTTATTGCATTAAAATGAAATATATGTTAGCACATCATTATTCAATGGAAATTCGATGTTGATTATTAGAGCTACAACATTAGAAATTCTTCATGTTAATATAGTTACATGAGCTACAACAATGCTACTTTTTTTGCACCATTGACATCACTACCATCACTAACATAATTCTCAATATCACTACCAATGCCACCACTAACAACCTAATTGTACAAACAAACTATGTCAAGTAATGTCATCATAATATAATTTCAATAACAAGAATAAAAAAATGGCAATTTACCAAAGGACACACTTCAAGTTTAGAATTGTCCAAACACAGTCCCATGGTTTCATATTTACCAAATGACGCACCTCATTCCCTTTTTACCCCTCTCGTCAAACGTAGATTTAATGCTCAGATATTGCATGCATCTGAGCCACAACTGAAAATTCTGAATCATCCAAATGTGGTGCTGAGAATTCAAATCTCAGGACCAATATGTTCCTGGGAATATAATTCTCAGCACCACCTTTTTTCGGCCTGATTTCTAATTTATATCGGTCTGATTTATGAAATATGACTGTGGATACCTAATAAAATCTTGAATATCAGAAATTTTGGACGGATACACAGAGGGACACTTCCCAAATACAATGAACTTGGATTGGATCGAAGAAGAGGTGAATAGGCACATCAATGGATTTTGACTGAAATCCATTGATGGACCTAGAGGAGTCCAAATTTCGAAATCTTGACATGGACTGAAAGATCTTACAACATGAATTGTTGATGTGTCGAGGAAACTTGGTTATGATCCTCTTAACTCCCAGTTTTGGCTGCGTGTCACGTATAAATTCAAGCTGGACAAGAAAAAAAGTGGTGCTAAAAATTATATTACCGAGAACACAGTGGTCCTGGAGTTTAAATTCCAGGAACACAGTGGTCCTTGGATTTAGATTTCCAGCAACACATCTAATTTCGAACTGGGAGAGAAAAAAGATGATGCTAGAAATTATAAATTTAACTAAGCGATAAATACCAAATTGTAGTCTTGTCGGCATAAGTCCAATATTTGACTGTGTAAAGTCCAAGCGTGTGTCTTGGCAATGTAAACCCAAATGTGCCTTGCCAATGTAGACCCGATTAGCATGACAACAACCAATGGAAACACCTGAAGGCTAACGTATGGATGAACAAGTCATGGATGACTTGGAGGGATCCGATAGGCGTGAGATTGATGGAGGTGGCTGGAAGGCTTAGGTCTAGGCTATCCGATGGAGGATCAAGTATGAAGGGATCCGTTGGAGTTTGGAAGTTGACTGCTAGTGTATTCGTTAAAATTTTTCCAACGTGGATTGAGCCGTTGTGAGACAATGGCTACAGGGGCAGTCAATTGGTGTCTTATGGCAGACGACTGCTAGATGAAAATCAGCCTGAGTTACAGCTTTATAAGGAGCTCGAAGAGGAGGATTTTGGCTAGCGTTTCTTAAGGAACTTGAAGAGGAATTGCTGTTGTATTCCAGACCTTCAAGACATTCCAAAAGCAACCAAAGATCAAGCTTTCAAAGCTCATATTTGTAAAATATTTTTCTTTACTTGTATTCATTTGCTTAGTGAATTTGCTTATATCTTGTTCTTATTGTTGTATTACTTTTGTAATCACTTGTATGAGGTTTCTCCACCTCTAGATTGTTCCGAGAAGAAGCATATTAGTGGTGGTGTGCATCACTAGAGCTCATTTGAGTTCAACCCGTAGAGTAGGAACCCTAGGTTCTGAACCACATTATATGATTGTGTATTGCATGTGAGTGTTTGTCTTTGTTTTGAGTTTATGCTTTATTATTTTCGCTATGCATACTAATGAATTGTAAAGACAAACACGATCAAATTCCAAGTGTCGAATCGAAACCGCTATTCACCCCCCTCTAGCCAATGCCAAGGGTCCTACAAGTAGTATCAGAGCTTGGAGCTCTTCTACGGACAAATCGCCAAGGAGCAAACATGCTAGAGAAGATGGAGGAGCCAAGTTTGAGACTAGGCTATGACATCAACATGCCTTCTCCATATGAACTTTTTGGAGCCAAGGGATTTGATCAATGGAGGAGTTGGATGGAGAATTTCTTAATGATAGACCTTGAGCTATGGTTCGCCATAATAGATGGATTCGAATGTCCAAGGAATTCAAAGGGAGAATATCTCAAGAAGAAGAGATGGACCCAAGATCAACTCTGAAAATCCAAAATAAATGACAAGGTAATCGATATGTTACTTGAATAATTACCTAATGATTTATTATGTAAGATAGGTGAATTTCAAGTTGCTAAGGAGCTATAGAGTAAATTGACAAAACTTCATGAAAGTCCCTCACCAGCCTCAAGTGAAGAAAAATTCCAAGAAGCTGAAGAATGTCCATCGGCTCAAGAATGTGAAGAGTCAGAGGTTGAAAGGGAGTCAACATCCAGATTGGTAGAAGTAGTAGAAGAATTAGAGGAAGCCTCCACTTCTAGGATTGAGGGGGAGGAGAGACCTTTCATGCCAAAGGAAGAGCAAGAAGAAGCTTCAACTTCCGGGAGCCATGAAGAATCCGACCAAATTCATTCCACCACTGACCTAGGTAACTCAAACACTATAATTAAAAATAAAGATCATATAATGTGTTTTGAGTGTAGGGAATATGAGCATTATAAGAGTAAATGTCCAAAATTGGCCAAGGAGAAACCGCCGACACCAAAAGTCAATCAAAAGTCTAAGGATGTCGGAGTCCTCACTAAGAAGAGAAAGGAGCTCGTGGTATGCTTCAAATGTCAACAATGAGGACATTAAAGGACTCAATGCCATAGGGGGAGGAAGCAAACCAAGGGCAAAGGAGGAGCTTTAAATGTAGAGGGAGCTAAGACAAACCCTAAGTAAATTTAAATTATGCTCTTTCGTTAATTAATAGTCAAAAGCATGCTAGGAGTAATTTTAATACTCTTTCTATTGTTCATAATCATGAAAAGCATGCTAAAAATAGGTCTTATTGCTTAGGTGCAAAATCTTGCAATATTAGGGTTAAGGATAAATCTAGAACCAATGACCCTAAAATAATTTTACCTAGGGAAACTATTAGGATGATAGAGGATTATTTAGGCATTAACCCTAAGAAGGATAGACATATGCCTAAGAGAAAGAATCTTTCCCAAAGAAAGAATGAAAATTCCAAATTGAGAAAATCAGAGTTAGAGAACCAAGCCTTGAGTTCAAGGCTTGAGAATTTAGAGAAGACCCTTAAAAATATGACAAATTCAATTAAGGGGTCTAGGAGTCAAAATTTAGGTATTAGGAGGCAAGAGCCTTCCAAGGATAGAAAAGGATTGGGTCACAAACCTAAGTCCAAGGTGTTGGGATGTATACTGAAGCCTAGCCTTTGTATGCACATCTTCATTTTGGAATAAGAATCACTTGATCATTGTTTGTATTTTATATTTATTATATGTGTGCATGTTGTCTGATACTTTACATTGTAAATAACACGGTGTATGGTGTCACATAGTGTTAGTAATATATGAGAGATGTCCTAAGACAATCGCCTTATGTATGAACCATTTATATGATAAATGAAGATTCACTATTTGAGTATACATGTTTTATGTATTTGATTGGATCTTAAACTCATTTACTGAATGTCCACGATACGATTCACAGCATGAGAGAATTTGTGATTGGATCACAACTAGTGAGTATCTCTACATGTGTAATTGTGATGTATCGGAATTATCCCTAGTCGATGAATTGATGAATCTGGACACCATCAATTCTGTTGAGACTAGCACGAGGTATACTCCTTGGTGTATCCAAGCAGCTGATTCTCACTGGCTGGAGACATAGTGATGTCCGGAGTTAATCGTGGATGCTAGTTATGGTAACTAGTTCATTGGAGTGACGGTAGTAAGACTTCATATGGTTCTCTGCATATATAGATATGTCGATGAAGTTCTTCTTGTGGCTTAAGTGCGATGTTCCTTTGACTTGCGGTATTCAAGTCATCTTGATCATGGAGACTTATGCTTTGACATCTTAAGCAAACATCTCTAAGGAGATGTGGACCCAGGATGATTGGGTATAAGTCGAAGTGATCGAAGGTGTTTGAATAGCCTATAAAGGATTCACCACTCCTTGCGAGGAGATGTATACCCATGGCCTCTCGTCGGATTGTTACTAAAGTCTTTGGCCAAAGCATTACATGTTTAGAGTAAAGTACTCTTGATACATGTGGAGTAACTAGAATCCGTAGGGCGAGGAAATGATACTTGGGCTAGGTGTGGCGTGAGTCGACCTAGTGAGGGTGACACAATAGACCATGTCACGAACCAAGTGGGTATAAGATGAGTGAAGGAATGGGCCGCGATTCATTCGACTCTTGAAGGGTTTGAAATAGTTACGGATCAGCGTTGATCTTTTGGTTAATTGGGGATCATGATGTACTACTAGGTGCCACTCATGATCGTTCTATAATTAATGGTTAATTATAGGCGGCCAACATAAGCGAGAACCTATTTGGTCACCGCTTGTGAGTGTAATCCAAAGGATTTAAAGCGAGCTTGAGAATGGGATTCTCGGACCAAGGAGAAACTATGTTTGGTTGGACCAAACATAAGCGAGCATGAAATTGTTTGATCGCAATGGAGCGTGGATGGGCCGTGTCTTATGAAGACATAATGGATGGACCAAAATGGTTTGGTTCTAATCCAATGGATAAGAATAAACCAAAGGGTTTGGTTTATTTTAAGCGAATGAACCAAAGTTGGTTAGGTTCGTTTTAACTTAAAATAAACCATCATGGTTTGGTTTATTTTAACTTATCTTAATGGAGCGGGTTAGGGCTTTATGGATATGATCCATTAACCATTAAGAGAATTAGTTCTCTATAAAAGTGGGCTTAAGGGATTGTTAAACCCTAACTAATCAAACCCTAGCCCCCTTGAGAGTTGCGCCCACTTCTTGGAGGTTTTGGCGCCAATCCGTGCCGCCGCCGCCAGCCTTGTGCCGCCCGTCAAGACCCTTGCCCGTCAAGCTCAAGCCGGTGAACCTCCGGCGACCCTCGTGATCCCCTAAAGGTTCGGCATCAAGGTGAGCTCCTTGTTTTGGCGGCGCCTATCTCCTCCACCAAGCTGTCCAGTTTTCTGGACAGCTTCTTCTCTCGGGCGTCGTTTGGGCGGCGGTTAGTGCTCCGACAGCGGCTAACATACGGGATTTGATCTCCGGTAATCCTCTGAGGTGGAGGGCGAAGGATTCGTCAATCGGTTGACGAATACCTCTCCGGAGAAGCAAGTCTTGAGGACTTGTTTTTAGGTCCGAATTTGGATTCGGATCGTGATCATCTCTCGATCACGTCGTCTTCAACACGAGGCTAGTAACCCGTACGAAGACGAAGCTCGTGACTTAGCGAAGTCATCCCGAGGAGCTCGGCGTGGATACGGATAGAGGCGATTCTTACGAGGATCGTTCGGTTGATGCCGTTCCGCTACCGTCATACGAAGGTATAGCGTAGTTTAATTTCCTTTTATTGCAATTTTAATTTACGGTTATGTCTACACTTGTTGTAATAGCATGCGTGTGTTGTGTGTGTTGTAATAAATAGGAGATTTATTATTTTTAATTGCTTCTGTGCTCATGTTTCTGAAACATGATCGAACACACACACCTTGTGCGCGGAAAACCTTGATGGTATCGAGCCCGGGTTGTGTTTTGACATAATCGTAAAAATGGTTTTGCGATAGTCATAATGTATTTCTGGAATTTTCTAAATTTTGGAAATTTAGAAGTATTTATGGAAATTTTTCAATTTTGGAAAGTCTAGAAGTATTTATGGAAATCTTCCACTTTTGGAAAGTTGGAAGTATTTATGAAATTGATATTTTCCATAAATAAAATATTTGATTAGATTGGAAATTTGTTTCCTAATTTAATCATGATTTGATTTGAAATCAAATCTTAAAATATTTTATTTCCATAAGTAGTTTTAATGATTTAGGAAATTGGTTTCCTAAATAGATTTTCCTTAATCAAATAATTCCATGAATAAAATATGTGATTAGATTTGGAAATTTGTTTCCTAATTTAATTATGATTTGATTTGGAGAATCAAATCTTAAACATATTTTATTTCCATAAATAGTTATGAATATATACATGACATAATTGTATGCCATGTAATTGCATTAGATGCATATCATTATGCCATGCGTGTCGTGACATGTAGATGTATGCCATGTATGCCATGCCATGTAGATAATAGTTATTTGCATGCAAAGAGGATGAGACATAAAAACCCTAACTCAATATTAAAGCCTACACCTTCCATTAATATAGGTTAGAACCGAGTTCTGTTTCTTGTTTGGGTTGTTGGACTCACTCAAGCCCGGCTCGAACGAACATGTTCAAATCATTGGAATAGTTTAACTCTAATATGGTAAAGTCGAGGTCAATCGTTAGTTTTTGGTTGTTGGACTCACTCCAAGCTGGGCTAATTGGTTGAATGCTCTAACCATATTAAAACTATTTCGCGATTAATGGGTCGGCTTTAACTTGGAGCATCGATTTGTTGGACTCACTCCAAGGTCGATGTGAAGAGAGGTGAAGTTAGGTGCTATGCATATGATGCATACTTGTTAATGTGTTAACAACCCAATGTATGTGTAAACATTCAATTAGTTGATAGCACATTGTGATAGTTACATATACATGATATGTAATCGGTATACTTGATACCCACCATCATAGCTAAGAATGGCTTGTTGGACTCACTCAAGGTTGTTCTTATCTATGATGGATATCAACCATTCGGAGATGGACCTACGATCTCGAAGTGATTTTGGGGTTTTGAATTCGAAAAATGAATGGGATTTATAAATGTATATTGATGCATTTTAAAATCATTTTCTCATATATGCTCGTTTTGTATTTCTAGGTCAATAAATTGATCATGACGTCTTTGAATTTGCGCACTATTTTGGATTCGAACAAATTAGTAGGCCTAACTTCTGGAGGCTTAGAAACGAGAATTGTTCTCAAGGCGGAAAAGCTTAGCATATGTCCTTGAAGAGCCTCTTCGACCGTCCTAAGGGCGATGCAACTCTGCACCAAATGTTGGTCTATCGAAGCATGATTACGAGATGGCGAGTTGCATCATGCTAGCGGCGATGGTACACGAGCTGCTATGGATGCTAACACTATGGTCTTCCATCTTCATGAGTTGTTCGATGAGCAAGCGAGATCCGAAAGGTTCGAGGTATCTAGGCTCCTCTTCACCACGAAGATGCAAGAAGGTTCGTCTGTAGTACAATTTGTGCTAAAGATGAACGGGTACATCGAGCGGCTAGCTACCCTCGGTTTTGTGATGGATCATGAGTTAAGTATTGACTTAATTCTGCATTGTTTGCCCAAGAGTTTCTCGCAATTTGTGATGAACTATCGGATGAACAAATTGGAATCCACCATTCCCGAGCTCCTCAATATCTTTGAAAGACCGTGGAGCCTTCTGTGAAGCATGAGGAGAAGGCGGTTCTGTTAGTTGATTCCTCAAAGAAAGGTTCTAAGAGGAAGGCAAAAGAACAGAAGAAAGGAAAGAAAAAGGCAAAGAAGGCGGAACCAGTGCAAAAGGGCACTTGCCATCACTGTGGCAAGGAAGGCCACTGGTGAAGAAACTGCAAGATTTATCTTGAGTCCATGAAGAAGAAGAAGGCATCCGATGCCCCATCCTCTTGATCTTCGTTATTGATTGTCATTCTATTTCCTTAGACACTTGGGTATTGGATACTGGGTGTAGCTCACATATATGTAATGACATACAGGGGCTAAGGAATAGAAGAAGACTTGTCAGAGGGGAGTCAAATTTGCGAGTTGGCAATGGAGCAAAGGTTCTTGCATCGAACTTATTGTTTTGAAGCTCCTAGTGGACTAGTCTTATAACTGGACAATTGCTATTATGTTCCTTCTCTAATAAAGAACATTGTTTCTATTTCCTGCTTAAATAGAAATGGTTTCCATTTAACGTTTAGTAACAATTGTTGTTATATAACTTTGAATGGCGTACTTTATGGAATTGGAACTTTGAGTAATGGCATTTATACGTTGGACGTATCCAGTGACATTTTCAATATCGAAGCGAGCAACACGCGTGCTCGAAAGGATAATCACATAGACTCCTATATGTGGCATTGTCGTCTTGGCCATATAAGCAAGAAACGCATGTCCGAATTACACCGATGTGGAATTCTGGAATCGTTTGAATTGGATTCATACGATACATGCGAATCATGCTTAAAAGGCAAGATGACTAAGTTACCTGTTACTGGAAAAGGTGAACGAGTGGGAGAGTTACTAGGTCTAGTACATACTAATGTATGTGGACCTATGTCAACTCAAGCATTAGGAGGCTATAGCTACTTCATTACCTTCACCGATGATCACTCACGGTTTGGGTATGTGTTCTTGATGAAACACAAGTCTGAAGCCTTTGAAAGGTTCAAAGAATTCAGAAATGAAGTAGAGAAACAACATGACAAAAGTATTAAAATACTTCGATCAGATCGAGGTGGTGAATACTTAAGTCAAGAGTTTCTTGATTATCTAAGAGACAATGGCATATTGTCTCAATGGACTCCGCCCTATACACCACAGCATAATGGTGTATCTGAGAGGCGTAACCGGACCTTGTTGGACATGGTCAGGTCAATGATGAATCATGCGACTCTTCCCAAGTCCTTTTGGGGTTATGCACTTCAGACAGCTATTTACTTGTTAAACAGAATGCCTACCAAGGTAGTCTCTACTACTCCATATGAGATATGGGCTAGTAAGAAACCTCATGTATCTTACTTGAAGATATGGGGTTGTCCTGCTTATGTGAAGCGGACTGTATCAGACAAACTGGATGCTAAGTCTGATAAATGTCTATTTATTGGATACCCTAAGGAAACAAGGGGTTACCAATTCTATCATCCTGTGGAACAAAAGGTGTTTGTTTCAAGGCATGCTGTGTTTCTAGAGAAAGAGTTTCTCTTGCAAGAAAACAGTGGGAGTGTCGTTGAGCTTGAGGAGGCTCGAGAGACTCAAATAGACATTGATGAGATACCTGGTGAAGCACAACAGCCGACAACTCATAGTGATGAGCAAACGGCTGGACCTATTGTAACACCACATCTTCGTAGATCTGGTAGAACACGTAATATTCCTGAGAGATATGGATTTCTCGTAAGTGAATCGAACGACGTGTTACTCATTGATGATGAGGAGCCTACCAGTTATGAAGAAGTGCTGACAAGTTCAGAAAGGGATAAGTGGCTTGGTGCCATGAAGTCGGAAATGGATTCCATGTACGAAAACCAAGTTTGGAACTTGGTTGACCCACCTGAAGGCATAAAGCCTATAGGGTGCAAGTGGGTTTTCAAGAAGAAAAACATGGATGGTAATGTGATTACCTATAAGGCTAGATTGGTGGCGAAAGGATATCGTCAAAACAAGGTGTTGATTATGGCGAAACCTATTACTTTGTAGCTATACTTAAATCCATTCGGATGCTCGCCATAGCGGCTCATTATGATTATGAGATATGGCGGATGGATGTAAAATGAGCTTTCCTTAATGGAAACTTGCTCGAGGCGTGTATATGATACACTGAGGTTTCACATCGGTTGATAAAACCAAGGTATGCAAGTTGCGGCGATCCATTTATGGATTGAAGCAAGCATCCAGAGTCTAGAATATCCGTTTTGATGAGACGATCAAAAAGTTTGATTTCTCACAAAATCAGACGAACCTTGTGTGTACAAGAAGGTTAGTGGGAGTGCAGTCGTGTTCCTAGTATTGTATGTCGATGACATATTACTTATAGGAAACGATGTGTCAATCTTACAGTCAGTTAAGGTTTGGTTATCCAAGACATTCTCCATGAAAGACACAGGAGAAGCAACCTACATCCTTGGGATTAAGATCTATAGAGATAGATCGAAACGGTTGCTTGGTCTTTCGCAGTCTACATATATAGACCGAGTGCTAAAGAGGTTTAGCATGTCGGAATCCAAGAAAGGTTATCTGCCCATCGGGCATGGGGTACACCTTTCGAAGTCTATGTGTCCGCGCACAGAAGACGAGAGGATTTGCATGAGTAAGATTCCCTATGCATCCGCAATAGGATCTATCATGTATGCTATGTTATGTACGAGGCCCGATGTATCGTATGCTCACGAGTGTCACGGGCGGATACATCCGATCGGGAATGGATCATTGGGCGGTATTAAGAAGTACTTGAGAAGAACTAAGGATGTGTTCCTAATATATGGAGAAGGGTACATGGTGATACGTGGGTATACGGATGCGGACTCGAGAAGACAAGGATGATTCCATGTCTCACCGAGTATGTATTCACCGAATGGAGGCGCAATAAGTTGGAAAGGTTCCAAGCTTGACACTATAGCGGATTCTGCCACTAAGGCAGAATACATTGCAGCTTTGGAAGCAGCAAAGGAAGCGGTTTGGATCAAGAAGTTCATCTTTGAACTTGATGTGGTCTCATCGGCGATCCAAACATGTGCCGCGCTATCATCTTATCAGAGAGATCATAAGTAGGAACGAAATACAAATCGAGAAAATTCCTAACTAGTGAGTTTGAGGATCTTAGCGGATCCTTTGACTAAAGCATTACCTCAAAGTAAGTTTGAGGGTCATGTTGGTGCTTATGGTATTGGATACCGTAGCGATTGGCATTAGGCCAAGTGGGAGTCTGTTAGTAATATATGAGAGATGTCCTAAGGCAATCGCCTTATGTATGAACCATTTATATGATAAATGAAGATTCACTATTTGAGTATACATGTTTTATGTATTTGATTGGATCTTAAACTCATTTACTGAATGTCCACGATACGATTCACAGCATGAGAGAATTTGTGATTGGATCACAACTAGTGAGTATCTCTACATGTGTAATTGTGATGTATCGAAATTATCCCTAGTCGATGAATTGATGAATCTGGACACCATCAATTCTGTTGAGACTAGCACGAGGTATACTCCTTGGTGTATCCAAGCAGCTGATTCTCACTGGCTGGAGACATAGTGATGTCCGGAGTTAATCGTGGATGCTAGTTATGGTAACTAGTTCATTGGAGTGACCGGTAGTAAGACTTCATATGGTTCTCTGCATATATAGATATGTCAATGAAGTTCTTCTGTGGCTTAAGTCGATGTTCCTTTGACTTGCGGTATTCAAGTCATCTTGATCATGGAGACTTATGCTTTGACATCTTAAGCAAACATCTCTAAGGAGATGTGGACCCGGGATGATTGGGTATAAGTCGAAGTGATCGAAGGTGTTTGAATAGCCTATAAAAGATTCACCACTCCTTGCGAGGAGATGTATACCCATGGCCTCTCGTCGGATTGTTACTAAAGTCTTTGGCCAAAGCATTACATGTTTAGAGTAAGGTACTCTTCGATACATGTGGAGTAACTAGAATCCGTAGGACGAGGACATGATATGGGCTAGGTGGCGTAGTGACCTAGTGTGGGGATGACACAATAGACCATGTCACAGAACCAAGTGGGTATAAGATGAGTGAAGGGAATGGGGCACGATTCATTCGAAGCATCAAGGGTTTCAGAAATAGTTCTGGATCAACCGTTGATCTTTTCGGTTAATTGGGGATCATGATGTACTACTAGGTGCCACTCATGATCGTTCTATAATTAATGGTTAATTATAGACGGCCAACATAAACAGATAACCTATTTGGTCACACGCACAACGAGCGTAATCCAAAGGATTTAAAACGAGCTTGAGAATGAGATTCTCAGACCGAGAGAAACTATGTTTGGTTGGACCAAACATAAAGCGAGCATGAAATTGTTTCAGTCGCAATGGAAGCGTGGATGGGCTGCGTCTTATGAAGACGTAATGGATGGACCAAAATGGTTTGGTTCTAATCCAATGGATAAGAATAAACCAAAGGGTTTGGTTTATTTTAAACGAATGAACCAAAAGTTGGTTCGGTTCGTTTTAACTTAAAATAAACCATCATGGTTTGGTTTATTTTAACTTATCTTAATGGAGCGGGTTAACGGGCTTTATGGATATGATCCATTAACCATTAAGAGAATTAGTTCTCTATAAAAGTGAGCTTAAGGGATTGTTAAACCCTAACTAATCCAAACCCTAGCCCCCCCCTTGAGTTGCCGCCCACTTCTTGGAGGAGTTTTCGGCGCCAATCCAAGAGCAGCCGCTTGACCTTGTGCCGCCGTCCAAGACCCTTGCCGGTGTCAAGCTCCAGCCGGTGAACCTCCGGCGACCCTCCGGTGATCCCCTAAAGGTTCATCAAGGTGAGCTTTTGTCTCCTTGTTTTGGCGGCGCCTATCTCCTCCACCAAGCTGTCCAGTTTTCTGGACAGCTTCTTCTCCTCGTCGGGCGTCGTTTGGGCGGCGGTTAGTGCTCGACAGCGGCTAACATACCGGGATTTGATCTCCGGTAATCCTCTGAGGTGGAGGACGAAGGATTCGTCAATCGGTTGACGAATACCTCTCCGGAGAAGCAAGTCTTGAGGACTTGTTTTAGGTCCGAATTTGGATTCGGATCGTGATCATCTCTCGATCACGTCGTCTTCAACACGAGGCTAGTAACCCGTACGAAGACGAAGCTCGTGGCTTGGCGAAGTCATCCCGAGGAGCTCGGCGTGGATACGGATAGAGATGATTCTTACGAGGATCGTTCCGGTTGATGCCGTTCCCGCTACACGTCATACGAAAGGTATAACGTAGTTTAATTTCCTTTTATTGCAATTTTAATTTACGGTTATGTCTACACTTGTTGTAATAGCATGCGTGTGTTGTGTGTGTTGTAATAAATAGGAGTATTTATTATTTTTAATTGCTTCCGCTGTGCTCATGTTTACGAAACATGATCGAACACACACACGCCGCGGTGCCGGAAACCCAACACATAGAAGATCATGTTATTAGTTCCTTGTAGAGTATAAGTAGAGGCTCAACCTAGATGGTTTTGGACAAACTATTGATATGGTTGTAGTGTAATTTGGTATTAGTTTATCTTGACCATAGAATTACACTAGTACACTTTGTGTGTATTGAGCATGACCGATTTAGAAGTGATTCAATTTATTGCTGACTACATAATTGAATCAGACTCCGGATATTATGGTGTACATGCTCTTAATCCCGATATAATAACGGGCACATGTACTTAATATTTATTTCTTTGATTTATCAATGGGCAAGATTTATGGGTTAAATTGATAGGCCCGGTAAGTTGGGAAATAATATTATTTATATGGTGTGTCGTTGATTATAGGAGGAAACCGTGTCCTATGTATTAGGATGATGATGTCCCCTTGAGGAGCTCATAAGGATCATCATGTAAAACCTGCAGGTGAACTTGGTCCAGCATGATGATAAGGTTGAGTGGTACTACTCATGGAGTTAGATGTTAATTAATTAATTGTTAGTAAATTAATTAATTAACGGATATTCGATATCTTAAACACATAGAGATATTTGTACAATTAATATGCGGAGCCCATATATAATTATGGGGTTGGTGAGGTAGATCAATGATGATCTCTTTAGTGGAATGGATCATCATTAATGGATTGGGTTCGGATCCATTGGGTGACCAAGATCCAACTCCTTCTCAAGCTCCCTATTGTAGCCTATTAAAACCCTCACGAAGCCTAGATCCAATGGACACGATTAAAAGGAGGCTTGGGCAAAATCTATAAATAGGAGGCAAGGCTTGGACGACAACAAGATTTGGATGCTAGGGTTTGCTTCCAAGGCTTGGGCGGCAAGCAAGGAGTTGGCGTGGAAGGCTTAGGGCTAGGGTTTGGCTTCTCCTTGTGGGAGGCGGCAACCTAGGGCTTTTCTTCTCCTTCCCATCTCTTTGGGCGGCGCCATCTCTTCCTTGTATTAGGGCCGATGGCAAGAGGTTGAGGTTTTATCCTTTCTTCTTTCTCTCTTGGCCGGCGCCTCTCCTTCTTCCTCTCCTTGGCCGGCAGTAACAACCAAGCTAGGTGGCTTGGTGGTCGACACTAGATAGGAGAAGAAGAGTTCAGTCATCTTCCCTTGTTCAGAGCGAACAAGGAAGGGAAGATAAGAGATCTAGGAGGCTTCGATTCATGGAGGATCGTCACCCACACGACATCCAAGAAGAGGATAGGTCATACGATAGAAGATCAATAGGTAAACAAGAGGTATAATTCTTGTTTAAGTTTCTTTCTTGTTCTATGCAATTTGGTTGTAATTGTTTGATCATGGACCCCGAAGATAAATGCAAAAATCGATGATCCATTCATCATCTATTCCTCGGCTAATCGAGGAAAAGTTAGGTTGCTTGAACAACAAGTTTGTTCAAGTGATGACTCAAATCGAGAAGCACGATGATGAATCGGTTGCTTGGGTAATCCATTTTTGTTCGGATTACTTTTTTTAATCTGGGGACGCGAGATAGGATTGCCATGCACAAGCAACTAAGGTGAAGAGAGAAGCGAAGTTTCAACCTTCAAGTGGTATCAGAGCCATGGTTTTCGGTTTTGTGTGTTTAGGATTCGGTTACTTTTATGCACTTATCATATATTATGTGTGTCAGATAATAGTAGGATATGCATAGGCTAACTTTTTAGTTGCAGGCATAAGATCCAACTATTATGGCCATATGTGTGTGTATGTGATTGTATGTGTGTAATCGTAATATTATTTGAATCCTCAAGGTTGACGAGACTAGTATTTAATTTTTATAATTAAGTACGGCATTGTTTAGCCACTCTTTTATTTTAGTTTACTTTCGATCTAGACTTCATGTACACTCCTTTGTAGAGTATAGGATTGATGGATGTAAATTAAAATAATTTTTCTCGGCTCGGATCTCCGAATGGCTTGCACATGGTGTATGGAGGAGCGGATGAGGTGCCAACACGACTGGAGGCATATTGAAGAACCAAAAGCCATAATAGTTGGAAAATTTGTTATTTTTCATATTTATTGCTTTTGATTTATATGCTTGTTGTTCTTGTATAGTTAAAATTCCTCAATTTTAAATTACCAAGTAGGAGAGGGATATTTTTTTAATTCCCGCGACCTCCATTACAATTTGACATGTGATGCGAACAAACTTGCGTGTTGGCTTTGAGTGCCTTCCTCCATATCGGATGAGTTTGCTTTATGGATCACTAGGTCAAATATGGTTATAGGAGGTTATTTAGGAGCGTGTGTACTTCTCCATCGGAAGACACATAATCCGAGATAATTGCCTTAGTATCGGGTAATGGTGAACACTTAGATGTAAATAAAAGTATCCTCCCCATCGGAGTCACTGCTTTTATTTGTAGGGCCGAAGAGGAACAAACTATTAATTTTATTTGTCAAAAAGTAAGGTTGACAGGATAATAAAATTAATGGGTAAAATCTCCTCTTACAAATGAAGAATTCGTATACGTCCACACTATCGTGGCATACGATATTCTCGGTGTTTTGAGGTGTTGGTTGATTTTAAAATTTTATTGTTTGAGGAATCAATAAATTTTGAAATCTAATGTTATGATTTATGTGATTCTTAGGTTTTTCAAAATGACTTTCAACCCACTTGCTGTGATTCTGAAAGAAAATAAACTTACTAGACCTAACTATGTGGATTGGAAAAGGAATATGGATATAGTCTTGACTGCTGACGAGTACAAGTATGTACTTCTCGAGGAGTGTCCTTCTAAGCTTACGGATAATTCTGAAGAAAAGGAGAAAGAGAGTTATAAGAAGTGGATCAAGGCTGATGAGATGGCGCGGTGTTACATTTTGGCTTCTATGTCAAATGTATTGCAACATCAGCATTAGAGATGCCACGGTGTTACATTTTGGCTTCTATGTCAAATGTATTGCAATACTTCTTGAGGAGTGTCCTCCTAAGCTTACGGATGATTTTGGGGAAAAGGAGAAAGAGAGTTATAAGAAGTGGATCAAGGCTGATGAGATGGTGCGGTGTTACATTTTGACTTCTATGTCAAATGTATTGCAACATCAGCATTAGGCCATGACCACTGCCTATGACATGATGCTCAATCTCAAGGAACTTTTCGGACATCAGAATCGGGCTATAAGGTAGGAAGCCATGAGAAACTTGATGACAACCACCATGGTTGAGGGAATACCCGTGAGGGATCATGTTCTCAAGATGATGGCTCATTTGAATGAGCTAGAAGTCCTTGGAGCTGAGATCAATGGGGAAACCCAGGTCGATATCATTCTCCAATCTCTACCTAGGAGTTTTGAGCAGTTTCGCCTAAACTACAACATGAATAAGAGGTTGTATTCATTGGCGGAACTTCTGACAGAACTCTAGGCAGCAGAGGGGCTTTTTCATCAGAGTTCTCAGGTTTTGGTTGCCCAGAAGGTTTCCACTTCTAAGACGAAAGACAAGAAGAAGAAGAAACAAGGCACAGCGAAGGTGGTGGGAGGATCTCAGGGAGGAGTGAAGAAGACGAAAGGCAAGTGCTTCACTTGCAAGTGACCGACATTGAAGAAGGATCCCCAACCTAAGTAGTAACAAAGGTATATCTTTTGGTCTAGTCATGAAACATGTTTAGCTATTATCTACTGCACTGTGTGTAGATACGGAGCCATCGATCATGTCTCAATACTTTGTAGGGTTCCAGAAACCAGATGACTAATGAGGGGGAGATTACCATTTACTATGGGCAATGCTACGAAGGTATGCTATTATAAAGGGGAGATGTTTATTTATCTTTTGATAGGAATAAAACTTTGGTTCTGAGAAATTGCCTTTATGTACTTTCATTTAGAAAGAATTTAATTTCAGTTTTTAAATTATTTTTGGATGGATATTCTATTTCTTTTAATGACAAAGTTGTTATAAAAAGGAATAGGGAGATTATCTGTTCTGGTACATTGATAGGAAATTTATACACTCTTGAACTGAAAGCTCCCATGATGCAAATAGAAATAAATAACTCATCTTCTAAATCTAATAAGAGAAAAGAACCTTCGAAAATGAACCAAACGTATCTTTAGCATCTAAGGTTAGGTCATATTAAATTGAGTAGAATTCAAAGGTTGATAGATGATGGACCTTTGGGTTCATTAGTGGTGGAAGATTTCCCAACCTACGAATCTTTCTTAGAAGGTAAAATGACCAAGAGGCCTTTTAAGGCCAAGGGGTATAAAGCCAAAGATGTGTTGGAATTTGTTCATTCTGATTTGTGTGGTCCTATGTCTATCCAGGCTAGAGGTGGTTTTGAATACTTCATCTCTTTTATAGATGATTATTCAAGATATGAATACATTTACTTGATGCATTGCAAGTCTGAATGCTTTGACAGGTTCGAAGAATTCAAGGTTGATGTGGAGAAACGTCAAGGTAAAAGTATCAAGACACTACGATCTGATCATGGTGGTGAGTACCTCTTGGGAGAGTTTAGGAGACTTATCAGAGGCTGGGATTCAATCCCAACTGTCTGCACCTGGTACACCCCAGTAGAATGGTGTAGCGGAGCGAAGGAATAGGACTCTTATGGAGATGGTTAGATCGATGATGAGTTATTTTGATTTACCAGATTCATTCTGGGGATATGCTTTAGATATGACAATGTATATTCTGAACTTGGTACCATCTAAATCAGTACCTTCTACACCCATAGAATTGTGGACTGGGCAAAAGCCTAGTTTGAGTCATATTTGGATTTGGGGTAGTCCAGCACATGTGCTGAAGGTAGATGCTGATAAGTTGGAACCTCATACAAAAGTGCGCTTGTTCGTAGGCTATCCTAGAGGAACGAAAGGTGATTTGTTCTATAGTCCTAGAGATCAGAGGGTGATCATTAGCATGAATGCCCGATTTTTAGAGGAAGACTATGTGATGAACCACAAGCCCATGACCAAGGTTGTTCTAGAGGAATTGAGAGGGAAAGTCACTACTTCAGTACTAATGGTACAAGAGGACATACCACAAGTGACTGCACCGCATGTCATAGAGGATACACAGGTGATACCTCGTCGTAGTGGGGGAGTTGTTAGGCAACCTGAGAGATTTATGTTCCTGGGAGAATCTTCTAATTTGGTCCCTAGCGAACATGAATTTGATCCCTGGACATATGACGAGGCAATCCAAGATAAAGATGTGGTATCTTGGCAAAGGGCGATGAATTTTGAAATAGAATCTATAGATTCAAATCAGGTTTGAGAGCTAGTAGAACCACCCAATGTTGTAAAAGTCATTGGATGCAAGTGGATCTACAAAAGAAAGATGGATGTCATGCTTAAGTCTATCCGGATTCTCTTATCTATTGCTGCTCATATGGATTATGAGGTTTGCCAGATGGATGTCAAGACAGCTTTCCTTAATGGAAGTCTTGAAGAAAACATCTATATGGAGCAACCAGAGGGATTCATTATAAAGGGCAAAGAGCATCTTGTGTGCAAGCTTAATCGGTCCATTTATGGATTGAAGCAAGCTTCGAGATCTTGGAACATCCGCTTTGATGAGGTAATCCAGTCTTATGAATTTATTCAAAGTATGGATGAGTCTTATGTATACAAGAGATGTGACGGAAACGTAGTGGTATTTCTTGTACTATACGTAGATGACATTTTACTCATTGGCAACAATGTCAAAGTATTGTCAGACGTAAGGGTATGATTGTCCAAATAGTTTGATATGAAGGACTTGGGAGAAGTGGGACACATCCTTGGGATCAAGGTTATAAGGGATCACAAGAAAATGATGTTGTGCTTATCTCAAGCTTCATACATAGACACTATTTTGGCCCGTTTTAGCATGCAAAACTCCAAGAAAGGTTTTCTACCTTTTAGGCATGGAGTACCTTTATCTAAAGAGATGTGTCTTAGAACATCAAAGGAGATAGAGGAGATGAAGGCGGTTTCTCATGCTTCATCGGTAGGAAGCCTCATGTATGCTATGTTATGTACGAGGCCAGATATCTGCTTTGCCGTGGGCATGGTTAGCAGATATTAGAGTAATTCAGGACAAAGACATTGGACTGCGGCAAAGCATATATTGAAGTACTTGAGAAGGACTAGAGATTATATGCTGGTATACCAGGCAGATCAATTACTCCCTATGGGTTACACAGATTTTGACTTCCAATCAGATAGGGATAACAGTAAGTCTACCTTAGGTTTTGTGTTTACTTTGGAAGGTGGAGCCATTGTATAGAGGAGTGTCAAGTAGAAATGCGTGGTGGACTCCACCATGGAAGCTGAGTATGTGGCAGCCTTTGAGGTAGCCAAAGAAGCTATATGACTCAGGAACTTCTTGATGGACTTAGATGTGATTCCTGGTTTGCCTATAATTATCACAATTTATTGTGATAACAATGGTGCAGTTGCAAACTCGAAGGAACAACGAGCCTATAAGGCAAGTAAACACATAGAGCGCAAGTACCACCTGATACGAGAGATCGTAAAGCGAGGAGAAGTTGTTGTTGCCAAGACTGCATCAAAGGATAACCTGGCAGATCCTTTCACTAAGGTCCTTCCAGTGAGAGCTTTTGATAGTTATGTGGAGGGAGTGAGAATCAGATGTATGACAGTATGATGACAACATAGTCTTTTAGTATAAGTGGAAGATTGTTGGAATGTATACTGAAAGCCTAGACTTTATATGAACATCTTCATTTTGGAATAAGAATCACATGATCATTCTTTGCATTTTATATTTATTATATGTGTGCATGTTGTCTGATACTTTACATTGTAGATAACACGGTGTGTGGTGTCACACAGAAGATCATGTTATCAGGTCCTTGTAGAGTATAAGTAGAGGCTCACAACCTAGATGGTTTTGGACAAACTATTGGCATGGTTGTAGTGTAATTTGGTATTGGTTTATCTTGACCATAGAATTACACTAGTACACTTTATGTGTATTGAGTATGACCAATTTAGAGGTGATTCAATTTATTGCTGACTATATAATTGAATCAGACATCGGATATTATGGTGTACATGCTCTTAATCCTGATATAATAATGGGCACATGTACTTAATATTTATTTCTTTGATTTACCAATGAGCGAGATTTATGGGTTAAATCAATAGGCCCGGTAAGTTGGGAAATAATATTATTTACATGGTGTGTCATTTATTATAGGAGGAAACCGTGTCCTATATATTAGGATGATGATGTCCCCTTGAGGAGCTCATAAGGATCATCATGTAAATCCTGCAGGTGGACTTGGTCCAGCATGACGATAAGGTTGAGTGGCACTACTCATGAAGTTAGTTGTTAATTAATTAATTGTTAGTAAATTAATTAATTAATGAACATTCGATATCTTAAACACGGGGAGATATTTGTACAATTAATATGTGGAGCCCATATATAATTATAGGGTTGGTGAGATAGATCAATGATGATCGCTTTAGTGGAATGGATCATCATTAATGGATCGGGTTCAAATCCATTGGATGGCCAAAATCCAACTTCTCCTCATGGTCCCTATTGTAGCCTATTAAAACCCTCACGAAGCCTAGATCCAACGAACACGATTAAAAGGAGGCTTGGGCGAAACCTATAAATAGGAGGCAAGGCTTGGACGACAACAAGATTTGGATGCTAGGGTTTGCTTCCAAGGCTTGGGCGGCAAGCAAGGAGTTGGCGTGGAAGGCTTAGGGCTAGGGTTTGGCTTCTCCTTGTGGGCGGCGGCAACCTAGGGCTTTTCTTCTCCTTTCCATCTCTTTGGGCGGTGCCATATCTTCCTTGTATTAGGGCTGGCGGCAAGAGGTTGAGGTTTTATCCTTTCTTCTTTCTCTCTTAGCCGGCGCCTCTCCTTGGCCGGCGGCAACAACCAAGCTAGGTGGCTTGGTGGTCAGCACTAGATAGGAGAAGAAGAGTTCAGTCATCTTCCCTTGTTCAGAGCGAACAAGGAAGGGAAGATAAGAGATCTAGGAGGCTTCGATTCTTGGAGGATCGTCGCCCACACGACGTCCAAGAAGAGGATAGGTCATACGATAGAAGATCAAGAGGTAAACAAGAGGTATAATTCTTGTTTAAGTTTCTTTCTTTTTCTATGCAATTTGGTTGTAATTGTATGATCATGGACCCTGAAGATAAATGCAAAAACCCGTGATCCATTCATCATCTATTCCGCGGCTAATCGAGGAAAAGAGTTAGGTTGCTTGAACAACAAGTTTGTTCAAGCGACGACTCAAATTGAGAAGCACAATGATGAATCAGTTGCTTGGGTAATCCATTTTCGTCCGGATTAATTTTTTTTTAATCCAGGGATGCGACATAGGTTTTCCATGCACAAGCAACTGAGGTGAAGAGAGAAGCGAAGCTTCAACCTTCACAAGGAAGTCATGCCAACCTACCACAATGTTTCATTTGACTATGGAACAAGTTCTAGGTCTAGAAAAACCAAGGTCACTAGGAAAGTTATCCCTAAGGCTAACCATGGTAGGTGCCTAGTAGCTAAGGTTTCCATGAAACCTAAGAAAGTCACTAAGAAGGTCACAAGGGAAGTCATCCCTAGAGTTGACCTAAGCAAGACCAAATTGACTAAGGCTTCCAAGCCTAAAAGGGTCATTAGAAAGGTACTAAGGGAGGATATCCCTAGTGAGTACCTAGTAAACCCAAGGAGTTCCAATAGGTATTGGGTTCCTAGGAGCGTGATTCCATCATGCTAAATGGGTTAGGTTGTGTCAACCTTGAATGGATGGGTAGTTAACCTAACCATAGCAAAGTTGTCACTTTAGGTCATTTCCAAGGTAATTGGGTACTTTGGAAATAAGTTTGGATTTACATTCAAAAAAAGATTTTAGGATGTGCCAATAGAATTTGAGAAGTATGGAAAATTGATCAAAATTAGCACAATTAAGTTTAGAGGTCATTGTGTATCATTTTGGGTTTTTTTGACACACTTGAGAGATTGATCTATCAAGGTAAATTATCTTAATTTTTAGAAAATGGAAATTGGACCTAACACTTAGGTATTATATACCTTTGTTTGTCATACACTTGTCATGCTTCATATGCCTTATCGTATGTCTGTATGAAAGGTGTGTTTATGAAGTATTGCATCTCACAAGAATATAGGGTTCACCTTGATTGTGTATTTCAAACATCTAGAAAGGGTGAGATGCTAGGAATACAATCTTTAGATATTAATGCTTGTAAAAATAGAATAATAATATCAAAATACATTAACAAATGCACAAATACAAGCACAATATTGATATAAATAATCGTTACTCATGCATAAACACACTAAAATGAAACAAAATCAGATGCACAAATCAAATCCAGCCAAGTAATCAGAGATCAGTCGACTGCTTCTGTTAAGTAGTTGACTGACATCACTATAACACAACACAGAAAGTAGAGTAGTAGACTGATCGTCCCTATCAGTCGACTGACGTTACTGTAGCTCGACACAGAAAGTTCAGCAGTCAACTGCTGAACCCTAGGAGTCGACTGCTAGCGTCGTGACCCGATCACAGAACCTTGAGCAGTCGACTACTTTGGCCCAGCAATCGACTGATCGCCACAATTTTATAAGGTTGAACCCTAGCGGTTCGGCTTCTTCACGTGGAATTTCTTCTTCCCGATGCTCCTAACATTTTCGCCCCTTCTTGTCTGAGTGCACACCAGCGATTCCAGCCCTCGGTAAGCCTAGTTCTTGAACCCTAATCTTGTTTACCCTATTTCTGTCTCTCTATCGTGCTAATGGAACCCTATTTTCCTCTGATTTTCATCAATTCCGCCCAAGCTAGGGTTTTAGGCACAAGGGATCATTTCTTGCCGCTTGTCTCCAGCGTTTGCTTGTTCCGTTCGTCTCCTACAACCTCAAATTAAATGGCACCTAAGTAACTTCTCTAACCCTAAACCCAAATCATTTTACTTATGCATTGCCTTGATTTAACCACATTTTTGTGCTCTTTCATTGCATTCATCACATTCATATAGACAAAAATGTAGGGCAGAGCCTGGTGAGGGATCCCAGGCGCCATCACGAATGTATCAACCCATGGCTATACGTTATTTGGATGAGTTGTTTTTCCATTCTTATTGTGGGAATGTCATTCAAATCATAATGCATTACTGATAACGATGTCTTTGTCGTGGTACCATTACAAAACAAAATTTATAATTAAACCGAACCCCTCTACACTAATGTAACATAGAGATGACTCGGGTCGTCTTCCAATGAATGCAATCAGTAGAATGCTTTTCTTAGGATTGTTTCCATTATTGCTTTGGGTTTTCTTAATATAACTGGGGGGTTTGTGATTTGAGTTCTAACCTAAAATTACAATATAACTAAAATGTTAATCTAATAATGCAAGTAATTAAAACATTCAACAAGTAAAGCATTACAGGATTTAAAAGAATAAAATTGTAAGAAGCATTAAATTAAATGCCTAATGCGCACAAATGTAAAACTACCATAAATGTAAGGAGAAATTTAACAAACAATTGACATGCATACAAATTAATGTACTCTAAGCTAAAACAAGAAAATAAATGATCAAATCAACCCAAGATAGGCTTGGTGTATGAACAAGTTCTTCCGGCTAAGTCCAACAGAGCTTGATCGAGACTCTGAATGCGACGGTGGTTGTGAGATGGTGTAAACTCCTGAATCTAGTAGCTTGATAGATGCTCTGAACTCTCACGGATCCGGTTGAGCTCAAAGAAGCGTCGTTGGGGTGGAACTCCTCCTCGAATCCGAAAGAGAAGGTGGATGAGCTACAGAGATGGAAGGCATCGTCGGAATCCCTCGATGAAGCAGTTCCTCCTCGAATCTGAGGAAAAAAAAATGGATGGAAGGGAGGTGGAGGCGGCTTCTAGGGCTAAAGGGAAGAAGAGATGCCCTGGAAAATGCTTAAAAATCCCTTAAATAGTTGCCCAAACGAAAGTTTTTCACCACGACACAGTCGGTCGTGTTGCATTCTGTTGGAAAAAAACTTTCTGCTGCTATAGTAATTTTGCTACAATAATTTTAATGTAGCTACAGTGTTTTCACCATAGCTACAGTGCATGCCGTGCCAAATTGGCACGGGTAGCCGTGCTTCATGTTGTATCTTCCCGCGTTTACTACAATGCTGCTACAATACCACTACTATAGTACTTTTCATTTTTCCATGTGCATTCCTCGATTTGCTCTTAAATGTCCTACAAAATAAAGTATACAACAAATTAGTGTTTAAGACATCAAATTAGCATGTATTTACATTAAAGCTATAAAATGATCCATAGTTGTAAAATCTGATAAATATATCGAATTACGCATATGAATGGATCAAAACATCGAGGAATGAATACAAAATATCATGTCAAAACATGAGTTATCAATTCCCCCACACTTATTCTTGCACGTCTCATGCAAGTAAACAAAATTAAGAAAATGACTAAAGATTTATTCCCCTAGCAATCCCAACTATATATAGAAAATCATGAAAGAAAGTTACCTAGGATCGTCAATTCTCAAAGACTCAAGCAATCATGTACTCAAATCTTACACAGGTTAACAAATAAGGTAACTTCAATCTATTATGAATAGACTGAGACTGACTAAGCTTCACAAGGTAAGTGGTGATTTCTCTCGCTCTCATAAGCATGTAATAGTGGAGTTCACTCAAGCTACTCATGGTTTATGCACTACCATATGCTTGCATCTCTTCTACTCTTCACCACTATTATAAACATAAGAATGCAAAATCTTTGAAGGCTTATTACGAATGTAAGGGAAACATGAAATAAAAGTAATGATGGTGTGTATGTAAGAAAAAGAAATGAAAGAGACAAAGAAAATAGTGGAAGATATGGAAATAATGGAATGCTACATAGATGAGTACAAGAAAGCATTGCCCTAAAATGTTTTTCTTCCAACTCAATAAACATGTAAACAACCCTTATCACATTCTTCAATATAAATCCACTCATGATATACAATAAATCTCTCAATGGTTGCAACAAGGGATGTCCATCACAAAAATACTATCACACATAAATAAAAATGACACATGTCAAAATTTTCACAATACTTTTTTTTATTTCATGGGCACCCAAATGTTTATTTTTTTCAACTTCTTTTTTTTATCTTTTTTTTTCTGACATATAGTGCACTTTCCTATGCTTCAATATCAAGCTCATCTAAAAAGATAAAGAGCATGACTAGCTCATGGTGATCAAGCATGACTTACCTATGGTTACACTAAATTTCCTTGAGCTACTCCTCTCCCCCACACTTAAATTTTTGTTCATCCTGGGCAAAACACTCATCATGGAACATCCAAGTATTCCACATCCAGAAATAGAAATGGAGAAGAAAGTAATGGAAGGAAAGAAAAATGTAATGATGAACGACTAGAATATTATTCAATAAGCATGTGGAAATAAAAGAAGTGAAGGAAAACAAATGCAATTTCCTTCATAATAATCATGCAAACCTATTGTTGTGTGGTCTCAAAAGAATCAAAGCAAGTTCTAGAGTTTCAATAACCACAAGTGCACCACACACAAGCAATAAAAATAGGCTTAATCTGTTAGTGTCAGCCCTTAGTGCCAATCATGAGATGGTTGATTAGGGATCATGTGTATCATATTTCATAAATAAAAGGCAAAGATTGTTTATTATATTTACTTTATGCATGTGCCAGCTAAAATAAATATAATAATTCTCTTGAATAGTAGGTTCTAATCTACAGTATATCAATTGGTAGAATTGATTATGAGAAGCTGTAGAGAACATTATTCTTAATATTTCTAGTCAAGTATTAATAGACAAGGGCAATATTAATACATTGAGACTAGCATATAGGTTAATGGATGACTTGATCTCACAAGTCATGGATATGTGATATCACATTGACACATGGGTATATATATTAGAGAATATATATACTGAATTGACCCGCCATGAGAAAGTGTCATGGATCGTTATATGAGTGTCATATACTTTCTCATGTGACTATTGGTATAAATAGTCCTTAGACCTGAAGTCACTACGGTTCCCTATATAAGGAGTTATATACTTTGGTATCGTCCAACGTCACTTGTAACAGGGTGCACTAAAATGGCGATTACTGGGTATGTAATGAATTATGCGGAGGGATGTGAGTGATGTAGATGAGATCTATCCCTACCATATGACGGGAGTGATATCTTTTGCCTCTTGATAGAGTAGGACCACGAAATGCATGGTCATGCTCAAATGAGTCAATATGAGATATTGAGCTCATTTGTTTGAGTGAGTCTACTTGGGAATCAAGAAACATAAAGATCAATAAGGGGATGACACGGTCTATGCCTCATTGATCGATCTAAGATATCAGAGATAGAAGGACACCGTCATACATGATAATAGCCACGGAAAGGTTATCGGATCTCGACGATCTTGTCGCTTGGGTAGCAATGATGTATTTCTAGATGTCGCTCATTGCTTATATATCTAAAATGGTTTTAGATACATTGACAACGTTACAAGAGCCTATAGGGTCACACAAAAATGACATTCTATTTTGGAGATGATTTCTTTTAGTTGGACTAAAAGAACAATTTAGCATATGGCCAAGACTTGAGTTAGACTCAAACTGGTTAAACTTGAGTTAGACTCAAGTTGAACCATGGAAGATGATTCATCATCATCATGCATGATTAATGTGATTAATCATGCATGAGAATACCAAGGGCCTTGGTATTCATGATGAAGAGGAATACCAAGGGTCTTGATATTAAGAGTCTTCTTAATGAGGAGATAAGAGGAATTAATGGCAAGGTTTGCTATGGGATTAAAAGGCTTTGAACGTGCAAAGCTTGAGGGGGCTGATGGGTTCTTGAGAAGTTCCAACGTGTAAGCCAAAAGCAAAGAAAAGTGTTCTCTCATTCCTCTCCTTCCTCTCCTTCTTCTTCCAAAGGGTTCTTGTCATTTTGGTAGGGGTTGTTAGCACAACGTGACTCCAAAATGGGTGGGTGTCAGTGTGGATACCTTAGAGATACGGTTATCCTTATCGTATTGAGATCCGATTGCATTTGGAAAAACGGAATTGCGAAGGGCACGCACCGAAGGTATACTTCTCCTTCTAGATAAGATTTAGAAAAGTAGGGAACGAAATGACTTATATAATTTTGCATGGATCTCTGGTGGGATCCGGTTTATAATTATTGTTTCCGCTGCGGTTGTGTGAAGTATTCGCCCACGATATTTTGAATATCATATCCAGAATTTTCCCAACAGTGGTATCAGAGCCACTTGCAAAACATATACTTCGTTATAATGATTTATATGTGATATAAATTTAGTTTTTCATGTTTTCTATGAGATATAAAACATGTATATTATGAGTACACGAAATTTTAGGCTAGGAATATTGACAAATGGGCAAAAACAGAGTTGAAAAGAACACCACACGACTGTGTTGAAAAACACGGCCTGCCCGTGTTCAACCCCACGACTGTGTTGAAAAACATGGCCTGGCCACGGGCGCCTCTACAAGAGCAACCCACGGCCGTGTGAAAAGACACGGCCTGCCCGTGTGGGCCTCTGATCACTCCAAAATGGCCGTGCCAATTGGCACAACCCGACCGTGTTGGACACGGGATGCTCCAGATACGAGGGTCTTGGGTTCATATTGATGGACCAAGGGTTGCAACTCATTCAAGGAGTTGAGTTGAAAAATAAAATTTTGCTTGGGGGGCGCTGCCCCCTGAGGCCCCCGCAAGGGGAACTGCCCCTTGACCCCGCCCGCTAATCGGGACCACCGTGGCATTGCGGCTTATCGGCAAAGCAGTTAAAATTCGTGTGTATATTCATAATAGATTTTATGAAATTATATCATTATGAATGATTTGATGCATGGTGCATAGTTATGGCCTAGGACCCAATGTGATTGTGTTTGTGTGTTGTTAGTCCATGTTGTAATTCATAATACGACCTGCATGTCGTGTCTTCATCTCTATTTTCCTAGTTGTAAAATAGACTTAGACTCGAATGGGACTCGAGTATTCCTATTTTGTAATGTATAAAATGATGAGTGGAAAGTCCATTGAAGGTTGAAGTTACAAGGAGGATGCCGACAAACACAGGATGACCGAAGAAAGCACTTGGAGAGGATGTCATCCCTAGGTTATCCATTTGCTCTTCTCATTGGCTTGAGAAGATCGTAGATTCGGGCCATAACCATGTCACGTTTAATGTTACATGTTGATATATATTATGCTTGCATGTGATGCTTGTGTATGTGATGCCTGTATGAGATGCATGCGTAGTTAGTTGTCGCACAATTAGGTCACTTATTATATGCCTACCAAAGTTTAATACTTACTATTATCTTGTTCAGTTGTAGCGCGTTTGTCAAAGCAAAGTGACTCTATTTACCTAGGTAAAGTACGACAGGATAATTGTGATGTTCACCTATTAAACTTTGGGTTGACTTAACTAAGCTCTCTCAATTAGATTGATAAACTTAGAGGCATAGCTCATACGAGACATCTACCTACATTATACAAATCTTGGGTGATTAGCCAAAGCTAACTCAAGATGAGTAGTTGATGTGAGCAAAATATATAGGGTTTTAGGAGTAGTTTTCGCTCATATCCTGTTACATTTTGCGTTAGTTTCATGGATATGTTACTCTATTTATGCATGCATTTCCTATTTTCTAGTTCGGAGGTCTGCTCGTTGTTCTTTTGAATGCAGGTTGGCTTTTCGGGCGGAAAAGACGCATTTTCAGAGTGAAAGAAGAACATTTCATGCTAGACGCAGAGTGGGAAACGACCAGGGAGTGTGGATTCACATGGCCGTGTCTGATGGGCGAAGATTAGCACACTAGGGCAGCACACGGCCTGGCCGTGTGGAAACACACGACCGTGTGGCAGCCCGATGGAGTTGCGTGACTAGGGTTTTTTCCTGATTTCGCAGCGGTTCGAGGCAACGTCTATATAAGGATGGCTCTGCCCAAACCCTAGGGGAGAGGCACGACGGCTAGGATGGCACGCCGAAGCCCTAAAAAGCTTTGGTAACTTATAGTGGGAAGGAGGAATGCCGCCGGAGGTCCACCACTTGCAACATAACGCCGGAGAGAAGGTCTCAACGCATTGTAATCTCTATTTCTGCACTTTCTTTCTATTGTAATTGAACTTAAACATGTGTTGTGATTCTTCCTTCGTGTTTATGGAGTAGAACTTTTGATTCTAGGATTAGGGAGTAGCTTGTGTTCATAGACAATGTTGGTTCATATTAAATTCTGGCCAAAAGTTTGATTTGACAATTGGATATTGCTCTTTATTATACCTATGTGTATTTGGCTTTCTTTCCGCTGTGCTTAGGCGATACGAGGTGGTGACAGCCCTCGCAATCTAGATTTAGGAGGTTTGATCAAGGAACCTAGGGGTAAACCTGACCTCCCATAACTACGGGGAGAAGGGAGCGGTGGAATCGGAAACGGTCCACCGCAAGGATTGATTTGGCATCCTCGTACCCTCTATCCCGTCCTTTTGGGCGAGGATAGCTCCCGGTGAATGCGGCGGTTCTGCGGGAGAGTGTATGATGTCCCTTTCCCAAAACTATAAGTAGAAGTTTAGACGACGCCAATTGACAACGTTGTTCTGCGGTACACAAGTGAAACTGAAGTCCTAGAATCGCCTTTTTAGACCCCAACACACTCTTTTCCTCCTCCGTGTGACACTCACTGAGTAGGGTCCTCCAATAGTCCTCACCAACCGACTCTCACTGAGATTTCGTCCGAACAATCACAACCACTTAGTGTATTGGTACTCGAATCCCAATTCCTGTGGGATCGATAATCTATTTATTACTTGACGACATCCGTGCACTTGCGGGCGTTGAGCACGAGCGCATACTTAGAGTCTTCGACGGTCTCCGTCGTGAGATTTAAGGTCGCGATCGTGAGCATCAAGTTTTTGGCGCTGTTGCTGGGGACTGTCGATTCGATATCAATCGAACGGTGGTAGATTGGATCGGACTTAGGATTAGATTATTTTCTTGCTTTATTTTCTTATTAGCTTACTTTATTTGCTTTAGTTTTATTTTCCATATTTAGATTTAGATTTTTATTTCCAGTAGTAGTTTCCTGTTTACTTATTGCATCTTAGGTTTTTATTTACTAGATTTAGTTATTTCCTGCTTTTAGCATTAGGTTAGCACTTTTATTTTGAGTGTTGGTTCGTCGTATGCTTAGAAGACTAGGATTGGAAGGCCTAATTCTGATCGATTTTGAGATAGAGCAGCGCAGCGAAAGATGGAAGATCAAGCTGCATCCGAGGTGAACGTAGGCAGCCGACCTCTACGGGACTATGCAGCTCCTAGCGCTAGAGGATTCAGGCCGAGCATAGTTGGACCATCCATATCGACGAATAACTTTGAGCTTAAGCCGACACTCATACATATGGTCCAGCAGAGCCAATTTGGGGGAGCTGCGACTGAAGACCCGAACCGGCATCTTGAGACTTTTCTTGAAATCTGCTCAACCATGAAACTGAATGGAGTCCTTTCTGACGTGATCCGCCTAAGCCTGTTCCCGTTTTCACTGCGGGATAAGGCTAAGGCATGACTTCACTCCTTACCCTGGCAGCATTACCACGTGGGAGCAATGTGAGCAGCAGTTTTTGAATAAATATTTCCCACCAAGTAAGATTGCTCACATGCGCCACCTTATCACTAGCTTTCGCCAGAAGGAGGGGGAATCCTTATTCGAAGCATGGGATCGCTATAAGGGGCTACTTTATCAATGCCCACACCACGGACTAGAGAGGTGGCTAGTGATCCACATTTTCTATAATGGGATCGCTTACGCCACAAAGATATCCTTAGATTCTGCCGCAGGAGGAGCCTTAATGAACAAGACCATCGAGGAGGCAGAGGATCTTATTGAAGAGGTGGCACAAAACCACCATCAATGGGCCTCCGAACGTGGTCAACTCACGCCTGCGGCAGGACGATACACTGTCAACTCCATGGACCACCTTTCAGCGAGGATGGACGCGCTAAGTAGACGGTTTAAATCTTTGAATCCTTCATCTACATGCGCGACCATTGACTTTGGAGAGGGGGCGACAGTGTATCGTGAGGACCACTTTGTAGGGCAGGGGACCTCAGATGAGCAGATCGAGAATTATGACGCGATTGGGGACTATGATCAAAGGCCCCACAACCTATACTCTAATACCTAAAATCCCAGATGGAGGAGTCACTCAAATTTCTCCTACAAAAATAACTCGGGAAACCCCCAACCATCATACGGCACGGCAGAGGCAATGGGCGTGACCACGAAGTCGTAGATCGAATGATGATGGAGGACTTCATCGCTATTCAAACTAAGGCCAATGAAGAATTCCGTCGCCAGCATCAAAAGTCTGAAGAAGCACTGAGAGACTTGAAGGCCACCGTTGACGGCCTTGCGAGTCATACCAGGATGTTGGAGACACAAGTGGCCCAAATAGCCCAATCTGTGTCACGACCTGTGAAGAACTCTCCGCCAAGCCAAGGAAAAGAGGAAGGAGTAGGGCAAGGCAGCCAATTCGCCAAGGGGTGTGCAACCATGATTTCCACCCTACCTGACCAAGCTGAGTTTGAAGAGAAAATCCCAGTACAGCTTGAAGAACCCAGTGAATTCGTTATTCCCTGCTCGATTTATGGAGAGAGTTTCGATGAAGCGCTATGCGACTTGGGGTCATCAGTCAGTGTGATGCCCTACGCATATTTTCTGAAGATGGGACTGAGCGGGCTCCAACCCACAAATCTTGATATTCGTATGGGGGATGACACAGTGAAGGAGCCCGTTGGCCTGCTACCACACGTTCCTGTGATGATTGAAGATTTCTTGATACCCACGGACTTCATCATACTGGACACAGGACTGAATCCCTAGAATCCTATTATTTTGGGAAGGACTTTTCTAGCAACCGCGGGGGCGTGCATTGATGTGAAGGCACACTGGATCTCCCTGGAGGTAGACGGGGAGATCATTCTTTTCAGTCTTTCGGAACAAAGAGCTTCCTACTTTGACGGGTTCATGATTAGCAGGTTGAAGCTAGAACCTCCAGATGCGGATCCCGAGACGGATGAATGGAGGTTCACTGAACCACCGGAGCCGAGTTGATAGAAGAGTGCGGTCGAGCTAAACAACCTTAAACAAAGTGCTTCTTGGGAGGCAACCCAAGTTTAGTTGTAGATTTCCCTTTTTCTATTGCATTTCATACATGTGTTAGATTTTAGTTTTGATTTCCATCACATTTAGAGTTAGGAGTAGAAAAGAACTTTGCTAGGCAAAAATGAAACCCATATTAGTCTACGCGGCAAGTGTATGAACAAATTCGGGCCATGGTGTATGAAAGGGGAAAAAAATGGGGGCACACGGCCTGACGCGCAAGGTTAAAAGGGACGAGCCATGTGTTTTCACCTCATTTGCGCCGTGTGCTTCAAAAGTTTTTGCCCTAGCCGTGTGATTTCGTTTTCCCCTTCCTCTAGAAGCATTTCCAACCACTTTAGAAGCCAAAAGGAGCAAGGATGAGGAGGAGCAAGACCGTAGCATCCCGATCCGGTGCCTCGGAGCGACATACAAGAAGATCTGACGCTCCTCAAGCTCCAGAAGAGGGTAACGCCCTACCCCCTCTTCTTTTTTTGCAATAATGAGCAAAGAGATAGGTTCAATATTGTAAGATATGGAATTTTTTTAATAATAATAATTAATATTATGGATTAACTCTTTAAGAAACTAATTAGGTTTAATTAGTGGTTGGATTGGATTAGATTTAATTGGGTTGAACCGATTGGGCTTGAACCGGTTGGTTTGAATTCGATTTGGCTTGAACCGATTTCACGAACGACGTTTAAAAACCGAACGAACCCGATCGCAACTCATTTCTTTCTCTCGATCGCGATCGGCTCCTCGGTTCTTCGCGATTTCTTCCCCTCCACCGCACGATCTTGCCACTCAACCTCGGCTCGCCGGTGTCCTGGGGAGAGCAGCTCAGCAACGTCGTAGCTAGCCAAACCCTTCCTTCTGGGGTCTCGACGGTCTTTCGCGCAGGTGGGTCGGCGGCATTGCTATCGCAACGGTGAGTTGCCGTCGTAGGTAAGGATCGATCTCCCTCTCCCTCTTTGAGATGAGATCTGCAGCTAGCTGTGGGTTTTCGGGTTTGAGCTTAGATCTATGGTTTTTGGGCAGTGATTGGAGATTGGATTTGCTCAGTGAACAAGAGACGAAGAAGGGCTGCCGGAGGAGATCTGAGATCGGTAAGAGTTGATTTCCTTCTTGCTTGTGATGTTATGATTGCTACGGATTGAGTGATATTAGTTTGATTCGGGTGTGGTTGTGATTCGATGGATTTTTGGTCAATTGATAGCATGATTTAATGTCTATTTTTCCTAGTTATTGTGGTTACAGTCGATTATTGAGATCGATCTGATGGGTTGCTGCATTCACCTTCGTATAGCAATAGATAAGCAGTTTAATTTGTGATGTTGAGCAATCGATCAAGAGTGGTATAGAGGGAGGTTGTTCTGCACAGTCAGGGGTGGAGGTGTAATCGGTTGTGGGGTAGTTTCCAATTGTTTTCTTTTGTTGTCCATGGTGTTTCGGTGGATCGATTTCGTTTATTGTTGCTATGGAATTGTGGTGAGATTAGATCTGTGAGTATGCAAGTTGATTTGAGTGTGTTTAGATCCATTTACTTTAGTGATCTTGTTGATTTGGGAGCGAGTATGGTGATGGTGTATCAAGTTGGGATAATCGGGGTATCTAACTCGTAGACAAGGAAAGAATGCGAACATAGAAATGAGTAGTGTTTAGTTTGTATATTTGTCTAGTGATTGTACTTAATCATAGTTTCTATTATGTGCAGGTTTGGGATACGAAGTGTTGGATTGATGCGGTTCGCTAGAGGGGGGGGGTGAATAGCGAAAAACCTTTTCCTTTTATTTTCGTTCGTTAAAACTCGAGAGATAATTAATTGCAGCGGAAATGCAAAGCAAAAGGAGACAATGAAGTTTTACTTGGTTCGTAGCCTTCGGCTACTACTCCAAGGCCCTAGTGGTCCTTGACCACGTACGAAGGGCAAAAGCACTAAAGGAACTCCTCCTCGTTTGAGGTAGGAGTTAATCAATACAAGAAGGAAAAAGCTTGAGGTAGAGGGACACTCCCCCTCTCCTCGTATACGATGAAAGCTTCGAAAAGAAATGAACTTAAATAAAAACTAAAACCGGCGTTACAATAAGAGAGAATTTAAGACCTAGACGTCGGAGAGAAAGCACTTCGTGGTCGAAAAGTTGTAGCTTGGCGGAGGCTTTTGGAAGCTTTAGATTGATGAAGAAAACCCTAGGTTTGGCCCTCCTTTTATAGCCTTTGAGCCCCTTTTCGAGAGGAACCCTAGCCAATCTCAATTGAGCACCAATCTCCTTGAAATGGGGTGATAAGCCTTGACTCCTCGAATCTGATCATTGACCATCAGTCGACTGATGGCCATCATCAGTCGACTGATGGCAACATCAGTCGATTCGACCTCCGGCGATCGGTGATTGGCGATCGAGTCCTCAAGCAAGTACGATTGATGCTTTAGCTTAAAGAAAACATTATTTCAACGGCCTTCACCATCCGATCTCGACCTAGACCATCGATGGGATGTCTTTGGTCGGATCTACGCTTAAGACCATCCCCGTAAGGAGGATACTAGGAGGAATGCGACCTCACTTACGCTTCGCACACGAGCTTACCTCGATCTTACCATGTTGCTTTTGCTTCGGCCTTCCACTCGATTCCTTTGGCTCCCTCGAAGTCACTCGAGTGTCGCCACCAGCGGCTTCCTCCGGTGTCGCTAGCCTTGACTCGGCTATAGCAATCTTCTGCACACTCGATTCAGCTCGTGAGATAACAACATGAGCTTAACTTTGTATCGTTTGCTAAAATCAAAACTCAGGTTTGACTTAGGTGCCTACTACACCAACAATCTCCCCCTTTTTGATTTATGGCAAACCCACATACAAAGTTAAGAAAGACAAATTAAGTGCATTAAGTAAAATGATCAAGAGATATGCATGAATGTGTAGGAGTATATAATAACTCTTTTTCAAGTGCTCCCCCTTGAGGAATCCTCCCCCTTGACCGAGGGTGAGTACTTGAGAAAGAGTTTTAACTCTCCCCCTTGATATTTGCTACTAAAAAATGTGTTTAAAATAAGTTTTAAGTTAAGAAATCAAAAAATTGATTTCTTAACCTTGGCCTTTACTTCCATTTTGTTAACAAGTTAACTTAGAGTTAATTACTATTTATTTATTTTTTTGTATTGTTGATGAAAACAAGTTAACTAAATGTGTTTAAGTTAAGAGTTCCCTTAACTTGTTTTGTTAACTTAAAGTTAAGTAAGCCTTGGCCATAAAAAAAATTGATCCCTTAACTTTGGCCTTTTTCTCGTTAACTAAAAGTTAAGTAAATTATTTTTTTTGTATTGTTAATGAAAACAAGTTAACTAAATGTGTTTAAGTTAAGAATTCCCTTAACTTGTTTTGTTAACTTAAAGTTAAGTAAGCCATAAAAAAAAATGATCCCTTAACTTTGGCCTTTTTCTCCCCCTTTTGCCATTTATCGAAAAGAGTGAGGGTGTGTGTGGAATAAGTTTTAATTTTAAAGTCCAAGCATGTTCCACATTATTTTGAAAATAATATACTAAAAATAAGTTCATCTATAAAATGTTCGACTCATATTTGGCTTGATTGATATGAAGGATCAACCAGTCCTGGTCAGAGTAGGTTAGTATGTATGATTATACTCCGTGGTTCATAGCGATGCACTAGCTCTACATCTGGAACCAGGAGTAAGGTCCTAACATCTCACGCCCATCTACGTGGCTAAGTACACAAACACATTAGTCCTATGTGTTGTGAGATGTACTGGCTCCTTAAATCTATAGGTGCATGATATCTAAGGTATGTCCTATGGTAGTTCCATAAAAAATGGAAATTAAGAAATAGTAGTAAGAAAATATAATTTGCAAGTTCCTATTCTACTACGCACATGCCCAATTTTCGTCTTAATAGACTAAATTCGGCTTCGGGTAGGGGTTTAGTAAATAGGTCTGCTAAGTTAGACTTTGATTCGACGTATTCGAGTTGTATGGCCCCGTTGGCCACATGTTCTCGAATGAAATGGTGTTTGACCTCTATATGTTTGGTCCTAGAGTGACATATTGGATTCTTAGTAAGATTAATTGAACTAATGTTATCTACGTGAAGTTTAGTATTCGTAAAGTCTAACTTAAAGTCGCGGAGGGTGTGCTTCATCCAAAGAAGTTGAGTGACACACTCACCCATCGCGATGTATTCGGCTTCGGTGGTAGATAAGGCAACACAGTGTTGCTTCCTACTGCACCAACTCACTAGACTCGAGCCGAGAAGTTGACAACAATCACTCGTACTCTTTCTATCGAGCTTACTACCGGCATAGTCCGAATCGGAGTAGCCAGTTAGTTCGAACTCGGTAGATCTAAGATACCAAATACCGACATTAAGTGTACCCTTTAGATATCTAAGGATACGCTTGACTAGAGTTAGGTGAGACTCCTTGTACGCGAGTTTGAAACACAGGCGCACATACTACTGCGAATAGGATGTAGGATTAAGTATAGGAGACTTCCTATCGCTCCTATAGTACTTTAAGTCAATGGACTTACTTTCTAGGTCTTCTCCTATGTTAACATTAATCGCCATTGGGGTGTTTATTATCTTAGCGTCTTGCATTCCAAATCTTTTAATTAACTCCTTAGTGTATTTTTGTTGATATAGGTATAAACCATCCTTAGTTTGTTTAATTTGTAGACCTAAAAAGAAACTTAACTCGCCTACCAAGTTCATTTCGAACTCACTTTCCATGAGTGAAACGAACTCATTTAGTAAGGCTGAGTTAGAGGTTCCAAAAATTATATCATCTACGTAAATTTGAGCTATGAATATTTCTTTACCTAAGGTTTTTACGAAGAGAGTTGGGTCAACCAAGCCTTGGTTAAACCCTTTTGACTTAAGATGGATTGAAAGTCTCTCGTACCAAGCTCGAGGAGCTTGTTTAAGTCCATAGAGAGCTTTCTTAAGTTTTAGAACATGGTCGGGTTTATCTAGATTTTCGAATCCGGGGGGTTGGCTAACATAAACTTCTTCTTTAATGTATCCATTTAGGAATGCCGACTTAACATCCATTTGAAACAGCTTAAATCCTCGATGTGTGGCATAAGCTAGCAACATTCGAATGAATTCGAGTCTAGCTACTGGGGAATAGGTTTCGTCGTAATCTAAGCCTTCGACTTGACTAAACCCTTTGGCGACTAACCTAGCCTTGTTTCTAACTACTTTACCTTTATCATCAAGCTTATTTCGAAACACCCACCTTGTTCCAATTATCGTTTTGTCTTTAGGTGGTGGTACTAATTCCCACACTTCATTCCTAGTAAATTGAGCTAGCTCTTCTTGCATTGCAATAATACAATCGGGATCAAGAAGAGCTTGTTCAATTGATTTGGGTTCTATCTTTGAAATTAAGGAAATTTGACTAAGGTTCCTATAGGATGCTCTAGTTCGAACTCCCAGATTAGGATCTCCTATCACTTGATCAATAGGGTGGTTAGTCTGAATCCTAGATTGGGTTGGGTTTATGTCACCTAATGCTTGATCAATGGGGTGACTTGGTTGAACACTAGTTTGACTCGGATCACTTGTCACTTGATCGACAAGAGAAGTTGGTTGATGTGGATTAGACTCGATCTCAGGGTCGGAGACGAGTTTGGTATCAGTGGGCTCAACACTTGGGGTCATTAAGGGTTTTGTAGGTTCGGGTACTTCATCGAACACTACATTAATAGTCTCTTCGACTTTAAGGGTATCGTGGTTATATAGCCTATAGGCCCTACTTGTGGTTGAGTATCCTAAGAAGATTCCGGTGGAGGTTTTGGATTTGAATTTCCCTAGGTGGTTCTTAGTGTTTAAGATATGTACCTTACATCCAAATACCCTAAAGTACTTGATGTTGGGCACTTTATTGTGATAAATCTTGTAGGAGGTCTTAAGATGCCTCTTTACCATAAGGATCCTATTCTGGACATAGCAAGCCATGCTAACGGCTTCTGCCCAAAACCTATCGGGTACGTCGTATTTGTTCAACATGGTCCTAGCGGCTTCTTGTAGAGTTTGGTTTTTCCGCTCCACTAGGCCATTTTGTTGAGGGGTCCTAGGGCAAGAGAATTCATGGTGGTATCCGTTTAGGTTACAGAAGTCGGTGAACCTTTGATTTTCGAATTCACCACCATGATCGCTTCTAAGTCTTTTAACCTTAAGGTTTTTTTGATTCTCGATTAATTTGAATAGATTGATTAATTGATCTAGGGTATCATTTTTATGTTTGATGAACCTAAACCAGGTAAACCTGGAGTAGTCGTCAATTATGACTAAGCAATATTGACTTCTATTGAGTGACTTGGCTCCATGTGAATCGAATAGATCCATATGCAGGAGCTCAAGTACACTTGAGGTTGTTTTCCTTGTTGACAAGCATTACAGATTTTATTAACCAAATTGTTGAGGTTGGGTACACTACAAAAAAATAGGGCTTCAGAAACAGATTTTTAAAACAGAATTAAAATTCGTTTTAAATATTTATAAATTAGAAACGGATTTACAACGGAATTACAAATCCGTTTCACTTAAATACAATATAACATATATAAATATATTTAAGACAGAATTTAAAATAAATTATAAACAAATTTATAAAATAAATTTTTACAAACAAAAATAAACACGAATTAGAAACAGAATTTGATACCAAGTTATATTTGTCATAAAATCTGTTTAACATAATTTTAAACAAAAAAATATTCTGTTTATAAATTAAAAATAAATTTATTATTATTTAATAAATTTAATTATTTCTAATAGACTAAAATTTTATTCTCTAATTATCTTCTTTTTTCTTTTTTTTTCCAGAGATTTGAGAGATAACAATTAACGTATTCATCAGTAAATCTTCTCCTATCATCTGACCACATTTTCTTGTGACAGTGTTACACTAATTATGTTAAATTTTACAATTGAATATTATGAAGTGATGTAGGAGACTTTAAAAGATCATAATTTTTGACTCAGATTAAATCAGAAAAAATACAATATATTTCATTAATACTAATTATTAATTCTATAACATTTTTAATACAAATAATTTTTTATTATTAATATTAGTTTTTATTATAAAAATTAGTTTTTTAAATGTATAAATATATAAGATTATAAAAATAAAATAAAATTATTTAATCAATAATACTTGTTAATGAAAAAATTATCTTATCGATTTTTTAAAAAAATTAAGAATTTTTCAAGATTTAGATGAATTTCTATGTGGGGGATAAAATGAATAGATTTTTATAGAATTAAATTAAATTAGATTTAATTATCAAAACCTAAGTTTTCTCCCTCATTTTCTTCCGACACCTCTCTTCCATAGCCGCCTCCCCTTTCTCTTCCTCTTCTCTCGATCGAGCGCCTCTCCTCATCGTCGCCACCCACTTCGCCTCCCCGCCACTAGCAACTCTGCGGTCGACCGCCTCTGCCGCAAGCAATGACACTGCCACTGTCGATTTTTTATTGCGAGCACTTGGCTCCGCCGCCCCTTCTTCCTCATTTTTTTTGGCATTTTAAGTTGTAGGTTCTCTCATCGATATGATCATTTCTACTTATTCTTTGTCAACTTTCTTGGTCATTTGTACTTAATGTGAAGCATGTTTGATTCAGGGATCGCAAGTCCTCCGGATCATTACTTTCTATTCAACACAGCTTCTGGACCTAATTATCGCTGTCGCGAGGTATTTACCATTATCAAATGCTGATAGTTCCTTATGGAATTAAAGTTCCTAGAAGGCAACCAGTTGCAAGAGTCCATGCCGTTGCAACATATACATTGAAATTGAATAACCTTCACTGATTTTCCATATAAAAATGGAGAATAATCTTGGATTATAAACAATGAAGCGATCGTAGATTAACATATTTTACTTCTCATGTAGGGATCAGAGCTTGCTAGACTACCACCACCACCATAAAGTTTATTTGAAGTGCTCTTGTTAAACTGTATACAACTCTTCTTATAAGACTCAATCTTATTATCTACTTGCTTTTTGTTCATTTACCTAGTTTTCCCGTTTTAGTTCCCCAAGGGATGATATATGGGTGTGGCGGTCTTATATTCTCATCCCATATAATATTCACATTGGTCTTTGTGCTCATGTACCAGAAGTATAGTTCTAAAAGGTAATTTTTTTTTATTTTGCTATAAATAATAGCATGCCTCTTCGTAGACAATGATTTCTTTGATCAGAGAAACAATAAAATCCTAATGTGTGATAAAGCAAGAACTCTTTTTGATGCCTTTCAAAGTTACATGAATGCAGCTCCTTGCAGGCTCATTAAACTCTTGGCATGGGCCCTTGTTGTAGTTCAAAGTCTACTTATCGTAGCTTCGCACAAACATTACACAGTCGATGTCGTCGTCGCGTGGTCAATGCTCGGCCAACAACCTCTCTTTCTTTTATCATTTTGATGAGTTTTGATAGGTTATGATCACCGTGCAGGTATTCTGTGAATTTGGCAGTATTTTTTGTCAGCAAAAAGCTACCAGGTAAGAGCCCTTTTCTTGACCCTACCATGTTTTTGAGACCTCACAGTGTCAATAAGCATCAGAAATCATTTGCTGCCTCTCTATAGAAATGCCTGATCGTTCTAGTTTGTCTCTGTCGTTGCTTCAATCGAGCACAAAGGAAAAGGATGGTCGATCTAAAGAACAACTTCTCAAATTATTAAATGGCAATTCTGCAGATACTGCTGACAGAGTACACTGCTTCATATCTGAATCTTTTGTCTACAAGCATCCTTTTGAGAAATTTAACTTACGACTGATGAATTTTTCTTCTATTTGCTAATGAACTTTGTCAAACTAAGGTGATATCTTTTTTTTAATTGTTCATTGTTACTCTTACCATTTGTTTATATTTAAGCTAATCATTTTTCATTTTCCTATTTGTATTTTAATAAAAAAAAAATCGAAAGACCATAAATCAATTTATTCCTACAAAAAATAAAATTGAAGAGGACCAAAATTTATTCTCTTTTTATTAATTTGAAAGGTTCATGTTTTTATAGTTGTGCACAATCCAAGATTTTATAGCTGTGTACTTTTCAAGATACAATTACTTGGTTTTCAACTAGTCTACATGCATTACATTTCCTTTGCTTTTAGTCATTTGTTTGCTTAGCAATTAGGTCTATGACATTATGCATCTACTTTTAAATAGTTCAATATAATGATTAAATAATATTGATGCAGGATGTCAAGCAGAGAAGAACATCTCAAGGAGTTGGTTTGCAAAATGATTCAAGAGATGAGATATATAAATCATTTATATCCCGGAAAATTTGGACCTCATGAGCATCGCAATAAACGAAATAAAGATTAGATTACTTGGGTTGGGATATAAAAATGTATTGATTTGAATGATGTGAATATTTATTTATTTCAATTTTTAATTGTATAATACTTTTGGATTAGAAATTAATTGTTTAAAAAAAAATAATTTATTTGAAATGTATGATTGTTTCTTGTAAATTACTATGTAGATGAGAAATGTAAATTTAACATATAATAAAACTTTAATGATATATTCTAAAACAAAATCATATATGGATTAATAAACAAAAATATAAATGGATTTATAAACAGATTAAAATTATATGTGGCATATTATTTGAAACAAATTATTAACGGATGTAAAATAAAAATTAGACACGGAATATATATTTGAAATTATTTTCATTTGATTAATTTAAAAACGGATTTATAAACAATATTTTAATTTGTTTATGAAATTAGAGACATAATATTTTCGTCTTAAAATTAGCTACGGGGCTTTCACCAATGGATTTTTGAGACGGAATATTTCGTCTCAAATTATATTTAGAGACGGAAAAATGACTTTCAGAAACAAAATTTTTTGTCACTGAAGCCCTATTTTCTTGTAGTGCGTAAGCCTCTGACTAAGCCACTCTGACTCATCTTGTGGACGAGTCTTGGGTGCGAGTGACCGAGTCGTCGGTGCCACAACCATGATTCCTCTTCCTATGTCATAAGACATTTGGCTGAGGATTTGATTAAGTTAATTGTATAAATGTTATTTGTCCTAGTTCCTTTGAGTATTGTTTTAGCTGTTTTATTTGTTTTAATTACACATTCATTTTCTAAAAATACGACCTTATAGTTATTGTCACATAATTGGCTTACGCTAAGCAGGTTATATTCAAAATTCTCTCCAAGTAATACATTTTTAATAACAAAATTCGAGTTAAGCTCGATATCACCTGATCCGATGATTTTGAGCTTGCCGTTATTCCCAAAGGCTACCGATCCTTGTCGTTTGAATCGAAGCTTCATGAATTTGAGTTGATACCCGATCATGTGTCGGGAGCAACCGCTGTCCAACATCCATTGATCCTACACACAAGGTGGTTGGATTGGATGTTAGATTTTTTTTTTTAAAATTGGTTGTAAGTTGTTAAACCTAGGTCATCTCACCTGTGTCTATATAATCAAGCATGTTATACTTATGTGTTTTTTTGTGAGATGACTTCCAATTAAGTTGATTAAGTGCATTTAGGTTCAAGTAATTTTATGTTAGATTTGGATTTGACCCTAGGCTTGTCAAGTTTACCTTTTCAAGATCATGGATTCCAGGTCGTGGCGAGGCACAGGGGCTTTCTTTTATCGGATCATCGATCACTTCCTTAGACAAAGCCATTTTCAAGAAAATGATGACTTGACTCACCTAAGACTATTTCCTAGTCTAACTGGTTATTTTTGAAAAGAGGCTCCCCGAGGCTCAATCTTTTCGAAGGATTTTAGTTGGTTATGTACGTGTTCTAAGTGAGTTCACAAGTTTTTAAAAAAAAAAAAATTCTAAGCATGCAATTTCTAAGTTAAAGCACAAACATGTTTTGTACTGGCTCCCCCTAGACCGTTGAATCGATTCGGTCTATCCACATAGTGGATTTGGTCCTTGGGAACCCAGTACGGGTTGGATCCTAGAGTTGAAATCAAAAAGTTCTTAGGGACCCATGCTTGGACATGTTTCCTATGTCGACTTACAATCGACATATATGACCTATTAGTCGTGTTTGAGTTAAACCCTAGTCCAACCTTATTGTACACGGCCCTTTGAGATCCAAGTAGGAGGTCAAGTCCTTTGGATCCCGAAGTGAACCTTTCCAACGTGTTCCTAAGATCTTCAACTTGACTTTTCAAGAGAGAGTTCTCAACTTCGAGCTTTTCAGCTCGAGTTGGGTCCTCTTCTCGAACTTGACTAGTCGAAGAGGTTAGGGAGACCTTGTGTTTGAGGAGTTTGACCTCCTCAACCAGGGTCTCGATCTTGGACTCAGACTTAACTAATTTCCTAGACAAAAAACTAACCATATTATGTAAAGTATTAAATAAAGTTCGACTCACTTTAAGGGTATCTTTTGAACCGGATGCGTATCCGTGGCTTGACTTGAAGGTAGCTTCGTAGTCTGAGTCATCCTCAGGTTCTGACTCAAGTTCAGGTTCGGTCTCCGTGTCTGACTCAATCGATTTCGCCATGAAGACGTGGTCTTCGTCTTCTTTGGATGACGCTTCTTCCCATGTCGCGTTGAGGGCCTTCTTATGCTTAGGTGCTTGGTGGTTGAGCTTGGGGCACTTGGACTTGATATGTCCAAACCTGTTACACTCATAACACCTAATATTAGAACTTTTAGGCTTACCTTGGTTGGGTCGAGTCGTGGTTCGCTTTCGTCCCTTGGCTATCCTTCGAGCTAGGTTCATTAGTTGTGATCAACTCCGGGTCAACTTCTTCTTCGGACTCGTCTTCCTCCTCGGTTGGTGGTGGCTTGCTTGCGATTTTCTTCTTCTTTGAACCTGCAAACAAGGCTATACCCCTCTCGGGTTCCGAGTTGGACTGCTCATGTAATTCGAAATCTGAGAATAATTCGTCTATTCTAACTTTAGAAAGGTCCTTGGAGACCTTGTAGGCGTCGACCATGGATGCCCACAAGGTAGTCCTCGGAAAAGAGTTTAGAACATACCTTATAAGGTCACGGTTTTCGACCTTTTGCCCGATTGCGTGTAGGTTGTTGACGATGTCCTGGACTCGGGCGTGAAGTTGCATTGCGGACTCGTGTTCCTGCATTTTTAGATTATATAATTTATTGAATAAAAGGTCGCTTACATACCTTGGCTTCATCGGTCCCTTCGTGTAGCTCCACTAGTTTTGTCCAAAGATCTTTTGCGCTTATGAAGGGGCCGACGCGATTTAACTCCTCCTTGGACAAGCCGCATTGGAGGATTTGTGTTGCCTTGGCATCGGCTTCGACTTGTCGTTTTGTTGCAATGGTCCATTGATCATAATCCAAGGAGTCACCCACTTCATTAGTCGGAAGTGTGAAACCCGTTTGGATTATGATCCACATCTCGATTTGGGTTTTGAGAAAGCATTCCATCCGACCTTTCGATGGCGGAAATCATCTCCGTTGTAAAGCGGAGGTCTGATGCTAAAACCCTCGAGATGGCCATTAGAACAAAAACAAGGAGACTAAAAAGAAGACCTAGCAACGACAAAAACACACGAAAGTACCAAGACTTGCATCTTGGATTAGTAGTGTGGGAAATAAAAAGAAAGAAACGAAAAATAGAAAGTTAAGCAAAGAAATAAGAAACTAAATAAAAAGTAAGTACTCACAACCTTCGATGTCCCCGAAAGGCTACTAAACGTAGATTTTTGAGGATGAAAACAACTTGTTATGGGGGTAAACCCCAGTAAGAAGTGTAGATCTCTGCGAGGGCTTCGATTTGATAGGTAGACCGTGTCATGGGTCAACTTGTACGAAAAGTTATGCCCGTTTGACCGTCGGCTACTCCAAAAGCGAATACTTGCAAAACAAAACCAAACGAAGAGTACCAAGACTTCGTCTTGGATTAGTAGTGCGGGAGAAAAATTTAAACGAACTAAAAACAAATCTGTAAAAAAAAAATGTTAGATTGGTGGTTTCACCAAATCTAAGCGCCCCCGGCTCTGATATCAATTGTTGGATCGATGCGATTCGCTAGAGGGGGGGGGTGAATAGCGAAAAACCTTTTCCTTTTATTTTCGTTCGTTAAAACTCGAGAGATAATTAATTGCAGCGGAAATGTAAAGTAAAAGGAGACAATGAAGTTTTACTTGGTTCGTAGCCTTCGGCTACTACTCCAAGGCCCTAGTGGTCCTTAACCACGTACGGAGGGCAAAAGCACTAAAGGAACTCCTCCTAGTTGGAGGTAGGAGTTAATCGATACAAGAAGGAAAAAGCTTGAGGTAGAGGGACACTCCCCCTCTCCTCGTATACGATGAAAGCTCCGAAAAGAAATGAACTTAAATAAAAACTAAAACTGGCGTTACAATAAGAGAGAATTTAAGACCTAGACGTCGGAGAGAAAGCACTTCGTGGTCGAAAAGTTGTAGCTTGGTGGAGGCTTTTGGAAGCTTTAGATTGATGAAGAAAACCCTAGGTTTGACCCTCCTTTTATAGCCTTTGAGCCCCTTTTCGAGAGGAACCTTAGCCAATCACAATTGAGCACCAATCTCCATGAAATGGGGTGATAAGCCTTGACTCCTCGAATCTGATCATTGACCATCGATCGGATGGCCATCATCGATCGATCGATGGCGACATCAATCGATTCGACCTCCGAAATCGGCCGATTGACGACGATCGAGTCCTCCAAGCCGGGCAATGATCGTGATGCGCAAGGCAAAGTTAGCTTAAAGAAAATATTATTTCAACGGCCTTCGACCGTCCGATCTCAACCTAGACCATCGATGGGATGTCTTTGATCAGATCTACGCTTAAGACCATCCCCGTAAGGAGGATACGACCTCACTTACGCTCGCACACACGAGCTTACCTCGATACTTACCATGTCGCTTTTGCTTCCGGCCTTCCACTCAATTCCTTCGGCTCCCTCCGAAGTCACTCGAGTGTCGCCCGACCACCGCGGCTTCCTCCGGGTGTCGCTAGCCTTCATCTCCAGCTATAGCAATCTTCTGTACACTCGATTCAGCTCGTGAGATAACAACATGAGCTTAACTTTGTATCGTTTGCTAAAATCAAAACTCAGGTTTGACTTAGGTGCCTACTGCACCAACACGAAGCAGCTCCACGACCGTGAGGATTATTCGAGCTTCGTATCAGGTGGGTAATATCTACCTGGTCAGGTAGTTTTGATCTGAATCTGGTGCATGAATTTGGACTTATGCAATTACTTTGATCTTAGATCCACTCTTATTTAATCATATGCTTGTACTGCCTTGACCTTTGAGATATATTGCTGTTACTTCATTGATTATCTAGCACGGATAGGAACTATATACCCTATTATGTGTTAGCTGATGGATGTTCAGTAAGTACAGGTGGTTAGGGTTATCTTTGTGACCTCAGATTCGGTTATTGTGTTACATCACTAGGGTTAGGTGATGGATTAGATTATGAAGTCGATTGTTGTATCGTACACCTATTAGTTGTGCATAGATAAGTGTGTGGTTGTCAGTATGTGACTATGGACTAGAGGTCTTAGCGTGATGCTATATCCATTATGGATCGTGTATCTGTGTGTGGTTATATGGATTATCGATAGTATATCGCTACGGACTGAAGGTCTTAGCGTGGTTGACTGTCAGATGTGTATGACTCTTTGTGCGATAGAGAGAGTTTTGTGGATTGTAGTCCTTGCATAGTTGACTTTTAGTTGACCAGGACTCTCCGAGGGATAGGGTGGCGAGGATACATGTATGGAGCAATGCATCATTACATTGCATGCATGCTGGCGATTAGGTCTCCCTTGTGGTTGAGAGGATCGTCAGTCATCCTGCCTTCCTGGCCACTCGGGATAGTGATTGCAGGGTTGAGTGCAGAGCATTATTGTGTGTGCCGTTCTCAGCCACTATGGATGGTGGTAGCTGGAGATGCGCACTTGGCCACTGTGCGGAGTGGTAGTTAGCGCACTCACCCACTATAGACGGTGGTCGTGTGATGTGCAGTTGTCCTGGGTGCGGTGCTCATCTACTCATGGATAGGGTCGAAGCGGCTAGCAGCAGGGACCCCCGTGTGAGTAGCATATAGCTCTATGGCGGCTAGCTACTATTTCATACTACCCAACTCGGTCACTCGAGAGTGGTGGCGGCTGGAGTCGGGATAGTTGTCATGTCGTGCCACCCTGGCCATACTGGGGTCGTGGTTGGACGGGTCCGCAAACATGGCCATGCATATGCATTGCTGATATATATATATGCATGTATTTGATATATGTAAGATACAGAAAAATATATATATATATATAACAAAATAAAATAATAGCCCTCGTTAATTGAGAATTAGCTTGTGTAATTTTCAAGAATTTTCAAAAAAAATTCTGAAATAAAAAGGAGTGCAAACGAGGAAAGTTAAAGCCTAATGGGAGATTGAGTTAACCCAGGACAACCTTAGGTTAAACCTGGGCTAGCTTAATCAATTCGGTCAGCCCTAAAATCTCGATTTCCCGATCTGATTTCCCATTTCTCCGTCGCATTTCTCCTCCTTTCCTTCTCTATCATTTTTCTTCCTCGATCGATGGCTCTTCACACTCGTTGCGACCTCTCCGTCTGTCGTCGATCGCGAGCTCAACTTGCCTCCCGATCATTTCTGCCTTTCCGATCACGTTGTCCATGCGAGCGATCATCGTTGTCCTCCCCAACTCCGACAGCTGTCTGCTCTAGCCAACTTGTTGCCAGGGATCTCCACCTGAGCAGCCGCTGGTCGCCGCTGCCATACTCGATTTGCCATCCTGATTCCACTCCGATCTCTAGCCAACTTCTTCGTTTCTCTTCACCGACTTTTCTTCTGGTCTAACGGCAGCAAGTGCCACCACTGCCACCTGAGCTCACCGGCATCCAGAGCTAGGTCATTATTGTTGATCTCTATTGAGAGCACGCTGTGCAAACCGTCGGTGTCGATTTCTTTGTCCGATTGGCCGCTGCCCCCACCTGCCACCAAAATCTCCATTGCTAACTCCTATTCGGTGAGCTACCCTGTCCGAATGCCGCCGGAGTTAGGTAGGTCACTGATCCATTCTCTCAATCTTGGATAAGATTCATTTTCATCTGAAATCCCTATCCCTCTTAGCCCTGATTTCTGGTGGTATGGGCAGCAATGATGGGTAGCTTTTGTGGGAGGAATTTTCGGTGAACAGGGGAGGAGGCCTGTCGGTGGAGATCTAGGATCGGTAAGTTGGTTTACTTTGCTGTTTCTATGTTAATTATTGTATTTTTCATGGTATATCAATGCCTATGGAATTTGTTGGTTTTTGTCAAAGGATTTTGGAGTTGAATCTGTTATTGGAATGGTATCCTATTGATTGGATGGTGTTGCCGGGTGTGTTCTACAGCATTGATGAGCTGTGGGTTTGAGAGCTCACTATTGAATTGTCATTTGATGAAGTTGAGTAGGGAATATGAATCAGGTAAGCTGTGATTTGGTTCTGTTTTGGTAGTGAACTAGATTATGATAGCAAAATAGTTTATGATTGGATTTATGTTCGATTTGAGATGGGACACCATCATTGGACTTATGATAGACTTTGTCAATGTTTGCGTGTTGATTTCAGGACTTTGATTAGTGATGATGCTCGTAGTAGGGATGGATGATACGAGCTACATAGCAGGTGGATAATATCTACCTGGTCCGATAGTTTTGATCAGATTCCAGTGCATGAATTTTGACATATGTTTATACCTGTTTACCTTAAATCCACTCATGTTTAATCATATGCTTGTACTTCCTTTGACCTTTGAGATATATTGCTATTATTTCATTAATTATCTATCATGGATATGAACTACAAATCCTATTATGTGTTAGCTGATAGATATTCAGTAAGTACATGTGGTTAGGGTTATCTTTGTGACCTCAGATTGGGTTACTGGGTTACATCACTAGGGTTAGGTGATGGATTGGATTATGGAGTTGATTATTATATCATACCCGTATTAGCGGTGCATCTATGGTGGATCTAGTTGTTTGTACATAGATAAGTGTGTGGTTGTTTGTATGTGGCCATGGACTAGAGGTCCTAGTGTGATGGTATATCCATTATGGATCGTATATCTGTGTATGGTTATATGGATTGTCTATAGTATCTCGCTACCGACTAGAAGTCTTAGCATGGTTGATTGTCAGATGTGTATGACTCTTTGTGCGATAGAGAGAGTCTTATGGATTGTAATCCTTGTATAGTTGACTTTTGGTTGACCAGGACTCCCTGTGGGATAGGGAGTGTGGCGAGGATACATGTATGGAGCTATGCATCATTACATTACATGCATGCTATTGACTGGGTCTCCCTTGTGGTTGAGACGGGTCGTCAGTCATCCTGCCTCCCCGGCCACTCAGGGTAGTGGTAGCAGGGTTAAGGGCAGAGCATTGGATGTGCCATGCTCGACCACTATGGATGGTGGTAGCTGGAGATGCGCACCTGGTCACTATGCAGAGTGGTGTTAGCACTCGCCCACTATAGACGGTGGTTGTGTAACATGTAGTTGTCCTGTGTGCGGAGCTCGTCTACTCATGGGTAGTGATGGAGTGACCAGTAGCAGGGACCCCCGGGGAGTAGTTAGCTCTTTACGCTTATATGCTACTCATTCATACTACCCAACTCGGCCACTCGAGAGTGGTGGTAGCTGGAGTCGGGCTAGTCGTCATGTCGTGCCACCCGGGCCATACTGGGGTCGTGGTTGGACGGGTCTGCAGACATGACCATGCATATGCATTGCTGATATATATGTATGCATGTATTTGATATATGTTTTACATATGCATGTGAGATCCTACATTTATTTGCTACATATGTTTGTACATCATGATATATGCCATTTGCATATTATATACTGCTGTGTGTTGAGCATGATATATGTTTTGGTCCAGACTGTTGTATGCATTTGATTAGCGTCATGTCATAGTGTGGTATGGACTGGGATGTTATTATCTGTGATTATATACTGATCATATGTCTGAGTGTTTGTCAGGTATGAGATTGACTTTGTACATTATATGAGTTATGTTATTGTATATCTGTTTAGGATGATATAGCTTATGGTGTTGCAGATCGTCAGGTACGTTGGTACATTACTTCATGTTCAGTTGATCAGTTTAGTATATGCATTGAGTATGACTATACTGTGGTTAGTGGTTATTATATTTGGATAGGACTGTATGTCTATTGGACTCATGGTGTATACCTGTAGATCTTCACATGTATACTTGTAGATCTCTATATCCTTATATGTTGTTCATGCACTTTCTACATATTACCCCTGAGTTTATACTCACCACCCCAGGACCCTGGGTTTCTTGTCGCCCAGGTAACAGGTAGAAGATTCCTTGGACGTTCGGAGCTCCGCCAGCTGATCCCATCTCACACCGGACTGATGGATATTTATTCCGCATTATTGTATTTGTGTGGATTACCGTTTTGAGGTTTTAGCCTGTATTGTTTTCATATTTGTGATATACGGACGTGTTGTATGTATTTGGCTTTTGATGTGGTTTCTATTATGTTTCTTGTCGTGTCAAGTCACTCCGGAGTGCACAGTTGGGTCTTTGTATCTTGTTTTATCTGTAGTATGTTTCCGCTGTGTTTGGTATGTTGATATCTTTATATTATATTATTGTTGTGGGCCTATGGGCCTTGTATTAACCCGATATGTTACCATGTACAGGGGAGATGTCGTCCGTTTGCTTTTCGGCACTGCATACTCTCGGGGCGTGACAATTTTATTAGTATCAGAGCCCTAGGTTGCGAAGTCCATTTTCGGATTTTATTTCGTTCAGACATCGAGTTTTGCTTTACTCGGTTTTGGTTTTGTGAGTTCTGGGATCTGGCTGTTGCGGACATCTCCAAGCTATAAGGTTTAAGGTATGTTAACTGTTATTACATATCCTTCTGTTGGCTATGCATTTAGTTGCTTATAACATGAATGACTTGTAGGGTGTTGGTTAGTATTCGTAACCGTGATTTGAGTTGACCACGGGAATGACATGTTGAGGTTATTAGACATGTACCTGCTATCGAAAAGGTAAATTACCTTTGAGAGTTGAGTGATACCGAGTCAGAAAGCAGGGGTTAGGTAGTCACATCTCTTGTGGAGATCAAGGATTATAGTCCTAAGATTTTCACTAATCATGTTAGTCAGATCATTACCTATGGGGTAATGGACAAGCGAGTATACTATTATTGATGCAGATAGTAGAAAATTAGTGGATAATATTCATGGGGATTTTGACCCCTGAGATGGTCATTCTAGGTTGTATAACTTTGATAGTACTTTTGAGTACTTAACTCATGTTATACAGAGAAAGTAGAGTTGGTTGCATACTATTATCAAAATCAATCCTGTATTTGGTGGAAGAGGCAAGAAATAACCTTCGGGAAATCACACATCACTTGGCCACGGTGTAGTGATGTTGTGAGAGAGTATTTTCTCACGTTATCTTCTTTGACTCATCGTCAGGGAGTTCTTGAGCTTTAGGTTGGGTGATCATTTGGTAACAGAGGTACCATGCAGAGTCGTTAGACTTGTGAGAGTTACGACCACCTAATAGCTCGAGAATGTGATCGACATGTCTTAAGCCACCTACGGTTTATGGGTTGACATCTTGATCATGATGTTTGGATCTTCTACCAGATCCTACTGGAAGCCCTTAGACTGAGTCATGTGTATAGAATGACTTCGTAGCAAGTGTTTTAAGAGTTGGAGATTTGATAAGCAGATATTGCAAGTCAAATTATTGGAATTATAAGTATCTGAATGTTTGATAAAAGGAGCGAGATTGGAGTTATGAGTCACGAGCTACTATTGGAGAGTTTTTCGATCATAGAAGACCGATTGCAGATCGTCAGCATTTCTTTTCATGTTTATCAGTGAAATCAGAGGAAAGACTCCGAAGAGATTATGTGCGTGAAGTGTGGGTCACGACGAGACACAGAGTCAGATTATGTGATGGATCATTTTATCCATTTCTACTATAAGCAGCCAGTACCTACGAGGAGAGTATGTACCTTGAAGACTCAGTTGAAGACTATGGATGATGCTTTCGAGAGGACGATCCACAACCTCGAAAGTCGAGATCATTACAGAAGATTGGGTTATCACATCAGCAACGATCTTATCTCAGACATAGTGGAGTTCTTTGATACTTCCAGCCGGGAGAAGCAAGTTACTCAACAGTATCAGTAGAAGACATCTCAGAAGATTCAGACGTCCAGACGACAACTATTATCTTTGCAGGCGTGGTTATGCTTTATACAGAGGAGAGATTTTATGATGATGGTCGTATCTATGTCGTATTCTTCAATTGCAGCTATACAATTTACAGAGTTGGAGCGTGCTACGATGTTGACAGTTCTTCAGTATTTTACACCCGGATGTGTACCCTTTGCCAGCATAATAGTGTTTATCATCTCCGTTGTAGTTGTTTTAGTTTGTACCTTAGTTCAGCAGTTGATTTTAGTTCCTCCATGGTAGTCTTTTGCATCTACATGAGCTTAGTCACCAAGAGCAGAAGTTGGACGAGTTACATGATTACTCGAGTAGAGGAGTTATAGAAGACCAAAGAATTGGTCATTTGGGGGTATTACTTTAGGTTACCCTATTTGCGGATATATCGAGAGATACCGATTTACAGGTATCTTTATCTATAACCTTGTTAGATAGGATTGGAAGGGTTTCTATCGACTTGTGGGTTGGTGATTTTTCTCTACCGTTAGATGAGATGTTGATCAACAACTGAGAAGTCAAGGGGATACCCTTAGCCTTTACTAGACATACCTCTACTATGGATATATCCTTACGGATAATTAAATTGTTGGAATGTTGATATACTAGATCTCTCGGACATGCGTATAATACGAAAGTATTTGGATGTGTGTATAATTCGAGAGTATTGGGATGAACTCTCGGGCTTGCCACTGCATGGGCAAGTAGGAATATGCGATTAAGGTGATTTCGGAAAAAGTTCCGATATTGAGGACCTCATATCGGGAGATGATTTTACAGGTATCAGTGTTTCTAAACACTATGGGAGATTTATTTGTCTTAGGGTTTCTTCGCAAGAAGATCCAGAACTTCTTGTTAGAAGAGAGATGGACCTTTGAGGCTAGACATTGATTATCGATGATTGGAATGTAGTAGTTGCTGTGAATGAATATCCTTCGTTGTTGATAGATGATCGATTTAGATCAACTAAAGGACACCTGTGTATACTCTAGGATTGATATATGATTGGGGTGTTGATATTGTAGTGACTTGATGTCATACAATTATCATGGTTGATGTAATGATTGATATCTCATCAGCGTAGAGTAAAAGGATGCAGGTGTATAGAAAAATGATATTTCATACTTGGTATGAATTTTATGAGCTGTTGATAATGTTGTTAGACTTATCAACGAGTTAGTTGTTCATGAAGTGATTGAACCAGTAGGTGATTGTCATTTTAGACGAGATGGTGTTGGATATATCCACAATCTTAAGGGAAGTTGTGGTTTTCCTAGATTGATTTGGTATTTACCATAGATGTCGATAGGATGCACTAGCGTTACTATACCGATGATTTGTTGGACCAGGAAAGTGATGGAAATGACTTGGTCGGAAGTTTGTGAAGCTAGGTTTCAGGGCCTAGACGGTGGTTGACTTTTGTGTCAGTGTTAGTTAATCTGTCTGATATGGATGGAAGGGTATTGCACATAGATGCAACATTTCAGGGATTAGGAGCGATCCCGATGTAGTTGAATGAGACGTATATTATGTGTATGTTAGTTGAGAAACTAGCGAGATTAGTCATTATAGTCTTCCAGTTACTTTCAGTTCTAAGTTACAGAGTGAATTTTGGACATTAGATTAATTTTTCTTGTGAGAATAATTTTCCATCTCTGGGAAGGATAGTGGTTCCCAGAGTTACATTCGATTTAGGAGGAGTTGTTTCAGGAGAATCTTCATTCGAGAGTGATGATTTATTCGGAGTGTATCCGAAAATAGTGAGTATTAAGACGTTCATGTTGGTGGGACGATATATGGGACACGGTTGATTTCATAGTTTGATGTTGGGTATACCAACAAGCAAAGGTGGAATATTGTGATCGGTAGGGTTACGTACCGTGATGAAGTGGGAGCCTAGTACGTTAGACTTTGTTGGGAGATTATCTAGAATTCGAAAAGGACTTGATAGGATTTGGGTAGTCGATGATCGATTAGCTAGGTCCGCTCATTTTCTTCCAAATCGTAAGATGGATTTCGTTGGATCGCTTGATGGAATTATATCCATGGAGTAATCTTGAGTATCATTTCTGATAGTGATTCATGATTCACCTTACGATTCTGGCAAAGTCTCCCATCGATTACGGGTATAGAGCTCCACTTTGGTACAGTTATTGACCTCGTAATAGGTTGATTTAGAGTGTATATAAGAGTTGAAATGTAATATTCGAGCTCAGTACCCCACTTAGTATATGAGGTGTGTGACTTTTCTCCGGATACTGGAGATGATTGTTATGACATCTCGTACTCATACATGAGTTGGAAATTTGGGGACCAAATTTTTACAAGTGGGGGAGAATGTAAGATACAGAAAAAAAAAATATATATATATAATAAAATAAAATAATAGCCCTCGCTAATTGAGAATTAGCTTGTGGAATTTTCAAGAAATTTTAGAAATTTTTATGAAATAAAAAGGAGTGCAAACGAGGAAAGTTAAAGCCTGATGGGAGATTGAGTTAACCTAGGACAACCTTAGGTTAAACCTAGGCTAGCTTATTCAATTCGGTCAGCCCTAAAATCTCGATTTCCCGATCTGATTTCCCATTTCTCCATCGCGTTTCTCCTCCTTTCCTTCTCTATCGTTTTTCTTCCCCGATCGATGACTCTTCACACTCATTGCGACCTCTCCGTCTGCTGTCGATCGCGAGCTCAGCATGCCTCCCGATCGTTTCTGCCTTTTCGATCGCGTTGGACATGCGAGCGATCGTCATTGTCTTCCCCAGGTCCGGCAGCTGTCTGCTCTAGCCAACTCATTGCCAGGGATCTCCACCTGAGCAGCCGCTGGTCGCCGCTGCCATGCTCGATTTGTCATCCCGATTCCACTCCAATCTCTAGCCAACTTCTTCGTTTTTCTTCACCGACTTTTCTTCTGGTCCGACGACAGCAAGTGCCGCCGTCGCTACCTGAGCTCGTCGGCATCCGGAGCTATGTCATTGCTGTTGATCTCTATTGCGAGCACGTTGTGCAAACCGTCGGTGTCGATTTCTTCATCCGATTGCCTGCTGCCCCCACCTGCCACCAAGATCTTCATTGCTAACTCCTATCTGGTGAGTTGCCCTGTCCGAACATCGCCAGAGTTAGGTAGGTCAGTGATCCATTTTCTCGATCTTGGATAAGATTCATTTTCATATGAAATCCCTATCCCTCTTAGCCCTGATTTCTGGTGGTATGGGCAGTAGTGATGGGTAGCTGTTGTGGGAGGAATTTTCGGTGAACAGGGGAGGAGGGCTATCGGTGGAGATCTAGGACCGGTAAGTTGGTTTACTTTGCTGTTTCTATGTTAATTGTTGTATTTTTCATGGTATATCAATGCCTATGGAATTTGTTGGTTTATGTCAAAGGATTTTAGAGTTGAATCTGTTATTGGAATGGTATCCTATTGATTGGATGGTGTTGTCGGGTGTGTTCTACGGCGTTGATGAGCTGTGGGTTTGAGAGCTCACTGTTGAATTGGCATTTGATGAAGTTGAGCAGGGAATATGAATCAGGTAAGATGTGATTTGGTTCTATTTTGGTAGTGAACTAGATTGTGACAGCAAAATGTTAGGGCAATCTATTGTCATGATAAGGTTTTGATGTGTGTGGCAAAGGGTTTAAGTTAGGATGATATTGTTATTTGATATGTGCGTTGGAGTCTTGCAGGACTTAGTAATTCGCACATGGAGCCTTGGCGGGTTCACCCTCACAACCTCGGTCCTTGAGTCGGTGAAGGATGACTTTGCGGAAGTCGTGCGCTTGGAGCATCCAAGGGACCGCCGGACGAGATGACTTGAAGTGAAGCCAAGGAAGCAGACTTCGGAGGCAAGAGACGCGAAGGAGCATTACAGAGCCGTGCGCCTGATGCTGCCGAGGGACGTGGCCGCGAACGAAGAGAGCTTCGGTGAGGGACTTCAAGTGAGATGAGAGAATGAGTGAAATGTAAGTAGCTCATTAGGTGAACTTGGCCGGATGGCTGAGTGTCAGAAACTTGACCGCAAGGGTTAAGGTTTACCCGACCGCCGGAAGCTCAAACTTATGTTAAGTTTGAGTTTCACACGGCACCAGTCGACTGCCATGTAATGGCAGTCGACTGATCTGAGTCGAGTGTGTTCGACTGGTATCCGACTGATGGGTTTATGCCCAGCAGTCGACTGCCATGGAATGGCAGTCGACTGCCAGAGGATCGTGGATCGTGGATTAGCGGCGTAGCCGTGAACCACGTTACATCTTCTTTGTTAGCGTTTGTATTTTCGTTTATTGCTTTGTCTTTATTGTTTATGCTTCCGCTTGCGCTAACGATTGTGTAGAAGAGCAAACGAACGAGAGAATTTCGACATCCATCGGAAGAGGGCTATTCACCCCCCTCTAGCCGGCCATATCGATCCCCAACAAGTGGTATCAGAGCCAAGGAAAGCTTGTCGAGGACTAACCGCCACAACAAGCAACATTCAAAATGGCCGGCTCCAACATCCACCCACCAAAGTTCGACGGCGAATTCTCTTGGTGGAAAAAGAGAATGGAGGTATTTTTTGAAATGGATTTTGATATTATATTACAATGGAATCCGGTTTCGTTTTGCCTAGGGATGAAGAGGGGAAGCCAATAGAAAAGTCAAGATGGACCAAGAGGCAAAGAGAGGAGCACCTTGCAAACTCAAAAGCCAAGCACCATCTATACAATGTGCTTCCTCAACAAGAAATAAATAGAATTGGAGAATGCCTAAGTGCCAAGGAGATGTGGGAGAAGCTAGTAGAGCTTCATGAAGGCACTTCAGAGGCAAAGCTAGCAAGAAGAGACCTCCTTCGCTCCCAACTCAACAACATTAAACTAGAAAAGGGAGAAAAGGTAATTTCCTTACATTCTCGTTTCAAGGAAATTATAACCGGTTTGTCAAGTGTAGGTGAAAAGCTCTCCAACCGGGATATGGTAATGAAGGCCATAGATGCCTTTCCCCGGTCCTCAAGATGGAGCTCTATGGTGGATTCGTTCTACATCTCCAAGAACTTGAAAGTAAGTACCTTGGAGGAGTTCTTCTCAACAATGGAGCTCCACAAAACGAGGCTTGAAGGAATACAAGAAGAGCCAAGAATCCAACCTTCAAGAGGAGTAGCTTTGATGGCAAACAAGGGGAAGAAGAAGATGGAGATCCCCTCCTCCTCCGATGATGAAGCCTCTTCCTCCTCCTCCATGGATAGCACGGAAGAAGTGTATATGGTAAGGAGGGTAAGACGTGCATTAAAAGTCTTTAAATTTAACAAATCAAATGATAGGAATAGGAGACCAAGAGGAAAGATCATATGCTACAATTGCCAAGGAGAGGGCCACATAAGGGACAATTGTCCCCTCCTAAACAAGAGCAAGGAAGAGAAGAAAAAGAAGGAAGAAAAGAAGAAGAAGAAGGGGAGCAAGAAGAAAGAGGAGAAGAAGACAAAGGAAAAGGGGAAGGCCAAGGCATTCAAAGCAAAGACTTGGGATGACCCTTCCTCCTCATCTTCATCATCATCCGAGGAAGAAAATGCATTTGTCACCAACCTAGCATTGATGGCATTTGACGACTTGGATTGCTCTTCCTCCGAAAATGAAGGATCAAGCTCAAGTGAAGGGGGAGCCTCTACATCCTCCTCATCCGAAGAAGAAGAAGAGGACATGGAAACTATGGTAACGAATCTAACTCCTAAGAAAATAGTTTCCATGGTTTCTAGCTTAACTAGGGATTTATTTAGAGCTAAAAAGAAGAACAAAAGCATGCTATATCAAATTAAGGACTTAGAAAATAAGTTAGAAAAAGCATGCTTAAATGAAAATGAAAATATTTCTTCTTGCCATGATGATGCACGCTCACATGAATATATGCCATTTAATGTTAGTGATGCATGCATGGATGAAAATAGGGCTCTAAGGGAAAAGGTAGATTACTTGACAAAAGCCCTAGAAAAATTCACTATAGGCTCCAACACCTTGAACATGATCATAGGGAGCCAAAGAGCTAGCTTCAACAAAAAGGGCCTAGGTTATAAAGAAAAGAAAAATGAAAAGACCTACAAATGCCTAATTGCTAGGGGTCAAGATAAGAAAAAGACAATTGCTAGGAAATGGATTCCTAAGGAGTATCTAGTGAACCCTATAGGCAAGAATTTGTATTGGGTTCCAAAATCCATCCTTAAGGGTTATAAAACCCCTAGGGTAGTCAACCATATGCAATTGACCTATATCATATTTTGGTTGACTTAGGATGGCGGGACAACATTTTTAAATAGTGTTAGGTGATGATAACGTGCCTATAAATAGTTAATAATGCTTAAATCATGATAATTAATGTAATTGCTATGTATGTTTTCAATCATGATTTATGATTTTGAAATTTGGCACGTCATCATGAGAAATAGGGTTAAATCATGCTTTAGGTGATAATTTGTTTATTATCATGACATAATACCTAATGCATGATAACAATTCAATGAATACATGTGTTTCATGATCATAATGTAGAATTAATTGATATATGCCTTTATGATCATGAGGACTGTTAGGTTGATACTTAACCTTGATAGAATTATATGAATATAATGGTTAAGTATATACAAATACCCCCTAGGATGCATCTCACACTCACCATAGGCTACCATGATTGAAAACTTAGCATGGGTGAGATGTTAGAATGATACAAATGTCCACTAATGCCTATGGCATTTAGATGGTCATTTTGAGTATCAAAATAGCAATAATAGACCAATCATGGGGAAGGCTTATGTTTAATTCATAGACATATTGCCCAAAGATCATGGTTGGATATTTCATATGATTTCAAAACAATTTCTTAGTCCAAAATCTATGTATTCATGTTTTGAAACAATTGGATGCAAAACTAGGTAGTTAACTTGATACTAGAATGATCAAAAACCTAGTGGTTTTTAAAGCTTTTGGATTTTTGGCAAAAACAAGAAAATATAATGAATTTTCATGAAAAACTATTTTTCATTAATATATATACTTAAAATAAATATGTTCCTCAAATTTCATGATTTTTCAAATTTTCTGGAATTTTTAATGCATTTCTGAAATTAGCAGAAATCGAATTTGAATCCATTGTGTCGATCATTGCCATCTTGATAGCGATCATTGCTCACCTGAAAAACAGCCCAATATTTTCTGATTTTAGATTTTAATCATGTTTTTGGTGTTCTCTTTCTATTAGACCTGATGCCATGAGTTTATAAATTAGGATTAATCTTTTTGATGGTGTCAAAGGGGGAGAAATGTATGTTTAAGTAACGGGGAATATATTTTGGGGGAGAAATGATTATGCTTATGATAGGGGGAGAAAATTTTATGGGGAGTTTCATGGATTAAGGGGGAGTTGCATGTTGCTATATCATGTTTATGTTTACATGCCTTCTTACCTTAGAATTTTCATCAAATGTTTTTACCTAACTTAAACGGATTACCACACATCAAAAAGGGGGAGATTGTTAGGGCAATCTCTTGCCATGATAAGGTTTTGATGTGTGTGGCAAAGGGTTTAAGTTAGGATGATATTATTATTTGATATGTGCATTGGAGTCTTGCAGAACTTAGTAATTCGCACATGGAGCCTTGGTGGGTTCACCCTCACAACCTCGGTCCTTGAGTCAGTGAAGGATGACTTTGCGGAAGTCGTGTGCTTGGAGCATCCAAGGGACCGCCGGACGAGATGACTTGAAGTGAAGCCAAGGAAGCAGACTTCGGAGGCAAGAGACGCGAAGGAGCATTGCAGAGTCGTGCGCCTGATGCTGCCGAGGGACGTGGCCGCGACGAAGAGCTTGGCGAGGACGAGTGAGATGAGAGAATGAGTGAAATGTAAGTAGCTCATTAGGTGAACTTGGCGGATGGTGAGTGTCGGAAATTTGACGCATAAGGGTTAAGGTTTACCGATGGCCGGAAGCTCAAACTTATGTTAAGTTTGAGTTTCACCGGCACCAATCATTGCCATGTAATGGCGATCGGTAATCTGAGTCGAGTGTGTTCGACTGGTATCCGACTGATGGGTTTATGCCCGATCGCCATGGAATGGCAATCGACCGGAGGATGTCGCGCACATAACCACTCGTAGCCGTGGCCCAGGCGGTCGACTACGAGGCGGCGATCGTGGTGAGGTCCATCGATCGGCCAAACAACGTCGGGATCAAGCGTGTTCGGAGGCCGTTGGATGTGCGTGATCATTGCCAAGGGCGTGATCGGTAGTGGCGGCAATGAGGAAGAAATCAGCCCTCTCTATAAAAAGAGAGGGTGTGGAGCTTTGGGAGGAAAATGCTCAAGTTCTAAACGACCATCCAAGTGCTCCACAAGATTCAAACTCCTTCTCTTAGCTTTCTTTCACATCTATTGTAAAAGAAGGAGTGTGCTTGATTTGTAAAGGTTACCTCCACCTAGCTTGGTGCAAAGGAGAGACCAATAGTGTTTGACTTTGAAGGAGTGATTCACCTCGGACGAATCGGGATCGTGGATTAGCGGCGTAGCCGTGAACCACGTTACATCTTCTTTGTTAGCGTTTGTATTTTCGTTTATTGCTTTGTCTTTATTGTTTATGCTTCCGCTTGCGCTAACGATTGTGTAGAAGAGCAAACGAACGAGAGAATTCTGACATCCATCGGAAGAGGGCTATTCACCCCCCTCTAGCCGGCCGTATCGATCCCCAACACAAAATAGTTTATGATTGGATTTATGTTCGATTTGAGATGGGACACCATCATTGGACTTATGATAGACTTTGTCAATGTTTGCGTGTGGATTTCAGGACTTTGATTAGTGATGATGCTCGTAGTAGGGATGGCTGATACGAGCTACATAGCAGGTGGGTAATATTTACCTGGTCCGGTAGTTTTGATCAGATTCCAGTGCATGAATTTGGATATATGTTTATACCTGTTTACCTTAAATCCACTCATGTTTAATAATATGCTTGTACTGCCTTTGACCTTTGAGATATATTATTGTTATTTCATTGATTATCTTTCATGGATATGAACTATAAACCCTATTATGTGTTAGCTGATAGATGTTCAGTAAGTACATGTGGTTAGGGTTATCTTTGTGACCTCAGATTGGGTTACTGGGTTACATCACTAGGGTTAGGTGATGGATTGGATTATGGAGTTGATTGTTATATCATACCCGTATTAGTGGTGCATCTATGGTGGATCTAGTTGTCTGTGCATAGATAAGTGTGTGGTTGTCAGTATGTGGCCATGGACTAGAGGTCATAATGTGATGGTATATCCATTATGGATCGTATATCTGTGTATGGTTATATGGATTGTCGATAGTATCTCGCTACCGACTAGAGGTCTTAGCGTGGTTGATTGTCAGATGTGTATGACTCTTTATCCGATAGAGAGAGTCTTGTGGATTATAGTCCTTGCATAGTTGACTTTTGGTTGACCAGGACTCCCCGTAGGATAGGGAGTGTGGCGAGGATACATGTATGAAGCTATGCATCATTACATTGCATGCATGCTGTTGACTGGGTCTCCCTTGTGGTTGAGACGGGTCGTCAGTCATCCTGCCTCCCCGGCCACTCGGGGTAGTGGTAGCATGGTTGAGAGCAAAGCATTGGATGTGCCGCGCTCGGCCACTATGGATGGTGGTAGCTGGAGATGCGCACCTGGCCACTGTGCAGAGTGGTGTTAGCACTCGCCCACTATAGACGATGGTTGTGTGACGTGTAGTTATCCTGTGTGCGGAGCTCGTCTACTCATGGGTAGTGATGGAGTGACCAACAGCAGGGATCCCCAGGGAGTAGTTAGCTTTTTACACTTATATGCTACTCATTCATACTACCCAACTCAGCCACTCAAGAGTGGTGGTAGCTGGAGTCGGGCTAGTCGTCATGTCGTGCCACCCGAGCCATACTGGGGTCGTGGTTGGACGGGTCCGCAGACATGGCCATGCATATGCATTGCTGATATATATGTATGTATGTATTTGATATATGTTTTACATATGCTTGTGAGATGCTGCATTTGTTTGTTGCTTATGTTTGTACATCATGATACATGTCATTTGCATATTATATACTGATGTGTGTTGAGCATGATATATGTTTTGGTCCAAACTATTGTATGTATTTGATTAGCGTCATGTCATAGTGTGGTATGGACCGGGATGTTATTATCTGTGATTATATACTGATCATATGTCTGAGTGTTGGTCAGGTATTGGATTGACTTTGTACGTTATATGAGTTATGTTATTGTATATCTGTTAAGGATGATATAGCTTATGGTGTTGTAGACCGTCAGGTACGTTGGTAAATTACTTCATGTTCAGTTGATCAGTTTAGTATATGCATTGAGTATGACGATATTGTGATTAGTGGTTATTAGATTTGGCTAGGACTGTATGTCTATTGGACTCATGATGTATACCTGTAGATCTTCACATGTATACTTGTAGATCTCTATATCCTTATATGTTGTTCATGCACTTTCTACATATTACCCCTGAGTTTATACTCACCACCCTGGGACCCTGGGTTTCTTGTCGCCCAGGTAACAGGTAGAAGATTCCTTGGACGTTCGGAGCTCCGCCAGCTGATCCCATCTCACACCGAACAATTGGGGTTTTCCATGTATTTATTTCCGCTGTTGTTTTGTATTGTGGCCATGTATAATCAGTGTTGTATTTGGTTGTTGGTTTGTATGTTATTTTTGGTGTAGTATGTTAGAGTCGCACCGGTGCGCACCTTTTGTGTTGTTGTGGATGTATTGTTTAGTATTGTCCATATATATGTCATGTTGTTGTGGGCCTACGGGCCTTGTATTAACCTGATATGTTGCCACGTACAGGGGAGATGCCGTCCATTTGCTTTTTGGCACGACATACTCTCAGGGCGTGACAATATATATTTTACATATGTCTGTGAGATGCTGCATTTGTTTGCTGCATATGTTTGTACATCATGATACATGCCATTTGCATATTATATACTGCTCTGTATTGAGCATGATATATGTGTTGGTCCAGACTGTTGTATGCATTTGATTAGCGTCATGTCATAGTGTGGTATGGGCCGGGATGTTATTACATGTGATTATATACTGTTCATATGTCAGAGTGTTGGTCAGGTATGAGATTGACTTTGTATGTTATATGGGTTGTGTTATTGTATATCTGTTCAGGATGATATAGCTTATGGTGTTGCAGATCGTCAGGTATGTTGGTACATTATTTCATGTTCAGTCGATCAGTTTAGTAAATACATTAAGTATGACTATACTGTGATTACTTATTATTAGATTTGGATAGGATTGTATGTCTATTGGACTCATGTTATATACCTGTAGATCTTCACATGTATACACTTAGATCTCTATATCCTTATATGTTGTTCATGCACTTTCTACATATTACCCCTGAGTTTATACTCACCACCTTGGACCCTGGGTTTCCTGTCGCCCAGGTTACAGGTAGAAGATTCCTTGGACGTTCAAAGCTCCACCAGCTGATCCCATCTCACACCGAATGGATGGATATGTATTCCGTATTGTTGTATTCTTGTGGATTGTTGTTTTGGGTTTTATCCTATATCGTTTCCGTATTTGTGATATACAGATGTGTTGTATGTATTTGGCCTTTGATGTGGTTTCTATTATGATTCTTATTGTGTCAAGTCACTCCGGAGTGCACAGTTGGGTCTTTGTATCTTGTTTTATCTGTCAGTATGTTGATATCTTTATATTATATTATTGTTGTGGCCCTACGGGCCTTGTATTAACCCGATATATTGCTACATACAGGGGAGATGCTATCCGTTTGCTTTTCGACACGGCATACTCTCGGGGCGTGACAATTTTATTGGTATCAGAGCCCTAGGTTTCGAAGTCCACTTTCATATTTGATTTCATTCGGACATCGAGTTTTGCTTTACTCGATTTTGGTTTTGTGAGTTTTGGGATCTGGCTGTTACGGACATCTTCGAGCTACAAGGTTTAAGGTATGTTAATTGTTATTACATATCCTTCTGTTGGCTATGCATTTAGTTTCTTATAACAGGGATGACTTGTAGGGTGTTGGTTAGTATTCGTAACCGTGGTTTGAGTTGACCATGGAAACGACATGTTGAGGTTATTAGACATGTACTTGCTATCGAAAAGGTAATTACCTTTGAGAGCCGACTAATACCCAGTCGGAAAGCAGGGGTTAGGTAGTCACATCTCTTGTGGAGATCAAGATTACAGTCTTAAGGATTTTCACTAATTATGCTTGTTAGATCATTACCTGAGGGGTAATGGACTAAGCGAGTATACTATTGTTGATGCAGATAGTAGAAAATTAGTGGATAATATTCATGGGGATTTTGACCCCTGAGATGGTCGTTCTAGGTTGTATAACTTTGATAGTATTTTTGAGTACTTAACTCGTATTATACAGAGAAAGTAGAGTTGGTTGAATATCATTATCGGGATCAAACCGATACTTTGTGGAAGAGGCAAGAAATAACCTTTGGGAAATCACATCACTTGGTCACAGTTTAGTGATGTTGTGAGAGAGTATTTTCCCACGTCATCTTCTTGTTGGAAGATTGTTGGTGCAATCGTCCCAGGTAGACTCCCGATGGTATTTTGATGATAGACAAAACTCATGACATGGGATTGTCATGGGAAAGTCCAACATGGGGTTGGCATGGGAAGTCCAAAGCATTGCGGAGCCGTGCGCTCGGTGCTTGGCATGGGAAATCCAAAGCATTGCGGAGCCGTGCGCTCGGTGCTTGGTGAGAAAAGCATTGCGGAGCCGTGCGCTCGGTGCTTGGTGAGAAATGCATTGCGAAGCCGTGCGCTTGGTGCATTTGGGAAGTCTTGAGGACTTGGTAAGTTCACTAGGCTCGGGGTCCTTGAGTCGGTGAAGGATGGCATTGCGAAGCCGTGCGCTTGGTGCATCCGAGGGACCGCCGGACGGGGAGCGAAGGGTGTGAGCCCAAAGGAAGCATACTTCTAGGGCATGAGACGCGAAGGATGGCTTTGCGAAGCCGTGCGCTTGGCGCATCCGAGGGACGTAGGCCGAGGGAAGAGAGCTTCGGTGGGGAACTCCGTGTGGACTTGGCCAAGTGGCTAAGACTGAATGTCGGAGGCTCAAACATGGTAATGTTTGAGGTTTTAGCTGACATCAGTCGACTGGCATAGGTGCCAGTCGACTGCTCTAGGTCGAATAGGTTCGACCAGTGTTCGAACGAACGGTGGTGATCGATCGACCAGAGGCGATCGGTGATGGGATGACGATCATTGCCAAGGACAGCGATCGTGATGACACCTGCACGCACGAATGGAGTCGAGCTTCGCCCGGCCTCGTGATGGATGATCGATCGGTCGATGGGTGCCATCAGTCGACTGATGTGTGATCCGTTGGAACTTGTCCGACGTGGATCCGGCCGTTGTGAGACAACGGCAACGATATCAGTCGACTGATGGTCACGATCAGTCGACTGATGGGCGCGAGATCAGCTTGATGCAGGTTATAAAAGGAGCTCAAGAGGAGGATTTCGCCCAAGCCTTTAAGGAAGCTATTGGAGGATTCTTTGTTGCATTCCAGTCCTTCAAGAGCCAATCAAAGCAAGCAACAAACAAGTGATCAAAAGCAATCGGTGAAAAGAGTTTCTTTTGTATTGTATTTGTATTCTTGTTTGTATTTCTATATTACTTTGTAATTGCTTGTGAGAGGTTTCTCCACCTCCGACGTATAGTCGATAAGGAGTATTGTTAGTGCCGTGCGCATAACACGAGCTCGAGGAGCTCACCCGTGGAGTAGGAACCATTCGGTTCCGAACCACGTATATCTTGTGTATTGCGTGTGATTGTATTTGTTGTTAGTATTGTTATTTGTATTAGTATTCCGCTGCGCTAACAACAATCGTAGACAAGCGACGCAAGAAGAACGAGCGAATTACGACGTCCGACGAATTAGGGCTATTCACCCCCCTCTAGCCGGCTAACCGATCTCCCAACACTTCTTTGACTCATTGTCAGGGAATTCTGGAGCTTCAAGTAGGGTGATCGTTTGGTAACGAAGGTACCATGCAAAGTTGTTAGACTTGCGAGGGTTACGACCACCTAATAGCTCGAGAATGTGATCGACATGTCTTAAGCCACCCATGGTTTATTGGCTGACATCTTGATCAGGATGTTTCGATCTCCTACCAGTTCCTATCGGAAGTCCTTAGACCGAGTCTTGTGTATAGGAATGACTCCGTAGCTAGTGTTTTAAGAGTTGGAGATTTGATAAGCATATATTGCAAGTCAAATTATTGGAATCATAAGTCTCCCAATATTTGACAAAAGGAACAAGATTGGAGTTATGAGTCATAAGCTACTATTGGAGAGTTTTTCGATCATAGAAGACCGATTGTAGATCGTCAGCACCTTCTCATGTTTATCAGCGAACTCAGAAGAAAGACTCCGAAGGGATTATGTGCGTGAAGTGCGGGTCACGACGAGACGCAGAGTAAGATTATCCGATGGATCATTTTATCCATTTCTACTTTAAGCAACCAGTATCTACGAGGAGAGTATGTACTTTAAAGACTCAGTTGAAGACTATGGATGAAGCTTTCGAGAGGATGATCCACAACCACGAAAGTCGAGATCATCACAGAAGAATGGATTAGTGCATCAGCAGCGATCTACTACCTCAGATATAGTTGGAGCTCTTTGATACTTCCAACCGAGAGAAGCAATTTACTCAGCACTATCAACAGAAGACATCTCAGAAGACTCAGACATCCAGACGACAGCAACTATTACCTCCCTAGGCATAGCTATATCTTTTACAAAGTTGGAGCATGCTACGATGTTGACAGTTCTTCAGTATTTTATAGCCGGATGTGTACCCTTTGCCAGTACAACAGTGTTTACCATCTCCGTTGCAGCTGTTTTAGTTTGTACCTCAGTTCAGTAGTTGACTTCAGTTCCTCCATGGTAGTCCTTTGCACTTACAGGAGCTCTGCCGTCAAGAATAGATGTTGGGCGAGTTTACATGGTTACTTGAGAAGAGGTATAGAAGATCGAAGAATTGATCATTTGGGGTATTACCTTAGTTTACCCTATGTGTGGATATATCGAGAGATACCGGTAGTTATAGGTAGCTAGGTCTAGAATATTCTTAGATAGGATTAGAAGGGTTCCTATCGACTTGTGGGTTGGTGATTTTTCTCTACCGTCAGGTGAGATGTGGATCAACGACCAAGAAGTCAAGGGATACCCTTAGCCTTTGCTAGACATACCTTCACTATAAAACATATCCTTACAGGTAGTTAAATTGTTGAAATGAGGGTATAACATGTATCTCGAATGTGCATATAATTCGAGAGTATTCGGATGTAGTTTCGGATGAACTCCTAGGCTTGCCACTGCATGGGCAAGTAGGAATATGCGATTGGGGTGATTTCGGGAATAGTTTTGATATTGAAGACCTCATACCGGGAGATGATTTTATTGGTATCAGTGTTGCTAAACACTATGGGAGATTTATCTGCCTCAGTGTTTCTTCTTGAGAAGACTTGTAACTCTTTGTTAAAAGAGAGTACCTTTGAGGCTATGCATTGATTATCGATGGTGGTGCGTGGAAGCTGATGAAAATGGATATCCTTCGTTATGGATAGATGATCTATTTAGATCATCTTAAAGGACACCGGTGTATACTCTAGTATTGATTTATAATTGGAGTGTTGATATTGTAGTGACTTAATGTCATACAATTACCCTTGTGGGTTTGATGATTAAGATATCATCTGCTTAGAGTAAGAAGGATGGAGGTGTATAGAAGATGACATTTCATACTTGGTATGAATTTTAGGTTATGTTGATAATGTCGTTAGACTTATTAATGATTTAGTCGTTCATGAAGCGATTGGACCCGTAGGTGGTTGCCTTCTTAGATTAATTTCTCTTGTGAGAATAGTTCTCCGTCTCTGAGAAGAATAGTGGTTCCTAGAGTTGCATTCGATTTAGGAAGAGTTGTTTCAGGAGACTCTTCATTCGAGGGTGATGTATTTGGAGCGTATCCGAAAATAGCGAGTTTGAGACATCCTTTGTGGTGGAACGACATGTAGGACATGGTTGATTTCGTAGCCTAGTACGATGGACAACGTTTGGAGATTATCTAGAATTCGGAAAGGACTTGATAGGATTTGGGTAATCGATGATCGATTAGCTAGGTCCGCTCATTTTCTTCCGAGCCGTAAGATGGATTTCGTTGGATCGCTGGATGGAATTATATCCATGGAGTATCTTTGAGTATCATTTCTAATAGTGATTCATGATTCACCTTACGATTCTGGCAAAGTCTCCCATCGGTTACGGGTATAGAGCTTCACTTTGGTACAGTTATTGACCTCTTAATAGGTTGATTGAGAGTGTATATAAGAGCTGGAATGTAATACTCGAGCTCAGTACCCCACTTAGTCACTGGAGGTGTGTGACTTTTCTTCGGATACTTGAGATGGTTGTTGAGACATCTCATACTCGTAAGTGAGTCAGAAATTTAGGGACCAAATTTTTATTAGTGGGGGAGAATGTAAGATATGGAATTTTTTTTAATAATAATAATTAATATTATGGATTAACTCTTTAAGAAAATAATTAGGTTTAATTAGTGGTTGGATTGGATTAGATTTAATTGGGTTGAACCGATTAGGCTTGAACCGGTTGGTTTGAATTCGGTTTGGCTTGAACCGATTTCACGAAAGGCGTTTAAAAACCGAACGAACCCGATCGCAACTCATTTCTTCCTCCCGATCACGATCGGCTCCTCGGTTCTTTGCGATTTCTTCCCCTCCACCGTGCGATCTTGCCACTCAACCTCGGCTCGCCGGTGTCCTGGGCAGAGCAGCTCGGCAACGTCGCAGCTAGCCGAACCCTTCCTTCTGAGGTCTCGGCGATCTTTCACGCAGGTGGGTCGGCGGCGTTGCTGTCGCGGCGGTGAGTTGTCGTCGTAGGTAAGGATCGATCTCCCTCTCCCTCTTCGAGATGAGATCTGCAGCTAGCTGTGGGTTTTCGAGTTTGAGCTTAGATCTATGGTTTTTGAGCAGTGATTAGAGATTGGATTTGCTCCGTGAACAGGAGACGAAGAAGGGCTGTCAGAGGAGATCTGAGATCGATAAGGGTTGATTTCCTTCTTGCTTGTGATGTTATGATTGCTACGGATTGAGTGGTATTCGTTTGATTCGGGTGTGGTTGTGATTCGATGGATTTTTGGTCAATTTCTAGCATGATTTAATGTCTGTTTTTTCTAGTTATTGTGGTTACAGTCGATTGTTGAGATCGATCTGATGGGTTCTGCGTTCACCTTCACATAGCAATAGATAAGCAGTTTAATCTGTGATGTTGAGCAATCGATCAAGAGTGGTATAGAGAGAGGTTGTTCTGCACAGTCAGGGGTGGAGCTGTAATTGGTTGTGGGGCAGTTTCCAATTATTTTCTTTTGTTGTCCATGGTGTTTCGGTGGATCGATTTCATTTATTGTTGCTGTGGAATTGTGGTGAGATTAGATCTGTGAGTATGCAAGTTGATTTGAGTGTGTTTAGATCCATTTACTTTAGTGATCTTGTTGATTTGACAGCGAGTATGGTGATGATGTATCAAGTTGGGATAATTGAGGTATCTAACTCGTAGACAAGGAAAGAATGCGAACATAGAAACGAGTAGTGTTTAGTTCTTATATTTGTCTAGTGATTGTACTTAATCATAGTTTCTATTATGTGCAGGTTTGGGATACGAAGAAGCTCCACGATCATGAGGATTATTCGAGCTTCGTATCAGGTGGGTAATATTTACCCTGGTCAGGTAGTTTTGATCTGAATCTGGTGCATGAATTTGGACTTATGCAATTACTTTGATCTTAGATTCACTCTTATTTAATCATATGCTTGTACTGCCTTGACCTTTGAGATATATTGCTGTTACTTCATTGATTATCTAGCACGGATAGGAACTATAAACCCTATTATGTGTTAGTTGATGGATGTTCAGTAAGTACAGGTGGTTAGGGTTATCTTTGTGACCTCAGATTCGGTTACTGTGTTACATCACTAGGGTTAGGTGATGGATTAGATTATAAAGTCGATTGTTGTATCGTACACCTATTAGTTGTGCATCTATGGTGGATATAGTTGTCTGTGCATAGATAAGTGTGTGGTTTCAGTATGTGACTATGGACTAGAGGTCCTAGCGTGATGCTATATCCATTATGAATCGTGTATCTGTGTGTGGTTATATGGATTGTCAATAGTATATCGCTACGGACTGGAGGTCTTAGCATGGTTGACTGTCAGATGTGTATGACTCTTTGTGCGATAGAGAGAGTCTTGTGGATTGTAGTCCTTGCATAGTTGACTTTTGGTTGACCAAGACTTCCCGTGGGATAGGGAGTGTGGCGAGGATACATGTATGGAGCTATGCATCATTACATTGCATGCATGCTGGCAATTAGGTCTCCCTTGTGGTTAAGAGGATCGTCAGTCATCCTGCCTCCCCGGCCACTCGGGATAGTGGTTGCAGGGTTGAGTGCAGAGCATTGTTGTGAGTGCTGGAGATGCGCACTTGGCCACTGTGCGGAGTGGTAGTTAGCGCACTCACCCACTATAGACGGTGGTCGTGTGATGTGCAGTTGTCCTGGGTGCGGTGCTCGTCTACTCATGGGTAGGGATGGAGCGGCTAGCAGCAGGGACCCCTGTGTGCGTAACATATAGCTCTATGGCGGCTAGCTACTATTTCATACTACCCAACTTGGTCACTCGAGAGTGGTGGCGGCTGGAGTCGGGATAGTTGTCATGTCGTGCCACCCTGACCATACTGGGGTCATGGTTGGACGGGTCCGCATACATGGCCATGCATATGCATTGCTGATATATATGTATGCATGTATTTGATATATGTTTTACATATGCCTGTGAGATCCTGCATTTGTTTGCTGCATATATTTGTACATCATGATACATGTCATTTGTATATTATATACTGCTGTGTGTTGAGCATGATATATTTGTTGGTCTAGATTGTTGTATGCATTTGATTAGCATCATGTCATAGTGTGGTATGGGCCGGGATGTTATTGCATGTGATTATATACTGTTCATATGTCTGAGTGTTGGTCAAGTATAAGATTGACTTTGTACGTTATATGAATTATGTTATTGTATATCTGTTCAGGATGATATAGCTTATGGTGTTGCAGACCGTCAGGTATGTTGGTACATTATTTCATGTTCAGTCGATCAGTTTAGTATATACATTGAGTATGACTATACTATGGTTACTTGTTATTAGATTTGGATAGGACTGTATGTCTATTGGACTCATGTTGTATACCTGTAGATCTTCACATGTATACTTGTAGATCTCTATATCCTTATATGTTGTTCATGCATTTTCTACATATTACCCCTGACTTTATACTCACCACCCCGGACCCTGGGTTTCCTGTCGCCCAGGTAACAGGTAGAAGATTCCTTGGATGTTCGGAGCTCCGCCAGCTGATCCCATCTCACACCGAACGGATGGATATGTATTCCGTATTGTTGTATTCTTGTGGATTATTATTTTGGGTTTTATCCTATATCGTTTCCGTATTTGTGATATACGGATGTGTTGTATGTATTTGGCCTTTAATGTGGTTTCTATTATGATTCTTGTTGTGTTAAGTCACTCCGGAGTGCACAGTTGGGTCTTTGTATCTTGTTTTATCTGTCAGTATGTTTCCGTTGTATTTGGTATGTTGATATCTTTATATTATGTTGTTGTTGTGGGCCTACGGGCCTTGTATTAACCTGATATGTTGTCATGTACAGGGGAGATGTCGTCCGTTTGCTTTTCGGCACGACATACTCTCGGGGCATGACAAATATGCTCTCAACTCGTAAACTTACTGCTACTAGGTACTTAGATGAGGATTTTCTAGGATATTTAGGTTTGTTGGGTGATATACAAACTCTATTTGAAAAAATGGGGTGGGAAGAGATCATGAGAATAAAGCACCTAACGTACCCTAGGATAGTTTTGGAATTTTTGAGTTCATTAGAGGCGGAAGTGTTAATGGGTAGAGAGAGTGAGGAGGGTAGGATAACTTTTAGACTTTTTAATAATGAGCATGAGTGGACCCTTCACCAATGGAACTCATGCTTTGGCTTGCCAAGTGGGGGAGAGAGAAGAATCCCTAATGGGTACAACTCTCGTTTGATTTGGATTGAGTTGATAGGGGAGCACGTTTATGACCCTTCTAGGGACAAAGCGCCGCACCTCCAAAACCCCATCTTTCGATACCTTCACCGTGTCATGGCCAGTACTATATTTGGTCGTGGGGAGAGTGACAGTGTAGTGAGAGCCAGTGAGCTGCTTTGCCTATAGGACATGCTACAAGAGAGGAGTAGCATCGATGTAGGGTCCCACTTCATCAGACACTTAGTGAAGATGGGCAAAGCAGCATGCAGAGAGATCCATGTGGGAGGCCTACTTACCCACATATGTTATAGGATGGGGTACGACTACATAACATTGGAGAGTATAGAGGCGAGCCCTAGGATCGACCTAGGAGTCTGCATGGCCATGAAGATGATTGTAAGAGAAGGAGACTCCTTATGCTTTGTAAGGAAAAATCTTACGGCCCTCAGGCTCCCTGACTCGGATCGTACCACCATCACTATACGCACCAATTGGCGCTTAGACCTGATAGTGGAGTCCCCTCCACATGAGAGACCATCCACATCAGTGCCCGTCTCTCCACCTTTGTACCACTCTCCCTCCAGTCCACACATATATAAGAGCCCACCTAGTCCACGCCGACATGAGCCTACACCCGTGCCACCATCTTTTTCTACTTTTGAGCAGGATGCAGGTACATCGGCATATGATTTCTCGGAGTTTCGATCGTGCCTCAATGACATCTACACTGAGCAGCAGACGCAGAGGCAGCGATGGGAGGAGCAGAGCATCTACCAGCAGGCAGAGTTCCAGGGATTCTGGGAGCATTTCCAGTGGGCAGAGGAGTTCTACAATGAGGCTCGCATATACTTCCAAGAGGAGGCTGCTCATCGCCAGGATGAGGCAGCTTACCACAGGGAGATGCGGCAGCATATGCATGCCCAGCAGGCACAGTGGGCTAGGGAGGAGTACCGAGTAGCCGCTGCATCCACCAGCTCTCAGATTGACCACATGTATATGTGGCATCAGCGGCTCAGCAGCAGGTTCTCTCAGGACCCAGAGATGCCAGGCTCCCAGACTTTCCACCTCGTCCACCATATTAGAGGTATACTTTTGTTTAAGTCTGGGGGGGACCCCGAAATCTATTTTGTTTTGTTTTCCTAGTAGTAGTTTCTTTTCTGGTATTTTCATTTGTTCATGCATGCATGAGTTGTTTAGTTCCTTTCAGTACTTAATTTTTGGTGCCTTAAAAGCTACCTCAGTAGTATTTTTGAAAGCTACTTGCATGAAGTGTTCCCATAGGTAGCTTGACTCTATTTATCTTGTGGTATTTTATTCTATATGTTCTATTGAATGTTCTAGACTTGCACTGATTAGCTATGTTTTTGCACTCACACATGTCGAACATTTTGAAAGGGAGGATCTAGTACATACCTAGTTATGATTCACTTCAATAGACTAGTACTTTGGAATCCATAGGTGACTCTAGGTTTAGCATTTTAGTTACTGGAGATGCTCGGATTGTGTAAGCTCATTCGAAAAAATCAAAATCCCTGAGATTTGAAAAAAAATATTATGAGGGATAAAAAATATTTGAAATGGTTAGGTGCCCCTTTGAGACCGAGTTAGGTTACTGGGGAAACACCTCTCAATTTCTCTCAATACTGAGTACACCTTTGAGACTTGATGCTAGATCTAGGGAATGACCCTCGCTTTGGGCAGGTAAGTGCCTAAGAGTCGGAAACCTTAGGAAATCTATGGGATGACGACTTAACTCACCATGGAACGGACATCCCCTAAGAATGATTCGCCTAGCACGAGCACGAGGAGCTAACTTAGTGAATTTTTAGAACATATCTGTTTTGCTTTGATTGCAAATACCACCTGATAAATTTAGTTAACATGCTCATTATGGAACAATTTCTTTTTAAAAATTTTATGGCACTGAGGTTTGCTTGAGGACAAGCAAAGATTTAAGTCTGGGGGAAGTGATGTGAGTAAAACATATAGGGTTTTAGGAGTAGTTTTCGCTCATATCCTGTTACATTTTGCATTAGTTTCATGCATATGTTACTCTGTTTTTGCATGCATTTCCTATTTTCTAGTTTAGAGGTCTGCTCGTTGTTCTTTTGAATGTTGGTTGGCTTTTCGGGCGGAAAAGATGCATTTTCGGAGCGAAAGAAGGACATTTCAGAGTGGGACCTTTGCCGAGGCGTGTGGATTCACACGGCCAGTGTAATACGATGGCGAAGATTAGCACACGGGGCGCTGCGGTCATGTGGCGGCCCGATGGAGTTACGCGACTAGGGTTTTTTCCTGATTTCGTAGCGGTCCGAGGTGACGTCTATATAAGGATGGCTCCGCCCAAACCCTAGGGGAGAGGCATGTCGGCTAGGACGGCACACCGAAGCCTTAAAAAGCTTCGGTAACTCACAGCGGGGAGGAGGAATGCCGCCGGAGGTCCACCACTTGCAACACAATGCCAAAGAGAAGGTCTCAATGCATTGTAATCTCTATTTCTATGCTTTCTTTCTATTGTAATTGAACTTAAACATGTGTTGTGATTCTTCCTTCGTGTTTATGGTGTAGAACTTTTGATTCAGGATTAAGGAGTAGCTTGTGTTCATAGACAATGTTAGTTCATATTAAATTCTGGCCAAAAGTTTGATTTGACAATTGGACATTGCTCTTTATTATACCTACATGTATTTGGCTTTCTTTCTTTGTGCTTAAGCGTCTGAGAGGTGGTGACAGCCCTCGCAATCTAGATTTAGGAGGTTTGATCAAGGAACCTAGGGGTAAACCTGACCTCTCATAACTACGGGGAGAAGGGAGCGGTGGAATTGGAAACGGTCCACTGCAAGGATTGATTTGGCATCCTCGTACCCTCTATCCCGTCCTTTTGGGCGAGGATAGCTCCCGGTGAATGCGGCGGCTCTGCAGAAGAGTGTATGATATCCCTTCCCCAAAACCATAAGTAGAAGTTTAGACGACGCCAATTGACAACGTTGTTCTGCGGTACACAAGTGAAATCGAAGTTCTAGAATAGCCTTTTTAGACCCTGGCACACTCTTTTCCTCCTCCGTGTGACACCACACTGAGTAGGGTCCTCCGATAGTCCTCACCAACTGACTCTCACTGAGATTTCATCCGAACAATCACAACCACTTAGTGTATTGGTACTCGAATCCCAGTCCCTGTGGGATGGATAATCTATTTATTACTTGACAACATCCGTGCACTTGCGGGCGTTGAGCGCGAGCGCGTACTTAGAGTCTTCGACGGTCTCCATCGCGAGATTTAAGGTCACGATCGTGCGCATCAGTAGTAATTTAGAAGGATATCTCATTCAATGGGCACTATGAACAAATAATGTTGCTCATAAAGATACACAAGAGTTACATTAGATGTAATTGGTACGAGTTACCTACCTAATTTATACGAGTCTTGGGCGATTAGCCAAAGCTAACTCAAGATGCGGTATAATATGAATCTTGTACCACTTTATGACCAGTGGAGAATTATTTAGTTAAAGGCCTAATTAAATGATTAAAATATGATACATTCCTGCATTTTTGTATTGTAGATCACCATGTCATCAAATACATCGAATACACTCTCTCTGCGATCTGTCCTTGATAAGGACAAGCTCACTAGAGCTAACTTCCTAGACTGGTACAGGAACTTGAGGATAGTCCTCAAACAAGAACGAAAACTATACGTCCTAGAGCAGTTCATTCCTGAACCACCCACCCCTACGACCACTCGTGCTGAAAAGGATGCTTATAAGAAGCATCAAGATGATGCAGTAGATGTGTCATGCCTTATGCTTGCCACCATGAACTCTGAGCTTCAGAAACAACATGAGAACATGGATGCCTATGGTATGGTTGAGCATTTGAAACAACCATACCAGGGACAAGCAAGGCACGAGCGATACGAAGTATCAAAGGCCTTGTTTCAATGCAAGATGCAAGAGGGAACTCCCGTAGGCACTCATGTACTCAAGATGATTGGGTATGTAGAAAACCTAGTGAGATTGGTATTTCCATTGGGCCAAGAGCTAGCCACTAACCTTGTTCTGCAGTCACTGCCCGAAGGCTATAGTCAATTTGTCATGAACTACAACATGAATGAAATTGACAAGCCTTTACTTGAGATATTGAGCATGTTGTGAACTGCCGAATTCAACCTTAAGAAGGCAAAGCCTAGTTCCATTTTGATGGTGAACAAAGGCAAAGGAAAAGGCAAGGCAAGTGCATTGAAACCCAAAGGAGGGGTGTCTAAGGAAGGGGAATGCTTCCATTGCGGTGAGACCGGGCATTGGAAGAGAAACTGCAAGCTATACCTAAAAGAAGTGAAAAAGAAGAAAAGTGAGACTTCTACCTCAGGTATACATGTTATATAAGTCAATATATCTATCTTGTCTTCTTGGGTATTAGATACCGGATGTGCTTCTCACATTTGTACCAATGTGCAGGGCCTTCGAAAGACTAGATCATTAACAAAGGGCGAAGTGGACCTACGAGTAGGCAATAGAGCAGAGGTTGCGACCATCGCTGTAGGGACATATTCCTTATCTTTGCCCACTGGGCTTATCTTAGAATTAGAAGACTGTTGTTATGTGCCTGCATTGACTAAAAACATTATCTCTATTTCTTGTTTAGACAAGAAAGGATTTTCATTTGTGATAAAGGACAAGTGTTGTTCCATTTATTTAAATGATATGTTTTATTGTAGTGCACACCTTGTGAATGGTCTCTATATTCTAGATCTTGAAATCCCAGTCTATAACATAAATACCAAATGGTTCAAATTTAATGATTTGAACCAAACATATCTCTGGCATTGTCGCCTGGGTCACATAAATGAGAGTCGCATATCCCAGCTCCATAAAGATGGATTACTGGACTCATTTGATTTTGAATCATATGAGACATGTGAATCTTGTCTTCTAGGCAAGATGACCAAGACTCCATTTAGTGGACATGGTGAACGAGCTACTGATTTGTTAGAACTCATATATACTGATGTATGTGGGTCTTTCAATGTAGCAGCCAGAGGAGGCTATCAGTACTTCATTACTTTTACTGATGATTTCAATAGATATGGATATGTGTATCTTATGAGACACAAATATGAATCCTTTGAAAAGTTCAAAGAATTCAAGAATGAAGTACAAAACTAACTTGGTACGAGTATTAAAATGCTTCGATCAGATCGAGGTGGGGAATACCTTAGCCAAGCTTTTGTGACTATCTCATTGACTTTGGGATTAGATCTCAACTCACTTCACCTGGAACACCAAAGAGGAATGGTGTATCAAAAAGGAGAAATCTTACATTATTAGATATGGTACGATCCATGATGAGTCATACAAATCTTTCTTCTTTCTTCTGGGGACATGCTTTAGAGACGGTTGCTTTCACACTTAACCTCGTCTCATCTAAGGCAGTCATAAAGACACCATATGCAATGTGGACTAGGAAGAGTCCCAAAATGTCTTTTATAAAGATTTGGGGTTGTGAGGCTTATGTTCGACGTCAAGTCTCCGATAAACTAGGCCCCAAATCAGACAAGTATTATTTTGTAGGATATTCTAAGGAAACGAAAGGATATTACTTCTACAATCCCACACACGACAAAGTGTTTATCGCTAGAAATGGAGTATTTCTAGAGAGAGAGTTCATTTCCAGAAGAACTAGTGGGAGTAAAGTACAATTCAAGATAATGATAGCACTGAGATGGAAATTGAACATGCACCATAAAGTTTTGTGGATGATGAGATTGTTGCACAAGAAGTTGTGGAGCAACAACCTGTTCAAGTAGACCAACCCCTTCGCAGGTCTAATAGGATATGTCATTATCCTGAGAGATATTCATTTCTCTTGTCTGACAATGATGACGTTATGCTTGTTGAGTTGAACAAGCCTACATCCTATCAGGAAGCTGTGATGAGCCCAGATTATGAGAAATGGCTAGAGGCCATGAGATCCGAAATAGAATCTATGTACACCAACCAAGTATGGACTTTGGTTGATCCACCTGAAGGGGTCAAACCCATTGGGTGTAAGTGGGCTTTTTAAGAGAAAGACTAACATGGAAGGACTTATGCATACCTATAAAGGGCGATTGGTAGCTAAAGGTTTCAAGCAAATTCATGGTATTGACTATGATGAAACTTTTTCATCAGTTGTGATGCTTAAGTCCATTCGGATCATGCTTGCTATTGCATCTTATCACGATTATGAGATCTCACAAATGGATGTCAAAACTATATTTCTGAACGAAAACCTCCTCGAGGATGTGTACATGACACAACCTGAGGGTTTTGTAGATCCAAAGCATACTGGAAAGGTGTGCAAGTTGCAGAGGTCCATTTATGGTTTAAAGCAAGCATCTAGAAGTTGGAATCTTCGATTCGATGATGCGATCAAATAGTTTAGTTTCATCAAGAATGAAGATGAACCCTGTGTCTACAAGAGGGTTAGTGAGAGCATAGTTATCTTTCTTATCTTGTATGTTGATGACATACTTCTCATTGGGAACGACATCCCTATGCTGCAGTCTGTGAAGACTTAGCTTGGGAATTGTTTCTCAATGAAGGACTTAGGTGAAGTAGCCTGCATTTTAGGCATTAAGATCTATAAAGATAGATCTAAGAGATTGCTTGGCCTAAGTCAGAGTGCATACATTGACAAGGTGGTTAAGCGTTTTGCCATGGAGAATTCCAAGAAGGAATTTCTGCCAGTGTCATATGGTGTTGGCCTTTCGAAGGCTCAATTCCCTTCTTCTAAGGAAGAAATGGAACGCATGGATCAGATCCCTTATGCATCTGCTATAGGTCTATCATGTACGCCATGCTATACACTCATCCTGATGTCTCGTATGCTTTGAGCATGACGAGTAGGTACCAGTTAGATCCAGGTGATAGTCACTGGATAGCCATCAAGAATATTCTTAAGTACTTGAGAAGAACTAAAGAATATCTCTTGATATTTGGAGGCAATGAGGAGCTCACAGTAAAGGGTTACAGCGATGCTAGCTTCCAAACAGACAAGGACGATTACAGATCATAGTCAAGGTATGTCTTTTGTCTAAATGGTGGTGTTGTGAGCTGGAAGAGTTCAAAGCAAGATATGCTCACGGATTCTACTACAGAGGCCGAGTATATTGCTTCTTCGAATGCAGAAAAGGAGGCAGTTCAGATCAGAAAGTTTGTTTTTGAGCTTGGTGTAGTTCCTAGAATTGTGAGCCCTATAGAGCTTTATTGTGACAACAATGGGGCTATAGCACAGGCTAAGGAACCTCGTTCTCACCAGCGTTCCAAACATATACTATGGCGGTATCACCTCATTCGAGAGATCATCGATAGAGGAGATGTGCGGATATGCAAAGTAGATACTAATGCTAACATTACGGATCCCTTGACCAAGGCTTTGGCACATAGGAAGCATGATGGTCATACTAAGTCACTGGGTCTTAGAGATTACAGTGATTGACACTAGTGCTAGTGGGAGATTGTTAGTGTCAGCCCTTAGTGTCAATCATGAAATGATTGATTAGGGATCATGTGTATCATATTTCATAAATAAAAGACAAAGATTGTTTATTATATTTACTTTATGCATGTGTTAGCTAAAATAAATATAATAATGCCCTTGAATAGTAGGTTCTAATCTACAGTATATCAATTGGTAGAATTGATTATGAGAAGCTGTAGAAAACACTATTCTTAATATTCCTAGTCAAGTATTAATAGACAAGGGCAATATTAATACATTGAGACTAGCATGTAGGTCAATGGATGACTTGATCTCACAAGTCATGGATATGTGATATCACATTGACATATGGGTATATATATTGGAGAATATATATACTGAATTGATCCGCTATGAGAAAGTGTCATGGATCGTTATGAGTGTCATATACTTTCTCATGTGACTATTGGTATGAATAGTCCTTAGACCTGAAGTCACTACGGTTCCCTACATAAGGAGTTATGTACTTTGGTATCGTCTAACATCACCCGTAACAGGGTGCACTATAACGGCGATTACTGGGTATGTAATGAATTATGCGGAGGGATGTGATTGATGTAGATGAGATCTATCTCTCCCATATGACGGGAGTGATATCTTTGGCCTTTTGATAGGGTAGGACCACGAAATGCATGGTCATGCTCAAATAAGTCAATATGAGATATTGAACTCATTTGTTTGAGTGAGTCTACTTGGGGATCAAGAAACATAAAGATCGATAAGGGGATGACACGGTTTATGCCTCATTGATTGATTTAAGATATCAAAGATAGAAGGACACCGTTATACATGATAATAGCCACGGAAAGGTTGTCGAATCTCGATGATCTTGTAGCTTGGGTAGCAATGATGTATTGCTAGATGCCACTCATTGCTTATGATGTATCTAAAATGGTTTTAGAGACATTGCCAACGTTACAAGAGCCTATAGGGTCACACACAAATGACATTCTGTTTTAGAGATGGTTTCTTTTAGTTGGACTAAAAGAATAATTTAGCATATGGCCAAGACTTGAGTTATACTCAAACTAGTTAAACTTGAGTTATACTCAAGTTGAACCATTGAAGATGATTCATCATCATCATGCATGGGAATACCAAGGGCCTTGGTATTCATGATGAAGAGGAATACCAAGGTCTTGGTATTAAGAGTTGTTAGTGCAATCAACCCGTGATATGGTTTTGATGTGTGTGGCAAAGGGTTTAAGTTAGGATGTTTGGATTTGATATGTGCGTTGGAGTCTTGCAGGACTTAGTAATTCGCACATGGAGCATTGGCGAGTTTCACCTCTCATGACTCGGTCCTTGAGTCGGTGAAGGATAGCTTTGCGGAAGCCGTGCGCTTGGAGCATCCGAGAGACCATCGGACGAGGAGATTGGAGTGAAGCCAGAGGAAGTAGACTTTAGGGCGAGACGCAAAGGATGGCACTGCAGAGCCGTGCACTTGGCGCATCCGAGAGATATGGCCGGACGAAGACAACTTTAAAGGCGAGGGACTCCAAGGGATGAGAGTGAGCGAATGTAACCCGGGAAGGGGTAGTGCACTTAGGTGAAACTTGGCCAATTGGATAAGTGTCGGATGGGATTTCCCGACATCAGTCGACTGCCATGTCATGGCAGTCGACTACTCTAAGTCGACTGTGACTCGACTAGTATTCGAGTCCGGTTCATGTAAATAGTCATTGCCATGGATTGGCGATCATTGCGAGACCACCGATCGTGATGAAGAGCATCACCGATCGGGTCAAGGGTTTCGAGCCGCGAGCGAGTCGAGCTCGTGAGCACTTGTGAAAGTCGATATCGCGATCGATGACAGATCGGCCGATCGGTGATGTAGGAGTCGTTAGGTAAAATCAATGTGAAAAGAAGTCGTTATTGGGAAGCGACTACGGGATCGATCGGTGATCGATCATCGTGATCGGCGTTCTATGTTAACGGGAAGAAACCCTCTTCCTCTATAAAAAGAAGAGGTGAGGGGCTTTGGGGGCCTAATGCTTCAACTCATAACAGCTCCCAAAGTGCTCTAAGGATTTTCCACTCTTCTACTTGTGTTAATTCTCATTCCATCGTAAGAAGGGTGAATTCTTGTAAAGAGGTTACCTCCACCTAGCTTGGTGCAAAGGAGAGAATAGTGAAAGCTTACGGAGTGATTCACCGTGGACGAATCGGACCGTAGATTAGCGGCGCAGCCGTGAACCACATTACATTGTGGTGTTAGCGTTTGTGTTTCTATTCTCTACTTTGTCTTGTCTTTAATTGTGTGTATCTGTATATTCCGCTTGCGCTAATAGTTTTATAGACGAGCGTGCAACGAGAATGAACGGCTTCCACCGTCTACGTCAAAGGCTATTCACCCCCCTCTAGCTGGCCAACATCGACCCTACAAGTGGTATCAGAGCCAAGTCACTTGTCGAGGACTAACCGCCGCAACAAGCACTTCATCAAGAGATGGCCGACTCTAATATTCATCCGCCGAAGTTTGAGGGAGAATTCGCTTGGTGGAAGAAGCGAATGGAGGTATTTTTTGAAACCAATTTTGAAATTCTATTAATAATGGAAAATAGCTTCGAAATATCTAGGAATGAAGAAGGGGAGTTATTAGAGAAATCAAGGTGGAGTAAGAGGCAAAGGGAAGAGTACTTGGCGAACTCAAAAGCCAAACATCTCCTTTACAACGTACTCCCCCAACAAGAAGTGAATCGAATAGGGAAGTGTGCAAGTGCCAAGGAGATGTGGGAGAAGCTAGTAGAGCTTCATGAAGGTACCTCGGAGGCCAAACTTGCAAGGAGAGACCTCCTCTGCTCCCAACTAACGAATATCAAACTTGAAAAGGGAGAAAAGGTGACCTCACTACACTCTCGATTTAAGGAAATTTTAATTGGGCTAACAAGTGTAGGAGAAAGACTTTCGAACTGGGATATGCTTATGAAAGCCATCGATGCTTTTCCCCGGTCTTTGAAATGGAGCTCAATGGTGGACTCCTTCTACATGTCAAAGAACCTAGAAGTGAGCACCTTGGAGGAGTTCTTCTCAACCGTGGAGCTCCATGAGACTAGGCTTGAGGGAGTAATTGAAGAATCAAGTATCAAGCCATCAAGAGGAGTAGCCCTAGTAGCCAACAAGGGAAAGAAGAAGAAGATAGAGACTCCCTCCTCCTCCGATGAAGCATCCTCATCCTCCTTCATGGATAGCACGGAAGAAGCGTACATGGTAAGGAAGGTAAGATGTGCTTTGAAAAATTTTAAATTTAATAAATCTAATGATAGGAGGAGAAGACCAAGGGAGAAGGTAATTTGCTACAATTGCTAACAAGAGGGACACATAAGAGATAATTGTCCACTCTTGAACAAGAGCAAAGAAGAGAGGAGAAAGAAAGAAGAAAAGAAGAAAAAGGGGAGCAAGAAGAAGGAAGAAGAGAAGAAGGCCAAGGCACTAAAATCAAGAACTTGGGATGATCCCTCTTCATCATCATCATTATCGGAAGAGGAGAATTCTTTTGGCACCAACCTTGCTTTGATGGCGTTTGATGACATAGACTCCACCTCCTCCTCCGAGCAAGAAGAAAGAAGCACTAGTGAGGAGAGCTCGAGTGAAGGGGGAGCTTCATCCTCATCTACATCGGAATTCAAAGAAGAAGACATGGAGACTATGGTAACGAATCTCTCACCAAATAAGATAGTTTCCATGATTTCTAGCCTTACTAAGGATTTATTTAGGGCTAAGAAAAAGAACAAAAGCATGCTTGATCAAATTAAGGACTTAGAAGAAAAACTAGAAAAAACATGCTCAAATATTAATGATAATATTTCTTCTAGCCTTGATGATGCATGCTCACATGATAACTATATGCCTTTTAATGTTAGTGATGCATTCATTGAGGAAAATAGGGCTTTAAGGGAAAAGGTAGACCATTTGACCAAGACCCTAGAAAAATTCACAATAGGCTCCAACACCCTTAATATGATTATAGGGAGCCAAAGAGCAAGCTTCAACAAGAAAGACCTAGGATATAAGGAAAATAAAAATAAAAAGGCCTATAAATGTTTAATTGCTAGGGGTCAAGATAAAAAGAAAACAATAGCTAGAAAATGGATCCCTAAGGAATTTTTAGTGAACCCCATAGGAAAAAATTTATTTTGAGTTCCTAAATCCATCCTTAAGGGTTAGGAAAATCCTAGGTTAGTCAACCATAGTGGACTTCACTTATATCATATATTTTGGTTGACTTAGGATGGTGGGACAAATTTTTAAAATAGTGTTGGGTGATGATAATGTGCCCATAAATTGATAATAATGCTTAAATCATGATGATTAATGTAATTGTTATACATGTTTGCAAACATGATTTATGATCTTGATATTTGACATATAATCATGGGCATTAGGGTTTAAATTATGCTTTGGGTGATACTTGACTTATTATCATAATTCATACCTAATGCATGATTATTAATTTTATGAATACATTTGTTTCATGATTATAATGTGGAATCAAAGCATATATATCTTTATGATCATGTGGGATGCTAGAATGATACTTAACCATAGGTAGAATTGCATGAAATTAATGGTTAAGTATATACAAATACCTTTAGGATACATCTCACACTCACCATAGGCTACCTTGATTGAAAACTTAGCATAGGTGAGATGATAAGATGATACTAATGGTCCACTAATGCCTATGGCATTTAGATGGTCATTTAAAGTGTCAAAATAGCAATAATAGACCAATCATGGGAAAGACTTATGTTTAATTCATAGACATTGCCCAAAGATCATGGTTGGATATTTCATATGTTTTCAAAACAATTTCTTACTTTAAAATCTGTGTGTTCATGTTTTGAAACAATCTAAAGCATAACTAGGTGTTAAAATTGATACTAACTTGATCAAAAAACCTAGTTGTTTTTGAAACTTTTGGATTTTTGGCAAATCTTTGAAAATATAATGATTTTTCATGGAAAGCTATTTTTCACTGATAAATGACCTTAAAAGAAATGTGTTCCCCAAATTTCATGATTTTTTGAATTTTATAAAAAATTTAATGTATTTTTGAAATTCACCCTGAAAATCAGAAAAACCCGAAATCAGAGTGTCAGTCGACTGGTAGTCTGAACCAGTCGACTGATCGACTGATAACATGCCCAATAACCTCTTTTATCCGATTTTAAGGCATGTTTTGGCTTTTGTTTCCCTCTAAACTTGATGTCATGCTTATATAAACTTTGTTTAATATTTTTGATAGTGTCAAAGGGGGAGAAATATGTATGTTTAAGTAAGGGGGAATTGTATTTAGGGGGAGTTTCATGTATTAAGGGAGAGAGTTGCTAATCATGTTATTTACATGCTTTCTTACCTTAGTATTTTTATCAAATGCTTTACCTAACTTAAACGGATTGCCACACATCAAAAAGGGGGAGATTGTTAGTGTAATCAACCCGTGATATGGTTTTGATGTGTGTGGCAAAGGGTTTAAGTTAGGATGTTTGGATTTGATATGTGCGTTGGTGTCTTGCAGGACTTAGTAATTCGCACATGGAGCATTGACGAGTTTCACCTCTCATGACTCAGTCCTTGAGTCGGTGAAGGATAGCTTTGCGGAAGTCGTGCGCTTGGAGCATCCGAGGGACCGCCGGACGAGGAGATTGAAGTGAAGCCGGAGGAAGTAGACTTCAGGGCAAGACGCGAAGGATGGTGCTGCAGAGTCGTGTGCTTGGCGCATCCGAGGGACATGGTCGGACGAAGACAACTTCAAAGGCGAGGGACTCCAAGGGATGAGAGTGAGCGAATGTAACCCGGGAAGGGGTAGTGCGTTTAGGTGAAACTTGGCCAATTGGATAAGTGTCGGATGAGATTTACCAACATCAGTTGACTACCATGTCATGGCAGTTGACTACTCTAAGTAGACTGTGACTCGACTAGTGTTCAAGTCTGATTCATGTGCCGATAGTCGACTACCATGGATTGGCGATCATAGATACCGATCGGTGATGAAGGCATCGATCGTCATAAGTTCGAACGCAGTGAGTCGAGCTCGCGAGGACTCGACTGGAAGTCGATATCAATTGACTGATGAAAGCATCAATCGACTGATGTAGGAGTCGTTGGGTAAAAGCCAACGTGAAAAGCAACCGTTATTGGGCAACGACTATAGGATCAGTCGACTGCTCAGAGCATCAGTCGACTGGTCCTATGTTAACAGGAAGAAGCCCTCTTCTTCTATAAAAAGAAGAGGTGAGGGGCTTTGGGGGCCTAATGCTTCAACTCATAATAGCTCCCAAAGTTCTCTAAGGATTTTCCACTCTTCTACTTGTGTTAATTCTCATTCCATTGTAAGAAGGGTGAATTCTTGTAAAGAGGTTACCTCCACCTAGCTTGGTTCAAAGGAGAGAATAGTGAAAGCTTGCGAAGTGATTCACCGTGGACGAATCGGACTGTGGATTAGCGGCGCAGCCGTGAACCATGTTACATTGTGGTGTTAGCGTTTGTGTTTCTATTCTCTACTTTGTCTTGACTTTAATTGTGTGTATTTGTATATTCTACTTGCGCTAATAGTTTTGTAGACGAGCACGCAACGAGAATGAATGACTTCCACCATCTACGTCAAAGGCTATTCACCCCCCTCTAGCCATCCAACATCGACCATACAAGAGTCTTCTTAATGAGGAGTTAAGAGGAATTAATGACAAGGGTTGCTATGGGATTAAAAGTCTTTGAACGTGCAAAGCTAGAGGGGGCTGATGGGTTCTTGAGAAGCTCCAACGTGTAAGCCAAAAGCAAAGAAAAGTGTTCTCTCATCCCTCTCCTTCCTCTCCTTCTTCTTCCAAAGGATTCTTGGCATTTTTCTAGGGGTTTCTAGCACAATGTGACTCCAAAACGGGTGGGTGTCAGTGTGGATACCTTAGAGATACGGTTATCCTTACCATATTGAGATCCGACAGCATTTGGAAAAGCGATTGCGAAGGGCATGCACCAAAGGTATACTTCTCCTTCTAGATAAGATCTAGAAAAGTAGGGTATGAAACGACTTATATAGTTTTGTATGGATCTCTGGTGGGATCTAATTTATAACTATTATTTCCACTGCGGTTGTGCGAAGTATTCGCCCGCAATGTTGTGAACATTAGATCCGGAATTTTCCCAACATAATCCTCACTAGGTAAACAAAAATAATCATCTAAATCTATCATCACAGAATCCATCACTAAGTAGTAACCACATGCAATCTAATAATCTATTCATGACAATAAATCTCAAAATTCAACAATCAAATTTAACTAGCTTTCATGACTTCTAAGAAGATATAAAAGAATGCATAAGGAATTTATTTTAAAAACCGACAAAACAAAAACTCAACAAACAAAACTTAATAACTAAAATAAAAACAAATAAAGAAAAAGAAATGTATATACAAAGAAAAAGAAAGAAAATGAAATGGAGCCAACTCCCCTGATGTCCTGGTGGTTGAAGAAGATTCAGTAAAAGGAGCCACGCAGGCCATGGAGTGCTCCGAAAGAAATTCCGTCCCCGTGGTTGAAGAAAACTCAGCTTTAACATCCACAGCGGGAGTGGGATGGACTGAATGGGGGTGAGTGCTTTCATGGTGTGATCAGGATAGTTCCATGTTGCTCCCTCCGATATGATCGACTTCTCGTATATTTTCTCTGGTGGTCTAAGGTGATTCAGAAAAAGCGTTCATCCTAGGGATGGATTATTACATTTGTTGTCAGGGCTTTCATCAACAGATTTGTTGGAGACTCTGGCTGTGATGAAAGTGTCCAATTTGGGGGCCTCCAACTATCTACCACTTCCATGGGAATCAGCTCATCAGAATTGCTCACCGCCATTGTCTCACTTGACTTCTGGTTTGGTTGGCAAGTCTGGGCACTGGTATTTTGTAACCTCTCCTTTTCTTCAATATAATCCAAGACACAAATAACATCACAGAGTAGATCCAAGCCACTAGTATCATCCTGTATATCATCTGCTACAACAATAACTTCATCAATATCTGGATAGTACATCATCACCATACCCATCAGCAGAGGAGTCCTGTAGAGCTGCAGAAGAAGAAACATATCTATCACTAGCTCTGCAATCCATCTCCTCAAGCACATCACTACCATCAAAAATGATATCTGAGGAAAACTTGAAGGAATCTTGTGCTTGTCGCCTAATGGATGATGCAATTTGATATAGCTGGATTTTCATGTTTTGTATCCGTTGTTGTTATTGCTGATGTCTATCGCTCATTTTTTCCTGATGTTGTTGTAGAACTGATGCTAGCTGCAAAAGCTTTTCTAGTGTCTCTGTATATGTTTGACTAGGAGCAGGGGTTTCTTCACTGTAGTCTTGGTATATCTCCCAGGGAGTTGACTCAGCTTGTTGGAATGGTTGTAATCCATCACACACTATGTCATCTTAAAATCCTAATGGACTCTGATAAGCTGAAAAATTCTGAGCCTTTTCCTGATGTGCTTCTCCATAATTATAACTTGATTGATCTCCCCAACTGGGCATGTAAGTATCGATAAATGGTGGGGTTGGATAGCACTGAGGCTGCTCAAGAACATACTGTGGTGTGTGCCCATACCTGAAATATGAATCAAAATTATGAAAAGATGTACCATAAATTGAATTATACATGTTCTGCTGATAAGACTAATGATACTGAGGAATAGGTTGATGATATTGAGGCTGGTACTGATAATAATCATTTTCATATTGGTAATATTCTTGTTGTCCAATGCCTGAATAATCAACATCACTAAAATCTCCAAATGACTGATAGTATTGATCCATGTTTAAAGAATTTTTCTATTCTTTCCTGAGACACTAACAAACAAATCAAAAGGCACAGGAAGTATACATGATAAATACATGGATACAAGAAATAAAAGAATGAATCCATAAACAAAATTTTTGGATTTTTGATTTTTTTTTCAGAAAAATGGGTAAACGATCCTATGTCTAACAAGCACCATTACAATTCCTAGCAATGACGCCATTTTTGATAACGATGTCTTTGTCATGGTACCATTACAAAACAAAATTTATAATTAAACCAAACCCCTCTACACTACTGTAGCATAGAGATGACTCGGGTCATCTCCCAACGAATGCAATCGATAGAATGAGTTTCTTAGGAGTGTTTCCATTATTGATTTGGGTTTTCTTAATATAACTGGGGGTTTGTGATTTGAGTTCTAACCTATGATTGTAATATAATTAAAATGCTAATCTAACAATGCAAGTAATTAAAACATTCAACAAGTAAAGCATTGCAGGATTTAAAAGAACAAAATTGTAAGAAGCATTAAATCAAACGCCTAATATGCATAAATGTAAAACTACCAAAAATGTAAGGAGAAATTTAACAAACAATTGACATGCATACAAATTAATGTACTCTAAGCTAAAACAAGAAAATAAATGATCAAATCAACCTAAGATAGGCCCGGTGTATGAACAAGTTCTTCCGGCTAAGTCCAACGGAGCTCGATCGAGACTCTGAATGCAACGGTGGTTGTGAGATGGTGCAAACTCCTAAATCTAGTAGCTTGATGGATGCTCCGAAATCTCACGGATCTGGTTGAGCTCGAAGAAGCATCGTTGGGGCGGAACTCCTCGAATCCGAAGGAGAAGGTGGATGAGATGCGAAGATGAAAGGCGTCACCGGAATCCCTCGATAAAGCGATTCCTCCTCGAATCTAAGGAGAAAAATGGATGGAAGGGAGGTGGAGGCAGCTGCTAGGGCTCAAGGGAAGAAGAGGTACCCTGGAAAATGCTTAAAAATCCCTTAAATAGCTGCCCAAATGAAAGTTTTTCACCGTCACACGGCGTGCCAAAAAGACACGATCGACTGTGTTGCATTCTGTCGGAAAAACTTTCTACTGCTACAATAATTTTACTATAGCTACAGTGTTTTTACTGTAGCTACAGGACATGCCATGCCAAATTGGCACGAGCAGTCGTGCTTCATTCTGCATCTTCCCGCGTTTGCTATAGTGCTGCTATAGTACCACTGCTACAGTACTTTTGCCACAATAAAATGCTACAGTACTTTTCATTTTTTTCTATGTGCATTCCTCGATTTTCTCTTAAATGTCCTACAAAATAAAGTATACAACAAATTAGTGTTTAAGACATCAAATTAGCATGTATTTGCATTAAAGCTCTAAAATAATCCATAGTTGTAAAATATGATAAATATATCGAATTACGCATACGAATGGATCAAAACATCGAGGAATGAATACAAAATATCATGTCAAAACGTGAGTTATCAATTACCAATTAGTGAAATTAGTTTTCTGCATACATCCGGTTAACATTGACCTACTCATGGAGTACTACCTACTCATGGAGTACTACTCCAACCTTAAGAAAGTTAGGGATGGTTCAACATATCAAACTTGCATTGCAAAATGCAATCTGGAATTCACTCCGGAGATCCTACAGGAATTTCTGGAGTGTCGACCGTCGGATGACACATTTGTATTTTATCTTACCATAGATTCGACACCGCCTGCACCATTTGATCATATTACTTTTGACCATATGCATCAACATTTCTTCAATCGTCCTCGTCGTTTAGGTCAAAACCTATTTTCCATCAATGACCTATCATCTCCAGATAATGTCCTATGTAAGGTCATTGTTGCATGCATCTTACCCATAGTGACTAGGGGTTTAGCCATGGTTAGACCTCCTCATTTATTCTTGATGTATGTGATGCGTCATCGACTAGATATCAATGTGGCGTTAAACATTTTTCATTGCATTGTTCATTTTGTGTCACCTATTCAAGGGAAGGTCCATATGCCTTTTGGCCATATCGTCACTACATGGTTAGCGTCTAGAGGCATAAACATTTTTAGGGGAACCTTGAGGCCACTGTCGGACTCCTACGATCGCATCTCCCTAAACCACTTCACATTGGCTGGAATGTGAACTAGCTATGGATATATGGAGTGGTCGGCGGAGCCGGTTCAGCTAGCTGGGGAGCCTAGACAACCAGCTGCAAAGCATGGCGAGGGAGCTATAGAGGAGGATGACCCTATGCTACCAGATGCACCTGCGGAGGGTCTCTCAGTGCGCTTTTCACGCTTGGAGACTAGATTCGAGGAGTTTCATGAGAAGGTTGACACACGATTGGAGAAGCTCAACCTAGAGCAGTCCTCCATTGCCTATCAGCTCAGTTGGATGGAGCAGCGTTAGCTCGAGATGATGCAGAGCTAGATGCTGAGTCAGCAGCCTCGACCTCCTCCACCACCTCCAGCCAATAATTCTAGTGGATGGTAGTTAGGACCACATTTATGTATTTTCTTTTATTTTCGTAGTAAGGTTGAGTGTCTGGACATCTATCTTTTGCTTGTAGTAATGACTTTAAGATAAATGAAATATTTTATTTTGTAAAATTGTGTGTCATTTGTTATTTGGTTGATGTGTGATTATGTGTATGTTCATGTATTCCTATTATGCCAAGTCATGTCATCGTGATTCATTTAATCATTTTAAATGTCATGATAATGTGCAGGTTTAATTTTAATGTCATGCTTGTATTTAGGTTATATCTATGTCATTGACATAATGATTATTGGCACATGTTTATTTATGCTATCTTATATGCCATAATCATTTTTCATGCATTTTTAGTTAATCAAATTGATTTAAGGCAAATGATATGATTTGAAGTCCCAAGTATAAGGGAATCAAATAGAGTTGCCTAGAAAATGCATGAAATCCTAAGAACTAAAATCCACATCTCACATTAAATTGACATGTGTGTGTATTGATACACCCTAGGCATATGTGAGATGTTAGGAAATGAGTTAAATTCATGTGCTTATTTAGTACATCATATTGAGTTTAGAACTCATTAAATGATAATGAAGAAGTTGATACAAGTCATATACATCTAGCCCATAGTCCATCATTCAAAATAAGTTTTCAAAAATATTTTAAAATCATTTTAGAAAACCTTGGTGAAGTATATCTTTTGATAGCAATCACCATTGAAGAAGTTGATACAAAGTAGGTCTAAAACATTGAAAGTTTCAATGGTTTTGAACTTTGTATCAATCTTTCATTTTAATGGGTATTTTATTTTAAAACTATTTTTCACCCATTGTCTTTAATGTAAGTAATGTACTTATAGACTTTCAATATTTTTTTGTATATGTATTTTTACTTATGCATTTCCAAAACTCATTTCTGAAAAAAAAAACTGATTTCTGGTAATCAGAGAGCAGTCGACTGCTTGCTGATCAAGTCGACTGCTAAGCTGATTTCGGGTAAACAAGGTTTGTTTAGCCCATTTTCAACTATCCTTATGTACTCTAACTGCTCCTAACCCTAGGATATACTTTGGAAAGCATTGAAAGGGTAAAAATTCATTGGAAATTGATTAGGAGAGTTGTTTAGGGTGAGAATCAAATTTTAAGGTATGTGAAAGTTCAAGTTTGAATTTTTACCCTTATTTTTTATGGTTTAGTGTTCCTATAGGCTTAGGGACTCTCCAAGGACATTGTTGGTGCAATGGTCAAGGGGGAGTGAGCCTCAGGGGGAGGTTGTCCATCATGGGATTATGGATGTATTTTTTCTCAAAGGGGGAGAATTTGGAGAAGTGGGGATTGCCTCTCATTTAGTGATATGAGACTTATCACTAGGAAAAGTGAAGGGATCCTAGATGTTTTTGGACCAAGGGGGAGATTGTAAGATCTCATTGGTATATGAGACATTGATGACCTTGGGGAGTGATAACTACAATTTTATCATGTTATTTTGGTCCTTAATATCACTGTTTTTATCCTCTCGAGTGATTTATTATTGATTATTATCATGTTTTATGAGTTGGATATATTTTTGGACCTTATTGTAAACTCCTAAATTTTAGACTTATATGCAAATTTTATCTTCGTTTGTAGGAGATCGAGATGAGCCACTGGACTAGACTCAAGTTGGATCAAATATGGCTTCATCTAAAGGTCATAATGGGCATTTTAAGCTGGAGGAATCTGAGCCCTTCATCAAGATCAGAGGCAATTTAATCAAGGGTTCAGATCTGTTTAATCTTGACTGTCTGATGAGATCTGATTGATTTGAGCCATCCATCTAAATCTAGAGAGATCCAATCCGTACATTTAGATCTGGACATTTTGACCGTTCATCCAGATTCGACCGATCATGATTATCCCTTCAAATGGATCAGATCCATCCATTCAAAGTCGGAGTAATTTCAGCTATTGGATGGAGCAGCTTAATCAAGAAAATATTTATTCATTAAACCCTAGCTTTAAACGGACGGCTGGGATTGAAGGAACTTCGATCGGACGACCAAGGAAAACGGGCTTAAAATCCAGCATTTTTCCATTATCGCGCAGCCGGCTTCACTTCTCTTCTGCGATTTCCACTCGACGCCGACCACCGCCACACTCGCCATCGCCTTCCTCATCGATCACCGGAGAGGAAAGGGGATCCCCTTCAACCTCCGGTGATCGGTGCCCCTCTATCATCTCCTCTACTGCCGACAGTCACCATCTCCGCCCGAGCTCCGCCAGCCATCTTCTCCATAGATTCACTGTGAGATCTGCTGCCACTGACGAATCGGAGTGAGGATTCTCCTCCGATTGGTTCTGATAGCATCTCCACAACCCACTTCCAGCCTCCAATTTCCATCTCCTCCATTCACCGGCAGCTCCGACCAGACCCTGTTCCAGCTCCGACAGTTTGGTTTCATCGTAGCAAAGCTCCCATTCTCAGCTTTCGACAGCAATTCTAGTTTCAGAACAGCATTCTCGTTTGGATTGCAAGCCTTCCATTGATTTCCATTGATGTGTTTTGATTGTTTCTATTGTTTTAGTTGTTGAATGTTTGTATTTGAATTATCATCCATGTTTATAACATTGCACGAATTAAGTTTAATTAGTTTCATGCTTACGAAGTGTTCGGTGAAATGCCTCTTTGAGTAATTAAGTCGTAGTTAGTTAGGTTAGATCTAATTTCATGCTTTATTTTACTCTCATGTTATTTTGCATGTTTCAATTCCTGCACTTCCTTTATACTTTTGAATGCTTATTTTATGTTTTGTTTAATTTCTTTGCAATCGTAGTTTAGCTAGATTAGAGTTTGATTATGTGCATTATCTCTTGTTCAGTAGGATTAGTCTTTTGAATTCCAAAACCCATCTTCACTAGAAAACTCAAAGCAATAATTAGCAATCCTAACACTACTAGTCTATCAATTACACTCGTTGGGAAACGATCCGAGCTATTCCCTATGCTATATTAGTGTAGAGAGGGTTTGGTAATTAATTTGAAACGGTACCACGACAAATCGACGTTATCAAATTTTGGCGTCGTTGCCAGGGAGTGTAATGATGTTTGTTAGACTTAGGATTGTTTGTCCATTTTTCTAAAAAAAAAATCAAAATTTTTGTTTAGGGCTACATTATTTTATTTCTTGTATATCCATGTATTTGGTCATATCTATTTCCTGTGTCTTTTGATATTATTTGTTAGTATTGCAGGAAAGAACATGAAATTTCTTTAAACATGGATTCTTATTATCAGCGATTTGGAGACTTCAATCAGGCTTATTATTTAGACCAAAATGAGCTGCAGAGTGTTTTTCCTATTAAGCCTCAGAGCTACCCACGAGAATATCAGAACATATATGATCCAACTTTTAGTTCTTATAGTTATGATTGGGGAGATCCTTCAATGCAATATTATCAGCCCCAACGAATTTCAGAGCAGCATGAGTACTTCCAATCTCAACAATAGAATAGGTATGAATCATTTTCAAATACCTATAATTATGGTTGGATGGATCATTCAAGGTTCAAGTATGGAAGAACACAACAGAACATTCCTCAACCTCAATTCAACAATTCAGGGTGGACTGATCATCAAAGCTTTGATAATCGGAATGAGCAACAACAGCATGATCAACCTTTTCCAGCATATCAGAGTCCAATATATCAAGACTACAATGAAGAAACCCTTGCTCTTAGTCAAGAAATACACTAGAAAAGTTCTTGCAGCTAGCAATATTGTAGCAGCAAATGAGGAATAGTCATCAACAGCAACAAGAAAAGCTACAAAATTTACAAATCCAGCTAGATCAAATTGCATCATCCATTAGTCAGATACAAGCATAGGATTCCTTTCAGCCTCCGTCAAAGACCATTTCTATGGATATCGACACGCTTAGGGAGATGGATTGTAGAGTGAGTGATGAGCCTGTCTATGATTTAGCCGCTCCACAGGACTCCTATGAATCTTTGTGCTATGATGTTATTGTAGATACTGATGGATGTGAATTTGTAGGTGAAGTTGCTTCTATAGTAGATGAAGTGGATGATGATACTAGTGGCTTGGATTTATTTTGTGATGCTATTTATGCCACTGATACTGAGATATCTGCAGTGGAAGCAGGGTCAGAAAAATTAATTGAGGATGATGTTAGTGAGTTGCCAGCTACTCCTATTTGCAGTTTTATTGTAGACGATGTTGTAGAGGAGACAGTGCCTACAAAATTTTTATGTTTAGCTGTGCAACCACTCGATAAGCCTGACGGGGGAGTGATGGATAGCTGGGTTTTTCCCCCAGGCTGGACACTCCTATTTGAGCTGAAGACTCCAAGAATTTTGTTGATGAATGCCTTAACAACATATGCAATAATTCAGCCCCAAGGTTGGATACTTTTTCTGAATCGCCTCCGACCACCCGAGATTACATATGATGCGGCAATCATATTGGAGGGAGCGACATGCACCCATTCTGATGATACCATGAAAGCGCTCACCCCCATTCTGTCCATCCCACTCCCCGCATGGATGCTTACACTGAATCTTCTCCAACCACCGGGACGGGATTTCTTTCGGAGCACTCCACTGCCTTAGTGGCTCCTCCTGCTAAATCTTCTTCAACCGTCAGGACCTCAGGGGAGTTTGCTCCATCTCACCTCTTTTCTTTTGCTTTGTATATATGTTTCTTTTACTTTATTTGTTTTTATTTTAGTTGTTAAGTTTTGGTTGTTGAGTTTTTGTTTTGTCAATTTTTCAAATAAATTTCCTATGCTTTCCTTTATATCATTTTAGAAGTCGTGAAAGCTAGTTAAATTTGATTGTCAAATTTTGGGATTTATTGACTTGAATGGATTATTTGATTGCATGTGGTTGCTACTTGGTGATGGATTCTATGTTGATAGATTGAGATGATTTTTTTCATTCCTAGTGAGGATTGTGCCTGTTTTTATTGCTTGTGTGTGGTGCACTTGTGGTCATTGTAACTCTAGAACTTGATTTGATTCTTTCGAGACCACACAACCATAGGTTTGCATGATTACTATGAAGGCAATCTCACTTGTTTTCCTTTACTACTTTTGTTATCACATGTTACTCAAATAATTTTCTTATCATATGCCATGCTATTTTCATTATTCATTCTATTGTCTTTCTATTCCTACATCATGTCATTTCTTCTCCATTTCTATTTTTGGATGTGGAATATTGGATGTTCCATGATGAGTTTTTGCCCGAGACGGACAAAAGTTTAAGTGTGGGGGAGAGAGTAGTTCAGGAGAATTTAGTATTAGCATAGGCAAGTCGTGCTTCATCACCATGAGCTAGTCATGCTCTTTATCTTTTTAGCTGAGCTTGATGTTGGAGCATAGGGAAGTGCACTACATGTCGAAAAAAAAGAATAAACATTTAGGTGCCCATGAAATAAAAAAAATATTGTGGAAATTTTGACATGTGGTGTCATTCATTTTTTTTTGTTATGTGTGATAGTATTTTTGTTAATGACATCCCTTGTTACAGTTATTGAGAGATTTATTGTATATCATTATTAGATTTGTATTGAAGAATGTGATAAGGGTTGTTTACATGTTTATTGGGTTAGAAGAAAAAAATTTTAGGGCAATGCTTTCTTGTACTCATCTATGTAGCATTCCAGTATTTCCATATCTTCTACTTGCATTTCATTTATTATCTTTCTTTCCTTTCGAACATATTATCATTTTTCTTGTATTCATGTTTCCCCTTACATTCTTAATAAGCCTTCAGTGATTGTGCATTTTTATGTGTATATAGTGGTGAAGGTAGAAGAAAAGCAAGCATATGGTAGTTCATAAACCATGAGTAGCTTGAGTGAACTCCACTATTATATGCTTATGAGAGCGAGAGAAACCACCACTTACCTTGTGAGGCTTAATCATTCCTAGTCTATTCATGATGGATTGAAGTCGCCATGTTTGTTAACCTGTGTAAGATTTGAGTCCATAATTGCTTGAGTCTTTGAGAGTTGACAATCCTAGGTAACTTTCTTTCATGATTTTCTATGTATGCTTGGGAATTGCTAGAGAAATATACTTTCAGTTTATTTTTAGTTTTCTTTACTTGCTCGGGACGTGCAAGAATAAGTGTGGGAGAATTGATAACTACCATTTTATCGTGTTATTTTGGTCCTTAATATCACTGTTTTTATCCTCTCGAGTGATTTATTATTGATTATTATCATGTTTTATGAGTTGGATATATTTTTGGACCTTATTGTAAATTCTCCTAAATTTTAGACTTATATGCGAATTTTATCTTTGTTTGTAGGAGATCGAGATGAACCACTGGACTAGACTCAAGTTGAATCAAATATGGCTTTATCTAAAGGTCATAATGGGCATTTTAAGCTAGAGGAATCTGAGCCCTTCATCAGGATCAGAGGCAATTTAATCAAGGGTTCATATCTATTTAATTCTGACCGTCCGATGAGATATGATTGATCTGAGCCATCCATCTAAATCTGGAGAGATCCGGTCCGTACATTTAGATCTGGACATCTTGACCGTTCATCCAGATTCAACTGATCGTGATTATCCCTTCAGATGGATCAGATCCATCCATTCAAAGTCGGAGTAATTTCAGCCATTGGATGGAGCAGCTTAATCAAGAAAATATTTATTCATTAAACCCTAGCTTTAAACGGAGGGCTGGGATTGAAGGAACTTCGATCGGACGACCAAGGAAAAGGGGCTTAAAATCCAGCATTTTCCCTTTATCCCGCAACTGGCTTCACTTCTCTTCTGCGATTTCCACTCGACGCCGACCACCGCCGCACTCGCCACCGCCTTCCTCATCGGTCGCCGGAGAGGAAAGGGGATCCCCTTCAACCTCTGGTGACTGGTGCCCCTCTATCATCTCCTCTACTGTCGGCAGCCACCATCTCTGCCCGAGATCCACCAACCATCTTCTCCACAGATTCACCGTGAGCTCTACAGCCACCGACGAATTGGAGTGAGGATTCTCCTCCGATCGGTTCCGACAGCATCTCCACAACCCACTTCCAGCCTCCGGTTTCCATCTCCTCCATTCACCAGCAGCTCCGGCCAGACCCTGTTCCAGCTCCGACAGTTTGGTTTCATCATAGCAAAGCTCCCATTCTCAGCTTTCGACAGCAATTCCAGTTTCAAAACAACATTCTCGTTTGGATTGCAAGCCTTCCATTGATGTGTTTTGATTGTTTCTATTGTTTTAGTTGTTGAATGTTTGTATTTGAATTATCTTCCATGTTTAGAACATTGCACGAATTAAGTTTAATTAGTTTCATGCTTGCGAAGTGTTCAGTGAAATGTCTCTTTGGGTAATTAAGTCGTAGTTAGTTAGGTTAGATCTAATTTCATGCTTTACTTTACTCTCATGTTATTCTGCATGTTTCAATTCCTGCACTTCCTTTATACTTTTGAATGCTTATTTTATGTTTTGTTTAATTTCTTCGTAATCGTAGTTTAGCCATATTAGAGTTTGATTATGTGCATTATCTCCTGTTTAGTAAGATTAGTCTTTTGAATTCCAAACCCCCATCTTTAATAGAAAACTCAAAGCAATAATTAGCAATCCTAACACTACTAGTCTATCAATTACACTCGTTGGGAAACGATCCGGGTCGTTCCCTATGCTATATTAGTGTAGAGAGGATTCGGTAATTAATTTGAAACGGTACCATAACAAATCGACGTTATCAGGGAGCCTTTTTTATGTATGCCAAAGGGGGAGAAGTGAGGTTTAAGTTAGGTAAACCTTCATTATTCTTTGGCATGGAAAGTATTTAATTTTAGGTTATTGTTAGCCTAACTTAAAGGTATTGTCAAACATTGAAAAAGGAGAGATTGTTGGTGTTGGTGCAACAATGCCCCGAGCATTTATGTCTTTTGATGTTTGGATAATCATTTGTAGTTAGGCATTAATTGTGATTTAATTGAGAATGTGTTAAGTGACAGAGAAATCCAAGTATGAAGACTTTGTGAAGGAAAGTCCAAGTGTGATCTTGGCAAGAGAAGTCCAAGGAAAGGTCTTAGCGGCGTAAGTCCAAGCATGTAGTCTTGGCGACGTAAAGTCCAAGCAAACCTTGGAAAAAGAAGACCAAAAGGCAAGGTCTTGGCAGCATAAGTCCAAGCATGTAGTCTTGGTGGCATAAAGTCCAAGCGGTCCTTTGGCAAAAGAGAACCCCAAGACATGACGAAACCAAGGGAAGCTCTTGGAAGCAAGCGCAAGGATGAAGGAGTCACGGACTTGAAGGGATCCTGGAGGCACAAGGCTGAAAAAAGAGCTAGAAGGTTAAGTCTAGGTCTAGGGGGTTAATTCAAGTATGATTTAATCATACTTGAAGTGTATCAGTCGACTGGTACTTTGTCCAAGTCAACTGATCAGTCACTCGACTGAAGTTGGCTGAGTTCTGTGGCCAACAATCGACTGCTAGGGTTTGGCAGTTGATTGATCCACCATCAGTCGACTGCTATACCCCAGTAGTCAACTACTATAAGTGGACGTTGGCACAGAAGGTTCTTCAGTTGAGTGATTGCTTGGAGCACTCGACTGGTTACTCAATCAGTCGACTGATCAGAGTCCCGTTGGGTAGTAACGACCACAAATCTGGCTCATCAGAAGTCGTTGGATGGCATCAGCTATAGCATCAGTCGACTAATGTTGTACATCAGTTAATTGATCGAGGCTCAATAGAAAAATCAGCCTCTTCTTTATAAAAAGAGGTCATGGGATACTTGAGGAGGCTAGTGCTTATATTCCAAACTTACTCTCAAGCTCCCCACATTTTCTTAAGGTTTCTAAGTGTTTTTAGTCCTCCTCTTCTCTAATCTTCATCTTCATCTTCATCTTTTGTAAGAAGAGGAGTGTTGTGTAAAGAAAGCTTTCTTAGTGCAGATTCACTTAGGTTGATCCACCTTAAGGATCGCCATGGAGTAGGAGCTTAATCTTCGAACCACATAAAATCATTCTTTCTAGCGCTTGTGTTTGTATCTCTTGTTTTCTTTAGTATTTGTCTTTACTTCCACTAACTTTGTTTGTAGAATTCAAGAGAGGCTATTCACCCCCCTCTAGCCTTCAAAAGATCCCCAACAAGTGGTATCAGAGCCCGGATCGCGTCGGAAGATCTAACAATCAACCGGAGCACGATGGCATTTCAAGAGGGATATAGCATGACGAGGCCTCCATTCTTTGACGGGAATGACTTCAGATATTGAAAAGGTAGGATGGAATACTATCTTATGAACGATATTGAAAATTGATTTAGCATTGTAGATGGATTCGAAAAGTTGGTCGACGAACATAGAGCGCCAATACCAACGAAGGATTGGACGAGGGAGATGGGAAAGAAAGAGTAAGCCAACGCAAAGGCAACGACCACAGTTCAATGTGGTTTATCCAAGGAGAAACTATCCAAAGTCAGGCCCTTCAACTCCGCAAAAGAGCTTTGGGAGAAACTCATCGAATTGAATGAAGGGTCAAAGGAGACAAGAAGAGCCAAAAGAGACCTATTGATGGGTCAACTACAAAGCTTCACCATGAAGACCAACGAGACCGTGAGTCAAATGCATGGTCGATTCAAGGAAATAGTCAATGAATTACATATAATAGGTGAGAATCTTGAAAATCAGGACCTTGTAAGGTATGTGCTTCAAGCTTTCCCTAGAACAACTTTATGGGCATCAATGGTAGATGCTTATAAGGTCTCTAGAGATCTTTCTTTAGTTAAGTTAGATGAATTTTTTTGTGAATTTGAGTTACATGAGCAAGCTAACACTTCTTCGAAAGAAAAAGGTATAGCTCTTGTTGTAGGAAAGAAGGACAAGAAGAAGAAGGAGAAGAAGGAAGTCTCTTCATCATCCGAGTTGGAGGAAGAGTCTTCAAGTAGTGATGAGGAGCTATCGGCTAGTTAGGTGGCTCACTATGTGAAGAGATTTGGTGGGAGATCAAGGAAGCTCGCCAAGAACGATGTGAGGAGGATGTTCCAATCCTCAAAAGGTAAATCCTCTAGTAGTTCAATTTATACTCCTAATGTTACTTGCTATGGTTGCAATAAGAAGGGGCACTTCAAGCCGAATTGTCCGGATCTAAAGAAGAAGGAGGAGAAGGAAAAGAAGAAGAAGGATAAGAAGGAAAAGAAGAAGGAGGCTATGGTAGCCCAAACTTGGGACACACAAAGCCTAGAAGGTTCATCCGATGAGGAGGAAATTTGTCATGTCACATGCAACCTAGCACTCGTGGCCTTGGAAGATGAAGCCGGAAGCTCAAGTGAGGAGTCATCATCATCATCCTCGAGCGACGAATCGTCCTCTAGTGACGATAAGGTAAAAGACTCCCCTAGGATAGAATTACTTTATAAAACCATTGCATGTCTTCAAAATGCTCTAAATAAATCAAAATCTAGGATTAAGTATTTGAAAGTAGAAATCAAGGAAATTAGAAATGTAGAACTTTCTTGTAATGATGCATGTTCACTTAAGGATGAAAATGATGAGCTTAAAAAGGAAATAGGTGAATTAAGAGCATGCTTAGAGAAATTTACAAATGGCTCAAAATACCTAGACATGATACTTAGGGACCAAAGGGCTATTTACAACAAGGCCGGAATAGGATATAGACCTAAGGAAAAGGAAGTATCTTTTACCTCCCTCATTAGTAGAAAATCAACCCTTAAGAGCAAAGGTAAAAAGGCATGGGTTCCCAAGAGTTATGTTGTTAAGGCTACCGGTCCAAAAATTTAGGCGCCTAAGGATTGTGTTTTTCATGTTGTTTAGGTAGAAGGACCAAACATGTAGATTGTTGATAGTGGTTGCTCAAGACACATGACCGGTGATGTGAACAAATTTACCATAATCAACCACCTTAGCAAGGGGACCGTGTCATTTGGAAATAGTGTCAAACTTAAAATTCTAGGACAAGGCAAAATTAAGGTATCCCCAAGTCTTAGTATTCATAAAGTATTTTTAGTCAAAAAATATGAAATTTAACTTGCTTAGTGTTAGCCAATTATGTGAGACTCCATTTGAATTAACTTGCTATATCCAAAATAGAGTCCAAATCCATAGGTTTTTAGGTAAAACTCCATTTGAATTATGGAATGGTACAATTCCAACAATTTATTATTTTAAAGTCTTTAGATATAAAGCTTACATCTTAAACACCAAAGACAATTTGGGGAAATTTGAGTTCAAAGCAGATGAGGGAATCCTAGTTGGATACTTATCCACTAGTAGAGGGTATAGAGTCTACAACAAAAGGATCCAAATAGTTGAGAAGTCTTCAAATGTTCAATTTGATGAGACCTCTAACACATATCCTAGGAAATCCCCCATTGATAATGATATCAATGATAAAAATCAAGATATTACCCAAAAATTTCAAGACTCAACCTTAAGGAGTAATGATCAAGGGGGAGGATTAGTGAGTAATGATCAAGGGGGAGTAAGAGGAGATTCCGATGATGAAAGGAGGATTGAGGATAACCAAGATCAAAATCAATTTAATACACCTCCTAGAACATTAAGGATTAATCAAAATCATCCTCTTGACCAAGTTGTAGGAGAATTATCTCAAGGTGTTAGAACTAGGTCCTTCCATAGAACTCCCACTAGTCAAATAGCTCTTATCTTCCAAATTGAGCCCAAATCAATCAATGATGTATTACTTGATCCGGATTGGATCTTAGCAATGCAAGATGAATTGGCTCAATTTGAAAGGAGTCAAGTATGAGAGCTAGTTCCTAGACCCAATGATAGCACCATGTTACTACAAGATGGGTCTTTAGGAACAAATTAGATGATCAAGGTAATATAACTAGAAATAAGGTTAGGTTAGTTGCAAGGGACTTCAATCAAGTTGAAGGACTTGACTATGATGAAACTTATGCCCCTGTTGCTAGGTTAGAATCAATTAAGATCCTATTAGGATATGCCTCTTACATGGGTTTTAAACTCCATCAAATGAATGTAAAATCGGCATTCCTAAACGGGTTCATTAAGGAAGAAGTATATGTAGAGCAACCTCCTGGGTTTGAGAGTATAGACTATCTAACCCATGTATACAAGCTTAGAAAAGCTTTATACGGGTTAAAACAAGCTCCCCGGGCTTGGTATGAAAGATTGTCATCTTTCTTAGTTTCTAAGGGGTTTAGAAGGGGTCAAGTAGATCAAACTCTCTTTATTAAATCAAAGTCTAAGGATATCTTTGTGACCCAAGTATATGTCGATGACATCATTTTTGGGTCAACAAATGATGAGCTCCTTTAAGATTTCATCAAAAATATGGAGAATGAGTTTGAAATGAGTCTAGTTGGAAAACTAAATTTCTTCCTAGGTTTACAAGTCAAACAAACAAATGAAGGAATTTATGTATACCAAACCAAATATGCTAAAGAAATGATTAAGAAATTTGATTTGGAAAATGCTAAGGTAGTTTCAACTCCAATGGCAACTAATACAAAAATAGATAATGATCATGAAGGAAAATCAATTGACCTTAAACTTTATAGTAGTATGATTGGTATCTTATTATATCTAACCACTAGTGGACCCGATATATTATTTGCATTAGGTATATGTGCTAGGTACCAATCATGTACCAAAGAGTCCCATTTAGTGGCCATTAAGAGAATTTTAAGATATATCAAAGGCACATTAAATGTAGGACTTTGGTACCCTAGGAAAAAATCTTTTGATTTGGTTGGGTACACCGATTCCGACTATGCGGGTTGTAAGTTGGATAGGAAGAGTACTAGTGGTGGATGCTAATTTCTTGGATCCTCCCTTGTGAGTTAGAGTAGTAGGAAGCAACCTTGTATTGCTTTATCCACCACCGAGGTCGAATATGTGCCTATGGGTGGTTGTGTGACTCAATTACTTTGGATGAGACACACATTAGAGGATTATAAGCTACAATACTCCAACATTAAAGTCTATTGTGATAATGTGAGTACCATAAATTTGACCAAAAATTCGGTACATCACTCTAGGACTAAACACATTGAAGTGAAGCATCACTTCATTAGAGATCATGTGGCAAAGGGGGACATTGAACTCAATTACATAGAATCCAAGTCCAACCTAGCCTACATTTTCACCAAGGCTCTCCCCGAAGCAGATTTTTCATCACTTAGGAGAGAACTTGGAATGTGCTTAGTAGAGTAGAGGTTTAGTCTTGCATGATCCTATAGAAAATCTAGGGCTATACCTCTAAGCATCTCACAAAATACCTAAGAAATCATGATTTTTGTATTGAGTCACTTGGACAATATGTGAGATATTAGGAAGATGCACTTGGTTCATCATGCTTGTTATGATGCATTACTATGAACCAAAATGTCATCTAGAGACATTAATCCTCCATTGGACCAATCATTGGAAAGACTTATGTACAATTGATGTGCATATAGTTCTAAGAACATGATTGAAAATGTCAAAAAAAATATATTTTAAACTATGTTTATTATATTTTGAAAAACAATTTTCACTTGAGAAGCAAAAGTGGCACAAAGTATCGAAAATTCATTAAAGCTTTTGATGTTCTCAAAATTGTATCATTTTAGAAATATGAAAAACATATATTTTTCAAATTATTTTTTCTTGATAGAAAATGATTTCATAAATGTGTCCACAAAATTTCGTGATTTTTCGATGTTTCTTAAATTTTTGGTACATTTCTGAAGTTAGGATGAAAAAGTTGAAATGACGTTTCAAGATTGGCAGTCGACTGCTTCAGTAATCAGTCGACTGCCACACTATATTTCTACAGTTTAAGTCCTATTTTATGGTCTTAAGTGTAATCCTAAATGTCCTAACCCTATGGTATAATAATCTGTCTTGGATTAAGGGGGAGCCTTATTTCTATCTTATACCTTAGTTCAAGACATACCTAAACTTTACTCATGCATAACTTAATTTATTTTAGACCTTCTCTTTTTGATGTATGTCAAAGGGGGAGAAGGGAAATTTAAGTTAGAATTCATATTGATATATGATGTTTAATGTTTATTTCTAAGCATATTTCAAGACCTAACTTAATGATTGCCAAACATCAAAAAGGGGGAGATTGTTGGTGCAACAATGCCCCAAGCATTTATGTCTTTTGATGTTTGAATAATCATTTGTAGTTAGGCATTAATTGTGATTTAATTGAGAATGTGTTAAGTGACAGGGAAATCCAAGTATGAAGACTTGGTAAAGGAAAGTCCTAGTGTGATCTTGGCAAGAGAAGTCCAAGGAAAGGTCTTGGCGGCGTAAGTCCAAGCATGTAGTCTTGGCGGCATAAAGTCGAAGCGAACCTTGGCAAAAGAAGACCAAAAGGTAAAGTCTTGGCAGCATAAGTCTAAGCATGTAGCCTTGGCAGCGTAAAGTCCAAGCGGTCCTTTGGAAAAAGAGAAACCCAAGACATGACGAAACCAAGGGAAGCTCTTGGAAGCAAGAGCAAGGATGGAGTCATGGACTCTGAGGGATCCTGGAGGCGCAAGACTGAAGGAAGAGCTAGACGGTTAAGTCTAGATCTAGGGGGTTAATTCAAGTATGATTTAATCATACTTGAAATGTATCACCGATCGGTGCTTTGTCCTGATCCGATCACCACCGACTCAAGTTTCCGAGTTCTCGTGGCTAATGATCGATCCACCATCGATCATTGCTATACCCTAGCAAATAATCGCTATAAGTGGACATCGACACAAAAGGTTCTTCAGTTGAGTGATCGCTTGGAGCACTCGACTGGTTACTCAATCAGTCGACTAATGGTATGATCAGTTGACTGATCAGAGTTCCGTTGGGCAGTGACGATCATGAATCCAGCTCGTCAGAAGCCATTGGATGGCGTCAGCTACAACATCAGTCGACTAATGTTGTACATCAGTCGACTGATCGAGGCTCAACGGGAAAATCAACCTCTTCTCTATAAAAAGAGGTCATGGGGTGCTTGAAGAGGCTAGTGCTTATATTCCAAACTTACTCTCAAGCTCCCCACGTTTTCTTAAGCTTTCTAAGTGTTTTTAGTCCTCCTCTTCTCTAATCTTCATCTTCATCTTTTGTAAGAAGAGGAGTGTTGTGTAAAGAAAGCTTTCTTAGTGGAGAATCACTTGGGTTGATCCACCTTAAGGATCGCCGTGGAGTAGGAGCTTAATCTCCGGACCACGTAAAATCATTCTTGTTAGCGCTTGTGTTTGTATCTCCTATTTTCTTTAGTATTTGTCTTTGCTTCCACTAATTTTGTTTATAGAATTCAAGAGAGGTTATTCACCCCCCCTCTAGCCTTCCAAAGATCCCCAACAGTTGGTGCAATCGACCTAGGTCAAGATTGACTGCATTCGAGTTTAATTTGAGTAGTATTTTGATGTTTGACAATGAGTTGACCATTGTTTGACAATGGGTTGGCTATATGGTTGACATGAGGTTGACCATATCATGGAAAGTCCAAGCATGGGTCTTGGCAATGGTAAAGTCCAAGTCATGGGTACTTGGCAATTGGAAAGTCCAAGCATGGGTCTCGGCAATTGGAAAGTCCAAGCATGGATCTTGGCATTTGGAAGGTCAAACATATAGGAGATCGATCGGCTAGCTAGAGGTGGGTGAATAGCCCTCTTTCGTTAGATAACGGAATTTGCTCATCTACAAAAAATTAGCGCAACGGAAACAACAAGACAAGCAAATCAAGCAAATAAAAATAAAGCAAAGGAAACAAACAATGCTAACACAAAGTCGTAACGTGGTTCACGGCTACGCCGCTAATCCACGATCCCGATTCGTCCAAGGTGAATCACTCCTTTGCCAAATCCACTAAGTCTATCTTTTGCACCAAGCTAGGTGGAGGTAACCTCTTTACAATCCTTCTTCTTACAATTGAATGAGAATTAGCACAAGAAGAAGAGTGGAAAAACCCTTAGAGCACTTTGGGAGAAGTTATGAGTTGAAGCATTAGGTTCCCAAAGCCCCACACCATTCCTCTTTATAGAGGAAGAGGGTTTCTTCCCATTGACACAGAAGCAGTCGACTGATGTCCCTATCAGTCGACTGGTCCTGTAGTCGTTGCCTAATAACGGTTGCTTTCCATGTTGGATTTCATCCAACGACACTGACATCAGTCGACTGATATTGCCATCAGTCGACTGATGCTCGATCAGTCGAGTGCTCCGCGAGCTCGACTCCATTCTGTGCCCGAAACACTTACGACCAGTCGACTGATGCCTTCATCAGTCGAGTCATCGTCGACTTAGAGTAGTCGACTACCATTAACATGGTAGTCAACTGATGTCGGGAAATCCCATCCGACACTTAGCCAAATGGCCAAGTTTCACCTAAGAGCTACTACCCCTTCCCGGGTTACATTCGCTCACTCTCATCCCTCGGAGTCCCTCGCCTTTGAAGTTATCTTCGTCTGGCCACGTCCCTCGGATGCGCCAAGCGCACGGCTCTGCAGCGCCATCCTTCACGTCTAGCCCTGAAGTCTACTTCCTCCGGCTTCACTCCAAGCTCCTCGTCCGGCGGTCCCTCGGATGCTCCAAGCGCACGACTTCCGCAAAGCCATCCTTCACCGACTCAAGGACCGAGTCATGAGAGGTGAAACTCGCCAAGGCTCCATGTGCGAATTACTAAGCCCTGCAAGACTCCAACGCACATATCAAATCATAATAACACTCTAACTTAAACCCTTTTCCACACACATCAAAACCTTATCATGGCAAGAGATTGCCCTAACAATCTCCCCCTTTTTGATGTGTGGCAATCCGTTTAAGTTAGGTAAAACATTTGATAAAACTATTAAGGAAAGAAAGCATGTAAATAACATGATTAGCAACTCTCCCCCTTATTACATGAAACTCCCCCTAAATATATTCCCTCTTACTTAAACTATTCTCCCTTACTTAAACATAACATTTCTCCCCCTTTGACACCATCAAAAATAATAAACAAGGTTTATACAAGCATGACATCAAGTCTAGAGGTAAACAAAAGCCAAAACATGCCTTAAAATAGGATACAAAAGGTTATTGGGCATATTATCAGGCTACCAGTCGACTGGTTCAGACTACTAGTCGACTGGCACATGGATTTCAGGAATTCTGATTTTCCGGGGTGAATTTCAGAAATGCACTAGAAAATCTATAAAATTTGAAAAATCATGAAATTCGGGGAACATATTTCTTTTAAGTATATCTATCAATGAAAAATAGTTTTTCATGAAAAAACATTATATTTCCAAGTATTTGCCAAGAATCCAAAAGCTTTAAAAAACCACTAGGTTTTTTATCATGTTAGTATCCATTTTAACACCTAGTTTTTCTTTCAATTGTTTCAAAACATGAACACACAGATTTTAAAGTAAGAAATTGTTTTGAAAACATATGAAATATCCAACCATGATCTTTGGGCAATATGTCTATGAACTAAACATAAGCCTTCCCCATGATTGGTCTATTATAGTTATTTTGATACTTTGAATGACCATCTAAATGTCATAGGCATTAGTGGACATTTGTATCACCCTATCATCTCACCCATGCTAAGTTTTCAATCAAAGTAGCTTATTGTGAGTGTGAGATGTATCCTAAAGGTATTTGTATGTACTTAACCATTATTTTCATGCAATTCTATCAAGGTTGAGTATCATCCTATCATTCCACATGATCATGAAGATGTATATGACTTAATTTTACATTATGATCATGAAACACATGTATTCATCAATTTGTTATCATGCATTAGGTATTTCATAATGGTAATAAGGTAAACATTACCTAAAGCATGATTTATCTATTTTTAGGTGCATTATCATCACCTAACACTATTTCAAAAATTATGTCCCGCCATCCTAAGTCAACCAAAAATATGATATAGGTAAAGTCCATATGGTTGACTATCCTAGGGTTTTTCTAACCCTTAAGGATGGATTTTGGAACCCAATATAAATTCTTGCCTATGAGGTTCACTAAAAACTCCTTGGGGATCCATTTTCTAGCAATTACCTTCTTCTTGTCTTGACCCCTAGCTATTAGGCATTTATAGGCCTTTTCATTTTTCTTTTCCTTATATCCTAGGCCTTTTTTGTTAAAACTTGCCTTTTGGCTCCCTATGATCATGTTCAAGGTGTTGGGGCCTATTGTAAATTTTTCTAGGGCTTTGGTCAAATAATCTACCTTTTCCCTTAAAGCCCTATTTTCATTCATACATGCATCACTAACATCCAAAGGCATATAGTTATCATGTGAGCATGCATCATCATGACTAGAAGAAATATTTTCATTAATATTTAAACATGCTTTTTCTAATTTTTGTTCTAAATCATTAATTTGCTCAAGCATGCATTTATTCTTTTTCTTTTCCCTAAATAAATCCTTAGTGAGGCTAGAAATCATAGATATTATTTGCTTAGGGGGTAGATTCGTTACCTCACTTACCAAGTCCTCTTCCGATGATGAAGATGTAGAGGAGGCTCCCCCTTCACTTGAGCTCTCTCCACTTGAGCTTGCTTCTTCATTTTCTTGCTCGGAGGAGGAAGTGTCTAGGTCGTCAAACGCCATTAATGCCAAGTTGGTGACAAAGGCATTCTCCTCTTCTGATGATGATGAAGATGATGAGAAGGGGTCATCCCAAGTTCTTGCCTTTAGTGCCTTTGTCTTTCCCTTTTCTTTGGCTTTCTTCTCTTCTTCTTTCCTCTTGCTACTCTTCTTCTTTTTCTTTTCTTCTTTCTTCTTCCTCTCTTCTTTGCTCTTGTTTAGGAGAGGACAATTGTCTCTTATGTGTCCCTCTCCTTGGCAATTGTAGCAAATAATTTTCCCCCTTGGTCTTCTATTCTTATCATTAGATTTATTAAATCTAAAACCTTTTAATGCACGCCTTACCCTCCTTACCATATAAGCTTCTTCCATGCTATCCATGGAGGAGGATGAGGACGTTTCATCGGAGGAGGAGGAGATCTCTATCTTCTTCTTCCCCTTGTGTGCCATCAAGGCTACTCCTCTCGAAGGTTGAAACTTTGGCTCTTCTTGTATTCCTTCAAGCCTCGTTTCGTGGAGCTTCATTGTTGAGAAGAACTCCTCCAAGGTGCTCACTTCTAGGTTCTTGGACATGTAGAAGGAGTCCACCATTGAGCTCCATTTTGATGACCGGGGAAAAACATCAATTGCTTTCATGAGCATGTCCTGGTTGGAGAGCCTTTCTCCTACACTTGTTAGTCCAATCAAAATTTCCTAGAATGCAATGATGTTTCCTTTTCTCCCTTTTCTAATTTGATGTTTGATAGTTGGGAGCGGAGGAGGTCTCTTCTTGCAAGTTTGGCCTCCGAAGTGCCTTCATGAAGCTCTACTAGCTTCTCCCACATCTCCTTGGCACTAGAGCATTCCCTAATCTTGTTAACTTCTTGTTGGGGGAGTACATTGTAGAGGTGGTGCTTGGCTTTTGAATTTGCCAAATATTCTTCTCTTTGCCTCTTGCTCCACCTTGCTTTCTCCAATGGCTCCCCATCTTCATTCCTAGGTAATTCGAACCCGTTTTCCATAATTAAGAGAATTTCAAAATCGGTCTCGAAAAATACCTCCATTCTCTTTTTCCACCAAGAGAATTCCCCCTCGAACTTCGGCGGATGAATATTAGAGTCGGCCATTTTTGAATGTGCTTGTTGTGGCGGTTAGTCCTCAACAAGTTTTCCTTGGCTCTGATACCAATTGTAGGAGATCGATCGGCCGGCTAGAGGGGGGTGAATAGCCCTCTTTCGTTGGATAACGAAACTTGCTCGTCTACAAAAAATTAGCGCAACGGAAACAACAAGACAAGCAAATCAAGCAAATAAAAACAAAGCAAAGGAAACAAACAATGCTAACACAAAGTCGTAACGTGGTTCACGTCTACGCCGCTAATCCACAATCCCGATTCGTCCAAGGTGAATCACTCCTTTGCCAAATCCACTAAGTCTCTCCTTTGCACCAAGCTAGGTGGAGGTAACCTCTTTACAATCCTTCTTCTTACAATTGAATGAGAATTAGCACAAGAGGAAGAGTGGAAAAACCCTTAGAGCACTTTGGGAGAAGTTATGAGTTGAAGCATTAGGTTCCCAAAGCCCCACACCATTCCTCTTTATAGAAGAAGAGGGTTTCTTCCCGTTGACACAGGAGCAGTCAACTGATGTCCCTATCAGTCGACTGGTCCTGTAGCCGTTGCCTAATAACGGCTGCTTTCCACGTTGGATTTCATCCAACGACACTGACATCAGTCGACTGATGCTCGATCAGTCAAGTGTTCCGCGAGCTCGACTACATTTTGTGCCTGAAACACTTACGACCAGTCGACTGATGCCTTCATCAGTCGACTGGTGGTCTCGCAGTCGACTGTCATTCCATGGCAGTCGACTATTGGCACTTGAACCGGACTTGAACACTAGTCGAGTCACCGTCGACTTAGAGTAGTCGACTACCATTAACATGGTAGTCAACTGATGTCGGGAAATCCCATCCGACACTTAGCCAAATGTCCAAGTTTCACCTAAGAGCTACTACCCCTTCCTGGGTTACATTCGCTCACTCTTATCCCTCGGAGTCCCTCGCCTTTGAAGTTATCTTCGTTCGGCCACGTCCCTCGGATGCGCCAAGCACACGGCTCTGCAGCGCCATCCTTCACGTCTCGCTCTGAAGTCTACTTCCTCCGACTTCACTCCAAGCTCCTCGTCCGGTGGTCCCTCGGATGCTCCAAGCGCACGGTTTTCACAAAGTCATCCTTCACCGACTCAAGGACCGAGTCATGAGAGGTGAATCTCGCCAAGGCTTCATGTGCGAATTACTAAGCCCTGCAAGACTCCAACGCACATATCAAATCATAATAACACTCTAACTTAAACCCTTTTCCACACACATCAAAACCTTATCATGGCAAGAGATTGCCCTAACAAAACATGGAGTTGGCAAGGGAAGTCTAAGGGTGTGATATTGGTGGCGTAAAGTCCAAGCTATAGTCTTAGCAGCACAAGTCCAATGTTTGGCGACATAAAGTCCAAGCGTGTGTCTTGGCAGCATAAGCCCAAATGTGTCTTGGCAATGTAGACCTGGTTAGCATGACACTAGGTGATGGAAGCACATGAAGGCTAATGTATGAATGAACAAGTCATTGATGACTTGGAGGGATCCGATAGGCGTAAGGCAGATGGAGGTGACTAGAAGGCTTAGGTCTAGGCTAAGTGTGGTCTCTCAAGTATGAAGGGATCTACTTGAGTTAAACTTCATGTTTGAGGTTTATCAGTCGACTGGGGCTATGAATCAGTCGACTAGCCGAGTGTTTCACACTTGGTAGCCAGTCAACTTGGATCAGTCGACTGGGGTTATGAGAAGTTGACTGGCAGGAGTCGACTAATGCTCAACTGCTATTTTGTGGTCCAATAGTCGACTGCTAGGGTTTAGTAGTCGACTGGTCATAGCAGTTGACTACCATGAAGGGCAGTTGACTGTTGTAAGTGGACATGAGCACAGAAGCTTTGGTAGTCGACTAATCAGTCGACTGTCAAGCCATCAGTCGACTGCTAGGGTTTGGCAGACGACTACTAGTGTATCTGTTGGAGTTTTTCCAGCATGGATTGAGTCGTTGTGAGACAACGACTACAGGGGCAGTCGATTGGTGCCTTATGGCAGTCGACTGCTAGGCGAAAATCATCCCGAGTTGTAGCTTTATAAGGAGCTCGAAGAGGAGGATTTTGGCTATCATTTCTTAAGGAATTTGAAGGGGAATTATTGTTGCATTTCAGACCTTCAAGGCATTCCAAAAGCAACCAAAGATCAAGCATTCAAAGCTCACATTTGTAAAGTATTTTTCTTTACTTGTATTCATTTGCTTAGTGTATTTTCTTGTATCTTGTTCTTATTGTTGTATTACTTTTGTAATCACTTGTACGAGATTTCTCCACCTCCAGATTGTTCCGAGAAGGAGCGTATTAGTGGTGGTGTGCATCACTAGAGCTCATTTGAGCTCAACCCATGGAGTAGGAACCCTAGGTTCTGAACCATATTATATGCTTGTATATTGCATGTGAGTGTTTTTCTTTGTTTTGAGTTTATTCTTTATTATTTCCACTTAACGAATTGTAGAGATAAACACAATCAAATTCCAAGCGTCGAATTGAAATCGCTATTCACCCCCCCTCTAGCACAACACCAAAGGTCCTACAAGTGGTATTAGAGCTTGGAGCTCTTTTACGGACTAATCGCCAAGGAGCAAATACGCTAGAGAAGATGGAGGAGCCAAATTTGAGACTAGGTCGTGACATCAACATGCCTCCGTCATATGAACTTTTTGGAGCCAAGGGATTTGATCAATGGAGGAGGTGGATGGAGAATTTCTTAATGATGGACCTCGAGCTGTGGCTCACCACAATAGATGGATTCGAATGTCCAAGGAATTCAAAGGGAGAATATCTCAAGAAGGAAAGATAAACCCAAGATCAACTCCGAAAATCCAAAACTATTATGTAAGATAGGTGAATTTCAAGATGCCAAGGAGCTATGGAGTAAATTGGCAAAACTTCATAAAAGTTTCTCACCGTGGAAGCTGCTAGAGCACAAGGTTCAGGAGAATCCTGTGGAAGCTGATCCCGAAGAGATTGATGAGTGTTCTATAACCGGTCAGCTTACTGGTCAACCTAAGTCTACCCTAGTGAAGCCATGGAAGATAGGGCTTGAAATTATTGCCACTGCACTAGTGTTTGTCATAGTGACAATCATAATAACCTATCTTTTTTCAGTAGAGTTGTTTATATTATGAATAAAGTATGTTATATGTTATCAAACTTTGAATAAGAAATGAGTAGTTCATTTTTCTAGTGAATCATGATTAGTTCATTAAATACGAATGATGAGTAGAAACTCAGTTACCACTTGATTTTGTAAACCAATTCTAACTTATATTGAGTCAATCAGAAATGACATACATATATTTTACATTAAATAACTAAATTATTTATTTATTTATGTAGATAATGGAAACTAAAAATATCATATCTGAACTCAACAAAGGTGAGAAATTGAACAAGGAAAACTACAAAATTTGGCACCTCAAGATACAATATGTTCTTGAGGAACAAGAGGTTCTTGAGGTTATTCATCAGGTCATGATGGAACCTATTGATGTTACAACTATGCAACACAAATTAGATCTTGATACCTATAAGGTATGAAAGAAAAAGGACTCCACTACTAAGGCATATTGATTAGTTCAATGGTGGATGACCTGGTTTTTGAGTATGAGTCATATCCAACGGCTTATGTAGTCTAGGTAGCCCTTAGAGAGAGATACAGTGGAGTTAGTCTGAGAAAGCTTCGACAGCTGACAATTAAATTTGACAGCTATAAAATGTCTGAATGTCACTATGGTTCAATATCTGAGGGAGATGTCGAACATGATTCGGGAGCTTAAAACTGTTGGTCATGAGTTAACCGACGAACAACAAATTCAAGAAGTTATACGATCCCTTCCTGATTCTTGGAAAACCATGAAGTAGAACCTGACTCACAATGAAAGTGTCAAGACTTTCACTGATGTCTCACGCCATTTGGAATTAGAGGCAGAGAGAGTCGAATCCACAAGGATTTTCAAACAAGCTTATATAGCTGAAGGTTATGCTGGATCATCTGGATCCAAGAAAAAGAAATTGTACAAGAAAGGAAAGGGAAAGGAAAAATAAGCTACTGCTGTTGGGCAAGGCCCAAACAAGAAGGAAGGAAAGAAGACTAGAAAGAAATCGAAAAATAAGTTGTCTTGCTATAACTGTGGCAGGAAGGGCCACTTTGCTCGGGAATGTACCGAGCCTAAAAATGTAAATCCAAGTTTGCATTCTTTTCCTGAGCATTATGTTTCCAGTTCTGTGTTGTTAGCTGATTCTTATCCTTTGTGGATTATAGATTCAGGAGAAACCAACCATATATCTTGGGAGTGACCTACATTCGTAGAGTACCGTCGAGTACTGACTAGAAACCAATGGATATATGTAGGAAACAATACAAGGGTTGAAGTCAAAGGAATTGACACTAGCAAACTCAACCTTCATGGTGGATGAACCCTATTTTTACATGATGTCCTATATGCTCCTGAGATCGACGGAATTTAGTTTCCGTTAATTGTCTTCTTAGTTTGGGATATTGTATGAATTTTTTTAGCCACTGTGTAGAACTTAAAATTGACTCTGTGTTAATAAGATATGGTTTTCTGACTAATGGTTTCATGGTTCTTGATGTGGAACTAGACATAAATAGAAATGATAGTTGTTTTTCAAACATTGCTCTCACTAGTGATGCAAATATATCTGATGAGGTTTGGCATGCTAGGTTAGGACATATAGGACAAGAACGAATGAATCGGTTAGCAAAAGAGGGCCTACTGGGCACTCGTGTTAAGATTAACTTGTCCATATGTGAGCATTGTCTTGCTAGAAAGCCAATTAGGAAACCATTTAGTAAAGCTATTAGAGCTGATTCTCCATTGTAATTGGTTCATTTGGATATTTGTAGTCCGATGAATATGAAGGCTAGACATGGAGCTTCCTATTTCATTACATTCATTGATGATTTTACTCATTTTGGTTATGTGTATTTGATCTCTCATAAATTTGAAGCATTGATTGCTTCATTCGTTATATGAACAAAGTTGAGAATCAATTGGATCATAAGGTTAAGACCTTACGCACTGACCGTGGAGGTGAATATTTGTCTGATTTGTTCAAGACAATATGTAATGATAAAGGGATTATTAGACAGCTAATAATCCCAGGAACTCCACAACAAAATGGGGTTGCTGAAAGAAGAAATAGAACCTTTCTTGAAATGGTTAGGTCTATGATAGCTCAGGCTAATTTGTCAATCTCCTATTAGGGAGATGCATTATTAGCAGCTACCTATATTCTTAACAGAGTGCCTTTGATGTTAAATATGAAAATTTAAAATACTAAATTAAATGGCCAAAATTTAGGAAAATAATCCTAGGAATTATTTTTGGGATTTTTGGTGAATTTTAGAAATTTTTTCAGAATTTTTCTGGAATTAAACAGGGCTTGTACGGGGTATTTACGGGGATAAGAAAAATAGGCTTTTGAAGGGCCTATTTAAAATATAAATTTTTGAGGGGTTAATGTGTTAACTAAAAACCTAGAGTTAAAGCTTTTAGATTAATTAAAAACCTAACTTAGATTTAATTCTTATATAAAGGGGTAATCCAAGTTATTTTAGAACCGATCCAAGTTTTTCCCCGCCGTGTCCGATTTCTTCCTCGCGATCTCCTCTCTGCGACTTCTCCCCTCGCAACTTTTTCCCTCGCGATCTCTCTGTTGACACCTTTCTCCTTCGTGAATGCCCGGTGGCTCTGATTCCCTTTCCACCGAGCAATCACCTTCTCTTCCTCTTCCCGATCCGCTTCATCTCATTCCCTTCTCGCGATCCTGTGACTTCTTCACCAGAACTCGTCTCCTCGCCACAGTCGACGTCTTCCTCCTCATGGCAAGTGACGGTGAGCGATTCTCCTTGTCGATGCCGACGGATGAGCCGGAACAGCCAGAGATCACGCATGGTTGAAAGTTTAGGTCAGCGACAGATTGATTAGAAGTTGTCCTTCCCAATCGTCGCCAGATCAAGTGATCTTGAGCACGAGTTTTTCTCCGAGGAACAGGGGATAGGGAATCGCTGTCGGTGGTCATCAGAGTTAGGTGAGTTGATGTGGTTCTTCATCTCCGATTCACATTTTTCTGTGTAGCCCTAATTCTGTGGTGATAGGGCAATGACGTATTGGCATTGGGCAGGGGTCTGTTCCTATGTACTGAGCAATTGGGGAGGAGAGTTGTCGAGGGGAGGTCTATTACTGGTATATATCCTAATTCCCTTTGTTTTTCTTGTAGTCCATTTCGATTCTGTGATGGAGTGAAGGGAGGGTTCTGTTGATGGAATTGTCGGTTGTGCTAGTTCTGAGTTGGGAGGCTAGTCGGTTGTGAATGGGTGTTGCTTGGTCGTGGATGAGTGAGAGGTGGTTGTGAAGGGGTTGTGCACGACTATGCTGGTTGTGCACGACTGCGTCAGTTGTGCACGGCTAGGGGTTTGGAGGTTTGTTAGGCTGTGGGTCTTGATGGTGAGGTTCTGTTTGGGAATTGACAGAGGTGTTGATGTCGACTGTTAATTAGAGGTCTACGAGGCTATGAGTGAGCAGTAGATGGGCGGTGAGTGTTGCTGTTGGCTGTAAATGGTTGTAAACGGTGGTGCTGTAATGGTTGTTGATTATGGTTCATGAGTTAGCGAACTGTAAGTCTGGAAGGTGAGTTCGTATGGAAATCCTAACGGGATTTGGTTAGATGTACAAGTAGGGGTTTCTAATTCGTATTCGATAAAAGGGATACGAATATAGAAACTATATAGTAGTTAATTCATAAGTAGTGGTATGCTTGCACTTAATTGTAATTGATGATATTTGCAGGACGTGGATACGAGATAGGTCCACGGGCGTAAAGACAATTGGTATTCTTCATAGCAAGCGGGTATCTTTGACTTATCTTCTTTTAGATATTGTCATCTGTTGGTGCAATCGGCCCAGGTCACGATTGACCAGGACTCGAGCTTGACTCGAGAGATATTTTGATGTTTGACAAAAACATATGACAATGTGATTGTCATGGGAAAGTCCAAGTCATGGGTACTTGGCATGGAAAGTCCAAGTGGGACACTTGGCATTTGGGAAAGACCAAGGCATGGGTACTTGGCAATGGAAAGTCCAACATGGGTTGGCAAGAAAAGTCCACGCATGGGTCTTGGCAATGGAAAGTCCAACATGGGTTGGCAAGGAAAGTCCAAGCATGGGTCTTGGCATAGAAAGTCCAACATGGGTTGGAAAGGGAAAGTCCAAGCTTGAGTCTTGGCATTTGAGAAGTCCAAGGGGTTTGATATTGGAGGAGTAAAGTTCAAGCGGGAGTCTTGGCAGCATAAGTCCAATGGTTGGCAGCGTAAAGTCCAAGCGGAGTCTTGGCGGCGTAAGTCCAATGTGCCTTGGCGGTGTAGACACCGTTAGCATGACATAGCCGATGGAAGCACCTGAAGGCTAGCGCAATGGATGAACAAGTCATGGATGACTTGGAGGGATCCGAGAGGCATGAGGCTGACAGAGGTGGCTAAAAGGCTTAGGTCTAGGCTACGGGTGGTCTAGCAAGTATGAGGGAACCATACTTGAGTTAAACCTCATGTTTGAGGTGTGCCAGTCGACTGGTGCCATATGGCAGTCGACTGGTGTGAGTCAACTAGGGTTTAACTATAGAAATTGCCCTAGTAGTTGACTGACATAGGTGGGCAGTCGACTGATTGGTCGAGCAGCCGACTGATCGTGTGATCAGTCAACTAGTGCTCGGTTTTTCGAGCACAAAATGGAGTCTGACTCGACTGCTGGTATTAGCAGTCGAGTGGAGGCTCTATCAGTCGACTGATGGTCATAATCAGTCGACTGATGATGGATCCGTTGGATCTTTCCAGCGTGGATCTAGCCATTGTCTCACGACAACAGCGGCATCAGTCGACTGATGGTCCCGAGCAGTCGACTGATCGGCATTTTCCAGCACATGTTGAAGCTTTAAATGGAGCTCGTGAAGGAGGAAAAAGCCAACGGTTCTTGAGCATCCTTGGGGCGATTTGTTGCTGTAAATCAGGGTCTCTAAGGTCATTCTTCAAGCAACCAAAAGCAAGCAATCCAAAGGCATTCGTAAAGTGTTTTCTTTTCTTGTATTGGATTGTATTTCATTATAATTGCTTATTGTATTTAGTTTATTGTTGTAAACTATTGTAAGAGGTTTCTCCGCCTCCGACGTGTCATCGAGAAAGAGTTTATTGCTTAGTGGTGTTTGTGGTATCGCTAGAGCTCTTTAGAGCTCGATCCGTGGAGTAGGAACCATTCGGTTCCGAACCACATTATATGCTTGTGTTCGTGTGATTGTCTATTTCGTTATTGTTATTATTATCTATATTCAGCTGCACTAACGAAGTTTGTAGACGAACACGCGAACGTATTCTTGCGTTCCAACGATCCCCTACATCATCTTGTTGTGCATTGTTTACTATAGCTAGTAGTAGTTTTCTATGCTTGTTAACTGCCCTGGTATGTCACTACCTAGTACATGTTGTAGTCATTTCATATGCTTATTATATTATGCTCTATCACTTTGATACTTGTTATTTGTTTATTTAGCACTAGAGTAGTGACATACCTTACACGCTGGGCATTGAATAAATAACGAATATATCTTGCATGTGTACATAGACTTATGTACTTAGGTTATTTGATATGGGCTCCTATTGGTACATACCATAGGTAGCCATGGATTGATAAGTGTATCGTGCATTAGTGACATGCACCATCTTACATTATTGCATGACTGGCGATCATCGACTCCTCGGTAGGAGGTGATACTACTTGGTAGTTGAGCCCATCGTCAGTCACATTATCTACACACACAACCACTCGTGGGTTAGTGGTATTTCAGGTGTGTGTGTAGTTGCTCTGTCAGGGCTCCACGGTGGTCGCTTAGGTGATTGGTATTGCGATATGGTAGCAGACAGGGATCCCTCCTTTGTCGTGAGACGAGGAGATGAGATGAGGTGATGTCCTCCATATACATACATGAGGTAGGAGGGTGATACTCCGTCAGCATCCTATCCACTTGGTCACATAAGTGTGGTGACGGCAGAGTGTACAGTTGTCACAGCCCTACCCACTCGGTCAGCACATATGACAAGTCGGTGGCTTGACTGGCGTCAGGGGTGACACAGGTGATTGCATCATGTGCATACATTTTTACTATATGCATTGATTGTTGCACTTTTGGTTGTTGCATATGATTGTCATGCACATACAGGAGGTATTTTATAGCTTGTTTTGGTGATTCTACAGGATGTATTTTATATCAGCTTAGGTGATTCTAGTATGTACAGTTTCATGTATGTATTTTTGTTGAGAAATTGTACCGGCATGATTATTATTGCTACTTATAGTTTACTATGCATGATTGTTAGATATCCACTGAGTTTTACTCACTCCGTTGATATTTATTTTATTTCAGGATGAAGCCTTTCGGAGGGTCCAATTGTCAGTCCCCTGATCTGATGACTCCGTTATTCTCTTTTTAGTTTTTCCACATTTTTATCACTAAGACTCTATGTTTTAAATTTGTAGTATTTTATACTCGTGGTTGTTTGGTAGTATTTGATTATGTTCTTATGGACTTTTTGTTTCGATTTGTTTTGGTTATATGTGTGGTTGTGTACTCCTGCTCAGATGACAGAAGAGGTAAGTCTAGAGGTTTTTATGTTTCGTAGTTACTTTGATTGTTGGCCTGAGGCCCTTATGTTTTATTTTCCGGCCATGTTGGTCGATGTATAGTGGGTCGTGTGGGCCTTGTATACATGTTTCAATTGTCCGTAATACAGGGGAGGTGATGTCCAATTTTCGTCGGACCAATACCCCTCTCAGGGTGTGACAATTTATTTGGTATCAGAGCATAGGTTCCATGTTCCTAAGGGTTTTTGGGTTTTTGGAGTTCGCCACGTTTGGCAAGTCAACTTGTGTATTTTTGGATTTTTACGGATTTTCGTTGATTTGGCATTTCGGATATTTTGGAGTCATAAATCAACAAGATCGTATTGGAGACTTGGTGGCGACAGGACATCTCCAAATGGCTAACAGGTGAAATTATTGATTTTTTTATCTGTAGTACTACTTGGGTAATAATTTATCAGATATGAAACGAGGTGGGCGTGCTCTCGCGCCGAGGCGTGGTGCAGGGTAGCCATGCAAGAAGATATTGAGATCTCTGGCGATGGAGTTGCCAGAAAGGTCTACAGAGAATGAGCCTGTCGATCAGGGTCAGACTTCACATGGCATCGTGGTGTAGTTGGTTATCACATTCATTTATTTCTCGAGTATTCCTAAGAGAGATTGGTAGACTACCCACACTTAGGTCACAAAGATTAATGGTATCTCTGCCCTCTGGGATAAATTAGAAGTCACACAGGAGGTTAGAGGATGTCCATTAGATTTCGACAGCATTATACTCCCGGTAGATTTGTTGACTCTCAACATGATCGAATTCGACATCATACTTGGCATGGACTGACTAATAGCGTATCGTGCCACTATGGATTGCCAAACGAGGGTGGTTACGTTCCATTCTCCTAACCAACCCTCGTGGGGTTTCATTGGCACCAGAAATAATGGTATATCGACCATTTTTGCAATTCAGTCTCAGAAGGTTTTATCACACGGCTGTCAGGGTTTTCTATTATCATTAATCAACACCGAGGATAGTGGTGACTCTCAGATCTCGGACATTCCTATCGTCCGAGAGTATTCGGATGTCTTTCCAGAGGAGTTACTAGGCCTGCCTCCTAGAAGGCAAGTAGAATTCATGATTGAGTTAATTTCGGGGACGGCGCCGACATCGAAAGCTCCTTATCGTATGACCCCGAAAGAGTTGAACAAGCTGAAGGTCCAACTTCAGGAGCTTTTGGACAGAGGATTTATCCACCCTAGCGTATCTCCCTGGGGTTCTCCGGTTCTGTTTGTAAAGAAGAAAGAAGGTTCGATGAGAGTATGCATCGACTACAGGCAGTTGAACATCGTCACCATCAAGAATAAATATCCCCTGCCACGTATTGAGGACTTGTTTGATCAGCTCAGAGGTACATCAGTGTATTCTAAGATTGATCTGTGATCCGGATATCATCAGCTAAGGGTCAGAGATTCAGACGTTCAGAAGATAGCGTTCCGTACTAGATATGGGCACTATGAGTTTTTGATAGTGCCATTTGGGCTTACCAATGCTTCGATAGTATTCATGGACTTGATGAACCGTGAATTTATAGATTTCCTAGATCGGTTCGTCATTGTCTTTATTGATGACATTCTGGTCTATTCTCGTTCCGAAGAGGAACACACGCAGCATCTTTGCATTGTCCTGGATAGGCTTCGACAGAAGCAACTATATGCGAAGTTCAGTAAATGTGCGTTCTGGTTACCCTCAGTCAATTTTCTGGGACACGTGATTTCTAGCAAAGGCATTTCAGTTGACCCCCAGAAGATCGAGGCTATCACCAGTTGGGAGCAGCCGAAATCGATTCAGGAGGTTCACAGTTTCTTGGGCATAGCCGAATATTACAGACGATTCGTTGAGGGTTTCTCAAGCATTTCTATGTCGTTGACACGCCTTACCAGGAAGGGCGTGAAGTTCACGTGGTCAGAGGCGTGCGAGACCAGCTTTCAGGAGTTAAAGAAGAGACTGGTGTCAGCACCGATTCTGGTATTGCCATCAGGGGACGACAGTTTCATCCTTTATACCGATGCGTCTCTCTAGGGTTTAGGTGCGGTACTGATGCAGCACGACAGGGTGTTCTCTTATGCTTCTCGCTAGTTGAAGGAGCATGAGAAAAACTACCCAATACATAATCTAGAGTTAGCTGCTATTATCATTGCCTTGAAGATTTAGAGGCATCATTTGTATGGTGTTACATTTGAGATTCTCACAGATCATAAAAGTCTCAAATATTTATTTACACAGAAGGAACTCAATCTCCGACAGAAGAGATGGATGGAGTTTCTGAAGGATTATGACTGTACCATTAGCTACCACTAAAGGGAACCTAGATTATTGAGATAAATGCTTAGAAGGTATATATTAGTTCTTTGACTCTCTAGATTTTAGTGCATAGTGATATGATTACGTTGCTTACGTGGTTTATAGTGTATTTTCACTTGATGCTCTATTTAGTATTGTCTAGACTTCGTACTGGCATGGCCCCTTTAGTTATACCTAAATTAATTTCAGTCATTGATTTCTATTAGTATGTTTTTGCTGTTATTATTGAACATCATGGTTAAATGCTTATTTGGTTATGTATTGTCGTGGTTGATACCACGATTGAAACTAGTATATAGTATAATTTAGATGAGGTCATGTCGTAGGAGCGGACCTCGGGAATGAAACAACATTAGTAGAACCCTAGGTGTTGGAACCCTATGCGTAATAACCTCGACGTACTTATTTGTAGATCGATGATCTTTATCAACTTTGATAGACGTTCTATGCTAGATGTATTGGATAACCCTAGGCTTAACACCCTAGGATAATCGACTGCCCACGAGACCAGTTCGTGGTAGCATGTTGTTGCGTGCAGTCGATAACTAGATAGTTATACACTCTGACTGCCCACGAGACCTGTTTGTGGTAGCATGTTGTTGCGTGCAGTCGATAACTAGATAGTTATACACTCTGACTGCCCACGAGACCTGTTCGTGGTAGCATGTTGTAGCATACATGATTGAATTGGTAGAAATGGTTCGTGGTAGCATGTTGTAGCATACATGATTGAATTGGTAGAAATGATATAATTTAGACTTAACTATCTTGACGTGTTTATGAGTAGATTTATGATCTTATCAGCCTTGATAAGCGTTCATGTTCGAAGGGTTGGAACCTTGGACTTAACCACTCAGGGAAAGCCAATGGGGTTGCCGATGCACTTAGCCGGAAGTCCCGAGGGACTTTAGCTTGCTACCGAGTTTTAGTCACGGATTTGATTCAGGATTTCTCCGAGTTGGGCCTTGAGGAGCAGGGACCGACAAAGCAAGACATTCTTGTTACCACGGTTGCTCAGTCATCTATCAGGATGAGAGTCCGAGAGGCTCAGGCCGGTGATCAGCACTTACAGTTCATTGGCAGCCAGATAACCTCTGGACAGCAGACTAAGTTCACCCGAGATGACGAGGGTATTATTTATTTTCGGGGCAGATTATGCGTACCTCAGGCTCACCCGGTCATGGAGGAGTTACTTCAGGAGGCTCATCGCTCTCGATTTGCGATCCACCCAGGCAGAATCTGCATGTATCGAGATTTAAGGTGTTTGTATTGGTGGAACGGCATGAAGAAAGACATCGTAGATTTTGTAGCTAGATGTCTAGTTTGCCAACAAGTGAAGGTTGAGCACCAAAGACCAGCTGGACTACTTCAGAGGATCCCTATTCTCGAGTGGAAGTGGGATCATATTACCATGGATTTTGTGGTGGGTTTTCCTAGGGCACGATGAGGTCATGACGCGATTTGGGTAGTCGTTGACCGACTAACCAAATCTGCACACTTCTTAGCGATTTAGAAGACCGACTCTCTGGATCGTATGACAAAGTTATATTGTCGGGAGATCATCAGATTGCATGGTGTCCCTTTGAGCATTATATCAGATAGAGATTCTCGATTCACGTCTCGGTTCTGGCAGAGTCTATAGCAGACCTTAGGCACACATCTCTGTTTTAGTACAGCATTCCATCCTTAGACAAATGGACAGTCTGAACGAACCATTTAGACTCTAGAGGACTTGTTGAGGTCCTGCGTTATGGATTTCGGGGGTAACCGGGAGGACCACTTGCCATTAGTGGAATTCGCCTACAATAACAACTATCATTCGGCTATCCAGATTGCACCGTTTGAAGCATTGTATGGTAGACAGTGTCGGACACCCACCCTCGAGGAGGAGGTTGGGGAGGCCCAGTTGCTAGGATCCCATAGAGCTCAGCATGAGGCGAAGTTGGTCCGTACTATCAAACAAAGGATGGCAGAGGTGCAAGATCGTTAGAAGAGTTATGTCGATCGAAGACGGAGACCTCTAGAGTTCTCTATTGGTGACCATGTATTCTTGCGAGTCTCACCCATGAAAGGGGTGAAGATATTTGGCTTCCGTGCTAAGCTAGCTCCAAGGTACATTGGTCCTTTCAAGATTTTGGAGAGGATCGGAGCAGTCTCTTACCGCCTAGTGATACCATCATCCTTGGCTGGTATTCATGATGTGTTTCATGTGTTCATGCTGAGGAAGTATGTGTCAGACCCTACACATATTCTGTCAGATGTGTCAGGTTCCATTCAACCTGATGCTACTTACGAAGAGGTTCCGGTACGGATTCTAGATCACAAAGAACGACAATTGCGGAACAAGATTGTGCGACTTGTTAAAGTCGGATGGAGTCACCACATTGATGAGGAGGCTACTTGGGAGCTTGAGGAAAAGATCAGAGCTCAATACCCCCACCTATTTACTTAAGGTACGTGAAATAAACTTTCAATACTTGTGTTATTTGAGTGTCATCTCTTACTCATTATACATTTGAGTGGAAAATTTAGGGACCAAATTTTTATTAGTGGGGAAGAATATTAAATAAAAAAATTTAAAATACTAAATTAAATGGCCAACATTTAGGAAAATAATCCTAGGAATTATTTTCAGGATTTTTGGGGAATTTTAGAAATTTTTCTAGAATTTGTTTGGAATTAAACGGGGCTTATACGGAGTATTTACGGGGATAAGAAAAACAGGCTTTTGAAGGGTCTATTTAAAATATAAATTTTTGAGGGGGTAATGTGTTAACTAAAAACCTAGGGTTAAAGCTTTTGGATTAATTAAAAACCTAACTTAGATTTAATTCTTATATAAAGGGGTAATCCGGGTTATTTTAGGACCAATCCAAGTTTTTCCCCGCTGCGCCCGATTTCTTCCTCGCGATCTCCTCTCCGCGACTTCTCCCCTCGCAACTTCTTCCCTCGCGATCTCTCCGCCGACACCTTTCTCGTCCGCGAACGCCCGGCGGCTCCGATTCCCTTTCCACCGAGCAATCACCTTCTCTTCCTCTTCCCGATCCACTTCATCTCATTCCCTTCTCGCGATCCCGTGACTTCTTCACCAGAACTCGTCTCCTCACAGCAGCTGACATCTTCCTCCTCGTGGCAAGCGGTGGCGAGCAATTCTCCTCGTCGGTACCGACGGATGAGCCAGAGTAGCCAAAGATCATGCTTGGCCGGGAGTTTAGGTCAGCGGAAGATCGATCAGAAGCTGTCCTTCCCGATCATCGCCGGATCAAGTGATCTTGAGCACGGGTTTTTCTCCAAGGAATAGGGGATAGGGAATTGCTGTCGGTGGTCATCGGAACTAGGCGAGTTGATGCAGTTCTTCATCTTCGATTCACATTTTTCTATGTAGCCCTAATTCTGTGGTGATAGGGCAGCGACGTCTTGGCATTGAGCAGGGGTTTGTTCCAACGTACTGAGCAATTGGGGAGGAGAGCTGCCGAGGGGTGGTCTATTACTAGTATATATCCTAATTCCCTTTGTTTTTCTTGCAGTCCATTTCAATTTTGTGAAGGAGTGAAGGGAGGGTTTTGTCAATGGAATTGTCGGCTATGCCGGTTGTGAGTTGGGAGGCTAGTCGGCTGTGAATGGGTGTTGCTCAGCCATGGCTGAGTGAGAGGTGGTTGTGAAGGGGTTGTGCACGCTACGCCGGTTGTGCCGGTTGTGCACGGCTAGGGGTTTGGAGGTTTGTTAGGCTGTGGGTCTTGATGGTGAGGTTCTGTTTGGGAATTGGCGGAGGTGTTGATGCCAACTGTGAATTGGAGGTCTACGAGGTTGTGAGTGAGTAGTAGATGGGCAGTGAGTGTTGTTGTTGGCTGTAAACGGTTGTAAACGGTTGTGCTATAATGGTTATTGATTATGGTACATGAGTTAGGGAACTATAAGTCTGGAAGGTGAGTTCGTATGGAAATCCTAACGAGATTTGGTTAGATGTACAAGTAGGGGTTTCTAATTCGTATTCGATAAAAGGGATACGAAAATAGAAACTATATAGTAGTTAATTCATAAGTAGTGGATGCTTGCACTTAATTATAATTGATGATATTTGTAAAATGTGGATACGAGACAGGTCCACGGGCATAAAGATAGTTGGTATTCTTCATAGCAGGCGGGTATCTTTGACTTATCTTCTTCTAGATATTGTCATCTTGTTATGCATTGTTTACTATAGCTAGTAGTAGTTTTTTATGCTTGTTAACTGCCCTGGTATGTCACTACCTAGTACATGTTGTAGTCGTTTCATATGCTTATTATATTATGCTCTATCACTTTGATACTTGTTATTTATTTATTTAGTACCAGAGTAGTGACATACCTTACATGTTGGGAATTGAATAAATAACGAATATATCTTGCATGTGTACATAGACTTATGTACTTGGGTTATTTGATATGGGCTCCTATTGTTACATACCATAGGTATCCATGAATTGATAGGTGTATTGTGCATTAGTGACATGCACCATCTTGCATTATTGCATGACTGGCGATCATCAGCACCTCGGTAGGAGGTGATACTATTTGGTAGTTGAGCCCATCGTCAATCACATTATCTACACACACAACCACTCGTGGATTAGTGGTATTTTAGGTGTGTGTGTAGTTGCTCTGTCAGGGCTCCATGGTGGTCGCTTAGGTGATTGGTATTACGATATGGTAGCAGACAGAGATCCCTCCTTTGTCGTGAGACGAGGAGATGAGACGAGGTGATGTCCCCCAATACATACATGGGGTAGGAGGGTGATACTCTGCCAGCATCCTGTTCACTCAGTCACATAGGTATGGTGACGGCAGAGTGTATAGTTGTCACAGCCCTACCCACTCGGCCGACACACATGACATGTCGGTGGCTTGACTGGCATTAGGGGTGACACAGGTGATTGCATCATGTGCATACGTTTTTACTATATGCATTGATTGTTGCACTTTTGGTTGTTGCATATGATTGTCATGCACATACAGGAGGTATTTTGTAGCTCGTTTTGGTGATTCTACATATGCTTGTGTGGATGTATTTTATGTTAGCTTAGGTGATTCTGATATGTACAGTTTCAGGTATGTATTTTTGTTGAGAAACTGTACCAACATGATTATTATTGCTACTTATAGTTTACTATGCATGATTGTTAGATATCCGCTGAGTTTTACTCACTCCATTGATATTTATTTTATTTCAGAATGAAGCCTTCCGGAGGGTCCAGTTGTCAGTCCCCTGATCTGATGACTCTGTTATTCTCTTTTTAGTTTTTTTGCATTTTTATCACTAAGACTCTATGTTTTAAACTTGTAGTATTTTATACTCGTGGTTGTTTGGTATTATTTGATTATGTCCTTATTGACTTTTTGTTTTGATTTGTTTTGGTTATATGTGTGGTTGTGTGGTTGTGTATTCCTGCTCATATGGCAAAAGAGGTAAGTCTAGAGGTTTTTATGTTTCGTAGTTACTTTGATTGTTGGCTTGAGGCCCTTATGTTTTATGTTCCGGCCATATTGGTCGATGTATAGTGAGCCATGTGGGCCTTATATACAGGTTTCAATTGTCCGCAGTACAGGGGAGGTGTTGTCTGATTTTTGTCGGACCAGTACCCCTCTCGGGGCGTGACATTTGAAGTCAGTTCCATCTACCCCATATGAACGCTAGATAAGAGGATAACCATATTTGAGTAATCTTAGACCCTGGGGGTCAGCTGTCTACGTTCATGATAGTTCTCACAAGTATGGAAAACTAGGACCTAGAGGTAAATAATGTATCTTTATAAAATATTCTGAGACCTCCAAAAGTTATGTTTTCATTGATGAGAAACAAGATGAAACCATCTATGAAATAGAGTTGAGAGATGCAACTTTTCTTGAAACAGAGTTCCCTACTAGAGGTGATGTTGATAAAACAATTCCTCTGTATGAGGAGGATGAGATATTATCAAAAGAGGTGTCACAAGAGATGCTCGAGTCTAGTCGACCGAGTGGGAGTAATTTGCCAAGTCATGAGTTGACTTCTCAACAACCCAACTTACAAAGAAGTGTTCGTAAGATCAAACCTAAAAAAATGTTTGATATTGAGAATGAGGCAATGATGACACTCCCAGTTGATGATGATGAACCTCAATCCATTAAGGAAGCATTGGGATGTAGTGTTAGAGAAAAGTGAAAAGCAACAATGGAAGAAGAGATGGAATCGATGATGAAGAATCATGTTTGGAATTTAATCGATCTTCCTCCTAGCCGAAGGGATATTGAGAATAAGTGGATTCTAAAAATTAAGAGGAAAGTTGATGGATCGATTAATCGATACAAATCTCGCTTGATTGCAAAAGGATATACCCAATTGGAGGGTATTGACTATGAACAGACATTTTCTCCTATAGTAAAATTTGTGTCAATCCGAGTCATTTGAGCTTTTGTAGCATATTATGACTTGGAGTTACAACAAATGGATATAAAAACTTCTTTTCTTAATGGTGAGCTTGACGAGGATATATGGTACAACCAGAAAATTTCATTGCTGAAGGCCAAGAGGATAAAGTATGTAGACTTAAAAAGTCTATATATGGCCTAAAGCAAGCGTTAAGACAATGGAACACAAGATTTAACGTAGTCATTTTGTCTTATGGTTTCGAAATGATCAATGAGGATCATTGTATTTTCCTGAGAAAGAAAAAAAGGAAAGTATGTCATTTTATTATTGTATGTTGATGATATATTGATAGCAGGAAATGACATAAGGTTTGTGATAGAAGTCAAAGAGTGGCTTTCATCACAATTTGACATAATAGATATGGGAGAAGTTGAATACATCTTAGGTGTGAAGATTGTGAAAGATTGATCGAAAAGACTTTTGGGTCTGTCCCAAGAGACTTACATAAATAAGATGTTATAACATTTTAGCATGTTTGAATGCAACATAGAACAAACACCTATAGCGAAAGGTACTATTCTAAGTAAGAATATATGTCCCAAGACTTCTAAAGAAATAGACGAAATGAAAAGAAAACTATATGCCAGTGTTGTTGGTAGTTTGATGTATACTATGTTGTGTATACATTTCGATATCAGCTATTATGTTGGCTTAGTCAGTCGATTCCAGTCAAACCTAGGACCGAGACACTGGAAGGCGGTGAAAAGGATATTAAGATATCTAAAAGCAACAACAAATTACCGTTTATATTTTCAAGGATCAGATATGAGCCTGAAGGGTTATTCAGATGCAGATTAGGGTGGAGACTTGGATGATAGAAAATCCACATCAGACTATGCGTTCTTGTTGAATGGTGGCGTCATCTCTTGGACCGATAAGAAATAGGCTTGTGTAATCTTGTCGACAATGGAAGCTGAATATGTGGCATGTTCAGCAATTGTGCAAGAAGCAATCTAGTTGAGAAGGTTCCTAAAACATCTGAAGATTGCTGAGGATAGTAGGAGTCTAGTTACTGTCTACTGTGACAGTCAAGCTGCTATAGCTTTTTTCGAATAATCCTAAATATCATAACAAGGACAAGCATATAGGTATAAAGTATAATTATATAAGGGATATTGTTGCTAAAAAAAGGTTGTTCTTGAGTATATCCCTACCTGTACTATGCTTGCAGATCTTTTTACTAAGTCAATGACTAAGGAGTCATTTTATGAACATGTGAAGTCTTTAGGACTTCGAAGAATGTAACAATATAGTAATGACAATCAGATATTGTAATTTTATTGTGTGACATGCCATAATCTATTCAGTATTCAGTGTATAAGTTAAGTTACATTCTAATAAGATTTCGGTAAATATATTGGCAGGATGTGATTGGTCTTCTTACATGGACAATTATATCTATTTGTTATGTATGAATAGAGATAAGACCGGTGCTTATAGGTCAGCTTATGTAGCTATTAGGTTGTCTAGTTGTAAAATTGTTACATTCTTATAAGTTGGAGTCGCCTTGATATTTGTATCAAGATAAGATCATTTGAGATTGATGATCAAAGTAAATGAACCCACTATTTACTAAACTTGTTGTAAGCTAGATTAGAATTCATGAGTTGAATTTAGGACTAGGCATTGGGAATGTCTAGATCGAAATCTGTACGATGTTGATTTAAGAAAAACATGCGCTCTTTTTTAATAAAGAGAATAACATCATAACATGTGGTTCATATCATATGTGCTAAGGCGACAATAAGGGTAGTATGAGAATGGATCTCTCCTTCTCTACTATGTGAGCCCTTGATATTATATATTAATCTCAGTATTTACCTTAAGTGGCTATTTATCTGTCTACTTGAAGTTTTAATCAAAGTTTGCTACTTTAGAATGTAAACCTATTGACTATAGATGATTTGGTCTATGGAACATGACTTGGAAAGCAACTGATTAAAATGGATGGATTCGAACTAAAAAGCAAGATTAAAAGGATTTACATTTTTTAAGATTATTCACTGATCAACCCATTTCTGTTTAGTATAGAAATGAATTGTGAATATTTAAATATGAAACACGCTCTTGACATACTGATCATTTGAGGGATTAGAGATGTTCATATTGATGTAAATAATTTAATCTAAGTAAAAAAAACAAAGCATTAATGTCTTCAGGAGAATTGCTATGTGCCACCTGGAGAATGGCTATGTGCCATCAATGTAGTGATTGTGTATCATTTAATGAGCGGCTCTATAAAGTGTAACAACTTTCTTAGTATTTATTGCTCGGTATGCTTATTGTCGCACGAACCAATTTTTTCTAAGTATGAATTGGATGTTGTTCAATTAGTCTTTGTGATTGTCTAGTCTCTATGACTAATGACCTCTATTTCAATTGGCCTTTGGTGCCTTTGTGACTTAACTTGGACGAGTGGGAGATGTAAACATTAGTGCATAATTAAAGACTAGAAATGCACCTCCGTTGTGCAGCTTTCACAGCCAAAACTCTTCCGTTGCGCAGCCAAAACCTTAAGTGCAGGTAATGCACTTACTGCAAAATGGAAATGAAGAGGTGTTGCTTCCTTATAAATAAAGGTTCGTCCAAGAAAAAAAAGGATAGAGGAAGAAGAGGTGAACATCCAAGGAAAAGAAAAGGAGATTTGGTTGGTGAATCTGCGAAGGACTTTCTTTTGTAATTGTCCTTCCGACAACGAGCACAAGTGTAAAGGACTTCTTCGAAAGCTTGGATATCAGATTCTTCACTAGAAAACTGTAAGTATTTGTAGTATTATAAACTTATACTTTGATTTGGTAATCTATTGCTAACATCTTGCACTTTCATCCGAGTCTTACTCGAGCTTGGTCAAACTTAACCTAAGGTTGATTTCTCCAACAATCTCCTCCTAACAATCTCCCTCATATGATCTTGGATGTCTCAAGCCATCCACTAGTCCTATTATACATAATGTCAAACGTATTGTCAAACATCAAAACACTACTCGAGTCTCACTCAAGCTTGGTCAACATTAACCTGAGGTTGATTGCACTAATAACTTTAGTATCTTATGATATAATGATGACTACTCAATCATCTTAATAGATGCATTGAGCAGTTTTTGTTTGCAGGTATACTTGCGAGTCACACGACGTCCAACTCTGTGTGAAAGTCTGATAGGATGATGTGATGGATCGCATGAGATGTGATATAATGATAAATGTTATATGCCCTCATGTGCAAGTGGGAGATATTAGTTGGTTATGCCATGTTGGGGCATATTATTATGGGTAATGGATAACCACCCATTATCCCACATTCACAACTTCCCATATATAATCTTCTTCATGAGAAGCGTGGTTAGATGATGGAAACTACACGAAGGGAAGAGGCTTCTTGTGAGAGTGTTGTGAGTAGACAACCATGAGATTGCAAGAAGTGAAAAGAAGTTTTCTGTGTGTGCAAGTGTTGTGCATGAAAGCAAGTAGTGCGTGCAAAGAACTCTACTTCTTGTTGAGAAGAACAAGAGATCATCGTCACAAATATCATCGGGTTTTGGTTGTGACATCGTGATACTGTGGTGACAGTTCGTTATGTTCTACGTAGTTGTCATCCCGACTGTGAGCGGAGGTTGAAGATTAATTCGGTAGTCCTAGAATCATCTACAGCGGCGAAGTATACTTTAATCATTCCACAAGTATATTTCAATTACATGTAGTTAACATGAACATGTTCTCTAGTTCACGAACCAAATATTGTTAAGTTGCAGATCGACTCGATAAATTTTCCGAGCTCAAAATCAAGCTCAAGCTCGATTCATTAACTTAATTGAATGGCCTCGAATGAATTTTTTTCGAACCAAGACCCAAATAGCTCACGAGTGGTTTGACTCATTTACACCCCTAGTCAAATGTTTGTCGAGGCATTGTGAGTTGCGTACGATACAATGAGAGGGTATTATTACCAAGGGCAGAAATAACAATTGGATTTATTCTCAACAAATGAGAAGTGCCACTGCATACTGCAAGGTATGTTCTACGTCAATTGATCTTTTCACTCTTCCTTTAGAAAATTGAATTGAGCATTGAAGGGATTTTGTTAGACATCCCAATACCCTTTGACATTTGTTATTTTTGGCAAGAGGAACAAAAGCTAGTGGCAGCTCAGTTGGAGGAGGAAGTATTAGGTTAAAACAAATTTAATTTATTATTTGTACTTTTATGAAATTGTGCATCTAAAGTTTGATAATTTCTAAATTTAGCATTTGGGCCTCATGTCATAGGATATGAAGCATCAAATGTTGGTGACAGTTCTCCCTCCACACCCAGCGATCCGGACGATTCAACAATCTTGCACATAAATACTCATTAGAGAGCACCAATGTAGCTGGTGAGACCCTCCAGTGATTAAGTTAGCTCCAGGATGAAGAAATGAGGCTTACGGTTATGCGAACTAAGGAATAAATGAACTAAAGAGAAACAAAGGATTTGAACACGAAGGAAATAATCATACCCTCTTATTGTCATTGCTTAACCTTATATAGGAAAATGAATGAGAATCCATGTGAAGTGTCACGTCCATCACAAGTAAGCTATGGCAATGGAGAAGAACCATCTCGCCTAGGCAATTACGAGATCGACATTAATTGTCCGACTATTTCAAATTTATAGATAATGCATATTTAAATAGGTAATTATGCATGGTGGTTGCTTTGGCCGGGAATTGTTGAAGGTTGAGATTGAAGGGGGCGAGTAAGAAATATAGCTCAGCAAAGATGCCTCCATTTGAACAAGTCTCATTGAACAAGGATGAGCAGGGCTAGAGAGATGCTACTCGAACAGAGACAATCTCTAATTCATCACAGATCTCCCCTTTAAAGTCAGATTGAGGAGCAAAATTGAACAAAATTTGATGTAGGAAATTTAAGGGTAGCCCAGTGGGGGTGTGCTCCTTGAAAATGAATGGAATGGAGATGTTTTCTAACAAAGATATTTCTAAAATAGTCAGATAGAGTGAAAATGTTTCCAAAATAGTCCGATAGAGTAGGATGCTCCCAATGAGGATGCTCACAAAACAATCAAATAGAACAGAGATGTTACCAATGGGGATGTTTCCTAAACAACCAAATAGAGAGAGGGGGGATATTATCAAAATAGTCAAATAGAGAAGAGATATTTCCAACGCGAATTTTCTCAAAGTGAGTGTCTGGCTAGAGTCCTGTGTAACTTTTAAAGGATGTTCCCAATGGGAATATTCCTAAAGTGTCCAAGTGTGTATGCTACTATGTGCTCTTTTTACCAAGTCACAAGTAACATAAAATCAAAAGTGGATAAGTAAAGAAGAAACTATCCCAATCGATTGACTCCCGCTTGGGATTCAATCCCTCTATTGAGTTCCATTCAAGACAACCTAAAATCAGGTTCGAGTTTATTTTAACCCCTTATCAATTATTCCGAGGATTTGACAAATTCTCATAGTAGAAGTAGGTAACTTTAAATGCCTAGTTGATGTTAGCAAATGTCAAGCAGGAAAATAACTTATGATGTCATCTTATCTCGTATTGGCCTCGCATCCACTGCTCATTTTTTCGCTTCATCTTCCTTTTGATTATTGAAGTACATGTGTCCCTCCACTATTTCTCCATCGGCTATCATGCCCGTCGTTGGATGACAATCAAAAAAGGCGAGTGTTATCTTAGCCATTCACTTCACAATATATTTTTTTTGTACCGCACTACCTTACCCCGCTATAAAAGAGGTTTGGGTGCAGTAAAAATGGGTGCCCTATATTTTCCTTCGCTACTGTAGCTCTTCGCTCGAATCATCTCTCTAAGCTTCCATATAAGCCTCCTCCTTGCTCTTTCTTTCACAATTTAATCAATAGTGTTTAGCACGCCTCGTAAAGAGTCAACCACAATCGAACGACAACATCTTGAGTCCAACCAAACAAGCTTTCAGCCTTGGTTCGAAACTACCACTACCCAACTTAGTGGCTCCATCTTCCTCTCGACTGTTCGATATCCTTTTTTCTTGGTAAGCTAGAAAGTGATCTCTGCTTCCCCCTTCATCCTTTCATCCAAGAAGTCTCCATCTACTTTTCTCTACCCCTCAAACAATTAGCCCCTAATTCTTGCATCTTTTAATTGTTTTTTTTCACGGTTCTTTTCTACTTCAAACTGACTCTTACTGCTTCTTTCTTCCACTACTTTTCCAGCTGAAGATGTCTAATCTAGACGTCTTCTATTGCATGACATGGTAGGAAATTCAATTCCTAATAGGTTTCCCATCCTCTCACAAAGGATTGAAGGAACTATTCTTCTTTGTCCACCCTTCCTTCCCCTTCACCTATCCCACCGAATAGTTATATGCCCTTCCTCCTTGACCCTCACTTGAATGCTATTGGGAAAGTAAAGACTACAAGTCGATCAACTCTCTTCTAAACAACCAAGTGTTTCACTTGGAATGACTCCTCCATTAAAAAAACTCTTGCCAGAGCGAGCCTTAGTCCATCCTCTATAAATCCGACCATTTTTCTGAGTAGGTTCCACCACTATTACATTACTCGTTTTGTTGGTGTAATCAGCCTCAGGTCAAGGTTGACCAAGCTCGAGTTAGGCTCGAGTTAAATTTTAATGTTTGATGGTATTACTAAAGGTAAAAAATGGTATGAGGAAGATTGTTGGTACAATCAACCTCAAGACAAACTGACTAACCTCGTGTGAGGCTCGAATTGAGTTTTGATATATGGATGATAATATGACTATGGGATGGTATGGGGCATCCATAGTCATATGAAGTTTAGCATGAAGTCAAGTAGATTAAGATTGACCAGATACTTAATGAATGGAAAATCCAAGTGGGTCAAGAAAGACCTGACACTTGGTAGTCTGAAGTTCAATGGAGTTGGCAAGTGAAAAATACAAGTGGGTCAGGATTGACCAGACACTTGGTGGCTGGAAATCCAATTAGAGTTGGCAAGGTAGAAATCCAAGTGGGTCATAGAGGACCAGACACTTGGTGATGAAAATTCCATTGGGGGAGTTAGCAAATGTGAAGTCCAAGTGGATTAAAGTTGACTGGACACTTGGCACAAAGATACAAAGTACAAGTAGGTCAAGGAACACTAGATGCTTGGTGTCAAAAAAGTCTAAGTAGGTCAAGGAGAATTGGATGCTTGGTGTCGGAAAAGCCCTTGCAAGTCTAGAGACCGAATGCAAGGCAAGGAAAGTTCAAACAGGTCAAGAAGGACTGGATGTTTAGTGATGTGAAGCCTATCAGGTCAAGGAGATCGAATAACTAGACAAGTGAAGTCCCGATAGGTCAGGTGATCGTGCTTGGAAGGTAAAGTCCTGGTAGGTCGAGGTGACCTTACTTGGCAAGAGAAGTCCTAGTAGGTCACGGTTGATCGGATATGAGATAAGGGAGGTTCTGATAGATCAAGAGTGATCAGATGTTGGACGAGAAAATTTTTGGTAGATTGAGGTCAATCGGATATCAGATGAAGCAAAAGTTGGATTGAAATTAGGTTGAAACTGAGGTATCAGTTGACTAGTGACAGCGTTCTAGTTAGCTCAATCCAACTGAGGTATGGCAGTCGACTGTTTTTTGAGGGCATTCGACTAGTGACAAGCGAGCAATGCTCGAGTGACGATAAGTCACCTACTCAGAAGCTCCAATGAGTGCTCAGATAGTCAACTGGTGGTCTTGACCAATCGACTAGTCCGGTGCTCCGACGATGAGGAACAGAGTGCGGTCGGACGTTCAGTGCTCGAGAGATGAGGAAGAGGCACTCGGGGTCGGTGCTTGGGAAGCCACGCTCGGGCGATGAGAACTTGGTGCTCAGGATGGTCACACATAAGTGCTCGGGAGCTTGGTGCTCGGGATGGTCACACATAAGTGCTCAAGAGCTCAGTGCTTAGGCAATCAACCGTGGGTAGTCAAGATGAAACTCAACCACGAGTGCTCAGGACGAGCTGGGCTCGATAGTGGGTGCTCGAAAAATTGAGAAGTTGGTGCTCGGGAGCCTCATGACTTAGAAGTCAACTGTTATGGTGAAGCAGTCAACTGGCTGAAAGGAAGAGTCAGAAACTTGAATGCTCAGGCAGCCGCGGTGCTCATGATGGGAAACTTGGTGCTCGGAAAAGCTACGATGCATCAGTCGATTGTTGTGGTGAAGCAATCGACTGACTTAGCGATCATCGAATAGAAACCTTCGGAATCGACTAGCCAGTTTGACTATTGGCCTAGCAATTGATTGATGGAGTTGAGCAATCGACTGATCAACTGAAATCCAATGTGGGAGGAGTCGTTGTGAGTAAACAGTCGACTGAGGATAAAACTAGCCGACTGGTAGGCAGAAATTAGCCAATATTAAGCATATAAAAGGAGGCCTTCATGAAGTTTTCAAATGTCGATTTATTGGAGACTTTGAACGGGATTAACTATTGCAATCCAGTCCTTCAAAGAGATTTCCACAACAACCAACAAACAATCAAGCAAAAACATTCTTGTGTAAAGCATTTCGTTTCATTTGTATTCAGTTTATTTCTTTACACTTGTTTTGGTTGGCACTATTGTAAGCTTAGATTATAAGATGTTTCTCCACCTTCGATGTGTTTTCGAGAATGAGAAGATATAATGGTGATATCGCTAGCAGCATAAGACCAGGAACTAGGGTTCCGAACTACATAAAATCAATTTATTGTGCTTGCGTTTTATTTTTGTCAATGTTTGATTTTGTTTTTGCTGCTAACATTTGTAGATAAGTACATGAACAACAAAATGGAAGAAAGAGATCAAATCACGGTCGCTATTCACCCCTCCTCCCCCCCCCCTTAGCGCACACCGAACCTAACACGATTAACTAGTGACCATATATTGACATGATGCATTTGCAAAGTTTGTCATAATATTCTCAACCATGTTAGATCTGGCCAAGAAATGAAAAAAGGTGGGTGGGAAGATCATTGCCCCTCCAAAAAAGATCTCCACTATCGGCTCCTCTCTACAAGTAAACTCCCACTCTAGCTTGTTGCTTCCATGAACAAACGAGCTAAGTGTTTGACCTACTACCCCACACTAGGTCCCACTGTACCTTCCTTTGCTATTGAGGCCCCTCAAGTGGAACCCCTGTAGCCTACACCCGTGAGAGTTTCACAAGAGCCCCAATCTTCCTCTGCTCCATCTTCCTCCATGTCCCGTGCCAGTAAACGATTCAAACGACTCTCGTGAGGGTCTTTTCCTTACTCCAGCTTCGCCTCCCTAGTCTTTTGTCTCTAGTCTATAGCCCCCAATTCACTCTCTCAACACTTGCACAAACTCCTTCTCCACACCAAGCTTCTCTGACCCCTATCGGTTCATTGTCCCTTGATCCCACAAGGTATTCTCAGAGTGAGACACCTTCTCTTGCCATTTGATCTCTCAATGTGGCTTTGGTAGTTCGTCAATCAGACACTGACCCTCGTCCTCATTGCGATAGAGTTGGAAACCAACCTCCTTCTTTCCTTGAAATTAATTGATGGGTACTAGGGGATGCCGAGCGGGCACACATCCAACAACTAAACTAGTCATGTCTCTCCAACTACATCACCCAAGGGATAGCTCAGGCCGAGTCCCTCTTTTTCACAAACTGTTTTACTAAGTGTATAATGTCAGCTTATCTTTCTTAACTTGTGTTACCTTTTTTCACTATAAGGCCTAATGAGTGTCCAAGAAATCCTAGAGTAGCTACAAGAAGGGCATAACTTGTGGGGTTCCAATCACATGAAAGTTGAACACTAAGAGTCAGAGGTTTTCCTTATGCGAGAATAATTATCTGCTGCCAACGTTCTGACGGAGGCTCTACACCACGAGAAAAGTGCCCTCACTCAAGATTTAGAGGTGATTTTCTCCTAGGAGTATGCAACTCTATAGGAAGTATCCATTATGCTCTCCCGAGCTGAGGCGATAGAAGAAAAGGCAAAAGAAGTAGAAGTAGCTCTGGAGGATTTCAAAAGAAAACTGATTGACTCTCATCTCCACTCGGCAGGATTAGAAAAGATTATTAAGGAATTAAAGGACAAAATAGACCAAGATCAGGCTAAGCTATTCGAGTGAAAAAAAGGCTTAGGCCCAAAAGTGTGAAGTGACCCTCTAGGATTCTCTAGAACTGAACAAACAATTGGGAAAGAAGATGTTTATATTCCTATAATGACATTTTGACTATTGCACTACTCAGTTTCAAGCAGTTGGCATTTCTCTACCCAAAGAGGCTCCTACATTCCTCGACATATCCAAGACCCTAGAGAAAGTGCCAAGTGATCTTTTCACTTTTAAGCTTGAGTGAGGGTTACATGACTTTATTAAGGCAAATGACCCAAAAGTAATCATTAACATTAAGGCTTGTCCCGAACTGTAAGGTCATCAAGCCTAAACACTTTCCTTCCTTGCAATTTTCTATTGCCTTACTTGCTCTGAGTCATAATTTTTTGCTCCTTATGATATATATTCATGTAAAAAGATTTTCATATTTTCATAAACCCTTGTGCTCATAATCTTCTTATCTTGCTCAAGTCCATATTATCTATTAAAATAGGATTGTAAATGAAAAGCATTCCAAGGCCTTTTGTAATAGCTTCCTTTGCAGATCCCTCAAGTAATAAGCCTCTATACTCGTGCAGTGTACCACATAAAAAAGACTCTTTCCATATAGGCCCAAACTTGCCCTAGGAGCTCTCTAAATAGAACCTTCACAACACCAAGTCTTCCACTTGGAAAGATCGAGGGATGACTCATTTGTTATAATCATGACTAACTTGGGTCTAATATCGCTCCATCTTGTAGAAAGTATATATTATCTTCTCTTCCAATAAGTCTAGTTCCTCAACCCGAGTGACTACATTTTCCTCCAGGGTGTATTAAGTGGAGACTTGAGTAGTTTCCATCGAGTGATTCATTCTTCTAAATGAGCTTGCCAATCAAGTTAACTTATCTTCTCGATGAATTTCAACTCGAGGGACTTGTTTTAGTTGCATTTCCAAAAAATATTCCTTACTGCACTCCATTGCTTAACAATACTTTCATAGCTTCTCATCTTTAACCTCAAAAGTACCCTCCACTTGTTCGATTATCAGTTGAGAATTTAGATGCACCAAAACCTGCTCAACCCCTATATTTCATGCTACCTGTAATTCAATCAATATGGTTTCATATTCTGCTTCATTATTTGGTGTCTGAAATTGGAGTCGCATGACCAACTTGATCTCCTGACCTTAAGGTGAAATCAAGACAACCCCTACTACCTTCATTATTTGCCAACACGTCCACAAATACCATCCATAACTCTTGCTTTTCTTTTCGCATAGTCTCCGACAAAAAATCTACTAAGGCTTAGGCTTTGATCACAGGGCACGGTTGGTATTTAATATCATACTCATTGATCTATATTGCCCATTTGATCAATCTTTTGGTTGTTTCAGGGCAACAAAGAATACGCCTAAGTAGTGCATTTGTCAACATCACAATTGTAAGCGATAAGAAGTCAGGACGCAGCCACCAAGTGGCAAGAGTTAATCCCATGGTTAACTTTTCGAAGCCCATATTATGATGTTTGGCTCCCTTGAACAAATAATTGATGTAATACATTGAATATTATTCTCCTTTATCTTATCGGACCAGTAATCACTCACATCTACTTCAAACGTAGCTAGATAGACTCATAATTTATCTCCCTCCCGAGAATTGGTCGAGATTGACAATCTACCTAAGTAGTTATTTAGTTCCTATGATGCCTTCTTGTAGTGCTCATCTCATTGGAGTCGACATACTCTTTTGAGAATTTTTAAGAAAGGAAGGCTCCTATTTGTCGAGCAAGAGATGAAGCATGATCAAGCGGTAATTCTCCCTACTAGTCTTTCTACATCCCGAAGGCTTTGGGGAGATTGCATCTATTTCATAACTTCAATATTTTCAGGGTTGACTTCAATTCTCCACTTGGTCACCATGTATCCTAGGAATCACCCTTTCCTTACACTGAAAATGTACTTCCCTTGTTTAAGCTACATATGGGACTTTGGTAGAGTAGTGAAAGTTTCTTCTTGGTCAAACACCAAGTATGCCACTTGAAGAGTTTAAACCAAAATGTTGCTCATGTAAACTTCAATGTTACATCTCAGTTGCTTGGATAATACCTTGTCCATGAGCCTTGATATGTAGCTCTGGTATTCTTTAACCTGAACGGTATAACAGTGTAGCAGAAAGTCCCCTCTGTCGTTATGAAATTGACTTTGTATTGATCCGCCTTGGCCAAGAGAATTGGTGGTACATTGGCATGCATCCATCATAGATATAAATTGATGTCCCATAGTGGAGTCCATCATCTCAATACATGACAAGGGATAATAGTCTTCGGGGAAATTAATGCCTTATTAAGATCCTGATAGTCTACACATATATGCTACTTTCCAGATGGATTAGGCACCAAAACCACATTTGAGAGTCAGGTTAGGTACCGCACATCCCGCACATGCTTAGCCTCCAATAGCTTTCACACTTTCTCCTGAATAACCTTATCTGTCTCAAGATCGAAGTGGTGATGCTTCTGTTTCACTAGTCGAGGGTCAGCCATAATATGCAGGTGGTGCTTCATTATGACCGAATCCACCCCTGCCAAGTCCTTGGGAGTCCATGCGAAGATGCCTTGATTTCTTCGCAAGTAGTTAATCAAGACTTCCCTTACCATTGAGGAGAGGTCAATAGAAATCTGAGTTGTCCTCTCTACTTGTGAGGGATCAACTTGGATCGACTTTGTTCTTGTTCAGCGCCAAGAGAGGCCTCTCATTCTTATACCAAATATTCTTTATGTGTGAACCCTTCTTACTTGTGTTGGTGCAATCAACCTCCAAGATTTCAATGTTTGACAATATACGTATGTCTAGTCAAGTATTGACCAAAGGTCAATCCAAACAGGACTAAAATGTTTGGATGTAAGTTAAGAAGAGAAGTCTAGTTAGGTCAAGGTGATTGACTAGATGACTAGCAAGTTAAATCTCTAGTAGGTCGGTGGGATCGGACTAGGCTAGTGAAAGTCATAGTAAATTTTGTTGGTGCAATCGACCTAGGTCACGATTAACCAGGACTCGAGCTTGGCTCGAGAGATATTTTGATGTTCGACAAAAACATATGACAATGTAATTGTCATGGGAAAGTCCAAGTCTTAGGTACTTGGCATGGAAAGTCCAAGTGGGACACTTGGCATTTGGGAAAGTCCAAGCATGGGTCTTGGCAAAGTAAAGTCCAAGCATGAGTCTTGGCATGGAAAGTCCAACATGGGTTGGCAAGGGAAAGTCCAAGCTTGAGTCTTGGCATTTGAGAAGTCCAAGGGGTTTGATATTGGCGGCGTAAAGTCCAAGGGTGAAGTCTTGGCAACATAAGTCAAATGGTTGGCAGCGTAAAGTCCAAGCGGAGTCTTGGTGGCGTAAGTCCAATGTGCCTTGGCGGTGTAAACACCGTTAGCATGACATAGCCGATGGAAGCACCGGAAGGCTAGCGCGATGGATGAACAAGTCATGGATGACTTGGAGGGATCCGAGAGGCGTGAGGCTGATGGAGGTGGCTAGAAGGCTTAGGTCTAGGCTAAGGGTGGTCTAGCGAGTATGGAGGAACCATACTTGGGCTAAAACCTCATGTTTGAGGTGTGCCAGTCGACTGGTGTCATGTGGCAGTCGACTGGAAAGAGTCAACTAGGGTTTGACTGCGGGAAGTGGCCTAGCAGTCGACTGTCAGAGATGGGCAGTTGACTGATGGACGAGCAGTCGACTGATCATGTGGTCAGTCGACTGATGCTCGGTGTTTCGGCCACAGAATGGGGTCTCACTCGACTGCTACGGCCAGCAGTCGAGTGAAGGCTTGACCAGTCGACTGGTGGTCATTATCAGTCGACTGATGATGGGTCCGTTGGACTTTTCTAGTGTGGATCTAGCCGTTGTCTCACGACAACAGTGCATCAGTCGACTGATGGTCCCGACCAGTCGACTGATCGACTTTTTCCAGCACAGGTTGAAGCTTTATAAGGAGCTCGTGGAGGAAGAAAAAGGTAGCGATTTTCTTGGGCAAATTGAAGGGGAGAGTTGGTGCTTTCCAGTCCTTTAAGGCTAGTTCAAGGCAATCAAAGATCAAGCAAATCCAAAGAGCATTTGTAATGTTTTCTTTGCATAGATTGTTGTATTCTTGTTGTATTTGCTTGTCTTACTTTGTATTACTTCGTGTAATCTTTGTACGAGGTTTTTCCACCTCTGACTTGTGTCGAGAAGGAGTATTTGTGATTAGTGATTGCATTGGCGTCGCTAGAGATCGTTAGAGCTCGATCCGTGGAGTAGGAACCATTCAGTTCCGAACCACGTTAAATATTTGTGTATTGGTGTGTTTGATTATGTCTATTTCGTTATTTCTTTTATTATTATTATTCCGCTGCGCTAACAAAAATTATAGACTCGATCATGAACGATTTCCATCGATGTATAGCAACAAGCTATTCACCCCCCTCTAGCGTTCAAATGATCCCCTACAAGTGGTATCAGAGCGAGGCCACTCTTCAAGGTTTAACAACTAAGGGAGCACGCTAGAGGGTAAAGATGGAAGTTCAAGAGCAACTAGGATGGGATATCAACACACCTATCCCTTATACCTTCTATGGACAAGAAGGGTTTAGACAATGGAAGGCGAGAATTGAGGACTTCCTGATGATGAGGGACTTCGAAGAATGGTCCATTTTAATAGAAGGATTTGAGTATCCAAGAGGACCTAAAGGTGGATTTTTCAAAAAGAAGAGATGGAGTGAGGATCAACTCCAAAGCTTCGAGAAAAATAATAAGGTAATAAAATTTTTGATTGATTTAATACCTAATAATATCTTGTGTATTTTAGGTAATTATATAGATGCCAAGGAGCTATGGGGTCAAGTAGCCAAGCTCCATGAAAGTCCATCACCGGTCCAAGAGGAAGGGACTGAAGAGGCAAATGCATCATCCTCACAAGGAAGTGAGGACTTGGAGGTTGAGAGACCATCAACATCCAAGGAAGAAGAGAAAGTAGAATTGGAGGATACCTCCACCTCTAGGATTGAGGGGGAGGAGATTAGAGCACCGGAGCAAAATCAAGAAGAAGCTTCGACATTCGATCAAGATGAAGAAGCTCAAAATCCAATTCCGGCACTTTCCACCACCACCCTAGGTAACTCAAGCAATGTAGATTCAAATAAAAATCACATAACTTGTTTTGAGTGTAGGGAAGTAGGACATTACAAGAGTAAATGTCCTAAAAGAATCAAGAAGAGTCCACCGGCACCAAAAGTCAAGGATGTCGGTTCCACAGCTATCAAAAGCAAGGAGCAAGTCATTTGCTTCAAGTGCCGACAACCGGGACACTACCGGAGTCAATGCAAGAAGGGGGAGAAAAATGATCAAAATGGAGCATCACATGTAGGGGGAGCTAAGGCTAACCCTAAGGTATATTTTAGTAATGCACCTTCTAAATTTAAAAGTCAAAAGCATGCTAGGAATTTTAATTCTCTTGTAATTCATCATGAAAAGCATGCTAAAGATAAATATTTATGTTTAGGTGCTAAAAGTGTCCACTTAGGAAATAAGGAGAAATTTAGGACTAATGTCCCTATAAAAACCTTACCTAGGGAATCTATTAAGAAAATACAAGAGCACATAGGTTTTAATCCTAAATGGACTAGGCATATGCCTAGAAAGGATAATGCCCAAAGATCAAATCAAAATTCTAAAATTGGGCAATTAGAATTAGAAAATCAAGCTTTGAGGTCAAGGCTTGAGAAATTAGAAAAGACCCTCAAGAAGATGCAAAATCAATTTCAAGGGTCAAATAGTCAAAGTCAAGAGTCTAGGTCCAAAAGTCAAAGTCAACACCTAGGACCTAAAAGACAAAAGTCAACCAAGGACAAGCAAGGTTTGGGTCACAAACCTAAGCCTAAGGTGGCTTATCATAGTATTCCATTTGATTATGGAACACAAACTAGGTCTAGGAAGACCAAGGTCAATAGGGAAGTCATCCCTAGAGTTGACCATGGTGTGTGCCTAGTGGCTAGGGTTTCAAGGAAACCTAGGGTAGCCACTAAGAAGGTTACAAAGGGAGTTACCTTTAGAGTCAACCTAGGTAAGACCACAATGACCAAGGCTAACAAGCCTAAGAGGGTCATTAGGAAGGTATCTAAGGAGGTTATCCCTAAGGAATACCTAGTTAACCCTAGGAGCTCAAATAGATTTTGGGTTCCAAGGAGCGTGATCGACTCACGCTAAATGGGTTAGAATGTGCCAACTTTGATTGGATGGGTAGTTAACTCAATCATAGCAAAGTTGACATTTTAGGTTATTTTCAAGGTTATGGGTACCTTGGAAATAGGCTTGAATTTTTATCCTAAAAGATTTTAGGATGTGTCAATACATTCTTGAAATTATAAAAAATCAATTAAATTGTAACAAGTTAGGTTTAGAGGTTAGTGTGTCATTTTGGGTTTTTGGCACATTTTGGGAAATTTAGGTAATATGGCAAAATATACTTAATTATATCAAATAACAATTAATATTGAAATTTAGGTATTATTATACCTATACTTCTTATGTGTCATGCTTTGTTTGTCATATAACATGTCATGACATCATATTTATTTTTATCATTTATATGTCATGATCATATTTTAGTATTAAGGATGAATGTCATGTATTTTTAGATTATATCATATGTCATGACATCATGATCATTGGCCATGTTTAATTATTGCTATCATTAATGTCATAATCATTCATGCATTTGATTAAAATTGAGTTAAGGACAATGTCATGACTTGGAGTCTAATTTATAAGGGAATCAAGTAGAGTTGCCTTAGAAAAATGTATGAAACCCTAGATTAGGGAGAACAAAACTCACATCTCACATCTAAATTGACATGTATGTGTATTTATATACCCTAGATACATATGAGATGCTAGGATATGAGTTGAGTTCAAGATGCATAGTTTTTGCATCTAGTTGAACCAAAACTCATCTTAATTCAAATATGGATTATTGGGAAAGCTTGTGTACAAGTCATGTACATTGAGCCCAAGGAATATGATACAAAATAAGGTTTTGAAAATATTTTAAAATCATTTTAAAAAACTTTGGTGAAGTCTATCTTTTGATAGCAATCACCATTGATGAGATTGATACAAAGTGAGTCAAAACATAGAAGTTTTCTTCACTTTTGAATTTTGTATCAATTTTAGTATTTTATGGGTAAAATAATTTTCAAATATTTTTCACCCATTTTATTGGTCATAGGTATTATACGTATCAAATTTCATGATTTTTTGAATTACATATATTTATTTATGATTTTCCAAAATCCATTTCTGATAACTGAAATTCTAAAATTTGATTATCCGATCGCTTCTGGCGTCGATCGTGAGTGGTAATCGATCGTAATCGACGAGTCGATCGCCCGTCTTGATTTTGGGAAAATAAGGTATATTTTAGCCTGTGTTCAGCTGCAGTTAAGGTTCCTAACCACTTCTAACCCTAGGATATGCTTTGGGAAGCATTATAAAGGGTGAAAATCTATTGGATATGGATTTGGAGATGTGTTAGGTCAAAGTATCAAATTTAAGGGTGGAAGAGTTCATGTTTGAACTTTGAACCTTAATTTTGATGGTTTAGAGTTCCTATTGGCTTAGGGACTTCCCAAGGACATTGTTGGTGCAATGGTCAAGGGGGAGCAAGCCTTTAGGGGGAGGTATCCATCTTGGGATGATGGGGAGGTATCCATCTTGGGATGATGGATGTGTTTTCTTCTTGAAGGGGAGAAGGACATCAATTGGGAAAATTGATGGGATTTTGAGAGACCCAATTTGGAAATTGGGAGAGTGAATAGGATTGTCTCTCTTGAGTAATATGGGACTTATCACTAGGAAGATGGTAGGGATCCTAGGTATGGTTGGACCAAGGGGGAGATTGTAAGATCTCATTGGGACATGAGACATTGACCTCCTTGGAGAGAAAACCTTTTTGATGTTAGTCAAAAAAAGAGAGAATGTTTGGGGGAGAATGTTTGGGGGAGAATGTTTTGGAGAATGTTTGGGATTACCAATTTGGGATAATTGGTAAGGAGTTTTTGAGTTAGATGGTCTAACTCAAATGGTTTGTTTGGTTTTTGTCAAACATCAAAAAGGGAGAGATTGTTGGTGCAATCGGCCCAGGTCACGATTGACCAGGACTCGAGCTTGGCTCGAGAGATATTTTGATGTTCGACAAAAACATATGACAATGTAATTGTCATGGAAAAGTCCAAGTCTTAGGTACTTGGCATGGAAAGTCCAAGTGGGGCACTTGGCATTTGGGAAAGTCCAAGCATGGGTCTTGGCAAAGTAAAGTCCAAGCATGGGTCTTGACATGGAAAGTCCAACATGGGTTGGCAAGGGAAAGTCCAAGCTTGAGTCTTGGCATTTGAGAAGTCCAAGGGATTTGATATTGGCGGCGTAAAGTCTAAGGGTGAAGTCTTGGCAGTATAAGTCCAATGGTTGACGGCGTAAAATCCAAGCGGAGTCTTGGCAGCGTAAGTCCAATGTGCCTTGGCGGTGTAGACACCGTTAGCATGACATAACCGATGGAAGCACCGGAAGGCTAGTGCGATGGATGAACAAGTCATGGATGACTTGGAAGGATCCGAGAGGCGTGAGGCTGATGGAGGTGGCTAGAAGACTTAGGTCTAGGCTAAGGGTGGTCTAGCAAGTATGGAGGAACCATACTTGAGCTAAAACCTCATGTTTGAGGTGTGTCAGTCGACTAATGTCATGTGGCAATCGACTGGAAAGAGTCAACTAGGGTTTATTGCGGAAGTGGCAGCCTAGCGAGAATGACCGCCGAGATGGGCGCGATCGATGGAAGAGCGGCGATCGATCATGTGGTCGATTGATGCTCGATGTTTCGCCCGCGAATGGGATCTCACTGATCGCCGCGCGGTGATGAGTGGAGGCTTGACCAGTCGATTGGTGGTCATTATCAGTCGACTGATGATGGGTCCATTGGACTTTTTCAGCGTGAATCTAGCCGTTATCTCACGACAACAGTACATCAGTCGACTGAAGGTCCCGACCAGTCGACTGATCGACTTTTTCCAGCACAGGTTGAAGCTTTATAAGAAGCTCATGGAGGAGGAAAAAGGCAGCGATTTTCATGGGAAAATTGAAGGGGAGAGTTGGTGCTTTTCAGTCCTTCAAGGCTAGTTCAAGGCAATCAAAGATCAAGCAAATCCAAAGAGCATTAGTAAAGTTTTCTTTGCATAGATTGTTGTATTCTTGTTGTATTTGCTTGTCTTATTTTTCATTACTTAGTGTAATCTTTGTATGAGGTTTCTTCGCATCCGACTTGTGTCGAGAAGGAGTATTTGTGATTAGTGATTGCATTGGCGTCGCTAGAGCTCGTTAGAGCTCGATCCGTGGAGTAGGAACCGTTCGGTTCTGAACCACGTTAAATATTTGTGTATTGATGTGTTTGATTGTGTCTATTTCATTATTTCTTTTATTATCATTATTCCGCTGCGCTAACAAAAATTGTAGACTCGATTACAAACGATTTCCATCGACGTATAGCAACAAGCTTGAGTCTTGGCATTTGAGAAGTCCAAGGGATTTGATATTGGCGGCGTAAAGTCCAAGGGTGAAGTCTTGGCAGTATAAGTCCAATGGTTGACGGCGTAAAATCCAAGCGGAGTCTTGGCAGCGCAAGTCCAATGTGCCTTGGCGGTGTAGACACCGTTAGCATGACATAGCCGATGGAAGCACCGGAAGGCTAGTGCGATGGATGAACAAGTCATGGATGACTTGGAAGGATCCGAGAGGCGTGAGGCTGATGGAGGTGGCTAGAAGACTTAGGTCTAGGCTAAGGGTGGTCTAGCAAGTATGGAGGAACCATACTTGAGCTAAAACCTCATGTTTGAGGTGTGTCAGTCGACTAATGTCATGTGGCAATCGACTGGAAAGAGTCAACTAGGGTTTGACTGCGGGAAGTGGCCTAGCAGTCGACTGCCAGAGATGGGCAGTCGACTGATGGAAGAGCAGTCGACTGATCATGTGGTCAGTCGATTGATGCTCGGTGTTTCGGCCACAGAATGGGATCTCACTCGACTGCTGCGGCCAGCAGTCGAGTGGAGGCTTGACCAGTCGATTGGTGGTCATTATCAGTCGACTGATGATGGGTCCATTGGACTTTTTCAGCGTGAATCTAGCCGTTATCTCACGACAATGACATCACCGATCAAGGTCCCGACTACGATCGATCGACTTTTCCAAAGACTATAAGAAGCTCATGGAGGAGGAAAAAGGCAGCGATTTTCATGGGAAAATTGAAGGGGAGAGTTGGTGCTTTTCAGTCCTTCAAGGCTAGTTCAAGGCAATCAAAGATCAAGCAAATCCAAAGAGCATTAGTAAAGTTTTCTTTGCATAGATTGTTGTATTCTTGTTGTATTTGCTTGTCTTATTTTTCATTACTTAGTGTAATCTTTGTATGAGGTTTCTTCGCATCCGACTTGTGTCGAGAAGGAGTATTTGTGATTAGTGATTGCATTGGCGTCGCTAGAGCTCGTTAGAGCTCGATCCGTGGAGTATGAACCGTTCGGTTCTGAACCACGTTAAATATTTGTGTATTGATGTGTTTGATTGTGTCTATTTCATTATTTCTTTTATTATCATTATTCCGCTGCGCTAACAAAAATTGTAGACTCGATTACAAACGATTTCCATCGACGTATAGCAACAAGCTATTCACCCCCCCCCTCTAGCATTCAAACGATCCCCTGTGGGATCAAACTAGGCAAATGAAAATCCTAGTAAGTCGATGGGATCGGACAAGGAAAGCAAGTCCCAGTCAAAAAGTCTTAACAAGATCAAATACATCGGGTGAAGGATTCGGGATGGGTCAGCATAGTCTGGACATCAGAAAGAAGTCATGGGGGTCAAGGATCGAAGGCTAACAAGGGTGAATGATTCGGGATGGGTCAGTGTTGCCTGGACATCAAAAAGAAGTCGTGGGGGTCAAAGGATAGAAGGCTAAGTAGGAAGTCCAAATAGGTTAGAGGGACCAAAGGTTTGACAAAGATAAGCATAGTAGGTCAGGTATACTATAGGATAGATTTGTATGTTTGGTTGTTTGCTTATCTTGTAGGTTTGTAAATCCAGTTGACTTGATAGGTTCTAGGTGACTGATAGGTTCCAAGCAATTGGATTGGTTCTAGGCAACTGCAACAGGATTCAAACGCAACCTACATCCAGTCTAGGTTCAACGACGGATCCAAGCGCTTGGAAGGGATATAGAGACCTAGAACAAGCTAAAGCTTGACCGATGTGGATCTGATCGAGACTTGGATAGAGCCGCCTGGAAAGGCTTCCAAGTGCCTAGATAAGATTTATAAAAGTGACCTTGAGCAGAAGCTTCAGATTATCAAGTACACCATCTACAGTGCTCTACCATGCTCAAAGTTTTGCTCATGCAATCGGGGAAGTATCAAGAGGAATGTGAGATGCTCAGGTCTTTCGGACCAACCATCGTACACTTGATTGTTATTATATGCTTAATCTCTTTATATTTACATGTGATTTTAATATAAATCTTGTAAGATTTTTCTCCGCCTCCTAAAATATTCCAAAAAAGAGAATACTTAGTGGGTAGATGTCTGTGCATAGGCCTCGGAAGGACTAATCCTGGGGGGTTGAGAACCAAGTAAATAGTTGTATCTTTCATTATTATTATTTATATTTTTGTTGCTCACAACTCTAACAAAAAGAATACAAAAAAGTGAAGAGCACTATTCACCCCCCTCTAGTGCATCGGTCCTACAACTTGTTCAACCTCATCCAATCATCAGTCTTCCTTTGGTCCCTCAGATCATTTCTACATATTATTTACAAGTGACTTGTAGGTCTCTTCGAACTTCCCCCACGTCTTTTCCCATGGGGAATTTGATCTTCTGATGATAACGTGAGGCAATGGCTTGAAATGTGCTAAGGGTCGACCGTCCAAGAATAATGTTGTAGGCAGAAGAAACCTCCATAACAATGAACATGGTAAGGATAGTTCGATGTCAAGGTTCTTTGTCCAGAGAGAGAAGCCTAATTTGACTGAGCAAGTACCCCACATATCTTGATAACCCAAACAAAGAGGTAGCAATGTATTGTAATTAGGCATTCTTATCGGCTCCTTGTTTCAGTTCCGATTTGATTCTAACCGGTTTTGAATCCATCAACATTGGAATCGGTCCGAACCGATTCAAAACCGATTCGAACCAGTTTCGATTCCAAAGTTTTAACTTTGGAACCAATTCAATCTGGACTGATTCCGAATCAGTTCCGAACTGGTTCTGAAATGGTTCTGAGTCGATTCCGAAATGGTTCCGAACCACCTTCCTCAAACTTGAGCTTCCAAATTCATCTAACGTGTTGATGATCATATTCTTTTTTCTATCGTAAAATAATCTTGTAGACATGTTAGCATGCTAAGAATTTTCACCTCTAAATTAGCAACCAGAACCAGATCCACATCGGAACCAAAATCGATTCCGAACTGATTTTGAAATGGTTTCGAACCGGTTTCGAAATCGATTGGTACCGAACCGAATTGAAATTAGAACGGGTCCGATTCTATTCTAGAATCGGTTCATCCAAATCAATTTCAGTTCTAAATTTAATGGATTGATTCCGACTCGATTTCGGATCGAATCGATCCGTTAAGTATGACTAATTATAATCCCTCACCTTCATTCCCATTTTCTCCATGGCCACCTAAAAGAGAACGTTGACTAAGCTATTCGCATCTAAAAAACCTAAGCGACTTCATAGTTAACCATCATAGCTTGAATGACCAAAGCATCATTATGGGGGTTGTGATTCCAAGTCACTGGGTTTGAATCCTATCACCAGACCCGTCTCCACCTCTGAAGCTTTGACAACCATTCATTTGCTCAAGCTGTGTGTTTTTGGAGCTCAATTAGAATCACCATTTGTGATGTCTCTGTAGATCATATTGATGACTCCCCGAACATGTGCATTATCCCATTTAAGATTTCCCTCCTATTCTACTAGAGGATTAGATTGTCGTGGATGCGACCTCGAAAAGCCCGAGTAGAGTTGGCTTGTAGGATAGCAGTGAGGCAGCATTAGTTGAGGAGGAGGAGGGACCATCAACTGGATCTACAATCGAGGATGGACTTCGATGAGCTGCTCTAGCTCTTGATTCAACTTCTGATAATCATGAGTGTTAAATTCACATTCATTATGAAAGGCACAGTACATGAGAACCTAAGAGTAATGATGTCCCCGTTCGGTCTCTGTTGGCCTATTTAATGGTTGGTGCTCCTTGTATAATTGCAGTGTTCTCTCTTTTGAGACTCACAAAGGAGAAATATAAGACAGATAATGAAGGATTAGTCAAGATCGAAATACTCAAGAGGTCAAGTACTTTGAAAGTTGACATGACTAGATGTCACATATTATGACGAACTTATTGATAGATCTATTGACTTGGACCCAAGTCACATGGATTGATCTTGATGAGTCAAAGGCGACACATTGTCGAAGGTCTTGTAGAAATAGAAAGCATGTAGCATCTCAAGAATGAATATTCATGAATATTTTATATGAGCTATAGGTGGTGTTTATATAATTAGATAAAATTATGCAATTATGCAATTGATACTGTAATAATATGGTTGAGTGATGGGAGTGTCAAGTTGAAAAAAAAAAGGTGGCTCAAAAAATAGACAGAGTGTTGAGTCGAGAAGGAAACAACTCGAGAAGCAAATAGAGTATTGAGTCAGGAAGGAAATGACTTGTGAAGTAGGCAGAGTACTGATCAGTCGGGAAGAAAATGGCTCGGGAAATAGGCAAAGTGTTGAGTCGGGAAGGAAACAACTCAAGAAGTAGGCAGAGTGCTAAGTCGGAAAGGAAACAACTTGGGAAGCAAACAAAGTACTGAGTTGAGAAGGAAATGACTCGAGAAGTAGGCAAAGTGTTGAGTCAAGAAGGAGTTGACTCGAGAAGCAAACAGAGAGGCAAATTAGAGAAAGGAATAATAAGTTGGTTAAGGTGGGACCTCATGAAATATTTTCTTGATGGTTTGTTAGAGTTCATTCATACACGTCACCATCTTTAGTAACAAATTGAAGATGCCTCATATACCCCACTAAAAGATTTCTCACATGAGTAATTCTCTAACGACCTAATAACATTATCACCTCGACCGACATGACTTTCCATGTGGATGGTCACCCTCACAGTTTGTTATGCAACCGCTTGTCCTAAAGCATCACGAAGGAGTAGTGGGAAGAAGAGGAGATATATAACAAGAGGCAAAGGAGGACAAGGGATCTGATATGATCATTCCTACACTTATTGTTTCTCTACTACTGATTTCATTATTGCTACTACTTGCTTCTCTTCTTACAATAAGCTGTGACTTAACCATCGGAGAGTTGTAACCGGAATCCTGATAGTCGTCTGACCTATGTTAACTTTGACAAGAGAGAATAAGGAGATTTACTGCTGCGGTCGGAGAGGACCTGTCCTCGATGGCTTAAGATTTGGAAAAAATAATCTGCACCGCATCAGAAATCCATCGAAAAAATACAAATTCCATTTGATGTTGCTTTTTTTATTAGCACCAGGGTATTTGAACCTTCAGTCCGACTAATCCTTGGGAGTGATCGGTCCTACCCCACGGACCTTCGGAACACCTCGCCAACAATTGATCAGGGTAAGATCGGAGCTCAAGTGGCCTCCACCGACCACCAAGGATAAATCAAGGAAGCGCTCATAGCTTTTTCATGGTTCAACCCAGACTATGCAGTCGCACCATTCCTGGACGATTGTTCAACATCGAAATCGTACTTCGTCCACCAGACAAACTCCTGGACCCCAGGGTTGTCTGAATGGATTGTTCCTAAATTTGCCGCTGAATGATGTCGTAGTAGAGGATCGAACTACGTTCTCCTATAGTATGCCTCTTCTTTTGCCATTGCATCGTGATGTTGCTCATTTAGTATGCATGACATGCATACAATATGTCAATATGCAATAAATATCTATTTTGTTCAAATGCTAAAAGAAATATGATGCAGCACGGATTTTTCGCTCCTCGATTGTGTGCCACCGAGAAGGGGTCTTCTCCGACCGTATCAATAAATTTGTCCTGAAAAAGTTAACATGTGTTAAACCACTGTCGATCTATCCGACGGCGATACTCCGATGCTTAAGTTAGGATGAACATTAATGAAAGAAAATATATTAAATGTAGTAAAAGTAATGTAAAAGAAGAGAACTTATCTCATGTGTAGCTAGAAATATACGAGATTCCCACAGGAGAGTGCTTTGATAAGACCAAAAGACTCTCGATAGTCCACGTACTTAATAAGCATGAGAAGATTATCTCCAAGTAACTCAAAGATCACACACATGATGTCCACTTGGCATTGACTATTTGAAATGGTAAAATAACTACATTATCTTTGAAGCAGATATCTCATGTCCGATCCTTAAAAGAAAGTCAGTTGGGCAACAATATCGGGATCAAGACCATCAATCTGGAAATTCATCCCAAAATGCTTCAGCAAGTCTAAGGGAGCTCTTTATTAGCTCATATACTCTGTTTCGGAGCAGGATCGAATCCCACAATGCCCACTACCCAAAATCTGATAGTGCGATTAAATCTCATAGTAGAACACAGAGAAGTTATGTGTCAACCCAAGCCTTATAGGATGAGTAGGAGTAGGATCAATTAAAGCAACATCCTGTGTAGATTTGTAAGTTAACATAGTGCTCCTTCACAGTAAGTTCCTCCGTGTTGATTGCCTTCGCCATCTTTTATATGTATTCCACCATCTGATCGTAATGTTCCGTCTGCTTTGCTAGTTTTTCCAAGTACACATTGTCCTCATGCGAGGATTCCACAAGGGACATTTTGAGAGATCTCGAATAATAGAAACTTTCGTCCTTCAATGCAAGGAAGTGAGATGCCCTAGAGATTCTTTCACCCAATCCTGTAGCATAGAAGGCAGCGGTGGCGATGGGGTTGGAGCTGCTACCACTTATGGTGTTGGAGATGATGTCGAAAATGAAGACAAGGACGAAGATGATTGTGATGGTCCAAAGGAAAATGTGTAGCTCCCTAGATCTAGAGAGCAGTGGTGATGATAGACATGGTGACGCCACCGGTAGAGATGTAGAAGATCCAAAGGAAGGTGATGAAGGCATCCAACACGATTCCCTTAATCGCGCCCTTCGCCTCTACTCCTTAACTTGCAATGTCGCCCAGATCAAAACTCGACCCAGAAAGTAACAGAAGTGGATCCTCCTCTTCTCCTTCGAAAGGAAACGACGCCTCCTTCGTGTTGGTCATCGGCAGGTCGATAGCAAGGAGGCGACAAAAGTAAGATGGAATGGATCAGAAAACTAGAAAGAGATTTTCCTTTCCTTTACCCAATCATGACTTTTATCCTCTCTTAAATGGATCGGGCCAAGCTCTTATTGAATATCCATGGGTCAATATTCTCCATATAAGAATAATTAAGAGAGTTCCTCAAAAAAATTAACAATTTCAATGACTAAAAGAGAAAAATTACAATTTCATGTGAATCAATATTCCAATATTATTTGCAAGTAGACGCTAAAATCCATCAAAGTGAACAACGTTTGCTACGCTGCAATATTCTTCCCTCTGTTATTTGATCTTTAGCGCAATGCGGTGCAGCAGATCGGAGACTCGCCGCGAGCTCGGCCTCTCCGCCGGCGCCGTCCTGGTGCACTGCAGCGCCACGTCGAGGACCTCGAACACGCTTGCCTCCTCCGCCGGCGCCATAGGCCTCCGCGCTGGATCCACCAGCTCCTCCAGCTCGGTCGCCGACACCGACGCCACCGCCATCCTCGACTCCACCCACCGCACCATGTCCACGTCTCCGGCGAAACTCAGGTCGGTCGGCATCAATCCGCAGACGAGCTCCATGAGCACGATTCCCATGCTGTAGACGTCGCTCTTCTCGGTGGCCTTCATCGTGTACGCGTACTCTGGAGCCAAATGGAGGCTTAATCGACTGGAAACATAGTAAACAGAGTAGTAAACACCTTGCGGGGGTAGTTACCGGGAGCAATGTAGCCGAAGGATCCGGCAGCAGCCTTGGCCAGGCCGAAATCTCCGAGGTGCGCCTCCATGTCGCCGTCGAGCAACAAGTTGCTAGATTTGATGTCCCTGTGAAGGAACGCAGTCGTGGTGGAGGTACTCGACACCATTGGCAAGGCCGACGGCGATCCGCAATCGCGTCTCCCAGCTCAACTCGCGCTTCCCCTTCTGATTCACGCTAGGCCTGTGCAGGCAATCCCACAGGCTCCCGTTCTCCATGAACTGATAGACCAAGAGGTGCTCGCTGGCGTTGCCGCTGCTCAGGAAGCCGAGGAGCTTGACGAGATGGCGGTGGCGGACGCGGCCTAGGATTTTGACCTCACGGAGAATGCTCTTTTCTTGAAGAAAGGAGTCTCCGTTTCGGAGAAGAATACGTTTTACGGCCACCGTCTCGCCAGTAGCCAGTTCGGCCATGTACACCGTGCCGGATCCGCCGGAGCCAATGATAAACTCGTAGCTCAGGTTGCTCTTCGATTCCATGATCTCTTCCCACTTGAACTCCCGCCTCACCCAGCCCTTCATCGACGGCTCTCGCCGCGTCATCGAGGAGCTCTGGTAGAAGTTCGCGCAGCTCACCTCGCCAGAGTGTTTCCGGCACTGCCTTCCCCGTAGCCCCTTGGCGATGAGGAGGAGAAGGATGACTAGCGTCACTGAGGCGGAGATAGTTGCCACGGCCGCCGAGTTCACCTTCGAGCGGTTGTGCCCAGCAAGGCCGCACGGCGGGAGCGGACCTCCGCAGAGCGCATAGTTGGGAATGAACGACTGCGGTGGCCAGCGCGCGAGTCGTTGGTCCAGTTGCCCCTGCAGATCATTGTACGAGAGATCAAGCGTGACCAAGCTTCTCATGTCAGCAATCTCCGGCGGGACAATGCCGGTGAGCGAATTATGGGAGAAGTTGAGGTCTTCCAGCTTGGCGAGCGATGCGAGGGACGAGGGAATTCCTCCGGTGAGTTTGTTGAAGCTGAGGTGGAGCACGCTCTGCAGCTCTTGGAGCTGCCCTAACTCGATGAGTACCGGACCGGTGAAAAGGTTCTCCGACAACCGGAGCTCGTAAAGCTTGCTAAGCTTCCCAATGGAAGGAGGGATCGCGCAGGAGAGCTGCTTGTGGGCCAAGTTCAGAACATTGAGCGACAAGAACCTGCTAATCTCCGGCGGGAGCGAGCCTGTCAGTGAATTGTCGTCGAGGGAAAGCTTTAGTAGATTTGAGCAATTGAAGAGGTCGATCGGAAGACTTCCGGTGAACCTGTTCGAAGATAGCTTGAGCTCCCCCAACTGCCGGAGACCACCGAACCAAGGCGGGATTTCTCCGGTAAGCCGATTATTGTCCAGAACAATGTGCGTTAGACTCTTGCACGCAGCGAGCTCTTTGGGGATCTCTCCGGTCAGCAAGTTGCTCGATAAATCAAGCAAAGAAAGTGCGCTGATTGCTCCGAGCAACGGAGGGATCTCGCCGGTAATACAGTTGCTCCCGAGGCGAATCCGCTCGAGAGCCGGTGAGTTCCCCAGCTGTGCCGGGATGTCGAGGTCAGAGAAATTGTTGGAGAGGTCGAAGGAGAGCAGGGAGCTCGACCCGCAAAGCGGAACCATTCTTCCATTGAGCTTGTTGTTGGAGAGGTTTACTCTTGTGATGTTCCGGCAATCGAACATCTCGTCTGGAACGCTTCCCTCCAGTGAATTGTTGTAAAGCATGAGCTGTTCGAGTGATCGCAAGTTGCCGAAGGTTGCCGGAATCCCGCTGGAGAGCTGATTGTCAGCCAGGTCGAGAATTTGAAGCTGCCGGCAGTTGCCCAGCGACGAGGGGATCACACCGGAGAAGTCATTTTGCCTTAAGAGGAGGAAATTGAGCGGCGGCCGAAGGCTGCCGGGATGCTTCCTGAGAATTGGTTCCCGAAAAAATCAATCATTTGTAAGCTGGAACAGTTGCCAATAGTCCCCGGTATATTGCCTGAGAGCTGATTTTCGTACAAAAAAGGGATCTGGAGCTGCTGCAACTGGCCGATCTCCTCCGGCAGCGTGCCGTGCAACTCGTTGTGGTACAGAGTTAAAGTTTGAAGCTTGCTGAGGTTGCCGAGCTCACGGGGAATCGAACCTGACAAGGTGTTGTTGTTGAGATATAGATCGGTGAGACCGGTCAGCTCACCGAGCTCAACCGGGATTGCACCGGAGAAGCTGTTGTTGGCCATGTTTAATTGCGTTAAGGATTGGCATTGAGCTAAGCCAGACGGAATTGGACCGGAGAAGTTGTTGTTGGACAAGAACAAGTGTTCCAAGCTGGTCGCTTTCTGGCACATGGTATCCGGCAGGAAGCCGGAGAGGCCGTTGTCAGACAAGACAAGGTAGCTGAGTTGACTCAGCTGGCTTAGTTCGGCCGCGAAATCACCTTCGAGCTCGTTGACCGACAAGTCCAGACTGAGAAGCCCGGTGAGATTGGCGAGGGACCTCGGAATGCCGCCGTGGAGCCGGTTGGACATCAAGTTGAGGCACGTGAGTTGACTCAGTTCTCCTAGTTCACTCAGTATCTCTCCCACGAGCGAGTTTTTTGCCAGGTTCACTATCTGGAGGTTGGACAATTTGCCGAACTCCGGCGGAATCGGGCCGTTGAGTCGGTTGTGCTGGAGCACCAGGTTTTCGAATCGACTAAGCCGCCCTATTCAGCTCGAAATTTGTCTGGAGATGTTGCAGAGTGTCACAGGGTCAATTATGACTTAGAACTTTCCTGCACGGCAACCAAGCCCCACATTTGATTCAGTCTACAAATGCACCTCAAATCCTGCAAGAGAATACACTAGCAAAAGCACAACCCAAGCCACGAACAAAAACACCCAATGTACAGGAGAAATCTCTCAACCTTTGTTGTATTCACAATAAAGATTGCAAAGTAGACTCCTGACAGATTGCTCACACATTCCTCTCTGCCCAGCCAATGCCCAACATTGTCTATTTATAATGCATAGGCAGAAGTTGGCTTGGTGGTAACAAGCAGGTGCAAGGCAGTTTGGTCAACTGTCATGCCACATGTCCAACTGACAGTCCACATCACCCGCTGCTCTGGCACTATGCCAATGATCTATCAACACCCTTGTGCTCTGCTCAAGTCCGCTGCATGAATTTTTGCTTTGGCACCGCATCAAATGCTTGCCTGCGCGTCCTGTGTATGGCCCAAGTCCTGCACCACGGACTTAGGTAGAAATAGCTTTCTTGTTGCACCATCCCTCGTGCATCATTGCATGTGCCCGCCGCATACCATGGCTCCCCTTTCTTGCGAGCCTTGCTTGGCTAAATGCTAAGACTCTGCATGCACCATCTTTGCATCTCTTCGCCACGATCCAAGTCGACCTCCTGCTCGACTTGGCTTGGACAGCACCCCGCGCACTACCACAAATGGTTGCTGCTTGGCATGTCTTGTGCACATGCCCAATAAGCTAGATAAAGGAGCAGCACTCAATCCTTTGTCCAACCTTGCCATCATGTTAAGGGGCTAACAAACCACCCCCACCAGAAGAACTCGACGTCCTCGTCGAACGCTTCTGCAGGTATGCTTCAATTTGCTCCTCAAATTGCCAAAGTGTAACATCTCTTTCCTAAGTTGCCTCCGTTTCAGGTTTTCCCTTCCAAAGAACCAAGAATTTCGTCCTTCGATTTTTCTTGCTCATTCCGGATGTTTTGTGATCCAGGATCTCCTGAACTTCATCGCTAAATTGCTTCTGTATAACTGGTGGAGCTCTTTTTGCACTGCTTCTTGATGGATATGTTTCATCTATATGAAACTTCTTCAAGAAACTTACATGAAATGTGGGATGTACCTTTAGCCTTTTAGGTAGATGCAACCTGTAAGCCACATTGTCAACTTTTTCCAAGACTTCAAAGGGTCCGTCATATTTGGCAATTAAACCTCGATGAGCATTCTTCTTACTAATTCTCTTCCAGATATGAGGAGTGAGTTTCAACAACACTTTCTCCCCAACAGAGAATTCAAAGGGTCTTCTTCTCCTATCAGCATACTTTTTCATTCTCTTCACAGCTTTCCTTAAACTGACTTTGGCTTCCTCAAGCAACTCTTGCTTTTCTCGTGCATATCTATATGCTGCAGGACATTTGCCTCCAGATTTCTTCTTTGCGATCTTCATAGGAGTTGTTGGTTGTTCCCCCAACACTATCTCAAAGGGACTCTTTTCGGTGGCTGAAGACTTGTGCAAATTGTAGCAAAATTGTGCACTGTCTAGTAATCCTAGCCAATTTTTCTGACTTGCTGTAACATAATGCCACAAGTACTCTTCAAGTATATGATTAATTCTTTCGGTCTGTCCATCCGTTTGGGGATGATTAGCGATGGAGAACTTAAGATTCGTCCCCATCATATTGAACAAAGAAGTCCAAAATCTTCCCGTAAACCTTGCATCCCTGTCACTCACAATGTCATTAGGAAAACCAAAAATTTTACCACATTCCGATAGAAGAGGTCAGCTGCCACATCCGAAGGACAAGCCGAAGGAGACGCAATGAACACAACATACTTTGAGAATCTTCCCACCACCACCATGATGGAGGATATGCCGTCAACCTTTGGAAATCCGCTAATAAAATCCATAGAAATTGAAGCCCAAGGTTTCTCTAGAATAGACAACGGTTGGAGTAATCCCGCTTCCTTCTTTCGCTCCATCTTATCTTGTTGGCACACAAGACAAGTTTTCACGTAGGCCTCCACATCGTTGTCCATCTTTGGCCAAATATAAGAACGGGCCAAAAGAGCAAGCATCCTTTCAACACCAGGATGACCATTATCATGGGTCATGAGTTTCCCTCAACTCTTATGAGACCACTCATCAGAACAAAGATTCTTCCCCCTTTGTAAGTTAGAAGATCATCCTTGATCCAGTACTGCCGTATTGTCCCATCTCTCACTTGCTGCACCAACTTCCCATAAGTTGTATCATCTGCAACAACAACCTTTATTCTTTCCAGCATATTAGATTCTACTCTTGTGATAGAGTAGAAAGTAGCAAAAACTTCTTTCCGACTTAATGCATCCGCAACATTATTATGCCTTCCCGGTTTGTGCTCCCATGCAAAGTCATATTCCGCCAAGAACTCTTGCCACCTAGCCTGTTTAGGAGACAATTTCTTTTGAGTAGCAAAGAAAGTGTTAGAAATATTATCAGTTCTCACTAGAAATTTTGTTCCCATCAAATAGACTCTCCAAACCCGTAGGCAATGTACCACAACAACCATTTCTTTCTCATGTGCAGAATACTTTTGCTCAGCCAAATTGAGTTTTTTGCTTTCAAAGGCAACTGGATGTCCTTCCTGTACCAACACACCACCAAGTGCATTTTCTGAAGCATCAGTATGCACTTTAAAGGACAATTTGAAGTCAAGCAAGCGCAGCACTGGTTCAGATGGTATGCCAGTTTTCAACTTCTCGAAAGCATCATTACATGCATCTGACCATTACCACCATGCACCCTTCTTCAATAAATCTGTCAATGGGGCAACCTTCTTTGAGTAGTTAATAATGAATTTGCGATAGTAGTTTGCCAAACCCAAAAATGATCATAATTCAGGCACCGTCGAAGGAGTTGACCAATCCACAATGGCTTGAACCTTTTTCGGATCCATTCGAACATGGCCCTTGTTGACCAAGTGTCCCAAGAGCATTATTTCTCGACTAGCAAACTCGTACTTTTCCTTCTTCACATAAAGTTGATGCTTCCTTAGATGATCCAACACCACCTCCAAATGGTCCAAGTGTTCTTCCAGTGACTTGCTGTAGATTACAATATCATCCAAATAAACTACAACAAAATTGTCAAGGAAATCATACAACACCTCATTCATCAAATTGCAAAAGGTAGCAGGGGCGTTAGTCAAACCAAATGGCATAATGAGAAACTTGTAGGAACCATAACGAGTCACACAGGTTGTCTTTGCCTCATCATCTTCCGCAATTCTTACTTGCCAATACCCTGATCGCAAGTCAAGCTTCGTGAACCATGTTGCCTTGCATAATCTATCAAACAGATCTTGCACCAAAGGGATAGGGTACTTGTTCTTCACCGTTACCTTGTTCAATGCCTTGTAATCCACGCACATCCTCAAGCAACCATCTTGTTTTTTCTAAAACAAGACCGGAGCACCAAACGGAGCCTTGGATGCTCGAACATACCCTGCCTCCAACAAATCATTTAATTGTTTGCGTAATTCAGCAAGTTCCAAAGGAGACATACGGTAAGGGGGATTTGCGGGAGGGACAACACTAGGGATCAATTCGATTTTGTGGTCGACATTTCTCCTTGGCGACAAGTGTTTCGGCAACTCCGATGGCATCACATCTTCAAACTTCGCTAAGATAGCTTCGACACAACCAGGCAACTTGACATTCTTGTCAGGTTTGATGTCGATTAAGGTAGCCAAATAAGTTGTTTCACCCCGCTTCAAGCCTTTCTCTAGGGACCCTGCAGAGATGATGTCTTTCTTCCCCTTATTTAGACCCTTGCCATAAGGATGTACACAAGGAACAAAACATGGATCTGCCTCCTGCATCACCATTACCCCATTCAAGTGAGTCATAGGCACTGTTTTTGTCTTTCGCAAAAAATTCATACCAAGTATTAGTTGAAAATCCTCAAGTGGAATCACCATCATATTTGCCTTACCAACACAAGTGCCAATAGTTAAAAGAATATTATAAGCCATACCTATCACCGCTTGCGCCTTTGCATTTACCGATTTGATATAGCTTGGACATTTGCTTATTGACAACCCATATTCCTTCACGAGTTTGGAAGACACAAAAGTATGAGTGACCCCTGTGTCCACCATAGCCTGCACATTTTTCCCATTCATTTCTACCGAAATGTGTAAGAGTAGGGAGTGTGCTCGCACCATGTCTTCTGATATATTGGTTAGCAATTCAACAGGAACAAAATCAACAATTGGATTCAACAATTGTAAGGGATTAACAAGAGTAGCAACTTCCTGTACTGGAACTTCTGCATTTTCCCCCACCAAGAGGGCATTTAATTTCTCACGTTTGGGACAATATTTAGCAAAATGAGGGTCATTGCATAAGAAGCAACCTTGATTCTTTGTATTATCCTTCCCCGAAGCAGCAAGATGACTAGTCTTTTCTTTCTCTTGGTTATTTGCTATACCCTTCTTCTTGCCAGCCTTTGTCCATTCCTTTTTCTTTTCCTTTCGGATATTATTAGGTTTTGATGAACTATTCTGATTGTCTTTGTTCATGCGAAGGTCCACCAAGGCATCCGCAGCAACAATTGCACTAGGTAAGTCCTTCACATTTTGCCTCTGAAGTTCCATTTGTGCCCAAGGCTGCAATCTATATAAGAAATTGTACAACTTGTCCTCTTCCGATATATTCTGAATGTCCAACATCAAAGAACTAAATTCTTTGACATAGTCTCTTACAGAACCATTCTGTTTGAGACATTTTAACCCATCTCGTGCAAGCCACGAAGTGTTTCCCGGAAGGAATTGAGTCTTCATCTCCTTCTTCAATAGATCCCAAGTGTCAATTCTTTGTCGGCCCGCCTTGGCATCATCCACCATGCGAGTTTGCTACCATAACTTTGCATCCCCAATAAGGTACATGCTAGAAATTGCCACTTTTTCTATTTCAGACACTTTAGCAGCCACAAAGTACTGCTCCATATCCCACAAGAAATTCTCGAGTTCCTTGGCACTCCGTATGCCTACAAAAGATTTGGGTTCAGGAACTTTTACCGAATGACGATCAGGGCCCCTTTCACAAGTAGAAGTCATAGCCCGTCGTATAACCACCAATTCCAAGTGCAGATCTTCATTATCCTTGCAAATTTGCACCATTTATTCCCTGAGGGAGGCTTGGAATTGGTCCATACCCGTCTCCAAATTTAGAATCTTCGTAACCAGATTGTCAACATCCTCGCCCTCAGGAATAACACCCATTAAGGTTTCCAGATTGGCAATCCTTTCTCTAAGTTTGTGGTTGCCTCCTCCAGCCATCTTTTAGTACTCTGATACCAATTGTCACAGGGTTAATTCTGCCTTAGAACTTTCCTGTACGACAACCAAACCCCACACTTGATTTAGCCTACAAATGCACCCCAAATCCTGCAAGAGAATGCACAAGCAAAGGCACAACCCAAGCCACGAACAAGAACACCCAATGTACAGGAGAAATCTCCCAACCTTTGTTGTATTCACAATAAGGATTACAAAGTGGACTCTTGACAGATTGCTCACACATTCCTTTCTACCCAGCCAATGCCCAACATTGCCTATTTATAATGCATAGGCAGGAGTTGGCTTGGTGGTTACAAGCAGTTGCAAGGCAATTTGGTCAACTGCCATGCCACATGTCCAATTGACAGTCCACATCACCCGCTGCTCTGGCACCATGCCAATGATTTGTCAGCACCCTTGTGCTCTGCTCAGGTCTTCTGCATGGATTATTGCTTTAGCACCGCGCTAAATGCTAGCCTGCGCGCCCTGTGCATGACCCAAGTCCTGCACCATGGACTTAGACAGAAATAGCTTTCTTGCTGCACCATCCCTCGTGCTTCATTGCATGCGTCCACCGCATGTCATGGCTCACCTTTCTTGCGAGCCTTGCTTAGATAAATGTTAAGACTATGCATGCACCATCTTTGCATCTCTTTGTCACGATCCAAGTCGACCTCCTGCTCGACTTGGCTTGGACATCACCCCGCGCACTGCTGCAAATGGTTGCTGCTTGGCATGTCTTGTGCACATGCCCAATAAACTAGATAAAGGAGTAGCACTCAATCCTTTGTCCAGCCTTGTCATCATGTTAAGGGGCTAACACAGGGCACCATGGCGAGAGTGGTCAAGTTCTCGAGTTTCCTCAGCGAGTCAGGAATGATTCCCGAGAGGCTCGGGTTGTTTCCTATCCACAGGACCCGGATGATATAACATTGCGTTTTCTCCTAACCGTATGAATTCTAGAAACAAAATAAGAACTCGAAGAGAAAAACACAATGTATGCGAGCATGGATCTATTGTTTCATCGAATTATGGCATAACAAGAATAAAATAAACTGAATGATAAGGAACCTGATTGAAGAGTCATCATCCTTGTAGTAGCATCGTCGGCTTGATCCCTGTGGAAGAAGATGCAGCGGAAAGAAGAAGAAGGATCTTCCAAGAGGCTTAGGGTCGACGGCGCCGTAAAGTTTCTTGTTAATGGAGAACAAAAAACTAGGTCAAGATAGATCACCTAAACCCTGTTGGGAATTTGAGGCCGCTAGAGGGGGGGGTGAATAGCGTGATACCGTACGTAGATGGAATTCTTTCGCGTTCGATCGTCTACAATCTTGTTAGCACAGCGGAATAGTAATAACAAATAAATATAACAAGACACACAATCACAACACGATCATATAACGTGGTTCGGAACCGTAACGGTTCCTACTCCACGGATCGAGCTCTAACGAGCTCTAGCGACGCCAATGCAATCACTAATCAATAAACTCCTTCTCGACAACAAGTCGGAGGCGGAGAAACCTCGTACACAAGATTACAATAATAATCTAAGGAAATACAAGCAAATACAAAGGAAATGTAAAGAACACTTTACAAAACTAGGGTTTGAGCGCTTTGCTTGTTGGTTGCTTGGATGAGGTTGAAGGGCCCTGAAATGCACCTGCAAATCGCCTTCAAATCGCCTCAAGAAAGCTCCCAAGAATCGATGCCGCAATCTCCACGAGCGACTTCCTTTTATCTCGCGTCGGGCCGATTTCCGCTTAGCAGCCGATCGCCATAAATCACCGGCCGACCGCTAACATCAGATGTGAGACAACGGCTCAATCCACGCTGGACAAGTTCCAACGGACTCTCACCCGATCGCTAACATTGGCGGGCCGATCGCTAACGCTCGTAGTCGATCGCCACGGCTACGGAGCGCTTCGCGGTTCGCACTCGACCGACAGCCGATCGCTATCCTCGCGCGATCGTTCGACATCACGATCATTCCCATGAGCAATAACGATCGCTTGCAGCCCAGAATGAGGTTTTAACCCAAGTATGGTGCCCCCATACTTGCTAGACCACCCTTAGCCTAGACCTAAGCCTTCTAGCCACCTCCATCAGCCTCACGCCTCTCGGATCCCTCCAAGTCATCCATGACTTGTTCATCCATCGCGCTAGCTTCCCGGTGCTTCCATCGGCTATGTCATGCTAACGGTGTGTTCACCGCCAAGGCACATTGGACTTACGCCGCCAAGACTCCGCTTGGACTTTACGCCGCCAATATCAATCCCCTTGGACTTCCCAAATACCAAGACTCAAGCTTGGACTTTCCCTTGCCAACCCATGTTGGACTTTCCATGCCAAGACCATGCTTGGACTTTCCATTTGCCAAGACCCATGCTTGGACTTCTCATTTGCCAAGACCCATGCTTGGACTTCCCATGCCAAGTACTCAAGACTTGGACTTTCCCTTGCCAACCCATGTTGGACTTTCCATGCCAAGACCATGCTTGGACTTTCCATTTGCTAAGACCCATGCTTGGACTTCTCATTTGCCAAGACCCATGCTTGGACTTCCCATGCCAAGTACTCAAGACTTGGACTTTCCCAAATGCCAAGTGTCCCACTTGGACTTTCCATGCCAAGTACCCATGACTTGGACTTTCCCATAAACACATGGTCAACCCTAGTCAACCACCAAAGTCTCCCTCGAGTCAAACTCGAGTCTGGTCAATTATAACCTGGGTCGATTGTATAAACAATCTCTCCAAAACATATTAACCGACATCAATGTCAAACATCAATGTCAAACACTTTGTCAAACATCAAAACATCACTCGAGTCAAACTCGAGTCCTGGTCAATCGTGACCTGGGCCGATTGCACCAACAATCTCCCCCTTTTTGATGTTTGACAAAAACCAAATAAAACCATGAGTTAGAACACTAACTCCAATCCCTTACCAATTATCCCAAATTGGTAAACACTCACCAAATGTTCTCCCCCAAAGATTTAAGTGAAAATGTAAATCAAATGTTCTCCCCCAAACATTCTCCCCCTTTTTGACTAACATCAAAAAGGTTTTCTCTCCAAGGAGGTCAATGTCTCATGTCCCAATGAGATCTTACAATCTCCCCCTTGATCAAAAATACCTAGGATGCCTACCATCTTCCTAGTGATAAGTCCCATATCACTCAAGAGAGGCACTCCTATCTCACTCTCCCAATTTCCAAATTGGGTATCAAACACCCATCAATTTTCAATTGATAACATTCTCCCCATAAAAAAACATCCATCATCCCAAGATGGATACCTCCCCCTAAAGACTTGCTCCCCCTTGACCATTGCACCAACAATGTCCTTGGAAAGCCCCTAAGCCAATAGGAACTCTAAACCATCAAAATTAAGGTTCTAAGTTCAACATAGAACTTTTACTCACCCTAAATTTGATACTTTGACCTAACACAACTCCTAATCCATATCCAATGGATGTTCACCCTTCATAATGCTTCCCAAAGCATATCCTAGGGTTAGGAGTGGTTAGAACCTTTACTATAGCTGAACACGGGCTAAACAAACCTTGTTAACCCGAATCAGACTGGCAATGACTCGACAAGAATCACGATCACCATTCATCACCGATCGCCACCAAGTGGCAATGATCGTAGTCAAAATTCGAATTTCAATATCGTAACGAATTAAAAATTCATAAATAATTATACGTACATCGAAAAATCACGAAATTTGATACGTATAATACTTATGACCAAAACAATAGGTGAAAAATGTTTGAAAAATATTTTACCCATAAAATAGTGAGTTTGATACAAAACTCAAAACTATTGAAATTTTCAATATTTTGACCCTATTTTGTATCAACTTCATCAATGGTGATTGCTATCAAAAGATAGACTTCACCAAGGTTTTTCAAAATGATTTTAAAATGTTTTCAAAACCTTATTTTGGATCATATTCCTTGGGCTCTATGTACATGACTTGTACACAAGCTTTCCCAATGATCCACCAATAAAATTAGATGAGTTTTGGTTCAACTAGATGCAAAAACTATGCACCTTGAACTCAACTCATATCCTAGCATCTCACATGTATCTAGGGTGTATAAATACACATACATGTCAATTGGATGTGAGATGTGGGTTTTGGTTCATTTAATCTAGGGTTTCATGCATTTTTCTAAAGCAACCCTACTTGATTCCCTTATAAATGGGACTCCAAGTCATGTCATTGTCCTTAAATCAATTTCAATCAAATTATCTTAAATGCATGAGTGATTATAGCATTTGAGATGATATAGATAAACATATGCTCATAATCATGATGTCATGGCATAATATGAAATCTAAAAACACATGACATTAATCCTTAATCCTAAGCATGATCATGACATTTAGATGATAAAAGTAAACATGATGTCATGTCATGGCATATGGCAAACAAATCATGGCATATAAAATATATAGGTATAATAACACCTAAATTTTAATATTAATTGCCTATTTGTTGGGATTAAACATATTTTGCCATATTAACCTAATCTCCCTAGTGTGCCAAAACCCAAAATGGCACACCAACCTCTAAACCTAAATTGTGCCAAAATGATCATTTTATCAAACTCCATAATTAATATTGGCATATCCTAAAATCCTTTTAGGATTAATTCAAATCTATTTCCAAGGTAACCATAACCTTGAAAATATCCTAAAGTGCCACCTTACCATGGTTGAGTTAACTACTCATCCAATCAAGGTTGACACACCCTAAACCCACTTAGCGTGAATCAATCACGCTCTTAGGAACCCAAAATCTATTTGAGCTCCTAGGGTTGATTAGGTATTCCCTAGAGATAACCTCTCTAGATACCTTTCTAATGACCCTCCTAGGCTTGTTAGCCTTGGTCATTTGGGTCTTACCTAGGTTGACTCTAGGGGTGACTCCCCTTGCAACCTTCTTAGTGGCCACCCTAGGTTTCCTAGAAACCCTAGCCACTAGGCACACCCTTTGGTCAACTCTAGGGATGACTTCCCTATTGACCTGGGTCTTCCTAGACCTAGTTTGTGTTTCATAATCAAATGGAACACTATGGTAAGCCACCTTAGGCTTAGGTTTGTGACCCAAACCTTTCTTGCCCTTGGTTGACTTTTGACTCTTAGGTCCTAAGTGTTGACTGTGACTTTTGGACCCTGACTTTTGATCGTTTGACCCTTTAAATTGATTTTGTATAATTTTAAGGGTCTTCTCAAGTTTTTCAAGCCTTGACCTCAAGACTTGATTCTCTAACTCTAATTGCCCAATTTTTGAATTTTGATTTAAATCATGGGCATGGGACTTTCTAGGCATATGCCTAGTCCACTTGGGATTGAAACCTAGGTGCTCTTGCACTTTTCTAATGGTCTCCCTAGGTAAAATTTGTCTAGTATTATTTGACCTAGGTTTATCCTTAGATGAATTATTTTTAGGGACATTAGTCCCAAATTTCTCCTTATTACTAAAATGGACACTTTTAGCTCCTAAGCAAAAGTATTTATTCCTATTAGCATGCTTTTCATAAATTGCAAGAGAATTTAAATTCCTAGCATACCTTTGCCTATTAACTAAAGAAGGTGCATTATTGAAATATACCTTAGGGTTTGCCCTAGAGGCTCCCCCTACATGTGTAGCTCCCTCTTTGGTCTTTTTGCTTCCCCTAGGACATTGATTCCTATAATGTCCTCTTGAGTTGCACTTGAAGCATATGATATGCTCCTTGCTCTTGATATTTGGGGAATCGTCATCCTTGACTTTTGGAGCCGGTGGAGCTTTCCTAATCTTCTTTGGGCACTTGCTCTTGTAGTGCCCAAATTCCCTACACTCAAAGCACATGATATTATTTTTATTTGAGATTGATGTGTTTGAGTTACCTAGTTCGGTGGTAGGTGCCGGAGTTGTATTTTGAGCTTCCTCATCTTGATTGGATGTTGAAGCTTCTTCTTGTTGCTCCGGTATGGAAGTTCTCTCCTCCCCCTCAATCCTTGAGGTGGATGCTTCTTCCGCTTCCTCCACCAACCCGAAAATTGACTCCCTATCAACTTCCGATTCTACTTCCTCTTCCTCTTTGGATGTTGATGATCTCTCAACCTCCAAGTCCTCACTTCCTTGTGAAGATGATGCATTAGCCTCTTTGGTCTCTTCCTCTTGGACCATTGATGGGCTTTCATGGAGCTTTGCCAAATCGCTCCATAGCTCCTTAGCATCCATGCATTCACCTAGGCTACACAAGAATTCATTTGGAATTAAATCAAAAATGAATTTGATTACCTTCTTGTTTTTCTCGAATCTTTGGAGTTGATCTTCACTCCATCTCTTCTTCTTGAGGAAACCACCTTTTGGTCCTCTAGGATACTCAAATCCTTCCATTAATAAAGACCATTCCTCGAAGTCCCTCATCATCAAAAAATCTTCAATTCTTCTCTTCCAAGAATCGAAGCCTTCTTGTCCATATAATGAGTACGGGACCGGTGTGTTGATGTCCCAACCTAGCTTGTCTTGGAATTCCATCTTTACCCTCTAGCGTATTGCTCCCGGTTGTTAATCCGTTGAAGAGCCACCAGGCTCTGATACCACTTGTTGGAGATTTGAGGCCGCTAGAGGGGGGGTGAATAGCGTGATACCGTACGTAGATGGAATTCTTTCGCGTTCGATCGTCTACAATCTTGTTAGCACAGCGGAATAGTAATAAAAATTAATATAACAAGACACACAATCACAACACGATCATATAACGTGGTTCGGAACCGTAACGGTTCCTACTCCACGGATCGAGCTCTAACGAGCTCTAGCGACGCCAATGCAATCACTAATCAATAAACTCCTTCTCGACAACAAGTCGGAGGCGGAGAAACCTCGTACACAAGATTACAATAATAATCTAAGGAAATACAAGCAAATACAAAGGAAATGTAAAGAACACTTTAATAGATGTGAGACAACGGCTCAATCCACGTTTGACAAGTTCCAACGGGACTCACCGCCAACATTGGCGCCCGCCTACGCACGGCGGAGCTCCGACGATCGCCATCCTTAGCGCGATCGTTGCCGTCGCTATCGATCGCTACAATCGACCGATCCCCTAAAAGCTCTCAAACGGCAGTCGAACTCGAGTCGACTCCTGGCAGTCGAACCGGCCATAATGCCAGTCGACTGCCAACCTCAAGAATGAGGTTTTAACCCAAGTATGGTGCCCCCATACTTGCTAGACCACCCTTAGCCTAGACCTAAGCCTTCTAGCCACCTCCATCAGCCTCACGCCTCTCGGATCCCTCCAAGTCATCCATGACTTGTTCATCCATCGCTATGTCATGCTAACGGTGTGTTCACCCAAGCAAGGACTTACGCCAAGACTCGCTTGACTTTACGCCGCCAATATCAATCCCTCGACTTCTCAAATGCCAAGACTCAAGCTTGGACTTTCCCTTGCCAACCCATGTTGGACTTTCCATGCCAAGACCCATGCTTGGACTTTCCATTTGCCAAGACCCATGCTTGGACTTCTCATTTGCCAAGACCCATGCTTGGACTTCCCATGCCAAGTACTCAAGACTTGGACTTTCCCTTGCCAACCCATGTTGGACTTTCCATGCCAAGACCATGCTTGGACTTTCCATTTGCCAAGACCCATGCTTGGACTTCTCATTTGCCAAGACCCATGCTTGGACTTCCCATGCCAAGTACTCAAGACTTGGACTTTCCCAAATGCCAAGTGTCCCACTTGGACTTTCCATGCCAAGTACCCATGACTTGGACTTTCCCATAAACACATGGTCAACCCTAGTCAACCACCAAAGTCTCCCTCGAGTCAAACTCGAGTCTGGTCAATTATAACCTGGGTCGATTGTATAAACAATCTCTCCAAAACATATTAACCGACATCAATGTCAAACATCAATGTCAAACATCAAAACATCACTCGAGTCAAACTCGAGTCCTAGTCAATCGTGACCTGGGCCGATTGCACCAACAAACCCTTGGGGACCTCTCCTTTATATAGAAATCCAATCTGTTATCAGCCCATAAATAATAACAGATTGGTCTAAAGGGTTCTAAACATCGAACCCGCATCCAATAATCTGAAACCCAATAAACATAAGTTAGATCACTTTAAGGGCTTAGATTGTATTTACATGTGCAACTTACATATAAGCCCACCAAATAGGGATAATATCCAACAATCTCTCACTTGGGCTATATGTGAGTTGTATATTAAATACAAACAAAACTTTAGTTGATATCAAACTTTATGGGTACAAGATACCCCTATAAATAATTTGGTTTATTAACTTCATTGGTATAGGACTAAAGAGGTCATATCTACTGTATATGATCATAACAAGCTCCAAAAATAATCACAATACCAATGTCATTAACGACATAGATCAAGATGCGGATGTATAGAGTGGAAATTACATGAAATGTGATCAATACATGCCAATTTCTAACTGGTCCAAAGTGACTCAAAAGAGTCTGATCATATTTGCAAATACCTTATGCTAAACAAATAGCAATATCAAAAACTTTATGATTCCAAAAGGAATCTGTATCATATTTACAAACACCAAATGCTAAACAACAGTAGTAAATCATGATATCTTATTCAGAGTGTCAAACAAACATATGAATTCCCATTAATATTTTGAACCTTAAGTACGTACAATAATCAAAATAAAAAAGTTTGTCTTTATTAACATAGAGCAATAAAATAAATATAGACTCCCACTAGATGAGTTCTTCTCCCATAAGAAGAACCCCCATATCCACAACATGCTCATGAAATACCTTAGGCACCAAGCCTTTGGTGAGTGGATCGGCCAACATAGAATCTGTGTTGAAGTGCTCTACCATAATCTGATGTCTCTGAACTCTTTGTTTAACCACTAGAAATTTGATGTCGATGTGCTTGGACTTCGACGAACTACGGTTATTCTTGGCATAAAGTTCTACGACTTTATTATCACAGTAGATCCTCAGTGGTCTGTCAATGTCATCGACGATATGCAATGTTGTGATAAAGTTCCATAGCCAAATTCCGTGATTTGATGCTTTATAGTATGCTACCAATTCTGCCTCCATAGTAGAAGTGGCTACTAGCGTCTGCTTAACGCTCTTCCAAGATATAGCCCCTCCAGCAAGAATGAAAATATAGCCTGAAGTGGACCTCCTGCTATCTAAGCATCCAACAAAATCGGAGTCTGAATAACCAATCACCTCCAGGTGATCTGACCTCTGATACGTGAGCATGTGTCTTTTAGTTCTTTGCAAATACCTCATCACTCTTTTAATTGCTTTCCAGTGTGATGGTCCTGGGTTATTAACATATCTGCCTAACATCGCAACTATAAATGTTATATCTGGTCGAGTATAAACTTGTGTATACATGAGACTTCCCACTGCTGACGCATATGGGAATTGTTCCATCTCCTTCATTTCAAGTTCAAGTCGTGGACACTGCTGCAAACTGAACTTGTCACCTCTTGACACAGGCATGTCACCAGGTGCGCAATTTTGCATGTCATACCTTATAAGCACCTTCTCAATATAGGCATGTTGTGGAAGTCCAAGAATGCCTCTTGAACGATCACGACAGATCTGAATGCCTAGAACAAAAGATGCTTCACCAAGATCTTTCATTTCAAATTTACCAGATAGAAATGACTTGGTTTCATGTAGCAGACCCTTATTATTGCTCGCAAGCAATATATCGTCCACGTACAGAACAAGTATAACAAACTTGCTCCCACTGAACTTGATATATATGCACTGATCAACGAAGTTTTCTCTAAATCCAAATGAGGTAACCACTTGATCGAATTTTCGGTACCATTGACGGGACGCCTGTTTTAAACCATAAATGGACTTCTTTAATCTACATACTAGGTGTTTTGAGTCTGAGGACTCAAAGTTCTCCGGTTGCACCATATATATATACTCCTCTATGTCTCCATTGAGGAATGCAGTCTTTATGTCCATTTGATGTAGCTCCAAATCAAAATGAGCTACAAGTGTCATGATAACCCTTAGGGAGTCTTTCGTCGACACAGGTGAGAAAGTCTCCTTATAATCAATGTTTTCTTTCTGAGTGAATCCCTTAGCAACAAGACAAGACTTATACTTTTCGATATTGCCCTTCGAATCCCGCTTGGTAATATCCATTTACAACCAACGGGTTTCGAACCTTCAAGCAATTCGACAAGTTCCCAAACGTCATTGTCTGCCATGGACTTCAACTCTTCTTGCATGGCTTTAATCCACCTTTCAAGGTTAGAGAATTGTTTGACTTCTTGGAAAGATGTAGGATCACTTTCCAACCCTATATCAAAATCATGCTCTTGGAGATAAACATAATCACGAGAATTTGTGCTTCTCCGTTCCCTTGTGGATCGCCTCAAGGGCACTTGTGTTTGAGGTGGTTGAGGTACTTGCTCATCAATATGAGGCAATACTTCAATTTCAGCGGTAGGCTCCTCCAATTGCATTGGAGTTGTTATGGGAATATCTTGGTTCACTACGCTCACTGGATGTACAATATCCATAATGTGTAGTATGGTAACCATACCACTGCTGATCGCACTAGTAGTGACTATAAGAGGATCGACAATGCTTTCCTCAAAAGATACCTCCCTGATTTTATCGCTCCCACTATCCTCAATAAATTTGGCGTTTCCCGTTTCAAAGAAGGATCTATTAGAGGGATCATAAAATTTATACCCCTTTGATCTCTCAGAGTAACCTACAAAATTGCAGCTAACAGTTCTTGAGTCCAGTTTCTTTTCATTAGGCTTGTAAGGCCTAGCCTCAGTTGGACAATCCCAGACGTGTAAATGTCTAATGCTAGGCTTCCTACCCGTCCACATCTCGAATGGGGTATTAGTTACTGTCTTACTAGGTACTCTATTGAGTAGGTAGATCATGCCTTGATTGTCTCGAAAAACTCCGTAAAAAGTGAAAGTCATCATACTTCTCACCATATCTTTTAGGGTTCGATTGCGACGCTCAGCGACACCATTCTGATTGGGTGTATCAGGCATGGTATGCTGAGACATAATTCCACACTCAGCAAGGTAATTTGCAAAAGGTCCTGGACATTGTTCACCTGATCCATCATATCGACCGTAATATTCTCCTCCACGGTCGGATCAGACGGCTTTAATTTTCTTACCTAGTTGAAGTTCAACTTCGTCTTTGAAAATTTTAAGCATGTCCAAAGATTGTGACTTCTCATGAATAAGGTACAAATAATCAAATCTGGAATAGTCGTCTATGAAGCTAATAAAATATGTGTGTCCATTCCAAGATGCCTTAGGGAATGATCCATAAATGTCCGTATGTATTAGCTCTAAAACGTCACTACAACGGCTAATCCCTTTGTTACTTTTGTTAGTTGTCTTCCCCTTAATACACTCTATGCAGACATCAAAGTCTGACATGTCAAGGGAATCAAGAATTCCATGTGACATTAACCTTTCTAGGCGTTGTTTGGATATATGTCTTAAACGTCTATGCCACAACATAGAAGAATTCTCGTCGGCCAATTTACGTTTCGTACCTATACTATGCATTATTACGTTGTCAATCGTAGGAGTAAAGGTATTCAATTTATAAAGCTTATCAACCAAGGAACCATTGCCAATCAAAATTGAATTATAAAAAATACTAAACATTCCATTTTCAAATGAACAAGAATAACCTGATTTATCCAAACAAGAAATTGAAATTAAGTTCCGTCTGAAGGATGGTACAATGAATGTATTCTCTAAATCCAAATAGACATCAGTTCCTAAATGAAGCCTAAAAACACCAATAGACTCGACTACAGCCTTCTTCTCATTCCCCGTATAGATGTATCTTTCACCATCAAGCGAAAGTCGGCTCCTGAGACAATCCTGCATAGTGACACTTATGTGAGTAGTAGCACCAGTATCTATCCACCAAGTGTCAGTGGGTATAATAGCTAAATTGACTTCTGAACTAACAAAGTTGAGAAATTTACCCTTCTTAACACGTCAGTTGGCGTACTTGAGGCAGTCTTTCTTCATATGACCTTTCTTCTTGCAAAAGAAACAAATGGATTCCTTATCCTGCTTCTTGTGCTCCTTATGGTCATTGCCTCCCGAATTTGCAGTTTTCTTTCCTTTTCCTTTGTTATTGATCCTCTTTCGCTTCTTGCTCATACTTTGAGAACCAGATGCTAAGTGAGCACTTTCAGATGCCTCAATCTTCAGTCTCCCCTCTTCTTGTACGCATTGAGAAATAAGCTCATTCAATGTCCACTTTTCCTTTTGAGTATTATAGGATATCTTAAAAGGAGTGAACCGTGTAGGCAGAGACTTCAAGACGAAATGCACTAATATACTCTCAGACATATCGAGTTTTAGTGCTTTCAGACTTGTCGCTATATTGGACATTTCCATAATGTACTCCCTTATGTTTCAAGATTACTGTATCGCATGGTTACCAACTTCGAAGAAGTGTGGTAGTCTCAACCTTTTCATTTGATGTAATCGTGGTGGTTAAGGAAACTCCTAGCATCTTCTCTCGTGATTGAGCCCTTTATCTGCTTAGATGGAAAGCTTCATGATGCTTAGACTCATGCGATTTGATTTCTCCCACAGCTGAAATTCAGGCCTCTGCTCTATAGTGCTAGCACTGGTCAAAGGTGCGGGACGATCATTCCTCAATGCATAGTCTAAGTCTATGCAGCCTAAGACTACAATTACATATTCTTTCCATTCAGCAAAATTCGAACTAGTTAATGTTGGGATGTTATTAATGCTGGCAGTTACAGATTGCACTGAAATTTAAAAGAGAAAAAATTTATTTAAGCTCACGATTTAACTAAAGCCAAGAACATATAAATATATATAATAAAATTATGCAAATAAAATAAAATTTTAAATGCATATGAATGGGCTCCTTATGAGATACCAAATACAATATTTTATTTTAATCTATGGACTAAAATATAATTTGTTAGTGGTACTCTCTAATATAACTCAAACTTTAATTGGTCACACAATGTGCCTTCCTTTGGGCCGCCCCATTGTGCGTATAATATAAAACTTTATATTATACGCTTCTTGTGCTCCTTATGGTCATTGCCTCCCGAATTTGCAATTTTCTTTCCTTTTCCTTTGTTATTGATCCTCTTTCGCTTCTTGCTCATACTTTGAGAACCAGATGCTAAGTGAGCACTTTCAGATGCCTCAATCTTCAGTCTCCCCTCTTCTTGTACGCATTGAGAAATAAGCTCATTCAATGTCCACTTTTCCTTTTGAGTATTATAGGATATCTTAAAAGGAGTGAACCGTGTAGGCAGAGACTTCAAGACGAAATGCACTAATATACTCTCAGACATATCGAGTTTTAGTGCTTTCAGACTTGTCGCTATATTGGACATTTCCATAATGTACTCCCTTATGTTTCCGTTACCACTGTACCGCATGGTTACCAACTTCGTAAGAAGTGTGGTAGTCTCAACCTTTTCATTTGATGTGAATCGGTCCGCCAGCTGGTTAAGGAAACTCCTAGCATCTTCTCTCTCTGTGATTGAGCCCTTTATCTGTGCCGGTATGGAAAGCTTCATGATGCTTAGACTCATGCGATTTGATTTCTCCCACCAAATAAATCGTGCCTCGCTCTATAGTGCTAAGATCGTCAAAGGTGCGGGACGATCATTCCTCAATGCATAGTCTAAGTATATGCAGCCTAAGACTACAATTACATATTCTTTCCATTCAGCAAAATTCGAACTAGTTAATGTTGGGATGTTATTAATGCTGGCAGTTACAGATTGCACTGAAATTTAAAAGAGAAAAAATTTATTTAAGCTCACGATTTAACTAAAGCCAAGAACATATAAATATATATAATAAAATTATGCAAATAAAATAAAATTTTAAATGCATATGAATGGGCTCCTTATGAGATACCAAATACAATATTTTATTTTAATCTATGGACTAAAATATAATTTGTTAGTGGTACTCTCTAATATAACTCAAACTTTAATTGGTCACACAATGTGCCTTCCTTTGGGCCGCCCCATTGTGCGTATAATATAAAACTTTATATGAGTTATATATTTTGGTCCATAGCATACAACAACTTTAATCTGTCATACAATATGTCTTCCTTTGGACCGACATATTTTGTGCATGATCAGAACAAAAAAAAAAATTTGGTTCAACATTTGTAAGCTATCTTGAACATATATCTGACATAAAAGTAACTTTCCTTTTGGCCGATTACTTTTAGCATAAATATATGTCTTACCAATATAAAATACACTAAATCTACCTAAAGTGTCTTCCTTTGGGCCGACACAATAGTTCAATTTAGTAACACGTTGTGTAGATAGACCCAAGAAAATTCTAGATATTTTAACCGAACAAATAATTTCTTTATCATCCCTAATAATTTTAAAGTAGACTTATAAATCGATTGATATCATATAACAATTAATTAGCTTTTACCTAATTAATTATCACAATCAATTTTTTTTTTTTGAAAGTTTACTATACATAACCACATGATGATATACGGAATCCACCAAAAAAAAATTAGGTTACATAATGATTCTTCCGTCATGTTCTTCACAAAATTACGAAAAAACTTAGGAAAAAACAAACAACAAGTCTATCCCAAAATTTTCTTATATGATTTTCACCAAAAGTTATATTATACTAGGAAAACCATCAAATCAACTAAGCCCTAATCGTACATGAAGGGGGGAAATCGAAAGGAGGGTCCTGAATCCAATATGCAATCGTCCACTTCCATTTTAGATTTTAGGTAGAGCAACGAAAGAAAGAAGATTGCCACTTAATCAACCACCAAATAAACAAAATATTCTCCAATTACTCTTGTTTTTTTTTATCCTGATGTGAGAACGAGAAATCGCTCGTATTCCAGCGAACGCAAATCACAAGATCAAAAAAAAATTTTGATGAAACAAAATAAGGGCTCTGATACCAATTGATATAACATTGTATTTTCTTTTAACTGTATGAATTCTAGAAATAAAATAAGAACTCGAAGAGAAAAATACAATGTATGTGAGCATGAATCTATTGTTTCATCGAATTATGACATAACAAGAATAAAATAAACTGAATGATAAGGAATCTGATTGAAGAGCCATCGTCCTTGTCGTAGCGTCGTCGGCTTGATCCCTGTGGAAGAAAATGCAGCGGAAAGAAGGAAGATCTTCCAAGAGGCTTAGGGTTGACGGCGCCGTAAAATTTTTTGTTAATGGAGAATAAGAAACTAGGTCAAGATAGATCACCTAAACCCTTGGGGACCTCTTCTTTATATAGAAATTCAATCTGTTATCAGCCCATAAATAATAACAGATTGATCTAAAAGGTTTTAAACATTGAATCCGCATCCAATAATTCGAAATCCAATATACATAAGTTAGATCACTTTAAGACTTAAAATGTATTTACACGTGCAACTTACCTATAAGTCCATTAAATAGAGACAATATCCGACACCGGAGTCTGTAGAGGCTGTAGAGGTCGCCGAGTCTCGGCGGGATCATCCTAGAGAGATCGTTGGAGTGGAGAAGGAGCGAGGATAGCATGGAGATCCTCCCGAGTTGACTCGGGATGCGGCCGGTGAGACGGTTGTCGGAGAGGTCAAGGATCTCGAGTCGACTCAGTCGGGCGAACCGAGACGAGACGGAGCCGGCGAGGGAGGAAGAGGAAAGGTTGAGCGCCACCACCGCCGGGTCGAGCTCGTCGCAGGTGATGCCGCGCCAGGAGCAGTAGTCAGGGTTCCCCCGGCTCCATTCCTCAAGCACCCCGTCGGGGTCGTCAGTGAACGAGTCTCTGATCTGCAATAGAGCTTCCAAGTCGAAGCCGCCATGGCCCATAGCCAGAGGCGCCCCGGAACAGAGAACCACCACCACCACCACTAGAACTACTACGGCCATCCTCCTCTGATTCCTATCCATTTCTACAACCTCAAGAAGAAGAAGCAAAGAACAGCAAAGTTCATATCAGTTGAACCCACGCATGCACGCACAGCAGGGTGCCATTTTGTGGAATTGGAAAGATTGAAGAAGAGAGAGAAAGAGGATGAGGAGTAGGAGGAGAGGTTTAATGGCGTCCTAGGCTACTCGCCAAGGACAGGGAGCTTAGAGAGGATGTGGAATTGGCAGAATTGAAGGTGGTGCCATCAAATTGGGGAAGGTGGGAAGATGAGGGTGGAGTGTGGGTGTGTGTATATATATTTGTGGGGAAGAAAATACAGCATGTTTGACCTGAATTAGGTCTTACATCAGCCGTTCAGTGTCAAGGCTAAAGAAGGTATCTAAAAATCAGCACGTTTGACTTGAATTAGGTCTTGCATTCGCCATCAATTGTCAAGACTAAAGGAGGTGCGTGATTCCGTGAGTATTTATGATGAATTTATAAAAAATTTCAAATAAAATGACAAATTAAAAAATTGAGGCTATTGAAGTTGTCCTAAGAATATTTTTAGATTTATTTTTCTCCTTTAAATATAAGACAGTCACAAAGAGACTACTAATATGATAGTTAAAAGATGTGTGTATATTTGTTGGGAAGAAAAATCAACTTATTTGACCTGAATTATGTCTTACATCAGTCGCTCAAAAGTATCAAGGAGGTTTAGGTTGGACTTGGGAAGTATGTTTGGGAGATGTATCTTCTAATATTGAGAGGTGTGTCGGGGTTCATGGTTGGGTTGGTGATAAAAAAAAATACTTAGTAAAATATTTGACTAAATGAGCTTCGTGACTCTTCAAATATTGAGGGTGATTCAAGTGAATGAAGATGAGTGAGATTCATTAGGGGAGGTTGCATCCCTGTTAATCTTAAAAATCTAATAGTTAGTTTGGTGTTTAGGTAGCAACGATAACGATGAGATTTCCACCGACAAGGTACATATTGAGGTTGAGGTATAATTGTCGTTGTCTGTGGAAAACTTTGAGCAAGATATTGAAATGCAGTCGCAAAGAATTCCCTCTAAAGCCTCTAAATTAGAGGACCCCCCCCCTCTCTTAATTTGACACACAACTAGTTGGTCGTAATGGTGGAGAAGGCGTTAGACGATGCAATATCGCGAGAAGGCAAGAGGATCGGACATCTCCAACCCAACTCTGTGGAGAAACGAAAGAGAGTACTCTCATGCAGACATAACTTCTTCCAACCACGTCGAATGGAGGATTGATCGCTCCATAGGAGGAACTATTTGTTGATGCAGGGGCACCAGATAATCCAATATGTATTTTAATTATGGCAAAGACACAAAGTTAAGTTTACATCGTTATCTCACGAGCTAAATAAAGTGTGCAGAAAGTGCTAAAGCTAGAGCTGAAGGTCAGCGATACTCGGAGGGATCTGTGGTGGTCGGGTGACACCGACTTTGTTTTTATTCGTGAATGAGGTGAGGTAGGCTTGAGGCACGCTTCATCCTCGCATTTCTTTGATTTTGTGATCGTTGTCTCCTACCTCCAACGAGGAGGAGACGTTATAGTGCTTTTCCCTCCGTACGCGGTCTAGGACCGTTTGGGCCTTGGAGTAGCAACCGCTGGGTTGTGAACCAAGTAAAAATAAACGTGTCTCTTTATTTTCCGCTGTGCTTACTCGTGTATCGAACGAACGAACGAAAAGATTTACGCTCGCTATTCACCCCCCCTCTAGTGACGCTTCTCGATCCAACACTATTGGCAGGGGATGATAGACCCGCCCAACCGATCCCGCTCTATGGGAGGGAAGAATAAGAGAAAAGCTGCTTGACGATGCTTCGGGCACAGTGCAAGCCATCTTCATTCATAGAGGAGATATTATTGTAAGAACTTCCTTCAAACTTCCGGTCTCCTCACTTGGGGGAGTATGAGGATACTACAAACCCGGAGGAACATCTGTGTAAGTTTAAGAATGTGGCTCTCCTCCACCAATACACCGATGCCATCAAGTGTCGAGTGTTCATCACCATGTTGTTGGTGTCGGGTTCCATAACTTGTTTTGATGATCTTAGTGACGCTTTCTTACACCACTTTCTCAGTTGTAAAAAGTATCAGCAAACTACCTTTAGTTTGTTCAATTTGAAGTAGGAGTCAACTGAGCCAGTGCAGAGCTATATCAAGCGGTTTACTTGAGTCGCTGGAGGTACCCACTGCAACTCTAGAGGTCCTTGTGATAGCAATTTCACAAGGCTTGAAGGAGGGAGACTTCTTCAGATCTTTGGTCAAGAACCCCCCCCCCCCCCCTAGGGTATGATGAGCTACTCGACTGGGCCGAGAAATATATCAATATAGAGGAAGCCGAGAAGGCTTGACAACCCCTGAAGGGATTAGCTCCGACTCCAATCAGAAAGACTAATCCCGTCCGACAGACACTTCCCAAGCTGGATCACTTCAAGTAATTCCCCATTGAAGTTCCCCACAGTAGACCTCAGGGAGTAATGGCAACCGAGTACCTCCCTCAGCCCAGAACAACTCGGGAGAAAGATATGGAAATTTGTGAGAGGCACCACATCCTTTGCCAACCAAATGGCCATGTGGGGATATCCCAATCCCCCCCCCTTCTCTGTACTTCTACCGATACCATATGAAATACAAACACTCTAGCGGGGGCTACCACTGGTTACAAATAGAGTTGGATCGAGTCAAGTGAGAGCATCTGCATATGCAACAATATTTGGGGCCCGATTCGGGTAATGGAAAACCCTCTCGGGTTTTTCATCTTAGGCTTCATGCTCGACAAGAACCCTATGTTCCCGAGAAGGATGGCTGAAGAATATAGAGTCAGGGAGAGGCTCCCAAGGAGATCAGACAAGGCAACGAACCACCTTTAGCCCTCGAGGATACCATACTTGAGGAGTTATCAACGTTATAATAGGGGGCCCATGGACGAAGATTCTAACTGGACTAGAAAGTCATATGCACGACTGATGGAGAGCCTTGCCATTGGGGAGGATTGGGCTACTCAGGAGGCCCCTCAGTTGAGGTTTGGCTCGGTGGATATGGAAGGTATTGTGTTCCCTCATAATGTCAATTTAGTAATTAGAGATGTTATTGCTAATTATGAGGTAGCATGAGTCTTAGTGGACTCGGGAAGTTCAGTTAATATGTTTTTTAGGAAGTCTTTAACTAGATGCAGTTAGAGGATGTTCAGTTGGGGGACGTGGCAACATCTTTGTTCGGATTCATAGGGCATATTGTGTAGTCAGTCGGGCAAGTCTCCTTGCCTCTTACATTGGGAAGGTGGCCGAGTCAAAGAACTAGCATGACTCCATTCCTAATAGTTGGTGCCTCTTCAACCTACAATGTCATCCTGGGGTGGTCATTCCTCTCATCCTTCATGGTAGTAGCCTCTCATTATCATCAGAAAATTGAATTTGTGGTTGGATAGCTAGTGGGGAAGGTCAGAGGTGAACAGAAGACGGCTCGAAGCTGCTATGCTGAGATGGTTCGGGCGGATCAAAAAAGAGCCCGAGTTGAAGGTTAAAAGGCTAGCACTTTGGCTATTTCTAAAGTTCATATATTGTAGGAGTCAACCCCGAGGAGGAGCAGCACCATAAAAGAAGAAGGGCCAATGGAGATTACTGAAGGAAAGGTAACCCGAGTGGTGGGGGAGCCGGACATAAAGGAAGATCTCATTGTCTGCCTTAAGAGGAATGAAGATGTCTTCATAAAGGGCATCCATGACCTGACAAGAATTGATTTGAGGATTGCTGAGCATCACTTGAACATCACTAGGGGAGCTCAACCCGTCAAGTAGAAGAAGCGCCACTTGGGGCCTGAGAAGGACAAGGTGATAACAAAAGAGGTGGAGAAGTTGCTACTAACTGGACACATAAAAGAAATACAGTTCCTTGAATGAGTGTCGAATGTAGTTTTGGTTCCCAAGTATCGGCATGCCATATTAGCCTAAGTATAGGCATGTCATATTAACCTAAGCATTTTCATGATATTTTATATGATTAAATGAAATATGATGTCATGACATGATACATGGCAAACAAAGCATGACAAATATGTAATATACAAAGATATAAAATAACCTAAGTTTTAAGCCTAATTGTCATTTTATAGAATTATGCCCACTTTGCCATAATACTAAACTTCCCTCAAATGTGTCAAAAATTCAAAATGACACACTAATGACTCTAAACCCTAATTGTGTCAATTATAATTGATTTTTCAAAACTTCTTACATTTTATTGGCACATTCTAAATTTTTTTAAGATTAAATATCATCTTATTTTTAAGGTACCCCATATCCTTGAAAATTTTCTAAAGTGTCAACTTTGCTATGGTTAGGTTAACTATCCATCCATTTAAGTTGACACACCCTAAACCCATCTAGCGTGATGAAATCACGCTCCTAGGAATCCAAAATCTTTTTGAGCTCATTGGGTTCACAAGGTACTCACTAGGGATAGCCTCCCTTAGTACCTTCCTAATAACCCTCTTAGGCTTGGAAGCAATGGTCATTTGGGTCTTGCCAAGGTTAACTCTAGGGGTAACTCCCCTTGTAACCTTCTTAGTGACTTCCCTAGATTTCTTTGAAACCTTAGCCACTAGGCACCTACTATGGTTAACCTTAGGGATGACTTCCCTAGTAACCTTGGTTTTCCTAGACCTATGGGTGGTTCCATAATCAAATGGAACGCTATGGTAGGTTGGCATAATCTCCTTGGACTTGGGCTTGTGATCCAAGCCTTTCCTATCCTTGGAAAGCCCTTGCCTTCTACATCCTAATTTATGATTATACCCATTAATTGAATTTTGTATCTTCCTAAGAGTCTTCTTCAATTTCTCAAGCTTTGATCTCAAAACTTGATTTTCTACCACTAATGCTTCCAATTTTAAATTTTCATTTGTTCTTTGGACATTGTTCTTCTTTTTAGGCATATACCTACCCTTCTTAGGGTTAATACTTAAATTGTTCTCTATTTTTCTAATAGTTTCCTTAGGTAGAATAGTTCTAGGATTGTTCTTAGGTAAGTCGGCATGTTTGGCTCCTAAGCAATAAAATATATTCCTAGCATGCTTTGTTCATGAGCAATAGCAATAAAATTTCTAGCATGCTTCTTGTTACTAAAATTTGAAGGTGCAGTGATAAATGATACTTTAGGGTTTGCTTTAGAAGCTCCCCCTACATCTGTAGCTCCTCCCTTATCCTTCTTGGAGTGACTCCCTCTAAGACATTGGGTCTGGTAGTGTTCTCGTTGTTGGCATTTGAAGCACACTACATGCTCCTTGCTCTTCTAAGTGGGAACTCCGACTTCCTTGGTCTTTGGCATCACTTGTGTCGTCTTTTTGACTCGCTTTGGACACTTACTCTTATAATATCATACTTCCCTACACTCAAAACACGTTATATGATTTTTATCTTTAATACACATTTTTGAGTTACCTAAGTCGGTAAGGGAAGCTTGGTCTTGTCCTTGGCTCCCGAAGGTGGATGACTCCTCTTCTTGCTCCGGCATTGAGGATGATATCTCCCTCTCCCTCAATCATAGAGGTGGAGACTTCTTTTACTTCCTCCTCTTCTTCCTCGGATGTCGAACACTTCTCAACTTCCGATTCTTTGGATTCCTCTACTTGGGCCGGTGAAGAGTTCTTATGAAGTTTGGCTAGCTTACTCCATAAATCCTTGACATCTTGATATTGACCTCACTACAACAAAAATTCTAAAAGACAACGGTGGAAAATCGTTGTCTATGACAAAAAAAAACCATGGTAAATTGATGCATTGAGAAAGATAGGACACTCAAAGACAACGGTTAAAAACCGTTGTCTTTTCCTTAACTTGTTTTGGTTCGCGGGAGAATTTTTCATTTTCTGTTTTCTGTTTTTCTTTTCTAGAAAATAGAAAATGATTTTTTAGTATTTTTCAATTTTTTAGAAAATATTTTTTTATTTTTTGAAAACTAAAAATGGAAATAGAAAATAATTTTCTAGAGTTTTCCAGTTTTTCAAAAAACACTCCTTTATTTTCTAGAAACGAAGATGGAAAACGCCAACCAAACGCGTTTTCTTGTTTTCTCAGAAAATGAAAACAGAAAATGGAAAATTTTCTATCCACCAAACGCCCCGAGGTTTTGATATTAAACCTAGGTTAATCGACATTATTAACCCCTCATTAATTGATAACTTAAATTGACCCTATAAAAGCCTATTCATTTTATCCCCATAAAATATCATATGAATTTAGAAGGGAGCCTTGTCACAACGGTAAAGTTGTTGTCTTGTGACCAAGAGGTCACGGGTTCAAATCCTGGAAACAACGTCTTACAAAAAAGCAAGGTAAGACTGCGTACATTGGATTCCTTCTCCGGTACCCCGCGTGGCAGGAGCTTCGTGCAACGGATCGTAGTTTTTTTTTAAAATATCATATGAATTTCATTTAAAATCAGATTTTTTTTACAAAAATACCTGATAAATCCATAAGATAATTTCTTAATTAACCAGAGGTATTTATTATTATTATTTTATTTTTCGATATCTCACATCTTCGATATCTCCTTGTGGCCTCGTCGTCGTTCAGAAGATTATGGTAAGTCACACAACGCGTGAGTGCCGCTAAGTGATGGTCAGCCTCTTGCCGTGAGAAGATGTCGCAGGGTTCCTGGTCGGAAAGAAGAAAGAGATGCTGACAAAGGAAGTGGGAGGGTGGAAGGCAGAGTTCTTTGGCCATTGCACCGCACACAAATTGCTCGACTAATGACTGCCCACCGTGCAGCTAAGCTAGGTAGCCATGAGGTTTTGGGATCGCACTGGCGGAGGAGTATTTTTCAAACAAAGGGTTGTGATTTCGGATGTATGCTTCTTAGGGTTAAGACCTTTTTTTTTTTTTTATGATTACTAATAAAAGTCACATATGTGTCCCAATTTCTGATATGAATTTAAAGGTTAAGAAAAGACAACCGTTATAATTTCATTAACAACGGTTTATAATCATTGTATTATTATCACAACGGCAACGGTTTTTGACTGTTGTACTAAACATTGTGAAAACATTCTCATTAATAACGGTTCATTTCACTATTGTCCCAACTGTTATTAAGATAACAAAAAATTCATAAAGATAACAGTTTTGGAAAATCATTATAAAATGCGCTGTTGATTAAAAAAATACGCTCAAATGACAACGAATAGTGTAAAACCATATGTCTTTTGTGTTATATGGGCACTCAAAGACAACAATTTTGTTAAAAACTATTGTCTTTTACTAAAATCACAACAGCTTCTCCTAAAACCGTTGTCTTTATGGTGTTGTCTTTTAGTATTTTTATTGTAGTGCCTATTGTTGGGTTTCCGGCACCGCGGCGTGTGTGTGTTCGATCATGTTTCGTAAACATGAGCACAGCGGAAGCAATTAAAAATAATAAATCTATATTTATTACAACACACACAACACACGCATGCATATTACAACAAGTGTAGACATAACCGTAAATTAAAATTTGCAATAAAAGAAATTTATCTACGTTATACCTTTCGTATGACGTGTAGCGGGAACGGCATCAACCGGAACGATCCTCGTAAGAATCGTCTCTATCCGTATCCACGCCGAGCTCCTCGGGATGACTTCGCTAAGTCACGAGCTTCGTCTTCTTACGGGTTACTAGCCTCGTGTTGAAGACGACGTGATCGAGAGATGATCACGATCCGAATCCAAATTCGGATCCTAAAATGAGTTCTCAAAACTCGCTTCTCCGGAGAGGTATTCGTCAACCGTTTGACGAATCCTTCGTCCCCCACCTCAGAGGATTACCGGAGATCAAATCCCCGGTAAGTTAGCCGCTGTCGGAGCACTAACCGTCGTCCAAACGACGCCCGAACGAAAGAAACAAGCTATCTCCAGAAAACTGGACAGCTGGTGGAGGAATAGAGGCCGACTAAGGAAAGAAAGCTCACCTTATGCCAAACCCAAAGGAGATCACCGAGGGTCGCGAGGTTCACCGCTGAAGCTTGACGCCGCAAAGACTTGACGGCTGCACACAAGCCGGGCGGCGGCAGCTTTAGGTTGGCGCCAATTAACTCCAAGGTGGAGGTGGGCGGCAACTCAAGGGGGCTAGGGTTTGGATTAGTTAGGTTTAACAATCCCTTAAGCCCTTTTATAGAGAACTAATTCTCTTAATGGTTAATGGATCATATCCATAAAGCCCGCTAACCCGCTCCATTAGGATAAGTTAAAATAAACCAAACCATGATGGTTTATTTTAAGTTAAAACGAACCGAACCAACTTTTGGTTCATTCGTTTAAAATAAACCAAACCCTTTGGTTTATTCTCATCCATTGGATTAGAACCAAACCATTTTGGTCCATCCAGTATGTCTTCATAAGACACGGCCCATCCACGCTTCCATTGCGACTGAAACAATTTCATGCTCGCTTTATGTTTGGTCCAACCAAACATAGTTTCTCTCGGTCTGAGAATCCCATTCTCAAGCTCGTTTTAAATCCTTTGGATTACACTCGTTGTGCGTGTGACCAAATAGGTTCTCGGTTTATGTTGGCTGTCTATAATTAACCATTAATTATAGAACGATCATGAGTGGCACCTAGTAGTACATCATGATCCCCAATTAACTGAAAAGATCAACGGTTGATCCAGAACTATTTCTGAAACCCTTCAGCAGCTCGAATGATTCGTGCCCCATTCCCTTCACTCATCTTATACCCACTTGGTTCAGGACATGGTCTATTGTGTCACCCTCACTAGGTCGACTACGCCACACCTAGCCCAAGTATCATTTCCTCGCCCCACGGATTCTAGTTACTCCACATGTATCAAGAGTACCTTACTCTAAACATGTAATGCTTTGGCCAAAGACTTTAGTAACAATCCGACGAGAGGCCATGGGTATACATCTCCTCGCAAGGAGTGGTGAATCCTTTATAGGCTATTCAAACACCTTCGATCACTTCGACTTATACCCAATCATCTCGGGTCCACATCTCCTTAGAGATGTTTGCTTAAGATGTCAAAGCATAAGTCTCCATGATCAAGATGACTTGAATACCGCAAGTCCAAGGAACATCGCACTTAAGCCACAGTAAGAACTTCATTGACATATCTATATATGCAGAGAACCATATGAAGTCTTACGGCTGGTCACTCCAATGAACTAGTTACCATAACTAGCATCCACGATTAACTCCGACATCACTATGTCTCCACCAAAGGAGAATCACCGCTTGATACACCAAGGAGTATACCTCGTAATTCTCGATGTAATCGATGGTGTCCAAATCCATCAATTCATCGACTAGGATAATTCCGATACATCACAATTACACATGTAGAGATACTCACTAGTTGTGATCCAATCACAAATTCTCTCATGCCGTGAATCGATCGTGACATTCAAGAAATGAGTTTAAGATCCAATCAAATACATAAAACATGTATACTCAAATAGTGAATCTTCATTTATCATATAAATGGTTCATACATAAGGCATTGCCTTAGACATCTCTCATATATTACTAACAGACTTCCCACTTGGCCTAATGCCAATCGCTACATCCAATACCATAAGCTCAACATGACCTCAAACTTATTTTGAGGTAATGCCTTAGTCAAGGGATCCGCTAAGTTCCTTTCAAAGGGGAATTTTCTCGATTTGTATTTCGCTCCTACCGATGATCTCTCCGATAAGATGATAGCGGCACATGTTTGGATCATCGATGAGACCACATCAAGTTCGTAGATGAACTTCTTGATCCAAACCGCCTTTTGTCGCCTAAAGTCGCAATGTATTCTCGCTTTAGTGGCGTAATCCGCTATAGTGTCAAGCTTGGAACCTTTCCAACTTATTGCGCCCATTCCAGGTGAATACATACCGCATAAGACATGGAATCATCCTTGTCTGTCGAAGCCGCATCCGTGATACCCACGTATCACCATGTCCCTTCTCCATATATGAACACATCCTTAGTTCTTCTCAAGTACTTAAGGATCGCCTTAACACCCAATGATCCATTCCTCGATCGATCGTATCCGCCGTGACACTCAGAGCATACGATACATCGGGCCTCGTATACATAACATAACATACATGATAGATCCTATCATGATGCATAGGAATCTTACTCATGCAAATCCTTCTCGTGGCGCGACACATAGACTTCGAAGGTGTATCCATGCCCGATGGGTAGGAAACCTTTCTTGGATTCCGACATGCTAAACCTCTTTAGCACTCGGCCTATATAGATCGCGAAAGACCAAGCAACCGCTTCGATCTATCTCTATAGATCTTAATCCCGAGGATGTAGGTTGCTTCTCCCGTGTGTCTTTCATGGAGAATGTCTTGGATAACCAAACCTTAATCGATCAGAAGATTGAAACATCGCTTCCTATAAGTAGTATGTCATCGACATACAATACTAGGAATACGATCCGACTCCCACTAACCTTCTTGTACACACAAGGTTCGTCTCGATTTTGTGAGAAATCAAACCTTTTGATGGTCTCATCAAAACGGATATTCCACTCTCGATGCTTGCTTCAATCCATAAATGGACCGGCCGCACTTTGCATACCTTGGTTTTATCAACCGATGTGAAACCCTCAGGCTGTATCATATACACGTCCTCGAGCAGGTTTCCATTAAGGAAAGTTGTTTTCACATCCATCTGCCATATCTCATAATCATAATGAGCCGCTATGGTCAGGAGCATCCGAATGGATTTAAGCATAGTTACAGGCGAATAGGTTTCGTCATAATCAACACCTTGTTTTTGACGATATCCTTTCGCCACCAATCTAGCCTTATAGGTAATCACATTACCATCCATGTCGGTTTTCTTCTTGAAAACCCACTTGCACCCTATAAGCTTTATCCCTTTAGGTGGGTCAACCAAGTTCCAAACTTGATTTTCATACATGGAATCCATTTCCGACTTCATGGCACCAAGCCACTTATCCCTTTCTGAACTTGTCAGCACTTCTTCATAACTGGTAGGCTCCTCATCATCAATGAGTAACACGTCGTTCGATTAGCTTACGAGAAATCCATATCTCTCAGGAATATTGCGTGTTCTACCAGATCTACGAAGATGTGGTGTTACAATAGGTCCAGCCGATTACTAATCACTATGAGTTGTCGGTTGTTGTGCTTCACTAGGTATCTCATTAATGTCTATTTGAGTCTCTCGAGCCTCCTCAAGCTTGACGACACTCCCACTGTTTTCTTGCAAGAGAAACTCTTTCTCTAGAAACACAGCATGCCTTGAAACAAACACCTTTTGTTCCACAGGATGATAGAATTGGTAACCCCTTGTTTCCTTAGGGTATCCAATAAATAGACCTTTATCAGACTTAGCATCCAGTTTGTCCGACACACCGCTTTACATAAGCAGATAACCCCATATCTTCAAGTAAGATACATGAGTTTCTTACCATTCCATATCTCATATGGAGTAGTTGAGACTACCTTAGTAGGCATTACATTTAACAAATAAGCGGTATGCAAGTGCATAGCCCCAAAGGACTTAGGAAGAGTCGCATGATTCATCATTGACTGACCATGTCCAACAAGTCGATTCGCCTCTCGGATACACCATTATGCTGTGGTGTATATGGCGGAGTCCATTGAGACAATATACCATTGTCTCTTAGATAATCAAGAAACTCTTGACTTAAGTATTCACCACCTCGATCCGATCGAAGTATTTTAATACTCTTATCATGTTGTTTCTCTACTTCATTTCTGAATTCTTTGAACCTTTCAAAGGCTTCAGACTTGTGTTTCATCAAGAACACATACCCAAACCGTGAGTGATCATCGGTGAAGGTAATGAAGTAGCTATAGCCTCCTAATGCTTGAGTTGACATAGGGCCACATACATCAGTATGTATTAGTCCTAGTAACTCTCCCACTCGTTCACCTTTTCCAGTAAAAGGTAACTTAGTCATCTTGCCTTTTAAGCATGATTCGCATGTATCGTATGAATCCTATTCAAACGATTCCAGAATTCCACATCGGTGTAATTCGGACATGTGTTTCTTGCTTACATGGCCAAGATGACAATATCACATGTAGGAGTCTAATTGATTATCTTTTCGAGCACGCTTGTTGCTCGCTTCGATATTGAAAATATCACTGGATACGTCCAACGTATAAACACCATTGCTTAAAGTTCCAATCCCTTAAAGAACTCCATTTAAAGTTATGTAACAACAATTGTTACTAAAAGTCAAATGGTACCCATTTCTATTTAAACAAGAAATAGAAATGATGTTCTTTATCAACGAAGGAACATAAAAGCAATTGTCCAGTTCTAAGACAAGTCCTGTAGGGAGTTTCAATAAATGCGTTCCAATGGCGACTGCAACAACCTTTGCTCCATTCCCAACATGCAAATTTGACTCTCCCTTGACGAGTCTTCTTTTATTCCTTAGTCCATGTATGTCATTACATATATGTGAGCCACACCCAGTATCCAATAACAAGTGTCTAAGGAAATAGAATGACAATCAATAACGAAGATACCTGAAGAGGATGGGGCACCGGATGCCTTCTTCTTTTTCATGGACTCAAGATAAATCTTGCACTTTCTTCGCAAATGGCCCTACTTGCCATAATGATGGCAAGTGCCCTTTTAAGCTGGTTCTGCCTTTTTAGCCTTTTTCTTCTTCCCCTTCTGTTGTTCCTTTGACTCCCTCTTAGAACCTTTCTTCGAGGAATCAACTAACAACACCGTCCCCTACTCATGCTTCTCAGAAGGCTCCACAATCTTCAGCATGTTGAGCAGTACCACAGATGAACCTTCTTGCATCTCAAAGGTGAAGAGGAGCTTGGAGACTTCGAACCTTTCGAATCTCACTTGCTTATCAAACAACTCATAAAGATGAAGGACTACGATATGAGCATCCATATGCTCATGCTGCTTTCGTAGCTTGGGTTCCATCGCGGCTAGCATGATGTAACTTGTCAGTTCAGAATCAGTCACATGTTTCTGATAGACCAACAATTGGTCCAGAGTTGCATCGTCACTAGGATGGGCGGGAAGAGGCGCTTCGAGGACATACGCAAGCTTTTCCACCTTGAGAACAATTCTAAAGTTTCTAAGCTAGTCCAAGAAGTTCGGCCCAGTCAATTTATTTGAATCCAAAATGGAACACAAATTCAAACACATCATGATCAATATATTAACTTAGAAATACAAAACGAGCATATATGAGAAAGATGATTTTTAAAAATGCATCAATATACATTTATAAATCTCATTCATTTTTCGAATTTCAAAAACCCCAAAATCACTTCGGGAGATCGTAGGTCCATCTCCAAATGGGCTGATATCCATCATAGTTATGAACAACCTTGGAGAGAGTCCAACAAGCCATTCATAAATACGACGGTAGGTATCAACTATACCGATTGCATATCACGTATATGCAACTATCACAATGTGCTATCAACTAATTGAATGTTCACACATACATCGGGTTGTTAACACATTAACAAGTATGCATCATATGCATAGCACCCAACTTCACCTCCCTTTACATCGACCTTGGAGAGAGTCCAACAAGCCGATGCTCCAGGTTAAAGTCAACCCATTAATCGGGAAATAGTTTTAATATGGTTAGAGTGTATTCAACCATTCAACCAATGGTTAGAACTAATTCTCTTAATGGTTAATGGATCATATCCATAAAGCCCGTTAACCCGCTCCATTAAGATAAGTTAAAATAAACCAAACCATGATGGTTTATTTTAAGTTAAAACGAACCGAACCAACCTTTGGTTCATTCGTTTAATATAAACCAAACCCTTTGGTTTATTCTCATCCATTGGATTAGAACCAAACCATTTTGGTCCATCCATTATGTCTTCATAAGACACGGCCCATCCACGCTTCCATTACGACTGAAACAATTTCATGCTCGCTTTATGTTTGGTCCAACCAAACATAGTTTCTCTCGGTCTGAGAATCCCATTCTCAAGCTCGTTTTAAATCCTTTGGATTACACTCGTTGTGCGTGTGAACAAATAGGTTCTCGGTTTATGTTGGCCTTCTATAATTAACCATTAATTATAGAACTATCATGAGTGGCACCTAGTAGTACATCATGATCCCCAATTAACCGAAAAGATCAACGGTTGATCCAGAACTATTTCTGAAACCCTTCAGTAGCTCGAATGAATCGTGCCCCATTCCCTTCACTCATCTTATACCCACTTGGTTCAGACATGGTCTATTGTGTCGGGCCCACTAGGTCGATACGCCACACCTAGCCCAAGTATCATTTCCTCGTCCTACGGATTCTAGTTACTCCACATGTATCGAAGAGTACCTTACTCTAAACATGTAATGCTTTGGCCAAAGACTTTAGTAACAATCATGGGGAAGGCTTATGTTTAATTAATAGACATATTTCCCAAAGATCATGGTTGGATATTTCTAATGTTTTCAAAACAATTTCTTACCTTAAAATACATGCATTCATGTTTTGAAACAATTAGATGCAAAACTAGGTAGCTAACTTGATACTAGAATGCTCAAAAACTAGTGGTTTTTCAAGTGTTTGGATTTTTGGCAAATCTTGTAAAATATAATGATTTTTCATGAAAAACTATTTTTCCTTGATAGATATACTTAAGAGAAATATGTTCCTCGAATTTCATGATTTTTAGAATTTTCTGGAATTTTTAATGCATTTCTGAATTTCATCCAGAAAATCAGAAATTCGGCTTCCTTTGTGCCAGTCGACTGCCATACTGATAGCAGTCGACTGGTGGCCTGTAAAACAGAATATTGAAGGCCGAATTCAGTTTGTAAACCTCCTACAAGTGGTAGAAATATACTTTATGTCATCAACAAATGGTACCCAATTTTTAAATCAACTTGACATATTTTTCCTCCATTATACTTGATGCCATGAGCTTATAACTTAGTGTTAATCTTTTGATGGTGTCAAAGGGGAGAAATAAGTATGTTTAAGTTAATCACATTAGGGAGAAATACATGTGGGGGAGAAATACATGTAGGGGGAGAAATATATGATAGGGGGAGAAATATATGTAGGAAGAGAAATATATGATAAGGGGAGAAAATTTGCATAGAGAATTTCATGGATTAAGGGGGAATTGCATGTTGTTATATCATGTTTATCTTTACATGCTTTTCTTACCTTAGAATTTATATCAAATGTTTTTACCTAACTTAAACGGATTGCCACACATCAAAAAGGGGGAGATTGTTAGGGCAATCTCTTGCCGTAATATGGTTTTGATGGTGTGGCAAAGGGTTTAAGTTAGTTTGATATGTTGATGTGATATGTGCGTTGAAGTCTGCGAGACTTAGTAATTCGCACATGGAGCCGTGGCGAGTTTCACATCTCATGACTCGTGCCTTGAGTCGGTGAAGGATAGCTTTGCGGAAGCCGTGCGCTTGGAGCATCCGAGGGACCGCCGGACGAGAAGCTTGGAGTGAAGCTGGAGGAAGTAGACTTCGAGGCAAGAGACGCGAAGGAGCATTGCAGAGCCGTGCGCCTGATGCTGCCGAGGGACGTGGCCGAGAACGAAGAGAACTTCGAAGGCGAGGGACTCAGAAATGAGAGTGGCGATTGTAACCCGGGAAGGGTAGCTCTTAGGTGAAACTTGGCCATTTGGCCAAGTGTCGGATGGTTTTCGACACCGATCGCATTGCCATGTCATGGCCGATCGCTTCCGAGTCGAGTGTAGCTCGACCGTATATCGACCGATCGGTTTGTGGCGTTAGCCGATCGCCACGTTGCGATCGCTGCCAAGACTAACGATCGGCTGCGCAAGCGGTGAGTCAATAGGGTTTTGCCAATACCGCTCGTAGCCAGGATCGGGCCGACTACGGGTCGTCGCCGATCGTGAGGTCCATCACGATCGCCAAGAGTTCCGCTGACAACAACGGCCATCCGACGGTTCGAGGTCCAGCGGCAATGATCGCCATGGGCGGCGATCGGATGGCGGCCAACGGGAAGAAGTTAGCCCTCTATAAAAGAGAGGGTGAGCCTTTGAGAGGCTAATGCTTAAGTTCCAAACAATCTTCCTAGTGCCCCACAAGCTCTAAACTCTTCTTACTCGCTTTTACTCCATTCTATTTGTAAGAAGAGTGATCTTGGTTGTAAAGGTTACCTCCACCTAGCTTTGTGCAAAGGAGAGACCGATAGTGATTGGTTTTGGCGGAGTGATTCACCGTGGACGAATCGGACCGTGGATTAGCGGCGTAGCCGTGAACCACGTTATATCTTGGTGTTTGTATTGCTTGTTTCTATTTTGCTTGTCTTTATTTATATTTGTATATTCCGCTTGCGCTAACGTTTTGTAGACGAGCAAAATACCGCCATCCAAACGAAAAGGGCTATTCACCCCCCTCTAGCCGGCCATCCGATCTCTCACATTTTCTCGATTTGTATTTCGTTCCTACTGATGATCTCTCTGATAAGATGATAGCGGCGAAGCACATGTTTGGATCATTGATGAGACCACATCAAGTTCAGAGATGAACTTCTTGATCCAAACCGCTTCCTTTGCTGCTTCCAAAGCTGCAATGTATTCTGCCTTAGTGGCAGAATCCGCTATAGTGTCAAGCTTGGAACCTTTCCAACTTATTGCGCCTCCATTCCAGATGAATACATACCCAGACAAAGACATGGAATCATCCTTGTCTGTCTAGAGCTGGCATCTGTATACCCACGTATCACCATGTACTCTTCTCCATATATTAGGAACGTATCCTTAGTTCTTCTTAAGTACTTAAGGATCGTCTTAATGATCCAATGATCCATTCCTGATCGACCGCTATCTGCTCGTGACATTCAGAGCATACGATACATCGGGCCTCGTACATAACATAGCATACATGATAGATCCTATTGCGGATGCATAGGGAATCTTACTCATGCAAATCCTCTCCTCTTCTGTGCGCGGACACATAGACTTCGAAAGGTGTACCCCATGCCTGATGGGTAGGAAACCTTTCTTGGATTCCGACATGCTAAACCTCTTTAGCACTCGGTCTATATATGTAGACTGCGAAAGACCAAGCAACCGTTTCGATCTATCTCTATAGATCTTAATCCCAAGGATGTAGGTTGCTTCTCCCAGGTCTTTCATGGAGAATGTCTTGGATAACCAAACCTTCACATACTGTAAGATTGAAACATCGTTTCCTATAAGTAGTATGTCATCGACATACAATACTAGGAATACGACTGCACTCCCACTAACCTTCTTGTACACACAAGGTTCGTCTGGATTTTATGAGAAATCAAACTTTTTGATCGTCTCATCAAAACGGATATTCCAGCTCCTGGATGCTTGCTTCAATCCATAAATGGATCGTCGCAATTTGCATACCTTGGTTTTATCAACCGATGTGAAACCCTCAGGCTGTATCATATACACGTCCTCGAGCAGGTTTCCTTTAAGGAAAGCTGTTTTCACATCCATCTGCCATATCTCATAATCATAATGAGCCGCTATGGTCAGGAGCATCCGAATGGATTTAAGCATAGCTAAAGGCGAATAGGTTTCGTCATAATCAACACCTTGCTTTTGACGATATCCTTTCGCCACCAATCTAGCCTTATAGGTAATCACATTACCATCCATGTCGATTTTCTTCTTGAAAACCCACTTGCACCCTATAGGCTTTATCCCTTCAGGTGGGTCAATCAAGTTCCAAACTTGGTTTTCATACATGGAATCCATTTCCGACTTCATGGCACCAAGCTACTTATCCCTTTCTGAACTTGTCAGCACTTCTTCATAACTGGTAGGCTCCTCATCATCAATGAGTAACACGTCATTCGATTCACTTACGAGAAATCCATATCTCTCAGGAATATTGCGTGTTCTACGGATCTCTGAAGATGTGGTGTTACAATAAATCGTAGGATTTCTCATCACTATGAGTTGTCTTTTGCTTCATCTATCTCATTAATGTCTATTTGAGTCTCTCGAGCCTCCTCAAGCTCGACGACACTCCCACTGTTTTCTTGCAAGAGAAACTCTTTCTCTAGAAACACAACATGCCTTGAAACAAACACCTTTTGTTCCACAGGATGATAGAATTGGTAACCCCTTGTTTCCTTAGGGTATCCAATAAATAGACATTTATCAGACTTAGCATCCAATTTGTCTGATACAGTCCGCTTCACATAAGCAGGACAACCCCATATCTTCAAGTAAGATACATGAGGTTTCTTACTATTCCATATCTCATATGGAGTAGTTGAGACTACCTTGGTAGGCATTCTGTTTAACAAGTAAACAGCTGTCTGAAGTGCATAGCCCCAAAAGGACTTGGGAAGAGTCGCATGATTCATCATTGACCTGACCATGTCCAACAAGGTCCGGTTACGCCTCTCAGATACACCATTATGCCTTGGTGTATATGGCGGAGTCCATTGAGACAATATACCATTGTCTCTTAGATAATCAAGAAACTCTTGACTTAAGTATTCACCACCTCGATCCGATCGAAGTATTTTAATACTCTTGTCATGTTGTTTCTCTACTTCATTTCTGAATTCTTTGAACCTTTCAAAGGCTTCAGACTTGTGTTTCATCAAGAACACATACCCAAACCGTTAGTGATCATCGGTGAAGGTAATGAAGTAGCTATAGCCTCCTAAAGCTTGAGTTGACATAGGTCCACATACATCAGTATGTATTAGACCTAGTAACTCTCCCACTCGTTCACCTTTTCCAGTAAAAGGTAACTTAGTCATCTTGCCTTTTAAGCATGATTCGCATGTATCGTATGAATCCAATTCAAACGATTCCAGAATTCCACATCGGTGTAATTCGGACATGCGTTTCTTGCTTATATGGCCAAGACGACAATGCCACATATAGGAGTCTATTTGATTATCCTTTCGAGCATGCGTGTTGCTCGCTTCGATATTGAAAATGTCCTTTGGATACGTCCAACGTATAAACACCATTGCTTAAAGTTCCACTCCCATAAAGAACTCCATTCAAAGTTATGTAACAACAATTGTTACTAAAAGTCAAATGGAACCCATTTCTATTTAGACAAGAAATAGAAATGATGTTCTTTATCAACGAAGGAACATAAAAGCAATTGTCCAGTTCTAAGACAAGTCCTAGGAGTTCCAACAAACACGTTCGATGGCGAGTCAGTGCAACCTTTGCTCCATTCCCAACACGTAAATTTGACTCTCCTTGGCGAGTCTTCTTCTATTCCTTAGCCCATGTATGTCATTACATATATGAGCCACACCCAGATATCAAATACCCAAGTGTCTAGGAAATAGAATGACAATCAATAAAGAAGATTTACGAAGAAGATGGGGCATCCGATGCCTTATCCTTCTTCATGGACTCAAGATAAATCTTGCACTTTCTTCAAGAATGGCTCTCCTTGCCATAATGATGGCAAGTTTCCTTTTGCTAGTTCTACCTTCTTAGCCCTTCTCTTCTTTCCTTCTTTTGTTCCTTTGACTTCCTCTTAGAACCTTTCTTGAGGAATCAACTAACAAAGACTGCCCCCCGCTCATGCTTCTCAAAAGACTCCACGTCTTGACATATTCAAAGATATCTAGCATCTAAGAGGTGAAGAGGAGCTTTGAGACTTCGAACCTTTCGAATCTCACTTTCTCATCAACCAACTCACAAAGATGAAGGACTACGATATGAGCATCCATATGCTCATGCTGCTTTCGTAGCTTGGGTTCCATCGCGGCTAGCATGATGCAACTCATTTGTTCAGAATCACTCACATGTTTCTGATAGGCCAACAATTGGTCCAGAGTTGCATCGTCACTAGGATAGGCGGGAAGAGGCGCTTCGAGGACATTTGCAAGCTTTTCAACCTTGAGAACAATTCTCAAGCTTCTAAGCCAGTCCAAGAAGCTCGGCCCAGTCAATTTATTTGAATCCAAAATGGAACGCAATTCAAAGACATCATGATCAATCTTAGAAATACAAAACGAGCATATATGAGAAAGATGATTTTAAAATGCATCAATATACATTTATAAATCCCATTCATTTTTCGAATTTCAAAAACCCCAAAATCACTTCGGGAGATCGTAGGTCCATCTCCGAATGGGCTGATATCCATCATAGTTATGAACAACCTTGGAGAGAGTCCAACAAGCCATTCATAACTACGACGGTAGGTATCATCTATACCGATTGCATATCCCGTATATGCAACTATCACAATGTGCTATCAACTAATTGAATATTCACACATACATCGGGTTGTTAACACATTAACAAGTATGCATCATATGCATAGCACCCAACTTCACCTCCCTTTACATCGACCTTGGAGAGAGTCCAACAAGCCGATGCTCCAGGTTAAAGCCAACCCATTAATCAAGACATAGTTTTAATATGGTTAGAGCGCATTCAACCAATTAGCCCAGCTTGGAGAGAGTCCAACAACCAAAGCTAACGATTGACCTCTGACTCTTACCATATTAGTATTAAACTATTCCATGGTTTGAACATATTCGGGTTGAGTAGGGCTTGGAGAGAGTCCAACAACCCAAACAAGAAACAGAACTCTGGTTCTAACCATATTAATGGAAGGTGTAGGCTTTAATATTGATTAAGGGTTTTTATGTCTCATCCTCTTTGCATGCAAATAACTATTATCTACATGACATGACATACATGGCATACATCTACATGTCACGACATGCATGACATAATGTTATGCATCTAATGCAATTACATGACATACAATTATGTCATGTATATAATTTCCTTATATGTCATAACTATTTATGGAAATAAAATATGTTTAAGATTTGATTCTCCAAATCAAATCATAATTAAATTAGAAAACAAATTTCCAAATCTAATCACATATTTTATTCATGGAATTATTTGATTAAGGAAAATCTTTTTAGGAAACCAATTTCCTAAATCATTAAAACTACTTATGGAAATAAAATATTTTAAGATTTGATTTCCCAAATCTAATCATGATTAAATTAGGAAACAAATTTCCAGAATCTAATCAAATATTTTATTTATGGAAAATATCAATTTCCATAAATATTTCCAACTTTCCAAAAGTGGAAGATTTCCATAAATACTTCTAGACTTTCCAAAATTGAAAAATTTCCATAAATACTTCTAAATTTCCAAAATTTAGAAAATTTCCAGAAATACATTATGATTATCGCAAAACTATTTTTACGATTATGTCGAAACACAACCTGGGCTCTGATACCACTGTTGGGTTTCCGGCACCGCGGCGTGTGTGTGTTCGATCATGTTTCGTAAACATGAGCACAGCGGAAGTAATTAAAATAATAAATCTATATTTATTACAACACACACAACACACGCATGCATATTACAACAAGTGTAGACATAACCGTAAATTAAAATTTGCAATAAAAGAAAATTATCTACGTTATACCTTTCGTATGACGTGTAGCGGGAACGGCATCAACCGGAATGATCCTCGTAAGAATCGTCTCTATCCGTATCCACGCCGAGCTCCTCGGGATGACTTCGCTAAGTCACGAGCTTCGTCTTCGTACGGGTTACTAGCCTCGTGTTGAAGACGACGTGATCGAGAGATGATCACGATCCGAATCCAAATTCGGATCCTAAAACGAGTTCTCAAAACTCGCTTCTCCGGAGAGGTATTCGTCAACCAATTGACGAATCGCCGTCCTCCACCTCAGAGGATTACGGAGATCAAATCCCGGTAAGTTAGGCGCTATCGGGCACTAACCGTCGTCAAACGACGCTCCGACAACAAAGAAACAAGCTGTCAGAAAACTGGACAGCTTTGGTGGAGGAATAGAGGCCGGCCAAGGAGAGATGGAAGCTCACCTTATCACCGAACCTAGAGGAGATCACGGAGGGTCGCCGGGAGGTTCACCGGCTGAAGCTTGGTCGGCAATGACTTGACGGCGGCACACCTAGGGTTGGCGCCGACTAGTGGAGGAGAGGGAGGCGGCACAACTAGGTTGGGCGCAACTCCAATTAGGGTTTTGATTAGGATTAGGGTTTAAGCCCTATTTTATAGAGAACTAATTCTCTTAATGGTTAATGGATCATATCCATAAAGCCCGTTAACCCGCTCCATTAAGATAAGTTAAAATAAACCAAACCATGATGGTTTATTTTAAGTTAAAACGAACCGAACCAACCTTTGGTTCATTCGTTTAAAATAAACCAAACTCTTTGGTTTATTCTCATCCATTGGATTAGAACCAAACCATTTTGGTCCATCCATTATGTCTTCATAAGACACGGCCCATCCACGCTTCCATTGCGACTGAAACAATTTCATGCTCGCTTTATGTTTAGTCCAACCAAACATAGTTTCTCTCGGTCTGAGAATCCCATTCTCAAGCTCGTTTTAAATCCTTTGGATTACACTGCGTTGTCGTGTGACCAAATAGGTTCTCGGTTTATGTTGGCCGTCTATAATTAACCATTAATTATAGAGCGATCATGAGTGGCACCTAGTAGTACATCATGATCCCCAATTAACCGAAAAGATCAACGGTTGATCCAGAACTATTTCTGAAACCCTTCAGTAGCTCGAATGAATCGTGCCCCATTCCCTTCACTCATCTTATACCCACTTGGTTCAGGACATGGTCTATTGTGTCGATCCCCACTAGGTGACTACGTCACACCTAGCCCAAGTATCATTTCCTCGTCCTCTACTGATTCTAGTTACTCCACATGTAAGAGTACCTTACTCTAAACATGTAATGCTTTGGCCAGACTTTAGTAACAATCGACGAGAGGCCATGGGTATACATCTCCTCGCAAGGAGTGGTGAATCCTTTATAGGCTATTCAAACACCTTCGATCACTTCGACTTATACCCAATCATCCCGGGTCCACATCTCCTTAGAGATGTTTGCTTAAGATGTCAAAGCATAAGTCTCCATGATCAAGATGACTTGAATACCGCAAGTCGAAGGAACATCTCACTTAAGCCACAGTAAGAACTTCTTTGACATATCTATATATGCAGAGAACCATATGAAGTCTTACGTCACTCCAATGAACTAGTTACCATAACTAGCATCCACGATTAACTCCGGACATCACAATGTCTCCAGCCAGTGAGAATCAGCTGCTTGGATACACCAAGGAGTATACCTCGTGCTAGTCTCGACAGAATTGATGGTATCCAAATCCATCAATTCATCGACTAGGGATAATTCCGATACATCACAATTACACATGTAGAGATACTCATTAGTTGTGATCCAATCACAAATTCTCTCATGCTGTGAATCGTATCGTGGACATTCAGTAAATGAGTTTAAGATCCAATCAAATACATGAAACATGTATACTCAAATAGTGAATCTTCATTTATCATATAAATGGTTCATACATAAAGGCGATTGCCTTAGGACATCTCTCATATATTACTAACGCATCCATCCATGGCGTGGACGCCAAGGCGATCGACTACCCACAATTGACGATGGTCTGAGCACATCTCGGCGGTCGAGCCTCGATCGACTTCTACGATCGGTCGGTGTCATAATCCCAATCGACTGCTTTGAGTCAACTCAGCTCTCGAGTATCAAACACTCGGCCAATCGACTGTCCAATACCCCAGTTGACTGATAAACTTCAACAATAAGTTTTAACCTCAAGTATGATCCCCTCATACTTGATAAACACCCTTAGCCTAGACCTAAGCTTTTAACCCACTTTCATCAACCTCACACCTCTCGGATCCCTCGAGTCCATGATTCTTCATCCTTGCGCTAGCCTTCAAGTGCCTCCTTCGGCTATTGTCATGCTAACCGGGTCTACCTTGCCAAAATACATTTAGACTTATACCGTCAAGATAAATACTTAGACTTTATGCCGCCAAATATTGGATTTATGATACCAAGACTACATGCTTGGACTTTACGCCGCCAATATCATACCCTTGGATTTTCCAAATGCCTAGCATCCATACTTGGACTGTCACCGTCAAAATTCACTTGGACTTTACGCTGCCAAGACTAGACACTTGGACTTATATTGTCAAGACTATACCTTTGGACTTTCCTTGCCAAGTATTCATACTTGGACTTTCCATTGTCAAGTACCCATGGTTTGGACTTTCACATGCCAAGTACTCATGACTTGGACTTTACCATTGCCAAGACCCATACTTGGACCTTTCCATGCTAAAACCAATGCTTAGACTTTCCATTGACAATTAGATTGTTAATCGTATTGGCAAACATCAAGATACTACTCGAGTCAAACTCAAGTCCGATCAATTGTGACCTGAGCCGATTGCACCAACAATGAAAATCCATATGTATGCTTGAACATCTTTGTCTTTACCAATGAAACGTAGTACACTACATCACAGATACTAGTCTCTAGCTCGAGGGGTCTTTTTTTCCTTGCTTATTAAGCGGATCAAATGATTAAGAATACGTTTAGAATATACAATGAATATTGATATATTTCATGATATCTCACTATAGTATATTCAAGGACTTTATCTATGTATCTAGATGAGGATTAAGATAAAGTAAATGGAAAATTGATTTGAATTATATTAAAATAAAAGATGCTTATTCATAAGAATCATCAAAGTCCTAGTCAACAGTTGACTTATAGGACACCAACGCTGACCGTGTTGACCCAACTCGAGAGGTTAACCCCCTAACTTGACGCTTTAGACCACATAAATGTGATATACTAATATAGAGTAAGATTACATAGACATGACCTACTGTCTTACGGTATCAACAAGAGAGACAAAAGAAAACTACTCACGAGCCCTTTAATGAGATTTTGATCTTCTTTCCCCCCATGCAGCAGGAACACATTCAAATTAAAGAAGTAGAATCAAACACTACAATAGAATATGGGCAACCCTCGGTAGCAAAGCCGCCTTCAATTCTTAATAGCAACCCTTATCGACTCAAAAGAAAGGGAATAATTTTCAGGTCAAGGGCTGATCAAACAACCCTACAACTTCCACACCATTCCAACACATAAAACAAAGCACACAGCTCTTTTGTGTTGTTTCTTTTGTTCCCTTCCATGTCTTCCCCTCCTCTATTTTCCTTCTCTGTTTACTAGTAATTTTTTCCGTGTTTACTCAATGCAAAAAAAAACTCACACTTATTGGGATGTCATTGGAGCTGATCCACGAAACCCGGTTGTCCTTTTGCTTCCATTAATGTCTTCTCCTTCATGCGGAGTAGAAGGAAGATGATGAAGAATTCAGGAAGCAACAACTCAATTAGTGTGTCCTCTGTTTTGCATAAATATAATGTTGGCACTCGTCGATTCATGCGTGTAGATGAATTCTCTCTCTCTTCTCTTTGCTATTATTTGAATTGATAGAAGGGATGGAAAAGCATTGGATAAGGACCATTGTGGTATGTTGTGTGTAGATCTAGGACCTACTTAGGGTTTTTGATACGATACGATACGATTTTGCTCAACTTATGATTAGTAATGATATGATACGATTCGAACATATATATAAATGAATTACATAAATTTCCTCATTTGTCGAGTTAACTTTAATAACCTTTTAATCTTTAAACTATGTATATTATTTTACATAGCTTAGGTTACCATGAATGGTGTGATCCACTTACAAAATGGTTAGCATAATATGATTTGAATAGTTGCCCCTACTTAATTGACTTTGTTTTCATTAAGACTACTATTAGCTAAATTTTGAAGAGGATAGATCATTTTTCCCTAATCATGTTTGTATAAGAAAAAGAAATAGGTTGGTAATTTTAGTTTAAAATGGCTCTTGCGTTCTTTAAAAAAATATTTTCCTCGTAGTAAACAAGACTTTTGAAGCCATTTCCTCCTACTTTCTCGCTTATTTTTTTTTCCCTTTCTTATCAATTTTCTCCCCGAGTTAAGAAGCAATCTAAACATTATTGCATTGTTTTTAGAGAAATATTCACTTTGGACACAAAACTAATCACTTTTCTCATAGAATATTCACCGCATTGTAATATCATCTTAAAATTTTAGTCATGTTCGATAAGTCTATGTAGATTTTGATTCATTTCTTTCTCGAGTTAGATGGTACATAGACTCTATTATCAATGGCTACAATCATAAAAGGTTAATCTAGTTTTGTTTTCTAAAAGCATACCCTTTTTCCTCTTCCACTCCTATCTCTCTCAATGATTGAAACAACTTTCACACTCAACAAGTTGTTGTTGCTTGTCTTGCTATGCTAATGTGTACATAAAAATAACTAAAACATGTAGCATAGTAAAGAATTCTCCTCGGCGATGTGATTAGGGCAATCGAAAAGAGGACCAACGAAAACTTGTGGATTAGGGCACCTCGACTAGCTACGTCATTATCCAAACCTCAACAATGATGCATGAAATTATACAATAATTCTATTGCTTTTCCCATCACATTGAAGTGAAGTGTTGAGATCTCTAAAAGGTAGATACAATTCAGTCTTTGTCAAAGCTAAAAGACCTTCATTATGGCTTAATTATTCACTTGTGGAGTTAGGTGCTTCGACTTAGAAGATTAGGCAAAAAGGGATAAAGCGAATGTCAATAAATTACCCCACAAGATTTGGCATTTGTAGGAAATTATAAAATATAATAATGAAGCCAAAATATGTCGCCAATGAGATTTATATGTATTCTAGCAATTATGTATGGTCCTTAATTACCTCTCCTAGTGTGTCCACGTAGTAAGACAAAGACAAGTTTTGATAGAGCAAGATGTGCAAGCAGAAGAGTCCCATGGAGGCTTGAGCATTCAATCGCATTACAAGAGTTTGTTATGTCGTGCCTTGCCATGGAATGTGAAATTAAATCTTAAAAGTACAATTATAAATGAATCCAACGTTCAGGACTAAAATTAATTTTTGACTCGATAAAGTTCGTTGCCTAACATTTTTTTCTCCAACTTTGTCATCCTGCCTTGCTCGGTAAGAACCATTTGATTTAAATGAATAAAGTTATATTTTCTGTTGATTGATACAAATTTTCATCTCTACCTCTGTTCTATACACATGAACTCTACATGAACATAGGGACGGAGATAGAATCTTCGATCAGTGTGGACAACAATATAATATAATTAGTAAAATAAAAAATAAAAATTTATAATTATTACAAAGCACCATGAAATAATTATCTTACAATTGTTCAAATCTTCGTATTTTGAAAACTTTGTATGAATAGCTTCTTTATCAATTGTTATAAATATATCTTTCTCGACATAGACAATAAGGTTATCCGATCATTACTCATCCGATTGCACAATCTATTTTTCACAATTCTCATGGCAGAAAATACTTTCTCTGTAATCGTAGTCACAACCAGTAAAATTAATGTCAATATCAAAATCTTATAAACTAATAGGTACACCATTTTTTTTTTGACTTAACTAATTGCTCTGAAAGATCACCAAGGTCTTTTAATGAGAAATCTTGTGGATAAAACTCAGCTTGTCACATCAATTTTTTTCTTGTCAAAAACTAAAAATAAATTTGGAGAACACATACAAGCTATACAGAGAAGTAACTTCATACCTATCATTTAACTCTTGAAGTTGTATATCAATAACACCATAGAATAAATCAACACAATAGTGATGTAAATTTGTCACTTCTGGTCGATTGATGCGGATGCCCATGTGGTGGCCAATGTGTAAACATATCATCCATTTTGAGAACATCAATGTAATGTTGCTGACAAAAAGAGTGAACCTTTCTAAAAATAGATCTCAATCATCATCTTGTAGGAGACCGGATGTCGCGCTAAAGGGGGGCGAATAGCGTCGTGCTTTGCTTGATAGAATTTATTCGCATTTTTCTGCAAGACTTGTTATGCGTAGCGAAAATAATAATAACACAATAACAAAATGGACAAACACTCACAAAAACATAAGAATATACGTAGTTAGGAACCTTAGGGTTCCTACTACATGAGTTGAGCTCAACGAGCTCTAGTGATGCACACACCACCAATCAAAACACTCCTTCTCAGTAACACACCGGAGGTGGAGAAATCTCTTACATAATTCTTACAACAATAAGAATGAAATACAAGCAAAATAAAAAGACAATACAAGAACTATGTAAAGAACACTTTACAAATGTGAGCTTTGAATGCTTTGCTTGTTGGTTGCTTGGATGAACTTGAAGGACCCTGAAATGCACCAGCACTTCGTCTCCAAATCGTCTTAAGAACCCCTCAAGAAACCATGACCGAAATCTTCCACGAGCTACTCTTTTTATCCCTACATCGGGTTGATTCTGCGCTTGGCAGTCGACTGCCCATGTAGTCATTGTCTTACAATGACTTAATTCACGTCAGTATTTTAGCCAACGGATACACTAACGATCATTATTACCATCACCGATCATTTGTCAAGGCCAGAGTGACTACCTCGGCCTATCAAGCTTTCTATGCTCGCGACAAAACCGAGCAGTCGACTGCCCTCTATGACAGTCGATTGCTCAAGGCCAGTTGACTGTCCAAACCTAACAGTCGACTACCAAGGTCACACGGCTGCAGTCGAATGTCAGTCGACTCCCGACCAGTCGAATGTCAGCCGACTCTCGACCAGTCGACTGGTCATAATCCCAGTCGACTGCACAGAGTCAACTCGGCTGTCAAGTGTCAAAACACTTGACCAGTCGACTGGTTCATAACCTCAATCGATTGATAAACTTCAACCATGAGGTTTACCCCAAGTATGATGCCCTCATACTTGCTAGATCGCCCTTAGCCTAGACCTAAGCCTTCTAGCTACCTCCATCAGCCTCACGCCTTAACACAGCCATACTTAAAATTTGAAGGGCTCAAATCGAATTTTAAAAAATATATTGATGAGTTAATTTTTGGGCCCTTTTAAAGAGAGATTTGAGCTATTTTAAAAATAGACCCGAGGCAATCGCCTCTTTGGCCTTACATCAGGTACGACCTTGCACGCCTATTGGACCCTCCAAGTCATCCATGGCCCGTTCATCTATACGCTAATCTTCATGTACTTCCATAGGCTATTGTTATGCTAACCAGGTCTACACTGCCAAGGTACATTTGGGCTTACACTGCCAAGACACACGCTTGGACTTTACGTTGCTAAACATTGGACTTATGCCGCCAAGACTACCGCTTGGACTTTATGCCGCCAAACATTGGACTTATGCCACCAAGACTACCGCTTGGACTTTACGCCACCAATTATCACATTCTTGGACTTCCCAAATGCCAAGATCCATTTGGACTTATGCTGCCAAGACTCCACCCTTGGACTTTACGCTGCTAATATCACATTCTTGGACTTTCTTTGTCAACTTCATGTTGAACTTTCCAAATGCCAAGACCCATTCTTGGACTTTCTAATTGCCAAGACCAAGACTTGGACTTTCCATGACAATCACATTGTCATATGTTTTGTCGAACATTAAAATACCGCTCGAGTTAAACTCGAGTCTGGTCAATCATGACCTGGGTCAATTGCACCAACAATCTTCCCCTTTTTGATGTTTGACAAAAATCACAAACCTTTAAACCACAAAACCTTTGAGTTAGGCCACCTAACTCAAACCAATCAAACTTTTCCAATTCTCTCAATTGGGCAATCTCAAATTCTTCCCCTTTTTGACATACATCAAAAAAAGTTCTCCTCAAGGGTATCAATGTCTCATATCCCAATGAGATCTTACAATATTCCCCTTGATCCAAAAATATCTAGGATGCCTTCACTCTTCCTAGTGATAAGTCCTATATCACTAAATGAGAGGCAATTCTCATTCTCTAATTTTCAAAATTCTTCCCCCTTATAAGGAAGAATACATCCATTATCCCATGATGGATAACCTCCCACTAAAGGCTTATTCCCCCTTGACCATTCCACCAACAATATCCTTGGAGAGTCCCTAAGCCTATAGGAATACTAAATCATCAAAATTAAGGATAAAAATTTAAACTTGAACTTTCACACACCTTAAAATTTGATTCTTACTCTAAACAACTCTCCTAATCCATATCCAATGGATTTTCACCATTCCAATGCTTTCTAAAGCATATCCTAGAGTTAGGAGCAGTTAGGGTAGCCTAACATTATTGAAACATGAGCTAAACAACCTTATTTACCCGAAATCAGCATTGACAGTCAACTTGATTAGAAATCAATCGACTGGCTCTGACGCCAGTCGACTGCCATCCATGGTAATTGACTGATTTCTGCAAATACAGAAATCCAGTTTTAGAAATCGAAATTTATAAATTCATAAGTAATTATATATATTTTGAAAAATCATGAAACTTCATACGTATAATACTTAATTCAATTATTATGGGTGAAAAATATTTTATAATAAAATGCCTATTAAAATGAGAGATTGACACAAAGTTCAAAACTATTGAAAATTTTAATATTTTGACCCCTACTTTGTATCAACTCCATCAATGGTGATTACTATCAAAAGATAGACTTCACCAAGATTTTTCAAAAAGATTTTGAAATATTTTTAAAACCTTAATTTCAATCATGGTATACGGGCTAAGTATACATGACTTGTATACTAGCCTTCCTCATGATTTATACCTATGATTGAGATGAGTTTGAGTTCATCTAGATGCAAGAACTATGCACCTTGAACTTAACTTATTTTTCTAACGTCTCACATGTGTCTAGGGTGTATTAATATACATGTCAATTTAATGTAAGATGTGAGTTTTGTTCTTCCTAATCTAAGGTCTCATGTATTTTTCTAAGACAACACTATTTGATTCTCTTATACATGGGACCTCAAATCATGTCATAGTTCTTAAATCAATTTTAATTAACTTAAATGCATGAAATATGATCATGACATATAATGATAGCATAAATAAGCATGTGCCAATAATCATGATGTCATAGCATATAAATGAACCTAAATATACATGACATTAAAAATAGACCTAAGCATTATCATGACATATAATATGATTAAAATGAATATGATATCATGACATGACATATAACAAGCAAAGCATGACAAATAAAGTGTAAAGTTATAAGAATACCTAGATTTTAGTATTGATTGTCATTTGTTAGAATTAGGTTCTTTTTGTCATATTACCACTTATCTCCCAAGTGTGTCACAAATCCAAAATGATACACCATGACCTCTAAACCTAATTTGTGCCAAATTGATCAATTTTTCAAACCTCTCAAATTTAATTAGCACATCCTAAAATCTTTTAGGATATAAATTAAACCTCATTTCCAAGGTATCACATAACCTTGAAAATGACCTAAAGTGTCAACTTTGCTATGGTTAGGTTAACTACCTATCCATTCAAGATTGACACAATATAATCTAATTTATCTAGCGTGAATCGATCATGATTCTAGGAATCCAATACCTATTGGAGCTCCTTGGGTTTACAAGGTATTCACTAGGAATGACCTCCCTTGATACCTTTCTAATGACCTTTCTAGGCTTTGAAGCCTTGGTCATTTGGGTCTTGCCTAAGTTAACCTTAGGGATTGCCTTCCTAGTAACCTTCTTAGTGGTATTCCTAGGTTTTATGGAACCCTTGGCCACTAGACACTTACCATGGTTAGCCTTAGGGATAGCTTCTCTAGTAACCTTGGTTTTCTTAGACCTATGAATGATTCCATAATCGAATGGAACACTATGGTAGATCTCTTTGGGCTTAGGTTTGTGACCCAAACCCTTCTTGCCCCTTGATGGCTCTTGTCTCCTAGGCCTTAGATTTTGTCTATTTGACCCTTGAATTGGATTTTGCATCTTCCCGAGGGCCTTCTCTAATTTCTCAAGCCTTGACCTCAAGACTTGGTTTTCTAACTCTAATTTCTCATTTTTTGATCTTTCATTAACCTTTTGGGAATTTTCTTTTCTTCTAGGAATATGTCTGCTCTTCTTAGGATTAATGTCTAAATTTTCTTCTATCTTCCTAATGGTTTCTTTAGGTAGAGTTTTTCTAGGAATATCCTTAGACCTAAGATTATCACTCTTAGCACCTAGACAAAAATATTTATTGTTACTTCTAGAATGCTTTTCATGAACAGTAGCAAGATTATTAACATTACTCCTAGCATGCCTTTTGACATTAAAATTTGAAGGTGCATTACTAAAATATATCTTAAGATTTACTTTAGAAGCTCCCCCTACATGTGATGTGTTGGATTTCCGGCACCGCGGCGAGTGTGTGTTCGAACATATTTCGTAAACATGTGCACAACGGAAGAAATAAAAAATAATAAATCTATATTTATTACAATACACACATCACACGCATGCATAGTACAATATGTGTAGACATAGCCATAAATTTAAATTTTGCAATAAAAGGAAATTTAACTACGTATACCTTACGTATCACGTGTAGCGGGAAAGACATCAACCGGAACGATCCTTGCTAGAATCGTCTCTATCCGTATCCACGCCGAGTATCTTCTGGATGACTTCACCAAGTCACGAGCTTCGTCTTCGTACGGGTTATTAGCCTCGTGTTGAAGACGATGTGATCGAGAGAAGATCACGATCCGAATCCAAAAATGAGTCCTCAAAACTCGCTTCTCCGGAGAGGTATTCGTCAACCGTTTGACGAATCCTTCATCCTCCACCTATGAGGATTACTGGAGATCGAATCCCCGGCAAGGCTACCGCTGTCGGAGCTCCAAACATCGCCCAAACGATGCTCCGACAAGAGGGAAACAAGCTGTCCAGAAAACTGGACAGCTTTGGTGGAGGAGTAAGGGCCGGCCAAAAAGGGTAGGATGAAGCTCACCTTGATGCCGAACCCAAAGGAGATCACCGGAGAGTTGCCGGAGGATCACCGGCTGAAGCTTGGATGCCGGCAACAATTTGGACGGCGGCACAAGGGGGTGGGAGGCGGCAATGGAGGTTGGCGCCGACTTCTCCAAGGAGAGGAAAGGGGGGCGGCAACAATTAGGTCAAGGGCTTTTGGATTAGGGCTTAACAAACCCTTAAGCCCTCTTTTATAGAGAAATAATTCTCTTAATGGTTATCGGATCATAACCATAAGGCCTGTTAACCCGCTCCATTAATTTAAGTTAAAATAAACCAAACCATGATGGTTTATTTTAAGTTAAAACGAACCGAACTAACTTTGGTTCATTCGTTTAAAATAAACCAAACCCTTTGGTTTATTCTCCTCCATTGGATTAGAACCAAACCATTTTGGTTCATCCATTATGTCTTCATAAGACACGGCCCATCCACGCTTCCATTGCGACTGAAACGATTTCATGCTCGCTTCTTGTTTGGTCCAACCAAACCTAGTTTCTCTCGGTCTGAGAATCTCATTCTCAAGCTCGTTTTAAATCCTTCGGATTACGCTCGTTGTGCGTGTGACCAAATAGGTTCTCGGTTTATGTTGGTCGTCTATAATTAACCATTAATTATAGAACGATCATGAGTGGCACCTAGTAGTACATCATGATCCCCAATTAACCGAAAAGATCAACGGTTGATCAAGAACTATTTCTGAAACCCTTCAGCAGCTCGAATGAATCGTGCCCCATTCCCTTCACTCATCTTATACCCACTTGGTTCAGGACATGGTCTATAGTGTCAGTCCCCACTAGGCTGACTACATCACACCTAGCCTAAGTATCATTTCCTCATCCTACGGATTCTAGTTACTGCACATGTATCGAAGAGTACCTTACTCTAAACATGTAATGCTTTGGCCAAAGACTTTAGTAACAATCCGACGAGAGGCCATGGGTATACATCTCCTCGCAAGGAGTGGTGAATCCTTTATAGGCTATTCAAACACCTTCGATCACTTCGCCTTATACCCAATCATTCTGGGTCCACATCTCCTCAGAAATGCTTGCTTAAGATGTCAAAGCATAAGTCTTTATGATCAAGATGACTTGAATACCGCAAGTCAAAGGAACATCACACTTAAGCTACAGTAAGAACTTCATTGACATATCTATATATGCAGAGAACCATATGAAGTCTTACGGTTGGTCACTCTAATGAACTAGTTACCATAACTAGCATCCACGATTAACTCCGGACATCACAATGTCTCCAGCCAGTGAGAATCAGCTGCTTGGATACACCAAGGAGTATACCTCGTGCTAGTCTCGACAGAATCAATGGTGTCCAAATCCATCAATTCATCGACTAGGGATAATTCCGATACATCACAATTACACATGTAGAGATACTCACTAGTTGTGATCCAATCACAAATTCTCTCATGCTGTGATTTGTATCGCGGACATTCAGTAAATGAGTTTAAGATCTAATCAAATACACGAAACCATGTATACTCAAATAGTGAATCTTCATTTATCATATAAATGGTTCGTACATAAGGCGATTGCATTAGGACATCTCTCATATATTACTAACAGACTTCCACTTGGCCTAATGCCAATCGCTACGGTATCCAACACCATAAGCTGTAACATGATCCTCAAACTTACTTTGAGGTAATGCCTTAGTCAAAGGATCCGCTAAGTTCCTTTCAGTGGGGATTTTCTCGATTTGTATTTCTTTCCTACTGATGATCTCTCTGATAAGATGATAGCGGCGAAGCACATGTTTGGATCGTTGATGAGACCTTGGCTCTTTCGCCTGTGCAATTGCTCCATTGTTATCGCAGTAGACCAGTATTGCTTCAACAATGACTGGAATCACACCAAGTTCATAAATGAACTTCTTGATTCAAACTGCTTCCTTTGCTGCTTCCGAAGCTGCAATGTATTCTGCCTCAGTGGTAGAATCTGCTACAGTGTCTTGTTTGGAACTTTTCCAACTCACTGCGCCCCCATTCAAGGTGAACACGTATCCAGACTGAGACCTAGAATCATCCTTGTCTGTCTGAAAGCTGGCATCCGTATACCCGCGTATCACCATGTCCCCTTCTCCATATATTAGGAACACATCCTTAGTTCTTCTTAAGTACTTAAGGATCATCTTAACAGCCACCCAATGATCCATTCCTGAATCAGACTGGTATCTGCTCGTGACACTCAGAGCATACGATACATCGGGCCTCATACATAACATAGCATACATGATAGATCCTATTGCGGATGCATAGGGAATCTTACTCATGCAAATCCTCTCGTCTTCTGTGTGCGGACACATAGACTTCGAAAGGTGTACTCCATGCCTGATGGGTAGGAAACCTTTCTTGGATTCTGACATGCTAAACCTCTTTAGCACTCGGTCTATATATGTAGACTGTGAAAGACCAAGCAACCGTTTCGATCTATCTCTATAGATCTTAATCCCGAGGATGTAGGTTGCTTCTCCCAGGTCTTTCATGGAGAATGTCTTGGATAACCAAACCTTAACTGACTGTAAGATTGAAACATCGTTTCCTATAAGTAATATGTCATCGACATACAATACTAGGAACACGACTGCACTCCCACTAACCTTCTTATACACACAAGGTTCATCTGGATTTTGTGAGAAATCAAACTTTTTGATTGTCTCATCAAAACGAATATTCCAGCTCCTGGATGCTTGCTTCAATCCATATATGGACTGTCGCAATTTGCATACCTTGGTTTTATCAACCGATGTGAAACCCTCAGGCTGTATCATATACACGTCCTCGAGCAGATTTCCATTAAGGAAAGCTGTTTTCACATCCATCTGCCATATCTCATAATCATAATGAGCCGCTATGGCCAGGAGCATCCGAATGGATTTAAGCATAGCTACAGGTGAATATGTTTCGTCATAATCAACACCTTGTTTTTGACAATATCCTTTCGCCACTAATCTAGCTTTATAGGTAATCACATTACCATCCATGTCGATTTTCTTCTTGAAAACCCACTTGCACCCTATAGGCTTAATGCCTTCAGGTGGGTCAACCAAGTTCCAAACTTGGTTTTCATACATGGAATCCATTTCCAACTTCATGGCATCAAGCCACTTATCCCTTTCTGAACTTGTCAGCACTTCTTCATAACTGGTAGGCTCCTCATCATCAATGAGTAATACGTCGTTCGATTCACTTACGAGAAATCTATATCTCTCAGGAATGTTGCGTGTTCTACCAGATCTACGAAGATATGGTGTTACAGTAGGTCCAGCCGATTGCTCATCACTATGAGTTATCGGCTGTTGTGCTTCACCAGGTATCTCATCAATGTCTATTTGAGTCTCTCGAGCCTCCTCATGCTCGACGATACTCCCACTGTTTTTTTGCAAGAGAAACTCTTTCTCTAGAAACATAGCATGCCTTGAAACAAACACCTTTTGTTCCACAGGATGATAGAATTGGTAACCCCTTATTTCCTTAGGGTATCCAATAAGTAGACATTTATCAGACTTAGCATTCAATTTGTTTGATACAGTCCGCTTCACATAAGCTAGACAACCCCATATCTTCAAGTAAGATACATGAGGTTTCTTACCATTCCATATCTCATATGGAGTAGTAGAGACTACCTTGGTTGGCATTCTGTTTAACAAGTAAGCGGTATGCGAGTCATAGCCCCAAAAGGACTTGGGAAGATTCGCATGATTCATCATTGACCTGACCATGTCCAACAAGGTCCGGTTACGCCTCTCAGATACACCATTATGCTGTGGTGTATATGACGGAGTCCATTGAGACAATATGTCATTGTCTCTTAGATAATCAAGAAACTCTTGACTTAAGTATTCACCACCTCGATCCGATCGAAGTATTTTAATACTCTTGTCATGTTGTTTCTCTACTTCATTTCTGAATTCTTTGAACCTTTCAAAGGTTTTAGACTTGTGTTTCATCAAGAACACATACCCAAACCGTGAGTGATCATCGGTGAAGGTAATGAAGTAGCTATAGCCTCCTAAAGCTTGAGTTGACATAGGTCCACATACATCAGTATGTATTAGACCTAGTAACTCTTCCACTCGTTCACCTTTTCTAGTAAAAGGTAACTTAGTCATCTTGCCTTTTAAGCATGATTCGCATGTATCGTATGAATCCAATTCAAACGATTCCAGAATTCCACATTGGTGTAATTCGGACATGCATTTCTTGCTTACATGGCCAAGACGACAATGCCACATGTAGGAGTCTAATTGATCATCCTTTCGAGCATGCTTGTTGCTCGCTTCGATATTGAAAATGTCACTGGATGCGTCCAACGTATAAATGTCATTGCTCAAAGTTCCAGTTCCATAAAGTACGCCATTCAAAGTTATATAACAACAATTGTTACTAAACGTTAAATGGAAACCATTTCTATTTAAGCAGGAAATAGAAACAATGTTCTTTATTAGAGAAGGAACACAATAGCAATTGTCCAGTTCCAAGACTAGTCCACTAGGGAGCTTCAGCAAATAAGTTCCGATGGCGACCGCAACAACCTTTGCTCCATTGCCAACTCGCAAATTTGACTCCCCTCTGACGAGTCTTCTTCTATTCCTTAGCCCCTGTATGTCATTACATATATGTGAGCCACACCCAGTATCCAATACCCAAGTGTCTAAGGAAATAGAATGACAATCAATAACGAAGATACCTGAAGAGGATGGGGCATCAGATGCCTTCTTCTTCTTCATGGACTCAAGATAAATCTTGCAGTTTCTTCGCCAGTGGCCTTCCTTGCCACAGTGATGGCAAGTGCCCTTTTGTGTTGGTTCTGCCTTTTTAGCCTTTTTCTTCTTCTCCTTCTGTTGTTCCTTTGACTCCCTCTTAGAACCTTTTTTCGAGGAATCAACTAACAACACCGTCCCCTGCTTATGCTTCTCAGAAGGCTCCACAGTCTTCAACATGTTGAGCAGTACCACAGATGAACCTTCTTGCATCTCAGAGGTGAAGAGGAGCTTGGAGACTTCGAACCTTTCGAATCTCATTTGCTTATCAAATAACTCATAAAGATGAAGGACTACGATATGAGCATCCATATGCTCATGCTGCTTCCGTAGCTTGGGTTTCATTATGGCTAGCATGATGCAACTCATTTGTTCAGAATCACTCACATGTTTCTGATATGCCAACAATTGGTCCAGAGTTGCATTGTCACTAGGATGGGCGGGAAGAGGCGCTTCGAGGACATTTACAAGCTTTTCAACCTTGAGAACAATTCTCAAGTTTTTAAGCCAGTCCAAGAAGTTCGGCCCAGTCAATTTATTCGAATCCAAAATGGAACGCAAATTCAAATACATCATGATCAATCTTAGAAATACAAAACGAGCATATATGAGAAAGATGATTTTAAAATGCATCATTATACATTCATAAATCCCATTCATTTTGTGAATTTCAAAAACCCCAAAATCACTTTGGGAGATCATAGGTCCATCTCCGAATGGGCTGATATCCATCATAGATATGAACAACCTTGGAGAGAGTCTAACAAGCCATTCATAACTACGATGGTAGGTATCAAATATACCAATTGCACATCACGTATATGCAACTATCACAATGTGCTATCAACTAATTGAATGTTCACACATACATCGGGTTGTTAATACATTAACAAGTATGCATCATATGCATAGCACTCAACTTCACCTCCCTTTACATCGACCTTGGAGAGAGTCCAACAAGCCGATGCTCCAGGTTAAAGCCAACCCATTAATCGAGGAATAATTTTAATATGGTTAGAGTGCATTCAACCAATTAGCCCGGCTTGGAGAGAGTCCAACAACCAAAGCTAACGATTGACCTCTGACTCTTACCATATTAGTATTAAACTATTCCATGGTTTGAACATGTTCGGGTTCGAGTCGAGCTTGGAGAGAGTCTAACAACCCGAACAAGAAACGGAACTTTGGTTCTAACCATATTAATGGAAGGTGTAGGCTTTAATATTGAGTTAGGGTTTTTATGTCTCATCCTCTTTGCATGTAAATAACTATTATCTACATGACATGACATACATGACATACATCTACATGTCACGACACACATGACATAATGATATGCATCTAATGTAATTACATGACATACAATTATGTCATGTACAAAATTTTCTTATATGTCATAACTATTTATGGAAATAAAATATGTTTAAGATTTAATTCTCCAAATCAAATCATAATTAAATTAGGAAAAAAAATTTCAAATCTAATCACATATTTTATTTGTAGAAATAGTTGATTAAGGAAAGTCAATTTAGGAAACCAATTTTTTAAATCATCAAAACTACTTATGGAAATAAAATATTTTTAAGATTTAATTTCCCAAATCAAATCATGATTAAATTAGAAAATAAATTTCCAAAATCTAATCAAATATTTTATTTATGGAAAATATCAATTTCCATAAATACTTCCAACTTTTCAAAAGTGAAAGATTTCCATAAATACTTCTAGACTTTTCAAAATTAAAAAATTTCCATAAATACTTCTAACTTTCTAAAAGTAGAAAATTTCCAGAAATATCATTATGACTATCGCAAAACCATTTTACGATTATGTCGAAACACAACCTGGGCTCTGATACCACTGTTGGGTTTCCGGCACCGCGGCGAGTGTGTGTTTGAACACGTTTCGTAAACATGTGCACAGCGGAAGAAATAAAAATAATAAATCTACATTTATTACAACACACACATCACACGCATGCATAGTACAACATGTGTAGACATAACCATAAATTTAAATTTTGCAATAAAAGGAAATTTAACTACGTATACCTTACGTATCACGTGTAGCGGGAAAAACATCAACCGGAACGATCCTTGCTAGAATCGTCTCTATCCGTATCCACGCCGAGTATCTTCGGGATGACTTCACCAAGTCACGAGCTTCGTCTTCGTACGGGTTACTAGCCTCGTGTTGAAGATGATGTGATCGAGAGAAGATCACGATCCGAATCCAAATTCGGATCCAAAAACGAGTCCTCAAAACTCGCTTCTCCGGAGAGGTATTCGTCAACCGTTTGACGAATCCTTCGTCCTCCACCTATGAGGATTACCGGAGATTGAATCCCCGGCAAGGCTACCGCTGTCGGAGCTCCAAACGTCGTCCAAACGATGCTCCAACGAGAGGGAAACAAGCTGTCCAGAAAACTGGACAGCTTTGGTGGAGGAGTAAGGGCCGGCCAAAAAGGGTAGGATGAAGCTCACCTTGATGCCGAACCCAAAGGAGATCACCGAAGAGTTGCCGGAGGATCACCGGCCGAAGCTTGGACGCCGGCAACAATTTGGATGGCGGCACAAGGGGGTGGGCGGCGGCAATGGAGGTTGGCGCCGACTTCTCCAAGGAGAGGAAAGGGGGGCGGCAACAATTAGGTCAAGAGCTTTTGGATTAGGGCTTAACAAACCCTTAAGCCCTTTTTTATAGAGAACTAATTCTCTTAATGGTTATCGGATCATAACCATAAGGCCCGTTAACCCGCTCCATTAATTTAAGTTAAAATAAACCAAACCATGATGGTTTATTTTAAGTTAAAACGAACCGAACCAACTTTGGTTCATTCGTTTAAAATAAACCAAACCCTTTGGTTTATTCTCCTCCATTGGATTAGAACTAAACCATTTTGGTTCATCCATTATGTCTTCATAAGACACGGCCCATCCACGCTTCCATTGCGACTGAAATGATTTCATGCTCGCTTCTTGTTTGGTCCAACCAAACCTAGTTTCTCTCGGTCTGAGAATCTCATTCTCAAGCTCGTTTTAAATCTTTCGGATTACGCTCGTTGTGCGTGTGACCAAATAGGTTCTCAGTTTATGTTGGCCGTCTATAATTAACCATTAATTATAGAATGATCATGAGTGACACCTAGTAGTACATCATGATCCCCAATTAACCGAAAAGATCAACGGTTGATCCAGAACTATTTCTGAAACCCTTCAGCAGCTCGAATGAATCGTGCCCCATTCCCTTCACTCATCTTATACCCACTTGGTTCAGGACATGGTCTATAGTGTCAGTCCCCACTAGGCTGACTACGTCACACCTAGCCCAAGTATCATTTTCTCGTCCTACGGATTCTAGTTACTGCACATGTATCGAAGAGTACCTTACTCTAAACATGTAATGCTTTGACCAAAGACTTTAGTAACAATCCGACGAGAGGCCATGGGTATACATCTCCTCGCAAGGAGTGGTGAATCCTTTATAGGCTATTCAAACACCTTCGATCACTTCGACTTATACCCAATCATCCCGGGTACACATCTCCTCAGAGATGCTTGCTTAAGATGTCAAAGCATAAGTCTTTATGATCAAGATGACTTGAATACCACAAGTCAAAGGAACATCGCACTTAAGCTACAGTAAGAACTTCATTGACATATCTATATATGCAGAGAACCATATGAAGTCTTACGGTTGGTCACTCTAATGAACTAGTTACCATAACTAGCATCCACGATTAACTCCGGACATCACAATGTCTCCAGCCAGTGAGAATCAGCTGCTTGGATACACCAAGGAGTATACCTCGTGCTAGTCTCGACAGAATCAATGGTGTCCAAATCCATCAATTCATCGACTAGGGATAATTCCGATACATCACAATTACACATGTAGAGATACTCACTAGTTGTGATCCAATCACAAATTCTCTCATGCTGTGATTCGTATCGCGGACATTCAGTAAATGAGTTTAAGATCCAATCAAATACACGAAACCATGTATACTCAAATAGTGAATCTTCATTTATCATATAAATGGTTCGTACATAAGGCGATTGCCTTAGGACATCTCTCATATATTACTAACATGATGCTCCCTCTTGGCCCTTGGTTAGCTTCCTCCCCTAATCTTCCTACCCCTAATCCATTGACTCCTATAATGCCCTTTTTGATTGCACTTGAAGTACATTACGTGCTCTTTGCTCTTATGTGTTAGGGCATCGACATTTTTGACCTTTGGCACCAGTTGAGTCTTCTTGACCTTCTTAGGACACTTGCTCTTATAGTACTCATATTTCCTACACTCAAAACACATAATATGATTTTTATTTTTAATTAATGTGCTTGAGTTACCTAGGTCGATAGTGGAAGCCGAAGTTGGTGCTTCATCTCTCCCGGAGGTAGATGCTTCTTCTTGCTCCAGCATGGAAATCTCTCCTCCCCCTCAATCCTAGAGGTGGAGGTTTCTAATAACTACCATTTTATCGTATTATTTTGGTCATTAATATTAATATTTTTATTCTCTCGAGTGATTTATTATTGATTATTAACATGTTTTATGAGTTTGGATTCATTTTGAACCTTATTGTAAATTCTCCTAAATTTTAAACTTATATACAAATTTTGTCTTTGTTTGTAAGAGATCGAGATGAGCCAATGGACTAGACTCAAGTTGGATCAAATATGACTTCATATAGGGTCATAATGAGTGTTTCAAGTTGATTTAATCTGAGCCCCTCATCAAGATCGAAGGTAATCCAATCAAGAGATCATATCTGAGCGATATGGATCATCTAATAAAAGCGGCTTGATTCTAAGCCATCTATCCAGATCTAGAGAGATCTAGTCCGTACATTTAGATTTGGACATCTTATCCCTTCATCCAGATTCGACCGATCATGATCGTCCCTTCAGATTGATTAGATCCGGCCATCTAGAGTTGGATCGATCACCACCATTGGATGGAGCAGCCTAATTAAGCAAATATTGATTCATCAAAACCTAGCTTTAATTGATGGTTGAGATTGAAGGGCAAAATGATCGGACGACATAGGAAATCAGCCTTAAAAACCCAACATTTTCCCCTTTGCACGAGATTCACGACCGAGAGAACGTGTAGCAACATAGAATGCCGCAGTGTTCTTCCTCGCGCGTGAGTGAATGCGACGACGTTTCTCCCTCACTCGCGCGAGCGACAACCTTTCTCAAGCTGGCGGCGGTGACAGCTTCAGTAGCTCACTTTCGGCGACCTTCCTTCCATCCGACCGACGACAATCTTACCCCATCCACCGACAAAAGAGATGCTGGGATTCAGACAGCTCATCGACAGCGAGTAGTGGTAGAGATTCCGACAATTCCACCCTCTTCATTTGTTCTCATTCTTTCCCACGACACCGATTGGGTCGCTCCGCTTCGACATCCACCCATTGGCTACGCCGATTGGGCCGCTCCGCTTTGACATCCATCCATTAGCTGTGCGGATTGGGCAGCTCCGCCATCCACAGTCGGAGCAGTAGGCTTGCATCCATCTAGTTCATCACTTGCTGGAGGATTTTTGGCAAGGAATCCATCCATTGGCTATGACAATTGGGCAGCTCCGCCATCCACCGCCGGAGGAAGTTGTTCAGGTCATCGCCGTCGCTGGAGAGGCAGGTCCCTTCTCCAGGTGTTGTGGATCGTCGATTTATTATCTTTGGAATTCAATTGGATAGTTTGTTTACGTTATATTTGGATTAGTGAATTGAGTTTGTTATCATCACCCAATTGTTGTTGTTGTAGGTTCAATTGTAGCTTAAGTTATTGACTTATAGTTTAGTTTGTAGTTTGACTTGTAGTTTAATTTGTAGTTAGATTGTAGCTTGTCTTGTAGTTTACATTGTAGTTAATTCGTAGTTTGTCTTAGAGTTTAATTAGTAGTTTCATTTGGATATTTATCTTGTTGTTTCCTTTAATACTTAATTGTGATGCCTGATTCTAGGTTTTAATTTGGTTGTTTTATCTTGCTGTTTAATTAAGAGTTTAGTTGTAGTTTATTTTATCATTCATGAATTATTTATGCTAGTTGTAACTTTGCTTAGTTGTTCATTAGGTTAATGGTTCCTTAGCTTAGTTGTTCCTTAGTATAATTGTTCTGTAGCTTAATTGTTCATTAGCTTAATTTCATTGTAATCATAGTTTAATTTCATGCTTGCTTACACTCATATTATTTTGCATTTAAATTGTTGTTTATATTCATGCACTGTCTTTATGTTTTTGAATGCTCTTGTTTGTCTGCTTAGTTTATATCTTCTTTAATTTCGTTATCATCGTAATTTAGTTAGATTAAGGTTTTAATTACTTGCATTGTTTTTCATGCAGTAGGATTAGTCTTTTAAATTCCAAACCCCCAATTGAAATGGAAAATCCAAATCAATAATTAATAATCCTAAGACTACTATTCTATCGATTATACTCGTTGGGAAACGATCCGGGCCATTCACTATGCTATATTTGTGTAGAGAGGGTTTGGTAATTAATTTGGAACGGTACCACGACACTTAACTGTCGTTTATCAGTTTCCTCAAATTCTCCTACCTCCTCGGATGTTGATAGACTTTCAACCTCCGAATTCTCACACTCTTGAGCCGATGGATATTCTTCCTCGGCTTCCTTCTCTACTCATGTCAGTTCGAAATTTGCGGTGAATTTGATCAACTTATTACACAATTCCTTAACATTCCTATAATCTCCTTATCTAGACAAGATATCATTAGGAATCAAATTTAATAACATACTTGTTACTGTAGGGGATTGATTGGACGCTAAAGGGGGGGGGGGGGGTGAATAGCGTGTACTATACGTGATGGAACTCGTTCGCGTTCGTCTCTACAAAACTCGTTATGCGCAGCGGAATAATAATAATAAAAGCAATAACAAATTAAAACAAACACGAACACAAAGATATAACGTGGTTTGGAACCGAATGGTTCCTACTCCACGGATCAAGCTCTAAAGAGCTCTAGCGATGCCAATCACACACCACTATGCAAACACTCCTTCTCGACACAAGTCGGAGGTGGAGAAACCTCGTACAAATGATTACAATAGTAATTCTAAGTACAACAAGCAAATACAAGTGAATACAACAAAAGAAATGCAAAGGAAACTTTACAATCGATCTTTTAAGAGCTTGCTTATTTGGTTGGTTGAGTGGCACTTAGAGACCCTGAATTGCAGCAACAATTCACCCCAAAAACTCCTCAAAGAACCATCCCTTTTTCCTCCTTCACGAGCTCCTTATAAAGCTTCAACCTGTGCTGGAAAAAGTCGATCAGTCGACTGGTCGGGACCATCAGTCGACTGATGCCACTGTTGTCGTGAGACAACAGCTAGATCTACACTGGATAAGTCCAACGGATCCATCATTAGTCGACTGATTATGACCATCAGTCGACTGATCAAGCCTCTACTCGACTGCTGACCGCAGCGGTTGAGTGAGACTCCATTCTGTGCTCAATTTCTCGAGCACCAGTCGATTGATCACAAGATCAGTCGACTGCTAGGGCAATTCCCGCAGTGAAATCCTAGTTAACTCAGGCCAGTCGACTGTCACATGGCACCAGTCGACTGGCACACCTCAAACATGAGGTTTTAGCCCAAGTATAGTTCCCCCATACTTGCTAGACCACCCTTAGCCTAGACCAAAGTCTTCTAGCCACCTCCATCAGCCTCATGCCTCTCGGATCCCTCCAAGTCATCCATGACTTATTCATCCATCACGCTAGCCTTCAGGTGCTTCCATCGGCTATGTCATGCTAACGGTGTCTACACCGCCAAGGCACAATGGACTTACACTACCAAGACTCCGCTTGGAATTTACGCTGCCAACCATTGGACTTATGCTGCCAAGACTTCACCCTTGGACTTTACGCCGCCAATATCTCCCTTGGACTTCTCAAATGCCAAGACTCAAGCTTGGACTTTCCCTTGCCAACTCATGTTGGACTTTCCATGCCAAGACCCATGCTTGGACTTTACTTTGCCAAGACTCATGCTTGGACTTTATATTGCCAAGACCCATGCTTGGACTTTCCCAAATTCCAAGTGTCCCACTTGGACTTTCCATGCCAAGTACCCAAGACTTGGACTTTCCCATGACAATTACATTGTCATATATTTTTGTCTAACATCAAAACATCTCTCGAGCCAAACTCGAGTCCTGGTCAATCGTGACCTGGGCCGATTGCACCAACAATCTCCCCCTTTTTGATGTTTGACAAAAACCAAACAAACCATTTGAGTTAGACCATCTAACTCAAAATCTCCTTACCAATTATCCTAAATTGGTAATCTTAACTTTCTCCCCCTTTTTGACATACATCAAAAATGTTATCTCTCCAAGGAGGTCAATGTCTCATGTCCCAATAAGATCTTACAATCTCCCCCTTGATCCAAAAATACCTAGGATGCCTACCATCTTCCTAGTGATAAGTCTCATATCACTCAAGAGAGGCAATCCTATCCACTCTCTCAATTTCCAAATTGGGTCTCTCAAAATCCCATCAATTTTCTCAATTGATGTCCTTTTCCCATAACTTCTCCCCTTCAAGAAGAAAACACATCCATCATCCCAAGATGGATACCTCCCCCTAAAGGCTTGCTCCCCCTTGACCATTGCACCAACAATGTCCTTGGGAAGTCCTTAAGCCAATAGGAACTTTTAACCATCAAAATTAAGGTTCTAAGTTCAAACATGAACTCTTTCACCCTTAAATTTGATACTTTGACCTAACACCTCTCCAAATCCATATCCAATGGATTTTCACCCTTTATAATGCTTCCCAAAGCATATCCTAGGGTTAGGAGTGGTTAGAGACCTTAACCGCAGCTGAACACGGGCTAAACAAACTTTGTTTTCCCGAAATTAGCATTGGCAGTCAACTCCACACCTACGATCATCACTCACATCACGATCACACTAGTAGGCGATCGATAAATCAAATTTCCAAATTTCAGTTATCAGAGTCGAATTTCAAAAAATCATAAGTAATTCTACGTATATCAAAAAATCATGAAAATTCATACGTATATTACTTATAGTCAATACAATGGATGAAAAATATTTGAAAATTATTTTACCCATAAAATACTGAAATTGATACAAAATTCAAAAGTGAAGAAAACTTCTAAGTTTTGGCTCACTTTGTATCAATCTCATCAATGATGATTGCTATCAAAAGATAGACTTCACCAAAGTTTTTCAAGATGATTTTAAAATGTTTTTAAAACCTTATTTTGGATCATATTCCTTAGGCTCTATGTACATGACTTGTACACAAGCTTTCCCAATGATCCATCATTGAAATTAAATGAGTTTTAGTTCATCTAGATGCAAAAACTATGCACCTTGAACTCAACTCATATTCTATCATCTCACATGTATCTAGGGTGTATAAATACACATACATGTCAATGTGATGTGAGATGTGAGTTTTGTTCTCCTTAATCTAGGGTTTCATGCATTTCCTAGGCAACCCTACTTGATTCCCTTATAAATGTGACTTTAAGTCATGTCATTATCCTTAATTCAATTTTAGTCAAATTAAATGCATGAAATGATCATAGCATATGATATAATTTAAGTATACATGACATTTATCCTAACCCTAAGCATGATCATGACATATAAGTGATGAAAATAAACATGATATCATGTCATGACATATGACAAATCAAGGTATGACAAATAAGATATAAAGGTATATAATACCTAAATTTTAATATTAATTGTCATTTGATATAATTAAGTATATTTTGCCATAATATTACTTTTCTCCCTAATGTGCCAAAAACCCAACATGACACACTATGACATCTAAACCTAAAATGTGCCAATTTGATCAATTTATCAAACTTCTCAAACAATATTAGCACATCCTAAAATCTTTTAGGATTAAAGCTCAAATGTATTTCCAAGGTAACCATAACCTTGAAAATAACCTAAAGTGTCACCTTTATCATGGTTGAGTTAACTACCCACCCAATCAAGGTTGACACACCCTAAACCCATCTAGCATGAATCAATCACGCTCTTAGGAAACCAAAACCTATTTGAGCTCCTAGGGTTAATTAGGTATTCCTTAGGGATAACCTCCCTAGATAACTTCCTAATGACCCTCCTAGGCTTGGTAGCCTTGGTTATTTTGGTCTTACCTGTTGGATCGAGAAGCGTCGCTAGAGGGGGGGGGTGAATAGTGATCGTAAAACTTTTCGGCGTTTCGTTCGAGTAGACAATTAAATGAGTAAACACAGCGGAAAATAAAGCGACACGTTTATTTTACTTGGTTCACAACCCAGCGGTTGCTACTCCAAGGCCCTATCGGTCCTAGACCGCGTACGGAGGGCAAATCACTATAACGTCTCCTCCTTGTTGGAGGTAGGAGACAACGATCACAAAACCGAAATTACGAGGATGAGGCAACAAGCCTACCTCACCTCGTTACAAATAAAAATAAAAAATACAATATCAAAATATGTTACTTGCTACTGCTGCCGACGAAGAAGATCGGAACTTGTCGTCGCGTCGGCGTTATAACGGTGTTGGAGCGTTGGCGTTGTAGGAGCACTTGATGAATAAACTTGATGTCCTTTGGAGTTGGAATCCTCCTCCTTTTATAGACTTTGGGCTCTGAATATGTCTCCCTTTTTTTTGGAACAGATCACGAAGTTTTCCAAATTTTATCGCGAAGTGGCCGCGTCAAACGTTATCCGTTTTGACCTAGCACAAAGGCTGAGTCGTCGCCATCAGTCGACTGATGCCTCCCATCACGATCGTGATGGGCATCACGATCGCTTCCATGTCCAATGATCGCTAGCCTGGCCACTTCCCTGCAGTGAGAGTTTAGCTCGGAAAATGATAAATATGACGGTTTCTAACCATCCGATCTCGACCTAGACCTTCCACTAGAAGTTTTAGTCAGATCGCCGCCTACGGTCGTCCCCGTATAGAGGACACAACCTTACCATCTCTCACTCACACGAGCTTACCTCGATTCTTACTGTGACGCTTTCGCTTCTGGCCTTCCACTCGATTCCTTTGGCTCCCTCCGAAGTCACTCGAGTGTCGCCCGACCACCGCAGCTTCCACCGGGTGTCGCTAGCCTTCAGCTCTAGCTTTAGTACTTTTCTGCACACTCGATTTAGCTCGTGAGATAACGATGTAAACTTAACTTTGTGTCTTTGCCATAATCAAAACACAGGTTCGATTATCTAGTGCTCCTGCACCAACAATCTTGCCCTTTTTGATCTATGGCAAACCAACACAAAGTTGAGGGAAATTAAAGCATAAAACAAGTATAGTAAATGATGAATGTCATTTTCAAAAACTCCCCCTTAACCCTAGGTGAGTTTTGAAAGAGATACTTTAGTTCAAAATCAAATAAATTTTGTGTTACTCCCCCTTAACTTTTTACTCCCCCTTAACTTTCGCTCTTCTCCCCCTTTTGCCATAAATCAAAACAAACGTTGGGGTTTGTTATGTAAAAATGAAGTTTGTTATAGAAAATAGGGGTTTAAAGACAATATGGTATATGCATGCATCAAGATAATCAGCTATGAGTCCAAGCATGCGTCTAGCAGTAATTAGATAGATTGGTTCGAGGTGTATCCCTCTGCACCAATAATCTAAAGGTTTGTAATATAACCCTTTAGGGTTAGTTTGCTCTCCCCCTTAGTCAAATATATGAAGTATAAGAGATGTAGGGGGCGCTAAACTTTGTCCTAAGAGTTGTTAAGTACAATAGTTGAGAAAATAAGTAGTATTTTGAAGAGGTTGTTTTAACTATATTTCAATTATCCTTAACATCTCACCTGTGTCTATATGATCAAGCATGTTATACTTATGTATTTTTGTGAGATGACTTCCAATTAAGTTGATTAAGTGCTTTTAGGTTCAAGTAATTTTATGTTAGATTTGGATTTGACCCTAGGCTTGTCAAGTTTACCTTTTCAAGATCATGGATTCCAGGTCGTGGCGAGGCACAGGGGCCTTCTTTTATCGGATCATCGACCACTTCCTTAGACAAAGCTATTTTCATGAAAATGATGACTTGACTCACCTAAGACTATTTCCTAGTCTAACTGGTTATTTTTTTTTGAAAAGAGGCTCCCCGAGGCTCAATCTTTTCGTAGGATTTTAGTTGGTTATGTACGTGTTCTAAGTGAGCTCACACGTTTTAAAGCACAAACTTTCTAAGTTAAAGCATGCAATTTCTAAGTTAAAGCACAAACATGTTTTGTACTGGCTCCCCCTAGACCGTTGAATCGGTTCGGTCTATCCACATAGTGGATTTGGTCCTTGGGAACCCAGTACGGGTTGGATCCTAGAGTTGAAATCAAAAATTTCTTAGGGACCCATGCATGGACTCTTTGATGACTACGATTTACGATAGACATATAAGACCTATTCGTAGTCTTTGACTTAAATCCGAGTCCGGCTTTATTGTACACGGCTCTTTGGGTTCCAAGTAGTCGATTAAGGTTCTTAGATCCCAACGTGAACCTTTCCAACCTAGCCTCAACCTCTTGAACTTGGTCTTTCAAGAGAGAATTCTCCTCCTCAAGTTTTTCAATTTGAGTTGAGTTTCCCTCTTGAACTTGACTAGTTGAAGGGGTTAGAGTAGCCTCTTGCTTGAGGGTTTCAACCTCCTCAAGTAACGACTCAACCCTAGACTCGGACTTAGTTAATTTCCTATTAAGCATTTTAATTGTAATGTAAAGCATACTAATTAAAGAGCGATTAACCTTGACTTTCCCTTTTGGTCCGGCTTTGAGTTTTCTCTCGATTATCTCGAAATAATCTTGAGAGTCGGAGTCTGTGTAGTTGGACTCGGCCGGATTACGACTCGGACTCCTCCGTTCTTTCCATGTAAGCTATGTCTTCTCTATTGTCCCAAGTTGCATGGAAGGCTTTCCTTGCTCCCTTTTTCTTTTGGTTCTCATTCTTCAATTTCCTTTTTTCTTGTCGAACTATTCTCCGCACAATGTTGACTATTATGGCCTCCTCTTCGGATTCGGATTCGTCTTTGGGTTCGAGTTCATCTACTTGCTTAGTAGGTGGCTTCCTTCTTTGTCTTGCAAGTAGAGCAATACCTCTCTCGGCCTGGACCATGTTAGTTTGCTCATGAAGTTCAAACTCGGAAAATAATTCATCTAACCTAAGCTTCGAAAGGTCCTTAGAGACCTTGTAGACATCGACCATGGATGCCCATAAGGTAGTCCTAGGGAAAGCATTTAAAGCGTACCTTATAAGGTCCCGGTTCTCTATGGCTTGCCCGATCGAATGAAGACCGTTGACGATATCTTGGATCCGCGCATGTAGTTGGGTGGCGGTCTCATGATCCTGCATCTTTAGATTGTACAATTTATTTAAAAGTAAATCTCTTTTACATACCTTAGCATCAGCCGTCCCTTCGTGTAAATCAATCAATTTGTTCCAGAGGTCTTTGGCGCTAATGAATGGATCGGTTGAGTTCCTCCTTGGACAAGCCGCATTGCAATATTTGGGTTGCTCTTGCATCGACTTCGATTTGCCTCTTGGTTGCATTTGTCCATTTGTTGAAATCCAAGGCCTCTCCTTGATCATTGGTGGGTAGAGCAAAGCCGGTTTGGATTATTATCCAAGTCTCGACTTGTGTTTTTAGAAAACACTCCATCCGACCTTTCCAATAACGAAAATTATTTCCGTTAAAGAACGGAGGTCGGGTGGTGCTATACCCCTCAATGTGAGCCATTAAATATCTTGCAAAATACGAATAAAAACCAAAGAGAATTCCAAGACTTGGTCTTGGATTAGTAGTGCGGGAAATAATAGGAAATAAACAGAAATAAATAAGGAGAATAAGAAACTAATAAAAACTCGAAACTTACGACCTTTGATGTCCCCGAAAGGGTACTAAACGTTGGATTTTAGGGCTGAAAACAGTTTGTTATGAGGGTAAACCCTAGTAAGAAATGTAGATCTTTCTGAGAGCTTCGATTTGGTATGTAGATCGTTATGTGAGTCCACTTGTGCGAAAAGTTATGACCGTTTTACAGTCGGCTACTCCAAGAGAGAAAACTTGCAAGCACACAACCAAAAGAAACGTACCAAGACTTCGTCTTGGATTAGTAGTGCGGGAGGAAAAAGACCAAAAAAAATACGAATCGAAAAATACGAACAGAAAACCAAAACGTGCTAGATTGGTGGTTTCACCAAATCTTAGCGCCCCCGCTCTGATGCCAATTGTTGGATCGAGAAGCGTCGCTAGAGGGGGGGGTGAATAGCGATCATAAAACTTTTCGGCGTTTCGTTCGAGTAGACAATTAAATGAGTAAACACAGCGGAAAATAAAGCGACACGTTTATTTTACTTGGTTCACAACCCAGCGGTTGCTACTCCAAGGCCCTATCGGTCCTAGACCGTGTACGGAGGGCAAATCACTATAACGTCTCCTCCTCGTTGGAGGTAGGAGACAACGATCACAAAACCAAAATTACGAGGATGAGGCAACAAGCCTACCTCACCTCGTTACGAATAAAAATAAAGAATACAATATCAAAATATGTTACTTGCTACTGCTGCTGACGAAGAAGATCGGAACTTGTCGTCGCGTCGGCGTTATGACAGTGGTGGAGCGTTGGCGTTGTAGGAGCACTTGATGAATAAACTTGATGTCCTTTGGAGTTGGAATCCTCCTCCTTTTATAGACTTTGGGCTCTGAATATGTCTCCCTTTTTTTTGGAACGGATCACGAAGTTTTCCAAATTTTATCGCTGTGGCCGCGTCCAAACGTTATCCGCTGACCTAGCGCAAAGGTCAGTCGCCGCCATCACGATCGATGATGCCTCCCATCACCGGATCGATGGGCATCACGATCGCTTCCATGTCCAGCGATCGGCCACCGCCACTTCCCTGCAGTGAGAGGTTAGCTCGGAAAATGATAAATACGACGGTTTCTAACCGTCCGATCTCGACCTAGACCTTCCACAAGAAGTTTTAGTCGGATCGCCGCCTACGGTCATCCCCGTATAGAGGACACGACCTTACCATCTCTCACTCACATGAGCTTACCTCGATGCTTACTGTGACGCTTTCGCTTCCGGCCTTCCACTCGATTCCTTCGGCTCCCTCCGAAGTCACTCGAGTGTCGCCCGACCACCGCAGCTTCCTCCGGGTGTCGCTAGCCTTCAGCTCTAGCTTTAGTACTTTTCTGCACACTCGATTTAGCTCGTGAGATAACGATGTAAACTTAACTTTGTGTCTTTGCCATAATCAAAACACAGGTTCGATTATCTAGTGCCCCTGCACCAACAATACCTAGGTTGACTCTAGGGGTAACTCCCCTTGCAACCTTCTTAGTGGCCACCCTAGGTTTCATAGAAATTCTAGCCACTAGGCACAAACCTTGGTTACTCTTAGGGATAACTTCCCTAGTAACCTTGGTCTTCCTAGACCTAGTTTGTATTCCATAATCAAATGGAACACTATGATAAGCCACCTTAGGCTTAAGTTTGTGACCCAAACTTTGCTTGCCTTTGGTTGACTTTTGTCCTTTAGGTCCTAGGTGTTGACTTTGAGTCATAGACCCTTGACTTTGACCATTCGACCCTTGAAATTGATTTTGTATCTTATTTAGGGTCTTTTCCAATTTTTCAAGCCTTGACCTCAAAGCTTGATTTTCAAACTCTAATTGCCCAATTGATTCTTGATTAGATTTTTGGGCATGACACTTCTTAGGCATATGCCTAGTCCATTTAGGGTTGAGACCTAGATGTTCTCTTATTTTCTCGATAGATTCCCTACGTAGAATTGGTCTAGAGTTGTTTGATCTATGTTTGTTCTTAGATAAATTATTTTTAGGGACATTAGTCTCAAATTTCTCCTTATTTTCAAAATAAAAATTCTTATCTCATAAACAAAAATACTTGTTCTTATTAGCATGTTTTTCATAAATTGCAAGAGAATTAAAATTCCTAGCATGCTTTTTGATATTATTTGAATAAGGAACTTTATTTAAAAATAACTTAGGGTTAGTTTTGGAAGCTCCCCCTACTTGTGTAGCTCCTTCTTGCCCCTTCTTCTTCCCCATAGAGCATTGACTCCGGTAGTGTCCCGGTAGTCGGCATTTGAAGCAAATAATGTGCTCCTTGCTTTTGATGGTTGGGGAACCGACATCCTTGACTTTTGGTGCCAGAGGAACTTTCTTTACCTTCTTTGGGCACTTGCTCTTATAGTGTCCAAATTTCCTACACTCAAAACACATAATATTATTTTTATTTTGAATTACGGTGTTTGAGTTACCTATGGTGGTTGTAGGTGCCGGAATTGGAGCTTCTTCATCTTGATCGGATGTCGAAGCTTCTTCTTGTTGCTCCGGAGTTGAGGATGCTCCAATTTCCTCCCCCTCAATCCTAGAGGTGGAGGTCTCCTTCAATTCTACTTCCTCTTCCTCCTTGGATGTTGATGGTCTCTCAACCTCCAAGTCCTCACTTCCTTGTGAGGATGATGTATTTGCCTCTTCGGTCCCTTCCTCTTGGACCAGTGATGGACTTTCATGGAGCTTGGCCACTTGACTCCATAGCTTCTTGGCATCTACATAATTTCCTAACATACACAAAATATTGTTAGGTATTAAATCAATTAAAAACTTCATTACCTTATCATTTTTCTCAAAGGCTTGGACTTTCTCTTCGGTCCATCTCTTTTTCTTGAGGAATCCACCTTTTGGTCCTCTTGAATAGCTATATCCTTCCATTAAAATGGATCATTCTTCGAAGTCTCTCATCATTAGGAAGTCCTCAATTCTCACCTTCCATTGTCTAAACCCTTCTTGTCCATGGAAGGTGTAAGAGATCGGTGTGTTGATATCCCATCCTAGTTGCTCTTGAACTTCCATCTTCACCCTCTAGCATGCTCCCTTAGTTATTAAACCTTGAAGAGCGGTCTCGCTCTGATATCACTTGTAGGGGATCAATTGGACGCTAGAGGGGGGGGGGTGAATAGCGTGTACTATACATGATGGAACTCGTTCGCGTTCATCTCTACAAAACTCGTTATGTGCAGCGGAATAATAATAATAAAAGAAATAACAAATTAAAATAAACACGGACACAAAGATATAACGTGGTTCAGAACCGAATGGTTCATACTCCACGGATCGAGCTCTAAAGAGCTTTAGCGATGTCAATCACACACCACTATGAAAACACTCCTTCTCGACACAAGTCGGAGGCGGAGAAACCTCGTACAAATGATTACAACAGTAATTCTAAGTACAACAAGCAAATACAAGTGAATACAACAAAAGAAATGCAAAGGAAACTTTACAATCGATCTTTTAAGAGCTTGCTTGTTTGGTTGGTTGAGTGGCACTTGGAGACCATGAATTGCAGCAACAATTCGCCCTAAAAATCCTCAAAGAAGCATCCCTTTTTCCTCCTTCACGAGCTCCTTATAAAGCCTCAACCTGTGTTGGAAAAAGTCGATCAGTCGACTGGTCGGGACCATCAGTCGACTGATGCCATTGTTATCATGAGACAACGGCTAGATCCACGCTGGATAAGTCCAACGGATCCATCATCAGTCGACTGATTATGACCATCAGTCGATTGATCAATCCTCCACTCGACTGCTGACCGCAGCGGTCGAGTGAGACTCCATTCTGTGCTCAATTTCTCGAGCACCAGTCGACTGATCACAAGATCAGTCGACTGCCCACCTATGACAGTCGACTACTAGGGCAATTCCCATAGTCAAACCCTAGTTAACTCAGGCCAGTCGACTGCCACATGTCACCAGTCGACTAGCACACCTCAAACATGAGGTTTTAGCCCAAGTATGGTTCCTCCATATTTGCTAGACCACCCTTAGCCTAGACCTAAGCCTTCTAGCCACCTCCATCAGCCTCACGCCTCTCGGATCCCTCCAAGTCATCCATGAATTGTTCATCCATCGCGCTAGCCTTTAGGTGCTTCCATCGGCTATGTCATGCTAACGGTGTCTACACCGCCAAGACTCCGCTTGGACTTTACGCTGCCAACCATTGGACTTATGCTGCCAAGACTTCACCCTTGGACTTTACGCCACCAATATCTCCCTTGGACTTCTCAAATGCCAAGACTCAAGCTTAGACTTTCCCTTGCCAACTCATGTTGGACTTTCCATGCCAAGACCCATGTTTGGACTTTACTTTGCCAAGACCCATGCTTGGACTTTCCCAAATGCCAAGTGTCCCACTTGGACTTTCCATGCCAAGTACCCAAGACTTGGACTTTCCCATGACAATTACATTGTCATATGTTTTTGTCTAACATCAAAACATCTCTCGAGCTAAGCTCGAGTCCTGGTCAATCGTGACCTGGGTCGATTGCACCAACAGTTACCTTGTTATTTCTTTTGAATTTTTCTAGTTGCTCCTCCGTCCACTTCTTCATCTTAAGAATTTTACCCTTCTTATCCATGGGGACTTCAAATCCTTGCATCAAAATAAACTAATTTTCTATTTCACACATTAGAAAATGTTCCATCCTCACCTTCCAATATACGAAGTTTTCAGGGTCAAATGAAGGTGGAATGTTGATGTCATCACCCAATTTTTCTTGAAAATACATCTTCTTCACCTCTAGCGCTTACTCCCTAGGTGGTTAGTCCTTTTGAAGAGCTCCTAGTTCTAATATCACTTGTAGGAGATCAGATGTCGTGCTAGAGGAGGGCTGAATAGCGTCGTGCTTCAGTTGATGGAATTTATTTGCGTTTGTCTACAAGACTTGTTATGCGCAGCAGAAATAATAATAAAGCAATAATAAAATGGACAAACACTCACAAAAACACAAGAATATATGTGGTTCAGAACCTTAGGGTTCCTACTCCACGGGTTGTGGATGATCTTAAAGGACTCTAAAATGCATCAGCACTTCGCCTCCAAATCGCCTCAAGAACCCCTAAAAAAACCATGGCCGAAATCCTTCACGAGATGCTCCTTTTATCCCTACATCGGGCTGATTCCGCACTTGGCAGTTGACTGTCCAAAGGCCCTAGTCGACCGCCCCTGTTGTTGTTGTCTCACAATGGCTTAATCAACGTCAGTATTTCAACCAACGGATACACTGACAGTCGACTGCCATTACCATCAGTTGACTGTCAAGTCCGTAGCTGACTACTCAGTTGTCTACCGAGCTTTTTGTGCTCGCGACCAAACCGAGCAATCAACTGCTCAAGGTCAGACAACTGCCCAAAGATCGCAGTCGACTGCCAAGGCCACACAACCACAGTCGAACGCTAGTCGACTCTCGATCAGTTGACTGGTCATAATCCCAATCGACTACACAGAGTCGACTCGGCTGTCAAGTGTCAAAACACTTGACCAGTCGACTGATAATCTCAATCATGAGGTTTACCCCAAGTATGATGCCCTCATACTTGCTAGACTACCCTTAGCCTAAACCTAAGTCTTCTAGCCACCTCCATCAGCCTCACGCCTATTGGATCCCTCCAAATCATCCATGACTTGTTCATCTATACGCTAGCTTTCAGGTGCTTTCATCGGCTATTGTCATGCTAACCAGGTCTACACTACCAAGGTACATTTGGGCTTACGCTGCCAAGACACACGCTTGGACTTTACGTCGCTAAATATTGGACTTATGCCCCAAGACTATCGCTTGGAGTTTTCGCCACTAAACATTGGACTTATGCTGCAAAGACTACCGATTGGACTTTACGTCGCCAATTATCACATTCTTGGATTTCCCAAATGCCAAGATCCATTTGGATTTATGCTGCCAAGACTCCGCCCTTAGACTTTATGCTGCCAATATCACATTCTTGGACTTTCCTTGTCAACTCCATGTTTGACTTTCCAAATGCCAAGACCCATCCTCGGACTTTCCAATTGCCAAGACCAAGACTTGGACTTTCCATGACAATCACATTGTCATACGTTTTGTCGAACATCAAAATATCGCTCAAGTCAAACTCAAGTCTGGTCAATCGTGACCTAGGCTGATTGCACTAACACATCTCTCATACTTTGAAGTCGGTGTTTATATACTTGTACCAAATCCATTGCATTTACAATATCTTGATCTTTCTTTTGCAATGCATTTGACAATTCACTCGAAATCGATAAGGCATGTTTCATCAAGGGTAGATTAAACGCAACATCAAATGTATGTATTGACTCTAATAAATTAAATGCAAAAGTTTTTTGATCAGGAGAACTGGAATCATGTTTCAAAATTATTTTCAAGCACATCACTAATAGCAGAGAATATAGAAATCAAGTTGATCAAAGAATTGTAATGTGACCCACAATATATATCCTCAGCACATTGGAGTGTAATTTCTTGATTAAGTCCTTGACCACTTGATATCTCATCTCGCTCCAATGTCTCAATAATAAAATTTAAATGTTTTTCTCGAAGAAGACCCAACAATATTTACCACATCACCAACAACACGAAAAAAAATAGAAATCAAAAGATTTTTCTTGGCCACAGCTATAAAAACTAACTGAAGTTAATGGACAAAACAATATATGTAAAATGAAAATGGGGTCTCCTTTAAAATGAGTACTTTTAGACCATTAAATTTATCTTGCATATTACTTGCTCCATCAAAATCTTGTCCTCTCAATTTAGACAAGCTCAAATTATATTTAGAGAGCATCTTATCAATGATAACTTTAAGTGAAAGTGTTATAGTACTAGTAACATGTTTGATTCCGATAAAGAACTCCTTTACATGTCCACTACTATCCATATAATATAAAACAACTGACATTTGCTCTTTTGCTGACACATCACGAGATTCATTGACTAAAATAGAGGATAATGAATCGTCAATAATTTAATAATAATATTAATCGTTTCAATTGTACAATTACTCACTATATCCTTATGAACATCAGGTGATGTTAACTTGTAATTTTTAGGAGTATTTTTCAATATCACATCATTAATCTCTTTATTATGAGCATTTAAAAACTTCAACTGGATTAAGAGAGCCTTCAGTTTAGTCATAACTCCGAAATGAATTCCCTTGTCGCAATAAAACTTTGATACAATCAATAAAAGAATTGAGATAAATACAATAATCATTCCTTGTTTTCTTTGATTGTTTGTGCAAAATTGATTGAATGTGTTCATCTTAATTCATCAAAATTTCACAATTCATTCGAGCTTTATAATGTTCACTATCATGCTAGCCAATATGAATATTTAACCTATTTTTATTCTTCTAATTTGTAAATTCTTCGCTAACAAAAGTCTTTCCTCATATTTATTTTTCATTAGTTGTTTTAAAAAAATAGCAATACAAACAATCACTAAATTCCTTAAACCATGAAAGATTAAACTATCTAAATTGGCTTACTCTAAATTTTTATTTTGGAAATCATAGCCTGAAAGTTGAGGAATGAAATTTAGGATGAAAATATGATTTATTTTATATGTCATCGATTCATAATTTTAGAATTTTCAGTGTATAAATTTAGATTGTTAATTGATTTTTTATTTATTTATATTAAGAAATCAGTATATCTATCATGCATAGATTTTTTTTAAAATAAAAGATTCAAAAATCAGAATAATAAAATATTGAAGATATTAGAGCTGAAGAATTTGAGTTTTCATAATTACCAATAGATTTGGACTAAAGATTTAAATGTGTACTAATAATAGTAACATTAAGGATAAAGTTAAAAGGACATCTTTGCAACGTGGACCTCGTTGCTACCGGAGGAGGAGGTTGATCAGCTGGTCAACGTCTCGCCCACACTCGTGGTCAGGAGGATCAGGACGCCAGTAAGATGTCAGCCTCTGAATTTTGTCCTGGTCAAAATTTGAGATGTGAAGAATATTGGGCCGACATGGAAGTTAGACCAATATATATACAATGATTACTTACAAATATTAAGTTTGGCATTAGAGCTAGGTGCGTGTGAATTTTCGAGTGTGAAGATCGTCGACATATATAAATTTTCCTAGCAATCTTCCATATTCCACAATTCCACACTCAAAAGAGATTCCGAGTACAACATTTTAGCAACTTAATTATTCGAATAATGCCAAAACAACAAACACAACAGCAACCCTTCAAAACATTTTTAGCAACTTATTTAGACACGAGCAACCCTTCGACATCTCCTCTCAGCAGACAAAAGGATCATTGACGTGATCATCACTGCAGTAGAGACCCGGCTGCTGGGCAAACCCTTGCCTGGATAGCAACTTCCTTGCCTTCAACACCAGCTGCTGGTTTGAAATATCACCTTCTGTCTCCTGCAGAATGGTCTGAATTGCATTGCTCAGGGCTCCATACGATCCATCTACACTACCAGGTGGTGTGGCGTCGGCAGATGTTTGATCTGTCTGGCAGCCGCTGATCAGAATGCCGTTGTCCAGGTGCTTATCTCGCTTGGCTCCGGCGTAGGCTTCCTGTTTGCTTTCCACTTTGGTTTCTAGTGCTGGCTTCATGTACCCTTCGTCATTCTCCTCTAGTTTATGCTTCAGAAAGTCCTGTGCCAGGCTACCGACCATGGTCATGAATCCACCTTCTCCGCTATTTTGCTGGAGTTTGCTCATGATGACATTCATGAACTTCTTCACCTTCGGGCTCGCATCGTCACCAAATACATCGAACAAGGTTGGTCTGATTTTTCCAACATCGATGTCTTCCTTACCTGTCTTTTGCTTCAACATCTCGATCAATGTGGAAAGTGGCAGCGACCGACTCTTGAGGTAACCATTTGCATCGTATCCCCGGTCAGTATCGTCATCAGCACGGTGGTGGTGCAGGTGGCCTTCTTGTGGTATGTGGATTCCACGAGATTCGAATGCATCTTGAACTGTTTGTTTCAAGAAGGATCTGAAGCTGAAGTTAGAATCAGAACTGTCCTCGTCCTGCTTGGTGCTCTCGCCGATTTGCTCTTTGGTTTCATCAATGAGGCCCCCACTGTGGCAAGAATCAGAAACAATTGTGATCTTGCACCCCGCCGGAATCTTGTTAACAAAATCTCTGAAATCGTCATCTACAGAAACAGGCAAATTCATAATCAATCTCCATGTTAGCAGCATACTATAAACTAACAATTTCTGTTTTTCCCCCATCCACATGAGGTCGCTGGACTGGTATTTGCTCAAGCATGTGTCCCAATATGGTTAAGTAGACAAAACTTGGGAATAAAGAAAAGATAATTGGAATTGGGAGATCAACGAACATGAAAATTAGTCTAGAAATTCAATGATACATCTCAATGAACTAGATATGCAAGTGATATAGAACAGTCAAGCTGTTTTGGGACACACAAACTTCCTAATTTTTTAAATAACGAAAAAGATAATTAATTGATGTATTAGTCTAATGCAACAAGAACTTCAAAGACTTGAGCCCTAAGTAGCGTAGGAGTTTAGGTTAAATAGCAAATTAGCTAAATTGATCTGTACTTCTGAAAGATTAACAAATTTTGAATATCAAAAATGTTCACTAACATATTCCCTGTGAGAGGAAGTTTCACTGAAATTTTTCTCACAAAATAAAATATTTGGGATCAGTTTTTGTATCGAGAGAGCAATGCTAAGGAGACTGTTGGAGAGCAATGAACAAACAGCAAAGAAGAACTATTTACAGAAGGTACAAAGATAAATCTTATTTCAATGTCTTAAATTAATGTGTTTGGCTTTGAATATTTACTCTGACTCAATTTACAATGATTTGCCTCCTATCAATAAAATTGAATCAGTTAAGTAGAATGCATGGTGCAATATGTACAAACATAAGCAACATATGCTCCTGCAAGTAGTTTCACTCAAGAAATTTCTTCAAAAATTGAATGCTTAAAAATAGTTTTTTTTTAAAGAGAAATTTCAAGTGAGATGATAAGAATATAGAATAGAAACAGAACGAGATAGAGCATTAACTTTTCCATTAGCACAACGATCAATTGGTCATCAGCATGATTGTTATAAAGGAATTCAAGTAAGAATAATTTGGTGACGTTATGGGACAGACATCCAACTAAGATTATACAACATTTTTCATCTCAGTCACATCTACAATCGTATATACACTCCTGTAAGAGCTAGTCATGCAGACGAAATATGCTAAACATCTTCTACATCATGAAAGTAAACAGAATAACAAACTAAAATGCCGCATATTATCATGAATTAAATATTCTCGTGCTGTTTAGAGAAGGCGTAAACCATGTTTGTCTGATTTGGAACTCAAACTAGCAAAAAGCAGTAAACTTTGGCCCCAAATTTGAAGTCAATTAACATTAATTCCTCAACAAGAATACTTAGTATACCGAACGAAACGCCACTCTAACCAAGATACACAAATCAAAAGTCAAGAATGCATGGTAAACTTTGAAAATTCAAGATTCAATTTCTTAATTGCCAGACCAAGACGGTAATAATGCAAAATAGAACAGATACCATTTACAATGAACCAATATCACTCCGTGGCGTTTAGATCCGACTCCAAGAGCATTTTTTCACCCGAATTCTGATCTAAAATCTTCTGTCAGAGAACAAAATATACCGTGTTCAATAAATCTATGTATAGATTTGCTCTCTCACATCTCCCTTGAACAAAATACATCATTGGTGAAAAGAGTAATACTGCATTGCATAGTCAACACCATTTGAAGCGTCGATATAGAAGAAGGATAAGATGGAAGAGACAGGGGAAGAGGATACCAGTGATGAGGTTCATGTCGCAGGGCACGATGCACTCGTCGTAACCCGTATCGTCATCGTCGCCGGTCTCGGCTGGGACGCGGGTGCCGTGGCCGCTGTAGTGCACGAAGAGGATGTCCCCCGGCTGGGCGTCGGCGACGAGGCTAGCGAGGGCGCGGCGGATGCTGGCTCCGGTTGGCATGGTATAGGAGTCATCTGTGTCGATGAGGACAGTGATGTCATCCTCGACGAACCCGAAGCGCTCCACCAAGCAGCGGCGCATACGCTTGACGTCGTTGATGCAGCCACGCAGCTCGGCCTTGGTGCCCGGGTAGTTACACCCGATCAAGACCGCCTTCTTCCCCATGGCGAAGACGAGGACGGATTGAGGTCGAGATCGCGATCCGATCCCGATCTGGGGGTGGAAGGGAATGTGTGTGAGTCGTCGGGAATGCCCCACGTTGTGTTCGTTTAAATAGCCAGCAGGAATGCCAATGGAAAATTTTCACTTTGCCCTAATTTTTATTAAGATTAATACTTTGCACCCCCCCCCCCCCCAAAAAAAATACTACTAAAATTCATACCTTTATATTTGTAAAGCTTATCCAGCTAAAGCCAAATTTAGCTAAATCATTATTATTTTTTGTTATTGATTTAAAATATATTATAGATATTTTAAAATAAATATTTTTATAATATAAATAACACATGTATGTTTTTTTTATGCATGAATTAGAGCTTGTTTATGAATATTATGCCAATTTACATTCTAATTTGAGCAAATATGTACGGTAAAAAATTTAAAAAATCATAGGAAAGTAAATTATGTAAAATTTGATGGCCAAAGTGAGATTTTGTCAGATTGCAGAGAAGTAATTCATAACTTTTTGCTGTCGGCAAAGCTTCGCCTCAAAACTTCTCTCCCTGAACAGTGATTGGCTGGAAGGATGCCAGCAAGGGCGGGACCATCTTCTATGATGCGTATGGGACTATTTTATTTTAAACTAATTTTTAAAATGAATGTTTTTTTCCTCAAATTAATTAGGTTAAAAAAAGACATTTTTTAATTAAAATTGTCAAAAAAAAAGGGCTTTTTTATATTTATTATCAAAATAGCTTTTGTCCCACGTCAACTCAGTTTAGTTACAGTACATATGGATCATAATTACTATATAATTATAATAGTTAATCTCATAGTTGTTATAATTATACAATTATAGTGATGCGGTATAGATTTTTTATCTTTTTGAGATGGAATTATCAAGGAGGATTGAGATTCTCTTCAATTGTAATAGTGAAAATCTCTTTAACTTCATTCATGTAAAAATTAACACACATTTGATCATCGTCGCTCTACTTGACGGGGATCTTTTGATACTTAAGTTAGAGTCTGTCTGAAAAAAAGAAGCCGGAAGGAGTTGTAGTAAAAAAACAATGAATGTAAGCAGAATGGAAAAATGAGATCCCCCTTTCTTCTCCATCCTTTCCGCCTTTTATCCTCCCTCCCCACATTAGGATCAACTATCCTGTTATAAACTCCCCATCTCTCCCTTCACGTGGAAGGTCATGCAAGCGAAGGTGAAAATGCTATTATTTTGTTAGAGAATGCTTACCATTAGGAATCTTTTTGTGGGGTCTATAATGCTGAGAGTATGGGGAATATAATTAAAGTCTCACATTGGTAATATATAGAAATGTTCATGTGCTTATAAGCTAAAAAAGATATCTCCATTGGCATAAGGTCTTTTGGGTAAAGTTCAAAAATAAAACCATGAGAGCTTAGACCCAAAGTGGACAATATCATACCATTGTGGAGATATGTGAACTTTATAGGCACTAACAATTGATATTAGAGTCATGATCCATCTCAAGTCATGAACCTCGAACGAAGGAAGTGTAGCTCCCATGTCTGGATCAAAAGAATCAGACACTAGGCAGGAAGTCTAGTTGGATCAGAAGGATCGAACAACTGGTAGGAAGTCCAGTTGGGCCAGAAAAGTTGGACAACTGGCAGGAAGTCCAACTGGGTCAGAATGACCAGATAGTTGGCAGGAAGTCCTAGTGGGTTGAGGATCGGACATCAAGCATAGGAAGTCATTCGAGGACAGATAGGCTTGAGGGGATCAATATGGTCCTTCGTTTGAGGGAGAGATTGCTGGGAGTATGGGGAATACAATCAAAGTCTCACATTGGTAAGACATGAAAATGATCATGTGCTTATAAGATAAAAAAAGATATCTCCATCGACATGAGGCCTTTTGGGTAAAACCTAAAAATAAAACCATGAGAGCTTAGACCCAAAGTGGACAATATCATACCATTTGTGGAGATATGTGAATTTTATAGGCACTAACATATGAGATGTCTTCAATTTGTTATATAGAATGATGACGTGTATATCAAGGTTATAACGAACATTCTCTACATATGTTATGGGTTCCCTTAACAGAATTAGTATTCTTCCCAACTTCCTTCTAATTTCCCAAGCTATTACCCTTCCGCCTCGGCTTGACTTCTTTTACGCAAGCTGTCATCTTCTCAACTCGACTTATCTTTCCGAATTGCTATTTTCTCCATTCGGCTTATCTTTTCGAGTGGCTACCTCATTGACTTAGCTTACCTCCCCGAGTTTCTACCTCCTTAACTCTGCCTATCTCCCCGAGTTGCTACCTCCTTAACCCGACCTATCTCCCCGAGTTACTACCCTTGGGCTTGGCTTAATGGTTTTTTATACCTATTCTTATCACAACAATATCATTAGCCACCCCCCACAAATATTTCGTCTGACTTTAATCACATGAGTATCTTCCCACCATACTTTCCTTCGACCTTGGCGGCGACTTTAGCTAATTCTTGCTCTTTTCTCGGGCTTTCTTGGGTCAGGATCACCGTTTTCTTTATTTATTTTAAGTGTATTAATCACCCCGTTGGGCTAATGGGCTCCGTTCCTTACTTTTACGGAATATTAAAGGCTTAAACTCTCCATAACCCTATTTTTTTGTGGTAACTTCATCTTCCTTGATTCCAACTCTTCCTCTCCCACTCGGTAACCTTCATCGGTAGACATCATGTTTCTAAGCCTTCAGCGCACAGAAGTTCCTTCCCTTCTGATAATTGTCACCTTTTAACCACAAGCGATACTCTGCCTCCCTTGTTATGACTCCTCCCTCTCGAAACCCTAGTGAAACTCCATTGTAGGATCGAGTGAACCGAGAGAGAGGGTGAATCTCGGTATTTTGTAATTTTAAATTAATTCTATATTATTTATTCTAATCAGAATACACAGCGGAATATAAAAACAATTATCAACACAGGCAATTTACTTGGTTCACAACCTGGACTGGATTGCTACTCCAAGGCCTGTAGCTCTCCCGCGAGCTACTTCGATGGCCAATTCACTAAATACCCTCCGACTCGAGAACTCTCGACTTCAGAGGGTTTCTCTTTTTACAAATGATGAAGAAGGGTAACACACTACCCACTCTTCTTAAAATTAAGTGCAGAAGTGAAATAATAAATTAAAAACAAAGTACAAGGCTTTATACTGACACTAAGAGATTGTAGAGGTAGTTGCAGTGTGTCGGAAGGTCGTCTTGTTGTGGAATGAAAATATAGTGACAAACAAGTATTTCGGCAGCACTTCGACTTGATTGAATGTTAATTTCAAGTTCTGGTCGAGCACGACTTTTATAAACTCTTTCTAGTCGACTGGAATGCTTTCCAGTCGACTTCACATCAGCCCGTCGATATGGTATTCATGGTCTTCCAATCGACTGAATCCCCTTCAGTCGACTCCACGTCACTAGGCTCCGTATCAGAAAATTTCTCTCTTCAGTCGACTCAAGCCCTTTCCATCTACGTCGCATGATATTTGATCGATCACCAATTGATCTTGCCAAATAGGTATCCAGTCGACTGGACTTCAATCGACTTGAATCCATTCAGTCGATTGATTCCTACAAAATAGGATTAGCACAAAACAAATAATATGAAATGCAATAGCAGTAGTAATACTGCTCGATCTTGACTACTAAGTCCCACGTGGACTTTTCGTCGGATCGACGCCTAACTTTATCTCCCTACAGAGGACTCGGCCTCACCTCTTCACTCGAGGCTTACCTGCCGGCTACCTGCTGGAATTACCATCCTTGACATTCGATCTGGCCCACCAAGGCTTCCACTAGCTGTCCGGTCTGCCTGACCCAGCTGGACTTTTTTGCCAATTGTCGGGTCTCCTGATCCAACCGGTCTTCATGCCAGATGTCCGGTCCACGCGACCCATCTAGACTTCATGCCTGGTGTCCGATCCTCCTGATCTGTCAAGATTCATGCCTAGTATCCGGTCAACATGACCTACTAGGACTTTCTGTTAAGCCTGCACACTTAACACTTATATTAGATCACACGTGAGTCCTAACTATTAACTGTAGTTCATACATCAAAACTAATGAGTGATGCTTACTGCATCAATAATCTTCCCTTTTTTGATGTATGACAACACATCAGTTAAAATTAGGAGGATCAAATACCAATCTCCATATTTAACATGTATAAGAAATGAACTTATAACTTTTGTAATGAATATAGATGCATAAATTTAACCATGTATGACATGCATTAACCCTTATCAAATTTTTGCATCTTTTCTAATTTTATCTCTTTAATTTTATATCTCTTCTCTCCCCCTTTGGCATACATCAAAACAAGGGTGAAATTAAAGATATATTATATTTTATCAAGACACATCGAACAATTTAACCTTTAAAAAAATCTTCAAGAATTAATAACTTTTCCTTGAATAATAAATTTTCAAACATTTTCATAAACTCCCCCTGAAATAATTTTTTAAAAATTTTCTAAGTATTTACAAGTCTTCATGAAAAATTCAAAATTTTTAAAAAAATTTCAAACTTTTTCAGAAAATCCCCCTTAAAAATTTTCAAAGTATTCACAAGTTCCCATAAAAAATTCAAAATTTTCAAATATTTTTTTTTATTTATTTATTAAAAAAACTTCTCATTCAAAAATTTTCAACCATTTTCAGAAAATCCTCCTGAAAAATTTTATAATTTAAAAAATTTTCAAACAATTTTTTTTAATTTAAATTTGATGCACAAATGATAGGGAGTAAGCCAAAGCATGAATTCCTATCACATTTAGCTTTTGAAGATACACATCTAAAAATTGTCCTTAAAGCAAATGTCCAACTTTTTCTAGCTCAAATGATATAGAGTAAATCATTAAGTTTTGAATTGCAGTCAGTCACCGAAGTGATCGATTTGCTTTTGTAAACCCCATGTTGGTTCATGTCGATGCACTTGATCTACATCTGGAACCTAGGGGTGCAGTCCTAACATCTCACGCCCATCTTCGTGGCTCAGTACACAAACAGATAAACCTAGGTATTTGTGAGATGCAAAGGCTACCTAGATCTATAGGATCATGAATTTTAGATTGACCTATTCTAGAATAATTTTTTAATTTTCTTACAAAAATAATATAATATTACTTTTCAAAATAATTTGGAATGGTAATCAAAAATAAAATTCCTAGTCTACCAAGCATAACCCAATTTACTTCGCAAGATTTTATTAATAAAATTTTTATTAAGTTCCAGTATCACAATACTCCTAATCAGCGGATGGAGGACGAGAGATAAACTATCAAATCCTGGTGCTTCTTGATGCTCGACCTCGAAGTGATGGTCTGGTTCGATCTTTGGCTCATGCTCCTGCTCCGGATCAGGTTGGGGCTGAGGTTGAGGTCCATCTCTCTTCCATACAAGGATATTATTGTCATTTAAACCTACTTATGCTAACCCAAATTGCCTAAATCCTATCATGTCATACTCAGTAAGTTGTTTGATGTTACCTGTGGTAACATCAAACCCTAATGCAGGTAAGAGGGATGTGATGACATGGCAATAAGGTAAGTGTGCCTTCCTGCTAGTGACTGACCTGGAATGATAGATGATAAAATGAAACATCTGTAGGCTAATATCTAGATCCAACCTATGACTAAGTACATAAAGTAAAAATGAATGAAAAGGGCGCATCATAGCAATGTCCCTAGTGGTGAGTGGTAAAATGCAGTTTACTATAACTCGATACAGGGCATAGTCCTGTACTTGAAGTCTAGTAGAACTAAAGATACTCACAAAGAGAGTTCTTTCTTCACCAAAAAGATGTATGTGAATCCTATCTAATGTAATATGAGAGTAGGGGTCACCATATGGTAACTCTGATGATGGAAAACATGCAACAGGACATGTCGAATGCAGTAGTCCTAAATGCTCTCTCAATATGTCAGGGGTAAAGATGAAGTCCCTACCTTGTACCCTAGTCAAGTATGAAAGGTCATCAATCTTGGTAAAGTTATTGAAAAATTCCGCACATACGTCTATGTTAACGGAATTTTTACAATAGACTAGTTTCTCTAATCCATAGTGTGCAATGACCTCCATACTTAGTATGCATGCATTACTAAAACATGATCTACTGATATATCTAGTGGGCATAAGAATGTAAGTAATACTCTTGAATCTAATCCTATGTCCCTCAGTAGGGAACCTAACATCCGTGCATGGAGTTGATGATTCAACCTCGATAGTTCTTCTTTTACCCCTAATTAAATTACAAATATTAAATATTTATTAAAAATAATTGAAATTTGAGTTTAAAAATTATTACCTCGGCATTTCGAATGATATGACGACCTTAGTGCTTCGAAAGATTGGAATTAGGGTTTTTCAGGTGGGATTTCGACTGTGGTGAATGGTTTTGGCGTGGTTTGGTATTATTCTTATAAACGGAATTCAGTCGATTGAATATACTCCAGTCGCCTGAATATGAGTCGACTGAAAGTGTTTCAGTCAACTGTTATAGTTATTACCATTTATTTCGCCGCCTAAACTTTATATACCGCTTCATTTTAGTCGACTTAATTGACTTCAGTCGACTGAATTTATGTTTTACCTTCCCGATAATTGGAGGCAACTGATTTTGATTCAGTCGACTCTCATTGAGTCGACTGAGTTATCGTATTTTTGATTTAATATTATTTAATTATCCTTATTGTTTAAATTTTGTAGATTAATTAATTTGACGATTAAATTTATTTAGTTTCATTTATTCAGTTTAAGTATAGTAAATTAGCTTGAGTTGTCTTAAATTAGGTTAACATAATTTGTTTTAGTTAGGTATATTTGTTTAGTTTGAGTTAATTAAGGTAGGTTAATTATAGTATGTTGTAAAAAAAATGGTTGAAGTGTATTTTAATCCTAAGTCATTTCACCCAAGCTAGGTTTTAAATACACTTATCCTTATGAGTTTTGTGAGATGAGGATTTCTTTTATCTTTATTAAATTAAATGAGCAATTTCAAAGTGTTTAAACTTGTGTTAGATTAAGGCTTGGTTTGAGCTAGTTAAGTAGGTTTTTCCAGTATTGACTTTCAAGTCGTGGCGAGGCACATGACCTTCTTGATTATTGGAGCTACGACCACTTCCTAGACAAAGTCAATAAAGGAATCAAGTATTTGATTCATTTTAGGTTAAGCCTTGGTATAACTAGTTAAAGACTAAGTGAGTTAGCTTCAGTCAGTTCCACTCGACTTAGTGCACCAGGTCGTGGCGAGGCACATGACCTTCTTGATTATCGGAGCAACGACCACTTCCTAGACATGCACTTCGAAGAGCTTCCTCAACTTACTATCAGTTCACTTGTCTTAGTACTAGGTTGTTCAAGTTTAAGCTACTTTGTTTCCTATCTAGTCCTTTCTATATTAAGCAAGTAAACTAAAACAAGGAAGGTATACTAAAGCAATCAAGTGTTAAAAAAGTTAACTAAAACATGCAAGTGTTTAACTAAACAAGAAAACAAGCAAGGTGTTAGCTCCCCCTAAATGGTAGCTAGTTTGAGTTTTGTTCACTAAGTGAACTTGACTCTTGGAAATCCAAAATTGATTTGGTCCAACTTGGTTGACTAAGCTAGACTTAGGAACCCATGCTTGGACTTGATTCTTAGCATTTCGGCTAAGTAATGACATGTAAGATTTATAGGTGGACTTAGCTTTATACTCGAGTCCGGATCTGTTGTACACAACTCTCTGAGATCCAAGCATCATGTTGAGATACTTGGAACCCGAAGTGAACTTTTCCAAAGATCCAGTTAGATCTTCCACTTGCCTTTTTAGAACTGAGTTCTCTTCCTCAAGCTTTCCAACTTGAGTTGAGTCTCTATCCTTAAATTGGCAAGTCGAAGTCTTCGAGTTGACTTGCTCCTTAAGTACTTGGACTTCCTTAAGTAGCGAGTTGACTTAATTTTCGGACTTAGCTAACTTCCTACCTAAGCATGCAATGATATTATATAATTTATCTTCTAATGGAGAAGTTACCTCATTTGAACCTTCGGAAATGGATACGAATCCGTGGCTTCTCTCGGATTCGGAATCGGACTCATATTCAAAACTCGACTCGGCTCCGGATCTTGATTTGGCCATAAACGCGACGAAGCTTCTCTTTGTCTCTTCTGCATCCGACTCCTCAGATGACGACTCATCCCATGTTGCCTTAAGAACCTTCTTCTTCTTTTCCTTTTTCAGTTTTTCTTCCTTTTATAAATTTGCATACTCTAACTTGTAATGTCCTTTTCCGTTACATTCGTAGCAGGTTACTTCCGATCGAGGTCTCAACTTGTGGTCGGGCACCTTTTTGATGTCTTTCTTTGTAAATCTTTTCTTTCGGTTGAACATTTTTCTTACCATGTTTACAATCTCCTCTTCTCCGTTTGTTTCCGACTCTGACTCATCTTCGGACTTAACCTTCACTTTTCTTTCCTTTTTAGTTGAACCTGCCATCAAAGCTATACCATTCTCGGTTTGACCCGAGTTAGCTTGTTCGTGTAGTTCAAGTTCACAAAATAGTTCATCTAATCTAATTGTGGAGAGATCCCTAGATACCTTATAGGCATCGACAATCGATGTCCATAAGGCATTTCTCGGGAATGCCTTAAGAGTATACTTAATTAAATCCCTATTCTCTATTTGATGTCCTATTAAATGTAATCCATTTAATATATCCTTAATCCTAGTATGAAGTTGACTAGCATTTTCGTTTTCGTTCATTTTACAATTAAATAATTTATTTTAAAGCATGTCCCTTTTGGCTATCATAGTGTCATTTGTACCCTCATGCAATTCAATTAACTTCTCCCATAATTCTTTAGAATTTTCAAATGGACCTACCATATTTAGCTCTTCTTTAGTAAATCTGCATTGCAAGGTGTTAAGTGTCTTGTAATCGACTTGAGCTCTCTTCCTAATATCCGAGGTCCATTTCTCCGGTTCTAACAACTCCCCCGAGTCGTCTACCAGAGCTATAAATCCTTTCCTAATTGAAAACCAGATCTCTAGGTCGGTCTTCAGATAGCACTCCATTCGCCTTTTTCCAGTAGAAAAAGTCCTCTCCGTTAAAGAGAGAAGGGCGAACGGTATTGTATCCCTCTAAGTATGACATTATCAATAAAATATTTTCTAAAGACAAAAATTGATTTTAAAAAGAATCTAATATGTAGAAAACTAATTTACCGAATTTAAATATGCTGAAAAAGAATTTTAAAATATAGAATATTATTTTAACGAATTTTAAAATGCAAAAAATTAATTTAATATGCAAAAAATTATTTTAACTAATTTTAAAATACAGAAAAAGAATTTAATATGTAGAATATTATTTTAACGAATTTTAAAATATAAAAAATGAATTTAATATGCAAAACATTATTTTAACTAATTTTAAAATACAGAAAATAAATTTAATATTCAGAAAATTATTTTAAGTAATATTAAAATGCAGAAAATGAATTTAATGTGTAGAAAATTATTATACTAAAGCAATAAAAATTATTCTAAAGCAACAAAAATTATTTTAATGCAATAAAAATTATTCAAATGCAATAAAAATTATACTAAAGCAATAAAAATTATTCTAAAGCAATAAAAATTATTCTAATGCAATAAAAAGCTAACGATGGTGGTTTCACCAACTCGGAGCGCCCCTGCTCTGATACCAATTGTAGGATCGAGTGAACCGAGAGAGGGAGATGAATCTCGGTATTTTATAATTTTAAATTAATTCTATATTATTTATTCTAATCAGAATACACAGCGGAATATAAAGACAATTATCAACACATGCAATTTACTTGGTTCACAACCCGGACTGGGTTGCTACTCCAAGGCCCCTCTCCCGTGAGCTACCTCAATGGGCAATTCACTAAATACCCTCCGACTCAAGAACTCTCGACTTCAGAGGGTTTCGCTTTTTACAAATGATGAAGAAGAGTAACAAACTACCCACTCTTCTTAAAATTAAGTGCAGAAGCAAAATAGTAAATTAAAAATAATGTACAAGGCTTTATACCGACACTAAGAGATTGTAGAGGTAGTTGCAGTGTGTCGGAAGGTCGTCTTGTTGTAGAATGAAAATATAGTGGACAAGCAAGTATTTCGGCAGCACTTCGACTTGATTGAATGTTAATTTCGAGTTCTGGTCAAGCACGACTTTTATAAACTCTTTCCAGTCGACTGGAATGCCTTCCAGTCGACTCCACATCAGCTCATCAATATGGTATTCATGGTCTTCCAGTTGACTGAATCTCCTTCAGTCGACTCCACATCACTCGGCTCCGCATCGGAAAATTTCTCTCTTCAGTCAACTCAAACTCTTCAGTCGACTCAAGTCCTTTCCATCTGCATTGCACGATCTTTGATCGATCACCAGCTGATCCTGCCAAATAGGTATCCAGTCGACTGATACATCTCCAGTCGACTGGACTTCAGTTGACTTGAATCCATTCAGTCGACTGATTCTTGCAAAACAGGATTAACACAAAACAAATAATATGAAATGCAATAGCAGTAGTAATACTGCTCGATCTCGACTACTAAGTCCCATGCGGATTTTTCGTCGGATCGACGCCTAGCTTTGTCCCCCTACAGAGGACTCGGCCTCACCTCTTCACTCGAGGCTTACCTGTCGGCTACCTGTTGGATCAAGAAGCGTCTCTAGAGGGGGGGGGGTGAATAGCGATCGTAAATCTTTTCTTTTTCGTTTGTTCGATACGCAAAGTAAGCACAGCGGAAAATAAATGAACACGTTTATTTTACTTGGTTCACAACCCAGCGGTTGCTACTCCAAGGCCCTATCGGTCCTAGACCGCGTACGGAGGGCAAAGCACTATAACGTCTCCTCCTCGTTGGAGGTAGGAGACAACGATCACAAAACCGAATATACGAGGATGAGGCAACAACCCTACCTCACCTCGTTATGAAGAAAAATAAAGAATACAATAACAAAAATATTACTTGATTCTGCTGCCGACGAAGAAGATCGAAACTTGACGTCGCATCGGCGTTATGACGATGTTGGAGCGTTGGCGTTGTAGGAGCACTTGATGAATAAACTTGATGTGATTTGGAGATGGAATCCTCCCCTCCTTTTATAGACTTTGGCCTCTGAATTTGTCTCCTCTTATTTCGGAACGGATCATGAAGTTGTCCAAATTTTATCGCGAAGTGGCCGCGTCAAACGTTATCCGTTTTGACCTAGCGCAAAAGTTGAATCGTCGCCATCAGTCGACTGATGCCTCCCATCAGTCGACTGATGGGCATCAGTCGACTGTTCCATGTCCAGCAGTCGACTGCCAGCTTGGCCACTTCCCTGCAATAAGAGGTTAGCTCGGAAAATGATAAATACGACGGTTTCTAACCGTCCAATCTCGACCTAGACCTTCCACAGGAAGTCTTAGTCGAATCGCCGCCTACGATCGTCCCCGTAAAGAGGACACGACCTTACAATCTCTCACTCACACGAGCTTACCTCGATAGTAGCTCTCGCTTCCGGCCTTCCACTCGATTCCTTCGGCTCCCTCCGAAGTCACTCGAGTGTCGCCCGACCACCGCGGCTTCCTCCGGGTGTCGCTAGCCTTCAGCTCCAGCTTTAACACTTTTCTACACACTTGATTTAGCTCGTGAGATAACAATGTAGACTTAACTTTGTGTCTTTTCCATAATCAAAACACAGGTTCGATTATCTAGTGCCCCTGCACCAACACTACCTGCCGGACTTACCATCCTTGACATACGATCTGACCCACCAGAGCTTCCACCAACTGCCCGATTTGCCTGACCTAGCTGGACTTTTTGCCGATTGTTCGATCTCCTGACCCAATCGATCTTCATGCCAGATGTCTGGTCCACGCGACCCATCTGGACTTCATGCCTGGTGTCCGGTTCTCCTGATCTATCAAGATTCATGCCTAGTATCCGGTCAACATGACATACTAGGACTTTCTATTAAGCCTGCACACTTAACACTTATATTAGATCACATGTGAGTCCTAACTATTAACTGTAGTTCATACATCAAAACTAAAGAGTGATGCTTACTGCATCAACACCCATGGTATAAAACCACCCTTTCCCGCATAAATAGTCACCACTACTTTCGCAATGTTAAGGAACTATTTATAGACCTTACTGTTAAATGTGTCTTCGCCTCTCCTCCTCACTGACCTCATCTTCCCCCTCCTAACCATTACTGTTTCTTCCTAGATCAATTAGAAAATGGTCTTCACTTTCCTGCACCCGTTATTTACTTTAAACTTTTAGACTTTTATAAAATAGCCATTAATCAATTAGCCCCCAATGTCTTCCGACTGTTAGTGAGCACTGTTATAGTCTTCAAGCATTTAGGGCTTCCTTTGTCCCCTCTAATGCTCCACTATTTGTTCAATTGAAGTCTTTGAAAGTAGGTATTTTTTACTTCGCCAGCTGCCTTGATTGCCAATTCCTCACCAATAAGCCTTCTTCCCATAAGGGTTGGAGAGAATCATACATCTTTGCTCAGCTTCCTACTCCTATCCCCCACTCGGATACTTGGAGGATAGAGCTTCCTGAGCTACCCCCCTTCCGTGACTGTCGGCTCCAATGCCCCTTCACCGAAGTTCAACGGATACTACAGAACCATAACTACAACTCTGACATCCTGTTGGACTCCCGCCTCTTGAGTCACTATGGACTATTCCCTTTTCATCTAGACGACCCTATCGTGATAGGTGGGGTATTGCCCTCAACCTTTCAATAACATAAACTCTTAATATTGCTTAATGTTTATTGACCATTTATATGGCTATGTGTTATTTGGTATACATTGTGTTGTAGATGACTTTATGCAAAGGGATATGGTAAGTGCCAAGAAAATTATAGCAGAGAAGGTCAAAGGGAAATGCAAACGGAGACGATCTCCCGCAACTCCATCACCCCCCCCCCCCTGACTTGACTCTTGACATAGCCCTTCCTCCTTTTGAAGAACCTCTTCCCATTATGCCGATCCCACAAGATATCCCATCTCTTCCTCCTAGACGACTCCTTCAACGTAGGAGAGGCCCTTCTACATCCACTGCTTCTTCCGCAGTTTCTCCCTCTCAATCCCCTAGCCCTCCTCCTACCAGTCGTCATCTGTGTGGATACCTTCCTACCCCTAACCCATCTGAAGAGGACCTTGACGTCTCCGGAAACTCTCCTCTCATAGACGAAGAGAATTCTCCTATTTTATCTTCTCCCCCTATTACCTCTTTCGCGGGCGGGGGGATTGGTCATCCTACATCCTCCTCACCCCAGTTCCACTTTTGGAAATACCACCTACCACTCACCCCCCAATCCTACTTTCTTTGAGCCTTCCCCTTCTAGGAATGAGCCTTCTCTTCCAATAGGAGATATTCTCTCCCTCAATCCCACGATCACCACCCTTCGGTCAACTCTTAGGCTCCGCACTCCTCTAGAATTAAAACTGTTTAGCCAATCAGAAGTACAAGACCCCTTTGAACACTTGAGGGCCAACCTATCAGAGGTATTCCCTACTAATCCTGCTATACTTAAATCACCTTAGCATATACTCTAAAAGTCTCCCCTTTCCTTGCATAGGAACCCACGAGTTATAATGAGGCAATCCATTATTTGGCTGGCTATCAATCAACTATGGTAGCCTGACATATGACCTCTGAAATCCGATTGAAACAAATGGCCTAGCAGATAGCTCAAGGTAAGGAGCGGGAAGCTGCTTTGGCCACCTCTGAGAAGAACTTGAAGGCTTCCTGTGCAACTAAAGACTCAACTGACTACACCAGGGCGTGCCAAAGAAGAATCTCTTCAGGAAGCTGACTCCCTTTGGCTCCAATTACTCCTTCAAACTAAACAAATTCGACAGAGTAATGCCCTATCTCAGGAGCTGGTCACAAGCCAAATTCAATTATAGGAAACTCATGCTAGAAGATCCGAATCTTTTGCCGAGCTAATAAAAGCCCAATCTACCAACAAAACTTTAGAAGCTTCTCGCGAATCAAGTTTGGCTCAATTGGATCGTCTTTCTTCTAAGGTATCCACATTCCCTAGAGATCTTTCTTGTAGCTGGAGCACACCCAAACCATAACTTTCCTAGGTCAGCAGGCTCTATCTATCGCCAAAGAAAGAGATGAATTAAGAGAAGCCCTTGCTACCTAGATAGCTATTGAAGAAGCTCGTTGGAAAGTGAGGGAGAAAGAGTTGATAATGAAATTTGGTGATAAAAGGACTATTTATTCATGATGGGCTTTGAAGGGTCCAATAAATAATTTATCAGTCACGGGTACCGTTCTCCTAGGGAAGACACCATTTTTTTAAGTGTAGAGGCAGCCATAGATAGTTATCCCGACACTATCTTTGATCTATAAAAACTCTATTTGATGTACGGAAACAATCCCGATGCCAAATGGCCCCATGGATTTTCCATATGCAAAATATAATTTCATTTTTGTGCTTTGTAGATTATTCAACTAATGATATCATAATAGCTATAATCCCATTCCTAAATTGACTTAACTCTTTATGAATGACTAAGGCTTACCCAACATCTCTCCCGTGCCAGTCGAGTGATAACCTGTTGTTGTAGGAGGTTCTGACAAATTTAGGTCTAATAACCCCCAGGTCGCCATTTATAACAACACAGTTATGCGAGATTCATTTCTTCCCGGTTCTCTTACAACAATATATCACGCTAAAATTGAGTCATACCCACCAGGTATCTACCCCTTTACGGGATGTGACTCTCTATCTCCCCTATTAATGTGTCCACCACTTCCAACACTATCCCACCCACTACCCATCCCATCAACTTACATTTTCCTTCCTTCCCAAGGAAGTAGATTATTGTTTTCTCCCCTTCTATAAATACCTCCTTTTGGGTCCTCTACTCCTACACTCTTTGCCTTTTGCTTGCTAAATGGCTGACCCGTTCAAGCAAAGAGAGATATCCTCCTCCCTAAGGCGTCCCACAGCAGATCAACAATGTATTAGCAGAACTAGAAGACATAGTAAGGGATCTCCGAGCTTGTCTACAATCACCCTCCACCCAAGCGTATTCCTTCCATCAAGAACTGACCATCGCTCAACGAAATTTGACGAGGCTCTGTATAGCTCACCGGGTCCTTGTAAGACGTTACATGTTAGCTATGCCCCCCTTCACCATTCAACCACCCGACATTCCTACTGAAGAGAAGATTATCCACAAATCATCTTAGTTTTTTTCTTAGCATAACTTCCTTTTCCCCTATCTGACTGTACCAATTGTTATGACTTTAAATAAATATGCTATACAAATATTTATATCTTTTCTCAATGAGCATTGTACTTTATAAGAAAATTTATCGCTACACAATTGAAACGGCATACCTCCTCTGGAAAGTGTATCTTCAAAATTTCCTCTCCGATCCCCATATACATCATGCATAGTGGTACCATTCATTCACCGATGAGCCTTTAGAAACCCCCTTCAAATGTATATTGCTTTGAATAGCTCGAGAATAATCAGAGCACCACTGCCATCAGATTAAGTGAGAATGCAACCCCTCGAAGGGACCTACAAATTGCCCTGGCTTGCCATGAAAAATGTACCCAACCCCTCTTCAGTAATGAAATTTTCTTCTTTAATACCCGACTCCTCCAATCTGTCACCAAATAGGGATAATAGCATCGACTGGCGCCGAGATGTTGAAAATAGTGATGATCTGACCTAAGGCCTTGCCTCGTCAGATCAAAATAATTTTTTACTTCCGTCAATCATCTAGAGTGAATTTACCTTAAACCCGACTCCTCTGATTCACCATCGCATGGGGATAACAACCTCGGTCACAACCAAGCTATAAAAATAGGGATGATCTGATCTAAAGCCTTGTCTCGTCAGATCGGAATAATTTTTTACTTCCATCAATCTTCTAGAGTGAATTTACCTTAAATCCAACTCCTCCAATCCGCTATCGCATAGGGATAACAGATTCGGCCATAGCCGAGCTATAAAAATAGTGACGATCTGATCTAAGGCCTTGCCTCGTTAGATCGGAATAATTTTTTACTTCCGTCAATCTTCCAGAGTGAATTTACCTTAAACTCGACTCCTCTGATCTGCCACCGCATGAGGATAACAACCTCAACTACAACCGAGCTGTAAAAATAGTGACGATCTGATCTAAGACCTTGCCTTGTCAGATTTGAATAATTTTTTTACTTCCATCAATCTTCCAGAGTGAATTTACCTTAAACTTGACTCTTCTGATCCGCTATCGTACGGGGATAATAGCTTCGGCTAAGGTCGAGCTGTAAAAATAGTGACAATCTTATCTAAGGCCTTACCTCGTTAGATCAGAATAATTTTTTACTTCTATCAATCTTCTAGAGTGAATTTACCTTAAACGGTTAAACCCGACTCCTCCAATCCACCACCGCACGAGGATAACAGCCTCGACTACAGTCGAACTGTAATATAGTGACAATCTAATCTAAGGCCTTATCTCATCAGATCGGAATAATATTTTACTTCTGTCAATCTTCCATAGTAAATTTACCTTAAACTCAACTCCTTTGATCCGCCACTGTACGGGGATAATATCTTCGGCTAAAGCTGAGCTATAAAAATAGTGACGATCTAACCTAAGGCCTTGTCTTGTTAGGTCAGAATAATTTTTTACTTCCGCCAATCTTCCACAGTGAATTTACCTTAAACCAAACTCCTCCGATCCGCCACTGCATGGAGATAATAGCTTCGGCTAAGGCCAGGCTATAAAAATAGTGATGATCTGACCTAAGACCTTGCCTCATCATATCAGAATAATTTTTTTACTTACGTCAATCTTCCACAGTAAATTTACCTTAAACCCAACTCCTCCGATCCACCACCACACAGGAATAATAACTTCAGCTAAAGTGAAGCTATAAAAATAGTGACAATCTGACTTAAGGCCTTGCCTCGTCAGATCAGAATAATTTTTTTGCTTCCATCAATTTTCCACAGTAAATTTACCTTAAATCTAACTCCTCTGATCCACCACCATATGGAGATAATAGCTTCGACTTCCAGGGAGCTACACAAAAATAATAGTCCTAACCTAAAAATGATGAACTGCTTCGGCCTGACAAAATAAAGACTTTTGCAAAAACCCTTCAGCTGTCATACTCCAAAATTATTTTTTTTATTGGATAGATAAATAAATAATCGTCTCCTTAATGGGCCATTTTTTGGACTTCGTCTGTCATCAATAGCCTCAATTGAAGACCCATTTATTCATCTTCAGAAAGAATTCACTGACACTCCCCTTGGAATAGGGCTTCTTGCCTCCTCTTCTTCAACCCCTTACCTTCCTCAATCTTTAAACTTTTCCAATCACCATTCTCCGGTGTGAGAATTCCACTTCCTTCTTGCTTCCCATTCTTTCCTCCCTTCTTCGTCACAGAATGAAATCTGCCGTAAAGAGGCACTCTTCGAAAGCTCAGGGATAAACACATCGAAGTCACCATAACGTCCGGCAACCCAGCATTGTTGCCTACCGCATTGGGCATCACTGAGCCTTCTTCGGCCACCCCCTTCCTGGTCCCCATCTGTTCTCTACCATTAATAGCGCCATCCTCAGTTGACCCCCACCCTTATGATGCTACTTCCTCCCAAGTACCACCATCTTCTTTTTTACCCCTTATGCCACCATTGAACCCTAACCCTTCCTCCTCTTCCTATTTACTTCCACGTCCTCCCATATTGCCCCCATTGCCCTTGAACATCAAAGTTGCCATACGAGGAGTTACTCGTTAGAGAATTCAAGGTTAAGGTGCCACCACTACTCACCCTTTTCCACGCTACCGTCGTCGATTGTCGCTGAACTTCCACCCACTATCCTTTCCTTGGCCTCCCCTTCTTCGCCCCCACTGGAGTCATCACTTCAACCTTTAAACATCACCCCACTCATTAACCCCTCAACCGCCCTTGATTTCCTTCAGTAATTATTCAACCCTAACTCTCCTTCCCTACCTCTTCCTTTCTTGAAGAAACACCTCCAACAATTGTACCCTTTCAAACTACCTCCATGCCTTCCCCTGTAACCCCCGTTTCTATGTCCACGTCACCTTCAACCCTAGTCTCCCCTCTTCCTTCTTCCCTTCCACTTTTAGAGTCTATAAACTCTCCTTCTTCAAGCCTAAGCTCCCACCCTTTACCATTTCCTTCATCCTCTGATATAAACATGGTTTAAGATGAGTGTAATCTATCTCTCAGTTTTCCAAGGACCTCCATACCATCACCTCTCCCTTTCTTACCTGAATCCCTTCACCACACCCTCCCTATCATACTTCCCCAGAATATCCCTCCTTTTCCTTTTGAGACTCCCCCCCTTTTCCATGCAGAGGCTGCAGGGAGTTTCAAGACTATGCCATCATCTGGCATGATAATAAATGAACCAACTCCACTTCTCCCTTCCTCTTCTTCCTCATTGTCTGCCATAAGTTTACGTATCCTTCATCAAGATGAACTGATACCGCGGATGGAAAACTTGCATCATGCTCTTGAGTTGGTAAGCCCTTTGAGATCCTTCTTTACCTAATCTAAGGAGTACCTTTCTTTTCTGATTCATCATATACAGGCCATGACAAACTATCAAAAGTTGAAATGTTCACTCTCCCATTACCAAATGCAACTTCAACAGCAAACTTCACAGCACTTACTCATCAACTCAGCAGCTCAAGAGAGATTTCAACAGAGGAAAGACTCTCTACTTCAAGAATTAGCTTTATGTCGTGATCAATTAGTAGAAGCCCGATTGCACCATAGGAGAGACACTGAAATCATAGTAGATTTATGATCTCAAGTAAGTAGGGAAATCTGTCGAGGTTTAGATTCACTGTCAGAGAGAACAGAACCCTTTCTCAAATATATCAACATGAAGTTTCCCTACAGCAAGTGAGGCATGAAGCTGCCTGTGCCATGGCCCATACCACAGCCATCGGGGAGGTTTCAACTTCAGATGTCTAGGGTCGTCCTATAGGATTATGCTTCTCATGTTCAGGGTATGCACATCCTTACTCAGACATCACACCAATACCGTCAGATCTGACAAGACTTCCTAGAGCATAGAGAACGCTGTGTAAAATTTCACCGGGATGTAAGTGTTCCTAGAGCAAGAACGTATGAAGTCCCTAATGCAAGCTACATTCAAAGATGATTTTAATGAAGCAAGTCGATAGTATGCTGCTCAAGGATTTTCCCCTGCTCACTAATCAGCTCCTTTTTTAAATTGGGAGATTGACTTTAAACGCTATTCCCCTGAACATTTTAGATTATAACTCTTTTCCCTTTCTTCTTCATGTGAGTGCAAATGATATTCGCTATGGCAATACGAAACTGCATCTAGGTCACAACTTTCCTTTCTTTTATTAATATCCATCACACGAAAGGTAACTCTTTTTATTAATGCCTTCTCATTTTTAACAATAAAAGTACCTCAAATGCACTGCGTTCCAAGGCCTGAGTAGCTCCCTGCCTTTGGCATCCCGGAGATAGTATGCTAACCCAACAACCCAGCAAGCTACTGTGTAGGGTCCATCCCAATTGGGGGCTAATTTCTTAGGGCCTCCTGCAGGATTCACTTTGCGTAATACTAGGTCACCTTCCTAAAATCTCCTTGGTATCACCTTCTTATTGAAGACTTGTTTTATTCTTTGCTTATATGCCTTAGCTCGAACACGAGCATGCTTCCGCCTCTCTTCCAGCAAGTCTAGCTCAGTACTCCTCAACATTTGATTTTGTTTATGCTCATAAGCTTGGACTTGGGCAATATTCAGAATAGCTTCTACAGGCATAACTACCTTAGCTCCATAAACCATACTGAAAGGGGTTTCTCCAGTGGCCGCTTTAGGTGTAGTTCAATAGGCCCATAATATTTCAGGAAGCTCGTCCACCTAATTCCCCTATTTAGCTTCCAACTTAGTTTTTAATCCTTGAACAAGAATCCTGTCGACCACTTCCACTTGCCCATTAGCTTGAGGATGAGCCACCAAAGTAAAAGTCTGTTGAATATTAAGATTCTGACACAACTCTCAAATTTTTTGACTCTAGATTTGGCGACCATTCTCACTTATAAACTTCCTGGGAACCCTATATCTGCAAACAATGTTCTTCCAAAGGAACTATATCACGTAACTTTTTGTAATCTTGGATAACGGTTTGACTTTCACCCATTTAGAAAAATAATCAATAGCTACCAGCAAAAACTTCTTCTGCAAAGGGGTTGTAGGCATCATACCAACTATATCCATTCCCCATTGGTCAAAGGGACAAGAAGCAACCACGACCTTCATCAACTCGGTAGGTCATTCTGACCTATTACTATGTTTCTAACAAGCTTGCCAAGTCTAGACTAGGCGTACTGCATCTTGATGAATATTCGGGCAAAAGTATCTGGCCAACAACACTTTACGAGTTAGAGCTCGTCCTCCCAGATGGTTGCTACAACATCCTTCATGTATCTCCCTGAGCACTCATTCAGAATCTTCATTGCCGAGACACTTCAACAGAGGTCGGCCAAAAGATGTCTTATACAAAATCACATCAATAATTACAAAATGCTTCACTCTTGTCAACGAAGATGACGCTTCTTTAGAATCAACAGGAACACTGCCCTGTTGAAGATAAGCCATAATATCATCCCTCCAGTCGGATGTATCATTACCTACCCTCACCGCTTCTTCCACATTGTACACTACCAAGGAATGAGGAACTTCAATGCACACAGAATCTTGAGGCTTCCATTCAGTTAAGGCGCTAGCTATCCAAGCCAACTCGTCCAATTTCCTATTCTCCTCTCTCGGGATTTGTTGTAAAGTTACCTCCTGAAAATGTGCCTTCCCCTTCTCAAAAGATGTGGAATACTTATGCAATCTCTCTTCCCGAATAACAAAAGCACCCTTAAGTTGTGACACAGCCAATTGAGAATCTGAATAAATTACAACCGAGGTGGCCCCTACTATCCGAGTTTCTTGTAATCCAGCTAAGATTGCTTCATACTCTGCCTCATTATTGGATGCCTTGTATCCCAACCGAATGGAAATACGGGTTTCCTCATCAAAAGGAGATACTAGCACTACTCCGACTCCACTCCCACCTATAGGGATGTATATTGAAAAGTCTATCTTTTGTATGAACATCTTTATTTTAAAATAAGAATCACATGATCATTGTTTGCATATTTTTATGGTTATGCAATATTGTCTAATACTTTATATTGTAGATAACATGGTGTGTGGTGTCACACGAGAGATCATGTTATCGACTCCTTGAAAAGTATAAGTAAAGGCTCACAACCGAGATGACTTTGGACAAACCATCGGAATGGTTGTAGTGTGATTTGGTATTGGTTTGTCTTGACCATAGAATCACACTAGTGCACTTTGTGTGTATTGAGCAGGACCGACTTAGAGGTGATTCGATTTATTGCTGACTACATAATCGAATCGGACCTCAGATATTATTTAGTACATGCTCTTAATCCCGATATAATAACGGGCACATATACTTAGTATTCATCTCTTTGATTTACCAATGGGCGAGATTTATAGATTAAATCGATAGGCTCGATAAGTTGGGAGATGATATTATTTATATGGTGTGACGTTGATTATAGGAGGAAATCGTGTCCTATATATTAGGATGATGATGTCCCCTTGAGGAGCTCATAAGGTTCATCATGTAAACCCTACAGGTGGACTTGGTCTGACATGATGAAAAGGTTGAGTGGTACTACTCATGGAATTAGATGTTGATTAATTAATGGTCAGTAAATTAATTAATCGACGGACATTCAAGATCTTAAACACGGGGAGAAAATGTATAAATAATATATGGAGCCCATATTATCATATGGGGGTTGGTGAGGTAGATCAATGATGATCCTTTAGTGGATTGGATCATCATTAGTGGGTCGGACTTTATGTGGGCTTGATCCATGGGTGGCCAAGATCCAACTCTTCCTCATGGTTCCTAATGTAGCCTAATAACACCTCATGAAGCTTAGAATCCAATGGATAGAAACAAAACTCTAATATCCATAGGTAGAGATTAAATCTCTAAGATCCGACGGTTGAGATTAAATCTCTAGATCCGACGGTTGAGATTAAATCCCTAGAACCAATGGAGGAGATTAATTCATGAATTATCCCTAACTCTATAAAAGGAGGGCATGGGGTTGGCGTGGAGAACACATCAAGAGAGCTAGGGTTTTTGGAGTTGGCGGCAAGGGCTTAGGAATTAGGGTTTGGGCTTGGGCGGCACCAAATAAGGAAGGTAATTCCTTTTCTTCTTCTTCCTTCAAGGTGGCCGGCATCCAGCTTGTTTTCCAACCCTCTTCTGGCTTTTGGACGGCAGCCAAGCCTCTCTTCTCCTTCTCCTTAGGTGGTGGAAACAAGATATAGGGCTTCCCTTGGTGTCTTGGTTGTTTTCCATCATCTTCTCCTCCTCCTAGTTGGCCGGCGGCAAGGAATTGTTTTGTTCCTTGTTGGTTGGTTTTAGGGAGGAGAAAAACTTTGTTTCTACTCTTCCTCTTGCTTTGGAAGAGAAAGGAAGGAAGATTTGCTATCTAGGAGCTTCGACTTACGGTAGATCGTCGCCCACACGACGTCCGAAAGGAGGAAGGTCATACATTAGAAGATCGAGAGGTATATCGATTCTCTAATTTTTATATGTTACATGTTTGTATTTATTTTTCAATTATGAGCATGATATAAATCTGTATATGGCTAAATAATACTTGAATCCCGAGCATAAACACAAAAACCGGCGATCCGGACATCGTCTATTCCGCGGCTACTCGTAGAATAGAGGTTGGTCGCTTGAACAACTTGTTTGTTCAAGTGACCTCTCTAAACGAATAGCACGATGATGACTTGGTTGGTTGGGTGATCCCTTATGTCTAGGATTAAATTTTTTAATCCGGGAACATTGAGGGGATCGCCATGAACAAACGACCAAGGTGAAGTGGGAAGCGAAGTTTCCCCTCACGGACTCGATAAGCAAAAATCCTACAATTGGTATCAGAGCCAGGTTTTCGATTTTGTGTGTTTAGGATTCGGTTAATTTTTATGCACTTTTTCATATATGATATGTGCCGGATAATAGTAGGATATGGGTAGTTTAACTCTTTGGTTGCAGGCATAAGATCCGACTATTATGGCTATATGTGTGTATGTGATTGCATGTGTGTATTTTGTTGAATCCTCGGGGTTGACGAGGCTAGTATTTAATTTTTTATAAATTAGATACGACATTGTTTATCCACACTTTATTTTAGTTTACTTTCGATCTAGATTTCATGTACACTCTCTCGTGGAGTATAAGATCGATGGATGTAAATTAAAATAGGTTCTAGTCTCGACTTGGATCTCCGGATGACTTGTACATGGCGTAGGAGGAGGGGACGAGAAGGCGTTGCGACGGGAGACATATTGAAGACAAAAGCCATAATAGTTGGAAAATAATTTATTTTTCATATTTATTGCTTTTTGTTTGATATGCATGTCGTAGGCTAGGAAAATTCCTCAATTTCAAATTACTAAGTGGGAGAGGGAATTTTTTAAAAATTCCCACGGCCTCCATTACGATTTGACAAGTGATGCAAACAAACTTGCGCGTCGGCTCTGAGTGCCTTCCTCCATATTGGTTGGGTTTGTTTGCGGATCACAAGGTCAAATATGATTATAGAAAATTATCAAGGAGCGTGTGTACTTCCCCATCGGAAGGCACATTACCCGAGATAATTACCTTGGTACCGAATAATGGTGAACACTTAGATACAAATATAAGTATCCTCTCCATCGGAGTCACTGCTTTTATTTGTAGGGCCAAAGAGGAACCAACTATTAATTTTACTTGTCAAAAAGTTAGGATGATAAGATAGTAAAATTAATGGGTAAAACCTCTTCTTACAAATGTAGAATTCGTATACGTCCACACTATCGTGACATACGATATTCTCGGTGTTTTGAGGTGTTGGTTGATTTTAAAATTTTATTGTTTGAGGAATCAATAATTTTTTGAAATCTAATGTTTTGATTTATGTGATTCTTAGGTTTTCTTTCAAAATAACTTTCAACCCACTTTCTGTGATACTGAAAGAGAACAAACTTATTGGACCCAACTATGTTGATTGGAAGAAGAATCTAGACATTGTCTTGATTACTGAGGAATACAAATATGTACTCCTCGAAGAGTGCCCTCCCAAGTCTGCAGATGATTCTGGGGAAAAGGAGAGAGAGAGCTATAAGAAGTGGATCAAGACCGATGAGATGGCGCGGTGTTACATTTTGTCATCTATGTCAAATATACTGCAACATCAACATCAAGCCATGTCCACTGCTTATGAGATGATGTTCAATCTCAAGGAGCTTTTCGGACACCAGAATCGGGTTGCGAGGCAAGAGGCCATGAGAAACTTGATGACGACCACCATGATCGAGGGAACACCCATGAGGGATCATGTTCTCAAGATGATGGCTCATTTGAATGAGCTGGAGGTCCTAGGAGCTGAGATCGATGGGGAAACCCAGGTTGATATCATACTCCAGTCTCTACCTAGGAGTTTTGAGCAGTTTCTCCTAAACTACAACATGAACAAGAGGTTGTATTCATTGGCGGAACTTCTGACAGAACTCTAGGCGGCAGAGGGACTATTTCGTCAGAGTGCTCAGGCGCATGTCGTGGTGACCCAAAAGGTTTCTACTTCTAAGCCAAAAGGCAAGAAGAAGAAGAAACAAACTGGGGAGAAGGCGGTGGAAGGTACTCAGGGAGGAGTGAAGAAGCCGAAAGGCAAGTGCTTCACTTATAAGCAGACTGGACACTGGAAGAAGGACTGCCCCAACCGCAATAACAAAGGTATATCTTTTGGTCTAGTCGTTGAAACATATTTAACGGTGTTATCTACCGGCACCTGATGTGTAGATACGGGAGCCACTGATCATGTCTGCAATACTTTGCAGGGGTTCCAGGAAACCAGATGACTGGCTGAGGGGGAGATTACCGTGTACTTGGGCGATGCCACGAAGGTGGCGACAGTTGCAGTGGGAGACGTTCATTTATCTTTTGAGAAAAATAAACTTTTGGTTCTTAAGAATTGCCTTTATGTACCCTTATTTAGAAAGAATTTAATTTCAGTTTCTAAATTATTTATGGATGGATATTCTATTTCTTTTAATGACAGAGTTGTTATAAGAAGAGATAGGGACATTATCTGTTCGGGTACATTGATAGGAAATTTGTACACACTTGAACCAAAACCTCCCATGATGCATATTGAAATTAATAACTCATCTTCTAATTCCAATAAGAGAAAAGAACCTTCTAAAATGAACCAAACATATCTTTGGCATCTTAGGCTTGGTCACATTAACCTAAGCAGAATTCAAAGGTTGATAGCTGATGGACCTTTGGGTTCATTAGTGGTGGAGGATCTCCCAACCTGTGAATCTTGCTTGGAGGGTAAGATGACCAAGAGGCCTTTTAAGGCTAAGGGGTATAGAGCCAAAGATTTGTTAGAATTGGTTCATTCTGATTTGTGTGGTCCTATGTCTATCCAGGCTAGAGGTGGTTTCGAGTATTTCGTCTCTTTTATAGACGATTACTCGAGATATGGATACATTTACCTGATGCGCCGCAAGTCTGAATGCTTTGACAAGTTCAAAGAATTCAAAGCTGATGTGGAGAAATGTCAAGGTAAAAGTATCAAGACACTATGATCTGATCGTGGTGGTGAGTACCTCTTGGGAGAGTTTAGGAACTACTTATCAGAGGCTGGGATTCAATCCCAATTGACTGCACCTGGCACACCCTAGCAGAATGGTGTAGCAGAGCGATGGAATAGGACTCTTATGAAGATGGTTAGATTGATGATGAGTTATTCTGAGTTTCCAGATTCATTCTGGGGATATGCTCTAGATACGACGGTGTACATTCTGAACTTGGTTCCATCTAAATCAGTGCCTTCTACTCCCACAGAATTATGGACTGGGCGAAAGCCTATTCTAAGACATATTCGGATATGGGGGAGTCCAGCACATGTGCTGAAGGTAGATGCTGGTAAGTTGGAACCTCATACAGAAGTACGCATGTTCGTTGGCTATCCCAGGGGAACGAAGGGTGGATTGTTTTATAGTCCTAGAGATCAGAGGGTGATCGTTAGCACGAACGGAAGATTTCTAGAGGAAGACTATGTGATGAGCCACACGCCCAAGAGTAAAATTGTTCTGGAGGAGTTAAAAGGGGAAGCCACTTCTTTAGTATCACCGGTACAAGAGGATATACTACATATCACTGCACCGCATGTCACAGAGAATACACAGGTGATACCTCGTCGTAGTGGGAGGGTTGTGAGATAGCCTGATAGATTCATGTTCTTGGGAGAATCTTCTGATTTGGTCCCTGGCGAACATGAACCTGATCCCTGGACATATGACGAGACAATCCAAGATAAAGATGCAGTATCTTGGCTAAGTGCAATGAATGCTGAGATTGAATCTATGGATTCAAATCAGATCTGGGAGATAGTAGAACCACCCGATGGTGTAAAAACCATTAGATGCAAGTGGATCTACAAGAGAAAGAGAGGAATAGATGGGAAGGTTGAGACCTTCAAAGCGAGGCTTGTTGTGAAGGGGTATACTCAGAAAGAGGGTATCGATTATGAGGAGACCTTTTCGCCGGTAGCCATGCTTAAGTCTATCCGGATTCTCTTATGCATAGCAGCTCATATGAATTATGAGGTGTGGCAGATGGATGTCAAGACAGCTTTCCTTAATGGAAGTCTTGAGGAAAACATCTACATGAAGCAACCAGAGGGATTCATTGCTAAGGGCAAAGAGCATCTTGTATGTAAGCTTAATCGGTCCATTTATGGATTGAAACAAGCTTCGAGGTCTTGGAACATCCGCTTTGATGAGGTGATCCAGTCTTATGGATTTATTCAAAGTCTGGATGAGTCTTGTGTATACAAGAGATGTGACGAAAACGTAGTGGTATTTCTTGTACTATACGTAGATGATATTTTGTTGATTGGCAATAATATCAAGGTGTTATCGGACGTAAGGGTATGGTTGTCCAAACAGTTTGATATGAAGGACTTGGGAGAGGTGGGACACATCCTTGGGATCAAGGTTATAAGGGATAGCAGGAAAAGGATGTTGTGCTTATCCCAAGCTTCATACATAGACATGATTTTGGATCGTTTTAGCATGCAGAACTCCAAGAAGGGTTTTCTACCTTTCAGGCATGGAGTTCCTTTATCTAAGGAGATGTGTCCTAGATCATCTGAGGAGATAGAGGAGATGAAAGCGGTTCCTCTTGCAGTGGGCATGGTCGAGACATCGAGTAATCTAGGACAGGGATATTGGACTGAGGTAAAGTATATATTGAAGTACCTGAGAAGGACTAGGGATTATATGTTGGTTTACCGGGCAGACCAATTACTCCCTGTGGGTTACACGGATTTTGACTTCCAATCTGATAGGGATAACAGTAAGTCTACCTCAGGTTTTGTGTTTACTTTGGGAGGTGGAGACATTGTATGGAGGAGTGTCAAGCAGAAATGCGTGATGGACTCCACCATGGAAGCTGAGTATGTGGCAGCCTCTGAGGCGGCCAAAGAAGCTGTGTGGCTCAGGAACTTCCTGATGGACTTGGATGTGATTCCTGGTTTGCCCAAAACTATCATAATTTATTGTGATAATAGTGGTGCAGTTGCAAACTCGAAGGAACCATGAGCCCATAAGGCTAGTAAACACATAGAGCGCAAGTACCACCTGATACAAGAAATCGTAAAGAGAGGAGAAGTTGTTGTGGCCAAGATTGCATCAGAGGATAACCTGGCAGATCCTTTCACTAAGGCCCTTCCGGCGAGAGCTTTTGATAGGCATGTGGAGGGGATGGGGATCATATGTATGGCAGTTTGAGGACAACATAGTCTTTTAGTATAAGTGGAAGATTGTAGGGATGTATACTGAAAAGTCTATCTTTTGTATGAACATCTTTATTTTGAAATAAGAATCACATGATCATTGTTTGCATATTTTTATGGTTATGCAATATTGTCTAATACTTTACATTGTAGATAACATGGTGTATGGTGTCACACAGGAGATCATGTTATCGGCTCCTTGAAAAGTATAAGTAAAGGCTCACAACCGAGATGGCTTTGGACAAACCATCGGAATGGTTGTAGTGTGATTTGGTATTGGTTTGTCTTGACCATAGAATCACACTAGTGCACTTTGTGTGTATTGAGCAGGATCGACTTAGAGGTGATTCGATTTATTGCTGACTACATAATCGAATCGGACCTCAGATATTATTTAGTACATGCTCTTAATCCCGATATAATAACGGGCACATATACTTAGTATTCATCTCTTTGATTTACCAATGGGCGAGATTTATAGATTAAATCGATAGGCTCGGTAAGTTGGGAGATGATATTATTTATATGGTGTGTCGTTGATTATAGGAGAAAATCGTGTCCTATATATTAGGATGATGATGTCCCCTTGAGGAGCTCATAAGGTTCATCATGTAAACCCTGCAGGTGGACTTGGTCCGACATGATGAAAAGGTTGAGTGGTACTACTCATGGAGTTAGATGTTGATTAATTAATGGTCAGTAAATTAATTAATCGACGGACATTCGAGATCTTAAACACGGGGAGAAAATGTACAAATAATATATGGAGCCCATATTATCATATGGGGGTTGGTGAGGTAGATCAATGATGATCCTTTAGTGGATTGGATCATCATTAGTGGATCGGACTTTATGTGAGCTTGATCCATGGGTGACCAAGATCCAACTCCTCCTCATGGTCCCTAATATAGCCTAATAACACCTCATGAAGCTTAGAATCCAATGGATAGAAACAAAACTCTAATATCCATAGGTAGAGATTAAATCTCTAAGATCCGACGATTGAGATTAAATCACTAGATCCGACGATTGAGATTAAATCCCTAAAACCAATGGAGGAGATTAATTCATGACTTATCCCTAACTCTATAAAAGGATGGCATGGGGTTAGTGTGGAGAACACATCAACAGAGCTAGGGTTTTTGGAGTTGGCGGCAAGGGCTTAGGAATTAGGGTTTGGGCTTGGGCGGCACCAAATAAGGAAGGTAATTCCTTTTCTTCTTCTTTCTTCAAGGTGGCCAGCGTCCAGCTTGTTTTCCAGCCCTCTTCCAGCTTTTGGTCGGTGGACAAGCCTCTCTTCTCCTTCTCCTTAGGTGGTGGAAATAAGATATAGGGCTTCCCTTGGTGTCTTGGTTGTTTTCCATCATCTTCTCCTCCTCCTAGTTGGCCGACGACAAGGAATTGTTTTGTTCCTTGTTGGTTGGTTTTAGGGAGGAGAAAAACTTTGTTTCTACTCTTCCTCTTGCTTTGGAAGAGAAATGAAGGAAGATTTGCGATCTAGGAGCTTCGACTTATGGTATATCGTCGCTCATACGACGTCCGAAAGGAGGAAGGTCATACATTAGAAGATCGAGAGGTATATCGATTCTCTAATTTTTATATGTTACATGTTTATATTTGTTTTTCAATTATGAGCATGATATAAATCTGTATATGGCTAAATAATACTTGGATCCCGAGCATAAACACAAAAATTGGCGATCCGGACATCGTCTATTCCGCGGCTACTCGTAGAATAGAGGTTGGTCGCTTGAACAACTTGTTTGTTCAAGTGACCTCTCTAAACGAATAGCACGACGATGACTTGGTTGGTTGGGCGATCCCTTATGTCTAGGATTAATTTTTTTTAATCCGGGGACATCGAGGGGATCGCCATGAACAAACGACCAAGGTGAAGTGGGAAGCGAAGTTTCCCCTCGCGGACTCGATAAGCAAAAACCCTACACCCCCAACTCCCGAAGATCTATCCAAGAAGATTTTCCACACACTTCCTTCTTCTTTCCCTTTGGCTAAACTATTCTCCGAACACACTGACACCTTGGCTAGAAAATCAACCAATGATTGAGCCTTGATTGTAGTTCGGGGGTAATAGTGGACATCATACTCGCTCAACTCCATGACCCATTTAGCTAATCTTCTTGAAAAATTAGGTTTAGTGACTACTTGACCCAGCTCACTATTTGTCAACACATTCACTAGGTGAGCTAAGAAATAAGGTCTCAACTTGCGGGCAGTCAGGACTAGTATATAAGCTAGCTTCTCCAACTCAAAATATCACAACTCATCCCCCTTCAATATGTGACTGCTGTAGTAAATAGGTTGCTACTACGAACCTTCTTGCCTCAATAGGACCGAACTGATTACCCTTTTTGATACAACTAAATATAACCACAGTGGTTCTCCTGTAATGGGCTTAGCTAGCAAAGGAAGTCCAGCTAAATAATTCTTTAACTCCTGAAAAGCTTGTTCGCACTGCTCATCCCATTGAAACTGAGTAGCCTTCCTCAAAATCCTAAAGAAGAGCAACCCTCGATCTGCCGACCTGGCAATAAATCGAGATAATAAAACAATCCTTCCTACTAACTTTTGTGTTTCCCGCAAATTGGTAGGTGACTTCAAATTACACAATGCTTGAACCTTCTCTGGGTTGGCCTATAATCCGTTCTCTGTCACAATATATCCCAAGAACTTCCCACTCTTTACTCCAAACAAACACTTCTTTGGGTTCAACTTCATGTTATAATGTCTGAGGGTAGCAAATGTTTCTTCTAGATTTGGCACCCAATTTTGAGTGAGTCGTGACTTTACTAAAATATCATCAACATATACTTCTACATTTATGCCCTTTTGCTCAGCGAATATCTTGATCATAAGTCTTTGATAAGTTGCTCCCGTATTTTTTAGTCCAAAGGGCATTACTACATATGTGTACAACCCTCTTGCTGTCACAAAGTTAACTCTCTTTTGATCTTCCCGCGTTATCGGGATTTGATGGTACCCTTGATAAGCATCCATAAGAGAGACAACTTCATATCCCACCGTAGAATACACCAATTGATCAATACGAGGCAAGGGGTAGCAGTCTTTAGGGTAGACTTTATTTAAATCATGAAAATCAATACACATCCTCCACTGCCCCGAAGGCTTAGAGACCAAAACTACATTTGAAACCCACTCGGGAAATTGAACTTCTTTTATATGACCAGTTTATAATAACTTATCTACTTCCTCAGCGATGACCTTGTCTTTTTTGGCCTAAAGTGCTGTCTCTTCTGTTGGACCGATCGAACCCCTTGGGTGATGTTCAAATGGTGTTTCGTAATTCGGGGATCAATCCTCATCAAGTCATGCACATCTTTAGCAAAAATATCTTCATTCCTTCACAAGCAAGCAATGAGCTCTTTCTTCACCTCCAGTTGCTGTGCTATCCGAGTCATTTTCCCAGGAGCTATTTTTATGGATTCTCCTTCCTCCATCTTCTCCTTCTTGGGTAGGGCTTCCTCCAGTACATTTTCTTTTGAAACAACAATTGCCTTCCCTTTGGGATCATCCACTTTAACCCTTTTTCTATCATCCCGTACCATCTGCACATAATAGCTCTGAGTTGTCTTTTGTTCTCCTCGGACCTCCCCAACTAAAAACTTTATCTTTTGATGGTAAGGAAAAACCATCGCCAGAAAAATTAATAACAAAGGGCAACCCAAGATGACATTATAAGCGGAAGGGAAATCCACTACTAGGAAGGGGGTCATATTAGTCTTCTGACGCGGCTTCATTCCCAGGGTGAGGGGCAGAGAGATTTTCCCTAAGGAATGCACCATGTGTCCAGCAAACCCAAATAAAGGGGTGGATACATCCTCTAATTGGCCATTCCTTAGTTGCATATGACTAAAGGCTTACTGAAAAAGAATATTAACAGAACTCCATGAATCCACTAAGACTCGAGTCACCTCATAGTATGCAAGTAAAACCCTAACTACCAAGGCATCAGTGTGAGGCTAGAGAATACCTTGGAGATCTTTAGGCCCGAAGTATATTTGAGGTGTATTATGGGCATCTCGATCTTTCCCAATAGCTAAACTCTCCATCATTCAAGCATAAGGTTTCCGGGCTATGTTGGAGTCCCCATCGGTGGGTCCTTCAACAATAACATTAATAACCCCTTAGTAGGGGTGTCACTCAGAGCAGCCAATGGCCCTTCACTGATTGATCCTTCTCGAGGGACAACTTCAGGATTGGGTGGTACTTGCCCTGGTGAGGGAAGGGCCTGAGGTCTTCTATTGTAAGGTCCAGGGAGAACTGCGATTGTAGGTGTGGATAATTGGCTATGATATGCTCCAACTCCCTCCATAACTTAAAGCACTAATTGTTAACATGCCCGTAATCCATGTGGTATTGGCAGAAGAATGGAGTCAGGGGATTACGGGGAACCCCTCTATACCCCGCCAAGCACTAAAGAATACTCTACTGATCATATACTTAAATCTCCTATTGTTTCCATATTCGAGGTAGGGGTAAGGCTTCAGTAGCCATAACTCGGAGAGGTGGATGAGGATGTCCCTCTAACAGCAGGGGTCTAGGATGACCCTCTTCTAGGAGATCCCCACTGAACAGGAGGAGGATTTTTTTTTTTGACAGGAGTGGAGGTAGATTTCTTTGTTGAGAATTGATGGTCGCACTAGAGGGGGGGGGTGAATAGCTGTTATGGAATGCGATCGTGTTCATCTCTACAATTCCTTAGTATGAGCAGAGGAATATAAAATAAAGTATAAACGAAATGTACAAACACAATCACACACATAAGGCAAGATATAGCATGGTTCGGAACCTTAGGATTCCTACTCCATGGGTTGAGCTCAAATAAGCTCTAGTGATGCAAACCACCACTAATAAACTCCTTCTCGGAACAATCCGAAAGTGGAGAAATCTCGTACAAGTGATTACAAAAGAAATACAAGCAAATACAATGAAATGTAAAGAGCACTTTACAAACTAGAGCTTTTGAATGCTTGTTGATGTGGTTGCTTGGACGAGCTTAAAGGACCTTGAAATGCACTAGCACTTGACCTCAAATCACCCCTAGAACCGCTTAAGAAACCAATGCTGAAATCCTCCACGAATATCTCCTTTTATGCCTCCGCACGACCTGGATTTCTACTTGGTAGTTGACTACCCAAAGTCACCAATAAACTGCCTACAGTGTCATTGTGTCACAACGGACTTAATCCACATTGACATTTTAGCCAACGGATACACTTGACAGTTGATTGCTATTACGGTGATCATTTGCCAACGTAATCAATTGCTCGAGTCTATCGAGCTTTGCGTGCTTGCTCATGTCCATAGCGATGATCATCGCCATCCATAGCGATCGACTACCCATCTAATTGGAAATCCCTCTAGTCGATTGCCAGAGCACATTCGGTAGTCTAGCCCCTAGTCGACTACCAAGCAGTCAACTGGTCATAATCTCAGTCGACTTCTCTTGAGTCAACTCGGCTTCCGAGTGTTAAACACTCGCCCAGTCGACTGTACAATATCCCAGTCGACTGATAAACCTCAACAATAAGGTTTAACCCCAAGTATGATGCCCTCATACTTGATAGACCACCCTTAGCCTAGACCTAAGCCTTCTAGCCACCTTCATCAACCTCACGCCTATTGGATCCCTCCAAATCATCTATAACTTATTCATCCATACGCTAGCCTTCAGGTGCTTCCATCCACTATTGTCATGCTAACTGGGTCTACATTGCCAAGGCACATTTGGGCTTACCTGTCAAGACACACGCTTGGACTTTACGCCGCCAAACATTGGACTTATGCTACCAAGACTACCGCTTGGACTTTATGCCGCCAATATCACACCCTTGGACTTTCCTTGCCAACTCCATGTTGGACTTTCCAAATGCCAAGATCCATTCTTGGACTTTCCATTGTATGGTCAACCCCATGTCATCCATATAGTCAACCCATTATCAAACAATGGCTAACCCATTGTCAAACATCAAAATATTACTCGAGTTAAACTCTAGTCTGGTCAATTATGACTTGGGTCGATTGCACCAACAATCTCCCCCTTTTATATGTTTGACAAAAACCACAAAAACCTTTTAGTTAGGCCACCTAACTCAATCCAATCCAAAATCTCCCAATTCTCTCAATTGGCAATTCCCAAATTCTCCCCCTTTTTGACATACATCAAAAAGGCTCTCCCCAAGGATATTATTGTCTCATATCCCAATAAGATCTTATAATGTCCTTCTTGGTCCAAAAGAATCTAGGATGCCTTCACTCTTCCTAGTGATAAATCATATATCACTAAATGATAGACAATCCTTACTTCTCTAATTCTCCCCCTATGAAGAAAAATACATCCATCATCCCATGATGGATAACATCCCCCTAAAGGCTTGCTCCCCCTTGACCATTGCACCAACAATGTCCTTGGAGAGTCCCTAAGCCTATAGGAACACTAAACCATCAAAATTAAGGATAAAAATTCAAACTTGAACTTTCACACACTTTAAAATTTGATTCTCACCCTAAACAACTCTCCTAATCCATATCCAATGGATTTTCACTCTTCCAATGCTTTCCAAAGTATACCCTAGGGTTAGGAGCAGGTAGGGTAGCCTAAAATGGCTGAAACATGGGCTAAAAAAATCTTTTTTACTCGAAATCATCATTGACAGTCGACTCGGGCAGCAACTAGTCGACCTCCCTCAACACCAATCGACTGCCCAAGATGGCAGTCGACTAGTTTCTACAATGTGCAGAAATCAGATTCAGAAATCGAGTTTCAGAAAATCATAAGTAAATATACATAATTTGAAAAATAATGAAACTTCATACGTATAATACTTATGTTAGATACAATGGATGAAAAATATTTGAAAAATAAAATACCCATTAAATAGTGAGATGATACAAAGTTCAAAAATAAAGATAACTTCAATATTTTGAGCCTACTTTGTATCAACTTCATCAATGGTGACTTCTATCAAAAGATAGACTACACTAAGGTTTTTCAAAATGATTTTGAGATTTTTTTTAACATCTTATATTGGGCCATGATCTATGGGCTCAATGCACATGACTTTCACATTAGCTTTCCCCATGATCCATCATTAGATTGAAATGAGTTTGAGTTCATCTAGATACAATATCTATGCACCTTGAACCTAACTCACTTTCCTAACATCTCACATGTGTCTAGGGTGTATCAATACACACACATGTCAATTTAATGTGAGATGTGGGTTTTTTTTCTTCCTAATCTAAGATCTCATGTATTTTTCTAGGCAACTCTATTTGATTCCCTTATACATCGGACTTCAAATCATGTCATTGTCCTTAAATCAATTCTAATTAACCTAAATTCATGAATGATGATTATGATATATAATGATAGCATATATAAAACATGTGCCAAAAATCATGATGTCATGGCATAAAAATGACTAAGTACAAACATGACATTAAAATTAAACCTAAGCATTATCATGACATTTTAAATAGTAATATGAATCATGATGTCATGACATGACATATGGAAAACAAATCATGACAAAGAGAATATAAAGGCATAAGAATATCTAAATTTTAATATTAATTGTCATTTGTTAGAATTAAACTCAATTTGCCATAATACCACTCATCTCCCAAGTATGCTAAAAATCTAAAATGACACACTATGACCTCTAACTCCAATTGTGCTAAATTTGATTGACTTTTCAAACTTCTTGAATTTTATTGGCACATCCTAAAATCTTTTAGGATATAAATTCAACCCTCATTTCCAAAGTATCCCATAACCTTGGAAATAACCTAAAGTGTCAACTCTACCATGGTTAGGTTAACTACCCACCCACTTAAGGTTGACACACCCTAACCCATTTAGCGTGATAGATTCACACTCCTAGGAACCCAATACCTATCGGAGACCCTTGGGTTTACAAGTTATTTACTAGGGATAACTTCCCTTGATACCTTCCTAATGACCCTTCTAGGCTTTGAAGTCATGGTCATTTGGGTCTTACCTAGGTTAACTCTAGGGTCTAATTGCCCAATTTTTGAATTTTCATCTATTCTTTGGCCATTGTTCCTTCTCTTAGGCATATGCCTACCCTTCTTAGGGTTGATGCCTAAGTGATTCTCTACCTTCCTAATGACTTTCTTAGGTAGAATTGTTCTTGGGTTAGTGGCTCTTGATCTATCCTTAGTCCTAACATTGCAAGATTTTGCACCTAAGCTGTAAGCTTTATTTCTAACATGCTCTTTATGATTATGCACAATTGCAAATAAATTAAATGCATGCTTTTGACTATTAATTGAAGAAAGAGCATTATTTAAATTTACCTTAGGGTTTGCCTTAGCTCCCCTTAAATGTGATGCTCCTCCTTTGCCCTTGCTAGCTTATCTTCCCTTAGGGCATTGACTTCTATAGTGCCCATTTTGATGGCATTTGAAGCAAATGATGTGCTCCTTACTTTTTTGACTTTGGACACCGACTTCCTTGATCTTTGGCATGACTTGTGCCATCTTCTTTACCCGTTTCAAACACTTACTCTTGTACTGTCCTACTTCCCTACACTCAAAATACACAATATGATTTTTATTTCTAATTATTATTCTTGAGTTACCTTCCATGGTAGGTGAATTTTGAACTTCTTCATCTCTCCCGGATGTTGATAGTTCTTCTTGATTTTGCTCCGAAGTGGATGGTCTCTCCTCCCCCTCAATCCTAGAGGCGGAGACTTCCTCCAATTCTTCCTCTTTCGATCCGGATGTTGAGCATCTCTCAATTTCCGAATCTTTACTCTCTTAAGATTTTTCTTCACTTGAGGTCGGTGAAGAATTTTCATGAAGCTTTGCCAATTTGCTCCATAGCTCCTTGGCATCTTGAAACTCACCTAATCTAGACAAGACATTGTTAGGTAATGAATTTAATATCATTTGCATTACCTTATAATTTCTTTCGAAGGCTTGAGTTTGCTCTTCGGTCCATCCCTTCTTCTTGAGGTATCCACCTTTTGGACCCCTTGGAAATTCGAATCCCTTCATTAGGATAACCCAATCCTCAAAGTCAATCATGAAGAAATTCTCCATTCGTGCCTTCCATTGATCGAACCCTTCTCGTCCATAGAAGGTGTATGGAATTGGAGTGTTGATGTCCCATACAAATCCATCATTTGTCAACTCCATCCTTCTTCTTCCCTCTAGCGATGCTCCCTTGGTTGTTAAGCCTTGAAGAGAAACCTCACTCTAATATCACTTGTTGAGAATCGATGGTTGCCCTGGAAGGGGGGGGGTGAATAGTGATTATGCAATTTCGTTGCTCGATGGAATGTGATCGTGTTCGTCTCTACAATTCGTCAGTATGCACAACGGATATAATATAAAGCATAAACAAAATATATAAACACAATCACATGCATAAGACAAGATATAACGTGGTTCAGAACTTTAGGGTTCCTAATCCATGGGTCGAGCTCAAATGAGCTCTATTGATGCAAACCACCACTAATAAACTCCTTCTCATAACAATATAGAGGTGGAGAAATCTTGTACAAGTAATTACAAAAGTAATAAAAGAAATACAAGAAAATACAATGAAATGTAAATAGCACTTTACAAACTAGGGCTTTTGAATGCTTGTTGATGTGGTTGCTTGGACGAGCTTGAAGGACCCTGAAATGCACCAGCACTTCGCCTCAAATCGTCCCTAGAACCGCTCAAGAAATCATGGATGAAATCCTCCACGAATAGCTCCTTTTATGCCTCCGTGTGACCTGGATTTTTGCCTGACAGGCGACTGCTCAAAGGCACCAGTCGACTGCCTACAGTGTCGTTGTCTCACAACGGACTTAATCCATGTTGGCATTCTAGCCAACAGATACACTGGCAGTCAACTTCCATTACCAGTAGTTGACTGCCAAGCCAGTAGTTGACTGCTCAGTCATCTACCGAGATTTTTGTGCTCGTGTTCACAAGCAGCAATTGACTGCCATCCATAGCAGTCAATTGCCCCATGGCCAGTCGACTAGAAATCCCTCTAGTCGATTGCCAGAGCACATTCAGTAGTCTAGCCTCTAGTCGACTACTGAGCAGTCGACTGATCATAATCCCAATCGATTGCTCTTGAGTCAACTCGGCTTCCGAGTGTTAAACACTAGGCCAGTGGACTGTACAATACCCCAGTCTACTGATAAACATCAACAATGAGGTTTAACCCCAAGTATGATGCCCTCATACTTGATAGACTACACTTAGCCTAGACCTAAGCCTTCTAGCTACCTCTATCAGCCTCACACCAATTGGATCCAAGTCATCCATACGCTAGCCTTCAAGTGCTTCCATTAGCATTGTCATGCTAACCGGGTCTACACGCCAAGACACATATGGGCTTACGCTGCTAAGACACACGCTTGGACTTTACGCTGCCAAACATTAGACTTATGCCGTCAAGACTACCGCTTGGACTTTACGCCGCCAATATCACACCCTTGGACTTTCCTTGCCAACTCCATATTGGACTGTCCAAATGCCAAGACCCGTGCTTGGACTTTCCATTGTATGGTCAACCCCATGTCAACCATATAGTTAACCTATTATCAAAAAATGGTCAACCTATTGTCGAGCATTAAAATACTTCTCGAGTCAAACTCGAGTCTGGTTAATCATGACATGGGTTGATTACACCAATATTTTTCTTAGTTCTCCTCACCTTTAACCCTTCTTCTTCATTAATATATTCTTTATCTTGGTTGAGCAATTATTTATAACTGACAACTGTTGTCTTCCTTAACAGAGAGCTAAGGAAGGGTCCTTCCTTTAAACCATGAGGAATTGCAACCCGCAAAAAGTTGGGTATTGCTGAAGGTATTTCATGGGCAGTTGTAGTAAAGTGGTAAATATAACTCCTTAAGGATTTAGATGATTCTTTCTTTAAATGAAGTAAAATAGAGGCATCATGCTTATATTTTTTACAACTAGCAAACTACTTAAGCAAAACTCCCTTTAGATCAGCAAAACACGTAATAGAGCTGGGAGGTAGAGACTTAAACCATCTTTGAGTAGACGATGACAAAGTAAAGTGGAAGGCCTAACACTTAAGAGCATCAGTATAACAATGAAGGGCAGCCACACCCTCGAATTAGGACAGATGTTCTTCTAGATAAGAAGTGTCATCATATAACCCCACTTGCAAATTACGGAAATGAGTTAGTGGCTACTCCAGGGTGATATCTTCGGTGAATGGACAAGGTTCATAAAGGTCTGGAGCCTTCGACGAATGACTCTTGCCCTACTCTTCCCGCCTTACCGATAACATAGGAAATGAATATTGATAAATCCCCCCCCTGCCCCTCAGTCCTTCTCCAGGCAAGATCTCCGTCTCCTGAGGACCTGGTGCTGGAATATGAGAAGGTCCCTCAGGTTGTGGCTCTCTTTAGGAAGGTTCACCAGAGTAAGGATGTAAATACCCCATTCTCTTCCTCTCCCTCACTAGGGATTCAGACACAACCGTGTCTACCAATGGCTTTAGCTGGGATGACAATAAGGTGAGGGGAGTCTCTTCCATGGAGGAAGCTACAGGAGGAGGGATCTCTTAGAGGTGCATCTCGACGTCTTGTTCAGCAAAAATGTTTCCCATAGACGGTGCCAACTGATGCGACATAGATTTTCTGCCTCTTCGAGATGGAACTATCGAGCAGGACTAAGGTTCTTTTCATTTGCAACAGTGAGAATCTCCTTGGCTTCCTTCTTGTAAAAGTTAACACACGTTAGATCACCGCTAGCCTACTTAGCAGGGATCCTCCGATGCTTAAGTTAGAGTCCGTCTGAAGAAAAGAAGCCAGAAGCAGTTACAATAAGAAAACAGTGAATGTAAGCAGAATGGAAAAATGAGATCTCCCTTCTTCTCCGTCCTTTTTGCCTTTTATCCTCCCTCCCCACATTGTTGGTGCAATCGACCCAGGTAACGATTGACTAGACTCGAGTTTGACTCGAGTAGTGATTTGATGTTTGACATTGATGTTTGAAAATGAGTTGACCATTGTTTGATAATGGGTTGACTATATGGTTGACATGGGGTTGACCATATGATGGAGAAGTCTAAGTGGGACACTTGGCAATGTAAAGTCCAAGTCTTGGGTACTTGTCATGGAAAGTCCAAGCATGGATCTTGACAAGGGAAAATCCAAGCTTGAGTCTTGACAATTGGAAAGTCTAACATGGGTTGGCATGGAAAGTCCAAACATGGGTCTTGGCAAAGAAAAGTCCAAGCTTGAGTCTTGGAAAATGGAAAGTCCAACATGGATTGGCAAGGGAAGTCCAAGGGTTGATATTAGTAGCGTAAAGTCCAAGCGGGAGTCTTGGTAGCATAAGTCCAATGGTTTGGCAGCATAAAGTCTAAGCGATAGTTTTGGCAGCGTAAGTCCAAATGTGTCTTGGCAGTGTAGACCAGCTTAGCATGACAATAGCTGATGGAAGCACCTGAAGGCTAGCGTATGGATGAACAAGTCATGGATGACTTGAAGGGATCCGATAGGCGTGAGGTTGATGGAGGTGGCTAGAAGGCTTAGGTCTAGGCAAAGGGTGGTCTAGCAAGTATGAGGGCATCATACTTGGAGTTAAACCTAATGGTTGAGGTTATCAGTAGACTGGGGCTTTGAACCAATTGATTGGTCAAGTGTTTTGACACTTGGCAACCGAGTTGACTCTGGACAGTCGACTGGGATTATGACTAGTCGATAGTTATGAGTTGACTGATGTTCGACTATGGCAAATAGCCTTGTCGACTGCCAACATTGGGCAGTTGATTGATGGCTTGAGCAGTCGACTACCATAAATGACAATCGACTGCTGGTGCTCAGAATGCTTGGTAGCCGACTGATCAGTAGGCTATGAGGTTGGCAATCGACTGATGGGTAATGACAGTCGACTGTAGTGTATTCGTTGGAGTTTTGTCGACGTGGATTAAGTCATTGTGAGACAACAACTACAGGAGCAGTCGACTGGGGCCTTATGACAGTCGATTGCTAGGCGGAAATCCAGCCCAATGCAGGTTATAAAAGCAACTCGAAGTGGAGGATTTCACAAAGGTTCTTTGGGGCGATTTGCTAGTGCAATTCAGGGTCTCCAAGTACAACTCAAGCAACCAAACAAGCAAGCATCTAAAGCAATAGTTGTAAAGTTTTCTTTACGTTGTTTTATGAATTTCATTTGTATTTGCTTGTTTTATCTTGTATTACTTTTGTAATCTATTGTAAGAGGTTTCTCCGCCTTTGACTTGTTGTCGAGAAGGAGTGTTTTTTATTAGTGGTGGTATTGGCATTGCTAGAGCTCATTTGAGCTCAATCTGTGCAGTAGGAACCCTAAGATTTCGAACCACGTTATATCGTCGTGTTATTGTGTCGTTGTGTGTATTTGTTTTTGTTATTATTATTTCCGTTGCGTACACTAACGTTTGTAGCAAGCACGATCGATTTCCATCATCAATGAACTAACACGCTGTTCACCCCCCTCTAGCGCTCACCGAAGATCCTACAATTGGTATCAGAGCCAGGTTCTCTTTTACAGATTAATTTTTGGTGCAGTAGGCACTAGATAATTGAACCTGAGTTTTGATTATGGAAAAGACTCAAAGTTAAGGTCATATTGTTCTCTAATGAGCTGAACCAAGTGTGTAGGAATGATTAAGCTGAGCTAAAGGTCGGTGACACCCGGAAAATCTCAAGTCGAGAAACCGTGGTGGTCGGGCGACACCGGGAGAACTTCGGAGGGAGTTAAAAAATCTAGGTGAAGACCGAAAACTAAGCTACAAGTCACAAAGGACTAAAGGTAAGCTTGAGTGTGAGTAAAGGTGAGGTTGGGTCTTCCGTACGGGGACATATTTAGGCAGCAATTCGACTAAAACTTCCCGTGGAAGATCTAGGTCGAGATCAGATGATAAGTGGCCGGCATCCTTTACTATTATGTTTTTGAGCTAACTCTTTGTTGCAGTCGAAAAATCTAGCCATCAGTCGACTGATGAAGGTGAACAGTCGACCGCCAGTTAAACAACCCACCTCGAGGAGAGTTAAGATAAGCTCCACTTATCTTGGGGAGATGAGGTTCTTTGACCATGAGCTAGAACTGAACATTGGGGAGCTTCCAAGGCTATAAAAGAAGGGGGGTTTCACCCCTTTAGGTTCCCAAGTGCTTACATAGTGATCCCACAACGCCGAAGGTCTACGACAACGCTACAACGTTGAAATGTTGTCGCAATGCTGACGACACGCTCTTAACTTCAAACTTCAAACGTCGTCGGTATAGTCATTAGTTGTCTTTTCTCTTTTGTAATCGAAGCTTCCATTTTAATTGTAATTGTTGTGCTTTCATTGTAAAGGGGAGAGGTGGAATTGTACCTTTTCTTTAATATCGGTTTTCTTGTATTCATTATCTCCTACCTCCAACGAGGAGGAGATTCATAGTGCTTTGCCCTCCGTACGCAATCTCGGATCGTAAAGGCCTTGGATTAGTAACCGGTCAGTTGTGAACCAAGTGAAAACAAACTTGTCTCATTTACTTTTCCGTTGTGCATCTCTCTTTTATTCGAACGTATGAAATTTTTTTATCGCGCGCTATTCACCCCCCTTCTAGCGCTTTTTTTACGATCCAACATTAACAACCGGGAGCAAAGCACTAGAGGATAGAGTTGTCCAACGACGGATTAGGATGGGACATTGACACGCTAATCTCGTATGCGTTCTATGGACAAGAAGGCTTTAATCAATGGAAGACGAGGATTGAAGAATTCATAATGATGAAGGACTTCGAAGATTGGTCCGTCTTGATGGACGGATTCATATGTCCAAGAAATTCAAAGGGAGGATTCCTCAAGATGAAGAAATGGACCGAGGAACAACTCCAAAATTTCGATAGAAATAAGAAGGTAATAAAATTATTAAGTGATTTAATTCCTAACAATGTTTTGTCCAAGTTAGGTGAATATAAGGATGCAAAGGAATTTTGGAGTGAATTGGCCAAGCTCCATGAAGAATCATCCATGGCTCAAATAGAAAGAGAGCCGGAAGAAGAAGAAAGCACATCATCCTCACAAGAAAGTGAGGATTCGGAGGTTGATAGGAAATCAACATTTGGATAAGAATCGGTGGAGGAAGCCTCCACCTCTAGGATTGAGGGAAAGGAAGTTAGATCACCGGAGCCGGAGCAAGAGCAAGAAGTAGCTTCTATCTCCGGTCGAGAAGACGAAGAAGTACAAAATTCCACCACCACCCTAGGTAACTCAAGCACCTCAATAAATAATAAAAATCATATTATATATTTTGAGTGTAGGGAATATGAGCACTATAAGAGCAAGTGCCTTAAGAATGTCAAGAAGGCTCCTCTGGCACCAAAAGTCGACAAAAATTTAAAGGATGTCGGTGCCCCAATTAGGAAGAGCAAGAAGCACGTGGTGTGCTTTAAGTGCCAACAACTGGGGCATTATAGGAGTCAATGCCCTAGGGGGAGGAAGAAAGGGCAAGAAGGAGCATCAAATATAGGGGGAGCTAAGGCAAACCCTAAGGTAACCTTTAAGCATGCTTCCTCTTCAATTAATAGTCAAAAACATGCTAGGAGTAATCTTGCTATTGCTCATGAAAAGCATGCTAGTAGAAATAATAGATTTTATTATTTAGGTGGTAAGCATGTTAATATATATAAGAACAAACCTAGGAACAATAACTCTAGACTCATTCTATCTAGGGAGTCCATTAAAGGGGTAGAAAACCATTTAAGCATTAACCCTAAGAAGGGTAGACATATGCCTAGAGGAAATGGTAATGCCCAAAGACTAAATGAAAAATAAAAAATTGGGCAATTAGAATTAGAGAACCAAGCCTTGAGATCAAGGCTTGAGAAACTAGAAAATATCCTTAAGAAAATGCAAAATCAAATGCAAGGGTCAAATGGTCAAACTCTAGGATCTAGGAGTCAAAACCTAGGGTCTAGGAAGCAAGGTCCACCCAAGGGCAAGAAAGGTTTGGGTCACAAATCGAAACCCAAGGAGATCTATCATAGTGTTCTATTCGATTATAGAACACAACCTAGGTCTAGGAGTGCCAAGGTTACTAGGGAAGTTATCCCTAAGGGTAACCAAGGTGTATGCCTAGTGGCTAATTAAGGTTTCAAGGAAACCTAGGGAGGCCACTAAAAAGGTTACAAGGGGAATCACCCCTAGAGTTAACCTAGGCAAGACCATAATGACCAAGACTACCAAGCCTAGGAGGGTCATTAGGAGGATATCTAGGAAGGTCATCCCTAAGGAATACCTAGTAAATCCAAGGAGCTCCAATAGGTATTGGATTCCTAAGAGCGTGATCGATTCACGCTAAATGGATTAGATTGTGTCAACCTTGATTGGATGGGTAGTTAACTCAATCATAGCAAAGTTGACACTTTAGGTCATTTCCAAGGTAATGGGATACTTGGAAATAAGTATGAATTTTAATCCAAAAGGTTTTTAAGATGTGCCAATATTATTTAAGAAGTTTGATAAATTGATCAAATTGACACAAATTAGGTCTAGAGGTCTTGGTGTGTCATTTTGGGTTTTTGGCACACTTGGGAGAAGAGTGATAATATGGAAAATATGAATTTAACTCTAGAAATGACAATTAATATTAAAATTTAGGTATTCTTATACCATTATATTTCATTTGCCATGGTTTGTTTGTCATTGCCATGTCATGACATCATATCTTATTTCTATCATCAAATGTCATGATAATGCTTAGGTTAGTTTTTATGTCATGTATGTTTAGGGTTAATTTTTATGTCATGACATCATTATTATTGGCACATATTTCTATTTATGCTATCATTTATGCCATAATTATCATTCATGCATTTAGAATTTATGAAAATTGATTTAAGGACAATTGACATGACTTGAAGTCCTGTGTGTGTATTGATATACCATATACACATGTGAGATGCTAGGAAATGAGTTAAGTTCAAGGTGCATAGTTTTTGCATCTAGATGAACTCAAAATCATCTTATACCATGGGTGGATCATGGGAAAGCTAATGTGCAAGTCATGTGCATTGAACCCATTGATCATGATCCAATATAGGTTTTCAAAAATATTTTAAAATCATTTTAAAAAACTTTGGTGTAGTCTATCTTTTGATAGAAGTCACCATTGTAGAAGTTGATACAAAATAGGTCAAAAACATTGAAGTTATCAATGGTTTTGAATTTTGTATCAATCTCATTATTTTATGGGTATTTTATTTTTCAAATATTTTTTACCTATTGTATTTGTTATAAGTAATGTATGTATGAATTTTCAAGATTTTTTAAAATACGTATTTTTACTTATGTATTTTCAAATTTCAATTCAATCGATTTACGCATTTGTAGAATCAGTCAGACCGCTATAGATGGCAATGATCAAGCGTCAGGTAGTCGATGAAAATAAGATTGTTTAGCCATGTTTCAGCTATGTTAGGTTATCCTAACTGCTCCTGACCCTAAGATATGCTTTAGAAAGCATTAGAAAGGGTGAAAATCCATTGGATATGGATTAGGTGAGTTGTTTAGGGTGTGTATCAAGTTTAAGGTGTGTGAAAGTTCAAGGTTAAACTTTTAACCTTAATTTTGATGGTTTAGTGTTTGTATAGGCTTAGGGACTATCCAAGGACATTGTTGGTGCAATTGTCAAGAGAGAGCAAGCCTTTAGGCGGAGGTTATCCATCATGGGATGATGGATGTGTTCTTCCTCATGAGGGAGAGAATTTTAAGAATGTGAGGTGCCCAATTGAGAAAATTGGGAGAGTTTAAAGGATTGTCTCTCTTTAGTGGTATGAGACTTATCACTAGGAAGAGTGAAGGCATCCTAGATGTTTTTGGATCAAGGGAAAGATTGTAAAATCTCATTGAGATATGAGACATTGACACCCTTAGGGAGAGCCTTTTTGATGTATGTCAAAAAGGGGGAGAAAATGGAATTCTCAATTTGGAAAATTGGGAGGATTGGTTTGAGTTAGTGTTCTAATTCAAAGATGTTGGATTTTGTCATACATCAAAAAGGGAGAGATTTTTGGTGCAATCGGTCCAGGTCACGATTGATCAGACTCGAGTTTGACTCGAGTAGTGGTTTGATATTAGTGTTTTGATGTTTGATGATGTTTGACAATGAGTTGACCATTGTTTGATAATGGGTTGACTATATGGTTGACATGGGATTGACCATATGATGGAGAAGTCCAAGTGGGACACTTGGCAATGGAAAGTCCAAGTCTTGTGTACTTGGCATGGAAAGTCCAAGTCTTGGGTACTTGGTATGGAAAGTCCAAGCATGGATCTTGGCAAGAGAAAGTCTAAGCTTGAGTCTTGACAATTGGAAAGTCCAACATGGGTTGACATGGAAAGTCCAAGCATGGGTCTTGGCAAGGGAAAGTCTAAGCTTGAGTCTTGGCAAATGGAAAGTCCAACATAGGTTGGAAAGGGAAGTCCAAGGGTTGATATTGGCGGCGTAAAGTACAAGTGGGAGTCTTGGCAGCATAAGTCCAATGATTTGGCGGTGTAAAGTCCAAGAAGCAGTCTTGGATGCGTAAGTCCAAATGTGCCTTGGCAGTGTAGACTAGCTTAGCATGATAATAAACGATAGAAGCACCTAAAGGCTAGCATATATATGAACAAGTCATGGATGACTTGGAGGGATCTGATAGGCGTGAGGTTGATTGAGGTGGCTAGAAGGCTTAGGTCTTAGCTAAGAGTGGTCTAGCAAGTATGAGGGCATCATACTTGGGGTTAAACCTCATGGTTGAGGTTATCAGTCGACTGAGACTTTGGACCAATCGATTGGTCAAGTGTTTTGACACTTGGCAGCCGAGTTGGCTCTAGACAGTCAACTGGGATTATGACCAGTCGACTACTGTGAGTCGAATGGTGTTCGACTGCGGCAAATAGCCTTGGTAGTCGACTGCTAGCATTGAGTAGTCGATTGATGGTGCTCAAAATGCTCAGTAGCTGACTGATCAGTCATCTACGAGGTTGGCAGTCAATTGATGGGTAATGGCAATCAACTGCCAGTGTATCCATTGGAGTTTTACCGACATGGATTAAGTCGTTATGAGACAATGACTACAGGAGCAGTCGACTGGGGCCTTATGGCAGTCGACTGCTAAGTGAAAATCCAGTCCGATGCAGGTTATAAAAGCAGCTCGAAGTGGAGGATTTCTCAATGGTTCTTTGGGGCGATTTGCTGGTGTAATTCAGGTCTCCAAGTGCATGCCAAGAAACCAAACAAGCAAGCATCCAAAGCAATAGTTGTAAAGTTTTCTTTACATTATTTTGTGTATTTCATTTGTATTTGCTTGTTTTATCTTGTATTACTTTTGTAATTTGTTGTAAGAGGTTTCTCCGCCTCTGACTTGTTGTCGAGAAAGCGTTTTTTTGATTAGTGGTGGTATTGACATCGCTAGAACTCATTTGAGCTCAATCCGTGGAGTAAGAACCCTAAGGTTCTGAACTATGTTATATCGTCGTGTTATTGTGTCGTTGTGTGTATTTATTTTTGTTATTATTATTTCTGCTGCACACACTAACGTTTGTAGCAAGCACAATCGATTTCCATCATCGACGAACGAACACGCTATTCACCCCCCCCTCTAGCGCTCACCGAAGATCCTACACACATTAGAACCAATTGTCCTATAACAAACTCCCCACCTCCCCCTCCACATGGAAGGGCACGCGAGCGAAGTGATCATGCTATTATTCTGTTAGAGAATGCTTGCTATTGGGAATCTTTTGTACAACCTATGAGACGTCTTCAATTTGTTATATAGAATGATGATGTGTATATCAAAGCTATAACGAACATTCTCTACATATTTTATGGGGTCCCCTTAACAAAATTAGTATTCTTCCCAACTTCCTTTTAATTTCTCAAGCTATTATCCTTTCGCCTCAGCTTGGATTCTTTTAGCCAAGCTGCCATCTTCTTAACTCAGCTTATCTTCCTGAATTACTATTTTCTCCATTCGGCTTATTTTTCTGAGTGGCTACCTCCATGACTTAGCTTTCCTTCCCGAGTTCCTACCTCCTTAACTTGGCTTATCTCCCCAAGTTGCTACCTCCTTAACCCAACATATCTCCCCGAGTTGCTACCTCCTTAACCCGACCTATCTCCTCGAGTTACTACCCTTAGACTCGGCTTGATGCTTTTTTATATCTATTCTTATCACAATAGTATCATATAGTAACTACGAAATTATAAGTGTAGCACTTCAATCTCATAGTTACTGTTGGTGCAGGGCACCAGATAATCGAACCTGGTTTTTGATTATGGCAAAGTTTCAAAGTTAAGATCTTATTGTTATCTCATGTGTTGTGTTAAGTGTGCAGGAAGTGTTTAAGCCAAGATGAAGGTTAGCGACACCCGGAGAATCTCAGGACGATAAACCATGGTGGTCGGGCGACACCGGGAGAACCTCGTGGAGTCGAGGAACCTAGGTGGAAGACCGAAAGCTAAGCGACAGGTCGGGAAGGACCGGAGGTAAGCACGAGTGTGGAGTAATGATCAGGCTATGTCCTTTGCAGGGGGATGAACTTAGGTGGTGATTCGACTAAGACTTCTGGGGGAAGGTCTAGGTCGAGATCAGACGGTAAGGAACTGTCGAAATATCCATTACTTGTATATTCTGTGCTAACTCTTTATTGTAGGGGAGTGACCATGCTAGCAGTTGATTGTTGTATTGGCAATCGACTAATGCTACCGTCAATCAACTAATGAAGCTCATCAGTCGACTGATATTCAAACTGATCAACTAAAAGAAAGTCAAGATAAGCTCCACTTATCTTGAGGAGATGAGGCTCTTTGACCCAGATCTAGATCTCAACGAGCTAGGGTTTGAAGGGCTATAAAAGAGGGAGAGGGGGGGGGGGGGGGAGGGTTCACCCTTTTGGATCATCATTCTTCACTCCCAAAGTGCTCCAATGACGTTGCGCTTCAACGACGACACTACGCCATCGAAACTCCGATGCCGCACCAAGTTTCTATTCCTCCGTCAGTACTTAAAGTTAGAATTGATTTTTACTTTTCTTTAATTCATTGTACTTGAGCTTTCATCATAACGAGGTGAGGTAGGCTTGTTGCCTCAACCTTGAGCTTTTGTGTTTTCATTGTAATCATTGTCTCCTACCTCTAACGAGGAGGAGGCTTATAGTGGATTGCCCCTTCGTATGTGGTCTAAATCGTAGAGCTTTAGAGTAGCAACCTTTAGGTTGTGAACCAAGTAAAAATAAATTGACTCCTTACCTTTATTACTTTACATTTCCGCTGTATTACTTGTGCTTTCGATGAAAACAAAAAGAAGTTTTTACGATCACTATTCACCCCCCTCTAGCGATTCTCTCGATCCAACAATTGGTATCAGAGCTGGCGTGCTAAGATTTGGTGCAACCACCAATCTAGCAACTTTAATTTCTTTTCATATTTTGTTTTAATTTAATCTTTTTGTTAGTTCTTTTCCCGCACTACTAATCCAAGACCAAGTCTTGGTACATTGTTTTTTTGTTTGTTTATTTGCAAGTATCAATCAAACTAATCGCTTCTAAAGTAGCTCACGGTAAAACGGGCATAACTTTTCATACAAGTGGACCCACAAAACGTGCTACCCACCAAATCGAAGCTCTCTCAAAGATATACATTTCTTAAAGGGGTTTACCCCCGTAATAATCTGTTTTCTGTTAGGAACGATGCCCTCGCTAGAGGGGGGTGAATAACATCGTCGCTTATCGATGGAGGAATTCGATGGTGCTTGCTACAAAATGATTAGTGTGCAGCGGAAACAGAAATATACAATACAAATACACACAAGCACGATAACAACACAAGGATATAATGTGGTTCAGAACCGAATGGTTCCTACTCCATGGATTGGGCTCTAAAAGCCCTAGCAATGCAAACACACACCACTAATCACAAATACTCCTTGGAACAATCCGGATGTGGAGAAACCTTGTACAAATGATCTTACAACAGTAAGAAACAAATACAAGAAATTACAATAATGAAATGCACTACAAGTAAAGGAAAAATATTTTACAATTGCTCTTTTGATTGCTTGCTTTGTGGTTGCTTGAATTGCACTTGGAGACCCTGATTTGCAGCAATAAATCACCCCAAAAGCTCCGAAGAACTGGTGCCAAAATCCTTCTTCCGAGCTGCTTTTATAACCTGCAATCGGGCTAGATTTTTGCCTATCAGTCGATTGCTCGAGACTATCAATCGACTGGTGCCACTGTTATCGTGAGACAATGACTAGATCCATGCTGAAAAAATCCAATGGATACACCATCAGTCGACTGATCAAACCCATCAGTCAACTGATGGCTCAATTAGTCGAGTGGTCGGGTTGATCACTCGACTGGAGAATCTTTTATGCCCGAAATCCCGGCCATCAGTCGACTGATCACAAGATCAGTCGACTGCTCAGGCCAACAGTCGACTGCCCACCTCTGGCAGTCAACTGCCAAGGCACTTCCCGTAGTCAAACCCTAGTTGACTCACACCAGTCGACTGACCCATGGTCCCAGTCGACTGATACACCTCAAACATGAGGTTTTAACCTAAGTATGGTGCCCCCATACTTGCTAGATCACCCGTAGCCTAGACTTAAGCCTTCTAGCCATCTTCGTCAGCCTCGCGCCTATCGGATCCCTCCAAATCATCCATGACTTGTTCATCCATACGCTAGCCTTCAGATGCTTCCATCGGCTATTGTCATGCTAACGGTGTCTACACCGCCAAGGCACATTGGACTTACGCTTATGTATCTTGAATTTCTTCAAGATCAACTTTACTCCCACTAATTCCTTTAGAAATAAATTCTCTTTCCATAAAAATACTATTTCTAGCAACAAACACTTTGCCTTGCGTGAGATTATAAAAGTAATATCCCTTAGTCTCCTTGGAATATTCAACAAAATAACACTTATCTGATTTGGGTCCTAATTTATCTGAGATTTATCGTCTAACGTAAGCCTCACAACCCCAAATCTTCATAAAAGATATCTTGGGACTCTTCCCAGTCCATATCGTATATGGTGTCTTTATGATTGCCTTAGATGAAACACGGTTAAGAGTGAAAGCAGTGGTCTCTAGAGCATATCCCCAGAAGGAAGAAGGAAGATCTGTCTAACTCATCATTAATCATACCATATCTAATGAAGTATTATTTCTCTTTTCTGATACACCATTCCACTGTGGTGTTCCAGATGGAATGAGTTGAGATATTATCCCAGACTCAACTAGATGGTCATGAAACTCTTGGCTAAGATATTCCCCACCTCGATCTGATCGAAGTATCTTAATACTCTTACCAAGTTAATTTTATACTTCATTCTTGAATTCTTTGAACTTTTGAAAGGATTCAGATTTGTGTTTCATAAGATACACATAACCATATCTATTGAAATCATCAGTAAATGTAATGAAGTACTGATAGTCTCCTCTAGCTACTACTTTGAAAGGGCCACAAACATCAGTATGTATGAGTCCTAACAAATCATTAGCTCTCTCGTTGTGTCCACTAAAAGAAGTCTTTGTCATCTTGCCTAGTAGACAAGATTCGTATACCTCATATAATTAAAAATCAAATAAGTCCAAAAGTCCATCCTTATGGAGTTGGGATATATGACTCTCATTTATGTGATCCAAGCGACAATATCAGAGATATGTTTGATTCATATCATTAGATTTGAACCGTTTAGTATTTATGTTATAGATTGGGTTATCAAAATCTAGAACATAGAGTCCATTCACATGATGTGCACTGCAATAGAACATTTCATTTAAATAAATAGAATAACTTTTGTCCTTTATTATAAATGAGAAACCTCTCTTATCCAAATAAGAAATAGAGATAATGTTCTTAGTTATAGCAGGTACATAATAGCACTCTTCTAGTTCTAAGATAAAACCACTAGGCAAAGATAAGGAATATGTTCCTACAACTATAGTAGCAACTCTTACGCCATTGCCTACGCATAGGTCCACATCTCCTTTTGTCAATGATCTAGTATTTCTCAGGCCCTGCACATTAGTACAAATGTGAGAAGCACAACCGGTATCTAATACCCATGGAGAAGAAATAGATAGATTAACTTCTATAACATATATACCTGAGGCAAAAGTCGCACTTCTCATTTTCTGAACTTCCTCTAGGTACTTTTTGCAGTTCCTCTTCCAATGTCCAATCTCATCACAATGGAAGCAGGTTCCTTCCTTAGACACCCCACCTTTTGGCTTCAATGCCTTGGCCTTGCCCTTATCTTGGGTCTTACCCTTTCCTTTGTGCTTCTTTTTTTTTCCTTTTCCCTTTTTAACCATGAGTACATTACCAGGTTGGATCTTCTTAAGATTGCTTTCAGCAAATCTCAACATGCTTAATAACTCAGGCAAAAGCTTGTCAATTTCATTCATGTTATAGTTCATGACAAATTGACTATAGCCTTCAGGTAATGATTGTAGAATAAGGTCAGTGGCCAACTCTTGACCCAATGGAAATCCTAATATTTCAAGGTTCTCAATGTACCCAATCATTTTGAGCACATGAGTTCCTACAGGAATTCTTTCTTGCATTTTGCATCCAAATAATGCCTTTGACACCTCAAATCTCTCGTGCCTTACCTACCCTTGATATAGTTGTTTAAGAAGTGCAATCATATCAAAAGCATCCATGTTCTCATGTTGCTTTTGAAGCTCGGAGTTCATAGTAGCAAGCATAAGGCATGACACATCTAATGCATCATCTTGAAGTTTTTATAAGCATCCTTATCAGCACAAGTGACATTAGTGGCGGGTGATTCAGGAATGAGTTGCTCTAGGACATGTAGTTTTCGTTCTTTCTTGAGAATAATTCTCAAGTTTCTGTACCAGTCTAGAAAATTATCTCCATTAAGCTTGTCCTTTTCAAGGACAGATCGCAGAGAGAGAGTATTCGACGTATTTGTTGACATGGTGATTCTACAAAAGGAAATACAGAAATAAGCACTGCTGCCACTACTCTTGAGTGGAACCGAGTGGCCAGTGTATAGTAGTTGTATATAGCTAGTATACCATAGGGTTTTTACTGCTTGCAACTCCAGCTATCACTGACTCTGAGTGGCTAAGTGGGCACGGTAGGACGAGCATGCACCTCCGCCACCACTATCCCTGAGTGGTTGGCCAATGCACTCCCAAAGCTGAGATGACTCACTCAACCACAAGGGAGACATAGTCGTCAGCATGCACGTAATGCGATGATGTATAGGAAATAAATATGTCCTCCATATAAGTATAGTCATACACACAAGTACCTTCATCTACTATATCGTAGTATAAGATAATAATCAATAATCTGAATCATAACCAATGAATATCTAAACAACAGGTATAACCAATACCAAATAAAATGGATAGCCAAAGAGACTGTATAGACATCAAGTGGAACATCTCTAAGATCAAACAGGTAAGTATCAAATGCAAGAAAAATAATGAGTGGAGTCAAGATACTGATTCTATCATCATATCTAGTTCATTCACTAAGGTCAATGATCTACAAGAGTTAAAGAGAATCACCCCACTTGATTCGAAGACTTATCTGAGAATTTTTGAACCCAGAAGACTATCCCAAGTCAAAGTCCTGCAAGAATAAATATGAAATATTACCAAGATCTATCATAATCTAATGATAGCATAAAATCTTAAATCTACTTTTAATCTTGACCTATTAATCCATGGTTAATTGTTTCCCATCCACAGATCATGGTTCACCGCTTATAGAGTATCAATCAATACTATAAGATGAACAAACTCATATATTAACCAATCTACTAATCCCATATAAGTTGTCATTCACTACTACATCAATAAACACCTAGATTACATTTACCTCACAATTTTCCAATTTCCTACAATGAATCCAGACATGAAACCCACTGTTGATCTCCCTCCTTAATCACCTGTAAACACAATAAATCAGTTTCCCCTCTTCCCTTCCAATCCCTAACCTCAATCCACATCTATGTAAGATACCGAAAAAAAATATCCTTTATTAAATGGAGAAATTGTCTTATATAACTTCTCAGAAGTTCACAGAATTTTTTTCAGATTCAAAAGGAGTCCATACGAGGAAGATTTAAGCTTAAATAGGTGGTTGAATCAACTTCGGCTAGCTTGGACTTGACCTAGGCTAGCTTAACCAGAAGGAGTGGGTTTATAAGGCCGAACCCGACCCATTTGGACGCAGATTTCCGTTATTTCCTTTCCCAGCCGTGATTTCATCTCCCCAAATTTCGATCGTGCAATTTCTTCCTCTGCTTCGTCGCCGCGGCTGATCTCGTCTGACGCCGACTTCGATCGGTAGTTGCCTTGGATCGCGAAGCTCAGCTCGCCAACGTCTCTTCTTCCTTATGCTTTCGTCGTCGCCAGCCTCACTGCCCGACCACCTCCAGCCAACGTGTCCATCGACATCTCGTGAGCATATCGCGAGTCCAAAGGGGAAAAGGGGGGGGGCAGTGATCTCTACTCTGCGACCTTCTTGAGTTGGATCTAAGCTGTGCAACGAGAAACTCTTCTTAGCACCACTGGAGTGAACTGCCGAGTGTGAGGGAGCTTCCTATCGCTTGTCGTCTGAGTTAGGTAAGGGTCAATCTCCTTCCTCCTTTGAGATGTGAGATGAGACCTCGATGCAGGTTTCTGATTGAGCTTGGATCCATGGTTTGGACAGTGATTGGAGCTCAGATTTCGTCGGTGAACAGGGGACGAGGAAGGGGGGGGGCTGCTGGTGGAGATCTAAGGCCGGCAACCTTCTTTTTTTCCTTTGTTGTTTCAATGGTTCTTGTTGTATTGTTTTTTTGGGTGTTAAGGTTGATTGAGATTCGATGGTTTTGTCCATGGATCATCGGTCGGTGGCTGAGATTGGGGTGTATCTAATTGATTTAGGTGTTGTTCAGTGGTTTGGTTGTTGTTTAGTTGATCTTGGAGTTATGGATTGATTCATGGATGTGTGGTGTGGGAGGTTACTGATTGTTCTTGCGGCTGCTATCCATGGTGTTTGTGGATGGATTTCGATGGCAAGGAGCTAGATCTGGATGGGCAGCAATCTCGTGGGTGAGTTGTGTGTTCTTCTAGGGCTCGATCAGACTTTGTGTTCCTCGGTGTGGAATTGTTGGTAACAAGCTGATTGGGGTTATGCTTTGTTTTGCTGTGGATGGAGCTGTGAACAATTTGGGTATGCGATCAGTTTGATGTTGATTAGATGGTGTTGTTATGAACTAGTGTAAGTTGTTAGTGAGGTTTAGAATGTATACTCTTTGTGATATAACAGGAGTTGATGTAGGATTCGACTTAATCATTTGTCGTATGTTAGAACTTAACAGTGGTTATGTTGTGTGCAGGACTTCGATTTGAGACAGAGTTCTTGGACGTAAAGACAACAGGTGTTCTACATAGTAGGTGGGTAATATTTACCCTGGTCAGGTAGTTTTGACTAATTCCGGTGCATGAATTTGGACTTATGCTAATACTTTTGACCTTGAATCCACTCTTATTTAATCATGTGCTTGTACTTAGCCTTGACCTTTGAGATATTGTTGTTACTTCATCGTTCATCTATCACGGATATGAACTACAAATCCTATTGTGTGTTAGCTGATGGATGTTCAGTTAAGTACATATGGTTAGGGTTATCATTGTGAACTCATTTTGGGTTACCGTATCACATCACTAGGGTTAGGTGATGGATCAGATTATGGAATCGATTATTGTATCGTACACATATTAGTTGTGCATCTATGGTGGATCTAGTCATTTATACATAGATAAGTGTGTGGTTGTCAGTATGTGGCTAGGGACTGGAGGTTCTAGCGTGATTGTATATCCATTATGGATCGTGTGTCTGTGTATGGTTATATGAATTATCGATAGTATCTCGCTATGAACTAGAGGTCCTAGCAATATTGTCTGTCAGTTGTGTATGACTCTTTGTGTGGTAGAGAGATTCTTGTGGATTAGTAGTCCTTGCATAGTTGACCTTTGGTTGACCATGACTCCCCGTGGGATAGGGAGTGTTGCGGGGATACATGTGTGGAGCTATGCATCATGACATTTCATGCATGCTATCGACTGAGTCTCTTTTGTGGTTGAGACAGGTCGTCAGCCAACCTGTTGGTGAACCAGTAAATTATGTGTCGCGCGTGATACCATTTCCCAAATTATTTACTGAACCCCCTAACTACACTAATGCAGTATAGGACTGACTCGGATCATCTCTCAACGAACCTAATGGCTGGATGTTTATTTTTAAACAGAAGTAAACACCGGGGGTTTTCTGAATCTATTAAAATGCAAAATCAAAGAGCAAACATGAGAAGTCCAAACAATCTGACCAAGCACCGCACTGTCACTATGTGACACAATGATCAAGTGTTGGCCAAAAGCCAAACTAACAAACCCAAGCAATTCAACCATGCACCGCACTGTCACTATATGGTACAATGATCAAACCTTTTGGAAACTAACCTGAGGTGCAAAAGTAAAAGATCATGCACCGCACTGGCACTATACAGTACAATGATTAAAGATAAATAAACAAATGTGAATAATTCAACCAAGCACCGCACTGTCACTATATGACACAATAGTCAAATAGTCACTAAAAACTAAACTAACAAACTAAAACAATTCAACCAAGCACCACACTATCACTATACGACATAGTGGTCGAAGATTAACTGAAAACTAAATGCAAGGAAAGTAAGCAATTCAACCAAGCACCACACTGTCACTATACGATACACTGACCAAATGTAAATGAAAACTAAACTAATAACTAAAGCAATTCAACCAAGCACTACACTATCACTATACGATACACTGATCGAATGTAAATGAAAACTGGGAAAAACAATTACACTACAGGAAACAAATCTAACCACTAGGTAAACACTGTAAATGATTAACAAGACTAACTAAACTATCAAACCAAATTGCCATATGCACACCATACCACACAAATGAAATACGACTGAAACACCATTGAAACACAACTGAACACTGGGGAATCAATACTGAAAAAAATAGTGAAACAGTAGTGAGTCAACAATGTAAAAATAACTGAAACAACAAAGTAAAACAATGAAACAACAGTGTAAAAATTAACCAATAGTTATCCACAAACACCGAAAAGGAACCACCCTCTCCGGTGACCCACGACGATGCCGAATAGCTGCTACAGCTTCAGTGTATGGATCTCTCGTCAGAATATGATAAGAGGTGGATAGATGGTGATAGTTCATAGCTCCGATGGTGGCTTCGGGACTGCTGCGACCATGGCAGTCAATGGTTGGCTCTGCGGAGATGCGGCGCGAATCACGGACGCTAATGTGGAAGGAATCGGAGTTGTGAATAGGTATTGATTATCACCAACTGTTGGAAATGGGAAGCGCCGCCTGAATCGGAATAATTACAGCAGCCGGAAGCTGGAAATCGATGATGCTACGACCACGACAGTAGAAGGTCACCCGACCACGTCCAGCTAGGGTAGCTCAACTCTGGTGGCGAGGCATCTGAGAAGCGCCGGTGAAGATGGACGAACTCAACACTACTCGGTCGATGGAACTGCCGCTACCCAACTTCAGCCGCTAGCTCCGCCGGACCAAGGGAAGGAGAGGACGCCGGATGGAATGGAATCGGGGGAAAACCTTTGGAGTCGCCGGAATCGTCGTTGGAAGTGCTAGAGTGGAGCTCTATCGCTGCACTCGCGAGGAAGAAGAAGACGCCGCACTGTTCTGTTCTATCGCGCGATAAGAAAATGTCACTTTTAAGATGGATTTTCCTCAGCCACTTGATCGTGCCGTTTCCAATCTCAGCCACCCATTTAGATCTAGGGTTCAATAACTCCAATTAATCTTCCCTAAGTGGATGATCAACCAATCCAACGGCTACGATCGATTTGATCCGGATCGATGGTTGTGATTGCTTCAATTAAACTCTTTCATGTTCCCTATAAAATCACATTCAATCCGTGAAAAATAATACTGAAATTATAGGGATTAAATGATTAATTACAAATAGATCCAATATGTAAAAACATCCTGAATAGCCGTAATTACCCCATCAAAGAGCCTAAAATATCCAAACTGTAAATAAAAATAACACGATAAAAATGCGACTATCAAATTCCCCCACACTTATTTTTGCGCGTCCCGAGCAATAATAAAAAACAAAGAAACACCGACTCCCTAACTAATTCCCCAAACAGTACCCAGATCAATAATTCAGAGACAGAAAAAATAAGTTACTTAGGATCACCAAATCGATTCGGATCCTGGGTAGTCAAAAGATCCGACTCCTACAACAGTCAACATGTATGATGAGTTCCAATCCGATCAAATAAATCAAGCCTGATACAAAACCTTCCAAAATGGATAATTGCACTGATGCTCACATAATAAATGTAGGAGTGGGGCACCCTCAAAACAACATATAATCTTGTACTACCATATACTCGCTTATTATCTACTTCTCTACTGCTATCTATACATCTCATAAATGAATCAAAAGGATTTATCGAAAATCAAACAAGATTAGAAGTGGACTGCAACAGAGAAATACAAAGAAGATCAAGATACAATGAATAAGACAATAATAGAAGGATTGGAAGAATAAACCTGATAAGTTGCAAATAGGAGTGTAGGGATATAAGTGTCACCACCAATATGGAATGAGATTAGAATGCTCCTCATAATGGCTAACAAAGAAATAACAGATTTCACAAAGGATAAAGAGAAGTTAATTCTCCATTAGCCGTTGAAGGTAGACATAAAGGATATAAGAATGTTATCATCCATAATATATGAGTGTATCAAAGCCATCATCTTCCTTTGTGAGGTCAAGCAACATCACAAGATCTAGGAGAAAGTATGCATCAACCTTTTCTATCAGATGCCTTGGAATAGGATCACTCCACACACCTAAACGGGTTCGAACATCCCTTCTTCTTCTATTCAGAACCATGATAATTAGCTCCCAGACTATAGGAAGATTAATTTCACTATGAGCTGCTTGCAAAGAATCATTCTTGACAATGTAAGGCCGTATTTTTCTGGGCTCACTATTTTCTACCTAGCATCACATGGAGCTTTGACCAAAAAATCTCTCAGCCATCTCAAACAGGTGATAAAAACACCATCATCTCAAAAAGGGTGCATAAAAATCAAATTGATCACAGGCAAATCAAAGCACTTCAGATTCAAAGTTGCATGCACATTCTGTTCACTGGATATTTCTACGTGGTTGATGTAGCCCTACCCTTTACTTTCTTTAGCCTCTTGTAAAGTCCTTCAATGCATCCTTGAATTGTTTGAGTAGCCGGATTCATAGCTCAGATGCTTAAGTTGTGATGGAACAAAACTTCAGGGACAAATTTTAGAAGCTTCAAAGCTGCAGCTTGCAAAGCATAATTACAGACCAACGTGTCTGCCTCTATCTCTTCGTTGCCTATATTAGACCTAGTCATTTCTATTACTTTCTTCAGCATTTGACCGCCAAAGGAATGCCCATAAGAAACAACCATAGCATCTTCGAGAAATGCACTTGACAAAGGATCTGAAACAAATTTCTGAGAAATGATTCCTTAATAAGGTTGGATTAAGTTTCATAGACACTATCAGGATAATTTCACATGACACCATCTTCGGCAGATAAGTCATCCATTAAATGGCTAGCTAATTTTTGTTGATAACTCTGTGGTAAAACATGTCCAGCTGCACCAACCACTTTTCAACCGAGTACAACAACACCCAGAATTCCATAGCTTAGAGTGAAACTTGCTCTAACCATGTGTTCTAACATTCCCGTACTTGTACCCATGAAACTCTCCAACCGATCTCTGAAATGCAACAGATTTAATCTATGAATTTGGATTTCCATTCGTTCTCTGCAGTTATCCTTAATGCTGTCATCAGAAAATGCTGCTATTGTTGCTGCTGATAAACTATCGAGCAGTTGTGGAGTTTCAGCAGCTTCAACAAGTCGAGCACAATAGGAATTCCACCAACAGGAGACAGTGAGTAGCCAAGACAGCATAAATGTTCCTTGTTTGCTGATGCTGTCGGCTGCATGAATGACAGCATAAGTTGCTGAATCTGATAATTTTTCAGAAAGTTCAATTAATCTAGAATTGATCTGCATCTCTACTGATTTCTAGCTCTGCAAAAGGAAATAAAATCTCAGACACTGCTATCCATGGGTGAGGCAGCAATTTACAGATTTCTTATTAGCTTCCACTAGTTTTACAGCAATTGCTTCAAGGTTTGTGAACGACATTGATCAAAGCATCTTCTCCAGATCATATCTAACTCATCTAAGCTTGCATGTGCATCTTCTCACTAGATGTTTTTATGTGGATCTCCTCATATAGCTTTGGTATCTCATGCATTTTTTTCAGAAGTTTGATGGCTTCGGCAGAAGTTTTTCTTGCCATTTTTGTTCAATAGATCAAACCTTCGTCTTTCATTCTCCTCCAATTCGAAAATTCCATTAGATGATTTCAGAATTTTCAATTCCAATTCATGCAGTACTTGTGCTTTCTTCGATAAATTTCTAACTTAAGTTCAGTAATCTCAGATTTAAGAACCATTTCAAGCTGCACTTTCAACCTCTGTATCAGATTAACAGCTGAGCCCAAAGCTATTGCGTTGGTGGACTGCTGTTTCTGTATTTGAGTCGTTTCTGGATTTTCAGATTCAGTTGGAATCTGCATCTCTTGGTAAATCTTGCTCTGCTAAGTGCTTATACAACCTTTCATTTCCCAGCTAGTCCATTGTAGTAGCTTCCAAAATCAAAACCATTCAATGAAGCACGCATTCCTCAATAGAATTGTGGATACTTGCTGCATACGTACTCAAATATCAAGTAACTCTTGGGTGTCCATACCTAACCATTGCATTTTCTCCATTCAAGGATAGAACTCATGATAACCACCATTGGGCCAAATTGTTTCGTGGTCAGTTGCCTCCTTCAAATATCTTCCATGCACTAAGCATTTCTTTATCCCAATCAATAGCACCGGGCAGAAAATCAATTCCAATGTTATCTAAATGACTGAGGAAGTGTGCAGAAAATCACTTCAAGGCTGATGTTTCTTGCCTTCCATGTCAATTCCAACAAAACAATATCTTCTCCTCCACACTTAAGAATTTTGTCCGTCTCGGACAAATCAACTTATCATGTTAATCCTCCAATATGGAAACAAAAGATATGGGTAAAGGTAATCCATGAAGACGAAATGAATCAACAAGCAAGTCAAAGGACAATAAATGACCAATACAAAGATATGACAAGAAAGATATCATGGAAGTATCAAGTGGACTAAACAAACAAGTCAAGTAAGAAATAGAATCAAGAGTGAAATCCTTCATCATATTCATGCAAGTAAATGTTATTGCAGTTTTGAAAAGACTCAAAGCAAGTTCTAGAGCAACAAGTATCACATGTGTTATCACACCAAAGTGGGTAAATGATGAAAATGACTTACAACCTCACTAGGTGAATAAAAATCAAGCTTGGTCTATTGACAAGAATTCACCATCCTAACAAGTGACTACATGCAAATGAAGTCTCTTATCATACACCAAAAATCCACAACTTAATGATCAAACTTAACTAATTTTTACCGCCTCTGAAATGATACTAAGGCATGCATAGGAAAAATTATTCGACTCAATAACATACCAACAACAAACAAACCTAAGTCAACAGGCAAATAAACAAACAACACACAGATTATTCCGAACATGAAAGGAAGGAAGGAAATACAGTAAGTAAAAGAACATACTCCCCTTTCATGTCGGAGAAGAAGCATCATCATGTCTAGCCCCACTGTATTCTCCAGTATAGACTTGATCTCTTTGCTTAAAATGACCTGCGTCTATTATGAAAGTGAGACCCTTGATCACTAATGATCGCCCTGGATACTCCAAATCTGCAAAATATGTAAGACCTAATAAAATCCACAACAACTGGAGAATCATCAGTCCTGGTGGGGATGACCTCCACCCATTTAGAAACATAATCTACTTCCAAAAGAATATATGAAAATCCAAAAAATACAGGAAATATACTCATAAAATCAATACTTCAAACATAAAAAATCTCACAGAATAACAAGGATTGGTGAGGCATTTCATTTCAACGTCCTATGTTCCCTGTTCGTTGACATCGCTTATAAGACTTGTAAAATTTAGAGGCTTCATGAAATAGGGTGGGCCAATACGAACCAGACTCTAAAACTTTCCTAGCAGTCCTTTGGGGTCCAAAATGCCCCCCACAAGCCAGAGAATAACAAAAAGTAAGTACGGAATAAAACTCATAATCAGATACGCATCATCTAATGATCTGATCACTACAAAATTTTCAAAGATAAAGATCATCTCATACATAGTACTTAACATCACTTTTCAATTTCTGGACTTGTGCATGAGTAAAATGTGAAGGTACAACACGACAAGTAAATAATTAGCAAGATCTGCATACCATGGTGTCTTACCTTACATGTGAAAAACTACTCATCCGGAAAAGAATCTGCTATAGGGATAGACTCAATCTCCATCACAATCCTGGTCAAGCTGAAATATCACTTCCTTCTGCAACAAGTTGGTCAAGGGTAGGGCAATCTTACTGAAGTTTCTGATAAAACGTCTGTAGAAACCTGCATGACCTAGAAAAGCACAAACTTTTCGCACCGAAGCGGAGTAAGATAAAGAAGATATAACATGAATTTTAGCAGGATCTACTTCAATACCATACACAGAGATAATATAACCTAAGATATCCCATGCTCAACCATGAAATGATATTTCTCACAAACATCTGATGGAAGTGATCCTTGGGGCGTCACCTAAAGTGTGCAAATCCTTACACATTCCATATCCCTGTCTACAATAAAGAGGGCCCACAGATAGGTCCTAACAACAAATCATTATCAACATCAGAATCAATAAAATCACAATAAAATGTAGAAGGTGTAGAGATATCCAAATGAAAAACATACTAAGAAATAAAGTTCATACAGTCCAGCTCATCAGTTATATCCATGCTAAGAACAGAATGATCCTCCATTGGGTGCTTCATAGCGTCCAAAATACTGAACCGAACTACAATATCTCCTACCTCCATATCAAGAATATAAAAATCTGTAAGAAATTCTTTCGCTTCCCCGACAACGGCACTAAAATTTTGGTGAACCGGTAAATTATGTGTCACGCGTGATACCATTTCCCAAATTATTTACCGAACCCCCTAACTACACTAATGTAGTATAGGACTGACTCAGATCATCTCCCAATGAACCTAATGGCTGGACATTTATTTTTAAACAGAAGTAAACACTGGGGGTTTTCTGAATATATTAAAATGCAAAATCAAAAAGCAAACATGAGAAGTCCAAACAATCCGATCAAGCACCGCACTGTCACTATGCGATACAATGATCAAGTGTTGGCCAAAAGTCAAACTAAAAACCCAAGCAATTCAACCATACACCACACTGTCACTATACGGTATAATGATCAAACCTTTTGGAAACTAATCTAAGGTGCAAAAGCAAAAGATCATGCACCGCACTGTCACTATACGGTATAATGATCAAAGATAAATGAACAAATGTGAATAATTCAACCAAGTACCGCATTGTCACTATACGACACAATGGTCAAACAATCACTAAAAACTAAACTAACAAACTAAAACAATTCAACCAAACACTGCACTATTACTATATGACATAGTGGTCGAAGATTAACTAAAAACTAAATGCAAGGAAAGTAAGAAATTCAACCTAGCACCGCACTGTCACTATACGGTACACTGGCCAAATGTAAATGAAAACTAAACTAATAACTAAATCAATTCAACCAAGAACTGCACTGTCACTATATGATACACTGGTCGAATGTAAATGAAAACTGGGGAAAATAATTACACTACAGGAAATAAATCTAACCACTAGGTAAACACTGTAAATGATTAACAAGACTAACTAAACTATCAAACCAAATTGCTATATGCACACCATACCACACAAACGAAATACGACTAAAACACCATTGAAACATAACTGAACACTGGGGAATCAATACTGAAACAATACTGAAAAAAATAGTGAAAGAGTAGTGAGTCAACAATGTAAAAATAACTGAAACAACAAAGTAAAACAATGAAACAACAGTGTAAAAATTAACCAACAGTTATCCACAAATACCGGAAAGGAACCACCCTCTCCGGTGACCCACAATGATGCTAAATAGCTCATATGGCTTCAGTGTAAGGATCTCTCATCAAAATCCAATGAGAGCTCGATAGATGGTGATATTTCACAACTCCAATGGTGGCTTCGGGACTGCCGCGACCACAATAGTCAATGTTGGTGCAATCGGCCCAGGTCATGATTAACCGGACTCGAGTTTGACTCGAGTGATGTTTTGATGTTTGATATGGGATTTGATATTGATGTTTGACATTGATGTCTGATAATGTTTTGGAAAGATTGTTGGAGCAATCGACTTGGGTCATGATTGACCAGACTCGAGTTTGACTCGAGGGGATTTTAATGGTTGACTGGAGTTGACCATGTCATGGAAAGTCTAAGTCTTGAGTACTTGGCATGTAAAGTCCAAGCATGGGTCTTGGCAAGGAAAAGTCCAAGCATGGGTCTTGGCATGGAAAGTCCAACATGGGTTGGCAAGGGAAAGTCCAAGCTTGAGTCTTGGCATTTGAGAAGTCCAAGGGGTTTGATATTGGCGGCGTAAAGTCCAAGCGGGAGTCTTGGCAGCATAAGTCCAATGATTGGTGGCGTAAAGTCCAAGCGGAGTCTTGGCAGTGTAAATCCAATGTGCCTTGGCGGTGTAGACACCGTTAGCATGACATAGCCAATGGAAGCACCTGAAGGCTACCGTATGGATGAACAAGTTATGGATGACTTGGAGGGATTCGATAGGTGCAAGGCTGACGAAGGTGGCTAGAAGGCTTAGGTCTAGGCTATGGGTGGTCTGGCAAGTATGGGGGCACCATACTTGGATTAAAACCTCATGTTTGAGGTGTATCAGTTGACTGGTGTCATATGACAGTCGACTGGAGTGAGTCAACTAGGGTTTGACTATGGGAATTGTGATCATTGCCGGCCTTTGTCGATCGTGATTAGCAGCGATCGTCGATCTTGTGATCAGTCGACTGGTGCTCGAGAATTCGGACATAGAATGGAGTCGAGACTCGACCGCGGGGTTAGTAGTCAAGTGAAGGCTCCATCAGTCGATTGATGGGTATGATCAGTCGACTGATAATGGATTCGTCAGATTTTTCCAGCGTAGATCTAGCTGTTGTCTCACGACAACAGTGACATCAGTCGACTGATGGTCCTGAGAAGTCGATTGATCAGTGATTTCTAGCCTAGGCAGAAGCTTTAAATGGAGCTCGTGGAGAAGGAAATCAACCAAGGTTCTTTGAGGTGTTTTGGGGTGAGTTGCTGCTGCAATTCAGGGTCTCCAAGTGCTACTCGATCAACCTAGCAAGCAAGCATTCAAAAGCTCAGTGTAAAGTTTTATTTACTTGCATTTTAGTGTAGTTGCTTGTATTCTTATTGTATTACTTTTGTAATCACTTGTAAGGGGTTTCTCCACCTCCGACTTGTGTCGAGAAGGAGTGTTTATTAGTGGTGTGTGATTGGCATCGCTAGGGCTCGTTTGAGCCCGATCCATGGAGTAGGAACCTTGAGGTTCCGAACCACGTTACATCTTTGTCTTGTGGTTGTGTATTCGTATTTATCTTTATATTGTACTTCTATATTCCACTGCGTACTAATGATTGTGTAGAGACAAACGTGAACGATTTCCATCAACGTACTAGCACGACGCTATTCACCCCCCCTCTAGCGGTCATCATTTCCTCTACAATTGGTATCAGAGCCTGAGGCTCTTCTACAGATTAACCGCTGGGAGCAAAGACAAAGACGCTAGAGGGTGAAGATGGAGTTGGAAGAACAACTAGGTTGGAACATCAACACACCGGTGCCTTACACCCTATATGGACGAGAAGGCTTCAATTCTTGGAAGAGAAGAATTAAAGACTTTATCATGATGAGAGATTTTGAGGAGTGGTCCATCTTAATGGAAAGATTTGAATATCCAAGAGGACCAAAAGGTGGCTTCCTCAAAAGAAGAGATGGAGTGAGGAGCAACTCCAACAATTCGAGAAAAACAAGAAGGTAATCAAATTTATTTTTGATTTAATTTCTAATGACTTCTTGTGTAGCCTAGGTGATTGTATGGATGTCAAGGAGCTTTGGAAGGAATTGGCCAAGCTCCATGAAGACCCATCACCGGCTCAAGAAGAGGAGGCCGAAGATGAATCTTCATTCTCACAAGCGAGTGAGGATTCGGAAGTTGATAGGGAGTCAACCTCCGAATTGGTGGAAGAAGAAGAAAAAGTGGAAGAAGCCTCCACTTCAAGGATTGAGGGGGAGGAGAGACCATCCACCTCCGGGAGAGATGAAGAATTCACTCCGTCCACCACAAATACCCTAGGTAATACAAGCAATTTGGTTTTAAATAAAAAACATATAATTTACTTTAAGTGTAGGAAAAGTGGGCATTACAAGAGCAAGTGCCCAAAGAAGATCAAGAAGCCTCTACCGTCACCAAAGGTCAAGGATGTCAGTCCCCCAGCAATCAAAAGCAAGGAGCAAGTGATTTGCTTCAAATGTCGGCAACCGAGACACTACTGGAGTCAATGCTCAAAGGGGGAGAAGAAGGTGCAAAGGGGACCATCACAAGTAGGGGGAGCCACTAAGGCAAACCCTAAGATATATCATTTCAATAATGCTCATTCTTCTAGTTTTAATGTCAAAAAGCATGCTAGGAATTTCAATTCACTTGCTATTTATCATGAAAAGCATGCTAGGAACAATAAATATTTTTTCCTAAGAGCTAAGAATATTCATTTCAATAATAAGGAGAAATTTGGGACTAATGTCCCTAAAACAAATTTATCTAAAGACAAATCTAGGTCAAATAATTCTAGACCAATTCTACCTAGGGAGACAATTAGAAAGGTACAAGAGCACCTAGGTTTTAACTCCAAATGGATTAGGCATATGCCCAGGAAGAACCATGTCCAAGGATTAAATCAAAATTCAAAAATTGGGCAATTAGAGGTTGAAAATCAAGCCTTGAGGTCAAGGCTTGAAAAACTTGAAAAGACCCTTAGGATTATGCAAAATCAAGTTAAGGGGTCAAATGGTCAAAGTCAAGGGTCTAGATCTCAAAGTCAACACCTAGGACCTAAGAGACAAAAGTCAACCAAGGGCAAGAAAGGTTTGGGTCACAAACCTAAGGCTAAGGTGACTTATCATAGTGTTCCTTTTGATTATAGAACACAAACTAGGTCTAAGGAGACCAAGGTTACTAGGGAAATCATCCCTAAGGGTAACCAAGGAATGTGCCTAGTGGCAAGGGTTTCAAGGAAACCTAGGGAAGCCACTAAGAAGGTTGCAAGGGGAGTTACCCCTAGAGTCAACCTAGGTAAGACCCAAATGACCAAGGCTAACAAGCCTAGAAGGGTCATTAGGAAGGTATCTAGGGAGGTTATCCCTAAGGAATACCTAGTAAACCCTAGGAGCTCAAATAGGTTTTGGGTTCCTAAGAGCGTGATCGATTCACGCTAGATAAGTTTAGGTGTGTCAACTTTAAATGGATGGATAGTTAACCTAATCATGGTAAAGGTGGCACTTTAGGATATTTTCAAGGTTATGGATACCTTGGAAATAGATTTGATCTATAATCCTAAAAGATTTTAGGATGTGCCAATATATTGTTGGAATTATGAAAAGTCAATCAAATTGACACAATTTAGGATTAGAGGTCATAGTGTGTCATTTTGAGTTTTTGGTACACTAGAGAGAAAAGTGATAATATGGCAAAATATACTTAATTATATCAAATGACAATTAATACTAAAATTTAGGTATTGTTATACCTATACATTTTATATGTCATACCTTGTTTGTCATATAACATGTCATGACATCATATTTATTTTTAATCATTTAATATGTCATAATCATGTTTAGGATTAACATTTAATGTCATGTGTTTTTAGATTATATCATATGCCATGACATCATAATCATTGGTCATGCTTAATTATGTTATTATTTATGCCATGATCATACTTCATGCATTTAAATTAATGAAAATTGATTTAAGGACTTTGACATGACTTGAAGTCCCATGTATAAGGGAATCAAGTAGTGTTGCCTTAGAAAATGCATGAGGCTTTAGTTTAAGGTGAACCAAAACTCACATCTCACATTAAATTGACATGTATGTGTATTTATACACCCTAGATATATGTGAGATGCTAGGATATGAGTTGAGTTCAAGGTGCATAGTTTTTTCATCTAGATGAACTAAAACTCATCTTATCGTATTTGTAGATCATTAGGAAAGCTTGTGTACAAGTCATGTACATTGAGCCCAAGGAATATGATCTAATATAGGTTTTCAAAAATATTTTAAAATCAATTTAGAAAATCTTGGTGAAGTCTATCTTTTGATAGCAATCACCATTAATGAAGTTGATACAAAGTGAGCTAAAACATTGAAGTTTTTCTTCACTTTTGAATTTTGTATCAATTTCGATATTTTATGGGTAAAATATTTTTCTATCATTTTTCACCCATTGTATTGGTTATATGTATTATAGTATGAATTTTCATGATTTTTCGATATACGTATAATTATTTATGAATTTTTAAAATCCATTTCTAATAATTGAAATTTGGAAATTTCAGTTATCAGTCGACTGCCCTTGGTGGCAGTCGACTGATGGAGACGGCAGTCGACCGATCTCTGATAGAGTCGACTGGCAAGCTGATTTCGAGAAAAATAAGGTTGTTTAGTCTGTTTTCAACTGCAGTAAAGTTCCCTAATTACTCCTAACCCTAGGATATGCTTTGGGAAGCATTATAAAGGGTGAAAATCCATTGGATATAGATTAGTAGAGGTATTAGGGTTTGTATCAAATTTAAGGATGGTAAAGTTCTATGTTGAACTTTAGACCTTATTTTTGATGGTTTAGAATTCCTATTGGCTTAGGGATTTCCCAAGGACATTGTTGGTGCAATGGTCAAGGGGGAGGTATCCATCATGGGATGATGGATGATATTTTTTCTCATGAGGAGGAAAATGGAATTAGGAGATACCCAATTTGGAAATTGGGAGAGTGTATAGGATTGCCTCTCTTGGGTGATATGGGACTTATCACTAGGAAGATGGTAGGCATCCTAGGTATTTTTGGACCAAGGGGGAGATTGTAAGATCTCATTGGGACATGAGACATTGAACTCCTTGGAGAGATAACCTTTTTGATGTTAGTTAAAAAGGGGGAGAATGTTTGGGGGAGAATGTTATGGAGAGTGTTATCAATTGTCAATTCAGAGAATTGGGGAGAATGTTTGGAATTACCAATTTGGGATAATTGGTAAGGAGATTTGAGTTAGTGTTCTAACTCAAAGGTATGTGTTTTTTTGTCAAACATCAAAAAGGGGGAGATTGTTGGTGCAATCGACCCAGGTCACGATTGACCGGACTCGAGTGATGTTTTGATGTTTGACATGGGATTTGACATTGATGTCTGATAATGTTTTGGGGAGATTGTTGGAGCAATCGACCCGGGTCATGATTGACCGGACTCGAGTTTGACTCGAGGGGATTTTATGGTTTACTAGAGTTGACCATGTCATGGAAAGTCCAAGTCTTGAGTACTTAGCATGTAAAGTCCAAGCATAGGACTTGGTAAGGAAAAGTCCAAGCATGGGTCTTGGCATGGAAAGTCCAACATGGGTTGGCAAGAGAAAGTCCAAGCTTGAGTCTTGGCATTTGAGAAGTCCAAGGGGTTTGATATTGGTGGCGTAAATTCCAAGCGGGAGTCTTGGCAGTATAAGTCCAATGGTTGGTGGCGTAAAGTCCAAGCGAAGTCTTGACAGCGTAAATCCAATGTGCCTTGGCGGTGTAAACAATGTTAGCATAACATAGCCGATGGAAGTACCTGAAGGCTAGCATATAGATGAACAAGTCATGGATGACTTGGAGGGATCCGATAGGCACGAGGCTGACGGAGGTGGCTAGAAGGCTTAGGTATAGGCTACGGGTGGTCTGACAAGTATAGGGGCATCATACTTGGGTTAAAACCTCATATTTGAGGTGTATCAGTCGACTGGTGCCATGTGACAGTCGACTGGCGTGAGTCAACTAGGGTTTGACTGCGAGAATTAGCCAATGATCATTGCCACCTTTGGCGATCGGTGATTAGTTGCGATCGATTGATCTTGTGATCAGTCGACTAGTGCTTGAGAATTCGAACACAGAATGGAGTCGAGACTCGACTGTGGGGTTAGCAGTCGAGTTAAGGCTCCATCAGTCGATTGATGGGTATGATCAGTCAACTGATGATGGATCTGTTGGATTTTTTCAGCGTGGATCTAGCCATTGTCTTAGGACAACAGTGGCATCAGTCGACTGATGGTCCCGAGCAGTCGACTGATCGATGATTTCCAGCCCAGGTAGAAGCTTTAAATGGAGCTCGTGGAGGAGGAAATCAACCAAGGTTCTTTGAGGTGAGTTGGGGCGAGTTGCTGCTGTAATTCAGGGTCTCCAAGTGCTACTCAATCAACCTAGTAAGCAAGCATTCAAAAGCTCGGTGTAAAGTTTTCTTTACTTGAATTTTAGTGTAGTTGCTTGTATTCTTATTGTATTACTTTTGTAATCACTTGTAAGGGGTTTCTCCGCCTCCGACTTGTGTCGAGAAGGAGTGTTTATTAGTGGTGTGTGATTGGCATCACTAGGGCTCGTTTGAGCCCGATCCGTGGAGCAGGAACCTTGAGGTTTCGAACCACGTTACATCTTTGTCTTGTGGTTGTGTATTCTTATTTGTCTTTATATTGTACTTCTATATTCCGCTGCGTACTAACGATTGTGTAGAGACAAATGCGAATGATTTCCAACAACGTACTAGCACGACGCTATTCACCCCCTCAGTGGTCACCGTTTCCTCTACAGTTAATGGTTGGCTCTGCAGAGATGAAGCGGCGTGAATCACGGCCGCTAATGTGGAAGGAATCGGAGCTGTGAACAGGTACTGATCATCACCAACTGTTGGAAATGTAAAGCGCTGCCTAAATCGAAAGAATTACAGCCGCCGAAAGCTGGAAATCGATGTTGTTGTGACCACGACAGTAGTAGGTCACCCCATAGCCTTCTGCAACCACATCCAGCTAGGGTAGCTCAACTCCGGTGGTGAGGCATCTGAGAAGCACCGGTGAAGATGGACGAACTCAATGTTGCTCGATCGATGGAACTGTCGCTGCCTAACTTCAGCCACTAGCTCCGCCGGACCAAGGGAAGGAGAGGACGCCGGATGGAATGGAATCGGGGAAAACCTCTGGAGTCTCCGGAATCATCACCGGAAGTCTTGGAGTGGAGCTCTGTTGCTCCGCTCGCGAGGATGAAGAAGACGCCGCACTGTTCTGTTCTATCGCGCGATAAGAAAATGTCACTTTTAAGATGGATTTTCCTCAGCCGCTCGATCGTGTCATTTCCAATCTCAGCCACCCATTTAGATCTAGGGTTCAATAACTCCAATTAATCTTCCCTAAGTGGCAGATCAACCAATCCAACGGCTACGATCGATTTGATCCGGATCGACGGCTGTGATTGCTCCAATTAGGCTTTCATGTTCCCTATAAAATCACATTCAACCCGTGAAAAATAATACTGAAATTATAGAGATTAAATAATTAATTACAAATAGATCCAATATGTAAAAACATCCTGAATAGCCGTAATTACCCCATCAAAGAGCCTAAAATATCCAAACTGTAAATAAAAATAACACGATAAAAATGCGACTATCACCTGCCTCCCTGGCCACTCGGGGTAGTGGTAGTAGGGTTGAGTGCAGAGCATTGGATGTGCCGCGCTCGGCCACTATAGATGGTGGTAGCTGGAGATGCGTACTTGGGCACTGTGCAGAGTGGTGTTAGTGCACTCACCCACTATAGACGGTGGTTGTGTGATGTGTAGTTGTCCTGTGTGCGGTGCTCGTCCACTCATGGGTAGTGTGACGACATGGCTTGTAGCAGGGACCCCTTGGAGTAGTTAGCTTTTTACACTTATATGCTACTCATTCATACTACCCAACTCAACCACTCGAAAGTAGTGGTAGCTGGAGTTGGGATAGTTGTCATGTTGTGTTACCCTGGCCATTCTGGGGTTGTTGTTGGACGGGTCCACAGACATGGCCATGCATATGCATTGTTGAGATGTTATATGTTTTACATATGCCTGTGAGATGCTGCATTTGATTGAGCTATGATTGCTGCATATGATTGTTCATCATGTTACATGTCATTTGCATCTTTTATACTACTGTGTGTGTTGAGCATGATGTACGTGTTGGTCCAAACTGTTGTATGCATTTGATTAGCGTCATGTCATAGTGTAGTATGGACCGGATTATTATTACATGTGATTATATACTGTTCATATGTTCGAGTGTTGGTCAGGTGTGGGATTGACCTTGTATGTTATATGAGTTATGTTATTGTATACCTGTTTAGGATGATATAGCTTATGGTGTTGCAGACCGTCAGGTACGTTAGTACATTACTTCATGTTCAGTTGATCAATTTAGTATATGCATTGAGTATGACTATACTGTGGTTACTTGTTATTATATTTAGGACTGTATGTCTATAGGACTCATTTTGTATACCTGTAGATCTTCATATGTATACTTGTAGATCTCTATATCTTATTTGACCGTCGGTGGCCGACTAGAGAGGGATGAATAGCCCTCTTTCGCGTACGGTGGAAATCGTTCGTTCTTCTTGTGTCACTTGTCTATAATTGTCGTTAGCGTAGCAGAATAGTAATACAAATGAAAATACTAACAACACATGCAAGCATACACGAGATATATGTGGTTCATAACCGAATGGTTCCTACTCCATAGGGCGAGCTCAACGAGCTCTAGTTATGCGGACGACATTAACTAAACTTCTTCTCGATAAATGTCGGAGGTGGAGAAACCTCGTACAAGCAATTATAATAGTAATACAAAAATACAAGCCAAAATACAAAGACAATACAAAAGAAAACTTTTACACAATTGCTTTGATCACTTGCTTGTTGCTTGCTTTGGATTGCTCTTGAAGGTCTAGAATGCAGCAGCAATTCCTCTCCAAAATCTCCCCAAAAGTCTTGGAGAAATCTTCCATCTCGAGCTCCATTTATAACCTGCATCGAACTGATTCCGCGCACATCAATCGACTGATCGTGACCATCAGTCGACTGGTCCTATAGTCGTTGTCTCACAATGACTCGATCCATGCTGTCCAAGTTCCAACGGATCCTCCATCAGTCGACTGATCATGCCCATAAGTCGACTGATGATTCCATCAGTTGAGTGGTCATCGTGATCACTCGACTGGAAGACCTTCTGTGCCTGAATTTTCCCCGATCACCGATCGTCCCATCATCGATCGATGGCGCCGATCTACTACCCTCCTCTCGTGATCATCGGCGGAACTTGGTAAGTTGAACATCGGTCGAGTCCAAACGACCTAGAGCAGTCGACTGACACCTATGCCAGTCGACTGACATCGGGTAAAATCTCAAACACCAAGTTGTTTGAGCATCCGACCGTCGGGTAAACCCTCAAACACAACATTTGAGCCTCTGACACTCAGTCTTAGCCACTTGTCCAAGTCCACCTCATCCTCTCATGGAGTTCACCACCGAAGCTCTCTTCCCTCGGCCTACATCCCTCGGATGCACCAAGTACACAACTTCGCAATGTGATCCTTCGCGTCTCTTGCCCTTGAAGTATGCTTCCCTTGGGCCTCACTCCATTCGCTCCCCGTCCGGCGGTCCCTTGGATGCACCAAGCACACGGCTTCGCAATGTCATTCTTCACCGACTCAAGGACCCTGAGCCTAGTGAACTTGTCAAGTCCTCAAGACTTCCCACACCAAGCCTCATGCTTGGATTTTCCCAACACCATGCCTCATGCTTGTACTTTTCACCACCAAGGCTACACACTTGGATTTACGTGGCCAATCCATGTTGGACTTCCCATGACAATCCCATGTCATGCATTTTGTCTAACATCAAAATACAGTTCGAGTTAAACTCGAGTCCAGGCCGATTGCACCAACAATCTCTCCCTTTTTGATGTTGGACAAAACCTCAAACCCAAGTCTACCAATTATCCCCAATTGGCAATTCTCACATCCCAATGAGAATTCTAACTATCCAAATTGGTAACTTCTCCCCCTTTTTAACATACATCAAAAAGGTCCTCCCCAAGTGTATGAATGTCTCATATCCCAATGAGATCTTACAATCTCTCCCTTGGAGGAACACACACGCCTACAATCTTTCTAGCGATAAGTCCCATATCACTTAAAAAGAGGCAACCCAATTTTCCTCCCATGAGGAAAAGTATACATCCATCTTCCCATGATGGATACCTTCCCCCTAGAGGCTTGCTCCCCCTTGACCATTGCACCAACAATGTCCTTGGAGAGTCCCTAAGCCAATAGGAACATTAAACAATCAAAATTAAGGCAAATTTCAACAATGAAACTTCCATCCACCTTAAAATTGATACTTGTTGGTGCAATCGGCCCGGGTTGACTCGAGTTTGACTTGAGCAGTATTTTGATGATAGACAAAATTTATGACATGGGATTGTCATAGGAAAGTCCAACATGGAGTTTGCATGGAAAATCCAAGCATGGGGCACGGTGTGGAAAAGTCCAAAGCATTGCGAAGCTGTGCACTTGGTGCTTGGTGAGAAATGCATTGTGAAGCCATACACTTGGTGCATTTGGGAAGTCTTGAGAACTTGGCAAGTTCACTAGGCTCGAGGTCCTTGAGTTGATGAAGGATGGAATTGTGAAGCCGTGCGCTTGGTGCATCCGAGGGACCGCCGGACGGGGAGCGAATGGAGTGAGGCCCAAGGGAAGCATACTTCGAGGGTAAGAGACGCGAAGGATGGCATTGTGAAGCCGTGCGCTTGACACATCCAAGGGACGTAGGCCGAGGGAAGAGAGCTTCGGTGGGGAACTCCATGAGGGATGAGATGGACTTGGCCAAGTGGCTAAGACTGAGTGTTGGATGCTCAAACTTGGTGTTTGAGGGTTTACCCGATGGTTGGATGCTCAAATAACTTAGTGTTTGAGGTTTTACCCGACATCAGTCGACTGACATAGGTACCAATCGACTGCTCCAAGTCGACTAGGGTTCGACTGACCAAGTTCTGGCCCAACAGTCGACTGTCGAGGGAGGGCAGTTGACTGCCGATGTCATCAGTCAACTGATGATGGGATCAGTTGAATGATCGGGGCGATTTCGGGCATAGATTGGTTTCCAGTCGAGTGGTCACGCCGAGCACTCGACTGATGGTGTTATCAGTCGACTGATAGGTATCATCAGTCCACTGATGGGTGATCCATTGGAACTTGATCAACATGGATTTGGCCGTTGTGAGACAACATCTACAGGACCAGTCGACTGATGGTCATGATCAGTCAACTGATGGGTGCAGAATCAACTCGATGCAGGTTATAAATGGAGCTCGAGATGGAGGATTTCGCCAAGACTTTTGGGGTGACTTTGGAGGGGAATTGTTGTTGCATTCTAGACCTTCAAGAGCAAATAAAAGCAAGCAACAAGCAAGTGATCAAAAGCAATTAGTGAAAAGTTTTCTTTTGTATTGTATTTGTATTCTTGTTTGTACTTCGTGTATTACTTTGTAATTGCTTGTACGAGATTTCTCCACCTCCGACGTGTTATTGAGAAGGAGTGTTAGTTAGTGTCGTGCGCATAACTAGAGCTCGGTGAGCTTGCCCATGGAGTAGGAACCATTCGGTTTCGAACCATCTATATCTTGTGTTTTGTTGTGTGCTTGTATTGTTGTTTGAATTTTTATTTGTTTCTATTATTTCCGCTGCGCTAACAACAATCGTAGACAAGCGACGCATGACGAATGATCATATTCCACCGTACAACGATTAATGGGCTATTCACCCCCCCTCTAGCCAGCCACATATGCTCCAACAAGTGGTATCAGAGCTAGGAGCTTGTCGAGGACTAATCGCCAACACAAGCACTACAAGATGGCCAGCTACAACCTCCAACCACCAAAATTCGAAGGAGACTTTCAATGGTGGAGAATAAAAATGGAGGTATATCTAGAAACTGATTTTGACTTTATGCTAATCTTAGAAAATGGTTTCGAATTGCCTAGGGATGAAAGCAATAGGCAAATTGAGAAGTCAAGGTGGACCCAAGACCAAATCAAGGACTTCAAGACAAATCTCAAGGTAATCGAATTACTTAGTGATTTGATTCCTAACAACATTTGGTCTAGGCTAGGTAATTTTAGGGATGCTAAGGACCTATGGGACAAGGTGATAAGATTTCATGAAGAGCCCACATTGGTCCATGAAGAGGAAGAATACCCATCAACATCCGGATCTGAGGATGTTGAAGAATTGCCCACCACATTCGAAGATGTTGATGATTTAGTGGAGACCTCCACCTCTAGCATTGAGGGGGAGGAGAGGCCTTCTATCTCGGAACAAGTTCAAGAAAAAGCTTCAACATCCGGGAGAAGCGAAAATTCCCTAGGTAACTCAAGTGTTGTTATTATAAATAAAAATCATATAACATGCTTTGAGTGTAGGGAATAAGGGCACTATAAAAGTAAGTGTCCTAAGAAGGTGAAGAAGGTTCAACCGGTACCAAAAGTCAAAAATGTCGGAGTTCCCACAATTAAGAGCAAAGAGTATATTGTGTGCTTCAAATGCAACCAACGGGGACACTACCAAAGCCAATGCCCTAGGGGGAAGAAAAAGCAAGAAGGGGCATCTCATGTAGGGGGAGCTTCTAAAGCTAACCCTAAGGTAAATTTAATTAATGCACCTTCAATTTCTAGAGTTAACAAGCATGCTAGGAATTATTTTAATTCTCTTGCAATTATTAATGAAAAGCATGATAGTAGAAATAATAAGGTTTATTGTTTAGGTGCTAAGCATGTAAATTTATCTAAGGATAAACCTAGGACCAATAACACTAGAACTATTTTACCTAGGGAATCAATTAGGATAATAGAAGAAAATTTGGGTATTAATCCCAAAAAGTCTAGGCACATGCCTAAGAAGAAGAGGCCTTCCCAAAAACCCAATGAACAATCAAAATTGGGAAAATTAGAATTAGAAAACCAAGTCTTGAGATCAAGACTTGAGAGAATGAAAAAGACCCTTAAGATTATATAAAAATTCTATTCAAGGGTCAAATGCCCAAAAGTCAAGACCTAGGGTTCAAGAACGGTCTAAGGGCAAGGAAGATTTGGGTCACAAACCTAAGCCCAAGAAGACTTATCATAATGTTCCCTTTAATTATGGAATAATTTCTAGGTCTAAGAAAATCAAGGCTAATAGGGAAGTTATCACTAAGACTAGCCATGGTGTGTGCTTAGTGGCTAAGGACTTTAGAAAAATCAAGAAAGCCACTAAGAAGGTCATTGGGGGAGTCACCTCTGTTAGGAATATTGGAACGGCTAGAGGGGGGTGAATAGCGTTTCGCCCGATTATGGATGGAATTCAATCTCGTTCGTGTCTACAATTTCGTCAGCGCAGCGGAATATATATAATGATAAAAACAATAACAAAATGGACACAACACAAATCACAACAAGAGCATATAACGTGGTTTGGAACCGAACCGGTTCATACTCCACGGATTGGGTTCGTACGAACCCTAGCGATGCCACAGACACCACTAACCAATAAAACTCCTTCTTGATACAAGTCAAGGGTGGAGAAACCCCTTACAAGTAATCTTACAATAATAAGATACAAATACAAGCAATTACAATAATGAATATGAAATACAAGTAAAGAAAAGACTTTACAACACTTGTTTTGATTGCTTGAATGCTTGGTTGCTTGCTTGCACTTGGAGACCTGATTTGCACCAACAAATCGCCCCAATAGCCCTCAAGAACCGATTACTTTTTCCTCCATCACGAGCTCCATATATAGCTTCAACCTGTGCTGGAAAAAGTCGATCAATCGACTGATCGGGACCATCAGTCGACTGATGCCACTGTTGTCGTGAGACAACGGCTAGTTCCATGTTGGATAAGTCCAACGGAACTACCATCAGTCGACTGATTGTGACCATCAGTCGACTGATGGAGTCCTCACTCGACCAGTCGAGTCTCGACTCCATTCTCGCGGGCCGATTCGAGCACTAGTCGATCGATCACACGATCACGATCGGCTGAAGCCATCACCGATCGCTAACTCCCATGGCGGATCGCTAGGCCATAACCCGTAATAAACCCTAGTTGACTCGGTCCGGCCGATCGCCACATGACACCACACCTCAAACATGAGGTTTTAACTCAAGTATGGTTCCCCCATACTTGCTAGACCACCCTAGCCTAGACCTAAGCCTTCTAGCCACCTCCATCACCTCACGCCTCGGATCCCTCCAAGTCATCCATGACTTGTTCATCCATCGCGCTAGCCTTCAGGTGCTTCCGTCGGCTATGTCATGCTAACGGTGTCTACACCGCCAAGGCACATTGGACTTACGCCGCCAAGACTCCGCTTGGACTTTACGCCGCCAACCATTGGACTTATGCTGCCAAGACTACCGCTTGGACTTTACGCCGCCAATATCAATCCCCTTGGACTTCAAATGCCAACCCATGTTGGACTTTCCATGCCAAGACCATGCTTGGACTTTCCTTGCCAACTCATGTTGGACTTTCCATTTGCCAAGACCCATGCTTGGACTTTCCTTGCCAACACATGTTGGACTTTCCATTTGCCAAGACCCATGCTTGGACTTTCCTTGACAATTATATTGTCATATGTTTTTGTCGAAACATCAAAACACATCAAAACATCACTCGAGCCAAACTCGAGTCCTGGTCAATCGTGACCTGGGCCGATTGCACCAACAATCTCCCTCTTTTTGATGTTTGACAAAAAACCAAACAAATGATTGAGTTAGAATACTAACTCCAATCCTTTACCAATTATCCCAAATTGGTAAATACTCTCCAAATGTTCTCCCCCTTTTTGACTAACAGCAAAAAGTTATCTCTCCAAGAGGGTCAATGTCTCATGTCCCAATGAGATCTTACAATCTCCCCCTTGGTCCAAAAATACTTAGGATGCCTACCATCTTCCTAGTGATAAGTCCAATATCACTCAAGAGAGACAATCCTATTTACTCTCCCAATTTTCAAATTGGGTCTCTCAAAAGTTCCATCAATTTGCCAAATGATGTCGCATTCTCCCAATAACTTCTCCTTTTCAAGGAGAAAAACACATCCATCATCCCAAGATGGATACCTCCCCCTAAAGGCTTGCTCCCCCTTGACCATTGCACCAACAATGTCCTTGGGAGGTCCCTAAGCCAATAGGAACTCTAAACCATCAAAATTAAGGTTAGAAATTCAACATTGAACTTTCCAACACCTTAAAATTGATACAAACCCCAAATACTTCTCCTAATTCATATCCAATGGATTTACACCCTTTATAATGCTTCCCAAAGCATATCCTAGGGTTAGGAGTGATTAGGGACCATAACCGTAGCTGAAATCGGGTTAAACAACCTTGTTTACTCGAAATCGAACTACCGATTGAGTGATTCAGAAATCGATCGATCGGTACCTCCATCGATCAGCCACCAGGCGATCGATAATCAAAATCCCGATTTTCGAAAATCATAACTAATTATACGTATATCAAAAAATCACGAAATTTGATACGTATAATACTTATGACTAATACAATGGGTGAAAAATGGTTGAAAATAATTTTACCCATTAAATAGTGAAATTGGCACAAAGTTCAAAACCATTGAAATTTTCAATGTTTTGACCCTACTTTGTATCAACTTCATCAATGGTGATTGCTATCAAAAGATAGACTTCACCAAGGTTTTTCAAAATGATTTTAAAATGTTTTCAAAACCTTATCTTGGATCATATTCCTTGGGCTCTATGTACGTGACTTGTACACAAGCTCTCCCAATGATCCACAACTAAAATTAGATGAGTTTTAGTTCATCTAGATGCAAAAACTATGCACCTTGAACTTAACTCATATCCTAGCATCTCACATGTATCTAGGGTGTATAAATACACATACATGTCAATTAGATGTGAGATGTGGGTTTTGTTCTCCCTAAACTAGGGTTTCATGCATTTTCTAAAGCAACTCTACTTGATTCCCTTATAACTGGGACTCCAAGTCATGCCATAGTCCTTAAATCAATTTTAATCAAGTTAATGCATGAATGTATGATCATGGCATAAATAATAGCATTATTAAAACATGGCCAATGATCATGATGTCATGACATATGATGAAATTTAAGAACACATGACATCTAAAATAACCCTAAACAATGTCATGACATGGTATATGATAGGATGCAATACAATTCTACAAATATTCATCCATACACACAAGATTTTTAGAAACAAAGATTTCATTTAACTTAAAACTTTTCTTTTACATTCAAAATGGAGATTGGCTATGCTCAATCTCACTACAAAAACTGACAACCACAAAAAAAAATCTAATATCCTCTAATCGTCCGCAGGAGGTGGCGGTGGAGGAGGCTGCTGACTCGACCGAGTCGGGGTCATCATCTCTAGCATATCAGTGATCTTTGCTCTGTCTGCGCCCTGGTCTCTCCATCCTATCGAGGACGTGCGCCAAGGAAGCTGCTCGCCAATAGCTCGATGACCTAGCGTCAATCGATCACGATAGTCCTAAAATCGGACTCACCGCCACGGTGATCCGATGGACCGCCACCGGCGATGTTCGCCGGCATCTAATCATCCTCATCAGTGGCATCTGCATCCTCATAGTCCTCTGTCGCCTCTGCGTATGCGGAGGAGGCTCTCGCGGGGGTGGTCGAGGCGCCAACTCCATCTGTCGGTGCCCATCCGTAGCTTTGCTAGCGAAAGTTACGAATCGATATCTGCAGACACCTCCGATAGCGCTCTCAGAGAACCCCTGTGGATGTTGACGCCTACGGAGTTTAACCATGCTGTGATGATATGACCAAATGGCATATGCACTTTCCCTTGTACAGGGGAAGTGAAATGCACAATGCAATGAAACATGTTTAGTGCAAAGTTAATGTCTAACCTATGACGCATGGCGTATAAAAGAAAAAGATGGGGAGGCCAAATCTTGGCCAGACCCCGAATGACGATGGGAAGAAAACACCCAACAATGACCTTGTAAAGGACATTGGCTGGTGCAGATAACTCAGTGATAGGAAATAGATTCTGGGCCGGTGGACGAGGATGACCAAAGATATGCTCATGCATGGACTCCATAGAGATATGGTCAAAAGGCTCAGGTAAAGGAAAATCCATGGCAGGGTAAAAGATAAAGGTGTCATCTGAGGGCCTACACTCGAGAAACTCCTGCAGTATCGCAGGAGTGAACTCTAACTCGCGTTTTGCAATGCGAGTAGTGTAGGTAGGGCCGTCATCCACCTTTTTTAGATTTTGATAAAATTCCTTAACAAGGTCATCATTAATTGGATGCGTGCACAAGACGATTTTCATCAGATTATAGTATGCAATTAATTCCATGACATCACTACAATGCCGATTGAAAAAATCCCTATCGATGTACCTAACCAACATAGGTTGGTACAATCGAGATTCACCCTCGGGTGGATCATTCCTACGGGCTCTCCTATTATGAATGCAATGTGATGATATGACATGCAATGACAACAATACACGATTAGATAAACCTAAATTGTAATGGAAATGAAAATTAGGGCTCGGAAAAAAATCGTTACTTAGGCTCCATTTGAAGGTGTGGCCGGAGGGAAGACTCAAATGTTGCTGGGGGTCACCGGAAAAGTCGCCGGATAGCTTCAGACGCCAGAACCCTAATCGGAACAAGGAAAAATAAGCCCTAAATCGCGTGAACTAGGGTTCGAAATGAAAAAATGGAAGAGGAGAGGCTTGCCTAACACTTTGGGAGGTTGGCACGACCGGAAGAGTCGGTCGGAGAGGGAGACGACGATCGGAGAAGGAAAGGAGAAGAAAGGCTCGTCGCGTGAAGACGCTGAACCCTAGCGGTTCGACGTTATAAAAAACGATCGATCGATCGATGTGGAGCATCGATCGTGATAGCGATTTATTACGGGTTTCGGGCCGGATCGTGATCCGGCTCGGCAATCGAGCTGAACCTTACGTAACGTGCTCTGATAGCATCGATCGGCCGATGTGCATCATCCTCTCGGCGCTCGTCGAGCACTTTCGTGATGGCCTTCGACCTCGGTGAACAGTACCATCAGTCGACTGATGTCCTCATCAGTCGACTGATGTTCAATCAGTCGAGTCATGAAGCTAGCACTCGGTGATGGCGTATATCGTATTGCGCTACGGTGTTATCGATCGTGATAAGTATCGATCGAGCGATCTCGATTTCGAAAATCAGAGGATCTTAATTATTCAATTTTGTCACGTTAGGTCTTGTATATCGAATGTATTGAAGTTATACTTTTATTCATGTATTTGTTAATGTATTTTAATGTTTTATTTCATTTTTGCAAACATTAACATTCAATGATTTCCAAAACCTAACATCTCACTCTTTCTAAGTGTTAAAATACACAATTAAGGTAAAAGACTTGTTTTGTGAGATGTAATCTATCCTAGACATTCCTTCCATGCAAATATATGGTAAAACATATGAAGCATGGTGAGTACAAGACATCAAGTTGTGTGACACTTGAGTATCACTCTAGATGTTACCTTTACATCTTAACCACACATCTCTTGATACATGACCTTCCAAAGTGTGCCAATAATCAAAGTTACACACTATGACCTCTAAATCTAGATCGTGTCAATTTTATTGATTTTTATGTTTTCAAGATATATATTGACACAACCTAAAATTCTTTGAAATTAAGGCTCAAAGATATTTCCAAGGTAACCATAACCTTGAAAGTAACCTAAAGTGTCACCTTTATCATGGTTGAGTTAACTACCCATCCAATCAAGGTTGGCACACCCTAAACCCATCTTAGCGTGAATCAATCACGCTCTTAGGAACTCAAAATCGATTTGAGCTCCTAGGGTTAATTAGGTATTCCTTAGGGATAACCTCCCTAGATACCTTCCTAATGACCCTCCTAGGCTTATTAGCCTTGGTCATTTTGGTCTTGCCTAGGTTAACCTTAGGGATTGCCTCCCTAACAACCTTATTAGTGGCCATCCTAGGTTTCTTCGAAACCTTGGCCAATAGGCACAAACCTTGGTCAACTCTAGGAATGACTTCCCCATTGACCTTGGTCTTCCTAGACCTAGTTAGTGTCCTATAGTCAAACGGAATACTATGGTAAGTCACCTTGGACTTAGGTTTGTGACCCAAACCATTCTTTCCCTTGGTTGACTTTTGACCTTTAGGTCCTAGATGTTGACTTTGACTTCTTGACCTAAGAGTTTGACAATTTGACCCTTGAAATTGATTTTGTATTTTGTTTAGGGTCTTTTCCAATTTCTCAAGCCTTGACCTCAAGGCTTGGTTCTCTAATTCTAATTGCCCAATTTTAGAATTTTTATTTAAATCTTGGGCATTGGACTTTCTTGGCATATGCCTAGTCCATTTTGGATTAAAACCTAGATGTTCTTGTATTTTCTTACTAGATTCCCTAGGTATTGTTTTTCTAGGGACATTAGTCCAAAATTTCTCCTTATTCTTAAGGTGAACATTCTTAGCTCCTAAACAAATATGTTTGTTATTTCTAGCATGCTCTTTATGATACATAACAAAATTGCTAAAATTAGTTCTAGCATGCTTTTTAATATTTAAATTAGGCAGACATTATTTAAATATACCTTAGGGTTTGCCTTAGTGGCTCCCCCTACTTGTGATGCTCCCCTTTGCCCCTTCTTCTTCTTCTTTGGGCATTGACTCAGTAATGACCGGTAGTGGCATTTGAAGCAAATGACATGCTCCTTGCTCTTTTGACTTGGAGAACCGCGTCAGATTGACTTTTGTTGACTTTTAAGCGCCGGAGGAGCTTTCTTGATCCTCTTTGGACATTTGCTCTTGTAATGCCCATACTCCCTACACTCAAAGCACATAATATGATTTTTATTTGAAAATAAAGTGTTTGAGTTACCTAGGGTGGTGGTAGGTGCCGGAGTTGAATTTTGAGCTTCCTCATCTTGATCGGATGTTGAAAGCTCTTCTTGAGGTTGCTCCGGTGTAGAGGATGGTCTCTCCTCCTCAATCCTAGGAGTAGATGCTTCTTCCACCTCTTCTACTTCTTCTTTCTCCGATTCGGAAGTTGACTCCATCTCAACTTCCGATTCCTCACTTTCACTTGAGGATGAACTCTCCTCATGGAATCTTGCCAATTTTCTCCATAGCTCCTTGGCATACATGTAATCCCCTAGCTTGCACAAAACATCATTAGGGATTAAATCTTCCAAAAGTTTCGTTACCTTAACTTCGGTCTTGAGCTTTTGGCGTTGCTCTTGGGTCCACTTTTTCAATTTTAGGACATTCCCCTTCTTATCCCTAGGGGGTTCAAGGCCTTCAATGAGGATGAACCAATCCTCTATGTTCATCATCAAGAATGTTTCCATTCTTGCTCTCCATGCCGGGAAATCTTCTGGATCATATGGAGGAGGAGTGTTGATTTCCCATCCAAGCTTGTCTTGGAATTCCATCTTCACCCTCTAGCTTTTTGACTTAGCTCCCAGTTGTTAATTCGTAGAAGAGCCCAGCTCGATACCACTTGTTAGGAATATTTGAGCGGCTAGAGGGGGTGAATAGCGTTTGCCGTCGTGGATGGAATTCAATCTCGTTCAATGTCTACAATTTAAATCGGTAGCGAAATATATATAATGATAAAGCAATAACGAAATGGACACAACACAAATCACAACAAGAGCATATAACGTGGTTCGAACCGAACGGTTCCTACTCCGCATTGGGTTAAGAAACCCTAGCGATGCCACAAACACCACTAACCAATAAAACTCCTTCTTGACACAAGTCAAGGGTGGAGAAACCCCTTACAAGTAATCTTACAACAATAAGATACAAATACAAGCAATTACAATAATGAATATGAAATACAAGTAAAGAAAAGACTTTACAACACTTGTTTTGATTGCTTGAATGCTTGGTTGCTTGCTTGCACTTGGAGACCTGATTTGCACCAACAAATCGCCCCAATAGCCCTCAAGAACCGATTACTTTTTCCTCCATCACGAGCTCCATATATAGCTTCAACCTGTGCTGGAAAAAGTCGATCAGTCGACTGATCGGGACCATCAGTCGATTGATGCCACTGTTGTCATGAGACAACGGCTAGTTCCACGTTGGATAAGTCCAACGGAACTACCATCAGTCGACTGATTGTGACCATCAGTCGACTGATGGAGTCCTCACTCGACGATCAGTCTCGACTCCGATACGTGGCCGAATTCTCGAGCACCCGATCGGTGATCACACGATCGGTCGACTACTCGAAGCTCATCGATCGGCCCAACCTATGGCGATCATTTGCTCCATAACCATCGAAACCCTAGTTGACTCGGTCCAGTCGACTGCCACATGACACCAGTCGACTGGCACACCTCAAACATGAGGTTTTAACTCAAGTATGGTTCTCCCATACTTGCTAGACCACCCTTAGCCTAGACTTAAGCCTTCTAGCCACCTCCATCAGCCTCACGCCTCTCGGATCCCTCCAAGTCATCCATGACTTGTTCATCCATCGCGCTAGCCTTCAGGTGCTTCTGTCGGCTATGTCATGCTAACGGTGTCTACATCGCCAAGGCACATTGGACTTACGCCGCCAAGACTCCGCTTGGACTTTACGCCGCCAACCATTGGACTTATGCTGTCAAGACTACCGCTTGGACTTTACGCCGCCAATATCAATCCCCTTGGACTTCAAATGCCAACCCATGTTGGACTTTCCATGCCAAGACCATGCTTGGACTTTCCTTGCCAACTCATGTTGGACTTTCCATTTGCCAAGACCCATGCTTGGACTTTCCTTGCCAACACATGTTGGACTTTCCATTTGCCAAGACCCATGCTTGGACTTTCCTTGACAATTATATTGTCATATGTTTTTGTCGAAACATCAAAACACATCAAAACATCACTCGAGCCAAACTCGAGTCCTGGTCAATCGTGACCTGGGCCGATTGCACCAACAACCTCTAGAGTTGACCTAGGAAAGACCCATTTGACTAAGGCTTCAAAGTCAAAAAGGGTCATTAGAAAGGTATCTAGGAAAGTTATCCTTAGTAAATACCTTGTTAACCCAAGGAGCTCCAATAGGTATTGGGTTCCTAGGAGCTTGATCGATTCACGCTAGATGGGTTTGGGTGTGTCAACCCTAAGTGGATGGGTAGTTAACCTAGCCATGGTGAGTTGACACATTAGGATGTGCCAATGTACTTGAGAAGTTGAAAAATGATTAAATTGGCATGATTAGGTCTTAGAAGTATTGGTGTGTCATTTTGGGTTTATGGCACACTTGAGAGATAATGGTATTAAGGCAAAATAGAATTAATTCCTAGAAATGACAATTTGGATTTAACACTTAGGTATTTTATACCTTAGTATATTTTACTTGCCATGATTTATTTTCCTTGCAATGACATGACATCATTTTCATTTTTATCTCTAAAAATGTCATGATCATGTTTTAGACTTAGTTTTATATGTCATGTATGCTAAAAATTTCATTCACATGCCATGACATCATGATTTTGGCACATGCTTAGTTATATCATATATATGCCATAATCATATCATGCATAAAATAAAATTGATTTAAGGACCATTGGCATGACTTGAAGTCCCATGCATAAGGGAATCAAGTAGAGTTTCCTTATAATATGCATGAGACCATTAAAGAACAAAAAATCCACATCTCACTAGAATATTTGATTTGTATGTGTTTTACACATCTAGATACAAGTGAGATGTTTAGGAAAAAGGAATTAAAGGTTTCAAAAACATTTTTAAAATATTTTGAAAAACCTTGGTGAAGTCTATCTTTTGATAACAATCACCATTGAATGGGATGATATAAAGAGGGCTCAATATTGAAGCTTTTCTTAACTTTTAAACTTTGTATCAATCTCACTATTTTGTGGGTAAAATAATTTTCCAATATTTTTCACCCATTATGATTGTAATAAGTAATATACATACAAGTTTTCAAGATTTTTCAACTTATGTATATTTACTTACGAATTTCAGAAATTCATTTCTAAAAATCAGAAAACTGCAAAATGTAGTTATCAATCGATTGCCAGGGAGGCCAGTCGACTGATGTGGAAAGGAGTCGACTGATATTTGATTCAGTCGACTGATACTACTGATTTCGGGTAAACCTTGATGGTTAGGCACATGTTCAGCTATGGTTTGGTCCCCTAGCCAATCTGAACCCTAGGACATGCTATGGAGAGCATTAGAAAGGGTGAAAATCCATTGGATATGGATTAGAAGAAGTGTTTAGGGAGAGTATTAATTTTAAGGTGGATGAGAGTTCATTGTTGAACTTTGCCTTAATTTTGATTGTTTAATGTTCCTATTGACTTAGGGACTCTCCAAGAACATTGTTGGTGCAATGATCAAGGGAGAGCAAGCCTCTAGGGGGAGGTATCCAACATGGGAAGATTGATGTGTACTTTTCCTCATGGGAGGAAAATTGGGTTGCCTCTCTTTAAGTGATATGGGACTTATCACTAGAAAGATTATAGGCGTGTGTGTTCCTCCAAGGGAGAGATTGTAAGATCTCATTGAGATATGAGTGAAGGGAGAAACGTCGCTTCCCACTTCAACTTGGTCGCTTGTGCATCGCGATCCCATCTACGTCCCAGGATAAAAAAAATTAATCCTTGACGAAGAGGGATTACCCAAGCAACCGATCCATCGTCATGCTATTCGATTAGAGTGGTCACTTGAACAAACTTGTTGTTCAAGCAACTTATCTCTTTTCTTCGATTAGCCGCGGAATAGACGATGTACGGATTACCGGTTTTTGTGTTTGTCTTCGGGGTCTAAGTAAATTAACCACATACAATACATACAATATACAAAGAAACAAAAGGAAAGAAAAACAAGAATTATACCTCTTGTTTACCTCAAGGTCTTCTATCGTATGTCCTATCCTCCTCTTGGACGTTGTGTGGGCAACGATCTTCCAAGAGTTGAAGCCTCCTAGATCACGTTCTTCCCTTCTTTGCTCACTCCGAACGAAGGGAAGAATAAAATAAAACTCCTTCTCCTATCTAGAACCGACCACCAAGCCAAGGAACTTGATGTTGCCGCCGGCCAAGGAAAGGATGAAGGAGATGGTATGGGCGCCGGCCAAGAGCTACAAAGGAAGAACCTTTTACCCTTGTTGCCGGCGGCCAAGGAGGAATATGTTAGGAATATTGGAACGACTAGAGGGGGAGGGTGAATAGCGAAGATGTAATTCGATCTCGTTGGTGTCTACAATTTCGTTAGCGCAGCGGAATATATATAATGATAAAAGCAATAACGAAATAGACAACAAGCTAACACAATGATATAACGTGGTTCGGAACCGCACGGTTCCTACTCCACGGATCGAGCTCTAAAGAGCCCTAGTGATGCACACACACTCACTAATGATAAACACTCCTTCTCGACACAAGTAGGAGGCGGAGAAACCCCTTACAATAAATCTTACAACAGTAAGAATGAAATACAAGCAATATACAATGTAAATATGAAATACAAGTAAAGAAAAGACTTTACAACACTTGTTTTGATTGCTTGAATGCTTGGTTGCTTGCTTGCACTTGGAGACCTGATTTGCACCAACAAATCGCCCCAATAGCCCTCAAGAACCGATTGCTTTTTCCTCCACCACAAGCTCCATATATAGCTTCAACCTGTGCTGGAAAAAGTCTATCAGTCGACTGATCGGGACCATCAGTCGACTGATGCCACTGTTGTCGTGAGACAACGGCTAGTTCCACGTTGGATAAGTCCAACGGAACTACCATCGATGGACGATTGTGACCATCACGATCGGGATGGAGTCCTCACTCGACGATCGAGTCTCGACTCCATTCTCGTGGTCGAATTCTCGAGCACCCGATCGGTGATCACCGCGATCGATCATTGAGCTCATCGATCGGCGCCAACCTATGGCAGTCGACTGCTAGGCCATAACCCACAGTCAAACCCTAGTTGACTCGGTCCAGTCGACTGCCACATGGCATCAGTCGACTGGCACACCTCAAACATGAGGTTTTAACTCAAGTATGGTTCCCCCATACTTGCTAGACCACCCTTAGCCTAGACCTAAGCCTTCTAGCCACCTCCATCAGCCTCACGCCTCTCGGATCCCTCCAAGTCATCCATGACTTGTTCATCCATCGCGCTAGCCTTCAGGTGCTTCCATCGGCTATGTCATGCTAACGGTGTCTACACCGCCAAGGCACATTGGACTTACGCCGCCAAGACTCCGCTTGGACTTTACGCCGCCAACCATTGGACTTATGCTGCCAAGACTACCGCTTGGACTTTACGCCGCCAATATCAATCCCCTTGGACTTCAAATGCCAACCCATGTTGGACTTTCCATGCCAAGACCCATGCTTGGACTTTACATGCCAAGACCCATGCTTGGACTTTCCTTGCCAACACATGTTGGACTTTCCATTTGCCAAGTACTCAGGACTTGGACTTTCCCAAATGCCAAGTCCCATGCTTGGACTTTTCCTTGACAATTATATTGTCACATGTTTTTGTCGAAACATCAAAACACATCAAAACTTCACTCGAGCCAAACTCGAGTCCTGGTCAATCGTGACCTGGGCCGATTGCACCAACAATCTCCCCCTTTTTGATGTTTGACAAAAACCAAACAAATAATTTGAGTTAGAATACTAACTCAAAACCTTTACCAATTATCCCAAATTGGTAAATACTCTCCAAATGTTTTTCCCAAACATTCTCCCCCTTTTTGACTAACATCAAAAAGGTCTTCTCTCCAAGGAGGTCAAAGTCTCATGTCCCAATGAGATCTTACAATCTCCCCCTTGATCCAGCAATACTTATGATGCCTACCATCTTCCTAATGATAAGTCCCATATCACTCAAGAGAGGCAATCCTATACTCTCTCCCAATTTCCAAATTGGGTCTCTCAAAAACCCATCAATTTTCCAATTGATGATATATTCTCCCAATAACTTCTCCTATTCAAGGAGAAAAATACATCCATCATCCCAAGATGGATACCTCCCCCTAAAGGCTTGCTCCCCCTTGACCATTGCACCAACAATGTCCTTGGGAAGTCCCTAAGCCAATAGGAACTCTAAACCATCAAAATTAAGGTTAGAAATTCAACATTGAACTTTCCAACACCTTAAAATTGATACAAACCCCAAATACTTCTCCTAATCCATATCCAATGGATTTACACCCTTTATAATGCTTCCCAAAGCATATCATAGGGTTAAGAGTGGTTAGGGACCTTAACCGCAGCTGAAATCGGGTTAAACACCTTTGGTTACCCCGAAATCAGGCTATCAGTCGACTGGCACGAAGCAACAGTCGAGTGATATAGCGCTGCAGTCGAGTCCAAACGCTGCCATCAGTCGACTGCACTGTAGAAGCAGTCGACTGATAACTGAAAACCTGATTTTCAGAAATCAGACTCGACTTCTGGAAATGCATAAGTAATTCTACGTAAATCAAAAAATCACGAAACTTGATACGTATATTACTTAACACACATACAATCAGTGAAAAATTTTGGAAAAATATTTTTACCATTGAATTAGGAGATTGATACAAAATCCAAAAGTGACTAAAAACTTTAAAGTTGAAGCTCACTTTGTATCAATCTTATCAATGGTGATTGCTATCAAAAGATAGACTTCACCAAGGTTTTCTAAATTGATTTTAAAATGTTTTCAAAACCTTATCTTGGATCATATTCCTTGGGCTCTATGTACGTGACTTGTACACAAGCTCTCCCAATGATCCACAACTAAAATTAGATGAGTTTTAGTTCATCTAGATGCAAAAACTATGCACCTTGAACTTAACTCATATCCTAGCATCTCACATGTATCTATGGTGTATAAATACACATACATGTCAATTAGATGTGAGATGTGGGTTTTGTTCTCCCTAAACTAGGGTTTTATGCATTTTCTAAAGCAACTCTACTTGATTCCCTTATTATTGGGACTCCAAGTCATGCCATAGTCCTTAAATAAATTTTAATCAAGTTAATGCATGAATGTATGATCATGGCATAAATAATAGCATTATTAAAACATGGCCAATGATCATGATGTCATGACATATGATGAAATTTAAAAACACATGACATCTAAGGTAACCCTAAACAATGTCATGACATGGTATATGATAGCAATACAATTATATAAATATTCATTCATACACACAAGATTTTTCAGAAACAAAGATTTCATTTAACTTAAAATTTGTCTTTTACATTCAAAATGGAGATTGGCTATGCTCAATCTCACTACAAAAATGACAACCACAAAAAAAATCTAATATCCTCTAATCGTCACGCAGAGGTGGCGGCGAGGAGGCTGTGACTCGAGTCGAGTCGGCATCATCTCTAGCATATCGAGTGATCTGCTCTATAGCCCCAGGGACTCCTCCATCCTATCGAGGCGTCTTGTTGAAGGATGCCTGCGATATCTCTGACAGCCTAGAGTCCACCGACTGCTGATAGTCCTGAAATCTGGACTCCAGCCGGCCACGACGATCTGATGGACCAGCCGCTGATGTGTCTGCTGGCATCTGGTCATCCTCATCAGTGGTCTCTGCATCCTCGTGGTCCTCTGTCGCCTCTCTGGGTGGCGGAGGAGGCTGTCTGTGCGCCCTGGGTGGTGGTCGTGGCGCCAACTCCATCTGTCCAGCGCCCATCCGTAGCTTCGCTAATGAGAAGTTATGAACTGATATACAGTCGTACACCTCCGATAGCTGTCGCAGAGAGCCCCTATGGATGTTGACGCCTACGGAGTCGAGCCATGCTGTGATGATATGACCAAATGGCATATGCACTTTCCCTTATGCGAAGTGAAGTGCACAATGTCGATGGAAAATATTCAATGCAAAGTTTATGTCTAGCGATGCATGGCATATAGAAGAAAGAGATGGGGAGGCCGAATCTTGGCCAGACCCCGAGTGACAATGGGCAGAAAACACCCAACAATGACCTTGTAGAGGACATTGTCAGGTGCAGATAACTCGGTGATAGGAAATAGATTCTGGGCCAGTGGACGAGGATAACCAAAAATATGCTCATGCATGGACTCCATAGAGATATGGGCAAAAGGCTCAGGTAGAGGAAAGTCCATGGTAGGGTAAAAGATAAAGGTGTCATCTGAAGGCCTACACTCGAGAAACTCCTGCAGTATCGCAGGAGTGAACTCTAACTCGCGTTTTGCAACGCGAGTGGTGTATGTAGGGCCGTCATCCACCTTTTTAAGGTTTTGATAGAATTCCTTAATAAGGTCATCATTAATTGGATGCGTGCACAAGACGATTTTCATCAGATTGTAGTATGCAATTAATTCCATAACGTCACTACAATGCCTATCGAAAAAGTTCCTATCGATGTACCTAACCAACATAGGTTGGTACAATCGAGATTCACTCTCGGTTGGATCATTCCTACGGGCTCTCCTATTATGAATGCAATGTGATGATATGACATGCAATGTCAACAATACATGATTAGATAAACCTTAATTGTAATGGAAATGAAAATTAGGGCTCGGAAAGAAAAATCATTACTTAGGCGCCATTTGAATGTGTGTGCCAGAGGGAAGACTCAAAGTTCTTTGAGGATCACGGAAAAAGTCACGGAGAGCGTCGACGGAACCTAATCGGAATAGGAGAAATAAAGCCTAAATCACGCGAACTAGGGCTCCAAATAGGTAGAAAATGGAAGAGGAGAGACATGCTTATCAAACCTAGGACTTTGGAAGGTTGGCACGCCGGAAGAGCTGGTCGGAGAGGGAGACGGCGATCGGAGACGAAAGGGAGAAGAAGGAGTTTAAATCGCGTGAAAAGCGAACCCTAGCGGTTCAGCGTTTTAAAAAGCGGCGATTGATCGATGTGGAGCATCACCGATCGATAGCGATTTATTCGGGTTTATCGAGCCGGCAGCCGATCGATCCCGCCGATAGTCGATCGGTCAACCTTTCAGATACGGTAGCATCAGCCGATCGATGGACCTCATCCGATCGATGCACATCATCAGCTCGTCGAGCACTCGATCGATGGCCTTCCTCGGTGAAGCGATACCATCGATCTGATGGACCTCATCGATCGATGTTCGATCACGAGTCATGGAGCTAGCACTGATCGATGGCCATATCGTATCGCTACATGTTATCACGATCGATAATCGATCTGATCGATCGATGTCGATTTCCAGCTTCAAAATCAAAAATCTCGATTTCGCCATCTTAATTATTCCATTTTATCACGTTAGATCTTGTATATCGAATGTATTGATGTTATACTTTTATTCATGTATTTGTTAATGTATTTTAATGTTTTATTTCATTTTTGCAAACATTAACATTCAACGATTTCCAAAACCTAACATCTCACCCTTTCTAAGTGTTGAAATACACAATCAAGGTAAAAGACTTGTTTTGTGAGATGTAATCTATCCTAGACATTCCTTCCATGCAAACATATGGTAAAACATATGAAGCATGGTGAATACAAGACATCAAGTTGTGTGGCACTTGAGTATCACTCTAGATGTTACTTTTACATCTTAACCACACATTTCTTGATACATAACCTTCCAAAGTGTGCCAATAATCAAAGGTACACACTATGACCTCTAAATCTAGATCGTGTCAATTTTATTGATTTTCATGTTTTCAAGATATATATTGACACAACCTAAACTTCTTTAAAATTAAGGCTCAAGGATATTTCCAAGGTAACCATAACCTTGAAAGTAACCTAAGGTGCCACCTTTATCATGGTTGAGTTAACTACCCATCCAATCAAGGTTGGCACACCCTAAACCCATCTAGCGTGAATCAATCATGCTCTTAGGAACCCAAAACCGATTTGATCTCCTAGGGTTAATTAGGTATTCCTTAGGGATAAACTCCCTAGATACCTTCCTAATGACCCTCCTAGGCTTATTAGCCTTGGTCATTTTGGTCTTGCCTGTTGGATCAATGCGGTTCGCTAGAGGGGGGGGGTGAATAGCGAAAGAAAAAACATTTTCGAATTCGTTTCAAGACAAATATACGCAGCGGAAAGATAAGCAAAACAAAAAGTAAAGGAGACAATAGAAATAAGATATTTACTTGGTTCGTAGCCGAAGGCTACTACTCCAAGGCCCTAGTGGTCCTTGACCATGCACGGAGGGCAAATCACTAAACAAACTCCTCCTCGTTGGAGGTAGGAGTTAATCGATACAAAAAAACTTGAGGTAGAGGGACACTCCCCCTCTCCTCGTTACAATAGAAAAATAGCTTCGAAGAATGTAAATGAGCAACGACACTAAAATTAAAATCGACGTACAAAAATAAAGGAAATGAAACCTAGACGTCGGAGAAGAAGAAGCACGTTGTTGTCGGTAGCTTTGCGGAGACTTTTTGGAAGCTTAGAATTGTTGATGAAACCCTAGGTTTGGCCCTCCTTTTATAGCCTTTGAGCCCCTTTTCGAGTGGGTCTTAAACCAATCACAAATGGACACCAAACCGCTTTGAGGTGGAGTGATAAGCCTTGACTCCTCGAATCTGATCATTGACCATCAGTCGACTGATGGCCATCATCAGTCGACTGATGGAAGCATCAGTCGATTGATGACCTTAGGCACGACGTGATCGACACGGCGATAAGTCCTCCAAGTTAGCTCAACAAAAACATAATTCCGACGATCTTCGACCGTCCGATCTCGACCTAGACCACCTATGAGATGTCTTGGGTCGGATCTACGCTTAAGATCATCCCCGTAAAGAGGATACGACCTCACTTATGCTCACACACACGAGCTTACCTCAATACTTACGTGTTGCTTTTGCTTCCGGCCTTCCACTCGATTCCATTCCATGGCTCCCTCCGAAATCACTCGAGTGTCGCCGACCACCGCGGCTTTCTCCGTGTCGCTAGCCTTCAGCTCCAGCTATATCAATCTTCTGCACACTCGATTCAGCTCGTGAGAAAACAAAATAGACTTAACTTTGTGTCTTTGCTATAATCAAAACACAGGTTTGATTTCGGTGCCTCACTGCACCAACAATCTCCCCCTTTTTGATATATGGCAAAAACACATAAAGTTAAGGAAATTAAGTGCATGAAACAGTAAAGACAAGAAGCAAAAGTAGCAGTAGTAAAAATATTTCTCAAGTTCTCCCCTTAGAGGAACCCTCCCCCTTGACCGAGGGTGAGTACTTGAAAAAGACTTTTAGTTCTCCAAACACAAAAGATAATGAGTTAAGTAAATGGCATTACTTAACTTAGGCTTCTTAGAGTCAAAAATAAGTGCAAGTTAAGTAATCAAAAGTTAAGTCAAAAGGTTAATTATTCAAAAAGGTTTAACTTTTGATTTCTTAACTTGGGCCTAAACCTTACTCCCCCTTAACTTAGGCCAGAATCAAAGTTTTAAGTTAAGTTATCAATTTCAAAAATTTGAAATTGAACTTTGGCCTTTTCTTGAACCTTAACTTTGGCCTTTTCTCCCCCTTTTGACATAAATCAAGGAAAAAGTGGGGGGGTTTTAAGAAAACCCTAAGTCCAAGCATGATGATTTTAAAAATAGTATGTGAAAATAATTCATCTAAATGTTCAACTCTAGTTTGACTTGATTGAAATGATATTATCAACAAGTCCTGATTAGAGTTGGTTAATATTAGTTGCATATTTATACTCCGAGGTTCATATTGACGCACTTGATCTACATCTTGGAACCTGGAGTAGGGTCCTAACATCTCACGCCCATCTACGTGGATAAGTACACAAACACATTAGTCCTATGTGTTGTGAGATGTACTGGCTCCTTAAATCTATAGGTGCATGATATCTAAGGTATGTCTTATGCTAGTTCCATCAAAATGAAAAATAAGAAATAGTAGTAAGAAAATATAGTTTGCAAGTTCTTATTCTATTACGCACATGCCCAATTTTCGTCTTAATAGACTAAATTCAGCTTCGGGTAGGGGTTTAGTAAATAGGTCTCGCTAGGTTAGATTTGATTCGACGACGTGACTGAGTTGTATGGCTCCGTTGGCCACATGTTCTCGAATGAAATGGTGTTTGACTTCTATATGTTTGGTCCTAGAGTGACATATTGGATTCTTGGTAAGATTAATTGAACTAATGTTATCTACGTGAAGTTTAGTATTCGTAAAGTCTAACTTAAAGTCGCGGAGGGTGTGCTTCATCCAAAGAAGCTGAGTGACACACTCACCCATCGCGATGTATTCGGCTTCGGTGGTAGACAAGGCAACACAATGTTGCTTCCTACTGCACCAACTCACTAGACTCGAGCCGAGTAGTTGACAACAACCACTCGTGCTCTTTCTGTCGAGTTTACTACCGGCATAATCCGAATCGGAGTAGCCGATTAGTTTGAACTCAGTAGATCTAGGATACCAAATACCGACATTAAGTGTACCCTTTAGATATCTAAGGATACGCTTAACTAGGGTTAGGTGAGACTCCTTAGCACAGGTTTGAAACCTGGCGCACATACTTACTGCGAATAGGATGTCGGGTCATAGCTAAGTACAGGAGACTTCCTATTGCGCTCCTATAGTACTTTAAGTCAATGGACTTACTTTCTAGGTCTTCTCCTATGTTAACATTTATCGCCATTGGGGTGTTTATTACCTTAGCATCTTGCATTCCAAATCTTTTAATTAACTCCTTAGTGTATTTTTGTTGATATAGGTATATACCATCCTTAGTTTGTTTAATTTGTAGACCTAAAAAGAAACTTAACTCGCCTACCAAGTTCATTTCGAACTCACTTTCCATGAGCGAAACGAACTTGTTTAGTAAGGCTGAGTTAGAGGTTCCAAAAATTATATCGTCTACGTAAATTTGAGCTATGAATATTTCTTTACCTAAGGTTTTTACGAAGAGAGTTGGGTCAACTAAGCCTTGGTTAAACCCTTTTGACTTAAGATGGATTGAAAGTCTCTCGTACCAAGCTCGAGCTTGTTTAAGTCCATAGAGAGCTTTCTTAAGTTTTAGAACATGGTCGGGTTTATCTAGATTTTCGAATCCGGGGGGTTGGCTAACATAAACTTCTTCTTTAATGTATCCATTTAGGAATGCCGACTTAACATCCATTTGAAACAGCTTAAATCCTCGATGTGCAGCATAAGCTAGCAACATTCGAATGGATTCGAGTCTAGCTACTGGGGCATAGGTTTCGTCGTAATCTAAGCCTTCGACTTGGCTAAATCCTTTGGCGACTAACGAGCCTTGTTTCTAACTACTTCACCTTTATCATCAAACTTATTGAAACACCCACCTTGTTCCAATTATCGTTTTGTCTTTAGGTGGTGGTACTAATTCCACACTTCATTCCTAGTAAATTGAGCTAGCTCTTCTTGCATTGCAATAATCCAATCGGGATCAAGAAGAGCTTGTTCAATTGATTTGGGTTCTATCTTTGAAATTAAGGAAATTTGACTAAGGTTCCTATAGGATGCTCTAGTTTGAACTCCTAGATTAGGATCTCCTATCACTTGATCGATAGGGTGGTTAGTCTGAATCCTAGATTGGGTTGGGTTTGTGTCACCTAATGCTTGATCAATGGGGTGACTTGGTTGAACACTAGTTTGGTTGAGTCATCTATCACTTGATCAATAGAGTGACTAGGTTGACTTAGGTTAGGATTAACACTAGACCTAATCTCCGGATCGAGTAAGGTCTAGTATGAATCGCTCGCTAATTGGGGTTGGGGGTTTTGTAGGTTCATGTCCTTCATCGAATACTACATTGATAGTCTCCTCGACTCTAAGGGTGTCATGGTTATATACTCTATAAGCTCTACTTGTAGTCCAGTATCCTAGAAAGATTCCGGTTGGGGTTTTGGATGTAAATTTCCCTAGGTAATCCTTAGTGTTTAGGATATGTACCTTACACCCAAATACCCTAAAGTACTTGATGTTAGGTATTTTATCGTGATAAATCTCGTCTGAGGTCTTAAGGTGCCTCTTTACCATAAGGATCCTATTTTGGACATAGCAATACCGTACTCTGCCACCAAACCTATCGGTAGGTCGTATTCGCTCAACATGGTCCTAGCGGCTTCTTGTAGAGTTCGGTTTTTCCGCTCCACTAGGCCATTTCTTTGCCGAGGGGTCAAGAGAATTCATGGTGGTATCCGCTTAGGTTACGTAAGTCGGTGAACCTTTGATTTTCGAATTCACCACCATGATCGCTTCTAAGTCTTTTAACCTTAAGGTCTTTTTGATTCTCGATTAATTTGAATAGATTGATTAATTGATCTAGGGTATCACTTTTATGCTTGATGAACCTAACCCAGGTAAACCTGGAGTAGTCGTCAATTATGACTAAGCAATATTGACTTCTATTGAGTGACTTGGCTCCATGTGAATCGAATAGATCCATATGCAGGAGCTCAAGTACATTTGAGGTTCGTTCTTGGTTAGTTAACTTGTGTTGTGTCCTAGGTTGTTTTCCTTGTTGACAAGCATTACAGATTTTATTAACCAAGTTGTTGAGGTTAGGTAAGCCTCTGACTAAGCCACTCTGACTCATCTTGTGGACGAGTCTTGGGTGCGAGAGACCGAGTCGTCGGTGCCACAACCATGATTCCTCTTGCCGTGTCATAAGACACTTAGTTGAGGAGTTGGTTAAGTTGATCGTATAAATGTTGTTATTTCTAGTTCCTTTAAGAATTGTTTTAGAGGTTTCGTTGGTATTAATTATGCATTCATTTTCTAGAAATATAACCTTATAGTTATTATCACACAATTGGCTTACACTAAGTAAGTTATATTCAAAATTCTCTACAAGTAATACATTTTTAATGACAAAATTCGTGTTAAGCTCGATATCACCTGATCCGATGATTTTGAGCTTGCCGTTATTCCCAAAGGCTACCGATCCTTGTCGTTTGAATCAAAGCTTTGCAAATTTGAGTTGATCCTGGCCATGTGTCGAGCACCACGCCCAACATCCATTGATCCTACACACAAGGTGGTTGGATTGGATGTTAGATTTTTGTTAAGAAAATTGGTTGTAAGTTGTTAACCCTAGGTCATCTCACCGGAGTCTATATGATCAAGCATGTTATACTTATGTGTTTTTGAGATGACTTCCAATTAAGTTGATTAAGTGGATTTAGGTTCAAGTAATTTTATGTTGAGATGATTTCCAATTAAATTGATTAAGTGAATTTAGGTTCAAGTAGATTTAGGTTCAAGTGATTTTATGTTGAGATGATTTCCAATTAAATTGATTAAGTGAATTTAGGTTCAAGTAGATTTAGGTTCAAGTAAATTTATGTTAGATTTGAATTTAACCCAAGGCTTGTCAAGTTTACCTTTTCAAGATCATGGCTTCCAGTCGTGGAGCACAGGGCCTTCTTTTATCGGATCATCGACCACTTCCTTAGACAAAAGCCATTTTCAAAAAATGATGACTTGACTCACCCAAGATTATTTCCTAGTCTAACTGGTTATTTTGAAAAGAGGCTCCTGAGGCTCAATCTTTTGAAGGCTTTAGTTGGTTATGTTTTTGAAAGAGGCTCCCGAGGCTCAATCTTTTGAAGGCTTTTAGTTGGTTATTTACGTGTTCTAAGTGAGTTCACGAAAAAACAAAAAATCTAAGCATGCAATTTCTAAGTTAAAACACAAACATGTTTTATCTTGGCTCCCTAGACCGTTGAATCGGTTCGGTCTATCCACATAGTGGATTTGGTCCTTAGGAACCCGATGCGAGTTAGATCCTAGAGTTGAAATCAAAGTGGTCTTAGGGACCCATGCTTGGACACATTTTTTATGTCTACTTACGATTGACATATACGACTTATTGGTCGTGTTTGAGCTAAACCCTAGTCCGGCCTTGTTGTACACGGCCCTTTGCGATCCAAGTAGGAGGTCAAGTCCTTTGGATCCCAAAGTAAACCTTTCCAACGTATTCCTAAGATCTTCGACTTGACTTTTCAAGAGTGAGTTCTCAACTTCGAGTTTTTCAACCCGAGTTGAGTCCTTCTCTTGAACTCGACTAGTCGAAGAGGTTAGGGAGACCTCGTGTTTGAGGAGTTTAACTTCCTCAACCAGGGTCTCGACCTTGGACTCGGACTTAGCTAACTTCCTAGACAAAACCTAACCGTATTATGTAAAGTATTAAATAAGGTTGACTCACCTTAAGGGTATCTTTTGAAGGATCGTATCGTGGCTTGACTTGAAGGTAACCGTGGTCCGAGTCATCCTCAGGTTCTGACTCAAGTTCGGTCTCCGTGTCTGACTCAATTGATTTCGCCATGAAGATGTGATCTTCGTCTTCTTCGGATGACGCTTCTTCCCATGTCGCGTTGAGGGCCTTTTTATGCTTAGGTGCTTGGTGGTTGAACTTGGGGCACTCGGACTTGATATGTCCAAACCTGTTGCACTCATAACACCTAATGTTAAAACTTTTAGGTTTACCTTGGTTGGGTCGAGTCGTAGTTCGCTTTCGTCCCTTGGCTATCCTTCGAGCTAGGTTCATTAGTTTAGCAGTCAACTCCGGGTCAACTTCTTCTTCGGACTCGTCTTCCTCCTCGGTTGGTGGTGGCTTGCTTGCGATTTTCTTCTTCTTTGAACCTGCAAACAAGGCTATACCCCTCTCGGGTTCCGAGTTGGATTGTTCATGTAATTCAAATCGAAAGAGTTCGTCTAACCTAATTTTAGAAAGGTCCTTGGAGACCTTATAGGCATCAACCATGGATGCCCATAAGGTAGTCCTCGGAAAAGAGTTTAGGACATACCTAATAAGGTCGCGGTTTTCGACCTTTTGCCCGATTGCGTGTAGGTTGTTGACTATGTCTTGGACATGGGCGTGGAGTTGCGTCGCGGACTCGTGTTCCTGCATTTTTAGTGTGTACAATTTATTGAATAACAAATCACGTTTGCAAACCTTAGCTTGATCCGATCCTTCGTGTAACTCGATTAGTTTTGTCCAAAGATCCTTTGCGCTTATGAAGGGGCCGACGCGATTTAGCTCCTCCTTGGACAAGCCGCATTGGAGGATTTGTGTTGCCTTGGCATCGGCCGACTTATGTCGTTTTGTTGCAGGTCCATTGATCATAATCAAGGAGTCACCCACTCATTGGTCGGAAGTGTGAAACCCGCTTGAATTATGATCCACATCTCAATTTGGGTTTTGAGAAAGCATTCCATCCGACCTTCCAAGAACGGAAATCATCTCCGCTGTAAAACGGAGGTCCTGACGGTGCTAAAACCTCTAGACGGGCCATTAGAACAAAAAGACAAGGAGACTAAAATGAAAACCTAGCAACAACAAAAACATTTAAAGTACCAAGACTTGCCTTGGATTAGTAGTGGGAAATAAAAAGAAATAAACGAAAAAATGAAAGTTAAGCAAAGAAATAAGAAACTAAATAAAAGTAAGTACTCACAACCTTGATGTCCCGAAGGCTACTAAATGTCGTTTTTGAGGATGAAAACAGCTTGTTACAGGGTAAACCCCATAAGAAGTGTAGATCTCTGCGAGCTTCGATTTGGTAGGTAGACCGTGTCGTAGGTCAACTTATGCGAAAAGTTATGCCCGTTTGACCGTCGGCTACTCCAAAAGCGAATACTTGCAAAACAAAATCAAACGAAGAGTACCAAGACTTCGTCTTGGATTAGTAGTGCGGGAGAAAAATTTAAACGAACGAAAAACAAATCTGTAAAAAAAAATGTTAGATTGGTGGTTTCACCAAATCTAAGCGCCCCCGGCTCTGATACCAATTGTTGGATCAATGCGGTTCGCTAGAGGGGGGGGGGGTGAATAGCGAAAGAAAAAACTTTTTCGAATTCGTTTCAAGACCAATATACGCAGCGGAAAGATAAGCAAAACAAAAAGTAAAGGAGACAATAGAAATAAGATATTTACTTGGTTCGTAGCCGAAGGCTACTACTCCAAGGCCCTAGTGGTCCTTGACCATGCACGGAGGGCAAATCACTAAACAAACTCCTCCTCGTTGGAGGTAGGAGTTAATCGATACAAAAAAACTTGAGGTAGAGGGACACTCCCCCTCTCCTCGTTACGATAGAAAAATAGCTTCGAAGAATGTAAATGAGCAACGACACTAAAATTAAAATCGACGTACAAAAATAAAGGAAATGAAACCTAGACGTCGGAGAAGAAGAAGCACGTTGTTGTCGGTAGCTTTGCGGAGACTTTTTGGAAGCTTAGAATTGTTGATGAAACCCTAGGTTTGGCCCTCCTTTTATAGCCTTTGAGCCCCTTTTCGAGTGGGTCTTAAACCAATCACAAATGGACACCAAACCGCTTTGAGGTGGAGTGATAAGCCTTGACTCCTCGAATCTGATCATTGACCATCAGTCGACTGATGGCCATCATCAGTCGACTGATGGAAGCATCAGTCGATTGATGACCTTAGGCAGTCGACTGATACACGACAGTCGAGTCCTCCAAGCTGGCAGTCGACTGATGCTTGCTGCAAGTCAAAGTTAGCTCAACAAAAACATAATTCCGACGATCTTCGACCGTCCGATCTCGACCTAGACCACCTATGAGATGTCTTGGGTCGGATCTACGCTTAAGATCATCCCCGTAAAGAGGATACGACCTCACTTATGCTCACACACACGAGCTTACCTCGATACTTACGTGTTGCTTTTGCTTCCGACCTTCCACTCGATTCCATCGGCTCCCTCCGAAATCACTCGAGTGTCGCTCGACCACCGCGGCTTTCTCCGGGTGTTGCTAGCCTTCAGCTCCTGCTATATCAATCTTCTGCACACTCGATTCAGCTCGTGAGAAAACAAAATAGACTTAACTTTGTGTCTTTGCTATAATCAAAACACAGGTTCGATTTCGGTGCCTCACTGCACCAACATTGCCTAGGTTAACCTTAGGGATTGCCTCCCTAACAACCTTATTAGTGGCCATCCTAGGTTTCTTCGAAACCTTGGCCATTAGGCACAAACCTTGGTCAACTCTAGGAATGACTTTCCCATTGACCTTGGTCATCCTAGACCTAGTTAGTGTTCCATAGTCAAATGGAACACTATGGTAAGCCGCCTTAGGCTTAGGTTTTTGACCCAAACCCTTCTTGCCTTTGGTTGACTTTTGTCTTTTAGATCCTACTTGTTGACTTGGATTATTTGACCTAAAAGTTTGACCAATTGACCCTTGCATTTGATTTTGCATAATGTTGAGGGTCTTTTCAAGTTTTTCAAGCCTTGACCTCAAGGCTTGATTTTCCTTTTCTAATATCTCAATTTTTGATTTTTCATTTTCTCTTGAGATATTTCTATTTCTAGGCATATGTCTAGATTCCTTAGCATTATAGCCTAGATGTTCTCCTATTTTCTTAATGCTTTCCTTAGGTAATATATTTTTAGGGACATTAGTCTCAAATTTCTCCTTATTCTTAAGGTGAACATTCTTAGCTCTTAAACAAATATGTTTGTTACTTCTAGCATGCTCTTTATGATACATAACAAAATTGCTAAAATTAGTTCTAGCATGCTTCTTAATATTTAAATTAGACGGAGCATTATTTAAATATACCTTAAGGTTTGCCTTAGTGGCTCCCCCTACTTGTGATGCTCCTTCTTGCCCTTTCTTCTTTCCCCTTGGGCATTGACTCCGGTAATGACCCGGTAGTCGGCATTTGAAGCAAATGACATGCTCCTTGCTCTTTTGTCTTGGAGAACCGGCGTCCGTTGACTTTTGTTGACTTTTAGGCACCGGAGGAGGTTTCTTGATCCTCTTTGGACATTTGCTCTTGTAATGCCCATACTCCCTACACTCAAAGCACATAATATGATTTTTATTTGAAAATAAAGTGTTTGAGTTACCTAGGGTGGTGGTAGGTGCCGGAGTTGAATTTTGAGCTTCCTCATCTTGATCGGATGTTGAAGGCTCTTCTTGAGGTTGCTCCGGTGTAGAGGATGGTCTCTCTTCCTCAATCCTAGGAATAGATGCTTCTTCCACCTCTTCTACTTCTTCTTTCTCCGATTCGGAAGTTGACTACATCTCAACTTCCGATTCCTCACTTTCACTTGAGGATGAACTCTCCTCATGGTATCTTGCCAATTTTCTCCATAGCTCCTTAGCATACATGTAATCCCCTAGCTTGCACAAAACCTCATTAGGGATTAAATCTTCCAAAAGTTTCGTTACCTTAACTTCGGTCTTGAGCTTTTGGCGTTGCTCTTGGGTCCACTTTTTCAATTTTAGGACATTCCCCTTCTTATCCCTAGGGGGTTCAAGACCTTCAATGAGGATGAACCAATCCTCTATGTTCATCATCAAGAATGTTTCCATTCTTGCTCTCCATGCCGGAAAATCTTCTGGATCATATGGAGGTGGAGTGTTGATTTCCCATCCAAGCTTGTCTTGGAATTCCATCTTCACCCTCTAGCCTTTTGCCTTAGCTCGGTTGTTAATCCGTAGAAGAGCCCTCGATACCACTTGTTAGGAATATTGGACAATGCTAGAGGGGTGAATAGCGAAGATGTAATTCGATCTCGTTTGGTGTCTACAATTTAGATTAGCGCTTGGAATATATATAATGATAAAAGCAATAACGAAATAGACAACAAGCTAACACAATGATATAACGTGGTTCAGAACCGCACGGTTCCTACTCCACGGATCGAGCTCTAAAGAGCCCTAGTGATGCACACGCACTCACTAATGATAAACACTCCTTCTCGACACAAGTCGGAGGCGGAGAAACCCCTTACAATAAATCTTACAACAGTAAGAATGAAATACAAGCAATATACAATGTAAATATGAAATACAAGTAAAGAAAAGACTTTACAACACTTGTTTTGATTGCTTGAATGCTTGGTTGCTTGCTTGCACTTGGAGACCTGATTTGCACCAACAAATCGCCCCAATAGCCCTCAAGAACCGATTGCTTTTTCCTCCACCACGAGCTCCATATATAGCTTCAACCTGTGCTGGAAAAAGTCTATCAGTCGACTGATCGGGACCATCAGTCGACTGATGCCACTGTTGTCGTGAGACAACGGCTAGTTCTATGTTGGATAAGTCCAACGGAACTACCATCAGTCGACTGATTGTGACCATCAGTCGACTGATGGAGTCCTCACTGACCACGATCAGTCTCGACTCCATTCTCGCGGCCGATTCTCGAGCACCACGCTGATCACACGACATCGATCGCGAGCCATCATCACGATCGCAACCTATGGTAAACATGAGGTTTTAACTCAAGTATGATTCTCCCATACCTGCTAGACCACCCTTAGCCTAGATCTAAGCCTTCTAGCCACCTCCATCAGACTCACGCCTCTCGGATCCCTCCAAGTCATCCATGACTTGTTCATCCATCGCGCTAGCCTTTGGGTGCTTCCGTCGGCTATGTCATGCTAACGGTGTCTACACCGCCAAGGCACATTGGACTTACGCCGCCAAGACTCCACTTGGACTTTACGCCGCCAACCATTGGACATATGCTGCCAAGACTACCGCTTGGACTTTACGCCGCCAATATCAATCCCCTTGGACTTCAAATGCCAACCCATGTTGGACTTTCCATGCCAAGACCCATGCTTGGACTTTACATGCCAAGACCCATGCTTGGACTTTCCTTGCCAACACATGTTGGACTTTCCATTTGCCAAGTACTCAGGACTTGGACTTTCCCAAATGCCAAGTCCCATGCTTGGACTTTTCCTTGACAATTATATTGTCACATGTTTTTGTCGAAACATCAAAACACATCAAAACTTCACTCGAGCCAAACTCGAGTCCTGGTCAATCGTGACCTGGGCCGATTGCACCAACAGAATATATGAAGAGGGATGATCGCCGGACAAAGTAGAGAGGAAGAAGATGGGCGCCGGCTACACCTTAGGAAGAGAACCCTAATCTCCCAACTTATTGTCGCCCAAGCCAATTCCCAAACCCTAGCTGCCTAAACCAAAACCCTAATCTCCTTGAGTTGTTCTTGCCGCCCACCCCTTAAGCCTTATTTATAGAGTTAGGCTTAAGCCTCCTTTTAATCTCCACCATCAGATCTAGAGATTTAATCTCAACCGTCAGATCTAGAGATTTAATCTCAACCATCGGATCTAGGGATTTAATCTCCACTATCAGATCTAGAGATTTAATCTCCATCGTCGGATCTAGAGATTTAATCTCCACCATCGGATCTAGAGTTCCATTTTCCACCATCGGATCTAGGCTTCATGAGGGTTTTAAAAGGCTACAATAGGGACCATGAGGAGGAGTTGGATCTTGTCCACCCAATGGATCAAGCCACATAAAGTCTGATCCATTAATGATAATCTATTCCACTAGAGGATTATTATTGATCTACCTCACCAACCCCATAAATAAATATGGGCTCCATATATTATTTGTACAAATGTCTTCCCTATTTAAGAGCTCGAATGTCCGTCAATTAATTAATTTACTGACAATTAATTAATCAACATCTAACTCTATGAGTAGTACCACTCAACCTTATCATCATGTCGGACCAAGTCCACCTGCAGGGTTTACATGATGAACCTTATGAGCTCCTCAAGGGGACATCATCATCCTAATATATAGGATATGGTTTCCTCCTATAATCAATGACACACCATATAAATAATATCATTTCCCAACTTACCGAGCCTATCGATTTACTCTATAAATCTCGCCCATTGGTAAATCAAAGAAATAAGTACTAAGTATATGTGCTCGTTATTATATCGGAATTAAGAGCATGTACACCATAATATCCGAGGTCCGATTCAATTATGTAGTCAGCAATAAATCGAATCACCTCTAAGTCGGTCCTGCTCAATACACACAAAGTGCACTAGTGTAATTCTATGGTCAAGACAAACCAATATCAAATTACACTGCTACCATACCAATGGTTTGTCAAAAATCATCTCGGTTGTGAGCCTTTACTTATACTTTATAAGGAACTGATAACATGATCTCCCGTGTGACACTACACACCATGTTATCTACAATGTAATATATTAGACAATATGCATAACCATAAATATGAAAAAAATGATCATGTGATTCTTATTTCAAAAATAAAGATGTTCATACAAAAGATATACTTTTCAGTATACATCCCAACAATCTCCCACTTATACTAAAAGACTATATTGTCCTCATACTGCCATACATCTGATTCTCATTCCCTCCACATGCCTATCAAAAGCTCTCGCTGAAAGGGCCTTAATGAAAGGATCTGCCAGGTTATCCTCTGATACAATCTTGGCCACAACAACTTTTCCTCGCTTTATGATTTCTCGTATCAGGTGGTACTTGCGCTCTATGTGTTTACTTGCCTTATGGGCTCGTGGTTCCTTCGAGTTTGCAACTGCACCACTGTTATCACAATAAATTGTGATAGTTCTGGGCAAACTAGGAATCACATCCAAGTCCATCAAGAAGTTCCTGAGCCATACAACTTCTTTAGCTGCCTCAGAGGCTGCCACATACTCAGCTTCCATGGTAGAGTCCACCACACATTTCTGCTTGACACTCCTCCATACAATGGCTCCACCTTCCAAAGTAAACACAAAACCTGAGGTAGACTTACTGTTATCCCTATCTGATTGGAAGTCAGAATCTGTGTAACCCACAGGGAGTAATTGATCTACCTAGTATACCAGCATATAATCCCTAGTCCTTCTCAGACACTTCAATATATGCTTTACCGCAGTCCAATGTCCCTGTCCTAGATTACTCTGATATCTGCTAACCATACCCATGACAAAGCAGATATCCGATCTCGTACATAACATAACATACATGAGGCTTCCTACTGTCGAAACATAAGGAACTGCCTTCATCTCCGCTATCTCCTTTGATGTTCTAGGACACATCTCTTTAGATAAAGGTACTCCATGCCTAAAAGGTAGAAAACCTTTCTTGGAGTTCTGCATGCTAAAACGAGCCAAAATGGTGTCTATGTATGAAGCTTGAGATAAGCACAACATCCTTTTCCTACGATCCCTTATAACCTTGATCCCAAAGATGTGTCCCACTTCTCCCAAGTCCTTCATATCAAACTGTTTGGACAACCATACCCTTACATCCGATAACACCTTGACATTGTTGCCAATTAACAAAATGTCATCTACGTATAGTACAAGAAATACCACTATGTTTCCGTCACATCTCTTGTATACACAAGACTCATCCGGACTTTGAATAAATCCATAAGATTGGATTACCTCATCAAAGCAGATGTTCCAAGATCTCGAAGCTTGCTTCAATCCATAAATGGACCGATTAAGCTTGCACACAAGATGCTCTTTGCCCTTTGCAATGAATCCTTCTGGTTGCTTCATATAGATGTTTTCCTTAAGACTTCCATTAAGGAAAGTTGTCTTGACATCCATCTGTCATACCTCATAGTCCATATGAGCAGTAATACATAAGAGAATCCGGATAGACTTAAGCGTGGTTACCGGTGAAAAGGTCTCCTCATAATCGATACTCTCTTTCTGAGTATACCCTTTCGCAACAAGCCTTGCTTTGAAGGTCTCAACCTTCCCATATATTCCTCTCTTTATTTTGTAGATCCACTTGCATCCAATAGTTTTTACACCATTGGGTGGTTCTACTAACTCCCAAACCTGATTTGAATCCATAGATTCTATCTCAGAATTCATTGCACTTTGCCAAGATACCACATCTTTATCTTGGATTTCCTCGTCATATGTCCAGGGATCAGGTTCATGTTCACCAGAGACCAAATCAGAAGATTCTCCCAAAAACATAAATCTATCAGGCTGTCTAACAACCCTCCCACTACAATGAGGTATCACCTGTGTATCCTCTGTGACACGCAGTGCAGTCACTTGTGGTATATCCTCTTGTACCGATAGTACCGAAGTAGTGACTTCCCCTCTCAATTCCTCCAGAACAATCTTACTCATGGGCTTATGGTTCATCACATAGTCTTCCTCTAGAAATCTAGCGTTCGTGCTAACGATCACCCTCTGGTCTCTAGGACTATAAAACAAACCACCTTTCGTTCCTCTAGGATAGCCAACGAACATGCGCAATTCAGTATGAGGTTCCAACTTACCAGCATCTGCCTTCAGCACATGTGCTGGACTCCCCCAAATCTGAATATGTCTCAGACTAGGCTTTCGCCCAGTCCACAATTCTGTGGGAGTAGAAGGCACTGATTTAGATGGTACCAAGTTCAGAATATACACTGTCGTATCCAGAGCATATCCCCATAACGAATCTGGCAACTTAGAATAACTCATCATCGATCTAACCATCTTCATAAGAGTCATATTCATTCTCTCCGCTACACCATTCTGCTGGAGTGTGCCAGGTGCAAACAATTGGGATTGAATCTCAGCCTCTGATAAGTAATTCCTAAACTCTCCCAAGAGGTACTCACCACCACGATCAGATTGTAGTGTCTTGATACTTTTACCTTGACGTTTCTCCACATCAGCCTTGAATTCTTTGAACTTGTCAAAACATTCAGACTTGCGGCGCATCAAGTAAATGTATCCATATCTTGAATAATCGTCTATAAAAGAGACGAAATATTCAAAACCACCTCTTGCTTGGATAGACATAGGACCGCACAAATCAGAATGAACCAATTCCAACACATCTTTGGCTCTATACCCCTTGGCCTTAAAAGGCCTCTTGGTCATTTTACCTTCCAATCAAGATTCGCAGGTTGAGAAATCTTCCACTATTAATGAACCCAGAGGTCCATCAGCTATCAACCTTTAAATTCTACTTAAGTTAATATGACCTAACCTTAGATGTCAAAGATATATTTGGTTCATTTTCGAAGGTTCTTTTCTCTTATTAGAATTAGAAGATGAGTTATTTACTTCTATTTGCATCGTGGGAGTTTTTGGTTCAAGGGTATATAAATTTTCTATCAATGCACCAGAACAGATAATGTCTCTATTCCTTTTTATAATAACTCTGTAATTAAAAGAAATAGAATATCCATCCATAAATAATTTAGAAACCGAAATCAAATTCTTTCTAAATAAAGGCACATAAAGGCAATTTCTTAGAACTAAAATTTTATTTCTATCAAAAGACAAATAAATATCTCCCACTGCAATAGTCGCCACCTTCGTAGCATCACCCAAGTAAACGATAATCTCCCCCTCAGCCAGTCGTCTGGTTTCCTGGAACCCCTACAAAGTATTGTAGACATGATTAGTGGCTCCCGTATCTACACACCAGGTGCTGGTAGATAACACCGCTAAATATGTTTCAACGACTAGACCAAAAGATATACCTTTGTTCTGCTTCTGGTTGGGGCAGCCCTTCTTCCAATGTCCAATCTACTTGCAAGTGAAGCACTTGCCTTTCGGCTTCTTCACTCCTCCCTGAAATCCTCTCGCCACCTTTTCCCCACCTTGTTTCTTCTTCTTCTTGCCTTTCGGCTTAGAAGTAGAAACCTTTTGAGCAACCATGGTCTGAGCCTGAGCACTCTGACGAAAAAACTCATCTGTCGCCTGGAGTTCTGTCAGAAGCTCCGCCAATGAATTCAACCTCTTGTTCTTGTTGTAGTTCAGGCGAAACTGCTCAAAACTCCTAGGTAGAGACTGGAGAATGATATCGACCTGGGTTTCCCCATCGATCTCAACTCCAAGGGCTTCCAACTCATTCAAATGAGCCATCATCTTGAGAACATGATCCCTCACGGGTGTTCCCTCGATCATGGTGGGCGTCATCAAGTTCCTCATGGCTTCCTGCCTAGCAGCCCGATTCTGGTGTCCAAAAAGATCCTTGAGATTGAGCATCATGTCATAAGCAGTGGGCATGGCTTGATGCTGATGTTGCAATACATTTGACATAGAAGCCAAAATGTAACACTGCGCCATCTCATCAGCCTTTATCCACTTCTTATAACTCTCCTTCTCCTTTTCCCCATAATCATCCGCAGGCTTAGGAGGACACTCTTCGAAAAGTACATACTTGTACTCCTCAGCAGTTAAGACAATATCAAGATTCCTCTTCCAATCAACATAATTGGGTCCAGTAAGTTTATTCTCTTTTAGTATCACAGCAAGCGGGTTGAAAGTCATTTTTAAAAAACCTAAGAATCACATAGATCAAAACATTAGATTTCAAAAAATTATTGATTCCTCAAACAATAAAATTTTAAAATCAACCAACACCTAAAAATACCGAGAATATTGTATGCCACGATCGTGTGGACGTATACGAATTCTACATTTGTAAGAGGAGGTTTTACCCATTAATTTTACTATCTTGTCAACCTAACTTTTTGGCAAATAAAATTAATAGTTGGTTCCTTTTTGGCCTTACAAATAAAAGCAGTGACTCCAATGCGGAGGATACTCCATTTGCATCTAAGTGTTCACCATTACTTGGTACCAAGGCAATTATCTCGAGTTATGTGCCTTCCGATGGGGAAGTATATAATTTCCTATAATCATATTCGACCCTGTGATCTGCAAAACAAACTCATTCGATGGGGAGGAAGGCACTCAGAGCCGACGCACAAGTTTGTTTGCATCACATGTCAAATCGTAATGGAGGCCGTGGGAATTTATAAAAAAATATCCCTCTCCCACTTAGTAATTTAAAATTGAGAATTTTTCCTAGCACACGACATGCATATCAAACAAGAAGCAATAAATATAAAAAAAATATTTTCCAATTATTATGACTTTTGTTCTCCAATATGCCTCCCGTCTTATCGCCATCTCATCTGCTCCTCCCTACGCCATGTACAGGCCATCCGGAGATCCGAGCCGAGAAAAATTATTTTAATTTACATCCATCGATCTTATACTCCACGAAGGAGTGTACATGAAATCTAGATCGAAAGTAAACTAAAATAAAGTAGTGGCTAAACAATGTTGTACTTAATTATAAAAATTAAATACTAGCCTCGTCAACCCCGAGAATTCAAATAATATTACACACATCCAATCACATACACACACATATGACCATAATAGTTGGATCTAATGCCTGCAACCAAAAAGTTAGCCTACGAACATCCTACTATCATCCGACACATACAATATATGATAAGTGCATAAAATTAACCGAATCTTAAACACACAAAACCGGAAACCGTGGCTCTGATACCACTTGAAGGGAAAAACTTCGCTTCCCACATCAACTTGGTCGCTTGTGCATGGCGATCCCATCTACGTCCCGGATAAAAAAATTAATCCTTCACGAAGAGGGATTACCCAAGCAACCGATCCATCATCATGCTATTCGATTAGAGTGGTCACTTGAACAAACTTGTTGTTCAAGCAACCTACCTCTTTTCTTTGATTAGCCGCGGAATAGACGATGTACGGATCACCGGTTTTTGTGTTTGCCTTCCGGGTCCAAGTAAATTAACCACATACAATACATACAATATACAAAGAAACAAAAGGAAAGCAAAAAAAGAATTATACCTCTTGTTTACCTCAAGGTCTTCTATCGTATGTCCTATCCTCCTCTTGGACGTTGTGTGGGCAACGACCTTCCAAGAGTTGAAGCCTCCTAGATCACGTTCTTCCCTTCCTTGCTCGCTCCAAATGAAGGGAATAATAAAACAAAACTCCTTCTCCTATCTAGAACCGACCACCAAGCCAAGGAACTTGATGTTGCTGTCGACCAAGGAGAGGATGAAGGAGATGGTATGGGCGCCGGCCAAGAGCTACAAAGGAAGAACCTTTTACCCTTGTTGTCGCTGGCCAAGGAGGAATATATGAAGAGGGATGAGCGCCGGCCAAAGTAGAGAGGAAGAAGATGGGCGCCGGCTACACCTTAGGAAGAGAAGGAAACAAACCCTAATCTCCCAACTTATTGTTGCCCAAGCCAATTCCCAAACCCTAGCCGCCCAAACTAAAACCCTAATCTCCTTGAGTTGTTCTTGACACCCACCCTTTAAGCCTTATTTATAGAGTTAGGCTTAAGCCTCCTTTTAATCTCCAACGTCGGATCTAGAGATTTAATCTCAACCGTCGGATCTAGAGATTTAATCTCAACCATCGAATCTAGGGATTTAATCTCCACCGTCGGATCTAGAGATTTAATCTCCACCGTCGGATCTAGAGTTCCATTTTCCACCATCGGATCTAGGCTTCATGAGGGTTTTAAAAGGCTACAATAGGGACCATGAGGAGGAGTTGGATCTTGGCCACCCAATGGATCAAGCCACATAAAGTCTGATCCATTAATGATAATCCATTCCACTAGAGGATTATTATTGATCTACCTCACCAACCCCATAAATAAATATGGGCTCCATATATTATTTGTACAAATATCTCTCCGTGTTTAAGATCTCGAATGTCCATCAATTAATTAATTTAATAATAATTAATTAATCAACATCTAACTCCATGAGTAGTACCACTCAACCTTATCATCATGTCGGACCAAGTCCACCTGCAGGGTTTACATGATGAACCTTATGAGCTCCTCAAGGGGACATCATCATCCCAATATATAGGACACGGTTTCCTCCTATAATCAACGATAAACCATATAAATAATATCATTTCCCAACTTACCGAGCCTATCGATTTACTCTATAAATCTCGCCCATTGGTAAATCAAAGAAATAAGTACTAAGTATATGTGTCTGTTATTATATCGGGATTAAGAGCATATACACCATAATATCCGAGGTCCGATTCAATTATGTAGTCAGCAATAAATCGAATCACCTCTAAGTCGGTCCTGCTCAATACACACAAAGTGTACTAGTATAATTCTATGGTCAAGACAAACCAATACCAAATTACACTACAACCATACCAATGGTATGTCTAAAACCATCTCGGTTGTGAGCCTTTACTTATACATTACAAGGAACTGATAACATGATCTTCCATGTGATACTACACACCATGTTATCTACAATGTAATGTTTTAGACAATATGCATAACCATAAATATGCAAACAATGATCATATGATTCTTATTTCAAAAATAAAGATGTTCATACAAAAGATAGACTTTTCAGTATACATCCCAACAATGAGACATTCATACCCTTGGGGAGGACCTTTTTGATGTAAGTCAAAAAGGGGGAGAAGTTACCAAGTTACTAATTGGGTTTGGAATTCTCATTGGGATGTGAGAATTGCCAATTAGGGATAATTGGTAGACTTGAGGGATAGTTTTGTCAATCATCAAAAAGGGGGAGATTGTTGGTGCAATCGGCCCAGGTTGACTCGAGTTTGACTCGAGCAGTATTTTGATGTTAGACAAAACTTATGACATGGGATTGTCATAGGAAAGTCCAACATGGAGTTGGCATGGAAAATCCAAGCATGGGACTTGGTGTGGAAAAGTCCAAAGCATTGCAAAGCCGTGCGCTTGGTGCTTAGTGAGCAATGCATTGCGAAGCCGTATGCTTAGTGCATTTGGGAAGTCTTGAGGACTTGGCAAGTTCACTAGGCTCGGGGTCCTTGAGTCGATGAAGGATGGCATTGTGAAGCCGTGCACTTGGTGTATTCGAGGGGCCGTCGGACGGGGAGCGAATGGAGTGAGGCCCAAGGGAAGCATACTTCGAGGACAAGAGACGCGAAGGATGATATTGCGAAGTCGTGCGCTTGGTGCATCTGAGGGACGTAGGCCGAGGGAAGAGAGCTTCGGTGGGGAACTCCATGAGGGATGAGGTGGACTTGGTCAAGTGGCTAAGACTGAGTGTCAGATGCTCAAACTTGGTGTTTGAGGGTTTACCTGACGGTCGGATGCTCAAACAACTTGGTGTTTGAGATTTTACCAGACATCAATCGACTGACATAGGTGCCAGTCAACTGCTCCAAGTCGACTAGGGTTCGACTGGTGTTCTATTGACCAAGTTTTGGCCTAACAGTCAACTGTCGAGGGAGGGAAGTCGACTGCCGACGCCATCAGTCGACTAATGATGGGATCAGTCGACTGATCGGGGCGATTTCGAGCACAGAATGGTTTCTAGTTGAGTGGTCGTGTCGAGCACTCGATTGATGGTGTTACTAGTCGACTGATGGGTGATCCGTTGGAACTTGACCAACGTGGATCTGGCCGTTGTGAGACAATGGCTACAAGACCAGTCGACTGATGGTCACGATCAGTCGACTAATGGGCGCAGAATCAATTCGATGCAGGTTATAAATGGAGCTCAAGATGGAGGATTTCGCCAAGACTTTTGGGGTGACTTTGGAGGGGAATTTCTATTGCATTCCAGACCTTCAAGAGCAAACAAAAGCAAGCAACAAGCAAGTGATCAAAAGCAATCGGTGAAAAGTTTTCTTTTGTATTGTATTTGTATTCTTGTTTGTACTTCGTGTATTACTTTGTAATTGCTTGTACGAGGTTTCTCTACCTCCGACGTGTTGTCGAGAAGGAGTGTTAGTTAGTGTCGTGCGCATAACTAGAGCTCGGTGAGCTCGCCCGTGGAGTAGGAACCATTCGGTTCCAAACCACGTATATCTTGTGTTTTGTTGTGTGCTTGTGTTGTTATTTGCATTTCTATTTTTTTCTATTATTTCCACTGCGCTAACAACAATCGTAGATAAGCGACGCACGACGAATGATCGTATTCCATCGTACGACGATTAAAGGGCTATTCACCCCCCTCTAGCCGGCCACATACACTCCAACAATACTCACCCTAAACACTTCTCCTAATCCATATCCAATGGATTTTCACCCTTTCTAATTCTCTCCATAGCATGTCCTAGGGTTAGGAGTGGTTAGGGGACCAAAACATAGCTGAACATGGGCCTAACAACCAAGGTTTACCCGAAATCAGCAATATCAGTCGACTCTCTCAGCTACCAGTCGACTGCCATCCATAGCAGTCAACTGATAACTGAAAAATCCAGTTTTTTAGTTTTCAGATATGAAATCCCAAAAATGATAAGTAAATATATGTAAGTTGAAAATTCATACGTATAATACTTATAACAAACACTATGGGTGAAAAATATTAGAAAATTATTTTACCCACAAAATAGTGAGATTGACACAAAGTTCAAAAATTGAGAAAAGCTTCAATATTGAGCCCTCTTTGTATCATCCCATTCAATGATGATTGCTATCAAAAAATAGACTCCACCAAGGTTTTTCAAAATATTTTTGAAATGTTTTTAAAACCTTTAATTCCTTTTTCTTAAACATCTCACTTGTATCTAAATGTGTAAAACACATACAAGTCAAATATTAGTGAGATATGGGGTCTTTGTTATTTAGGGTTTCATGCATATCTCTAGGCATCAATATTTGATTCCCTTCAAATCATGCCTTAGTCCTTAAATCCATTTTATTTATGCATGAATGATGATTATGGCATAAATGATACAAAGATAAAAGCATGTGCCAAAATCATGATGTCATGGCATGTGAATGAAATCTAAGCATACATGACATATAGAAATAACCTTAAAAATGATCATGACATTTTATATGATAAAACTAAATATGATGTCATGTCATGGCAAGGCAAACAAAGCATGACAATTATAAAATACTAAGGTATAGAATACCTAAGTGTTAAGCCCAAATTGTCATTTCTATGATTAAGTTCATTTTTACCTTAATGTCAATTATCCCCCTAGTGTGCCAAAAATCCAAAATGGCACACCATTACTCCTAAGACCTAATTGTGCCAAGTTAATCATTTTTCATCTTCTCAAACCATATTGGCACATCTTAAGGTGTCAACTCATCATGACTAAGTTAACTACCTATCCACTTAGGGTTGACACACCCTAACCCATCTAGCGTGAATCAATCACGCTCCTAGGAACCCAATATCTATTGGAGCTCCTTGGGTTAACAAGGTATTCACTAGGGTTAACTTCCCTAGATACCTTTCTAATGACCCTTTTTGGTTTTGACACATTAGTCAAATGGGTCTTTCCTAGGTCAACTCTAGAGGTGACTCCTCCTTTGACCTTCTTAGTGGCTTTCTTGGTTTTTCTTAAGTCCTTAGCCACTAAACACTTACCATGGCTAGTCTTAGGGATAAATTCCCTATAAACCTTGGTTTTCCTAGACCTATAAATAGTTCCATAATTGAATGGAACATTATGGTAGGACATAGGTTTGTGACCCAAACCTTTCTTGCCCTTGGACATTTCTTGTTTCCTAGGCCTTAAATTTTGATCCTTTGACCCTTTAAATGAATTTGTAATTATTGCTAAGGTCTTCTCAAGTTTCTCAAGCCTTGACCTCAAGGCTTGGTTTTTCACCTCTAATTTTCTCAATTTTGATTTATCATAAGATTTTTGGGAATTGTTTTTCCTTTTAGGAATATGCCTAGACTTTTTGGGGTTTATGCCCAAGTTCTCTTCTATTCTCCTTATGGACTCCCTAGGTAGGATTGGTCTAGAGTGATGATGTCTAGGTTTGTCCTTAGGTAAACTAACATGCTTGGCACCTAGGCAAACATATTTATTCCTCTTAGCATGCTTTTCATTAATAATTGCAAGAGAGCTAAAATAATTCCTAGCATGATTATTAACCTTAGAAATTGAAGGTGCATTAAATTTTACCTTAGGGTTAGCTTTGGAAGCTCCCCCTACATGAGATGACCCTTCTTTCTTCCCTTAGGACATTGGCTCCTATAATGTCCCTTTTGATGACATTTGAAACACACAAGGTGCTCCTTGCTTCTAATTGTGGGGACATCGACATCTTTCACTTTTGGTACCGGTTGAGCCTTCTTTACCTTCTTGGGACACTTACTTTTATAGTGCCCTTGCTCCCTACACTCAATGTTGGGATGCATACTGAAAAATCTATCTTTTGTATGAACATCTTTATTTTTGAAATAAGAATCACATGATCATTGTTTGCATATTTTTATGGTTATGCATATTGTCTAATACATTACATTGTAGATAACATGGTGTGTGGTGTCACACGGGAGATCATGTTATCAGCTCCTTGTAAAGTATAAGTATAGGCTCACAACCGAGATGACTTTGGACAAACCATTGGAATGGTTGTAGTGTGATTTGGTATTGGTTTGTCTTGACCATAGAATCACACTAGTACACTTTGTGTGTATTGAGCAGGACCGACTTAGAGGTGATTCGATTTATTACTGACTACATAATTGAATCGTACCTCAGATATTATATTGTACATACTCTTAATCCCGATATAATAACGGACACATATATTTAGTATTCATTTCTTTGATTTACCAATGGGCGAGATTTATAGATTAAATCGATAGGCTCGGTAAGTTGAGAAATGATATTATTTATATGGTGTGTCGTTGATTATAGGAGGAAACTGTGTCCTATATATTAGGATGATGATGTCCCCTTGAGGAGCTCATAAGGTTCATCATGTAAACCCTGCAGGTGGACTTGGTCCGGCATGATGAAAAGGATGAGTGGTACTACTCATGGAGTTAGATGTCGATTAATTAATGATCAGTAAATTAATTAATCGACGGACATTCGAGATCTTAAACACGGGGAGAAAATGTACATATAATATATGAAGCCCATATTAACTTTTGGGGGTTGGTGAGGTAGATCAATGATAATCCTTTAATGGATTGGATTATCATTAATGGATCGGACTTTATGTGGGCTTGATCCATTGAGTGGCCAAGATCCAACTCCTCCTCATGGTCTCTATTGTAGCCTATTAATACCTCATGAAGCTTAGATCCAATGGATAGAAACAAAACTCTAGATCCAAAAGTAGAGATTAAATCTCTAGATCCGACGGTTGAGATTAAATCCCTAGAACCAATGGTGGAGATTAAAACAAGGCTTATCCCTAACTCTATAAAAGGAGGGCAAGGGGTGGCGGCAACCATGAATCCAATTAGAGATAGGATTAGGGTTTTGGGCGGCAAGGCTTGGAGGCTAGGGTTTGGAGTTGGCGGCACCTATTAAGGAAATTTTTTCCTTATCTCCTTCTTCTTCTTTGGTGGTTGGCGTCCAGCAGCCTTTTCCATCTTTTTTCAGCATCCAAAGGAGCTCTTCTCCTTCTCCTTGGCCGGTGGAATCAAGGCTTAGGGTCCTCCCTTGAAGGTCTTGGCCGGCAACCATCTTTTTCTCCCTTCTCCTTGTTGGCCGGCGGTAAGCAAGTTGCTTGTTGCTTGTTGGTTGGTTGAAAGAAGGAAAAGAGTCTTGTTTCTATTCTTCCTCTTGCTCGAGACGAGCAAGGAAGGAAGATTGGTGATCTAGGAGCTTCAACTTTTGGTAGATCATCGCCCACACGACGTCCGAAAGGAGGAAGGTCATACAATAGAAGATCGAGAGGTATATCGATTCTCTATTTTCATTTGTTACATGTTTATATTTGATTTTCAATTATATGCATGATATATATTCTGTTTTGTGGCTAAATATACTTGGACCCGAACATAAACACAAAAGTCGGCGATCCGTACATCGTCTATTCCGTGGCTACTCGTAGAATAGAGGTTGGTCGCTTGAACAACAAGTTTGTTCAAGTGACTACTCTAATCGAATAGCACGACGATGATAAGGTTGCTTGGGCAATCCCTCTTGTCAAGGATAAATTTTTTTTACCCGGGGACGTATTAGGAATCGCCATTAACAAGCGACCGAGTTGAAGTGGGAAGCGAAGTTTCCCCTCACGGACTCATTCCATCAATTGGTATCAGAGCCACGATTTTCGATTTTATGTGTTTAGGATTCGGTTACTCTTATGCATTTTTTCATATATTATATGTGCCGGATAATAGTAGGATATGAGTAGGTTAACTCTTTAGTTGCAGGCATAAGATCTGACTATTATGGTCATATGTGTGTATGTGATTGTATGTGTGTAATAGTATATTTTGTTGAATCCTCGGGGTTGACGAGGCTAGTATTTAATTTTTTGTAAATTAGATACGACATTGTTTAGCCACTGTTTTTATTTTAGCTTACTTTCGATCTAGATTTCATGTACACTCCCTCGTGGAGTATAGGATCGATGGATGTAAATTAAAATAGTTTTTAGTCTCGGCTCGGATCTCCGGATGGCTCGTACATGACGTAGGAGGAGCGGACGAGAAGGCGATATGACGGAAGACATATTGAAGACAAAAGCCATAATAGTTGGAAAATTTTTATTTTTCATATTTATTGCTTATTGTTTGATATGCATGTCGTAGGCTAGAAAATTCCTCAATTTCAAATTACTAAGTGGGAGAGGGAAATTTTTTAAAATTCCCACGGCCTCCATTACGATTTGACAAGTGATGCAAACAAACTTGCGCGTCGGCTCTGAGTGCCTTCCTCTCCATCGGATGAGTTTGTTTGCGGATCACAAGGTCAAATATGGTTATAGAAAATTATTAAGGAGCGTGTGTACTTCCCCATCGGAAGGCACATAACCTGAGATAATTACCTTGGTACCGAGTAATGGTGAACACTTAGATACAAATATAAGTATCCTCCCCATCAGAGTCACTGCTTTTATTTGTAGGGCCGAAGAGGAACCAACTATTAATTTTACTTGTCAAAAAGTTAGGTTGAAAAGATAGTAAAATTAATGGGTAAAACCTCCTCTTACAAATGTAGAATTCGTATACGTCCACACTATCGTGGCATACGATATTCTCGGTGTTTTGAGGTGTTGGTTGATTTTAAAATTTTATTGTTTGAGGAATCAATAATTTTTTGAAATCTAATATTTTAATCTATGTGATTATTAGGTTTTCTTTCAAAATAACTTTCAACCCACTTGTTGTGATACTGAAAGAGAATAAACTTACTGGACCCAACTATGTTGATTGGAAGAGGAATCTAGACATTGTCTTGACTGTTGAGGAATACAAATATGTACTCCTCGAAGAGTGCCCTCCTAAGCCTGCGGATAATTCTGGGGAAAAGGAGAAAGAGAGTTATAAGAAGTGGATAAAGGCCGATGAGATGGCGCGGTGTTACATTTTGGCATCTATGTCAAATGTACTGCAACATCAGCATCAAGCCATGCCCATTGCTTATGACATGATGCTCAATCTCAAAGAGCTTTTTGGATACCAGAATCAGGCTGCTAGGCAAGAATCCGTGAGAAACTTGATGATGACCACCATGATCGAGGGAACACCCGTAAGGGATCATGTTCTCAACATAATGGCTCATTTGAATGAGGTCGAGGTCCTCGGAGCTGAGATCGATGGGGAAACCCAGATCGATATCATTCTCCAGTCTCTACCTAGGAGTTTTGAGTAGTTTCGCCTGAACTACAATATGAACAAGAGGTTGTATTCGTTGGCGGAGCTTTTGACAGAACTCCAGGCGACAAAGGGGCTATTTCGTCAGAGTGCTCAAGCACATGCCATGGTGACCCAAAAGGTTTCTACTTCTAAGCCAAAAGGCAAGAAGAAGAAGAAACAAACTAGGGCAAAGGCGGTGGGAGGAACTCAGGGAGGAGTGAAGAAGCCGAAAGGCAAGTGCTTCACTTGTAAGCAGACTGGACATTGGAAGAAGGACTGCCCCAACTGCAAACAGAACAAAGGTATATTTTTTGGTCTAGTTGTTGAAACATGTTTAGCGGTGTTATCTACCCGCACCTGGTGTGTAGATACGGGAGCCACTGATCATGTCTGCAATTCTTTACAGGGGTTCCAGGAAACCATATGACTAGCTGATGGGGAGATTACCATGTACTTGGGTGATGCCATGAAGGTGGCGGCTATTGCAGTGGGAGACGTTCATTTATCTTTTGAGAAAAATAAAGTTTTGGTTCTTAAGAATTGCCTTTATGTACCTTTATTTAGAAAGAATTTAATTTCGGTTTCTAAATTGTTTATGGATGGATATTCTATTTCTTTTAATGATAGAGTTGTTATAAAAAGGAATAGGGAAAATATCTGTTCGGGTGCATTGATAGGAAATTTGTACACACTTGAACCAAAAGCTCCTACGATGCAAATTGAAGTTAATAACTCATCTTCTAATTCCAATAAGAGAAAAGAACCTTCAAAGATGAACCAAACATATCTTTGGCATCTTAGGCTTGGTCATATTAACCTAAGCAGAATTCAAAGGTTGATAGCTGATGGACCTCTGGGTTCATTAGTGGTGGAAGATTTCCCAACCTGCGAATCTTTCTTGGAGGGTAAAATGACCAAGAGGCCTTTTAAGGCCAAGGGGTATAGAGCCAAAGATGTGTTAGAATTGGTTCATTCTGATTTGTGTGGTCCTATGTCTATCCAGGCTAGAGGTGGTTTTGAATATTTCGTCTCTTTTATAGACGATTATTCGAGATATGGATACATTTACCTGATGCGCCGCAAGTCTGAATGCTTTGACAAGTTCAAAGAATTCAAGGCTGATGTGGAGAAACATCAAGGTAAAAGTATCAAGACACTACGATCTAATCGTGGTGGTGAGTACCTCTTGGGAGAGTTTAGGAATTACTTATCAGACACTGGGTTTTAATCCCAATTGTCTGCACCTGGCACACCCCAGCAGAATGGTGTAGCAGAGCGAAGGAATAGGACTCTTATGGAGATGGTTAGAGCGATGATGAGTTATTCTAAGTTGCTAGATTCGTTCTGGGGATATGCTCTAGATACGACAGTGTACATTTTGAACTTGGTTCCATCTAAATCAGTGCCTTCTACTCCCACAGAATTGTGGACTGGGCGAAAGCCCAGTCTAAGATATATTCGGATTTGGGGGAGTCCAGCACATGTGCTGAAGGCGGATGCTGACAAGTTGAAACCTCGTACAGAAATACGCATGTTCGTTGGCTATCCTAGAGGAACGAAGGGTGATTTGTTTTATAGTTTTAGAGATCAGAGGGTGATCGTTAGCACGAACGCCAGATTTCTAGAGGAAGACTATATGATGAACCACAAGCCCATGAGTAAGATTGTTCTGAAGAAAATAAAAGGGTAAGTCACTTTTTCAGTACCACCGGTACAAGAGGATATACCACAAGTCACTGCACCGTGTGTCATAGAGGATACACAGGTGATACCTCATCGTAGTGGGAGGGTTGTGAGACAACTTGAAAGATTCATGTTCTTGGGAGAATCTTTTGATTTGGTCCCTGGCGAACATGAACCTGATCCCTGGACATATGATGAGGCAATCCAAGATAAAGATGCAGCATCTTGGCAAAGTGCAATGAATACTGAGATTGAATCTATGAATTCAAATCAGGTCTGGGAGCTAGTGGAACCACCCGATGGTGTAAAAACCATTGGATGCAAGTGGATCTACAAAAGAAAGAGAGGAATAGATGGGAAGGTTGAGACCTTCAAAGAGAGGCTTGTTGCGAAGGGGTATACTCAGAAAGAGGGTATCGATTATGAGGAGACCTTTTCGCTGGTAGTCATGCTTAAGTCTATCCGGATTCTCTTATGTATTGTAGCTCATATGGATTATGAGGTGTGGCAGATGGATGTCAAGACAACTTTTTTTAATGGAAGTCTTGAGGAAAACATCTATATGAAGCAACCAGAGGGATTCATTGCGAAGGGAAAAGAGCATCTTGTATGTAAGCTTAATCGGTCCATTTATGGATTGAAGCAAGCTTCGAGGTCTTGGATCATCCAATTTGATGAGGTAATCCAGTCTTATGGATTTATTCAAAGTTCAGATGAGTCTTGTGTATACAAGAGATGTGACAGAAATGTAGTGACATTTCTTATACTATACGTAGATGACATTTTGTTGATTGGCAACAATATCAAGGTGTTATCGGACGTAAGGGTATGGTTGTCCAAATAGTTTGATATGAAGGACTTGGGAGAAGTGGGACACATCCTTGGGATCAAGGTTATAAGGGATCGCAGGAAAAGGATGTTGTGTTTATCCCAAGCTTCATACATAGACACGATTATGGATCGTTTTAGAATGCAGAACTCCAAGAAGGGTTTTCTACCTTTCAGGCATGGAGTTCCTTTATCTAAGGAGATATGTCCTAGAACATCTGAGGAGATAAAGGAGATGAAGGCGGTTCCTTATGCTTCGGCAGTAGGAAGCCTCATGTATGCGATGTTATGTACGAGACCAGATATCTACTTTGTCGTGGGCATGGTCAGCAGATATCAGAGTAATCTAGGACAGGGACATTGGACTACGGTAAAGCATATATTGAAGTACCTGATAAGGACTAGGGATTATATGCTGGTTTACTAGGCAGACCAATTACTCTCTGTGGGTTACACGGATTCTGACTTCCAATCTGATAGGGATAACAGTAAGTCTACCTCAGGTTTTGTATTTACTTTGGGAGGTGGAGCCATTGTATAGAGGAGTGTCAAGCAGAAATGCGTGGCGGACTCCACCATGAAAGCTGAGTATGTGACAGCCTCTGAGGTGGCCAAGGAAGTTGTGTGGCTCAGGAACTTTCTGATGGACTTGGATGTGATTCTTAGTTTGCCCAGAACTATCACAATTTATTGTGATAATAGTGGTGCAGTTGCAAACTAGAAGGAACCACGAGCTCATAAGGCGAGTAAGCACATAGAGCGCAAGTACCACCTGATACGAGAAATCGTAAAGAGAGGAGAAGTTGTTGTGGCCAAGATTGCATCGGAGGATAACCTGGCAGATTCTTTCACTAAGGCCCTTCCGGCGAGAGCTTTTGATAGGCATGTTGAGGGAATGGGGATCAAATGTATGGCAGTTTGAGGATAGCATAGTCTTTTAGTATAAGTGGGAGATTATTGGGATCTATACTGAAAAGTCTATCTTTTGTATAAACATCTTTATTTTTTAAATAAGAATCACATGATCATTGTTTGCATATTTTTATGGTTATGCATATTGTCTAATACATTACATTGTAGATAACATGGTGTGTGGTGTCACACGGGATATCATGTTATCGGCTCCTTGTAAAGTATAAGTATAGGCTCACAACCGAGATGGCTTTGGACAAACCATTGGAATGGTTGTAGTGTGATTTGGTATTGGTTTGTCTTGACCATAGAATCACACTAGTACACTTTGTGTGTATTGAGCATGACCGACTTAGAGGTGATTCGATTTATTGCTGACTACATAATCGAATCGGACCTCAGATATTATATTGTAATACTCTTAATCCCGATATAATAACGGGCACATATACTTAGTATTCATTTCTTTGATTTACCAATGGGAGAGATTTATAGATTAAATCGATAGGCTCGGTAAGTTGGGAAATGATATTATTTATATGGTGTGTCGTTGATTATAGGAGGAAACCGTGCCCAATATATTAGGATGATGATGTCCCCTTGAGGAGCTCATAAGGTTCATCATGTAAACCCTGTAGGTGGACTTGGTCCAACATGATGAAAAGGATGAGTGGTACTACTCATGGAGTTAGATGTCGATTAATTAATGGTCAGTAAATTAATTAATCGACAGACATTCGAGATTTTAAACACGGGGAGAAAATGTACATATAATATATGGAGCCCATATTAACTTATGGGGGTTGGTGAGGTAGATCAATGATAATCCTTTAATGGATTGGATTATCATTAATAGATCGGACTTTATGTGGGCTTGATCCATTGGGTGGCCAAGATCCAACTCCTCCTCATGGTCCCTATTGTAGCCTATTAATACCTCATGAAGCTTAGATCCAATGGATAGAAATAAAACTCTAGATCCAAAGGTAGAGATTAAATCTCTAGATCCGACGGTTGAGATTAAATCTCTAGATCCGATGGTTGAGATTAAATCCCTAGAACCAATGGTGGAGATTAAAACAAGGCTTATCCCTAACTCTATAAAAGGAGGGCAAGGGGTGGTCGGCAACCATGAATCCAATTAGAGATAGGATTAGGGTTTTGGGCGGCAAGGCTTGGAGGCTAGAGTTTGGAGTTGGCGGCACCTATTAAGGAAATTTTTTTGTTATCTCCTTCTTCTTCTTTGGTGGCCGGCATCCAGCAGCCTTTTCCAGCTTTTTTCGGTGTCCAAAGGAGCTCTTCTCCTTCTCCTTGGCCGGTGGAATCAAGGCTTAGGGTCCTCCCTTGAAGGTCTTGGCCGACAACCATATTTTTCTCCCTTCTCCTTGTTGGTCGGCGGCAAGCAAGTTGCTTGTTGCTTGTTGGTTGGTTGAAAGAAGGAAAAGAGTCTTGTTTCTATTCTTCCTCTTGCTGGGGACGAGCAAGGAAGGAAGATTGGTGATCTAGGAGCTTCAACTTTTGGTAGATCGTCGCCCACACGACGTCCGAAAGGAGGAAGGTCATACAATAGAAGATCGAGAGGTATATCGATTCTCTATTTTCATTTGTTACATGTTTATATTTGCTTTTCAATTATATGCATGATATATATTCTATTTTGTGGCTAAATATACTTGGACCCCGAACATAAACACAAAAGCCGACAATCTGTACATCGTCTATTCCGCGGCTACTCGTAGAATAGAGGTTGGTCGCTTGAACAACAAGTTTGTTCAAGTGACTACTCTAATCGAATAGCACGACGATTACAAGGTTGCTTGGGCAATCCCTCTTGTCAAGGATAAATTTTTTTTACCCGGGGACGTAGAAGGGATCGCCATGAACAAGCGACCGAGTTGAAGTGGGAAGCGAAGTTTCCCCTCACGGACTCATTCCATCACTCAAAGCATATTATGTGACTTTTATCTTTAATTATAATGCATGAGTTACCTAGAGAGGTGGTGGAAGCCTCTTGATCACTTCTTCCGGAGGTAGATGCTTCGTCTTGGCCTTGCTCTAGAATGGAAGACCTCTCCTCCCCCTCAATGCTAGAGGTGGAGGTTTCCACCAAGTCATCCACATCTTCAAATGTGGATGACAATTCTTCAACATTCTCGGATCTGAATGTTGATGGGCACTCTTCCTCGGCATGGACCAATGTGGGCTCTTCATGAAATTTGATCACCTTGTCCCATAGGTCCTCAGCATCCCTATAATCACCTAGTCTAGACCAAATGTTATTAGGAATCAAATCACTAAGCAATGTGATTACCTTGAGATTTGTTTTAAAATCCTTCATTTGGTCCTTGGTCCATCTTGCCTTTTCAATTTGCATATTGCTTTCATCCCTAGGCATTTCAAAATCATTTTCTAGAATTAACATGAAATCGAAATTGGTTTCGAGATATACCTCCATTTTTCTTCTCCACCATTGAAAATCTCCTTCAAATTTTGGTGGTTGGAGGTTGTAGCCGGCCATCTTGTTGTGCTTGTGTTGGCGGTTAGTCCTTGATAAGCTCCTTGCTCTGATACCACTTGTTGGACCATCGGTGGCTAGCTAGAGGGGGGTGAATAGCCCTCTTTCGCGTACGGTAGAAATTGTTCGTTCTTCTTGTGTCACTTGTCTACGATTGTCGTTAGCGCAGCAAAATAGTAATACAAATGAAAATACTAACAACACATGCAAGCATACACAAGATATACATGGTTCGGAACCGAATGGTTCCTACTCCACGGGGCGAGCTCAACGAGCTCTAGTTATGTGCACGACACTAACTAAACTCCTTCTCGACAATACGTCGAAGGTGGTGAAATCTCGTACAAGCAATTACAATAGTAATACAAAAATACATGCCAAAATACAAAGACAATACAAAAGAAAACTTTTACACAATTACTTTGATCACTTGCTTGTTGCTTGCTTTGGATTGCTCTTGAAGGTCTGGAATGCAGCAGCAATTCCACTCCAAAATCTCCCCAAAAGTCTTGGCGAAATCCTCCATCTCGAGCTCCATTTATAACCTACATCGAGTTGATTCCATGCCCATCAGTCGACTGATCGTGACCATTAGTCGACTGGTCCTATAGCCGTTTTCTCACAACAACTCGATTCACGCTAGCCAAGTTCCAATGGATCCACCATCAGTCGACTGATCATGCCCATCAGTCGACTGATGATCCCATCAGTCGAGTGGTCACCACGATCACTCGACTGGAAGACTTTCTGTGCCTGAATTTGCCCCGATCAGTCGACTGATAGCATCGACAGTCGACTACCCTCCCTCGGCAGTCGACTCTTCGGCTAGAACTTGGTCAGTCAAACACTGGTCGAGTCCAAATGACCTAAAGCAGTCGACTGACACCTATGACAGTCGACTGATATCGAGTAAAATCTCAAACACCAAGTTGTTTGAGCATCCGATCATCGGGTAAACCCTCAAACACCATGTTTGAGCCTTCAACAATCAGTCTTAGCCACTTGGCCAAGTCCACCTCATCCTCTCATGGAGTTCACCACCGAAGCTCTCTTCCCTCGACCTACATCCCTCGGATGCACCAAGCGCATGACTTTGCAATGTCATCCTTCGCGTCTCTTGCCCTCGAAGTATGCTTACCTTGGGCCTCACTCCATTCGCTCCCCGTTCGGTGGTCCCTCGGATGCACCAAGCGCATGGCTTCGCAATGTCATCCTTCACCGACTCAAAGATCCTGAGCCCAGTGAACTTGCCAAGTCCTCAAGACTTCCCACACCAAGCATCATGCTTGGATTTTCCCAACACCAAGCCCCATGCTTGGACTTTTCACCACCAAGGCTACACACTTGGATTTACGTGGCCAACCCATGTTGGACTTCCCATGACAATCCCATGTCATGCATTTTGTCTAACATCAAAATATAGTTCGAGTAAAATTCAAGTCCGGGCTGATTGCACTAACATATCTTACATGTTCGTGCACTTTCTACATATTACCCCTGAGTTTGTACTCACCACCATGGACCCTGAGTTTTCTGTCACTCAGATAACAGGTAGAAGATTTCTTGGATGTTTGGAGATCCACCAACTGATCCCATCTCACACCGAATGACTGGATATTATTTATGTATTGTATTCTTGTGGATTATTGATTTGGGATTTTGTCCTATATCGTTTCTGTATTTGTGATATATGGATGTGTTGTATGTATTTGATCTTTGATGTGGTTTCTATTTTGATTCATGTTGTGTCAAAGTCACTCCGAAGTGCATAGTTAAGTCTTTGTATCTTTTGTCAGTATATTTCCGCTGTGTTTTATGGATTATATCTATATATATGTTATATGATTGTGGCCGAAAGGCTTTATGTATATCAGGGAATTGTATCACGTACAGGAGAGATGTTGTCCGATTATTTTCAGCTTGGCATGCTCTCAGTGTTGGTGCAACAATGCCCCAAGCATTTATATGTTTTAATGTTTGGATAATCATCTAAGTTATGCAACAAATTGTGATCTAATGGTGAACATGATTAAGTGACAAGTAAAGGCAAAGTTCAAGTATGATCTTGGCAAAGGAAGTCCAAAGGCAAGTCTTGGCAACGTAAGTCCAAGCATGTAGACTTAGCGGCGTAAAGTCCAAGCACGCTTTGGCAAAGGAAACCCAAGATATGACTAAACCAAAGGAAGCTCTTGGAAGCAAAGCGCAAAGGATGAACAAGTCGCGGACTCGGAGGGATCCTGGAGGCGCAAGGCTTAAAGAAGAGCTAGAAGGTTAAGTCTAGGTCTAAGGGGTAAAATCAAGTATGAATTACTCATACTTGATGAGTATCGTGATCGATACGATGTATCCCGACCGATCGTGCTCGACCGAGTCGATGAAATCGACCATCACCGATCGCTTATCCGGCAATGATCGATGTTGATAGCCACGATCGCCAACAATGGCAATGATCGATCAAGGTAAAACGGCACAAGTGGAGTCACACTCGATCGCGCCCGTGATCACTCGATCGATCACTACATCACCGATCGATGGATGGATCACCGATCGATGAGAATGTCGCTGGATGAAATGACTCTAATCCCACGAATCCGGCCGCTCGGGTCGCATCGATCGGCAATGATCGATGTTGTGCATCACCGACCGATCGCGGTCTAACGGAAAATTAGCCCTCTCTCTATAAAAAGAGGGCTAGTGGAGGTTTTTGGGGTTAATGCTCATTCTCTGATTCTTCTCCAAATCCTCCACGAGTTTTCAAGCTTTCCAAGTGATCTTAAATCCCCTCCTCCTCTCTCTAAGCTTAAGTTTCATTCTTTGTAAAGAAGAGGAGGTTTTGTTGTAAAGGAGAGCTTCTTAGTAGAATTGCTTGGGTTGATCCACCTTAAGGATCACCGTGGAGTAGGAGCGTTATCTCCGAACCACGTAAAGGCTTTGTTAGCATTGTTCTTTCGTTTTTACTTATATTATTTTTGTTTGCTTCCGCTAATCATTCTTGTAGAAACGAAAACGCTATTCACCCCCTCCCCCCCTCTAGCTTCCAAACGATCTCCAACAAGTGGTATCAGAGTCCGGTTCACATCGGAAGATCTAGCAATCAACCGGAGCAAAGATGGCATTTCAAGAGGGGTATAGCACGGCGAGGCCTCCGTTCTTCGATGGCAACGACTTCGGCTATTGGAAAGGTAGGATGGAGTATTACTTAATGAATGACATTGAGAATTGGTTTAGTGTTGTAGATGGTTTCGAGAAGCCGGTGGACTAATTCGGAGCACCACTACCAACAAAAGATTGGACAAGAGAGATGGCCAAGAAAGCACAAGCAAATGCAAAAGCAACGACCACACTTCAATGTGGTCTATCCAAGGAGCAACTTTCCAAAGTTGGGCCTTTCAACTCTGCAAAAGAGCTTTGGGAGAAGCTCATTGAATTGAATGAAGGTTCAAAGGAGACTAGAAGAGCCAAAAGAGACCTATTGATAGGTCAACTCCAAAGCTTCACCATGAAGACCAACGAGACCGTGAGCCAAATGCACGGTCGCTTCAAAGAAGTGGTCAACGGACTACATGTTATAGGTGAGAAGGTCGACAACCGAGACCTTGTAAGGTATGTATTACAAGCTTTCCCTAGAACAACCTTATGGGCCTCAATGGTAGATGCCTATAAGGTCTCTAGGGATCTTTCATTAGTTAAGTTAGATGAGCTATTTTGTGAATTTCAATTACATGAACAAGCTAACACTTCATCCAAAGAGAAGGGTATAGCTCTTTTTGTAGGAAAGAAGGACAAAAAGAAGAAGGAGAAGAAAGAAGTGTTCTCCTCATCCGAATCCGAGGAAGACTCATCAAGTAGTGAAGATGAGTTATCGGCAAGCGAGGTGGCACACTACGTCAAAAAGTTTGGTGGGAAATCAAGGAAACTCACCAAGAAAGATGTGAAGAGGATGTTCCAATCCTCAAGAGGTAAATCTTCAAATAGTTCAAATTCTACCTCTAACGTGACTTGTTTTGGTTGCAACAAGAAAGGGCACATAAATCCAAATTGCCCGGAACTAAAGAAGAAGGAGGAGAAGGAAAAGAAAAAGAAAGAAAAGAAGGAGAAGAAGAAGAAGGAGGCAATGGTGGCTCAAACATGGGACACGCTAAGCATGGAGGATTCTTCTGACGATGAAGAAGTATGTCATGCCACCCGGAATCTAGCCCTCATGGCATTAGAGGAAGAAGCCGGGAGCTCAAGTGAGGAGTCCTCTTCTTCTTCAAGCGACAAATCATCATCAAGTGATGATAATGAGGTAAACAACTCACCTAAAGTAGATTTACTTTACAAGACTATTGCATGTTTACAAAATGCTTTGAATATATCGAAAACTAGGATTAAGGACTTAAAAATATAGATTAAATCACTTAAAAGTGTAGAATCATCATGTGGTAAATTATCTAGTGATGACGATGAATATACCCTTAGGGATGAAAATGATGAATTAAGAAAAGAAATAGGTAACTTAAGAGCATGCTTAGAAAAATTTACAAATGACTCAAAATACCTAGATATGATTATTAAGGATCAAAGGGCTATCTACAACAAGGCCGGATTAGGATATAGACCTAAGGAAAAGGAGGTATCATTTACATCCCTTGTTAGTAGAAAAACCATTATTAAAAGCAAGGGTAGAAAGGCTTGGGTACCTAAGAAATTTATAATTGATGCTAGTGGTCCTAAGATTTGGGTACCTAAGGATTGTATTTTTCATGTGATATAGGTAGAAGAACCAAGCTTGTGGATAGTTGATAGTGGGTGCTCAAAGCATATGACCGGGGATGAAAGAAAATTTTCCACTATCAACCACACAAGCAAAGGAAAGGTCTCATTTGGTAATAGCGGCAAACTTAATATTCTAGGAAAGGGCACAATTGAGGTATCCCCCAATCTTGCCATTCATAAAGTGCTATTAGTTAAAAATATGAAATTTAATTTACTTAGTGTAAGCCAACTATGTGATGCAAATTTTGATGTTAAATTTGATTCCTCAAAATGTTTTATAAGACACAAAACTCTAAATGATTGTATGTTAGTAGGTTTTAGGAAATCAAATATATATTATGTTAATTTATCCTATGCTACTAATGCTTCCACTAAGTGTCTTATTGCAAAAGAGGAAGAAAGTTGACTTTGGCATAGGAGGCTAGGACACATAAACATGAAGAATATAGCCAAAATAGCAAAATTTAAGTTAGTCAAAGGATTGCCTAAAGTCAAATTTCTCAAGGACAAAATGTGTGATGCATGCCAAGAAGGGAAACAATCAAAAACATCACACAAAGGTAAAAATTTACTTAGTACCGCTTTACTGTTAGAACTCTTACATATGAATTTATTTGATTGCCATAGTACCCCCTCTATAATTGGTAGTAAATATTGCTTGGTAATAGTAGATGATTTCTCTAGGTTTACTTGGGTATTTTTCTTGAAAAATAAAGATGAAATCTTAGGAATAATCATAGGATTTAGCAAAAGAGTAGAAAATGAAAGAAAACTCAAAATCAACCGGATCCGTAGTGATCATGGTGGAGAATTTGAGAATTCTAACTTTTCAACTTTTTGCTTAGAACAAGGGTACAAGCATGAGTTTTCTTGTCCTAGAACACCCCAACAAAATGGGGTTGTGGAAAGGAAAAATCGTGTCCTACAAGAAGCGGCTAGGACAATGCTTAATGCATACTCCTTACCTAGCTACTTGTGGGCGGAAGCGGTAAATACCGCTTGCTATATCCAAAATAGGGTATTGATTCATAGGTTTTTAGGAAAAACTCCATTTGAATTGTGGAATGGTATAATTCCAACAATTCATTATTTTAAGGTCTTTGGATGTAAAGTCTATATTTTAAATACCAAAGACAATCTAGGTAAGTTTGAGTCCAAAGCGGATGAGGGAATCCTAGTTGGATATTCATCCACTAGTGTGGGGTATAGAGTTTACAATAAAAGGACTCAAAAGATTGAAGAATCTTCAAATGTCCAATTTGATGAAACTTCTAATACATACCCTAGGAAATCCCCTATTGATGATGATATTAATAATGAAAATAAAGAAATTACCCAACAATTTCAAGATCTAACCTTAGGGGGTAATGATCAAGGGGGAGGATTGAATCAAGGGGGAGTAAGAGGTGATTCCGATGATGAGCAAAGGATTGAGGTTGATCATGATCAAACTCAAATTAATACACCTCCTAGAACCATAAGAGTTCATCAAAATCACCCCTTAGATCAAATTGTGGGAGAATTATCTCAAGGTGTTAGGACTAGGTCATTTCATAGGGATCCTACTAGTCATATAGCTTTAATTTCTCAAATTGAGCCCAAAACAATTAAAGATGCATTACTTGATCCGGATTGGATTTTAGCAATGCAAGATGAATTGGCTCAATTTGAAAGGAGCCAAGTATGGGAGTTAGTTCCTAGACCTAATGAAAACACCATCATTGCTACAAGATGGGTTTTTAGGAACAAACTAGATGACCAAGGAAATATCACTAGAAATAAAGCAAGATTAGTTGCAAGGGGTTTCAATCAAGTTGAAGGACTTGACTATGATGAAACATATGCCCCAGTTGCTAGATTAGAGTCTATTAGAATACTATTAGGGTATGCCTCCTATATGGGTTTCAAACTCCATCAAATGGATGTCAAATCGGCATTCCTAAATGGGTTTATTAAGGAAGAGGTGTATGTAGAACAACCTCCTGGGTTTGAGAATATGGACTATCCAAACCATGTATACAAGCTTAGGAAAGCTTTGTATGGGTTGAAACAAGCTCCCCGGGCTTGGTATAAAAGATTATCATCTTTCTTAATCTCTAAGGACTTTAAGAGGGGTAGTGTAGATCAAACTCTATTTATAAAGTCAACATCAACGGATATCTTTGTAGCCCAAGTATATGTTGATGACATTATCTTTGGGTCAACAAATGATGAACTTCTCCAAGACTTTATTAAGAATATGGAAAAAGAGTTTGAAATGAGTCTAGTTGGGGAATTAAATTTCTTCCTAGGATTGCAAGTTAAACAAACTAGTGAAGGTATTTATATTTATCAAACCAAATATGCTAAGGAAATGATTAAGAAATTTAGTTTGGAAAATGCTAAGGTAGTTTCAACTCCAATGGCAACCAATACTAAAATAGATAGTGATAATGAAGGAAAACAAATTGATCTTACACTTTATAGGAGCATGATTGGTAGTCTTTTGTACTTAACCGCTAGTAGACCCGACATATTATTTGCGGCTGGTATGTGTGCTAGATATCAATCATGTGCTAAAGAATCTCATTTAGTTGCTGTTAAGAGAATCTTAAGATATGTTAAAGGCACACTAAATGTAGGATTATGGTACCCTAGGACTAGGTCTTTTGATTTGATTGAGTACACCGATTCTGATTATGTCGGTTGCAAATTGGATCGGAAGAGTACAAATGGGGGATGCTAATTCCTTGGGTCCTCCCTAGTTAGTTGGAGTAGTAGGAAGCAACCTTGTGTTGCCCTATCCACCACCGAAGCCGAGTATGTGGCTATGGGTGGTTGTGTAGCTCAACTACTATGGATGAAACATACCTTAGAAGATTATAAGCTATTCTACTCCAGCATGAAAGTATTTTGTGACAATGTGAGCACCATAAACTTGACCAAAAAGCCGGTGCATCACTCTAGGACCAAGCACATTGAAGTGAAACATCACTTCATTAGAGATCATGTGGCTAAGGGGAACATTGATCTTAATTACATTGAATCCAAGTCCAACCTAGCCGACATATTCACCAAGGCTCTCCCCGAGGTAGAATTTTCATCACTCAGGAGAGAACTTGGAATGTGCTTGGTTGAGTAAAGGTATAGGCTTGCATGATCCTATAGAAATACTAGGATTTATACCTTTAAGCATATCACAAAATACCTAAGAAACCATGATTTTTGTATTGATCCACTTAGACAACATGTGAAATGTTAGGAAGATGCACTTGGTTCATCATGCTTGTTATGATGCATTACTATGGACCAAAGTGTTATCTAGAGACATTAATCCTTCATTGGACCAATCATTGGGAAGGCTTATACAAAATTGATGTGCATATAGCTCCAAGAACATGATTGGAAATGTCAAATAAAACATATTCTAAACTATGTTTATCTTATTTTGAAAAACAGTTTTCAAGAGAAACACAAAAGTGATACAAAGTTTGCAAAAACATTAGAACTTTTGTTAGTTTTCAAGTTAGTATCAATCTCAAAATCTGGAAAACATATATTTTTCAAAATATTTTTCCTTAATAAAGTATGATTTCAGAAATGTGTACGCAAAATTTCGTAATTTTTTGAGATTTCTGGAATTTTTAATGCATTTCTGAATTTGGGATGAAAAGGTTGAAATTGATTTAGCTTAGAATGATCGTTCGTAAACACTGATCGATACATCGTGTTTTCTGATAAAAAGCTTCATTTTCTGATATTTAGTGTATCTTTGATCTCCTAAAACTTTAGCATGATAATACTAAGTGTAAACAAATTTTTGAACTGTTTAATGCGGTGTTTTAGGGGGAGCTTTCATAAAATGTATCTTTTTCAAAATTTACATTGTTGGTGCAAAGTTAGGGCATTTTACTCATCATGAACTATATCTTGGATTAAGGGGGAGCTAAATTTCAATTCTATACCTTAGTTCAAGATAACAATACTTCAATTCTTCTATGAGATATATGATTTCTTCTCTTTTTGATGTATGTCAAAGGAGGAGAAGAAATATTTAAGTTAGAATTGGATATATGATTATGTGATATGATTATGTGTATCTTTAAAAGACCTAACTTAAATGATTGTCAAACATCAAAAAAGGGGAGATTGTTGGTGCAACAATGCCCCAAGCATTTATATGTTTTGATGTTTGGATAATCATCTAAGTTAGGCAACAAATTGTGATCTAATGGTGAACATGATTAAGTGACAGGTAAAGGCAAAGTTCAAGTATGATCTTGGCAAAGGAAGTCCAAAGGCAAGTCCTGACAACGTAAGTCCAAGAATGTAGACTTGGCGGCGTAAAGTCCAAGCACACTTTGGCAAAGGAAACCCAAGACATGACTAAACCAAAGGAAGCTCTTGGAAGCAAAGCACAAAGGATGAACAAGTCGCGGACTCGGAGGGATCCTGGAGGCGCAAGGCTTAAAGAAGAGCTAGAAGGTTAAGTCTAGGTCTAAGGGATAAAATCAAGTATGAATTACTCATACTTGATGAGTATATCGATCGGCGATATGATGTATCGATCGTGATCGTGCTCAACGAGTCGAGGATGAAATCGACCATCGATCGCCTTTGATCATGGCGGTCGATTGATGTTGATGTCGATCGGCGCCAATAGTGGCGGTGATCGATCAAGGTAAAATGGGCACGCAGTGGAGTCACACTCTCTGCGTCGCCCCGTGATCACTTTTGATCACTACATCGATCGGCCGATGGATGGATCGATCGGTGATGAGAATGTCGTTGGACGAAACAACTCAAAATCTCGCAAATCGTCGTTGGATTAATCGCATTGTGCATCCCTCTCTCTATAAAAAGAGGGTTGGTGGAGGTTTTTGGGGTTAATGCTCATTCTCTGATTCTTCTCCAAAGCCTCCACGAGCTTTCTAAGTGATCTTAAATCCCCTCCTCCTCTCTCTAAGCTTAAGTTTCATTCTTTGTAAAGAAGAGGAGGTTTTGTTGTAAAGGAGAGCTTCTTAGTGGAATTGCTTGGGTTGATCCACCTTAAGGATCGCCGTGGAGTAGGAGTGTTATCTCCGAATCCCGTAAAGGCTTTGTTAGCATTGTTCTTTCATTTTTACTTATATTATTTTTGTTTGCTTCTGCTAATCATTCTTGTAGAAACAAAAATGCTATTCACCCCCCCCCTCTAGCTTCCAAATGATCTCCAACACTCAGGGCGTGACAATTTTATTGGTATTAGAGCCCAAGGTTGCGAAGTCCACTTTTAGATTTTATTTCGTTCAGACATCAAGTTTTATTTTACTCGGTTTTGGTTTTGTGAGTTCTGGGATCTGGCAGTCGCGGACATCTCTGAGCTACAAGGTTTAAGGTATGTTAGTTATTATCACATATCCTTCTGTTGGCTATGCATTTAGTTGCTTATAACAGGGATGACTTGTAGGGTGTTAGTTACTATTTGTAACTGTGGTTTGAGTTGACTACGGGAATGACTTGTTGAGTCTATGAGTCTTGTACCTACTTTCGAAAAGGTGAATTTCCTTTGAGAGTCGACTGATATCGAGTCAGAAAGCAGGGGTCAGGTAGTCACATTTCTTATGGAGATCAAAGATTACATTCCTAAGGATTTTCACTAATTATACTTGTCAGATCATTACCTGTGGGGTAATAGACTAAGCGAGTGTACTATTGCTGATGTAGATAGTAGAAAATTAATGGATGATGTTGCGTAGGGATTCGGATCCCTGAGTTGTTCGTACGGGGTTGTATAACTTTGAAGGTACTTTTGGGTACTTAACTCGTGTTATTCAAAAAAATTAGTGTTAATTGCATATCATTATCGGGATCAAGTCGGTATTTTGTGGAAGACACAAGAAATAGCCTTCAGAAAATAATGTATCACTTGGTCACAGTTTAGTGATGTTGTGAGAGAGTATTTCCCCACGTCATCTTCTTTGACTCATTGTCAGGGAATTCTCGAGCTTTGAGTAGGGAGATCGTTTGGTAACAAAGGTACCATGCAAAGTCGTTAGACTTGCGAAGGTTATGACCGCCTAATAGCTCAAGAATGTGATTGGGTTAGTTTCGACTACCCACGGTTTATTGGTTGATATCTTGATCGGAATGTTTGGATTTTCTATCAGATCCTATCGGAAGGCGTTAGACTGAGTCATGTGTATAGAAATGACTCCGTAGCAAGTGTTTTAAGAGTTGGAGATTTGATAAGCAGATATTGCAAGTCAAATTATTGGAATCAGAAGTCTCCGAATGTTGGACAAAAGGAGCAAGATTGGAGTCATGAGCCATGAGCGACTATTGGAGAGTTTTCCGATCATAGAAGATCAACTGTTGATCGTCAGAACTGTCTCATGTTATCAGCGAACTCAGAAGAAAGTCTCCAAAGGGATTGTGGGAGTGCAGTGTGGATCATGATGACACAAAGTCAGATTATCCGTTAGATTAGTTCACCTGTTGCTATTGTAAGCAATCGGTATATATGAGAAGGTGTACTTTGGAAGACTCAGTTGAAGACCATTGATGTTGCTTTCAAGAGGGTGATTCACAATCTCAATAGTAGAGATCATTGCAGAAGATTGGATTATCACACCAGCAGTGATCTACTACCACAGACATAGTTGAGTTCCTAGATGTTTCCCTCCAAGGGAAGCATGTTACTCAACAGTATCAGCAGAAGACATCCCAGAAGACTCAGACGTCTAGACGACAACTGTTACCTCCCTAGGTGTGGTTATGCTTTGTACAGAGGAGAGAGTTTATGATGATGGTCATATCTATGTTGTATTCTCCAGTTGCAGCTATACTATTTGCAGAGTTGGAGCATGCTACGATGTTGACAGTTGTTCAGTACTTCACAATCGGTGGTGTACTCATTACCAGTACAACAATGGTTACCATCTCCATTGTCGTGGTTTGGTTTGAAGCTCAGTTTCAGCAGTTGATTTCAGTTCCTCTATGGTGGGCTCTTGCACCTGCAGAAATTCATCCGTCAAGAACAGAAGTTGTATGAGTTTACATATTTACTCAAGAAGAGGTATAGAAGACCGAAGAAGTGGTCATCGGGGTATTACTTTAGATTACCCTATTTGCTGGTGTATCGAGAGATACTAGTCGTTACAAGTAGCTAGGTCTAGAATATTCTTAGATAGGATTAGAAGGGTTCCTATACATTGACTTGTGGGTTGGTGATCTTTCTCTACTGTCAAGTGAGATGTTGATCAACAACCAAGAAGTCAAGGGATACCCTTAGCCTTTGCTAGACGTACCTCTACTATAGACATATCCTTATGGATAGTTAAATTGTTGGAATGTTGGTATAACATGTCTTTCATATGTGCGTATAATCCGAGACTATTCGGATGTAGTTTCGGATGAACTCCTAGGCTTGCCACTGCATGGGCAAGTGGAGTAGGCGATTGGAGTGACTTCGAGAATAATTCTGATATTAAAGACCTCATACCGGGAGATAATTTTATTGGTATCAGTGTTGCTAAACACTGTGAAAGAATGTAAGTTTCGATTATCAGAGGTATTAGATGGGAGATTTATCTGTCTCAATGTTTCTTATTGAGAAGATTCAGAATTCTTTGTTAAAAGAGAGATGAACCTCATCGATTATCGATGGTGTTATGCAGTAGTTGTGGAAATGATATCCTTCATTGTGGATAGATGACCTGTTAGATCAATTAAAGGACACCTGTTTATACTCTAGGGTTGATTTACGATTGGAGTGTTGATATTATAGTGACTTGACGTCATACAGTTATGATTGCCAGTGTGATGATTGAGATATCGTCTGCTTAGAGTAAAAGGATGCAGGTGTGTAGAAGACGACATTTTATACTTGGTATGAATTTTAGGAGATGTTGATAATGTTGTTAAACTTATCGATGATTTAGTCGTTCATGGATTTGAGGAATCAAGTACTCTTGGAGTATTTGAGATCGATTATCATCATATCTGTGGATGATATATTTTTGGGATATATTCACAATCTTAAGGGAAGTTGTGGTTTCCCTAGATTGATTTGGTGTTTACCGTAGATGTGGATAGGATGCTCTAGAGTTACTATACCACTGACTTGTTGGACCAAGAAGGTTATGGGAATCACTTAGTCAGAAGCTTATGAAACTAGGTCTCAGGGCCTAGACAATAGTTGATTTCATAGTTTGATGTTGGGTGTGCCAACAAGTAAAGGTGGAATATTAATGACCAGTAGGGTTACGCACCGAGAAGGAAGTGGTAGCTTAGTATGATGGACTGTGTTGGGAGATTATCTAGAATTCAGAAAGGACTGGATGTGATTTGGGTAATCGATGATCGATTAGCTAGGTCTGCTCATTTCCTTCCGAGCCATAAGATGGATTTCATTGGATCAATTGACGGAATTATATTCATGGAGTATCCTTGAGTATCATTTCCGATAGTGATTCATGATTTACCTTACGATTCTGGTAAAGTCTCCAACATGTCATGGTTATAGAGCTCCACTCTGGTACAGTTATTTACCTTTTAATAGGTCAGTTGAGAGTGTATATAAGAGCTGAAATATAATATTCGAGCTCAGTACCCCACTTAGTATTTGAGGTGTGTGACTTTTCTTCAGATACTTGAGATGGTTGAGTGACATCTCGTACTGGTACATGAGTCAAAAATTTGGGGACCAAATTTTTATTAGTGAGGGAGAATGTAAGATATCGGAAAAAAAAATATCCTTTATTAAATGGAGAAATTATCTTATATAATTTCTCAGGAGTTTACAGAAATTTTTTCGGATTCAAAAGGAGTCCATACGAGGAAGATTTAAGCTTAAATAGGTGGTCAGATCAACTTCGGCTAGCTTGGACTTGACCTAGGCTAGCTTAACCACAAGGAGTGGGTTTATAAGGCTAAACCCGACCCGTTTGGACGAAGATTTCCATTATTTCCTTTCGCAGTAGCGATTTCTTCTCCCCAAATTCCGATCGCGCGATTTCTTCCTCTGCTTTATCGCCGATCTGATCTCAAATCTGATCGGCTTGATCGTCGATCTTGGATCGCCACCTCCGCTGAGTCTAAAGGGGAAAAGGGGGGTAGTGATCTCTACTCTGCAACCTTCTCGAGTTGGATCTGAGCTGTGCAACGAGCAACTCTTCTTAGCGCCGCTAGAGTGAACTGTCGAGTGTGAGGGAGCTTGCTATCGCTTGTCGTCGAAGTTAGGTAAGGGTCGATCTCCTTCCTCCTTTGAGATGTGAGATGAGATCTCGATGCAGGTTTTTGATTGAGCTTGGATCCATGGTTTGGGCAGTGATCGGAGCTCAGATTTCGTTGGTGAACAGGGGACGAGGAAGGGGGGCTGCCGGTGGAGATTTAAGGTCGGTAACCTTCATTTTTTCCTTTGCTATTTCAATGGTTCTTATTGTATTATTTTTTTGGGTGTTAAGGTTGATTGAGATCCGATGGTTTTGTCCATGGATCATCGGTCGGTGGTTGAGATTGGGGTGTATCTGATTGATTTAGGTGATGTTCAGTGGTTTAGTTGTTGTTTAGTTGATCTTGGAGTTGTGGATTGATGCATGGATGTGTGGTGTGGGAGGTTACTGATTGTTCTTGCAGCTGTTATCCATGGTGTTTGTGGATGGATTTCGGTGGCAAGGAGCCAGATTCGGATGGGCAGCAATCTCGTGGGTGAGCTGTGTGTTCTTCCAGGGCTCGGTCAAATCTTTGTGTTCCTCGGTGTGGAATTGTTGGTAGCAAGCTGATTGGGGGTTATGCTTTGTTTTGCTGTGGATGGAGTTGTAAACAATTTGGGTATGTGATCAATTTGATGTTGATTAGATGGTGTTGTTATGAACTGGTGTAAGTTGTTAGTGAGGTTTAGAATGTATACTCTTTGTGATATAACAGGAGTTGATGTAGGATTCGACTTAATCATTTGTCGTATGTTAGAACGTAACAGTGGTTATGTTGTGTGCAGGACTTCGATTTGAGACAGAGTTCTCGGACGTAAAGACAATAGGTGTTCTACATAGTAGGTGGGTAATATCTACCCTGGTCAGGTAGTTTTGACTAATTTCGGTGCATGAATTTGGACTTATTCTAATACTTTTGAACTTGAATCCACTCTTATTTAATCATGTGCTTGTACTTAGCCTTGACCTTTGAGATATTGTTGTTACTTCATCGCTCATCTATCACGGATATGAACTATAAACCCTATTGTGTGTTAGCTGATGGATGTTCAGTTAAGTACATGTTGTTAGGGTTATCATTGTGAACTCAGTTTGGGCTACCGTGTCACATCACTAGGGTTAGGTGATGGATTAGATTATGAAATCGATTATTGTATCGTACACATATTAGTTGTGCATCTATGGTGGATCTAGTCATTTGTACATAGATAAGTGTGTGGTTGTCAGTATGTGGCTAGGGACTGGAGGTCCTAGCATGATTGTATATCCATTATGGATCGTGTGTCTGTGTATGGTTATATGGATTGTCGATAGTATCTCGCTACGGACTAGAGGTCCTAGTGTGGTTGATTGTCAGTTGTGTATGACTCTTTGTGTGGTAGAGAGAGTGTCTTATGGATTAGTAGTCCTTGTATAGTTGACCTTTGGTTGACCATGACTCCCCGTGGGATAGGGAGTGTTGCGGGGATACATGTATGGAGCTATGCATCATGACATTTCATGCATGCTGTCGACTGGGTCTCTCTTGTGGTTAAGACGGGTCGTCAGTCATCCTGTCTCCCCGGCCACTCGAGGTAGTGGTAGCAGGGTTGAGTGCAGAGCATTGGATGTGCCGCGCTCGGCCACTATAGACGGTGGTAGCTGGAGATGCGCACTTGGCCACTATGCAGAGTGGTGTTAGTGCACTTGCCCACTATAAACGGTGGTTGTGTGATGTGCAATTGTCCTATGTGTGGTGCTCGTCCACTCATGGGTAGTGTGACGGCATGACTAGCAGCATGGACCCCTTGGAGTAATTAGCTCTTTACGCTTATATGCTACTCATTCATACTACCCAACTCTGCCACTCGAGAGTAGTGGTAGCTGGAGTCAGGATAGTTGTCATGTTGTGCCACCCTGGTCATTCTGGGGTCGTGGTTGGACGGGTCCACAGACATGGTCATGCATATGCATTGCTGAGATATATGTATGCATGTATTTGTTATATGTTTTACATATGCCTATGAAATGTTACATTTGATTGAGCTATGATTGCTGCATATGATTGTTCATCATGTTACATGTCATTTGCATCTTTTATACTGTTGTGTGTGTTGAGCATGATGTACGTGTTGGTCCAGACTGTTGTATGCATTTAATTAGCGTCATGTCATAGTGTAGTATGGACCGGATTGTTTTTACATGTGATTATATACTGTTCATATGTCTGAGTGTTGGTCAGGTGTGGGATTGACCTTGTATGTTATATGGGTTATGTTATTGTATACCTGTTCAGGATGATATAGCTTATGGTGTTGCAAACCGTCAGGTATGTTAGTACATTACTTCATTTTCATTTGATCAGTTTATTATATGCATTGAGTATGACTATACTGTGGTTACTTGTTATTACATTTAGGACTGTATGTCTATTGGACTCATTCTGTATACCTGTAGATCTTCACATGTATACTTGTAGATCTCTATATCTTACATGTTCATGCACTTTTTACATATTACCCCTGAGTTTGTACTCACAACCACGGACCTTAGGTTTCCTGTCGCCCAGATAACAGGTAGAAGATTCCTTGGATGTTCGGAGCTCCGCCAGCTGATCCCATCTCACACCGAATGGATGGATATTATTTTCGTATTGTATTCTTGTGGATTGTTGATTTGGGATTTTGTCCTATATCGTTTCTGTATTTGTGGTATATGGATGTGTTGTATGTATTTGATCTTTGAAGTGGTTTCTATTTTGATTCATGTTGTGTCAAAGTCACTCCGGAGTGCATAGTTAAGTCTTTGTATCTTTTGTCAGTATATTTCCGCTGTGTTTTATGGATTATGTCCATATATATGTTATGTGATTATGACCAAAAGGCTTTATATATATCAGGGAATTGTATCATGTACAGGGGAGATGTTGTCCAATTATTTTCGGCTTGGCATCCTCTCGGGGCGTGACAATCTAGCTTAATGAAATTACTCAAACAATTATGTTATCAACTTCTATTACCACCGATGGCGCCGATAGCATTGTTATGCATGTTGAAGGATTTGCTCGGTAACCAACAGCGCAACTGACAACGAGGTCAACTAGAACTCAAGACAAAGAGAATGTTGGATGAGTCAGCCACAAACCAACAATCTTCGACACTTTCGATATGCACGAACATGTAGAATACGCACCGACACACCGGTGGAGATGCTAAAATACAAAAGACCAAGTAGTGATGGCCCCCTTATCAAAGAAGAGAGGGAAGAGAAAACTTGCAGCGAGGATGTCGAACTCACAATGGTGATCTGGATAAGAAACGTTGCAGAGAAGATAGTGATGGGAAGAAAAAAGAGGTGACGCTTGATCGGGAGAAGAGCACAGAAGACCACCGGTTCTTCCTCTTGGACTCGCGATCAACTCGCTTGATAGCGACAGAAGACGATGGGTGGAGACGGAAGTGGGGTTGAGGTCGAGAGATCGGAATTTGGAAATAGGATTAGCTTTTATAAAATAAACTAACCTTAGGATTAGGTTAATTAATCCTTGATTAGTTAAGCAAATCACTCCTTAACTTGATAAATCAAAGAGGCTTTATCAAAGCCTATTAATTCTATCCCCATGATGTGTCATAGAAATCCTTAAAAATTACTGAAAAAATTTATAGGTCGATTTCCTTAATTAACAATCATTATTATATTATTATTTTATTTGTGGTATATTACAATAACCCTAAAAAGACTTTGGTAAACATGCAAGTTATATCATCGACCTAACCATGTCCAACAAGATTCGATTTCGCCTTTTTGCCACACCATTATATTATGGTATGTAAGGCGGAGTCCTTTGGAATAATATGTCATTGTCCTTGAGATAATCCTGAAACTATTGGCTTAAGTATTCTCCACCTCAATTTGATCGAAGTACTTTAATAGTTTTACTAAGTTGTTTCTCTACTTCATGTCTAAATTCTTTGAACTTTTCAAATGCCTCAGACTTGTATCTCAACAGATACACATACCCAAATCGGGAGCAATCATCGATAAAGATAATAAAGTAGTTATAACCTCCTCGTGCTTGAGTTGACATGAGTCCACATACATTGGTATGTATAAGGCACAAAACATCAAGCTCTAATTAGTCATCTTGCTTTTTAAGCATGAAGCACATATATTAAATGAATCTAATTCAAATGATTTCAAAATGTCAAACTCGTGCAATTTGGACATGTGTTTCTTACTTATATGGCCAAGGCGATAATGCCACATATAGGAGGTTAGTTGATTATCTATTTTAGCATGTTTTCTATTTGTTTCGATATTGAATATGTCGTTAGATATGTCTAACGTGTAGATCCCATTGTTTAATGATCCAATCCCATATTGAATGTCATTCAACGTAACGTAACAATAATTATTACTGAAAATAAAATGAAAATCTTTTCTATTTAAACTAGAAATAGAAACAATGTTCTTTGTTAATGCAAGAACATAAAAACAATTATCCAACTCTAAAGCTAGTCCAATAGGTAATTGCAGAAAATAAATTCCTATGACTATAGCAGTAACATTTTCTCCATTGTCAACCCTTAGATCTACTTCTCTTTTAACTAATCGTCTACTATTTTTTAGCCCCTATATGTCATTACATATGTGGGAGGAACACCCGGTATCCAATACTTATGTGTTTGAAGAAATAGTATGACATTCAATAACAAAGATTTTTGAAGTAGATTGTGCATCAAATGTCTTCTCCTTCAGGAGCTCTCGATGAAGCTTACAATTTCTTTTCCTATGTCTCAATTTTAGTGCATACTGCACCACAGATTAATCCTCTTGCTTCTTTGAGTGAAAGAGGGATTTCATGATTTTGAACCTTTCAGATCTAGCTTCTCATCAAACCACTCACGAAGATAGAAGACAATGGTATAAGCATCTATATGCTCATGTTGCTTATGCAGCTCAGGAGACATCGAAACTAGCATAATGCATCTCACCATTTATGAGTTAGTAATATGTTTCTAATAGGTCAACTTTTGGTCACCAAAAGCATTGTCAGCAGGATGTTCAAGAAGACCCTCTTCAAGGACATAGCTTATCTTTTCAGTCATGAGAACAATTCTCAAGTTTTAAAGTCAGTCCAAAAAGTTCTACCCAATCAATTTGTTTATGTCCAAAATTGAACACAAGTTGATGGAGGTCATGCTATTCTAACTTAAACAACCTAGACATACAAATAGAGTGTAAAAGAAAGATGAATTTTGTAATGCGAACAATTCTTATTATTGTAAAAGTTCCCACTATTTTATTCAAATTCAAGAGCTCTCACTTTGAATTCAAGAGATAGTAGATTTTCTCCTAATGGGTTGATATCCATTATAGCTAAGAATAGCCTTGGAGAAAATCCAACAAGTCATCCTTAGTTCTAATGGTAGGTATCAATAGTACCAATTATATATCATATATATAACTATCACTTTATGCTATCATCTAATTAAATCTTTGTATAATACATTAGGTTGTTAACTCATTAACATATATATATCTTATGCATATCACCTAATTGCACCTCTATCTACATTAACCTTAGAAAGAGCCCAACAAATTAATGCTTCATGTTAAGGCCGACCCATTAATCACGAGATCGAATTACATGGTCCAAACACATCCAACTTACAAGTCAAGCTTAAAAAGAGTCCAACAATCCAAACTAAAAATTTGAACTCTGGTTCTTACCATTTAAATGAAAGATTGAATCTCAATGGTCTGAATATATCCAATTTCATACCAGGCTTGGAGAGGTCCAAGAACCCAAATATGAAATTGAATTCTGGTGCAAAATGTGTAACCTATTCCAGTGCATGGATCACCTTTGCTTAGATCTCACACTTTAAGCCAACGCCCTTTGGTGCTTTCAGGCCATCCTCAGTTATCTATCAAAAACACTAGATTCATCTATAATCATGCTAATCCTATGCCATGTTATGACATTTCTTATTATACACACAATCATCAAACGCAAACATAAGACTCATGTATAAATATGCATATTCAATACCAATATCTTATACATGATGTCTATATTCTAAAATGTTCATTAAGACATAATGTAAGCATATATGCATTGTAAACAATTTACATGGCATCCTTACACATATAATCATGCATATACAATAATCAAACATAATATACATGCAATAAAAATCTACAAACATATGACCTATGTCAAAATACAAGTGACTCTAATACCACTTGTTAGGAATTCTCTGAGGCATGAGCACAATGGAATGATGATAAATAAACAAATTTATTTTCACTCCAATGATCCCCGAGCCAGGATCCATGTGTTTTAACATAATCATTATGAAATTAGGAGTTTTAAGAACGAGATCATACCTTCAAGATTCTATTGAATCTATAGAAACCAAAGCAAGACACACAAGCCTTGCCTCTATATGTGTCCATGCTGATATCCCTCAAGACAATTGTTGGTGCAATCGGCCCAGGTCACGATTGACCAGACTCGAGTTTGACTCGAGTAATGTTTTGATATTTGACGATGGGTTGACCATTGTTTGATAATGAGTTGACTATATGGTTGACATGGGATTGACCATATGATGGAGAAGTCCAAGTGGGACACTTGGCATGGAAAGTCCAAGGATGGATCTTGGCAATGGTAAAGTCCAAATCTTGAGTACTTGGCATGGAAAGTTCAAGCATGGGTCTTGGCAAGGGAAAGTCCAAGCTTGAGTCTTGGCAATTGGAAAGTCCAACATGGGTTGGCAAGGAAAGTTCAAGGGTTTAGTCTTGGCCACGTAAGTCCAAGTGTGTAGTCTTGGCGGTGAAAGTCCAAGTCATGGGTACTTGGCAATTGGGAAGTCCAAGGGTTGATATTGGCGGCGTAAAGTCCAAGGGTGGAGTCTTGGCAGCACAAGTCCAATGGTTGGCGGTGTAAAGTCCAAGCGTGTGTCTTGACAGCATAAGCCCAATATGCCTTGGCGGTGTAAACCAGCTTAGCATGACAATAGCCGATGGAAGCATCTGAAGTCTAGCGTATGGATGAACAAGTCATGGATGACTTGGAGGGATCCAATAAGCGTGAGGCTGATGGAGGTGGCTAGAAGGCTTAAGTCTAGGCTAAGGGTGGTTTAGTAAGTATGAGGACATCATACTTGGGGTTAAACTTCATGGATGAGGTTTAGCAATCGAATGGGGGTATGGACTAATTGATTGGTCAAGTGTTTGACACTTGGCAGTCGAGTCGACATTGAGCAGTTGACTGGGATTATGACCAGTCGACTGCCATGAGTTGACTAGCATTCGACTGCGATAAATAGCCTTGGCAGTCGACTGCCACATATGGCCAGTTGACTGGCCATGAGCAGTCGACTGCTATGGAGGGAAGTCGACTGATGGTGGTTTTGGTCGTGAAGGCATAACGCTTGGTAGCCGACTGAGCAGTCAGCTATGGGCTTGAGTAGTCGACTGCCAGTGTATCCGTTGGTTGGAATGGCAACATGGATCAAGTCCATTGTGAGACAATGACACTGTTGGTGGTCGACTACCAGGCGAAAATCTAGATCGCACGAAGGCTTAAAAGGAGCTTGACGGAGAGGATTTCGGCAGCGATTTCTTGGGCGATTTGAGGCAATTTACCGGTACAAATTAGGGTCTTCAAGTGTGATCCAAAGCAATCAACAAGCAAGCATCCAAGTTCACATTTGTAAAGTTTTCTTTATGTTGTTTTGTGTATTTTACTTGTATTTACTTGTATCTTTTTCTTATTATTGTAAGATCGCTTGTACGAGGTTTCTCCACCTCCGACGTGTTGTCGAGAAGGAGTTTATTGAGTAGCGGTGTGTACATCACTAGAGCTCGTTATCGAGCTCGCCCCATGGAGTAGGAACTAGGGTTCTGAACCACGTTACATCGTGTGTATTATCGTTCTTGTGTTTTTGTATTTCCACTGCGCTAACAACATTATAGACAAGAAACACGATCAAATTCCATCGTCAAGCAACGAACACGCAATTCACCCCCCTCTAGCGCTCACTGAAGTTCCAACAAGTGGTATCAGAGCTAGGAGCTCTTCTACGGATTAATAATCGGGAGCAAACACACTAGAGGGCAAGATGGATCTTCAAGAGAAATTAGGTGACAACATCAACATTCCGCCTTCCTTCGACCGCAAAGATTTGTCATATTGGAAAGGTAGAATGATATATTACCTTATGTATGATTATGACAATTGGATTAGTGTTGTAGTAGGTTTCGATGCTCCTAAGGATGAGAATGGAAAAATACTCAAGAAGAAGAAGTGGAGCGAGGAGTAAATCCGATACTTCAATATAAATAATAAGGTAATGGGTATATTAGTTAATGTAATTCCTAATGATATATTATGTATATTAGGAGATTGTAAGGATGCCAAGGAGCTTTGGAGCAAGCTAGCTAAGCTCTATGAAGAACCCTCGATGGATCAAGAAATAGAGGAGCCCAAAAAATAAAAATGCTCTTCGGCTCAATTGAACAAGGAGGCCGAAGAAGCAAGTTCATCATCCTCACAAGAGTGTGAGGATTTGGAGGTTGAAAGGCCGTCAACATCCAAGGTAGAAGAAGAATTGGAGGAAACCTCCATCTCTATGATTGAGGGGGAGGATATTAGATCACCGAAGCCGAAGCAAAATCAAGAAGTAGCCTCCACCTCCGGAAGAAGTGATGAAAAAGATCAAGAGGATTCCACCACCATTGACCTAGGTAACTCAAGCATTTCATTTAAAAATAAAAACATATTTATGCTTTGAGTGTAGGGAAGCTGGGCACTACAAGAGTAAGTATCCAAGAAGAGTCAAAAAGACTCAACCGATGCAAAAAGTTCAAGAAAAATCAAAGGATGTCGGAGTCCCCACTAGGAAGAGCAAGGAGCACGTTGTGTGCTTCAAGTGTCATCAAAAGGGATATTATAGAAGCCAATGTCCTAGGGGGACAAAGGCTAGCAAGGGTAAAAAAGGAGCATCAAATGTAGGGGGGAGCTTTTAAAGCAAATCCCAAGGTAAATTTTAATAATGCTCATTCTTTAAGTAATAGGCAAAAGAATGCTAGGAGTAATTTTGCTATTGTTCATAAAGAGCATACTAGAAATAGGGTTTATTGCTTAGGTGCAAAATCTTGCAATTTTAGGGCTAAGGACAAATCCAGATACAATAACCCTAAAACAATTCTACCTAAGGAAAGTATTAGGAAGGTAGAGGACCATCTAGGCATTAATTCCAAGAACCATAAACATATACCTAGAAATAACAACTCTACTTAAAGAAATACTGGGCCCACCAAATTAGAAAAATTAGAGTTGGAAAATCAAGTTTTGAGGTCAAGACTTGAGAAATTAGAAAACCCCTTAGAAAGATGCAAAATCAAATGCAAGGGTCAAATAGTCAAAGCCTAGGGTCTAGGAGTCAAAGCCTAGGGTCTAGGAGGCAAGGTCCACCCAAGGGCAAGAAAGGTTTGTGTCACAAACCTAAGCCCAAGGAGACCTACCATAATGTTCCATTCGATTATGGAACTCAACCTAGGTCTAGGAAGACCAAGGTTACTAGGGAGGTCATCCCTAAGGGTAACCATGGTTAGTGCCTAGTGGCTAAGGTTTCAAGGAAACCTAAGGAAGCCACTAAGAAGGTTACAAGGGGAGTTACCCCTAGAGTTAACCTAGGTAAGGCCCAAATGACCAAGGATTCTAAGCCTAAGAGGGTCATTAGGATCAAGGGAAGTCATCCCTAAGGAATACTTAGTAAACCCAAGGAGCTCTAATAGGTTTTGGGTTCCTAGGAGCGTGATCGATTCACGCTAAATGGGTTAGGGTGTGTCAACCCTAAGTGGATAGGTATTTAATCTAACCATAGTAATGTTGGCACTTTAGATCACTTCCAAGGTAATGGGATACCTTGGAAATAAAGTTGAATTTAATTCTAAAGGATTTTAGGATGTGCCAATATATTTTGAGAATTATGAAAAATTGATCAAATTGGCACAAACTAGGTTTAGAGGTCATGGTGTGTCATTTTGGGTTATTGGCACACTTGGGAGATAAGTAGTAATATGGAAAAATGAACTTAATCCCAACAAATGGCAACTAATACTAAAACTTAGGTACTATCATACCTTTATATTTTATTTGGCATGCCTTGTTTGTCATATGTCATGTCATAACACCATATCTTGTTTTTATCTTTAAATGTCATGATAATGTTTAGGTCTAAGTTTTATGTCATGTTAGTTCTTAGATTTCACCTTATACCATGGCATCATGATTATTGGCACATGTTTATTTATGAAATCTTTTATGTCATAATCATCATTCATGAATTAATTAAAATTGATTTAAGGACTATAGCATGATTTGAAGTCCCATGTATAAGGAAATCAAATAGTGTTGCATAGAAAAATGCATGAGACCTTAGATTAGGAAGAATAAAACCCACAACTCACATTAAATTGACATGTGTGTGTGTGTTTTTATACACCCTAGACACATGTGAGATGCTAGAAAATGAGTTAAATTCAAGGTGCATAGTTCTTACATCTAGATGAACTCAAACTCATCTTTTACAATGGATGAATCATGAGAAAAGTTTATGTACAAGTCATGTGCATTAAGCCCATAGACCATAGTTCAATATAAGGTTTTAAAATCAATTCAAAATCATTTTGAAAAATCTTAGTGCGGTCTATCTTTTGATAGAAGTCACCATTGAAGAAGTTGATACAAAATAGGTCAAAAACATTGAAGTTATCAATGGTTTTGAATTTTGTTTCAATCTCACTAGTTTATGGGTATTTTATTTTTCAAATATTTTTCACCCATAATGATTGACTTAAGTTTTATACACATGATTTTTCATGATTTTTCAAATTATGTATAATTACTTATGTATTTCCAAAATTAGTTTTTGAACCTGATTTCTGCACTTGCATAAATCAATCGACTGCCATGGATGGCAATCGACTAGCGTCAAAGGCAGTTGACTGTTGACTGACAGAGTCGACTGCCAATGATGATTTTGGGTAAACAAAGTTTGTTTAGCCTCATTTCAACTATATTAGGCTACCCTAACTGCTCCTAACCTAGGAGATGCTTTGGAAAGCATTATAAAGGGTGAAAATCTATTGGATATGGATTAGGAGAGTTGTTTAGGGTGTGTATCAATTTTAAGGTGTGTGAAAGTTCAAGTTTGAACTTTTGCTTTTAATTTTGATGGTTTAGTATTCCTATAGGCTTATGGTCTCTCCAAGGATATTGTTGGTGCAATGGTCAAGGGGGAGCAAGCCTTTAGGGGGAGGTTATCCATCATAGGATGATGGATGTGTTCTTCCTCATAAGGGGGAGAATTTAGAAATTTTGGAGAGTTTGAAGGATTATCTTTCTTTAGTGATATGAGACTTATCACTAGGAAGAGTGAAGGCATCCTAGATGTTTTTGGACTAAGGAGGAGATTGTAAGATCTCATTGGGATATGAGACATTGATACCCTTGGAGAGGGCCTTTTTGATGTATGTCAAAAAGGGGGAGAATTGGTGAGAATTGATGGGAGAATGTGAGAATTCCCAATTTGGAAAATTAGGAGGATTGGATTGAGTTAATGTTCTAACTCAAAGGTGTTTGGTTTTTGTCAAACATCAAAAAGGGGGAGATTGTTGGTGCAATCGACCCAGGTCACGAATGATCAGACTCAAGTTTAACTTGAGTAGTGTTTTGATATTTGTGTTTTGATGTTTGATGATGAGTTGACCATTGTTTGCCAATGGGTTGACTCTATGGTTGACATGTGGTTGACCATATGATGGAGAAGTCCAAGTGGGACACTTGGCATGGAAAGTCCAAGCATGGGTCTTGGCAATGGTAAAGTCCAAGTCTTGAGTACTTGTCATGGAAAGTACAGGCATGGGTCTTGGCAAGGGAAAGTCCAAGCTTAAGTCTTGGCAATTGGAAAGTCTAACATGGGTTGGCAAGGAAAGTCCAAGGGTGTAGTCTTGGCCATGTAAGCCCAAGTATGTAGTCTTGGCAGTGAAAGTCCAAGTCATGGGTACTTGGCAATTGGGAAGTCCAAGGGTTGATATTGGCGGCGTAAAGTCCAAGAGTGGAGTCTTGGCAGCATAAGTCCAATGGTTGGTGGCGTAAAGTCCAAGCATGTGTCTTGGCAGCGTAAGTCCAAGCATGTGTCTTGGCAGCATAAGTCCAATGTGCCTTGGCAGTGTAGACCAGCTTAGCATGACAATAGCCGATGGAAGCATATGAAGGCTAGCATATGGATGAACAAGTCATGGATGACTTAGAGGGATCCAATAGGCATGAGACTGATGGAGGTGGCTAGAAGGCTTAGGTCTAGGCTAAGGGTGGTCTAGCAAGTATGAGGGCATCATACTTGAGGTTAAACCTCATGGATGAGATTTAACAGTCGACTGAGGGTATGGATCAGTTGACTAGTCAAGTGTTTGACACTTGACAACCAAGTCGACATTGAATAGTCGACTGGGATTATAACCAATCGACTGTCGTGAGTTGACTAGCATTTGACTGTGGCAAATAGCCTTAGCAGTCGACTGCCATGTATGGGCAGTCGACTGGCCATAAGTATTCGGCTGCCATTGTCACGCTCTGAGAGTATACCGAGCCGAAAAGCAAACGGACGATATTTCCTCTGTATGTGACAACATATCTTGTTAATACAAGGCCCTTACGCCCATAATAACCATAACATATACAAATGTAAACATAACAAAACACAACGGAACTAACACAACTACAATACAAACCACACACCATGCATACCGGTATGACTAACACCAAATTAAGCAAATGTCGTAACAAAACCAGAAAAGAATGGTACAACAACAACAGTGTCCAACACTACAAATCATCATATAAAACCAAATCCATCATGAAACACCTACGATAAACCCAAAAACTCGGACCCTCAGAGTTGAGATGAGACGATGCCAGCCAACGATGCTCCAAGCCATCATGAAGACTTCTACCTATTACCTGGGCGACAGAAAAACCCAGAGTCCGTGGTGGTGAGTATAACTCAACGGTAATATGAAAGAACATGTATATATATCAAATATCACATGTGATTCAACAATATAACCTACAGGTACATCAGATATACACCAGCATAGTATATAAATACATGCATATACTCCCTAAACAAAATGAACAGCGTAAAGTGCAGACATACCTGGAAGTCTGCTGCGCTACATATATCTAACCTGAGCATATATCCACAATATATAAGATGAAGAGTAATACTAGCTCATACTATAATCATGATACAGGTCAAAGGTATCTAATGGTCCGACCAACAAGTATATAGGTATCCGACACAATCATATAACAGATGTGAGTAGCATGTATGAAGATGATGTACAACCAAATGCAGCAAGCATAGTACAATCAAATGCAACATCACAATAAGCATATATATATATATATATATATATATATATATATATATATATATATATATATATATATATATATATATATATATATATATATATATATATATATATATATGCATGCATGGTCATGCTGTGTTTAGGTGGCACGACATGACAACTATCCCAACTCAACACCAACCACTACTCTAGAGTGGTCGAGTGGGTAGTATGAACGAGTAGCATATAACAACGGGTCCCACACACCGCCACTTCGACGACACTACCTATGAGTGGTCGAGTGTCATGCACCTAGGACAACTGCATGCAACTCCAACTACCACCATCTATAGTGGTAGAGTGTGGCACAACAAATGCTCTACCCTCACACCAGTTACTCCTCTATGAGTAACCTGGGAGACAGGATGACTAACGACCCTCTCAACCACAAGAGAGACTATATCGTCAGTATGCATGCAAATGACATGATTGCACAGTCACACATACAAACATCCAACATAGACTCTCTATTCTACAGAGAGTCATACCAATCTGATCAACGCACTCTCTATCCTGCAAAGAGTCGTACTCAACTGATCATAACACTCTCTATCCTGTAGAGAGTCATATCAATCTGATCGACACCTCTATCCTGTAGAGAGTCGTACTCAACTGATCATAATAAGCTAGGACCACCGGTCCATAGCGACACACTAATCACAAATCACCTGACCATTTACACAACACATGATCGATAGTAAACATGCAACATAAGGGTATTGGAATCAATCCTACATTCAGGACCTCACTTACCCACGAATGCTCTTTTACCCAATTTACAAATCAAGTCATCATTCGTACTCCACTATCTACACATAACTAAGCATTTATAGGTTTACTTACATCATATCTGTAACTCCTAATCATGATGAGGGAAAATGTGTAACAGCAATAGAGCATATATAGCCAAAGACAAAGTATCAAGCACAAGAATAAATAAGAGTGGAGTCAAGGTAATATGATCATATATCTAAATCTGCATGCATCAATAACTACCTGACCAGGGTAAGAAATTACCCACCTGCTATGAAGAATATCTAAATAAATCTCCACGTCCAAGAATTTATCACAATCAAGGTCTTGCAACAAAACATGTATGATTCGATTGTTCTGTCAATTCTAATATTAGGATCAAATCCTAATTCTACATCAACTTTATATTTCAATCAATTGACTGAACAACTTCCTCCATTAAATCATAATCAACAAACCAATAATGGCCTAACTATAGATCTAGCATCACATCTACAACCATTCAAATCAGAACTTACCAAGCTTATCTACACTTGCATAGCTTCTCCATTCCCTTCGATGAGTCTGATTTGCTCGATCCAGATGAATCAAAGACGAACTCTACATCCTAGCAGCTGTAACATATGATATACAGGTTTTCCATCCACTGATCAAATTCAAGAATCCTCAATCAATTAACAAGAATATTTCTAAAGATCACACACAAACATCCACATATTTACCTCTCCTTCTTCCATCAGTTTGAATCATTACCAATGTGGTTGATGGTTCATCTGCTGCTCGACACAACATTTATAGAAAATGGCATTGGGAATTCTCAACTGTCCAGCGCACAAGACCACTGCCCAAAATCACAACCCCAATTCAACGAAGGAAAACCACATCTTGTCCAAGGTTAGGGAAAAACTCAGCAACTTACCTAATTACTTCAGCAATTGGGGCAGCGATGACTCCCAACTCGAACAGCAACGATGTTGCTGTTGATTCTCTGCTCGTGGTGAACACTCGCCCGCATCCCCCCGGCGGTGCTGCTCGGTAATCCTCCCTCCGATCGGATCTTCCAACAAGAAAACGTCGGCCTCCTTCCTTCCAACTGGCTCACCCATCGGTCCACCGTCGGCCAACCGCGGAGCAGATGAAAAGAAAGGTTGCTTGGTAGCCGAGCATTTCAAAAGGGAAGAGGAGAACCACGCTGCGAGGAGGAAGAGTAGTTGCATGCGGCGGAGGAGAAATCACGGCGACGGAGATGGATCAGTGACCCACGGACACTGGCCACTGGAAGCACTTGGTCGGTGCTGCCTGCTCACCATGAAGACCAACCTCGACGAGTGGAAAGAGATCTACGATCGGGAGAGGGAAAAAGAATCGAGATCGGCAGAAGAGAGTATCGGGCAAAGAAGAAGAAGAGATCAGGAGAAGAAAGGGGATCGCGCGAAGAATGAAACAATTGATCGGGCTCGAGAAGAGAAATGACGTAGAGGAAATGAAACAGAGATGACAATTAAACCGATCAGAAAGAAATAATCGAGCATTAAGAAGGGGAAAATGGGTCGGGTTTGAGAGAGTGGGTCGGGTCCATTAACGGGTCGGGTTTTAGACCCTATAAGTAGTTAACCCTTGGTTCAATTAAACCCTATTAACCCCTCATAAGCAGATAACCCAAACAGGCTTTCCCAAATCCTATTGAATCTTTCCCCGCAACTGCCATAGAAATTTCCATTTGAGTCCTGGAAAATTCCATAGGGTGTTTTTCTAATTAACAAGCATTATATATTTTTTTCGATATTTTATAGCCATGGAGGGCAGTCGACTGCTGGTGGTTTTGGTCGAGAAGGTAGAATGCTTGGTAGCCAACTGAGCAGTCAGCTACGGGCTTGAGCAGTCGACTATTGGGAATGGCAGTCGACTGCCAGTGTATCCATTGGTTGGAATACCAACATGGATCAAGTTCGTTGTAAGACAATGACACTGTTGGCAGTTGGCTGCCAGGCGGAAATCCAGGTCGCACGGAGGCTTAAAAGGAGCTCGACGGAAAGAATTTTGGCAACGATTTCTTGGGCAATTTGAGACGATTTGCTAGTGCAAATCAGGGTCTTCAAGTGAGATCCAAAGCAATCAACAAGCAAGCATCCAAGTTCATATTTGTAAAGTTTTCTTTACGTTATTTTGTGTATTTTACTTGTATTTTCTTGTATCTTTTTCTTATTGTTGTAAGATCGCTTGTACGAGGTTTCTCCACCTCCGACGTATTGTCGAGAAGGAGTTTATTGAGTAGTGGTGTGTACATCACTAGAGATCATTATCAAGCTCGACCCATGGAGTAGGAACTAGGGTTTCGAACCATGTTACATCGTGTGTATTGTCATGCTTGTGTTTTTGTTGTGCTTTTTGTATTTCCGCTGCTCTAACAACATTGTAGACAAGTAAGATGATCAAATTCCATCGTCAAGCAACGAACATGCCATTCACCCCCCCCCCCTCTAGTGCTCACCGAAGTTCCAACAACAACTTCCACCAATAAGCCTTTGTCTTCGATTGGTGCTAGCCAAGCATGGAGACGAAGCACAAAGAAGAGGATGAGAAGACGATGACTCTCGGAAACAAAAAGTCACATCCCAATCAGGCATCATGAAGAGATATAGTTATATCTCTTTTATTTAGGGCATTCTAGGAGGGATGAAATGAGTTAATATTACATTAATTATCCCATAATTATGGTAAGGAAACCCAAGAAAACATCTAACATGCAAAACCCTGAAACGAAAGTCCCCAACCATAGTCGTGGTGTGCTCCATGGCATGGTCGTGGAGCTTGCCACAACCATGGAGACCTCCACAGCCAAGCCGTGGAGCCCTCTGCCATGACCATTACTTGGTTGTGTTGGCTAGACACAGTTGTGTCGGCAGGGGCAAAGCCTGGTAGGCCATGTCAACTCTGTATTGTCCGTTTCAACTCGATATTGCATTGCATGGTCGTGCTAAGCTCCAACACGGTCATGGTGGGTTTTTACCCTCCCGTTTCATTCCCTTTTGGCTTGGTCCAACTAGACATTCCTCTCTCTTTGAAAATCTTATTCTCAAACTTATTTTACTTCTCTTGAGACATTGTATTGCGTGTGGCCCAATAGGTATTTGACTATGTTGATTATTCATAATTAACACATTAATTATGAATAGATCATGAGTGACACCTAACAGTACATCATTACCCCCAATTGATCGAAAAGTCCAAGTCGAATTCAGAACATTTATGAACCCTCTGCAGCTACAGTTATTAGTGTTTTATTCCTTTCACTCATCCTATACCCACTTGGTTGAGGACATGGTCTATGTGTTCATCCCCACTAGGTTGACTACGTTACACCTAGCCTTAGTTAGTTTTCTTGTCTTGTGGATTCAAGTTGCTCCCTATATGTATTGAAGAAGACCATTCTTCTTGACATGTGTGCTTTGACTAAAGACTTATGAGCAACAATCCTGACAAGAGACCTAGGGTATACATCTCTTTTACAGGAGTGGTGAATCCTCTATGGGCTATTTAAATATTTTTGATCACTTTAACTTATACCCATTCACCCAGAATGACACCTCCTATGAAGATGGTTACGAAGTAGCCAAAGTATAATTCATCATGAACCAAATGACTTGAACACCTCAAGTCTAACGAATCTTGCACTCGAGCTATAATAAAACTTCAACGACATATAAAATCATATGAAGTTTTATAGCAGGTCAGTCCAATGGACTAGTTACCATAACTGGTATCCACATGTTCACTCTTAGCATCCTTATCCTTTCATTCAGTGAATACTTAATGCTCAGCTAAATCAAGGAGCATAACAAATGCTAGTCTCACAGGATTGATCATGTCAAAACTCATCAATTCATCAACTAGGGATAGTTTCAAAACTTACATAATTACACATGATAAAATACCCACTAATTGTGATCCAATCATAATTTCTCTCATGTTATGTATTGTATTGTGGACGTCATTAAATAAGTTTAAGATCCGATCACATACATAGAAAATGTACACTCAAATAGTGTATTTTATTAATTAAACATCTAAGACGATTACCTTATAACATCTCTTAATTACAACATGCCTTTTCTTTTTGCAACAATTACAAAAATTTTAGTGTAATTTACCGCAATATGCCCATAATTCCTATAGCTATAACATTGAACCTTACTCATATATCTTCACTTGCCTTTTTCTTGCGCCAAAAATGTTAAATGTGTCATAGTCATATCCTTTTGTTCGATAGTAGTTTGTGTGAGAAGGTGTTGCTCTTCACAGAGGAATTCACTAAAGCATATATCCAAGGTGGGAGGAGGATGAAGATTCATTAAGTAGAACGTGGATTTTCAAAATTTGATCGGAGCTTTATTAAAAATCGATCACGCTTGTTAATATCATGTGTTGGATCGGAATAAGTGCTAGAGGGGGGGTGAATAGTGCAAAATAATTTTCGTTTGTTTGTTCGATATGAAACAATTAATAGAGTAAGAATGCAACAGAAATATAAAAGACAAGGTTTTTTTTTACTTGGTTCACAACCGGTCGATTGCTAATCCAAGGCCCTAGCAATCCGAGATCGTACACGAAGGGCAATTTACTAAAACAATCTCCTTCTCGTTGGAGGTAGGCGACAACGAATACACAATACCAAAAAACTTGAGGTAGAGAGACAATCCCTCTCTCCTCGTTACGATAAAAACTCAAGAATAAATGAATACAAGAATTAATGACGATGACTTAAAGTAAATTTATATCGACGACTGCTGAAGTAGGAGGTTGAGCTCGTGTCGTCGGCATTTCGGCAGCGCTTCGTCGTCGTAGAGTTATCGAAGAGTCACGGCGTTGCGGGAGCACTTGTGAGCACTTGGGATGATGAAAATGGTGAAGAACACTCCTTTTTTTATAGCCTTAGAAGCCCCCCCAACGTTCAGTCCCAGCTCATGGTCAAAGAGCCTCATCTCCCCAAGATAAGGGGATGAGGTTTTGATTATCCTTGAAGTTAGAATTTGAACAGCAGTTGAACTGGCCGGTTGAACTGGTCAGTTGAACTGATGCCTAGGATTTTCAACTGCATCAAGAGTTAGCTCGAAAATGACATTGAAATAAGTGTTTTCGACGACTACCAACTGTTCAATCTCGATATAGACCTTCCATGGGATGTCTTAGTTGGATTGTTGCCTAAGGGCGTCCCCGTACCGAGGACTCGACCTTACTTACACTTACTAACACGAGCTTACCTCAAACTTTACCTTTGTAGCTTTTACTTCCGGTCTCCACCTGATTTCTTTGGCTCCCTCCGAAGTCCTCCCGGTGTCGTCTGACCACCATGGTTTATCAACACAAGAACCTCCGAGTGTCATCGGACCTTCAGCTTTAGCTTAACATTCCTGCACACTTCATTCGGCTCATGAGATAACGATATAAGCTTAACTTTGTGTCTTTACTATAATCAAAACATAGGTTCGATTATCTGGTGCCTCTGCACCAACAATCTCCCCCTTTTTGATCTATGACAAATTGATGCAAAGTTAAGGGAAATTTAAGGCATAAGACATAAAACAAGTAAAGTAAATGATAAACTCACTTTAAAGAACTCCCCCTTAATCCTAGGTGAGTTTTGAAAGAAATACTTTAATTGTTTAAATTTAAATTTTGTGGTACTCCCCCTTAACTTACGCTCTTCTCCCCCTTTTGCCATAAATCAAAAATAAGGTCGGGGGGGGGGGGTTTATAAAAAATAAGGGGTTTGAAAAACATAATAGTATAGCATGCATAAGAAAAAATGAAATTGAGTCCAAGCATGCATCTCTAACTTGATTAAATTGGTTCGAGGTTTATCCCTCTGCACCAACAATAAGTTTTTTTTAAACATTTTTAATTTCCAAAATACTTATAAGTGACTTTTCAAGGAAAACTTTAAAGATTTTGTGATTGAACCCTTAGAATTAGTTTGCTCTCCCCCTTAGTCAAATGTATGAGGTATAAGAGAGTTAGGGGGCGTTAAACTTTGACCTAAAGAGTTGTATATTTAGTATTGGCCGATTATAATTATTTGTTTAAGTGCAATAGTTGAAAGAATAAACATCTTTTTGAAAAAGTTATGTATTTTATAATTATTTCTTAATCATCTCACCCATTCTATGTGTCTCAGAATGTGTTTATCTTATATGTTTTGTGAGATGATTTGTACTTAATTAAAGTTAGTCAACCTTGGGTTAGATTCGGATTTAACCCTATGCTCATCAAGTAACCTTTTCGAGAAATTAGCTTCCAGGTCGTGGCGAGGCATAGGGGCCTTCTTTGATCGGAACAACGACCACTTCCTTAGACAAAGCCAAGTTCAGGAAAATGATAACTTGAGTCACTTAAGACTACTTCCTGGTCTAACTAGTTTAGGATACGACAAGGTAGCTTCAGCTAGTTCCACTTAGTCGAGTGCACTGAGCTAGATACGCCTTATCTAACTTGGACACACAGGACTTCATTTCCCTAGCATACTATCATCTCACCACGTCCTGATACTATGTCGTCAAGAGTTGAGTAACTACTTGCCCTATCTAGCCGTTCTAAAAAGTAAAACAAAAAGGTTGATGATGCTAAGATAGTGGGTATACTATTTTAGTATTAGCTCCCCCTGGACCATTGAACCAATATGGTCTATCCAAAAAATGGACCTGATCCCGTGGAATCCAATACCTATTGGTCCTTATATGTGAGTTTAAGAGAGTTTTAGGGACCAAAGCTTGGACTCGTTGATGACTATGATTTATGATAGACATATAAGATCTATTCGTAGTCTTTGGACTAAACCCGAGTCCGGCTCTATTGTACACGGCTCTCTGAGTTCCAAGAAGCCGGTTAAGATTCTTAGATCCCGTCGAGAACTTGTCCAATTGAGACTCGAGCTTTTGGACTTGTCCTTTCAAGAGTGAGTTCTCACCTTCGAGATTTTCAACTCGAGTTGAGTCCTCCTCTTGAACTTGACTAGTCGAAGAGGTTAGGGTGGCCTCTTGCTTGAAGGTTTCAACCTCCTCAAGCAAGGACTCGACCCTAGACTCGAACTTAGTTAGTTTCCTACTCAGCATTTTAATTGTATGATAAAGTGTACTAATTAAAGAATGGCTAACCATAACTTTCTCTTTCGGCCCGGCTTTGAGTCTCTTCTCGAAGTCATCTTCGGGGTCGGAGTCGGAGTTAGATTCATATTCAGCTTTGGACTCTGACTCGGACTCTTCCAGTCTTGCCATGTACGCTATGTCGACGCCTTCTTCTTCATTGTCCCAAGTTGCACGAAAAGCTTTCTTTGCTCCCTTTTGCTTTGGTTTGAATTGTGCCCTCTTTTTGTTCTTTGATATCTCTCTTTCATTTCGAATAATCCTCTGCACCATGTTCACTATCGCGGCCTCCTCTTCGGATTCGGACTCGGATTCGCCTTCGGGTTCGGATCCATCTCCTTGCTCGGGAGGTAGCTTTCTCTTTCCTTTTCTTCTTTGACCTGCAAGCAAGGCAACTCCTTTCTCGGCCCGGACCATGTTAGTTTGTTCATGAAGTTCGAATTCTAAAAACATTTCGCCTAATCTAAGTTTAGAAAGGTCCTTAGAAACCTTGTAGACATAGACCATGGATGCTCACAAGGTAGTCCTAGGAAATGCATTTAGAGCATACCTTATTAGATCCCGATTGTTGACGACTTGCCCGATTGAGTGTAGGCTATTGACGATGTCTTGTATGCGGGCGTGTAGTTGGGTTGTCGTCTCGTGTTCCTGCATCTTAAGGTTATACAATTTATTAAACAAAAGATCTTTTTTGCATACCTTTGCATCATCGGTTCCTTCGTGTAGCTCTACGAGTTTATTTCATAGGTCCTTCACACTGATAAAGGGGCCGACGCGGTTGAGTTCCTCTTTGGACAAACCACACTGTAGAATTTGGGTAGCCTTGGCGTTGGCTTCCACTTGTCTTTTCATGGCGTTTGTCCATTGATCGTAATTCAACGATTCACCAACTTCATTAGTAAGAAGTGCGAACCCGGTTTGGATTACGATCCATATCTCGATTTGGGTTTTTAAAAAGCATTCCATCTGACCCTTCCAGTAATGGAAGTCATCTCCATTGTTAAACGGAGGTCGGATAGTGCTAAACCCTTCGAGATGGGCCATTTAGACGAAAAGAGAGAACCTCGCAAAACAAAAATAAAACAAATGTACCAAGACTCTCATCTTGGATTAGTAGTGCGGGAGAAAGAAATTTACTCGAAAAAAAATCTACGAATCAAAAGAAGGAAATCAAATATGAAATGAAAATCAAAAATTAAGTGCTAGATCGGTGGTTGCACCAGATCGTAGCGCCACTGCTCTAATACCAATTGTTGGATCGGAATAAACACTAGAGGGGGGGTGAATAGCGCAAAATAATTTTCGTTCATTTGTTTGATATGAAACAATTAAGAGAGTGAGAACATAGCTGAAATATAAAAGACAAGGTTTGTTTTTACTTGGTTCACAATCGGTCGGTTGCTAATCCAAGGCCCTAGCGATCTGAGATCGCACACGGAGGGCAATTCACTAAAACAATCTCCTCCTCGTTGGAGGTAGGAGACAACGAATACACAATACCAAAAAGCTTGAGGTAGAGAGATAATCCCTCTCTCCTCGTTACAATAAAAACTCAAGAATAAATGAATACAAGAATTAATGATGATAACTTAAAGTAAACTTATACCGACGACCACTGAAGTAGGAGGTTGAGCTCGTGTCATCGGCATTTCGGCAATGCTTCATCGTCGTAGAGTTGTCGATGAGTCGCGACGTTATAGGAGCACTTGTGAGCACTTGGGATGATGAAAATGGTGAAGAACACTTCTTTTATGGCCTTAGAAGCCCTCCAATGTTCAGTCTCAGCTCATGGTCAAAGAGCCTCATCTCTCTAAGATAAGGGGATGAGATTTTGACTATCCTCGAAGATGGAATTTGAACAACAGTTGAACTGGCCGGTTGAACTAATGCCCAGGATTTTCAACTGCATCAAGAGTTAGCTCGAAAATGACATTGAAATAAGTGTTTTCGACGGCTATCAACCATCCGATCTCGACATAGACCTTTCATGAGATGTCTTAGTTGGATCGTCGCCTAAGGACGTCCCCGTACCGAGGACTCGACCTTACTTACACTTACTCACATGAGCTTACCTCAAGCTTTACCTTTGTAGCTTTTGCTTCCGGTCTCCACCTGATTTCTTCGGCTCCCTCCGAATTCCTCCCGGTGTCGCCTGACCACCACGGTTTCTCAACACAAGAACCTCTGGGTGTCTCCGGACCTTCAGCTTTAGCTTAGCATTCCTGCACACTTCATTCAGCTTGTGAGATAACGATATAAGCTTAACTTTGTGTCTTTGCTATAATCAAAACATAGGTTTGATTATCTGGTGCCCCTACACCAACATCATGTACAATTAATACTTCTTTTATAGAATATTTAGACACAGTAGCACAAATGATATCAAAAAATTCAGTCCATAAATTTTGAAAACCAAAATAATACTCTTGAATTGATAGATTTCCCTATGTAAAATTTGCAATCTCACATTTTAATTGAAATCTTCTAGATGAATTTGTTTGATAGTAAAGTTTCTTTAAATATTCCCACATTGTCTGAGTATTTTTATAAGGGTGTAAGTTAAGAATGATATGAGGATCACATGATTCAATAATCCAAAACATCACCCTAGCATATTTAACCTTCCATTAAATTAATTGAGTAGCATCTTTAGGAGTTGAATCAGTGCCACCAATATGTCTCCACAATTCTTTTCCAGTAACATATAATTGAAATTGAAATTTCCATGTTGAATAATATTTTCCTATAAATTTAACACAAAACTCAGAATTGCTATCAGTATCTTAGCAATCAAGAAACCCACAAGTAGAGAGACAAGCAATCCAAGACGACTTAAAAATTAATTTACGTGAATAGTGAGTCTTCTCTCCCAAAATATTGAGCGACCTCAATCAAAATATTGACAAAACCAAACTAAGATTTTAATATGCTATGACCTAGAACTCCAAAACTAAAACTCTTGAGACAAGGACTTTGGTATCATGATAATTTTTCTTGAGTACAAATTGACATTCATTATCTTTGTTTTCTATTTCATTGAATATAGAGAAATTTACCAAACAGCGCTCCTAAAGTTTGGAATTGCCCAAAAAGTGCCCCATACTTTCAAATTTACCAAATGGCGCACGTAATTCCCAAATTACCCCTCCTGCCAAACAACATTTTTAATGCCGAGATTTTACATGCATCCGAGCCACAATTGCAAATCCCGAGCCATCCAAATGTCCCGTCCAAACGAGTCACAACATTAGCGTCTTCGTTTCTTTAGCTTTCGAGAAATCTTCAAGCGCACAAATCTTTGGAACTTCTTAGACTCCATTTTTTGTCCAACGTTATTTCATTAGCTTCAGAGTTTTACGATTTTCGACGAGACGCTTCGAGGTAATCTCATGTCGTCCTCTCATTTAACTATCTGTTTTACCCATTTCTTACTCGCTTTTAGAGTTTCCGTTGAAAGGCGTACATCTCATAAGCTTTCTGTCTACCATTCATTATTGCAGAATGAGTCAAGCATCTGGTTCAACCTCTCCTTCACCGGCCAAGGTATGTCTCGCATTCCTTGCTTTAGTCGAATATGAAGTATGCCATCTGTTTTAAATGGTTTTTCGATTATGGTCTTGGAATGGTTTCAAATATTCAAATACAAATGGATGATTTTTTTTAATTTGTATCTGAATTAGATAAATAGAGCCCTGAGGTTTTTTTCACAGGATTATTGCAAAGCATTACGAATTCTCTAATTTGTTATATATAATTACAAAATGAAGGAATAAATCAGGTTTTTAAAATTTTGTATTTCCAAATTGTTAGGGAAAAAATGAGTGTGCGAAGAAACTCCAATGGACCAGCGTTTTAGGCCACTTTATTGATTTTTTTGGAGGTCCAAGTGCTAAAGGAAAGCAACGTCCATCTGTTTGTTTACATGAAAGGCACAGAGAGATCATTAAACAAACTCCATTTGCTGTTTTTTTGAATATATAAGACATTCCACAAATCCGTGGCATATTGGTCAATATATTTCAAAGTTGGGATTCGACAAGTCAAAGCTTTAAGTTTTCAACTGTGCCAGTTGCTTTCACCAGAAGAGATGTGTCCCTTTTGCTCGGTATTGCAGATAGAGGAGCTTCTGTTCCTATGAATTCAACTAATGCATCAGGTGTTCTTTTCATTTCTCAATTCTCCAAAAAAGAACCAACTAGATCAAGACTAGATTTTTTGCTTAAAACTTTTTCTGCTAGAGTAGAATTAGATGAAGATGTTTTAGTGTTTTGCAAGTTATATGTTTTGTATATATTTGCTTGTGTGTTGTTCTGTACTACTACATATAAGGTCCCCATAGGTCTTATAGATATTATAGATGATTTTGACAACATAGGAGTTTCAATTGGGTTAAAGTCATCCATCAATTTATGGCTCCACAATTTTCTACTATTAGAGATCTATGTTCATATGCTAATACAGTTGCGCAAAACAGCCGAATTCTTTACCTAAAGGGATTTGTCAGCCTTTTGGCTGTAAGTTCCTTCTTACTAATTTATTTTGTCTTTTATATTCACATAAGTATGTAACACTTTGGATATGAGCAGGCTTGGTTTCTGGAACATGTCTCAATCCAGAGACCATACTCAATGAATAAATAAGTGGAGGGCAACTCCTTCACATATTAGCAAGGTGAGGAATTTATTGGAGCAAGTCTCACCTGAATAGGTAAATAGAAGACCACAACTTAACATTTTTTAATTTTTGTTATCTAAATAATTGTTGATTTTTTTATAGGTTATTATTGATCTAGTCTGTACCCGTAGTGAAATTATATTGCTTGATAAGGTTGACTATTATATTGAAAATACTCCTCATCCAATAGAGACATTATCATCACAAACTATACAAGAAAAATACCCTACTACTGAATGCCATGAGTGTTTAGTTTATCAGAGACAACTCAAAGAGTTAAGAATGGAAAACATGACACTAACTGAAAGGGTAAAAGAACTAATGGAAATTATAGGAAGAGAAGGTATGGAGGTTGAATCAAATAAGCCTGAAGTTGATCCTCAACCTCAACCGGAACCAATTGCCAGCAGAACAAGACGGTGAGATAGAACCCGCTATGATTACAGGGATACTCCCGTTGATAGTCCACTGTGGGCAAAATTGGTACCTCAAAGGAAAAGAAAAAAGATAGAAATTTCTGATGTTGAGGTATTAGAAGGACAACCTGATAAAGATGTAAATGAAGCAGAAGTTTTTGGGAAGAAAGGAAAACAAATAATTGGTATGGATGAATTGCAAGCGAGGGATACTATCTCTATTGTGGAAGAAGATGAAAAAGATCTTGAGAGGGATGAAGCAAGAATTGATAAACTCAACCAAATGAAAATGGAAGCCATTGCGGTAAGTCAGAATACAAAAAAAATTAGTTTGTGTTAATTTTTTTAAATAACTAATCTAATTTTTGTATTATAGTATGTCAAGAAAAAATATAAGACGCCAAAGAAGCAAAAACAAGATGCTGATGTGACCTACTTGCTAAAAAGTTTAGAAAAAATAAAGTATGGTAGTTACATCCACCATTACATTCGAAAATTTTATTACAATATTATAGAAAGTGCAAATATTTATTTACCATTAAATTTTTTTGTAGGTCGATTACAGGTTATGTTTGGGAGGAAGGTCCTTTTTCATTAACTCTGAATTCTTTATACTCTGAAGTTAATGGATCTGTTTTCACAGTTGGGGAGGTTATCGATACATTTTGCTCAATTCTTTTTAGGGGGACCTCCTCTTTATGTAGGTCATATAATAAGTCTGTGTATTGCTCATCAGTGTTCATTGTAAGGAAGTTAAATTATCTTGTATTTTCACGATTTAAAATGTTATACTAAATGTTTAAATATTTTCCTCTACACACAATTGCAGTCGGCATTAAGAATGTCGTGAAATGACTGCCACAACACAAATCATAAACACGGACATGAATGATGGAGAGGTTAGATATATTTTTATACCTCTAAATACTGACCAAACTCACTTTCACCTATTGTGTATCGACACAAAAGCAATGACTTTCAATCATTACAACTCCATTTCATATGGAGGAAGATCAAAAGCTGATTTTGAAGCAGTGGTGAGTAGATAATTTTTTTTAAATATGGATATTCCATCCATTGTATCTGTAAATGAATAGTTATGTTAACTTAGTCATCGTGTAATAATAGGTATCCCAATTTAAAGGATATTCATCTAAGGAGCTTGCAGCAATTCATCCATGTTTACAAGCTTATTACCCTATCAACAATTGGATTTCTGTTACAACTGATTGTCCCCAACAAGCAGCAAAGTACTAAAAAAAATACTGAATGTGAAAATTTTACTTTTGAATTGAAATATAAAATTTTTCATGGCATTTTTACAACAATGATTATGCCTTCTTTGTGATGCAATACATGAGATGTTTGCTTTATGGTGAGAAAATGGACTTCAAACAAGCAGATATGACAAAATTCAAAATAGATGTCTCAGTGTCAATTTTAAGGGATGAGTTCTTCATGATGTAATTTAAGAAAACTTTAGGTGGTAGTATGACAATGCATTTTTGTAATTTATGAATTTTACTAATTTGTAAATGATACTGCATTCCATAGATCAACAGTGACTGTAATTTTGATTATTGTTTGTGGTTGAGCTTTAATAAATGTTATATAATATATTCTTGAATATATTCTTGAATCTAACAATACAATGATTTGGTTTTGATGTTGTGAAATTGAATGGAATGGAAGGGGAGGTTTTTTATATCTGGCAGGTTTATATTCCCTAATGTTGAATTTTGTTTAAATTTCCAGCACCACCTTATTCAAAATACAGGACCATGGTGTTGCTGCGATTTAAATTCTCAGCACCACCTTCTATCTCTGCCAGGTTAAATGTCCTTCTTGGAAATTTGAATCCCAGGACCACGGTGGTACTGGGATTTTAATCCTAGGACTTCGATGGTGCTGGCATTGAAATCCTAGGAACACAGTGGTCCTGGGATTTAAATTTCCAGCAACATGTCCAAATTCGAACTGGCCGAAAAAAAGGTGGTGTTGTGATTTATATTACCAGGAACATAGTGGTGCTAGGAATTTAATTCCCAGCACCACGTACAATTTTGAACTGGCCGAAAAATAAGGTGGTATTGGGAATTATATTCCCAGGAACACAGTGGTCCTGGGATTTGAATTCCCAGCACCACATATAATTTAAAGCTAGCTAAAAAAATGAGTGGTGTTGGCAATTATATTCACAGGAACACAGTGGTCCTGTGATTTAAATTTCCAGCACCATGTATGATTTCAAGTTGGTCGAGACCAAAAGGTGGTGCTGAAAATTATATTCCCAGCAACATTGTAGTCCTGGATTTAAATTGCCAACACCACATGGCACGGGGCCTGATTTCTGAAATATGGCTATGGAAACCTAATCAAACTTTTAATATCAGAAATTTTGGACACGAATACACAGAGGGCCACTTCCCAAACCCACTAAACTTGGATTGGATCGAAGAAGAGGTGAATAGGGCCATCAATGGGTTTTGATCGAAACCCATTAATGGACCTAGAGAATCAAATCAAATCTTGACATGGGTGAAAGACCTATGACTTCAAATGTTGATGTGTCGAGGAAACTTTGTTCTGATCCTCCTACCTCCCAGTTTTGGCCGCATGCCACGTGGCACGAGGCCTGATTTCTGAAATATGGCTGTGGAAACCTAATCAAACCTTGAATATCAGAAATTTTGGACACGGATACATAGAGGTCCACTTCCCAAACCCACTGGACTTGGATTGGATCGAAGAAGAGGTGAATAGGGCCATCAATGGGTTTTGACCGAAACCCATTGATGGACCTAGATGAGTCCAAATTCCAAAATCTTGACATGGACTGAAAGACCTAACAACTTCAAATGTTGATGTGTCGAGGAAACTTTGTTCTAATCCTCCTACCTCCTAGTTTTGGCTGCGTGCCACGTGGCACAGGGCCTGATTTCTGAAATATGGTTGTGTAAACCTAATCAAACCTTGAATATCAAAAATTTTGGACACGGAATATGTGAATAGGGTCATCAATTCCCAGCACTACGTATAATTTTGAACTGGTCGAAAAGATGTGAATAGGACCGTCAATGGGTTTTGACCGAAACCCATTGATGGAACTACAAGAGTGTTAGAATTATAATCCCAGGAACACAGTGGTCCTGGGAATTGAATTCCCAGCACCACGTACAATTTCGAATTGGCTGCGATAAAAGGTGGTGCTAGGAATTATGTTACCAGGAACATAGTGGTGCTGGAAATTAAATTTCCAACACCACATACAATTTTAAACTGGCCGAGAAATAAGGTGGTGCTGGAAATTATAATCCCAGGAACACAGTGGTCAAGGGATTTGAATTCCCAGCACCACGTAGAATTTCGAACTAGCCGAGAAATATGGTGGTGTTGGGAATTATAATCCCAGAAACACAGTGGTCCTGGGATTTGAATTCCCAGCACCACGTACAATTTTATACTGGCCAAGAAATAAGGTGGTGTTGAGAATTATATTACCAGGAACATAGTGGTGTTGGGAATTAAATTCTCAGCACCACGTACAATTTTGAACTGGCAGAGAAATAAGGTGGTGCTGGAAATTATTATCCCAGGAACACAGTGGTCCTAGGATTTGAATTCCCAGCACCACGTACAATTTCAAACTGGCCGAGAAATAAAGTGGTGCTGGGAATTATAATCCCAGGAACACAGTGATCCTGGGATTTGAATTCTCAGCACCACGTACAATTTCGAACTGACCGAGAAATAAGGTGGTGCTGGGAATTATAATCCCAGGAACATAGTGGTCCTGAGATTTAAATTCCCAGCACCACGTACAATTTCGAACTGGCCGAGAAAAAAGAGTGGTGCTGGGAATTATATTCCCAGGAAATAGTGGTCATGGTATTTAAATTCCTAACACCACGTACAATTTTGAACTGGCCGAGAAAAAAGGGTGGTGTTGATTATTATATTCCCAGGAACACAGTGGTCCTGGGATTTGAATTCCCAACACCACGTATAATTTCGAACTGACTGAGAAATAAGGTGGTGCTGGGAATTATATTACCAAGAATATAGTGGTGCTGGGAATTAAATTCCCAACACCTCGTACAATTTTGAACTGCCCGAGAAATAAGGTGGTGTTGGGAAATATAATCCCAGGAACACAGTGGTCTTGGGATTTAAATTCCTAGCACCACGTACAATTCCGAACTGGCCGAGAAATAAGGTAGTGCTGAGAATTATAATCCCAGGAACACAGTGGTCCTGGGATTTAAATTCTCAACACCACGTATAATTTTGAACTGCCCGAGAAATAAGGTGGTGCTGGGAATTATAATCCCAAAAACACAGTGGTCTTGAGATTTAAATTTCCAGCACCACGTACAATTTTGAACTGGCTGAGAAAAAAGGGTTGTGCTGGGAATTATATTCCCAGGAACACAGTGGTCCTGGGATTTGAATTCCCAACACCACGTATAATTTCGAACTGGCCGAGGAATAAGGTGGTGCTGGGAATTATATTACCAGGAACATAGTGGTCCTGGGAATTAAATTTTCAGCACCACGTACAATTTCGAACTGGCCAAGAAATAAGGTGGTGCTGGGAAATATAATCCCAGGAACACAGTGGTCCTAGAATTTGAATTCCCGGCACCACGTACAATTTCGAACTGGCCGAGAAATAAGGTGGTGCTGAGAATTATAATCTCAGGAACACAGTGGTCCTGGGATTTAAATTCTCAGCACCACGTACAATTCTAAACTGGCTGAGAAATAAGGTGTTGCTGGGAATTATAATCCCAGGAACACAGTGGTCATGGGATTTGAATTCTCAGCATCACGTACAATTTTGAACTGGCCGAAAAAAAGAGTGGTGCTGGGAATTATAATCTCAGGAACACAGTGGTCCTGGGATTTGAATTTCCAGCACCATGTACAATTTCGAACTAGCCGAGAAAAAAGGGTGGTGCTAGGAATTATATTCACAGGAACACAGTGATCCTTGGATTTGAATTCCCAGCACCAGATTTAAATCCCATCACAAAATCATAAAGTCGAAGTGGTTCACATATTTAACAACGTATATATTTTTTATAGTTGTATAGATACTACACAAATTGGATTTACACTTTGCATCTGGAGAATGACTTTTACAGGCAGGCACCTTGGTGAAGTAAAAAATTTACAACTTTGTTTACTCTTACAACATATCCCAAATTACAGCACAGTCATAATTGCAAACAAAAGTGTGAGCTGCGTATTATTCTATTCCCCACCACGAATCTAAAGCTCCTCATATCTTACTGTCTGAATCTTTTAGGGTACCCAAATAATAGACTCTCAATGTATCGTATTATAAAAAATGCACAATCATGGCTGTAAAAAAATATAAATGATTAGTCCATTGCTAACTTATAAAATATGGTATTTACAAAGAATATTAAATGTCTTACGAAGAGCTTTGTCTGGGACCCTGGACTCGACGCACGAAAAATTTTGCATTACAAAATTTATCAGCCAGGTTAGGATGTCAGTTATCATAATACGAAGGGTGGATCTTTTTAAAGAATTCAATCTGGGACCCCAAAAAATGCTATGAATCCTCCATACACAAATGGTTTATTTAAGTAACATATAAAAAATACTGCTTACTGTTTCTTCAAAATTAGTAGTGCAAGCTTTCCTGACGGATAATGAGTTGTAGTGGATAAACTCTACATTTTCCAAGTCCGCCACTAGTAGGTGGTAGTGCTCGTCATGGATTATTGGATAAAATATATATCTGATTGGATCACCTGGGGTTTTAAAAGTTTGCTCGAATGCTTGGGCGTACATCATATTAAACATATTCTGTGTATAAAAAAATCTGACAAAACACCGAAGCTTTAAAGTTGATAATTCCATGCAAAAGGGGCAAAAACTTATAGGGAATCCAGCCCCACAGAATATTGAGTTATAGTATGCCTTATCAGTCTCCTTGCACTCATCAGCTAAGACTGAAAAATAAGCACTTATGCAATCCCCATATGTCAAAACATTCCAATCAAATATTGTAAGGAAAGAGTCCATGTATAAGTTAATAGCATCCGTCATGCACACTGGTCCTGATACTGTCACACTACACAAGGAAAGGGTTATTAGCAACTCTCAAAACATAAGATTACTATTATAAACACTCCATTTTTTTTACTGTCTTACTCCATTTTTTTTTTTAGTTTCAATAAACACTCCCCGACTGTTAGATCCGTCTTATTGGTGAATTCTTTATAAGCTTGCTATATACAAAAAAAAATCTGTAGGGATAGAAATATTTGTTGGGATCTTTGTAATGGCTAGAGGGGGGTGATTAGCCTTTCTTCGTTTCTACAAATACGTTAGCGGAAGCAATACAAATACAAATAAGAATACGAATAAGAAAACAATGAAAGCAATGCTAACACCCAATGTACGTGGTTCGGAGATGACGCTCCTCTTCACTAAAATCTCCTTTGAATGAACCAAGGTGGAGAAACCTTTTCTTACAATGCTCTCCTCTTCTTTACAATGATGGAAGATTAAAATCTAGAGAAGAGGAGGTTTAGAATCACTAAAGCACTTGGGAAAGCTTGGTGAGCACGAGGGTGTAGCTAGGAATGAGAGCACTAGCTTCACCAAGCTCCCCAAGGCCCCTTCTTATAGAAGAGGGGTTGTTTTTTCCGTTGGGCTTCGATCAGTCGACAGATGCTTACCATCGATCGTGTCGCCAAAACCAGCGGCCGAACAGACGGCGATCTGCGGAGGTCGTGGCCGCGATTTCAGCGAATCACACTCAGGCTCAAGGCCGATCGATCACCGATCGCTATAGCCGATCGATTGCAACATCACCGATCACATCGCAAAGTAGCCGATCGATGGTCGTGGTTTCACCGATCAGCCGACCGTACATCATATCACGAATCGACACTCATCAAGTATGAGTAATTCACACTTGATTTTATACCCTAGACCTAGACTCAACCTTCTAGCTCCTCATTAAGCCTTGCGCCTCAAGGATCCCTCCGAGTCCGTGACTTGTTCATCCTTTGCGCTTTGCTTCCGAGAGCTTCCTTCGATTTCGTCATGTCTTGGGTTGCCAAATGCTTGGACTTTATGCTGCCAAGACTACAAGCTTGGACTTATGCTGCCAAGACTTTACTTTGGACTTCTTTTGCCAAGGTTCACTTGGACTTTATGCTGCCAAGACTACAAGCTTGGTCTTACGCTGCCAAGTCCATCCCTTGGACTTTCCTTGCCAAGATCATACTTGGTCTTCCTTTGCCAAGGTTCACTTGGACTTTACGCTGCCAAGACTACAAGCTTGGTCTTACGCTGCCAAGTTCATCCCTTGGACTTTCCTTGCCAAGATCATACTTGGACTTCTCTTTTACCAAGTCTTCATCCTTGGATTTTCCTGTCACTTAAACATATTTGCAATTAGATCACAAAGCATTGCCTAACTTAGATGATTATCCAAACATCAAAACATATAAATGCTTGGAGCATTGTTGCACCAACAATCTCCCCCTTTTTGATGTTTGACAATCATTTAAGTTAGGTCTTTTAAAGATACACACATAATCATATTTTCAATTCTAACTTAAACATTCCTTCTCCCCCTTTGACATACATCAAAAAGAGAAGGATTCATAAATGAAAGAATTAAAATTGTTGTATCTTGGACTAAGATATAAGATTGATATTAAGTTCCCCCTTAATCCAAGATATGCCTCATGATGTGTAAATAATATTTGAAGCAAAGCATAACAAAAATTCAAAAATTAAGTCCTAACTTTACACCAACAATGGAAGTTTGGGGATGAAAAAAAATATAATTTATGAAACTCCCCCTAAAACATTGCAGTAAACAGTCCTAAAACTTCCTTTATACTCAATATTATCATACTATAGTTTTAGGACATCAAGGATACACTAAATATCAGAAAATGGAGCTAATTATCAGAAAACACAGTGTATCAGTCGACTGGTTTCTGAACCAGTTGACTGCTACGCCTGAAATCCGAATTTCAGCCTTTTCATCCCAACTTCAGAAATACGGTAGAAATTCCAAAAATCTCAAAAAATCACGAAATTTTGCGTATACATTTCTGGAATCATACTTTATTAAGGAAAAATAGTTTGAAAAATATATGTTTTCCAGATTTCAAGATTGATACAAACTTGGAACCTAACAAAAGTTCTAAAGATTTTGCAAACTTTGTATCACTTTTGTGTTCCACTCGAAAACTGTTTTTCAAAATATGATGAATATAGTTTAAAATATATATGATTTGGAATTTCCAACTATGTTCTTAGAGCTATGTATCCATTACTTGAATACAAGCCTTCCCAATGATTGGTCCATAAGGTATTCATGTCTCTAGGTGTGTCATTGGCTCATAGTAATGCATCATAACAAGCATGATGAGCCAAGTACACCTTCCCTATCATCTCACATATTTCTAAGTGTCTCAATACAAAAATCAAGGTTTCTTAAGGCTTTTGTGAGATGCATCAAGGTATAAGGCTAACATATGAATATAGGATCATGTAAACCTAAACTTTTACTCTACAAAGCACATACCAAGCTCTCTCCTTAATGATGAAAATTCGGTTTCGGGAAGAGCTTTGGTGAAGATATCGGCAAGGTTAGACTTAGATTCTACATAATTAAGTTCAATGTCCCCTCTTGCCACATGATCTCTTATGAAGTGATGTTTCACTTCAATGTGCTTGGTCCTAGAGTGATGTACCGGATTTTTGGTCAAGTTGATGGTACTCACATTATCACAATAAACTTTAATGTTAGAGTAGTGTAGCTCATAGTCCACAAGAGTATGTCTCATCCAAAGTAACTGAGCTACACAACCACTCATAGCCACATATTCGGCTTTGGTGGTTGATAAAGCAACACAATATTGCTTCCTACTACTCCAACTAACTAGGGAGGACCCAAGAAATTGGCATCCACCACTAGTACTCTTCCTATCCAATTTGCACCCGGCATAATCGGAATCGGTATAGCCAAACAACTCAAAAGACCTAGTCCTAGGATACCAAAGTCCTACATTTAGGGTGCCTTTAATATATCTTAAAATTCTCTTAACGGCTACTAAATGTGATTCTTTGGCACAAGATTGGTATCTTGCACACATACCTACCGCAAATAAGATATCGGGTCTACTAGCGGTTAGGTATAGTAGGCTACCAATCATACTCCTATAAAGTTTAAGATCAATTGATTTACCATCATGATCACTATCTATTCTAGTGCTAGTGGCCATAGGAGTGGTTACAATTTTCGCATTTTCCAAACCAAATTTCTTGATCATTTCATTTGCATATTTGGTTTGATAAATATGAATACCTTCATTGGTTTGTTTGACTTGTAACCCTAGGAAAAAGTTGAGCTCTCCAACTAAACTCATTTCAAATTTATTTTCCATATTTTTTATAAAGTCTTGAAGAAGATCATCATTTGTTGACCCAAAAATAATGTCATCAACATATATTTGGGCTATAAAAATATCCTTTAATGTTGACTTTATAAACAAGGTTTGATCTACTTGGCCTCTCCTAAAATCCTTAGAAATTAAGAAGGATGACAATCTTTCATACCATGCCCGGGGAGCTTGTTTTGACCCATATAATACTTTCCTAAGCTTATATACGTGGTTTGGATAATCTATGTTCTCAAACCCGGGTGGTTGCTCTACATATACTTCCTCCTTAATATAACCATTTAAGAATGCCGATTTAACATCCATTTGGTAAAGTTTAAATCCCATATAGGAAGCATATCCTAAGAGAATTCTAATAGATTCCAATCTAGCAACCGGGGCATAAGTCTCATCATAGTCAAGCCCCTCAACTTGAGTGAATCCCCTAGCAACCAACCTAGCCTTATTTCTAGTGATATTTCCTTGGTCATCTAGCTTATTCCTAAAGACCCATCTTGTAGTAATTATGGTGCTATCATTGGGTCTAGGTACTAACTCCCATACTTGACTCCTCTCAAATTGAGCCAATTCATCTTGCATTGCCAAGATCCAATCCGGATCATGTAATGCATCATTGATCGATTTAGGCTCAATTTGTGAAATAAGAGCAACTTGACTAGTAGGAGCCCTATGAAATGACCTAGTTCTTACTCCTTGAAATAGATCTCCTACTACTTGGTCAAGTGGATGATCTTGATGAATTCTTAGGGTTCTAGAAGGGGTTTCAAATTGATCATTGTTATCTTCCACCCTTCTTTCATCATCGGAATCTCCTCTTCCTCCCCCTTGATCATTACCCCCTTATAGTCAAATTTTGAAGTTTTTGGGTAATGTCTTGATTATTGTCATTAATATCCTTATCAATGGAGGACTTTCTAGGGTAGTACTAGTGGTTTCATCAAATTGAACATTGGAGGACTCCTCAATCCCTTGGGTTCTCTTATTGTAGACTCTATACCTTCTACTTGTGGATGAGTATCCAACTAGGATTCCCTCATCTGCTTTGGATTCAAGTTTTCCTAAGTTATCTTTGGTGTTTAGAATATAAACTTTACATCCAAAGACTTTGAAATAATGAATTGTGGGAATAGTCCCATTCCATAATTCAAATGGTGTCTTTCCTAAAAACCTATGGATTTGAACCCTATTTTAGATATAGCTAGGTAGAGAATATGCATTGAGCATAGTCCTAGCCGCCTCTTGTAGGGCACGATTTCTCCTTTCCACCACCCCATTTTGTTGGGGTGTTCTAGGACAAGAGAACTCATGCTTGTACCCTTGCTCTAAACAAAATTGTGAAAATTTAGAATTCTCAAATTCACCACCTTGATCACTACGGATCCGGTTGATTTTGAGACTCTTTTCATTTTCAACCCTTTTACTAAATCCTATGATTATTTCTAAGGTATCATCCTTATGTTTCATAAAATAGACCCAAGTATACCTAGAAAAATCATCTACTATAACTAAACAATATTTGTTACCATTTAAAGAAGGAGTGCTATGGCAATCAAATAAGTCAAGATGCAATAATTCTAACGGTAAAGAGGTATTAGTTAGGGTTTTACCTTTGTGTGATGCCTTTGTTTGTTTTCCTTCTTGGCATGCATCACACATTTTGTTCTTGACATACTTGATCTTTGGTAGCCCTTTGACCAACTCCAACTTGGCTACCTTGGCTATGTTTTTCATGTTGATGTGCCCCAATCTCCTATGTCATAGCCAACTTTCTTCTTCTTTTGCAATAAGACACTTAGTAGAAATGTTAGAGGCATATGAAAGATCAACATAATAAATGTTTGATTTCCTATATCCAACTAACATACAATCATTTAATTCCTTGTGGCTAATCATGCATTTAGAGGATTCAAAAGAAACATGGTAGCTTGCATCACAAAGTTGACTAACACTTAATAAATTAAATTTCATATTTTCAACTAGTAAAACTTTGTGAATGACAATTTTGGGGGATACCTCAATTGTACCTCTACCTAATATCTTGAGTTTTTCACTATTTCCAAAAGATACTGCTCCCTTCTTCACATACTTAATTGTGGAGAATTTGCTCACATCCCCGGTCATATGTGTTGAGCAACCGCTATCCACAATCCACATACCTTGCTCTCCTACCTAAATCACATGAAAAACACAAGCTTTTGGTACCCAAACATTTGGACCGGTAACATTAAGTAAAAACTTCTTAGGTACCCATGCTTTCTTGACCTTACCCTTAATGGTTGTTTTCCTATTAATCAATGAAATATAAGCAACTTCTTTTTCCTTTGACTTATATCCTAAACCGGCCTTATTGTAAACGGCTCTTTGTCGACTAAGGATCATATCAAGATATTTTGAGCCATTTGAAAATTTCTCTAAACATGCTCTTAATTCACTAACCTCATCCTTAAGTTTGTCATTTTCTTCCTTAAGCATGCAAGAATCAACATGTGAAGGTTTTTCATTCCTAATGGCCTTTAGTTCTACCTTCATGCTCTTAACCTTAGATTTAGACTTATCTAGAGCTTCTTTAAGATAGGCAATTGATTTATAAAGAAGCTTAACTTTGGGAGAGTTCATTACCTCATCGTCACTAGATGACGATTCATCACTTGAAGAGTCTTCTTGGCTTGATGTACCGGAGTCATCTTCTAGGGCCATGAGTGTCACATGGCGTGTGATGTGGCAAAGTTCATCATCGGAGGAAGAATCTTCAACACTTGGTGTGTCCCATATGGTTTGAGCCACCATGGCCTCCTTCTTCTTCTTCTCCTTCTTGTCCTTCTTTTTCTTCCTTCTTCTTTAGCTCCGGGCAATTTGGCTTTATGTGCCCCTTCTTATTGCAAGCATAGCAAATTACATTATTGTTAAAATTTGAATTACCACTAATTTTACCTCTTGAAGAATGGGACCCCTTCCTTGCTTCTTTATTCTTGAACTCCTTTGATTTTCTAAGGAACTTCTTGACAAAATGGGTCATCTCACTAGATGAGTCTCCATCACTACTTGAATCACTCTCCGACTCGGATGATGATGACACTTCTTTTCTTTCTTTCTTCTTCTTTTCCTTCTTCTCAACAAAAGAGTTAAACCCTTTTCCTTAGAAGACATGTTAGTTTGCTCATGCAATTCAAACTCACAAAATAATTCATCAATTTTAATTTGAGAAAGATCCCTAGTTACTTTAATAGCATCAACTATAGAAGTCCATAGAGAATTTCTAGGAAATGCTTGAAGTATGTATCTTACCAAATCCCGGTTGTCAACTCGCTCACCTATGATATGGAGTCCATTCACAATCTCCTTGAACCTTCCATGCATTTGACTTACGGTTTCATGCATCTTCATTTGGAAGGCTTGAAGTTGTCCAATTAGCAAGTCCTTCTTGGCCCTCTTTGACTCCTTGGATCCTTCATTTAGCTCAATGAGCTTTTCCCATAGCTCCTTGGCGGATTCGAAAGGGCCTACCTTGTTGAGTTGCTCCATGGTAATACCGCATTGAATGGCGAGTACCGCCTTTGCATTTGATTCGAATCTCCTATTCATTTCCCTTGTCCAATCCTTGCTTGAAATAGGATTCCCATGTTCGTCCACCGGTTCCTCGAAGCCATCTACAATGCTATGCCAAATTTCAATATTACTCATTAGATAGTACTTCATCCTACCTTTCCAATATGCAAAATGACTCCCATCGAAGAGTGGTGGCTTGGCGGTGCTATATCCCTCTTGAAGAGTCATTGATGCCTTGGTTGATGGTGAAATCTTCCAAGCTATCCGGGCTCTGATGCCACTTGTTGGGATCTTTGTAATGGCTAGAGGGGGGTGATTAGCCTTTCTTCGTTTCTACAAATATGTTAGCGGAAGCAATACAAATACAAATAAGAATACGAATAAGAAAACAATGAAAGCAATGCGGAGATGACGCTCCTACTCCACGGCAATCCGTAAGGTGGATTAGCCCTAGCCAATCTTCACTAAAACCTCCTTTGGATGAACCAAGGTGGAGAAACCTTTTCTTACAATGCTCTCCTCTTCTTTACAATGATGGAAGATTAAAATCTAGAGAAGAGGAGGTTTAGAATCACTAAAGCACTTGGGAAAGCTTGGTGAGCACGAGGGTGTAGCTAGGAATGAGAGCACTAGCTTCACCAAGCTCCCCAAGGCCCCTTCTTATAGAAGAGGGGATGTTTTTCCCGTTGGGCTTCGATCAGTCGACTGATTCTTACCATCAGTCGACTGCCACCTAAGCCAACGACTTCTGAACCAACAGATCCGCGGAGATTCATAGCCGTAATTTCCAACGACCAAGTGATCAGTCGACTGATGGAGTGATCAGTCGAGTGATCGTAGGCCGCAGTCGAGTGCGACTACACTCTATGCTCATTTTGTCGATCCGATCAATCGCCCATCGTTGGCCGATCGATTGCAACATCACGATCGCCATCGCTGGCGATCGATTGCAACATCGATCGATCACATCGCCAAAGTAGCTGATCGATGGTCATGGTTTCACCACGACTCACCGAGCACGACTGACCGATCGATACATCATCCGATCGATACTCATCAAGTATGAGTAATTCACACTTGATTTTATACCCTAGACCTAAACTCAACCTTCTAACTCCTCATTAAGCCTTACGCCTCCAGGATCCCTCCGAGTCCGCGACTTGTTCATCCTTTGCGCTTTGCTTCCAAGAGCTTCCTTCGGTTTCGTCATGTCTTGGGTTGCCAAATGCTTGGACTTTATGCTGCCAAGACTACAAGCTTGGACTTATGCTGCTAAGACTTTACTTTGGACTTCTTTTGCCAAGGTTCACTTGGACTTTATGCTGCCAAGACTACAAGCTTGGTCTTACGCTTCCAAGTCCATCCCTTGGACTTCCCTTGCCAAGATCATACTTGGTCTTTTTTTTGCCAAGGTTCACTTGGACTTTACGCTGCCAAGACTACAAGCTTGGTCTTACGCTGCCAAGTTCGTCCCTTGGACTTTCCTTGCCAAGATCATACTTGGACTTCTCTTTTACCAAGTCTTCATCCTTGGATTTTCCTGTCACTTAAACATATTCGCAATTAGATCGCAAAGCATTGCCTAACTTAGATGATTATCCAAACATCAAAACATATAAATGCTTGGAGCATTGTTGCACCAACAATATTTTGTCTGAAAAATAGAACTGGACAAGAAAACTTATGCTCACCTCCAATATCCTCGTCTTGACTTCGTCGAGTGTTTGTTGTTTGTCTATGGAGACTTGTGTGGCAATATCTAATATTTCAGGTTCACACTCCTCGGCAATTGATTTTCCTTTTTTATCCTGGCCTGACTCCTGCTCAAAATTTGGCTCTTCAGGAGCGAAATTAGGGTCTGCTGAGGGATACTCAATAGCCTTGCTGGAGACTTGTTGGGGACTATTTGAGTTTCAACTCTCCTTCTTTTAGGAATGTTAGTGAACCATGCAGGAGGGATGCTTGTACGTGTAGGGGGTGATACACCATGAAGAGCCCCCTTCCGCACATAAACCTTCCGCCTAGTGTTTGCAGGAGAAGGTTGTTCGGTCTGTACATCTTGTATGGGATGTGATTGTAACCCCTCTACATCCCGAGATTGTAAATTCAGTTGAAGCTCCAATATTAAACTGTCCTTTTCAGTGATTAATGCTTCTTTTTCAGAAATTATATTATCCCTTTCACTTATCTCATTGTCCTTCCTGCTTCTGACCTCTTCCAACTGTTGAAGAAGCTCCTGTATTTTCTTTTCTTTTTCTTCGATGGTCGCATCCTTAAGTTGGGAGGTGCTTTCAAAGTTAGACCTTGCTTCAACTAGCTTGGTGCTTAGAGTTGAAACTAGTTCTGCATTCTCCTGACATACTGGACACGCCATTTCTCTTGCGTCGAGCTGAGTTTCGGGTTGAGGAGTTGATGCATAAATTCTAGGTGGAGAAGTGTTTTATATCAGATGCAGCTCTGACTATGCTGGCATTAGATCAACAATGATTTTATCTGGTAGGAGACCATCTACCATCTTCTTAACGACTCTTACATTTGTGGAACTCCACCTCCATCTCAGCATTCTTGGCAAAGCATGAGGGACGTGTGGAGCTAGGATACACAAATGCTCACACATCCATACCTGGAATGGCAAAATTAATTGTTAATAGACAGATTGATCTATACTCTTTGTGGAAAACATAAAATATATTCACTTACAACCAATAAGTGTGTGAAACCCTTAAGCATTGGTCTCGTAGATCCACCATCGACCTCTGCTTTTGGTTGCAATGTCACTCTCATACCAATTGACTCCATTTGAGGAGCCATGTAGGTATAAAGTGCTTCGCACCAATTGTACCTACCTAAGTTATCAAAATCATCTACACAATCTATAAGTGATCGCATAGGTATTCTAGGCTTACTGCTGGTGGTAGTAAAAAACATACAAGAGAAAAAATATAAAATAAATAACTGACAAAAAAAAATTTCAGATCCTAAATTATTTGGAGATCTGGAACTCTTCATTAATTCCTCCAGATGCTTGTTAGAGTAATCAACATCCACAAAATATTGCAAATATAGCTGACCAGAGGAAGCTTCATTATTCATAGGAACTACGAGTCCATCATCTGGTAGACCAAGGATGAGGGAGATATCCGTCTTTGTGAAATGTAATTTCTTGTCGTGGAATATAAAACATTTCTCCTCGCAGTCCCAATTATCAAACATATTTTGAACGAGGGGTCTGACATGGGTAATATCTAGAATGTTCAAAACCCACGCAAAGGGGGAGCTCCGAATCAGGGTTTCTTCTTCCACAGTCAGCGGCACACTTGCAATAAATTTTTTAAAATGTGAAACGTTACTTTTCGAGTTCATTCTCTTTGTTCTTCCTCGCATCAATGCAAGGGTTCTTCCAGAACTATCGCTTGATGATTGACCAGTTGAAGCCATCGTGAACTGAAAAGACTACGTTAGGTTACGAACTAAATGCATTGTAATACGGCGATTTGAAACTAATAGATGAAATGGATTGAAACATGTGTGCTGATAGAAACAAACGTTACCTCTGCTCAAATGGTTTATTAAAACCCTAAACCCTATCAGGCCTGACTTAAAACGATATCACTGATGAAAATGGAAAAACCCTAGATAAATCGGAAGGAGCGATAGTGACACATATTATGGTCAACGAAAGAAGTTAAGTAATCTACAAAACTTACGAACATCGAAAATCGAAGCGTCAAGCAATTCCACGACAGATAGATTGGAAGGAGTGACAGAGAAATGAAATTTAGTCGTTTGAACTGCCAACGGGGGGTTTTATATTAACGAATAGGGTGCGGTGGCCCAGATTTATATTACAGTTTTGCAAAATAGCTTAACATTCAATTAGTTAGGCCATAAGTTTCAGGCAGGCCACAATAATGCAAAATAGATCAACATTCATTTAGTTAGGCCAACCAAAACATATTTAGAGATATATATGACATAGACATTTAAGATGATCCAGGTACAGATCTAAGAGAATCCAGGCTTGTTCCCCTGCCTCTATCGAGCGCCCTCTCGTTCTGCCATCCATTTCTCCACCTGCGCCAAAGCAGCGCGTACATTCTGCTCATCCTGGAGAATAACCTCCAAGCGTTGGGTGGCCTCCTCCCGGTCACACCTCGCGGTCTTCAAGTGCCTTATCAGAATAGCACACTGCTTCTCCAATGTTAGTACAAAGATGCACTGAGTCGGAGGAGGGGCCGAGGAGCCCTCCTCAACGTTCGAGGAGGAAGAAGACTTCTCCCCAGGTTGTGTTCGCCTCGGGAAGCCATGAAGGAGATGATCTATTGTAAACGAAGGGGTTAAGAAGTTCCTTGACGATTTTTCACTTTATGTAGCCTAACGAAAACGAGTTAATGAGGACGCCAGAGGGTTGGTTTGTGATATTCCTAAAACACCCTTCCCACATTTAATACAACTACCACACACAAATTAATTGCATAGTAAGTATTTGATAAATAAGTCGTCTAATATAAACATTGTTTCCTTTACAAATATTTACATAACCACTATTTACAATTAGGAATTAGTAGGCGGTGGCATTCTACAAGACCTCCTATTATGCCCAAGCTGTTTGCATCTGCTGCATTTATTTTTCACCCTCCCAGTATGTTTAGACTCAATGCGTGCCTTTTTTCTTCACCCCGACTGCACAAAGCTACGAGGAGGTAGAACTCCAAAATTTTTGTCACCATTAGGCCAAAATTTCTTACTTCGACATGAATAAATATGATCCATTTAAGTGGCCTCCCAAGTTCCCTTAGAAAATAATGCTCACAATAACGGTATGGATCCATGTTCCGATATATGATGACTACAATAGCATGCGAGCAAGGAATTCCTGAAATTTGAAACTCACCGTAGATGCAACTGCGCCTCTCCAAATCAACAATATACGAAGAAGCTATTATGCTTCAGATTTCCATTGTGAGTATGGGAATACTGAATATAATCGAGTTCTTTCTCTCCTTTCATCAATCTCTTTAATGGCATAAGGTGTTAGAAAACCTGACCTTTTTGAAGATTCTTCCCTACGGTTAAAGAACCATTGAGCAACCTTTCTTCTAATATTATCAATTAAACTGGTGATGGGGAGTTCACGTGTTTCCTTGAATAATGCATTTAAACTCTCAGAACAATTAGTGGTTAACATTGTGTACCTCCTCCCAGGAAAGTGTGCATTGGCCCATCTTTTTTGGATCGATCTTTTGTAGCCATGCATATGTATCCTTGTGTTTGTCATGCATGTTCTGCATTAATTGATCAAACTCAACTGTTGTATTGGCTCTTGCTGCTACCCAAAATAAACCTAATGAGGATCTATCCTGGGTATCTGTTACCATGTTACAAGACAAGTGATAACAACAAAAAGCATGATGGGTAGATGGATACACTTTGTTAACTGCTGATATAATCCCCCGATGTCTATCCAATACAATGCTCAATGACTTTGGTAGGATAGCAAGGAATGTCCTTACATGATCCAAAAACCTCTCCCAGGCAGATCCACATTCAACTTCGGCAATTCTAAATGCAACTGGCATAATTTTTGCATTACCGTCAACGGCAGTAGCCATTAGCAACACACCAGGATACTTTGCCAGTGATATGTGTAGCATCAATTCCAATTAGTTTTCGCAAATAAGACCTGAATACTCTTCCACAAGTACCAAATGCCCAAAAACATCGCTGGAATTGATTTTCACCATTTCTTAGTACTGTAACATAGGTATCAGGATCTCTAACTCTTAACTCATGCAAGTACATTGGAAGATCAATATAGGCCTGATCAAAATCACCAACCACTCTTTTTAATGCTTTCTGTCTAGATGTGTATGTTTTCTTGTATGAAATGTGAACACCAAACCTAGCTTGCATTTCTCTTCGAATTGAACTTGGTTTGTAATCATCAGAAGTAGCTAACCGTCCTACAATCTGGTTTGCTACAAATGTGGATGTGCAAGCATGGTAATCTGTTGTTTCCCTAACTGTGTCACATTTATGCTACTTTACATATTTTGTGACAGTGAACTCCACGTCTCCACTTGCAACTAATCTCCATGAACATGGCTGATTGAAGCAAATAACTTTAATTCTATTAAGTTTGGTGTCAACTGGCTTGTATCTGAAGTTTTTAGCATTGTATGTCTTACTAGTGCATCTTTAAACTCTTGTCGGGAGGAAAAAACTTATCCAATGAAAAATTCATTTGGATCTGATGAACTGACATCTGTCAATTGTGTTATTCGTGGATTTAAAACATAGGGATCATCAGCAATTGGGAACACTTCCTCTAAGTCACTGTACTGATCTGGGTTTAACTCACCTTCTTCATGTTGGATATCATCAGCTAAGAATTCTTCCGAAGGATTTGTATATTCTAACTATTCTATCACTTGTATATCACTTACCTCCTCTTCACTCCAAGTTTGTTCAAAATATTCATGAACTACTGTAGTAGCAGTGACAAACTCTTCTTCGAGTATAGAAGAAGCTTCTCTAGTAATATCAAGGTGTTGATTACTGGTAATTCTATTCCCCACATCAGTAAACTGAGATGAAGATGGAATATTACTTGGGGATAAATTTATGGAATCTTGATCATCTAACTCTCTATCCTTCAAATTTGATTCAATTGTTTCCAAAAATGTGAATGCTTCATCAGGAAGGGGGTCGTCCCTACAAAGGTTTTTAAAATCAAAACAATTATATGTAGTGTGGTAAGCAAGTAGGCTGAATTTTTTTAGCTAGAGTTTAGAAGCCTGAGGACAAGTGGAGGATGAGAGTTTAGGGTTAGGTTTCCAAATTATGCACTTCACTAACCTACAAATTTGAGGTGGATAGGGCCATCAATGGGTTTTGACCGAAACCCATTGATGGACCTATCAATGTTGAAATTAGGAACAGTTGATATGGAATGGAAGAGGAACATTTTGAAGGTTCATGCGCAGAGGGATACTTAGTTCTGACACTCCTACCAGCAGTTATGGGTGCGTGCCAATTGGCACGGAGCACGCCAATTGGCACACTCGTCTGAATGTTGGCACGGAGCATTAATTTTTAGAACTACTGTTTGGGAGCCTAAGGAAAGGTGGAGGATGATAGTTTAGGTCACGCTTGCACTCCACTCGCCTAGAGGACTTTATTTATCTCTGATATAAATTGCCAGCACCACCATTTATCTCGGCCAGGTTTCCTCTCCATGGTGTTAGAAATTTATATCCCAGCACCACCATTTATCTCGACCAGTTCAATCTCTATGGTGCTGGGAGTTTTAATCGCAGGACCACCTTTAATCTCGGCAACTTATATCTCCCTGGTGCTGAGAATTACATTCCCAGCACTATGGTGTTGCTGGGAGTTTGAATCTCAGGACCACGATGGTGCTGGGATATAAATTTCCGGCACCTCTATTTATCTCGACGAGTTCAATCTCTATGGTGTTGGGAGTATTAATCACAGGACCACAGTGTTACTGGGGTTTCAGTTCCCAACACCACATTTAATCTCAGCAACTTATATCTCCCTGGTGCTGGGAATTACATTCTCAGCACCATGGTGTTGCTGGGAGTTTGAATCCCAGGACCACGGTGGTGCTGAGATATAAATTTCCAGCACCACCGTTTATGTCGACGAGTTCAATCTCCATGGTGCTGGGAGTATTAATCGCAGAACCACAGTGTTGTTGGGGTTTCATTTCCCGGCACCACCTTTAATCTCGGCAACTTATATCTCTCTGGTGCTGGGAAGTACATTCCCAGCACCATGGTGTTGCTGGGAGTTTGAATCTCATTATCACGGTGGTGCTGGGATATAAATTCTCAGCACCACCATTTATCTCGACCAGTTCAATCTCCATGGTGTTAGGAGTTTTAATAGCAGGACCACAGTGTTGCTGGGGTTTCAGTTCCTAGCACCACCTTTAATCTCAGCAACTTATATCTCTCTGGTGCTTGGAATTACATTCCCAGCACCATGGTGTTGCTGGGAGTTTGAATCTCATTACCACGGTGGTGCTGGGATATAAATTTCCAGCACCACCATTTATCTCGACCAGTTCAATCTCAATGATACTGGGAGTTTTAATAGCAAGACCATAGTGTTGCTGGGGTTTCAGTTCCCAACACCACCTTTAATCTCGGCAACTTATATCTCCCTGGTGCTGGGAATTACATTCCCAGCACCATGGTGTTGCTGGGAGTTTGAATCTCATTACCACGGTGGTGTTGGGATATAAATTCCTAGTACCACCATTTATCTCGACCAGTTCAATCTCCATGGTGTTGTGAGTTTTAATAGTAGGATCACAGTGTTGCTGAGGTTTCAGTTCCCAGCACTACCTTTAATCTCGGCAACTTATATCTCCCTGGTGCTGAGAATGTAATTCCCAGCACCATGGTGTCACTGGGAGTTTGAATCTCATTACCACGGTGGTGCTGGGATATAATTTCTCAGCCCCACCATTTCTCTCGACCAGTTCTCCATGGTGTTGGGAGTTTTAATCTCAGAAGCACGGTGGTGACGAGATTTCAATTCTCAGCACCACCTTTTATCCCAAACTGTTAAACCTTCATAGTGCGGGGAGTTTTAATCCCAGGACCACCGTGGTGATGAAATTTCAATTCTCAACACCACCTTTTATACTGAATTGCTTGAACCTCAATGGTGCTGGGAATTTGAAGCCCAGGACCACGATGTTGTTGTAATTTAAATTTCCAGCATCACTTTTTATCCAGGCCAGCTTCAATCTCCCATGGTGCTGGGATTTTAAATTTGAGGGACACAGTAGTGCTGGGAATTTCATTCCCATCACCACCTACTCTCTCGGATAGATTGAATCTCCTAGTGTTGAGGGAATCTCCTACTGTTGAGAATATCAATCAGGGAACTTCAGTAATCCTAGGATTTAATTCAAAGCATCACCTTTTAAGTTAGGTGGAATTTATTTAGGTGGCGATAAAACTTGGTTATGAACCTCCTGCATCGCAATTATGGGTGCGTGCCAAACTTTGGTATGATATTCCTACCTCGTATTTATGGGTGCGTGGAAAACTTGGTTATACAACCACCTACAATGCATTTATTAACCTCATAGCAGTCTCAAGAATAAAAACACATACATACATGATAATACTATGTGAAGCAGGCGGTGACTGAGCTGCGCCAACTTCTGGAAACCCTACTCGGATATTCGTTGGAGCAGTGATGTCATTGATAATATCTAGAGTTTCAGAGTTTCTACTAGCGTTTCATCAAAAATAGTTTTGCTCAGTTGGTTTACGGGGGAAAGCTGTGTGTGGTGCTCATCAATAGTATGGAAAGCAGGGGGCTGGGGCTCCCACGCGGCTGGAAGTGTCGTTTGGATGACTCGAAATTTCCAGTTGTGACTCGGATGGATACAAATTCTCTCTCAACATTAAATTGCAGGTTTGTTTGGCGGGAGGGATAATTTAAGAATTATGTGCGTCATTTGGTAAATATAAAAATATGGGGTGCTTTTTGGACAATTCCAAACTTCAGAAGCGTTGTTTGATAAATTACCATTGAATATATAAATCGATATACAATAATTAAAGACTAATTTACAGGGATATCAAAATCAATTCTTAGCTATTTACAGTCATATGTATTAATTATAATTTATTTTTTACTATTGACAATCTACTCTGATTAGGAAAATACGAAATAAATAAGTTATACAAAATAATTATTTATTACATATGACAACAGCTATAATATAATATTGATCAATATTAATAAAATAACTATTTATATTGTAGTAGTTCTGATTTTTAGCTGCTACAATATAACATTAACCAATATTAATTATAGATGTACTGTTCCTGTTATAGTAATTATAAATCATAGTTACTATAATAATACCGAATAAGGATATTTTCAAAAATAAAAATGGGATAAGACGGGATAGAGCAATTTTCTGATATAAAAAAAATAAAGTATTCTATTGGCTATTTCAATTAAAAAAATCTTTTAATTTTTACTCAATTAATTAAATGGTCGTCCAGGCCATTGAGCAGATTATTTTAAAATTATAATATTAATTATTCTTCAAAAAATTTAAAAAACATATTTTCCAGTTGCTTTGTAAAACTGTTAAAGGGTGAAATCTATTATGGAGGATGAATAATAAAGAACTACTCGTTGGAAAGAAAAGAAATTGGAAGAAAGAAGAGTTGGACTCAGCCAATTGGCAATCGTGAGCTCGCAACCAAATGATTGCCATGAGGCTGAGTGCCCGGTCATTGTTGGAAGACGGTGAAGATTATCAACGTCATTCTTGAATTTTGATGTATAAATCATGATTAAAATTAAGATAAATTTATGATTTAATGTATATGTAAGTGTGCAAATTTAATAGGAAAATCTTAATAGATCGTGTGGACCGGATAATAAACAAAAGTCTTGATAGATCAAGAGGATTAAACACCAAGCATGAAGTCTAAATGGGTCGAGTGAACAAGACATCTGACAGAAGACCGATTGAGTTAGAGAGACCGGATAACTGATAAGAAGCCAGATGGATTAAGGAGACCGGACAGCTGGTATGAAGACCTAGTGGGTCAGATCGGATATCAAGTAAGGTAAGTCCGATTGAACAGTCGACAGATAAGGCTCGAGTGAAGAGGTGAGGCCGAGTCCTCAGTTTGAGACAAGGTAGGCATCGATCCGATGGAGGGTCTGTGTTGAACTCAGAAGTCAAGATCAGACAATATTACTACTACCAAAGTGATCATATTATACTTTGTTTTGTGTTAACTCTGTGTTGCAGGTATCTAGACGATTTGACAATGTCTAGACAACTCAGATCTAGTTGATTGGACCAGGTCCAAGCGACTGGGATACTGAGTTGGCAAATCAATTGTCGTTCGACTGGAGATCCTATGACCGAGATGGTAGGTATTCCAGTCGACTGACCCGGGTTCAGGTGATTGGGATAGGAAACTACCGAAATTGCAGAGGAGCGGAGCCAACTGACATGGAGTCGAGTGGATCAGATCTAGTCGACTAGAAATGCCAGAATACCATATTGACGAGTTAATATGGAATCAATTGGAGGGTGGTCCAGGTGACTAAAAATGGCTTATAAAAGAAATGGATGGTCAGCTCCAAAGATAGAATGCTACTATTCCAAAGTGTTGCTACTTTTATTCGTCTCCGCAAAAGCAACATCAAGTCTCTGCAATGCCCACACCCGAGCTAATTTTTATACTCTCGTTATCGGTATAACTTTTTATGTATTTATTCTTTTGCTTATTGTACTTAACTTCTAGAGGGAAGGTGGTGTGTTATCTTTCCCTCTCATTTTTTTAAAAGTGAACACCCCTCCGAGTTTAAGAGTTCTCAAGTCAGAGGACTTTTAGTGATTGCCCAATGAAGTAGCCCTAGGAAGGATTACGGCCCTTAGAATAACAATTCGACTAGGATTGTGAACCAAATATAAAACCTCGAGTACTTGTCTTTACTCTATTTCCACTGCATTACTCTAATCTCTTTTAAAAGTAAAAGAAAAGTTTTTAAAATATAAAAAAAAAAAAAGTAAACACTGAGATTCACTTCTCTCTCGGTAGTAACGATCCTACAACTGGTATCAGAGTATAGAGGTGCTCTCATTGTAGTGCAACCACCAAAGTGAGCATACAAAGTTTTCTTTATATTTGTCCTTCTTGCTCTAGTTTTAGTTTTTTTTTTTTGCACTAGATTAGGTTTTCTTTACATTTGTCAATCTTGCTCTAGTGCTACTTAGTTTAAATTTTGCACAAGTATAAATTTTCTCTATATTTGTTACTCTAGTAAATTTTTACATTAGATAAATTTTCTGTAAATTTTTAGTAAAATTAAAAAATATTTCACTTAGAGAGATATAGCACCGTTTTTTCTCCTCTCTTTAACCGAGAGAATTTTAGTTATTGGAAGAGGCAAATGAAGTGTTTTTTGAAAACCGATCTCGAGATTTTGATTTTCTATTAGGAAAGATTTCATTACTCCAGTAAACGACTCGAGAGAGTTATTAGATTCGAAAAAATGGACCATAGACATAAGGAAAAGAGCTCAAGTCGATTATAAGGCCCTTAACACCTTGCAATACGGACTTATGAAAGAAGAGCTCAATAGAGTTGGATCATTCAAAAACTCTAAAGAACTTTAGAATAAACTTATAGAATTACATGAATGAACAAATGACACTAGGATAGCTAAAAGAGACATGTTGTTAAATAAACTCTTCAATTGTAAAATGTTATATGGTGAAAATGTTAGTCAATTGCATACTAGGATTAAAGACATATTAAATGGATTGTATTTACTAGGACATCAAATAGAAAATTGAGATATAATTAGGTATACTCTTAAGACATTTCCCCGTAACACTTTATAGACATCCATTGTCGATGCCTATAAAGTTTCTCAGAATCTTTCCTTAATTAGATTAGATGAGTTATTTTACGAATTAGACAAGCTAACTCGGGTCAAACCGAGAATGGTATAACTTTGGTTGCAGGTAGGAACAAAGAAAGAAAGGAAAACAAACAAGAGCCCAAAGATTAGTCGAAGTCAAACAAAGAAGAAAAAATGGTAAACATGGTCCAAAAAATATTCAACCAGAGAAAAAAAATTACGAAAAAGGATGTGAAGAAGATGGTCGACAACAAGACGAGTAGACCAAGATCGGAAGTGACGTGTTTCGAGTGTCAAGGAAAGGGTCACTACAAGTCAGAGTGTGCGAGCCTAAAAAATAAAGAGAAGCCAAAAAAGAAAAAGAAAAAGAAGGCACTCAAAGCGACTTAGGATGAGTCATCATCAAAGGAATCGAACGTGGAAGAACCATAGAAGAGCTTCATCGCATTCATGGTAACCAATGAGTCCGAAGCCGAGTTAAGCTCCGAGTCCGAGTCCGAGTCCGAGTCCGAGTCCGAGTCCGAGTCCGAGTACAAGTACGAGTCCGAAACAAGCCACGGATTCGCATCTCTTTCTGAAGGACAAGACGAGATAAACTCTCCTTTAGAAGATGAGTTGTACAATATCATAGCATGCCTAGGTAGGAAATTAGTTAAGTTCGAGAATCGAGTTGATTTACTTCTTAAGGAAATATAAGTACTTAAGGAGCAAGTCAACTCGAAGACTTCGACTTGTCAAGTTCAAGATAGAGACTCAACTCAAATTTCAAAGCTTGAGGAAGAGAACTCCATCTTGAAAAGGCAAATAGAAGATTTTACCAAAACGTTGAAAAGGTTCACTTCAGGCTTCAAATATCTCAACATGATGCTTGGGTCTCAACAAATCGTATACAATAAATCCGGACTTCAATACAAAGCTAAGTCAACATACAAGTCATACATGTCTTTACTTAGCCAAAATGCTAAGAGTTGAGTTCAAGCATGGGACTCTAAGACTAGCTTAGTCAACCAAGTTGGACCGAACCAATTTTGGATCCCCAAAGGTCAAATTCACCTTGTGAATAAGACCCATTTGAGCTATTACTCAAGGGGAGCCAACACTATACTTGTTTTTACACTTAGGTAAACTCTTGCATGTTTAGTTTACTTGTTTAATTTAGAATGGACTAGACATGAAATAAAGTAGTTAAACTTGCAAACATAGTATTAGGACAAAGTGAACTGGTAGTAAGTTTGGGAAGCTCTTCGAAGTGCATGTCTAGGCTGGATATGTCTTACATGGTGCACTAAGTTGAGTAGAACTAACGGAAGCTAACTCACTAAGTCCTAAACTAGTTAGACTAAAGCTTAGTCCAAAGCAAGTCAACTACTTGATTCCTTGATCGACTTTTCCTTATGTTGTGGTCCACTCGATATCCAAGAAGGTCATATACCTCGCCACTACCTGAAAGTTGATTTTAGAAAAACTTACTTGATTAACCCAAGCTAAACTTGAATTTATTGGAGTATTGGAAATACAATCAAAGTCTCACATTGATAAGACATGGAAAAGATCATGTGCTTATTGTTGGATCGATTTGAAACGCTAGAGGGGGGGTGAATAGCGTTAGTGAAAACTTTTCTTTTTCGACAATTAAAACCAAGTAGGCAGCGGAAAACAAAAGATAAACACAAGAAAGACACAAAGCTTTTTACTTGGTTCACAGCCCACCGACTACTAATCCAAGGCCCTGCGATCCTTGATCGCTTCCGAAGGGCAATCACTAAAAGTCTCTTCCTCGTTGGAGGTAAGAGACAAGACGATTACAATGATTATAAGGCCAGTAACAACCTTACCGGTCCTTATACAAATTAAGTACAGAAATATAATAATACCGACAATTAATTAGAAGATGATGCACGGTCGGAGTAGCGTTGTAGAGAGCACGAGCACTTGAGAGATTCTTGAATTTGGGTTTGACTCCTCCCCTCCTTTTATAGATTTGCACCTTGGAATTTGTCTCGATCCAGATCCAAAACTCGTGGATCTTATCTTGAGGTGGCAGCTTATCTTATCTTGAGGTGGCGGCTTATCTTATCTTGAGGTGGTGGCTTATCTTATCCTGAGGTGGTGGCATCAATCTCTATCTCTTTGACCTTGTGCACTGGGCTGATTCGTCTACATCAGTCGACTGATCCTCTTAGTAGTCGACGCGCCTTTCACGATCACGACATCTCCAGTTGACTACTGCACTTGAGAATTCCTGCAATACAAGATTAGCACAATAGATGCATAATGCCATGCAGTGTGACAGTCCTTTGACTGTCCGATCTCGACTTCGGCATTCCTCCAGAAGACTTAGTTGGATCGACGCTTAGGATTGTCCTCTAACCGAGGACATGTCCTTACCACCGCTCCACACACGGAGCTTACCTTTGGTCCTCTTGACTGCCGCTAGCTTTCCACCACCGAGGTTCCTCGACTCGAGGTTCTCCCGGTGTCGTCCCGACCACCACGGTTTCTCAACTTGAGATTCTCCGATGTCGCCGACCTTTAGCTTAGCTTTAAACACTTCCCACTTAGCATATCACATGAGATAACAAAATAGCTTAACTTTGAATCTTTGCCATCATCAAAATCAAGGTTCGATTTTCTAGTGCCCCGCACCAACAATCTCCCCTTTTGATCTATGGCAAACCAATTCAAAGTTAAGAGAAAATAAGCAGAACATTGAGAAGTCATTTTTCAAAACATCCCCTTAAGGGTACCTCCCTTAACCTGGGTGATTTTTGAAAAACAATTACTTTTTGGGAAAGAAAAAGTAAGTAACCTCTTAACTTTATTCTCTCTCCCTCGACATATATCAAAATAACTTTATATTGGGTACATTGCCAAGAAATATAATTTTTAAACATGCTAATCAAGTTGATTTAATATGTTCAACTTTCTTTAATACTTAGGAGTTTAGGTTTCTAGATCCTGCACCAACAATGTATATCCTAGGTTAGAATGTGACCCCCTAACCTTTAACATTGTTATAAAATTTTGAGAAAGAAAAAAACATTTTAAAGGCTCATGTCTATTGGTTTTATGTCAAACGAGGTAGCTAGATACTAAGTTTGTCCAACTTAAGTCTTCTCCCCTTGGCATATTATCAAAAGAAGGATTTAAATTTAGAAAATATTGGTGATTTTTTAAAAAATATTTTTTTAACAACTTCTATGATGATTATCCAATTAGAACCTCCCCCTTAACCTAACATCCTTGTTAGCCACAAGGAAGGCTTATCTAGAGGGTCTCCCCTTTTGTCTGACAAACTCTTAGGGCATCCTTGTTGGCCATAAGGAAGGCTCACCTAAGTGTCCAAAGGGTCTAGGTATCTAAAGTTGACCTAAAGATTTAGATTTTTAGTATTGGTCAACTAACCATCATTTTAAGAAGCACAGTTGTTTTGAAAACTACATATAACTACACACAATAATCATGGCAACCAATAAGAATAGTTTTAAGAATCTATTTATATGTATATAAAATTTGAAATCATTTTCAAAATCATTTTTAATTTGTTGTCCTTACCATCTCATCCATTCTATATGATCAACCAAGTTATCCTTATAGGTATTGTGAGATGAATTTAATTTAATGCCTTAGAAATTAATTAATCTTGGGTTAGATTCAGATTTAACCTTTAGTTAGTTAAGTGAACATTTCAAAAGAGGGCTTCCAGGTCGTGGCGAGGCACAGGGGCCTTCTTTGATCGGAACAACGACCACTTCCTTAGACAAAGCCAACTTAGGAAATTACACACTTAATTCACTTAGGGTTACGTCCTGGTCTAACTAGTTTAGGATGTGGTGAGGTAGCTTCAGTTAGTTCCACTTAGTTAAATGCACCAAGCTAGATACTCCTTATCCAACTCGGATACACTTAACTTCGTTTCCTTAACGTACTATCATCTCACTGCGTCCTGATACTATGTTGTCAAGATTAATTAATTATTTCCTATCTAACCATTCTATGAGAGTTAACAAGTATGTATGACATGACAAAATAAGCATGATAATGATATGTATGCATGAGCAAGCTACATTCAATCAATTTAAAGAAATGGTTATTTTCTTGGGTGGACTTTTATTTGTTCCATAGTTATAAGATACTTTATTATAATTAGGTTTACAAATTTTAGTGTCTTGATTTTTGGTTAGCTTAGACCTGTAACCCAAGTCTACATATTTATTAGTTGAATTTTTAAAAGTTGAAGGTTTAATTGCTAGATTATTAATTTGTGTATAATCAAATGGTACTCTATTATAATTAATTTTATTGGTTTGATTAACTAATTTTGAATTTTTAATTAAGTTAGATTGTGAATTATTTAAAATAGGATTATTAGAATTTTTCAAAATAATATTATTAGACTTTTTCAAGATAAGATTATTAGACTTTTTAAAAGTAGAATTATTGTTAGAATTATTTAAGATATGATTGTTAGAGTTTTTAAAGGTAGAATTATTTAAGATAAGATTGCTAGAGTTTTTAAAGGTAGAATTATTAGAATTATTTAAGATAAGATTGTTAGAGTTTTTAAAGGGAGAATTATTATTAGAATTATTTAAGATAAGATTATTAGAGTTTTTAAAGGTAGAATTATTATTAGAATTATTTAGATTATCTTTGAAATTTTTTAAAGTTAATTTCGAATTTTTTATGGTTGAATTTTTCAAAATAGAATACGGAATTATCTAGATTAATCAGATCTAGGATTTGATGATTCTGTCCTATGGTTTTGATTATTCTGATCAAGGTTTTGATTATTCTGATTAAGTCCTAGGTTGGTTTTATCCTTAACTTGATCTAGATCTATGTTAATTAAACTAAAAATTTGATTAATCTCTTGGTTAATTTTATCAAATGTAAGATTAATTTGATCATTTTCTTCCATGATATTGTTATTATTATTATTTAAACTAATTAAATCTGAATTAATTAATTTTTTATTAGTTGAATTATTAATTGTATTATTTAATTGACAACAATTACACAATTTATCTAAATTATCAACTATTCTAAAACTCAACTTTTCAAAATTATTAATTTTACTAACCTTTTTATCCGGACATCAATTCTTGTAGTGGCCGAATCTTCCGCACCCGAAGCACTTGATGTGCTCCTTGTTCTTCCGCTACTCGCAATGGTGTCTCCTTTTGCACGGTTTTTGTCGTTCGAGTCTTACGAGTAGGACACTTATTTTTATAGTGTCCTCTCTCCCACTTGAAACAAATAATATGGAATTTAAAATTTAAATTGACATTGTTACCTTTAGGCATTGAGCGATACTCTTCCATGGTTAGCTCGGTCAACGGTCTTCTAATACTTGCAAAAAAAAAATACAAACCAAAAAGTCCCAAGACTTGGTCTTGGATTAGTAGTGCAGGAGATAATTAAAAATAAAAAATAAAAATAAAGAAAAGAAAATGCTCGATCGGTGGTTGCAGAACCAACTGATTGTTGGATCGATTTGAAACGCTAGAGGGGGGGTGAATAGCGTTAGTGAAAACTTTTCTTTTTCGACAATTAAAACCAAGTAGGCAGCGGAAAACAAAAGATAAACACAAGAAAGACACAAAGCTTTTTACTTGGTTCACAGCCCACCGACTGCTAATCCAAGGCCCTGCGATCCTTGATCGCTTCCGAAGGGCAATCACTAAAAGTCTCTTCCTCGTTGGAGGTAAGAGACAAGACAATTACAATGATTATAAGGCCAGTAACAACCTTACCGGTCCTTATACAAATTAAGTACAGAAATATAATAATACCGACAATTAATTAGAAGATGGACTTGCAGTCAGATGGCGTTGTAGAGAGCACGAGCACTTGAGAGATTCTTGAATTTGGGTTTGACTCCTCCTCTCCTTTTATAGATTTGCACCTTGGAATTTGTCTCGATCCAGATCCAAAACTCGTGGATCTTATCTTGAGGTGGCAGCTTATCTTATCTTGAGGTGGCGGCTTATCTTATCTTGAGGTGATGGCTTATCTTATCCTGAGGTGGTGGCATCAATCTCTATCTCTTTGACCTTGTGCACTGGGTTGATTCGTCTACATCAGTCGACTGATCCTCTTAGTAGTCGACTGCCTTCAGTCGACTGCTGACATCTCCAGTTGACTACTGCACTTGAGAATTCCTGCAATACAAGATTAGCACAATAGATGCATAATGTCATGCAGTGTGACAGTCCTTTGACTGTCCGATCTCGACTTCGGCATTCCTCCGGAAGCCTTAGTTGGATCGACGCCTAGGATTGTCCTCTAACCGAGGACACGTCCTTACCACCGCTCCACACACGGAGCTTACCTTTGGTCCTCTTGACCTGTCGCTTAGCTTTCAGTCACCACCGAGGTTCCTCGACTCCCCGAGGTTCTCCTGGTGTCGTCTGACCACCACGGTTTCTCAACTTGAGATTCTCCGGATGTCGCTCGACCTTTAGACTTAGTTTAAACACTTCCTGCACACTTAGCATATCACATGAGATAACAAAATAGCTTAACTTTGAATCTTTGTCATCATCAAAATCAAGGTTCGATTTTCTAGTGCCCCTGCACCAACACTTATAAGATGAAAAAATATCTCCATTAGTATGAGGCCTTTTGGGTAAAGTCCAAAAATAAAACCATGAGGGCTTGGGCCTAAAGTGGACAATATCATACCATTGTGAAGATATGTGGATCTTATAGGCACTAACAATTGGTATCAGAGCCATGGTTCATGTCAAGTCATGCACCTCGAATGATGGAAGTTGAGCTCCCATGTCCGGATCAAGAGAACCAGACACCAGGCAGGAAGTCCAGTTTGGTCGGGAGGACCGAATAACTGGCAGGAAGTCCAGTTGGGCCAGAAGAGCTAGACAATTAGCAAGAAGTCCAGCTGGATCAGAAGGACCAGACAGTTGGCAGAAAGTCCTGGTGGGTTGAGGATCGGACATCAAGTAGAGGATGTCTTTCGAGGACGGATAGGCTTGAGGGGGGGGGGTCAATATGGTCCTTCGTTTGAGGGGGGATTGTTAGAGTATTAGGAATACAATCAAAGTCTCACATTGGTAAGACATAAAAAAGATCATGTGCTTATGAGATGAAAAGATATCTCCATTGGTATGAGACCTTTTGGGTAAAGCCCAAAAATAAAAGCACGAGGGCTTGGGTCTAAAGTGGACAATATCATATCATTTGTAGAGATATGTGGATCTTATAGGCACTAACAGAATCTAACATAAGTTTAAAGACTTTAATATTCACTAAATTTAATCAAGTAAAAATGAACAATCATCTCACAAAACTCATAGGATTAATATGTATTGAAAACCTAGTGAGATGAATAAGGTTAAATCAATTAACCTATGGTTTTGTTTCAGGCAACATTTTAGGGGGAGTATAAGAAAAAATATTTTGTAAACCTATTACACTATAAGTTCAAAATATTTTGATCAAAAATTATTTTATTTACAAACTATTTTCGAAATAAAGTTTGAAAATCAAATTCAAAATCTTATGCTAATATCACAATTAAAAGGGATTCATGCTTGGACATTATTCACTTAAGTTGTACTTGTTAGTGAGAATTATTTATTAGGCATTTTAATTCTAAAAATGAAAGCATGGATTTAGGGGGAGAAAAATATTTTAAGCTTTATTTAAGGGGGAGAAATATTTTCAAAATTTTATTTAAATTTTTAAGCTTTTATTAAGGGGGAGAAATATTTTCAAAAATTTATTTACATTTTTAAGCTTTGATTAAAGGGGAGAAAAATATTTTCAAGAATTTATTTTTAATATCCCTTGGGAAGAGAGTATGCATTGAAAATTTCAAGTTTCAAGTTCTATTAACTAGCTTCAAAATACTTGAAGTGTTTTGAGTACAAAGCTTACTCTACTTTTGAATTTTAAGTTTGAATTTATGGGTTGTTAAGGGATTTTTCAAATCACTTAGAAATTTTCAAATATTTGTGAATTCAAATACTTGAAAAACTTAAGTATTACTTGGATGATATATTTGTGAATTCAAATATATGTTTCGAGGAGTAGGTATTGAAACATATATTCCAAGTATACATTTTGAAATCTTGGACACAATTAAGGGTTTTTAAGCATTTAGTTTCAAAACTTGAAAAAGTTGTTTTTCAATTTGCCATATAAAAAATATTTTATATTGTTTTGATGTATGTTGAGAGAACAAGTAAATGCATTTCATTGTATGTCATGTGAACTTAATGCATTTTAATTTATCAAAGGGTGCACCTCAAGTTTGGAATTGCCCAAACACAATCCCATAGTTTCATATTTACCAAAGGACACACCTCATTCCTTTTTTACCACTCCCGCCAAACGTGGATATCAAACTATCCGAAAAAAATATGGTGTGGGAATTATATTCCCAGGAACAGTGGTCCTGGGATTTGAATTCCCAGCACCATCTTTTTTTTCGGTCAGTTGATATTGTACAGTGATGCTAGGAATCTAAATCTCAACTCTACTGTGTTCCTGGGAATATAATTTTCAGCATCACTGTGTTCCTGAGAATATAATTCTCAGCACCATCTTTTTCCTAGGGCAGCTTGATATTGTATGTGGTGCTAAAAATTTAAATTCCATGACCACTGTTTTTCTGGGAATATAATTTCCAGTACCACCTTTTGGGGTAAAAAAGGAATGAGGTGTATCCTTTGGTAAATATGAAACTATGGGACTGTGTTAAGGTAATTTCAAACTTGAGGTGCGCTCTTTGGTAAATTATCATTGTATGTAATGTGAACTTGATGCATTTTATTGTATGTAATGTGAACTTGATGCATTGCATGTGAACTTAATATATTCCTCCTAACTTTAACCGATGTGTTGTCATACATCAAAAAATAAGAGATTATTGGTACAGAGAGCACCACTCCTGGGTTTTGATTATGAATTATGGTTAAAGTTAGGATAAGTTTGTGATCTAATGTGCATGTTAAGTATGCAGACTTAATAGGAAAGTCCTAGTAGATCGTGTGGACTGGATACTAGGCAAAAATCTTGACAGATCAGGAGGATCGGACACTAGACATGAAGTCCAGATGGGTCGAGTGGATCGGACATCTGGCAAGAGACCGATTGGATCAGGGAGATCGAACAACTAGCAGGAAGCTAGCTCAGTTGGGTCAGAGAGACCAGACAACTGGCATGAAGACCTAGTGGGTCAAATTGAATGTCAAGCAAAGTAAGTTCGGTTGAATAACCAGTAGGTAAATCTTGAGTGAAGAGGTGAGGTCGAGTCCTCAATTGGGGACAAGATAAGCATCGATCCGATGGAAAGTCCATGTTGGACTTAGAAGTTGAGATCGGACAATATTACTACTGTCAAAGTGATATTATACTTTGTTTTATACTAACTCTATGTTGCAGGTATCTAAGCGATTGGACAGTGTCCAGGCGACTAAGATCTAGTCGACTGGACTAGGTCCAGGCGATTGGGATGTTGAGTTGGCAAGTGAGTTGTTGTTCGATTGGAGATCCTACGACCGAGATGACAGGTATTTCAGTGGACTGAACTGGGTCCAGACGACTGGGATAGAAATTACCGAACTGTGGAGGAGCGGAGCCAGTTGATATGGAGTCGACTGGACCAGGTTCAGTCAAGTGGAAAGGCTAGAATAACATATCAACAGGCTGATATGGAGTCGATTGAAGGGTGGTCCAGACGACTAAAAATGACTTATAAAAGAAATAGAGGGTCAGCTCTGAAGATAAAATGCTACTACTCCAAAGTGCTTCCACATTTATTCATTTATGCAAAAGCAACATCAAGCCTTGCAACGCCAACACGCAAGCTCATTTCTATACTCTCGTTGTCAGTATAACTTTTTGTATATTTATTCTCTCATTTATTGTACTTAACTTCTAGAGAGAAGGTAGTGTGTTATCTTTCCCTCTCATCTTTATAAAAGCAAACATCCTTCGAGTTTGAGAGTTCTCGAGTCGGAGGATTTTTTGTGATTGTCAGATGAAGTAGCCCTAGAAAGGGTTACGGGTCTTACGGGCGGACCTTAGAGTAGCAATCCGACTAGGATTACGAACCAAGTAAAAAATCTCGAGTACATGTCTTTACTCTATTTTTGCTGCATTATTCTAATCTCTTTTAAAAGTAAAACAAAAGTTTTTTAAATATAAAAAAAAATATAAATACTGAGATTCACTCCTCTCTTTTGGTAGTAACTACTATCATTTCAATGATTAATGTCAAGGGTAACTATGCAAGTGTTAGTGTAGCCAGGGAACATGGTGAATGTTCAAACTCAAAGAATAAGGTGAATTCTGACCCTATCAAGAATAATTGGCATTCGATTAAAGCGATTTCCTCATATTGCTTAAATCTAAACAATGACTATCAAAATGATCTTATGGTGAGCTTATGGGTTATCAGGAAGTTATTTGATCGAATAAAATCAAATCAAACAAAAATGAATATTTTGAGAATGACTGGATGTTTTATTTCCAAAATAGAAAACAAAATAAGAAGAAAAAAAAAAGGAGAGAGAGAGAGAAAGAACAAGAGAACTTGCACTCATAGTCTTGCTAATCAGCTAGACAAATCTCTCACTATCATTCCCTCAAAGTTACCACAACATTAGCAGAGTTATATTTGCAACTCGATCCTGAATTTCAGCTACAATCACTCTAAAAATCTACTTCAAAGAAGTAAAAACAAACAAACAAACAAAAAAGGAAAAATCCTTCAGAAGCTAATCTGCAATCTATTAATAGTAAGACAGATGAACAAGCATCAGATGATACTAGTCCAAGAAGGTCTCCATGATGTCTTGGTAGATCCCTGCGTCTGAGCCTCTGTAATCCATTCCCTGAGGTGTTGCCGCATGGTGATGCTGGTGGTCCAGCGACGAAGAAGACGAATTCGACATTCTCGCGGGGAATGTCAAGCTCCTCTTGAACTTGTTGCTGTTCTCCATCTTCCTGCCTTTGCAGGAATGCTGGCTCTCTGTGCTCATCAGGTCCCGATCGGCATTGCTTGCGCTGCTAAGTGCTGGATGATGATCACCACCGTCAGGCCTCGAATCGGCCAGTTTGTGCCCCAGCGTCTCGCCGCCGAAGAGGAGCTTGGCATCGTCTGTTCTGCCTGTGAGAGCAGTGAAGAAGGAGAGGCCATTGGGCCACTTGAGTTCTGGTTCATGCTCCTGTATCATGTCCCCCATTTGTGCCTCTGAATTGGCCTGCCCCATTGGGTGGTAGTCAGGGGCAGCTGCCATGGCAGGGATTGGAGCAAGTGAAGAGTGGCTCCAGTTGAAGATTGGTGGAGGAGGCGGCGGCGGCGGCAGCCTACTCGGAATTTGCTTCATTGCTGCAGACGGGGAAGGAGAGCTGCTCCTAGTGGAGGAAAACAGCTGGGAGAGGAAGAACCCTGATTGGTATCCTAATGACTCAAACATATGCCTCATCCTCAGCACAAAGTGCAGGTCTTCAGGTATCTGATACATGCACAAAGCTTCGTGTAGTCGACCCCAAATAGTTGAGACAAACACGGCTTGACGACGACGATAACACTTTACTTACAATTTTGCAGGAGCCGAGTTGCAGAAGTCCATGCCCAGCCTGAATTACAGCAATAGTCTGTTCAACGAAGATTTGTAAGTATAAAATCAGAGTAATGTTAGAGCAAATTTTCTTCTTGAAAGGGCAGAGGACGATTTTGCCTGGATGCCAGAAGCAAATTGATCATTCCACTCAGGAGGAAGCTGCCATGAACAGAAAAAAAAAAGGAGGGGGAGGGGAAAAAGAAAGAAAGAAAAACAAATCAAAAACAAAAGAAAAAAAAAGGTGCTTGGAAGTGTCAGTAAAAGTGAGATACAGCATCGAAGGAGCTCTGCCAGTAGTTGGAGATGTTGGTTTCAGATTCAGAAGGTTCCTTGAAGACCCATTTGTGGCACTTATCAGAAGCAACCTTCCCCATCAACCTGCTCGCATCAATCGCTCGATCAAATTAAAGTCGCAAAAAAGAGAGGAAAATAAAGGAGAAAAAGTGAAAGTGGGAACCAAACCACCCTCTTCCTTCCCTTTTGCAGACCGATAATAACAAGAAGCCCGAGGACAGGGAAGAATCGAAAGGGAGATGGATGAAGCAACAACAACAACATCCTGTAGCAACTCTAAATGCGCCCCTTTTTGTGGAAAAGATCATTAATGAACACTACCTACCAAATACCCACCCTTCTCCGTAATTATACAGCTGAATGGACATCTTGCTGAAGGCCTTCCTCACCGGGTCTTCCCCTGCATCCATCTCATCGACTCTGCTCCGGCAGAAGCCATCCTCCCACATCAGCATCCTAAAGCCCATAAAGATTCAAACTTCGTCATCAAAATCCAAACTTCATGATAAAGATCCCAACTTTGCCATGGAACTTAAGAACGCAACTCACAGATTGCCATTGTCGTCGCCAATCTTGCAGCCATTGCCGCCCCTGCACCTCCTGCAAGAGAAGAAGGGGGAGAAAAGTTTGTGAAGTGAAAGAGGGAGAGGAAATAAGGAGAAGAAGGAGAAGGAGCGTACGGGCGAGGGCGAATGGTCCAGAAGACGGAGTAAGTCCAGTCCGAGTTGAGGCAGAGGTTCCTGAGAGCCTCATGGAGAGCCAACATGCCCACGGCCTCCTTGCTTCTACTACCATCTCCCCCTACACCTCCTGAGCCCACCATCTCTTTGTTCCCTTTGTTTTTCTCTATCTTCCTCTCTATATACTTCTCCTTTTTTTTTTCCCCTTCCTGATTACCTCCTCCACTCGACAGTGGCGCGGGGCAAAGGAAAAAAGTAAGAAGTTACTAAAGAACAGAAGAGGAGCGAAGTGGCAAGCGGATTCTTTCTTCCTTATCTTTCTCCTCCCTCAGGTCTCTCTCCAACATCTCCACCTCAGCTTTGCTTTCCTTGCCCGAGTTGGTTAGCAAAAGAGCAAATTTTTGACGGAATGGTGTAGATTTCTGGAGTTGTTAGCATCTGGTTATTACTTCTAGGCAGTGGCAAAATTGCTCCTTGCAGCTCTACATGAGGATGCTCGTTATGCTGCCTCTTTTCCATGCTTCTTTTCTTTATGGGTGGTCCTATGCCTTCACCCTTCAAGGTTTAACCCTTTTGGCTACTTTCATCTTTTACCATTCCATTTACAACCCTACCCTTCCTTCATCATTGACGATGCGAGCGTTTCGTCCCATTGCGATTGTGCTCGTGATTCGATGAGCAAATCAAAGGAGAGTTCGAGTCTTCAACTTCTTCCTTCCAGGTTCAGGTCTAAGCAAAAGACAAACATAACAAGAGGCAGAAGTCTATGTGCGCGGGCGTGTGTGTGTTCAGGAACAGTAAGAATGCAGTATTCTTCATCGAGCAGCACCTTCTCCAAACAAGAAACGATGATGATGGTGGTGGCGAGGAGGAGGAGGAGCACTACATGCATGCAGGCTGCAGCTGGCGTTGCTGCGCTGCAGAAATGATGATCAGTGAGGGAATTAGGGTGGTGTTTTGTGAGGGATATCTCACGTGAGAGTTTGGGACGGCAGTGGGGCGGTGCCTCGTGAGGCATAAAGAAAGCCAAAGAGGGAGATTGGCTGCGTTTTCGCCAGCAATTCGACGAGCTCACGCAGAGTTAGCATGCAGACAAGAGCAGCGAACAGTGAGCCCGTGTAGCTGATCACGCTGGATGGGCAACGAGGGGGGAGAGGGGAAAGGCAGAGAGAGCTGCAGAAATTGCGGGGGATGTGACATCCTCAAACTAAACAATTCTCGACTCGGTTTGATTCGGCTTAGATCAGAGGTTGAACCCGAACCAGCTATATATATACTGGACTAATCTTAATGTTTAACACGGATAAGTTACTCTATTTACAATTACATTGGTGGTTTAGGGTTTGGTTATATTAGCCAGGAGATTCATACGTTACTCCATTCATAATACTTTTGTCTTCTCCTTAATTATATATGTTAGTGCATGGTAATACATAACACACTTTGGTTTAGGGATGTTCCAATTCACTGTATTATTCGATTGCTACTCATTTAAAAAGGCTCATGGCGAAGATTTCGACCAATAACAGCTAACTAATTACTCTTATTCCATGATCGAGCTAGACTCACCAAGCTACCATATGTAAATAAATACCTTAGCTAGCTTACATTCAACAAGATCAGAAGCCATTCAATTAACATTGGATCACCTGCGAACTGGCAACCCTCTTGCGACGAGGTTTGAGTTGAATAAACCTTCGTGTTTTGGGTAGGATACTACTATATACTCCTAGTTCAATAACTACATGATTTGGTCCCCCAACCCTACTCATCTGCCTCTCCCCACCTTCCTCCTCCTCCTCCTCACCTGCCTAACCACAGCAGGAATCTGTATCTTTACCATCTTCAATGGCCTTTTTCTAGCCTTTTGTAATTAAATTATACATGCCATCTCTGACACATGAGTGGGGTTGATGGAGATTTGTGTGGGAAGAAAGACAAGTGAGGACCAAACGAGATAGCAGCTGAGGAACTAGATTTGGACCACTGCAGTTTGTTTTGTTTTGTTTTCTTTTCTTTTCGTTCCCTTTGTTCAGTATCGACCTCTCAATTTTTATATCACATGCATCGAAATCTGCAGCCTCCTCTCTGCAGCTTGCCAATTGTTTTTTTTTTTCTTTTCCTTTTCTCTCCAGTTATTTAGAGAGTTTTATCAGGAGTCTCCTATAAATGCAAATGCAATTCTAGTTAATTTCGACCACTAACAATGGCATCCGAGAAGAAGTGATTAGTCCATGCTCGAAGATCCAACTTGCCCCCCTCCTGACAAATGCAGAAATATATTAGCAATATAGTACAAAGTCCAAGATTCCAGTCTCTCCTCGCCACAAAAGATATTGCAGAAATCAATGCACTAAAAGCTGAGTCGAGTCATGAATAGGAACTCTATCATCTAGCTAATTAACTATTCGTCTAATGAGGAGATCAAGTGGTGGCTGTCATAATTGGTCGCGTTGAATCCTTCTTTAGACCTTAAGCCTCCTCTTTGACCGCCATTATTGTGCTACGATGCTAGCTTTAGTTGGTCATCGCCCTTCTGTTTACGCACATGACCTGGAAAAACAATCCACGGTTGGGGGATTTGTGTAGATTATTTTAACCATTGGAAGTGCCTTTGAATTATTTTACGGTCTAAGTTGAGTTTGAGGATATGCCAAGTTATTTACCTTCTTTTTTTTTTTTTTTTTATCTTTATTGAGTTAGTTTGTGTATCGGACGTGGTTGTCTTTCTCACTTGAGTTGAGTTTGATGGTGCTTGAAATAAAAATATTGAAGAATAGTAATTTTTTTTTTTTGTATTTAGATAGACTTAATCTTATAAAATGTAATGTCTAATGATGTTTGGGGAGCGATCCAGTCCCACATCTACAGAATTAGATATGCATGATTCCCAACCACATCAACAAATATATAGGATCCTTGGTAGAATAAGCATCTCGATCCATTTAACTAGGGTGTTTAGTGGTCCGAGCAACTTGTTTTATCAACTTTAGCCGCCTTGAGCATCTCGAGTTATCGACTGAGTGCTCGATGGTCCGAGTATCCCTTCTTAATTGTTGGCAGTTGTTTGGCAACAACAAAGTACAGTTGGTTGCTTGGCAACTACAAGTGCAGTTGGAATGACATACACATTATAAAATACACTAAAGTAAAAAAAAAAAATAATGAAAAATTAGCGAAAAAGAGTATCCAAAGAGGAATTAATCGTTCGTTAGACGATATATAGACACAAATACCAAGATATCTGTTTTTAAATGACGGTATATTCGTCATTTAAATGATGAAGAAATTTTTTAATGATAATATTTCGAAATACATTATTAGAATCTAATAGGGTAAAAATTTTAAAATAATCAAAATATAAAATATAATTATTTTATTAACTATATGCATGCATGATTAAAACATAACATCTAAATCAAATTGCGATAAAATTTAAAGTGCATAAACAAAATGCGATAACAATAAAATAAATAAATCGGCATCTCAACGATGCAGTGGAACCAGCATGATAATGAACTATCTGAGCGACACGAAGGTAGGTTAATAGGACACCTCCTCTATCAGCTAGTCTGGAAGCCAAGGAAAATAGAAAGTGAGAACAAATTACTTTGTGGGTGTATAGAAAGAAAGTGCGTGATAATATAAATATAATGGAAGTCAAAGGAAATAAACTCGAGTACCTCAAATCTCAGAACACCAATATCAATCTACAACTAACCTGATCATCAATATGATAAATACACCTGTGATTAGCTGCAAACCTACAAGGAATAAATATCAAGGTACCACAACCCAACCTCATGACTCTCAAGGTAATATCAAGGGGCACTATCTGTGGGCAATAATATGCTACTATGAACGAGATTCAGAGGCAAATAGGCAATATCTAGGGCACTGTCTACGCAACGACATGCTACCACGAATGAGTCTCATGGGCAAACATGCAATATAAAAACTCGTTGTCTGTGGACAACGACATACTGCTACGAATGGATCTCGTGGACAGACAGAGCAGATAGCTAGCTAGCTATTGACCGTACACAACCACATGCTACCACGAATGAGTTTCATGGGCAGTTGATTATCCTAGTTCGTTGCGCCAGGGTTCCAACATATCTAGCATGAAATGTCTATCAAGGCCGATAAATAACTAATCTACTAATAAGCACGTCAAGATTATTAAGCCCAGGATTCCAACATCTAGGGTTCCATTAATATTGTTTCATTCATTAGATTCACTTCTAAAGAATAATATCATCTAAATTATACTATTTCTATCAGTTCAATCATGGTATCAACCGAAACAGTAAATAAATAAATAAGCATGTATAACAATAATATCCATTTAACAATAACATAAACATTCACATACTAATAATGGAAATCAAATAGCTTAGAAGTCAAATAGAGTATAAAAAGGTCAAGCAAATATAAGGTCAAAACAATACTAGAAAGAGCATAGAGTGGAAAGATAATATAACCTAAACAAACAATGTAACCAAAATAATCATCCACTAAGACCAAAAGATCTAAAGAAATCAAAGAAAGAACAATCCACCTTTGACTACAGAACGTCTTAGCTATCTTTCAAGCTAAGTCGAGAATTTGCTTCAGTTTTCAACTCTATTATAATTAATCCATTGTTAATTCGACTATTAATTAATCTATAAATTGATTATCTAATCAATTGTGAATTTTCTTGTTAATTTAATTGCAAATTTTTTAATTAACTCATTAATCTTTTCCAACCTTACTTCATTAGCTTAGTTAGATTAATTATTTATTCAATCCAATAAACAAATCACAACTCCCTTCAATTAATTTATTACACCAGTCTAATTAATAATTCTAAATCTAAGTGATCTTAATTAATTTGACTAGTTATATTAATCTAATAAATTAATTAGCTGATTAAATTCTATACCTAAGTTTAATTTAAAGAATTAATTTAGATTAGACAAAAAAATGTAGATTAATTAACTAAATAAAATAATCAGATTAATTAATTAATCCTAAATAAATTAATTAACCCAACATTTTAATTAATTATCTTAAAACTAATTAATCAATTAAACTAGTTTAATTAATTAAACCATTAATCAATTTAAACAGACTAATTACTGTAACCTCTTTAATCAACTAACCTACTAAATTACCTCATATACTTAGTTTAATCAACTAATCTACCAATTATTATTTCCATAAATTTCCGATTAATTCCACACCGACTTTAATTAGATTAACTAATCTAATTAATTAATCCATTTTAGTTAATTAATTAATAATAATTAATTAGTTGATTAATTCCCAACCTAACTAATTTACGATTAATTGTATTAATCAAATTAACTAATTAATCCAATAAACCGATTAATTTGAAAAAAATCAGATAAATTAGTCTAATCATAAATTAGTTAATCTAACCTAAAACTAATTAGTCAGATTAATTAATCTCATCCGGATTAATCAACTTAATTAAGCTAGAAAAAAAAAAATCAAAACCATAAAGTGTTTTACCGTTTGATTTCCAGCGTTCGCGACACCGACAATCACTGGATTTCGCTCGCGGTCGAGCGAGAGGCGACGATGAGGTCCTAGAGAAACGAAGGCGAGGGCGACCCTGTGTGTATGCTGGAGCGCTCGTGTGAGTTGTCGCAACCAGTGAACGGCCGTTCTGAGACTGGACGCTTTCCGCCGTTAAATTTCTAACTTAGACCGTTTCACGGAGAAGACATTGACTACGGGAAAAAAATATTAATGAAGCTGCAAAAAAAAAGAAAAGACGGCGTTCCGACCGCTCCGAAAGAAACGAAAGAATAGCCGTTCCGGAATGGGAACGCAGGAATCCGTGACCGCGACCGTTTCCGTTCCGACGAACCATGGTCGCAACAATCGCAATGGTGGTCGGCGAGTGAGGCGGGGTCGACGGTGGTTGGAGGTGAGGCTGGCAGCACTAGAACCGGAAACGTCGAAGGGGGCAGTGGCAGCGACAGCAGCGGTGGGCAACAACAGGAGACGCGGCGAAGATCGACTGCGTGTGGAGCAGCCTGAGGCGGCGGAAGTTGGCTGCGTGCGAGGCAAGTCTCGCCGACGGAGGCTTGCTGGAGATCTTGGGCGTGCGGCGACGGGTGCAGGTAGCGTGAGCAGCTGGCAAAAGCGACGGTGACATCGGTGTGGTTGATGCGAGAAGATGAAACGGAGTGGAAAAAACAGGATTAAATCCCTTTCCAACTTAGGCTTTTATTAAAAAAAAAAATCTAACATACGTTTTAATTATGTATTTTAGGCTTAATTGAATTAATCAATATTATGATTAATAATAATTTGACTTAGCCTAGTCTAATAAAATTTTATCCCAAAATTTTCTAATAAATATTAATAACTAAATTTTATTTTATCTATTTATTTCATTTTAAATATTATTATTATTATAATAATTTTTTTTGATATATTATATTCTCCCTCAATAATAAAAGTTTACTCTCCAAATTTCCTACTTGATATGCACTAATGAAAATATCCTATTTACATGTCGTTCTTTTGCTCCCAGTAGTTCTTCCTCCGAATGACGTTATCATCCAACTTCTATCCAACATATGACCTTGCTTCATAATCAACCTTCTTTGCATCTGGAATATGTTCTGAAACTTCAACTATATTCTTCACGACATAAATAAACTAAATACAGACTTCCATATATAAAAGTCATTATGTACTTCAACGGTTAGGTAACCCTAAGTGTTATGTTACTTTTCTAGCTTATTCTAATATCTTAACATTCAAAATTGTCGGAGCGTAAACTTCTCTTATGCAACTTCTCTGTGGGTTATGGGCCCACCATGCTTTTGCGGTACCAATCTGATCCATATCCTAAATTGGTTACTAGTCTTCTCATCTTCAGCCAGTGTGAGATTTAGTGCATTTGTGTTGAGTTTCTATATATCAGAATCTCTTACTCTAAGTGCATGGTAATCTAATCTCATGTCAAGATATTATTGGAGGATCGTGGCCCCGCTAGAAGGGGGGTTGAATAGCCCGTGTACGTTGATGGAATTCACGCGTCTTAATCGTCTACAAGAGTTGTTAGCGCAGGGGAAATACTAAAATCAAAGACAATTAAGTTAAACAAAGATAAAGAGAAAACAAACGCAAATGCAAGTATGTAACGTGGTTCACGGTCCTTGTCGCTAATTTATAGATGATTTGTATGGCAAATCACTCCCTCAAACCAATCACTAAACTTCTTCTTTGCTCAATCAAAGTGGAGAAGAAACCTTCTTACAAAATCCTCCCTCTTACAATATGATTTAGATGAGAACAAGGAAGAGGAGGTTTGGAACGTTTAGGGCACTTGGGGAGCACTTAGGAATGAAGCATTAGCATCCCCAAGGCCCTCACCCCTTCTCTTTATAAAGAGGAAATTTCTTCCTATTGGATATACAGCAGTCGACTGCTGCATGTCACTAATCAACTGTCGCTGTTCCAACGGCTTCTGACCACGTCATATCACGACTGTTGTAATCCAATGGTAAGCTTAGCATAATGATTCTTCGCTATCGGCCGATCGATCGATCACTACTATGGGAGGTTTTGTGCCCACGACCACCTTCAGCAGTCGACTACCATTCCTTGGCAATCGACTACTGGTCGTCCCTTGGCAGTCGACTGTTAAGTCAGAAACCCACCAGTTGAACACCAGTCGAGTGCCATCGACTCAGAGCAGTTGACTGCTATCTATAGCAGTTGAATGATGTCGAGTAAAACCTCAAAGAAAACACTTGTTTGAGCATATGATGGTCAGGTAAACCTCAAACCACCTGTTTGAGCATCCGACACTTCCATTCGTCGGGTAGAAACCTCAAACTCATGTTTGAGCATCCGACTTATCCAAATGTCAGGTAAAATCTCAAACACAAGTTTGAGTGTCCGACACTTGACTTAGCCATTCGGCCAAGTTCACCTATGAGCTACCTAGTCCCGGGTTACATTCGCTCACTCTTATCTCCCATGAAGTCTCTCACCTTGAAGCTCTCTTCGTCCGACCACGTTTCTCGGATGCACCAAGCTCACGACTTCCGCAATGTCATCCTTCACGTCTCACCCTGAAGTCTGCTTCCTTTGGCTTCACTCCAATGCTCCTCGTCTGGCGGTCCCTCGGATGCACTAAGCGCACGGCTTCCGCAATGTCATCTTTTACCGACTCAAAAACCCAAGCCATGAGATGGTGAACTCGCCAAAGCTTCATCAAGTCAATCCATGTGTGATTTACTAAGTCCTGAATAACTTAAATACACATATCCAATCAACATAAACATCCTAACTTAAACCTTTGTCACACACATCAAAACAAAATCATACTTGGGTTGATTGCCCTAACAATCTTTCCCTTTTTGATGTGTAACAATCAAGTTTAAGTTAGGTAAAACATTAACCAAATACATAAAGAAGGAAATAATGTAAAACAAATATGAGTATCAAACACTCTCCCTTAATACATGCAACTTCCCCTTAACACATGTTAATTTCCCTCTTAGCATGATTAACTTAAACTCTCACATTTCTCCCCCTTTGACACCATCAAAAACATTAAACATATGTCATATAACATGAAATTAAAGTCTAAGGGAAGAAAAATTACTAAAACATGTTGAAAACCACACAAAGCAGGTTACTGTTCACGTTTACAGTCCATCAATCGACTGGTTCAGACTACCAGTCGACTGACACCTGATTTCTAGCCTTTTCTATTTTCCAAACCCAAATTTAGAAATGCATTGAAAATTATAAAAAATTCAAAAAATCATGAAATTCAAGGAACACATTTCTTATGAGTCCCTTTATCAAGGAAAAATGATTCTTCATGAAACAACATTCATTTTTCAAACATTTGGTAAAAACTCAAAAGTTGTAAAAACCTTCAATCATTTTATCAACTTTGAAACCTAGTTTTACCTTAAGTTATTTTAAAACATCAATTCACTGTTTGAAAAATATAAAATGGTTTTAAATTATTTAAAATATCCAACTATGATCTATGGACAATATGTCTATTGATTAAATATTTGCTTTCCCCATAGTTGGTCTATAATTGCTATGTTATAATACTTTGAGTGACCCATCTAAATGTCATAAGCATTACTGAATCAATTGTATCATCCTAACATCTCACCCATTGCTATGTTTTCAATCAAGTTAGCCTTATGGTGAATGTGAGATGTACCTAAGGTATTATACTTAACCATCAATTTCATGCAATTTCTACCAAGGTTAAGTATTATCAAAAACACTCATCATGATCATAAAATAAGTATATCATATAACTACACATCATGATCATGCATCAAGTATAAAATCAAGTATCACAAATCATGATTTAAACATTGATTACCCAAATCATCCACCATGCTTATAAGTCAACCAAATAATATGATATAAAATAAATTCACTTATGGCTGACTATCCTAGGTTTTTCTAATCTTTAAGGATGGGACTTGGGAACCCAATATAGATTCTTTCCAATAGGGTTCACCAAATACTCCTTTGAGATCCATTTCCTAGCTACCATTATTGTTTTGGATTGTCCCTTAGCAATTAAACAATGGTAAGCCTTCTCATTCTTTGATCCCTTATAACCTAGGCTCTTCTTATTGAAACTAGCCCTTTGGCTCCCAATAATCATGTTTAGGGTGTTGGAGCCAATTGTAAATTTCTCAAGAGCCTTAGTTAAATAATCTACCTTTTCCCTTAAGGCCTTATTCTCTTCTACACATGCATCATTAGTACTAGAAGAAATATCATTAACATATGAGCATGCATTTTTCAAATTTTCTTCTAGAGTTCTAATTTCATTAAGCATGCATTTGTTTTTCTTTTTCATTCTAAACAAGTTCTTAGTCAAGCTAGTAATCATTAAAACTACATCATGGGAGGGTAGTTTATTTACCTCACTTACCCAATCCCCTTATTCCAATGATGATGACGCTCCCCCTACACTTGAGCTCTCCTCCTCACTTGAGCTTGTTTCTTTTTGTTCGGATGAGGTGGAGGTTATGTCATCTATCCCCATGAGCACTAGGTGTGTGAAAATTTCTTCCTCCGATGAGGATGGATCATTCCATGTTACCTTTAGATTTTGCATTTTTGCCTTCCCCTTTTCTTTTGATTTCTTTTCTTCTTTCTTCTTCCCTTCTCTCTTCTTGTCCTTCTTCTTGTCTTTCTTTGCTTTGTTTAAGAGAGGACAACCATCCTTTATGTGTCCCTCTCCTTGGCAATTATAGCATATCACCTTTCTTCTTCTCCTCCTATCATTAGATTTGTTAAACTTAAAATTTTTCAATACACGCCTTACCTTCCTTACCATATAAGCCTCTTCATTGCTATTCATTGATGAGGAAGATTCATCTTCAGATGAGGAGGGTGGAGTCTCCTTATTCTTCTTTTCTTTGTCAACCATTAGTGCTCTCCACTTGATTGCTTGATTGGATCTTCTATTATATCTTCAAGCCTAGTTTCATGTAATTCCATGGTGGAGAAAAATTCTTCTAGAGTACTTACCTCTAGATTCTTTGAAATATAGAAGGAGTCCACCATGGAGCTCCACTTTGATGACCGGGAAAATACATCTATAGCCTTCATGATCATATCCCGGTTTGATAGCTTCTCACATACACTTGATAACCCATTAATAATTTCTTTGAATCTTGAATGCAAAGAAAGTACCTTTTCTCCTTTATCTAGTTTTATATTGTTGAGTTGAGATCAAAGAAGGTCCCTTCTTGCTAACTTAGCTTCAGAGGTGCCTTCATGAAGCTCAATTAACCTTTCCCACATTTCCTTGGCGCTTGAGCACTCTCCAATTCGGTTGATTTCTTATTGAGGGAGCACGTTGTAGAGATGATACTTGACTTTTGAATTTGCAAGGTGCTCCTCTTTTTGCTTCTTAGTCCACATTGATTTTTCAATTGGCTTCCCTTCTTCATCCCTAGGTATATCGAAACCGATTTCCATAATAACCATAATATCAAAATCCATTTCGAAAAATACCTCCATACGCTTTTTCCACCAAACGAAGTCCCCTTCGAATTTAGGTGGATGAATGTTTGAGCCGGCCATTTCATTGTCGTGCTTGTTTTGGTGATGAGTCAGTTGACAAGCTCCTCGCTCTGATACCACTTGTTGGAGGATTGTGGCCCATCTAGAAAGGGGGTTGAATAGCCCGTGTATGTTGATGGAATTTGCGTGTCTTAATCGTCTACAAGAGTTGTTAGCGCAGCGGAAATACTAAAACTAAAGACAATTAAGTTAAATAAAGATAAAGAGAAAACAAATACAAACACCCTTGTCGCTAATCCACAGACGATTCGTTTGACGAATCACTCCCTCAAACCAATCACTAAACTTCTCCTTTGCTCAATCAAGGTGGAGAAGAAACCTTCTTACAAAATCCTCCCTCTTACAATATGATTTAGATGAGAACAAGGAAGAGGAGGTTTGGGATGTTTAGGGCACTTGGGGAGCACTTAGGAATGAAGCAATAGCATCCCCAAGGCTCTCACCCCTTCTCTTTATAGAGAGAAGAGATTTCTTCCCGTTGGGCATGTAACAGTCAACTGTTGTATGCCACCAGTCGGAGGCACCAGTTGACTGCCGTCATTCCAACGACTTTTAACCATGTCAGATCACGACCATTGTAGTCCAACAGTAGACTTGGCAGTCGATTGCTGCTATCAGTAGTCGATTGATGCATGCGTAGCCGACTGATCAGTCGGCTATGGGAGGTTCTATGCCCACAACCACCTTCAGCAGTCGACTGTCATTCCTTGGCAATCGACTGATGGTGTAGAAGTTGACTGTCATCCCTTGGCAATCGACTACTGGGCTAGAAATCCACCAGTCGAACACCAGTCGAGCACCAGTAGAGCACTAGTCGAGTGCCATCGACTCAGAGCAGTCGACTACTATCTATAGCAGTCGACTGATGTCGGATAAAACCTCAAACAAAACACTTGTTTGAGCATCCGACGGTCGGGTAAACCTCAAATCACCTTTTTGAGTATCCAACACTTCCATTCGTCGGGTAGAAACCTCAAACTCATGTTTGAGCATCCTACTTATCCAAATGTCGGGTAAAATCTCAAACACAAGTTTAAGCATCCGACACTTGTCTTAGCCATTCGGCCAAGTTCACCTATGAGCTACCCCGTCCCGGGTTACATTCGCTCACTCTTATCTCCCATGAAGTCCCTCGCCTCGAAGCTCTCTTCGTCTGGCCACGTTTCTTGGATGCACCAAGCGTACGACTTCTGCAATGCCATCCTTCACATCTCATTCTGAAGTCTGCTTCCTTTGGCTTCACTCCAATGCTCCTCGTCCGGTGGTCCCTCGGATGCACCAAGCGCATGCCTTTCGCAATGTCATCCTTCACCGACTCAAGGACCTGAGCCATGAGATGGTGAACTCGTCAAAGCTTCATCAAGTCAATCCATGTGTGATTTACTAAGTCCTGCACAACTTAAACACACATATCAAATCAACATAAACATCCTAATTTAAACCTTTGCCACACACATCAAAACCAAATCATACTTGGGTTAATTGCCCTAAGGGTGCATTTGGTTCGGGGTTATTCTCCATAACCTTGGTTATCCATCCAAGGTTATCAATAAAAATCTTATTTGGTTTAGGATTTGAAGAATTACCAAGTCATGATGGATACCCGATACATCATGCCACGTCAGCAATAAACATCCTATTTTTTACCATTTAGGAAAAAACTATCCTTATCAATTTATTAAATGACAATCTAGCCAGTTGCCGATCGCCCACTGCCGGTCATCGACCGACCACCGTCGGTCACTGACCGGCCATGGCCGCTAGTCACTAGCCGACCATCGCTGTCGACCGTCGTCGTCAGTCGACCATCGTCATCGGTCGTCACTATCAGCCGTCTCCGTTGCCGTCGGTCGTCACCGACCGTCGATCCCCCATCGTCGATCGGTCGATCGTCGGTCGCCCATCGCCACCAGTCGACCGTCATTGCCGATCCCCGATTGCCTATTGTCGATCGCCGATCGCCCGTCGTCGCCGGTGTCCCGTCGCTGCCGGTGGCCTGTCGCCGCCGGTGGCCCGTCGTCGCCGGTCGCCCATCGTCGATCGGCGGTCGACGGCCGATCGACCGCCGTTAAACCATCGAATGGATAATATAGTAAAATATTAAATTAGGTGATACTTTAAAACCTCTAAACAAACAAGTTTTGATTGCATTACTTCGGATTGAACCAAATAATATTTGGTAATGTTTCATTCCCCATAACCTTAGTAATGTGATTATTAGGTAATCACATTACCAAGGTTATATATTATAACTTGAACCAAACGCACCCTAACAGATATGACTACGAAAATCTAAGGGAAACTCTACTTCATAGCGAGATATTAGAGTCTCCTTTGATAGTGTCATTATACCAATCTACGATAATAACATCTTACCAAACTAATGTCATATGATCGCTTCTGCTGGTTGACTCGAAGGATGTTTGAGCTAACTTCACTAGTTGAGAGGCTCTTCCAGTACTAGATCGTGACCTTTAAATATGACTTTGCGCTTTCTGACCACCGAGCTGCTTGTCCTTCGTCTAAGACTATCTGCAATATCTGTCTTTCTGATTCCTTCTCCCGAGTTACTTGTTGTTGGGTCATCTCGATCAGTATGGCTTAGTCTAACACTTTTCAATAAGTACCAATGAGGAATTCAGACATTCTAATCCGGGTATAGGTTATAAGACCTTGGACGAACTAAAGCATATGATCATAGTCCTGGGCTCCTAAGTGAGGTAAAATTCTAAAAGTCAACTAAATTCTACATTGTAATCCATGATGTTTCGATCACCTTGCTTAAGATTCAGAAACTCCTGACGATAACTTATACCGAAAGAGGTCAGAAAATACTATCTCTCAAAAGCCTCTCGGAATAGTTTCCAAGTGATGCTCTATTTCTCAAAAATCGTCTGTTGTTATTTTTCACCATGTGATGATCTGGCCTCGTAAGTGATACACAACAAGTTCCACCTTCTCTACATCCATGCAGGTTATGTATCCAAATGAGTCTTCTAGATTGTCCATCTATGCACGAGCAATCCATGGATCGGTATCCCCCTGAAATAAGGTAAACTGATATTTCATAGTCTTGGCCAGTGTAAGTATACGTGCCTTATCCATGACCAAATCAGCAGTAGTAGAGGCTAGTGCTCTTTGAGGGGTTACTGTTTGACCTCCAATGGGTGGCTGGTGGGCCTAACCTTGGCTTCCTAACTCGACATCAGTCAATACCTCTGAAGAGTCTACATTTTTAGCCTCGAAGGTAGGTCCCACAAATCAATAGGTCACTTTTGAGGTCGACCTCGTCCACGACCATGAGTAGGTGTAGTTTCACTAGGTGGAATTTCTTGTTGTAACCAATTAAGTGAGTACCTAACAAAAGAATATAGTGATAACTTCCTATTACTCGAGGAAAGTACAGTGACCAAACAACAACTTTTCCTATAACTCAGAGATATCCTTCAGCTTGCTTGGTCCCAAAACACAAAAACTCCAAAACAAAGGTAAAGAAAAACTCGAAACACAAAACGCATAAATCGAAATCGCAAACCGAAGCTCTGATACCAATAAAATTGTCATGCCCCGGGGGTATATTCGTCATCCAAATAACGGAGGAGCCTCTTAATGACAATATTTCAAAATACATTACTGGAACCATATATAATAAAAACTTTGAAATAATCAAAATATAAAATATAAATATTTTATTAACTGTATGTATGTATGACTAAAATATAAGTCAGTAAAAGTAAAATAAGTTTATGACATCCAAATCAAATTGCGACAAAATCCAAAGTATGTAAACAAAATGCAATAACAATAAAGAAAACAAATCGACATCTCGACGATGCAGTGGGACCAGCACAGCAAGGGACTCTGAGCGATGTGAAGGTAGGTCTGTCATGCCCCGAGAGGGGGTACTTGTCCGACGAAAATTGGACAACACCTCCCCTGTACTGCGGACAATTGAAACCTGTATACAAGGCCCACACGATCCACTATACATCGGCCAACATGGCCGGAACATAAAACATCACAATACATATAATATATGGGCCTCAGGTCAACAATTAAAATAAATAAGAAGCCTAAAACCTCTAGACTTACCTCTTTTGTCATCTGAGCAGGAATACACAATCATACACACATAACCAAAACAAATCTAACAAAAAGTCCATAAGGACATAATCAAGTGCCACCAAACAACCACGAGTATAAAGTACTACAAGTTTAAAACATAGAGTACTAGTGATAAAAATACAGAAAACTATAATAAAAATAACGGAGTCGTCAGATCAGGGGACTGACAACTGGACCCTTCGGAAGGCTTCATCTTGAAATAAAATAGATATCAACAGAGTGAGTAAAACTCAGCGGATATCTAATAGTCATGCATAGTAAACTATAAGTAGCAATAATAATTATGCTGGTACAATTTCTCGACAAAAATACATACCTAAAACTGTACATACCAGAATCACCTAAGCTGACATAAGATACAATCATACAAGTAAATGTAGAATCACTAAAACAAACTACATAATACCTCCTGTATATGCATGAAAATCATATGCAACAACCAAAAGTGCAACAAGCAATGCATATAGTAAAAGCGTATGCACATGATGCAATGACCTGTATCACCCCTGATGCCAGTCAAGCCGCCGACATGTCATGTGTGTCGGTCGAGTGGGTAGGGTTGTGACAACTGTGCACTCTGCCATCACTACACCTATATGACCGAGTGGACAAGATGCTAGCAGAGTATCACCCTCCTACCCCATGTATATATATGGGGGACATCACCTCGTCTCATCTCCTCGTCTCACAACGAAGGAGGGATCCCTGTCTGCTACCACGCTGCAATACCAATATCCTAAGCGACCACCGTGGAGCCCTGATAGAGCAACTACACACACCCTTCTGAAATACCACTAACTCACGAGTGGTTGTGTGTGTAGATAATGTAACTGACGATGGGCTCAACTACTAAGTAGTATCACCTCCTACCGAGGAGTCGATGATCGCCAGTCATGTAATAATGCAAGATGGTGCATGTCACTAATGCACGATACACCTGTCAATCCATGGTTACCTATGGTATGTACCAATAGGAGCTCATATCAAATAACCTAAGCACATAAGTCTAAGTACACATGCAAGGTATATCTATTATTCATTCAATGCCCAGTATGTAAGATATGTTACTACTCTTAGTGCCAAGTAAACAAATGACAAGTATCAAAATGATAGAGCACCAATATAATAAGCATATGAAAAGGCTACAACACGTACTAGGTAGTGACATACCAGGGAAGCTAAAAGCATAGAAAACTATTACTAGCTATAGTAAACGAAGCACAACAATATGACAATATCTAAAAGAAGATAAGTCAAAGATACCCGCTTGCTATGAAGAATACCAACAGTCTTTACGCCCGTGGACCCGTCTCATGATCAAAATCTGCATATAACATAATTACCATTAAGTTCTAACACACATGACAATGATTAAATTAGATCCTACATCGCTCTTGTAACCATCTCAAATCAATTTAAGCTCCTACTAGCCCATCCACAGCCTTAGAACAACACATCACAACCGAGATCGAGCTACTCCAGCTTGTTCCCAACCCCCATATAGAACACATACAACCCACACAACTCACCTTCACAGCCATCAAAATCGACCAAGGCTCCAACTCACAGCTGCACAGCCAAACCACCAAACAACCACATTGTCATATACAAAACCTGATAAAATCATAGATCAACTCAAACCTTACCTCAAACTCGATCCAACCCTTCGATCCCACAAATTGGCACCCACAGTCCAATACTCGATCGAAATTCACATAATTGAAATGGACTGAAAGAACACAAAGGAAAACAAGACATATACCATAAATTGGAACCTCCCCTCGCAGGCCTCCTCGCTAATTACTCAGTCCACCGGAAACCTAACACCAACGTCGCTGCCCTAGCCCCCCCCTCCGTTGTAATCCTTTGTTCACCGAAACAACCCAATACCAACCTACTGCCCAAATCAGACAGATCATGTTAAACGAGGGAAACCATGGCTAGACGTTCGATCAAACCTTACCTAGCTCCGACGATGATCGGCCAGGGCAGCTCCCAATCCGGCCGCGTGAAACCGCTGCCGATCCCTGGCTCCCAAGGTCGAGAATGCTTGTCGAAGCCCAATAGACGGTCTTCCCCTCCAGCTGACTCTTCCACGGGAAGGAATCATCGGCAACCGCTGAGGTGCGGAGGAGGGAAACTTGGAGGTAGTGGCGAGAAGATGCGGCGGAGAGGGGATCGTGAGAAGAAAATTGCGAGGTGGAGAAGTCGGGCGCGGCGGAGAAAGAGGGGTCGGGGAAATAGGAATAGTAAACCTAGGTTTTTAACTTAGGTTAATTAAACCTATTAAATAATCTAAATATGCCCTTTAAAAGCTTATTTTTCTTATCCCTATAAATATCCGGTACAAGCCCCGTTTAATGTTGGATTGATATGAGCGCTAGAGGGGGGGGGTGAATAGCGTTCGTAAAAACTTTTCTTTTTTTATGATTAAAACCAAGTACACGGCGGAAAACTAAAAGACAAACACAAGAAAGACACAAAGCTTTTTTACTTGGTTCACAGCCCACCGGCTGCTAATCCAAGGCCCTGCGATCCTTGATCGCTTCCGAAGGGCAATCACTAAAAGTCTCTTCCTCGTTGGAGGTAAGAGACAAGACGATTACAATGATTATAAGGCCGGTAACAACCTTACCGATCCTTATACAAATTAAGTACAGAAAGATAATAATAATACCGACAATTAATTAGAAGATGGCGCACGGTCGGAGTAGCATTGTAGAGAGCACGAGCACTTGGGAGATTCTTGAATTTGGGTGTGAGTCCTCCCCTCCTTTTATAGATTTGCGCCTTGGAATTTGTCCCGATCCAGATCCAAAACTCATGGATCTTATCTTGAGGTGACGGCTTATCTTATCCTGATGTGGCGGCTTATCTTATCCTGAGGTGGTGGCATCAATCTCTATCTCTTTGACCTTATGCACTGGGCTGATTCGTCGACATCAGTCGACTACCTTCAGTAGACTACTGACATCTCCAGTTGACTGCTGCATTTGAGAATTCCTGCAATACAAGATTAGCACAATAGATGCATAATGCCATGCAGTGTGATAGTCCTTTGACTATCCGATCTCGACTTCAGCATTTTTCCGGAAGCCTTAGTCGGATCGACGCCTAGATTGTCCTCTAACCGAGGATGCGTCCTTACCACCGCTCCACACACGGAGCTTACCTTTGGTCCTCTTGACCTGTCGCTTAGCTTTCGGTCATCACCGAGGTTCCTCGACTCCCCGAGGTTATCCTGGTGACGCTCGACCACCACGGTTTCTCAACTTGAGATTCTCTGGATGTCGCTCGACCTTTGGCTTAGCTTAAACACTTCCTGCACACTTAGCATATCACATGAGATAACAAAATAGCTTAACTTTGAATCTTTGCCATTATCAAAATCAAGGTTCGATTATCTAGTGCCCCTGCAACAACAATCTCCCCCTTTTTGATCTATGACAAACTAATTCAAAGTTAAGAGAAAATAAGCAGTAAGCATTGAACAATCATTTTTCAAAACCTCCCCCTTAAGGGTACCTCCCCCTTAACCCTAGGTGAGTTTTGAAAAATAATTACTTTTTGGGAAAGAAAAAGTAAGTAACCTCTTAACTTTATTCTCTCTCCCCCTTTAACATATATCAAAAATAACTTTATATTGGGTACATTGCCAAGAAATAGAATTTTTAAACATGCTAATCAAATTGATTTAATATGTTCAACTCCCTTTAATACTTAAGAGTTTAGGAGTTTAGGTTTCTAGATCCTGCACCAACAATGTTTATCCTAGGTTAGAATGTAACCCCCTAACCTTTAACATTGTTATAAAATTTTGAGAAAGAATTAAAAAAAAACATTTTAAAGGCTCATGTCTATTGATTTTTATGCCAAACTGGAGGTAGCTAGATACTAAGTTTGTCCAACTTAAGTCTTCTCTCCCCCTTGGCATATTATCAAAAGAAGGATTTAAATTTAGAAAGTATTGGTGATTTTTTTAAAAAAATATTTTTTAACAACTTCTATGATGATTATCCAATTAGAACCTCCCCCTTAACCTAACATCTTTGTTAGCCACAAGGAAGGCATATCTAGAGGGTCTCCCCTTTTGTCTGACAAACTCTTAGGACATCCTTGTTGGCCATAAGGAAGGCTCACCTAAGTGTCCAGAGGGTCTAGGTATCTAAAGTTGACCTAAGGATTTAGACATTCAGTATTGGTCAACTAACCATCATTTTAAGAAGCATAGTTGATTTGAAAACTACGTATAACTACATACAATAATCATGGAAACCAATAAAAATAGTTTTAAGAATCTATTTATGTGTATATAAATTTTGAAATCATTTTCAAAATCATTTTTAATTTGTTGTCCTTACCATCTCACCCATTCTACATGATCAACCAAGTTATTCTTATAGGTATTGTGAGATGAATTTAATTTAATGCCTTAGAAATTAATTAATCTTGGGTTAGATTCAGATTTCACCTTTAGTTAGTTAAGTGAACATTTCAAAAGAGGGCTTCCAGGTCGTGGCGAGGCACAGGGGCCTTCTTTAATCGGAACAACGACCACTTCCTTAGACAAAGCCAACTTAGGAAATTACACATTTAATTCACTTAGGATTACGTCCTGGTCTAACTAGTTTAGGATGTGGTGAGGTAGCTTCAGTTAGTTCCACTTAGTTAAATGCACCAAGCTAGATACTCCTTATCTAACTCGGATACACTTGACTTCGTTTCCTTAACATACTATCATCTCACCGCATCCTGATACTATGTTGTAAAGATTAATTAATTATTTCCTATCTAACCATTCTATGAGAGTGAATTTAAAACTAGTATGTATGACATGACAAAATAAGCATGATAATGATATGTATGCATGAGCAAGCTACATTCAATCAATTTAAAGAAATGGTTATTTTCTTGGGTAGACTTTTATTTATTCTATAGTTATAAGATACTTTATTATAATTAGGTTTACAAATTTTAGTGTCTTGATTTTTGGTTAGCTTAGACTTGTAACCCAAGTCTACATATTTATTAGTTGAATTTTTAAAAGTTGGAGGTTTAATTACTAGATTATTAATTTGTGTATAATCAAATGGTACTCTATTATAATTAATTTTATTGGTTTGATTATCTAATTTTGAATTTTTAATTAAGTTAGATTGTGAATTATTTAAAATAATATTATTAGAATTTTTTAAAATAATATTATTAGACTTTTTCAAGATAAGATTATTAGACTTTTTAAAAGTAGAATTATTAGAATTTTTTAAGATAAGATTATTAGACTTTTTAAAAATAGAATTATTAAAATTATTAGAATTTTTTAAGGTAGAATTATTAGAATTATTCAAGATAAGATTATTAGAATTTTTAAAGGTAAAATTATTATTAGAATTATTTAAGATAAGATTGTTAGAGTTTTTAAAGGTAGAATTATTATTAGAATTATTTAAGATAAGGTTGTTAGAGTTTTTAAAGGTAGAATTATTATTAGAATTATTTAAGATAAAATTGTTAGAGTTTTTAAAAGTAGAATTATTATTAGAATTATTTAGATTATCTTTGAAATTTTTTAAAGTTAATTTCGATTTTTTTATGGTTGAATTTTTCAAAACAGAATTTTTTAATTCGGAATTATCTAGATTAATCAGATCTAGGATTTGATGATTCTGTCCTATGGTTTGATTATTCTGATCAAGGGTTTGATTATTCTGATTAAGTCCTAGGTTTGTTTTATGTTTGACTTGATCTACATCTATGTTGATCAAACTAAATATTTGATTAATCTCTTTGTTAATTTTATCAAATGTTAGATTAATTTGATCATTTTCTTCCATGATATTATTATTATTATTATTTAAACTAATTAAATCAAAATTAATTAATTTTTTATTAGTTGAATTATTAATTGTATTAATTAATTGACAATAATTACACAATTTATCTAAATTATCAACTATTCTAAAACTCAACTTTTCAAAATTATTAACTTTACTAATCTTTTTTTCCGGACACCGATTCTTGTAGTGACCAAATCTTCCACACCCGAAGCACTTGATGTGCTCCTTGTTCTTCCGGATTCTTAGCAATTGTGTCTCCTTTGTTGTCGGTTGCGTCATTCGAATCTTACGAGTAGGACACTTATTTTTATAGTATCCTCTCTCCCTGCACTTAAAGCAAATAATATGAAATTTAAAATTTAAATTGACATTGTTACCTTTATGCCTTGTGGGAGACTCTTCCATGGTTGGCTCGGTCAACGATTTTCTAAAACTCGCAAAAAAAACACAAACCAAAAAGTCCTAAGACTTGGTCTTGGATTAGTAGTGCGTGAGACATTTAAAAATAAAAATAAAAATAAAGAAAAGAAAATGCTCGACCGGTGGTTGCACCAAATCTGAGCGCCCCCGCTCTGATACCAATTGTTGGATCGATATGAGCGCTAGAGGGGGGGGGGTGAATAGCGTTCGTAAAAACTTTTCTTTTTCGACGATTAAAACCAAGTACACAGCGGAAAACTAAAAGACAAACACAAGAAAGGCACAAAGCTTTTTTACTTGGTTCATGCCACCGATCGCTAATCCAAGGCCTGCGATCCTTGATAAACTACGAAGGGCAATCACTAAAAGTCTCTTCCTCGTTGGAGGTAAGAGACAAGACGATTACAATGATTATAAGGCCGGTAACAACCTTACCGATTCTTATACAAATTAAGTACAGAAAGATAATAATAATACCGACAATTAATTAGAAGATGGTGCACGGTCGGAGTAGCGTTGTAGAGAGCACGAGCACTTGGGAGATTCTTGAATTTGGGTGTGAGTCCTCCCCTCCTTTTATAGATTTGCGCCTTGGAATTTGTCCCGATCCAGATCCAAAACTCGTGGATCTTATCTTGAGGTGGCGGCTTATCTTATCCTGAGGTGGCGGCTTATCTTATCCTGAGGTGGTGGCATCAATCTCTATCTCTGTGACCTTGTGCCTTTGGTGATTAAATCGGACATCGCCGATCCTCTTAGCGATCGCCTTGATGACCATCGACATCTCGTTGCGCTACACTTGAGAATTCCTGTAATATAAGATTAGCACAATAGATGCATAATGCCATGCAGTGTGACAGTCCTTTGACTATCTGATCTCGACTTCAGCATTCCTCCGGAAGCCTTAGTCAGATCGACGCCTAGGATTGTTCTCTAACCGAGGACGCGTCCTTACCACCACTCCACACACGGAGCTTACCTTTGGTCCTCTTGACCTGTCGCTTAGCTTTCGGTCACCAACGAGGTTCCTCGACTCCCCGAGGTTTTCCTGGTGTCGCCCGACCACCACGGTTTCTCAACTTGAGATTCTCCGGATGTCGCTCAACCTTTGGCTTAGCTTAAACACTTCCTGCACACTTAGCATATCACATGAGATAACAAAATAGCTTAACTTTGAATCTTTGCAATTATCAAAATCAAGGTTCGATTATCTAGTGCCCCTGCACCAACATTTAATTCCAGAAATTTCTGGAAGAATTTCTAAAATTCTCCAAAAATCCCGAAAATAATTCCTAGGATTATTTTTCTAAATATTGGCCATTTAATTTAGTATTTTAAATTTTCATATTTACATTCTCCCCCACTAATAAAAATTTGGTCCCCAAATTTTCCACTCAAATATATAATGAGTAAAAGATAGCACACTCAAGTAGCACAAGTACTGAAAGTACATTTCACGTACCTTAAGTAAATAGGTGGGGGGTATTAAGATCTGATCTTTTCCTCAAGCTCCCAAGTAGCCTCCTCATCGGTGTGGTGACTCCACCTAACAAGTCGCACAATCTTGTTCCGCAACTGTCATTCTTTGTGATCCAGAATCCGTACCGGAACCTCTTCGTAAGTAGCATCAGGTTGAATGGAACCTGACACATCTGACAGAATATGTGTAGGGTCTGACACATACTTCCTCAGCATGGACATTTGAAACACATCATGAATACCAGCCAAGAACGGTGGTAGCGCTAGGCGGTAAGCGACTGCTCAGATCCTCTCCAAAATCTCAAAAGGACCAATGTACCTTGGAGCTAGCTTACCACGGATGCCAAATCTCTTCACCCCTTTCATGGGTGAGACTCGCAAGAATACATGGTCACCAATAGAGAACTCCAGAGGTCTCTGTCTCCAATCGGCATAACTCTTTTGACGATCCTGCACCTCTGTCATCCTTTGTCTAATAGTACGGACCAACTCTACCTCATGCTAAGCTCTATGGGGTCCTAGAAACTGGGCCTCCCCAACCTCCTCCCAGAGGGTGGGTGTCCGACACTGTCTACCATACAATGCTTCAAACGGTGCCATTTGGATAGCCGAATGATAGCTGTTGTTGTAGGCGAATTCCACTAATGACAAATGGTTCTCCCAGTTGCCCCCGAAATCCATAACGCAGGACCTCAGCAAGTCCTCTAGAGTCTGAATGGTCCACTCAAACTATCCATCTGTCTGCGGAATGTTGTACTAAAATGGAGTTGTGTACCCAAGGCCTGCTGTAGACTCTGCCAGAACCGAGATGTGAACCGGGGATCTCTATATGATATAATGCTTAAAGGAACACCATGCAATCTGATGATCTCCCGATAATATAACTCTGTCATACGATCTAGAGAGTCAGTCTTCCGAATCGCTAAGAAGTGTGCGGATTTGATTAATCGGTCAACGACTACCGAAATCGCGTCATGGCCTCGTCGTGTATTAGGTAGACCCACCACAAAATCTATGGTAATGTGATCCCACTTCCACTTGGGAATAGGAATCTTCTGAAGTAGTCCAGCTGGTCTTTGGTGCTAAGCCTTCACCTGTTGACAAACTAGTCATCTAGCTATAAAATCTACGATGTCTTTCTTCATGTCGTTCTACCAATACAAATGCCTTAAATCTCGATACATGCGGGTTCCGCCTGGGTGGATCACAAATCGAGAGCGATGAGCCTCCTGAAGTAACTCCTCCATGGCCGGATGAGACTGAGGTACGCATAATCTGCTCCAAAAATAAATAATACTCTCGTCATCTCGGGTGAACTCAGTCTGCTACCCAGAGGTTATCTGGCTACCAATGAACTGTAAGTGCTGATCACCGGCCTGAGCCTCTCGGACTCTCGTCCTGATAGATGACTAAGCAACCATGGTAACAAGAATGCCCTGCTCTGTCAGTCCCTGCTCCTCAAGGCCCAACTCGGAGAAACCTTGAATCAAATCCGTGACTAAAACTCGGTAGCAAGCTAAAGTCCCTCGGGACTTCCGGCTAAGTGCATCGGCAATCACATTGGCTTTCCCTAGGTGGTAGCTAATGGTACAGTCATAATCCTTCAGAAAGTCTATCCATCTCCTATATCGGAGATTGAGTTCCTTCTGTGTAAATAGATATTTGAGACTCTTATGATCAGTGAGAATCTCAAATGTAATACCATACAGATGATGCCTCCAAATCTTTAAGGTAAAGATAATAACAGCTAACTCTAGATCATGTACTGGGTAGTTCTTCTCATGATCCTTCAACTAGCGAGAAGCATAAGAGACCACCCTGCCATGCTGCATAAGTACTGTGCCTAAACCCTGGAGAGATGCATCGGTATAAAGGACGAAACCTTCGTCCCCTGATGGCAATACCAGAATCGGTGCTGACACCAGTCTCTTCTTCAACTCCTGAAAGTTGGTCTCGCAGGCCTCTGACCACGTGAACTTCACGAGCTTCCTGGTAAGGCGTGTCAATGGCATAATAATGCTTGAGAAACCCTCAACGAACCGTCTATAGTATCCGACTAAGCCTAAGAAACTGTGAACCTCCTAAACAGATTTTGATCGCTCCCCTAACTATTGACTAAAATTTCTTTGCTAGAAACCACGTGTCCTAGAAAACCGACTGAGGGTAACCAGAATGCGCATTTACTGAACTTCGCATATAGTTGCTTCTGTCGAAGTCTTTCCAGGACAATGCGAAGATGCTGCATGTATTCCTCTTCGAAACGGGAATAGACCAGAATGTTGTCAATAAAGACAATGACAAACTGATATAGGAAATCCATAAATTCACGGTTCATCAAGTCCATGAATACTTCCGGAGCATTGGTAAGCCCAAATGGCATTACCAAAAACTCATAGTGCCTATATATGGTACGGAATGCTGTCTTCTGAACGTTCGAATCTCTGACCCTTAGTTGATGATATCCGGATAACAAATCAATCTTAGAATACACTGACGTACCTCTGAGCTGATCAAACAAGTCCTCAATACGTGGCAGGGGATATTTATTCTTGATGGTGACGATGTTCAACTGCCTGTAGTCAATGCATTATCTCATCGAACTATCTTTCTTCTTTACGAAGAGAACTGGAGAACCCCAAGGAGATACACTAGAGTAGATAAAACCTCTGTTCAAAAGCTCCTAAAGTTGGACCTTTAGCTCGTCCAACTCTTTCGGGGTCATACGATAAGGAGCTTTCGATGTCGGTGTCGTCCACGGAATTAACTCAATTGTGAGCTCCACTTACCTTTTGGGAGGCAGGCCCGGTAACTTCTCTGGAAAGACATCCGGATACTCTCGGACGATAGGAATGTCTGAGATGTGAGAGTCACCACTGTCCTTGGCGTTGATCAATGATAATAGAAAACCCTGACAACCATGTGATAAAAGCTTCTAAGCCTGAATCGTAGAAACGGTCGATATACCATCGTTTCTGGTACCAGTGAAATCCCACAAGGGTTGGTTAGGAGGATGGAACGTAACCATTCTCGTCTGGCAATCCACAATGGCATGATATGTTGTTAGCCAGTCCATGCCAATAAGATGTTGAATTCGATCATGTCGAGAAACAACAAATCTACCGGATGTATATTGCTGCCGAAATCTAATGGACATCCTCTAACCTCCTGGGTGACTTCTAATTTACCCCAGAGGATAGAGATACCATCAATCTTTGTGACCTAAGAGTGGGTAGTCTACCAATCTCTCTCAGGAATGCCCGAGAAATAAATGAATGTGAACTACCAGTTGTTGGTGCAATCGACCCAAGTCACGATTGACCGGACTCGAGTTTGACTTGAGCGATGTATTGATGTTCGACAAAAACATATGACAATGTGATTGTCATGGTAAAGACCAAGTCATGGGTACTTAGCATGGAAAATCCAAGTGGGACATTTGGCATTGGGAAAGTCCAAGTCTTGAGTACTTGGCAAGGAAAGTCCAAGTATGGGTCTTGGCAAAGAAAAGTCCAAGCATGAGTCTTGTCATGGAAAGTCCAACATGGGTTGGCAAGGGAAAGTCCAAGCTTGAGTCTTGGCATTTGGAAAGTCCAAGGAGAATATTGGCGACGTAAAGTCCAAGCGGGAGTCTTGGCAGCGTAAGCCCAATGTGCCTTGGTGGTATAGACACCATTAGCATGACAATAGCTGATGGAAGCACCTGAAGGCTAGTGTATGGATGAACAAGTCATGGATGACTTGGAGGGATCCGATAGGCGTGAGGTTGACGGAGGTGGCTAGAAGGCTTAGGTCTAGGCTAAGGGTGGTCTAGCAAGTATGGGGGCACCATACTTGGGTTAAAACCTCATGTTTGAGGTGTATCAGTCAACTGGGACCATGAATCAGTCGACTGATGGGAGTCAACTAGGATTTGACTGTGGGAAGTGCCCTGGTAGTCGACTGTCAGAGGTGGGCAGTCAACTGTTGGGCTGAGCACCAGTCGATTGATGCTCGGGATCTCGGGTACAAAAGGCTCTCCAGTCGAGTGATCAACCCGAACACTCAACTGATTGAGCCATCAATCGACTGATGGGTATGATCAGTCGACTGATGGTGTATCCATTGGACTAATCCGACGTGTTTCATGTCATTGTGAGACAATGGCTACAGGGGTAGTCGACTAATGGTACCGATCAGTCGACTGCTAGGCAAAATCCAGCCCGAATACAGGTTATAAAGATAGCTCGGAAGGAGGGATTTGACACTGATTCTTCGACGTCTTTGCTGCGATTTACTGTTGCAAATCAGGGTCTCCAAGTGCATTTCAAACAACCAAAGATCAAGCAATCAAAAGAGCAATTGTAAAGTGTTTTTCCTTTACTTGTTATGCATTTCATTATTGTAATTACTTGTATTTGTTTTTTACTGTTGTAAGACTATTTATACGAGGTTTCTCCACCTCCGACTTATTGTCGAGAAGGAGTTTATTTGATTAGTGGTGTGTGGTTGCATCGCTAGAGCTCGTTTGAGCTCGATCCGTGGAGTAGGAACCATTCGGTTCCGAACCACATTATATTTTGTGTTGTTGATTGTGTTTGTCATCTTTTGTTATTGCTATTATATATATTCCGCTGCGCTAACATGACTTGTAGAGATGAACACGATCGTAATCCATCGACATACGATGATGTGCTATTCACCCTCCCTCTAGCGGTCACGAGATCCCCTACAATTGGTATCAGAGCGGGTCTGTCATGCCCCGAGAGGGGTACTTGTCCAACGAAAATCGGACAACACCTCTCCTGTACTGCGGACAATTGAAACCTATATACAAGGCCCACACGACCCACTATACATCGGCCAACATGACCAGAATATAACTCCACAATACATATAATATAAGAGCCTCAGTCCAACAACCACAGTAAATATAAAACATAATAACCGTTAGACCTATCTCTTCTGTCATTTGAGCAGAAATACACAACCACACACATAACTAAAACAAATCGAAACAAAAAGTCCCTATGAACATAATCAAATACTACCAAACAACCACGAGTATAAAATACTACAAGTTTGAAACAAAATGTACTAGAGATAACAAAAATATACGGAAGCTTGAAAACCAAATAACGGAGTCTTTAGATCAGGGGACTGACAACTGGACCCTCCGGAAGGCTTCATCCTGAAATAAAAGAGATATCAACGGAGTGAGTAAAACTCAACGTATATCTAATAGTCATGCATAATCAACTATAAGTAGCAATAATAATAATGCTGGTACAGTTTCTTAACAAAAATACATACCTAAAATTGTACATACCAGAATCACCTAAGCTGACCAACATACATCCACACAAGTATATGTAGAATCACTAAAACAAATAACATAATACCTCCTGTATGTGCATGACAATTATACGCAACAACCAAAAGTGTAACAATCAATGCATAGTAAAAACGTATGCACATGATGCAATCACCTGTGTCAACCATGACGCCAGTCAAGCCACCGTCATGCCATGTGTGTCGGCCGAGTAGGTAGGGTTGTGACAACTGTGCACTCTGCCATCACTACACCTATGTAACCGAGTGGACAGGATGCTGGCGGAGTATCACCCTCCTACCCCATGTATGTATATGGGGGACATCACCTCGTCTCATCTCCTCATCTCATGACAAAGGAGGGATCCCTGCTACCATGTCGCAATACAAATCACCTGAGCGACTACTGTGTAGCCCTGACAGAGCAACTACACACACACCTGAAATACCACTAACCCACGAGTGGTTGTGTGTGTAGATAATGTGACTGACAATGGGCTCAACTACCAAGTAGTATCACCTCCTACCGAGGAGCCGATGATCGTCAGTCATGCAATAATGCAAGATGGTGCATGTCACTAATACACGATACACCTATCAATCCATGGCTACCTATGGTATGCACCAATAGGAGCCCATATCAAATAACCTAAGTACATAAGTCTATGTACACATGCAAGTTATATTCATAATTCATTCAATGCCCAATATGTAAGGTATGCTACTACTCTGGTACTAAATAAACAAATAACAAGTATCAAAGTGATAAAGCATAATATAATCAGCATATGAAACGACTACAACACGTACTAGGTGGTGACATACCAGGGCAGTTAACAAGCATAGAAAACTACTACTAGCTATCAACAATGCACCACAAGATGACAATATCTAAAAGAAGATAAGTCAAATATACCCACCTGCTATGAAGAATACCAATTGTCTTTACGCCTATGGACCTGTCTCATGACCGAAACCTGCATATAACATGATTACGATCAAATCCAAGCACACGACAACGTGCTAAATTATTACTATATAATTTCTATATTCGCATCCCTTTATCGAATACGAATTAGAAACCCCCTACTGACCCTCATCTTGTATATTTAATACATTCACACCACGAAACCCAAAAATAGGTGCCTTAACTACTTAATCCCTCAAATCCACCATCCACAGGCTGGATCAAAACTCAAATAGCAACATTACAGATCAAAACACATCTAAACAATTCACAGCTCACTTAACCTACCAATTACGGTCGTACCGCCGACATCAAACCCAATCACAGCCATCCCAAATAGAACATCTCAACCCTCATAGCCCCTCAGACAAAACCCAACTCAAATAACTACCAACCACTTAAATCTTTCATTCACTGCTCTATCACAAACACAAACCGAACACATCTCCAACACCAACACCATCCAGCATAATCTCCAAACATAAACATCGTGGCCAACCTAAACGACCAAACCAACTCAAACTCGTAGCCAACTCCACAGATAAAAAATTCAACCACAAATAACAAGAATTAACCACTGTACGGACGAAAGAGAAGAAGCAGATCGAGCTTACTAGCGGTTGGAACCTCATCGGTAGTAATCCCCAATTTTGCTCTGTTCGCCGGAGCAACTAGAGCTCCAGAATACTGCCCAAATCGTAGATTCAACGGAATGAGGAAAGGATCAGCTAGGTCTCGAATCCTGTCCAAGATTGAGGGAGAGAAACACCAACTCACCTAACTCCGACGATAACCAGCCGTAGCACCCCCTCGATCTGGCGGCTCTGTTCACCGTCGACTCCAGCAGAGATGGCAGCTCCCGTTCAGAACGAAGAGAGGACGCTGCAAACGCAAGCTCCCCCGCCACTCCACACTCCCTGCTGCCACTCGTCTGTAGGGATCATCAAGGACGATCTGGTCGCCGCCATCTGCCGCGAGGAGACTCCCTGCTGCCACTCGTCCGCATGGATCATCGAGGATGATCCGGTCGCCGCCTTCCGCCGCGAGGAGAAAAGGGAGAGAGGGAGAGGGAAGGGTTGGCGACGTGGAGAGGTGAGGTCGCGAGGAGAAGTTCGTGCGTGGCGGGGGAAGAAAACTTGGATCGATTAAAAAGTTAACCGGATTACCCCTTTATAAATAAATCAAAACCTAGGTTTTAATTAACACCTCATTAATTTAATTATACCATTAAATATTCTGTACAAGCCCCGTTTAATTCCAAAAAAAATCTGAATAAATTTCTAAAATTCTCCAAAAATCCTGAAATAATTCCTTGGATTATTTTACTAAATTTTAGCCATTTAATTTAGTATTTTAAATTGTCGTATTTAACATTCTTCCCCACTAATAAAATTTGGCCCCCAAATTTCCCACTCAAATGCATAATGAGTAAGAGATAGCACACGTACTGAAAATATATTTCACGTACCTTAAGTAAATAGGTGGGGGTATTGAACTCTAATCTTTTCCTCAAGCTCCCAAGTAGCCTCCTCATCGGTGTGGTGACTCCACCCGACTTTAACAAGTTGCACAATCTTGTTCCATAACTGTCGTTCTTTGTGATCCAAAATCCGTACCGAAACCTCTTCATAAGTAGCATCAGGTTGAATGGAACCTGACACATCTGCCATAATATGTGTAGAATCTGGCACATACTTCCTCAGCATGGACACATAAAACACATCGTGAATACCAGCTAAGGATGGTGGCAGCGCTAGGCGATAAGCGACTGCTCCGATCCTCTCCAAAATCTCGAAAGGACCAATGTACCTTGGAGCTAGCTTACCACGGAGGCCAAATCTATTCGCCCCTTTCGTGGGTGAGACTCGTAGGGTACATGGTCACCAATAGAGAACTCCAGAGGTCTCCGTCTCCGATCGGCATAACTCTTCTGACGATTCTGTGCCTCTGTCATCCTTTGTCTGATAGTACGGACCAACTTTGCCTCATGCTAAGCTCTCTAGGGTCCTAGCAACTGGCCCTCCCCAACCTCCTCCCAGAGGGTGGGTGTACGACACTGTCTACCATACAATGCTTCAAACGGGGCCATTTGGATAGTCGAATGATAACTTATTGTAGGTGAATTCCACTAATGGCAAGTGGTCCTCCCAATTACCTATGAAATCCATAACACAGGACCTCAGCAAGTCCTCTAGAGTCTGAATGGTCCGTTCAGACTGTCCATAGGTTTAAGAATGGAATGTTGTACTAAAATGGAGTTGTGTGTCTAAGGCCTGCTAGAAACTCTGTCAGAACTGGGACGTGAACCGGGGATCTCTATCGGATATAATACTCAAAGGAACACCATGCAATCTGATGATCTCCCGACAGTATAACTCTGCCAAACGATCCAGAGAGTCAGTCTTCCGAATCGCTAAGAAGTGCACGGATTTGATTAATCGATCAACGACTACCCAAATTGCGTCATGGCCTTGTCGTGTCATAGACAGACCCACCATAAAATCCATGGTAATGTGATCCCACTTCCACTCGGGAATAGGAATCATCTGAAGTATTCCGGCTGATCTCCAGTGCTCATCCTTCACCTGTTGGCAAACTAGGCATCTAGCCACAAAATCTGCGATGTCTTTCTTCATGTTGTTCTACCAATACAAACGCTTTAAATCTCGATACATATGGGTTCTGCCTGGGTAGATCGCAAATCAAGAGCGATGAGTCTCCTGGAGTAACTCCTCCATGACCGGGTGAGACTGAGGTACGCATAGTCTGCCCCGAAAATAAATAATACCCTCATCATTTTGGGTGAACTCAGTCTGCTGTCCAGAGGTTATATGGCTGCCAATGAACTGCAAGTGTTGATCACCAGCCTAAGTCTCTCAGACTCTCATCCTGATAGATGACTAAGCAACCATGGTAACAAGAATGCCCTACTCAGTTGGTCCCTGCTCCTCAAGGCCCAACTCGGAGAAACCCTGAATCAAATCCGTGACTAAAACTCGGTAGCAAGCTAAAGTCCCTCGGGACTTCCGGCTAAGTGCATCGGCAACTACATTGGCTTTCCTTGGGTGGTAGCTAATGGTATAGTCATAATCCTTCAGGAACTCCATCAATCTCCTCTGTCAGAGATTGAGTTCCTCCTATGTAAATAGATATTTGACTCTTATGATCAGTGAGAATCTCAAATGTAACACCATACAAATGATGTCTCCAAATCTTCAAGGCAAAAATAATAGCAGCTAACTCTAGATCATGAACTGGGGAGTTTTTCTCATGCTCCTTCAACTGGCGAGAAGCATAAAAGACCACCCTGCCGAAATCTAATGGACATCCTCTAATCTCCTGGGTGACTTCTAATTTATCCCCAAAGGACAGAGATACATCAATCTTTGGGACCTAAGAGTGGGTAATCTACTAATCTCCCTCAGGAACGCCCAAGAAATAAAAGAATGTGAACACCAATGTCAACTAACATATCAGTAGAAAATGCATAAAGTAAAACTGTACCATGGAAAACAGATCCGTCGGCTCGGTGCGCATCCTCTCAAGTAACTGCATGAATATGTCCAGTCTCAGGCGGGGGTGGAGGTGGTAGCACTGCCAGAGGCTGCGACGGCTGTGCCCAAGATTGCCACTGAGGCATATACTAAGGCGGTGCCGAGTACTATACCGGAGGCTGATATAAATACTACTGCTGATATGGAACCAATGGCTGAGGCTGCGATCGAGCATCGCACTAACGGTGAGGTTGCGACTAATACTACTACACCGAGGTTGTGGTAATCATCGCACCAACTGGGAGGCCCGTCTGGAGGTCTGAAATAAAACTCTACAACTCCATAGGGGCACTAGGGTGTTCCTGTCCATGAATGACATAAGCAGCAACTGTCGGGGAAGCCATCCTCTGCTGGCGTTGCAAAACTTGGGATTTCTGCATGCCTTGCTAAAGTCCTTCATACATGCATCGTCCTCCTGCACGCATGACACTCCAAACTACATCTTGAGCCTTCGACAATCTCGACTGTGTCCAAGTGTCCAAGTTTGCAGTAATATCAGGTGTATGTCGATGTCTGGTGATTTCATATGATCCTTGGACCCACACCTAACACAGTGATTGTCATTAGAGGACCGCTTTTGGTTTTGCTGGTCAGACTGGGAGCATCCTAACGAAGATCGTCCGATCTTCTGGGATTTTCCTGATGCCCCAAAAGTATTCTGACCCGTCTCATTCACGGCCAGCCTCATTTGTTGACCCGTAGTGCTAGTTGTTTCCTTTTCCTTTCCGCATTTGCTCTCTACTGAGCCAACTCAATCAGAAGAGCTCAATCCAATGCCTCTCTGTAAGAAGAATTCCCAAAACTTGCTAGCTTCACCTGAAGATGTCCGTCTAGGCCCTGAACAAACTGAAGCATGCGAGACCGGTCCTCAGCGACTAACTCCGGACATAATTTGGCTAACCGATTGAATTCAACATTATATTCCATCACCGTGTGATTGTTCTGTCGAAGGTTATGAAAATCCTGACGATGCATCATTTGATAAGATAGTGGAAAATATTGGCTCTCGAAAACCTTTCTGAATTTCACCCATGTAATCTGCTGCTCACCTATAATCGCACGTTGTGTGTCCCACCAGGTTTCAGCCTTGTCCCGTAAATGGCAGGCTGCAAGCTCTGTTTTCTCCCACTTGGAGCAAGCCATATAGAAAAAGGTCCGCTCCATAGTCTCTATCCAGGACTGTGCCGCCCTCGGATCTGCCTCTCCACAGAAGAGCGTGAATCGGTCTTTCACCGACTCTGCTAAGGCTGGGATCCGAGAGCGTGCCACAGTCACATCAGCAGGATGAGTAGGGATCACCGCAGAAGCTGGCAAAACAAATGAAGTTTGTGCGGTTGCACCAACAGTGGTCGATACTGAGAAAGGGGCGACCAGTACTACTGGTGGGGATATCTGGCATGCAGTAGCAGGCACCACTGGTGCAGGTGTTGCAAATCCTATAGGCACTGTTGGAGGAGGTGCTTGGTATGTAGCAGCAGGGGCTACCGATGGTACCTCCGGGGGTACAGTAGCAGGGGTTGCCGAGGGTACTGTGGGAGATGTTGGTGTGGGTACCACCGATGGCACTGATGTCTTATTTTCCGCAAGTGCACGGTTATCGTCAAGTAATAAAAATATCGATCCCACAGGGATTGGGACAATTACCGAATGATCGTTATACCAAGTTATCTAGTCAATCAATTTGTGGATTAAGCAAAGACACTGAGCAGTCAAGAACAACGAATGAGAAGAACGAGCTAAAAGTCAATAGTTGAGGAGAATCTCAGGATATGGGTTTCACCACGTCGACGATTTATAAGGTGATTTAATTCTTTCCTACCCCTATTAGAGTTGTTTTGATGGAACCTATCCTAAGGTAAATCAACGGCCCCTTTCGAGGTCTACGCTAACTGTACCTATCAAACTCAATTTACCTGTCACGGTATTCGAGTGTAGGGGATCATAATCAACTAAGGGGACCTGTCACGAGACCCCCGCAAACCTCCCTAGTCTTACCTCCGTTACTTGGTAAAAACTAGATTTGATAGATCCATTAAGTCCATAAGAGTTCCTTTAGAGTCTAAATTTCCTTTTCACGGTAGGTTTGCACACAGGACCATAATCAGCTAAGGGGACCTGTCATGAGACCCCCGCAAGCCCTCATAGATACACCACCGCTACTTGGCAGGAGTTAATCCCTAATTGGTTCTGGGTTTCGGGAACTTGGGTTCACTGTTAGGTACTTCCCCTTAGCTCCTTAGGTTTATCAATAAGAATCCAAAAACCAGATCAAAACAAACAATAATTCAAGTAGTATAGATTACATCATCCATCATAAATCGTCAAGGGCTACTCCCCCATCCTAAGATTACAAGACACTACTCCATAGTCTGGCAAGAATTGCTAGAGAGAGAAATTACGATACTTAGTGCCATCTGTGTTCCTCTATCGTCGACTCCTTCCTTATCCTCCTTCTTACGCCGCTGCTTTGCCACCCGTCGTCCTCCCTAGGGTTAGAATATCTCCTCTTTATAGCCTTGGCCTCCTCTTTAATTAAGGCAAAAGATTTTCCTTTAATTGAGACGAAGATCGGCTCTCGCAAAAAGGAAATCGAATCAATGAGGGCACAGCGTGTCGCGCTTCCCACGTGTTGCACTTGAATTAGCGTGTCGGCGTGTTCGAACTCTTGACATGGACGTGTCAGATGACACGCGTTGTTTTGATATCTTGTCAACACTTTGAAGCAGGCGTGTGTGTTGAAGGTCGAAGACGTGTCATTGATGACATGCCAAACACCCCTCTTTGTCCAAAATATGCTAAACTTAACTAAATCATGATAAAATACATGCCTAGGACATGAAATGAGATAAAATGCATGTATATGGAGTAGTGAAAACATAGCATGATTTATACACATCAAAATCCCCTAGTCCTAAACTTTTGCTTATCCTCAAGCAAAGAAAACTCAAAAGACAACTTATTTGTGGGAATGCTAGACACCATCCAGAGGTATACAATCTGATCTTAATCTTTTCAAGTCATTCCTAGTCGCCAAGTTTGAAAGATCCCTATATAGTGTACGTGAAAGGTTGGACTAAAGTCATTGGACACCAATCCGGATTTGACATCCCTTCTATCGTAGAGCAATCTTATTTCCGGCATAGAGGCACTTACCTGCCTTAATGCATGGATCATCCTTACCTATCATCAAAAGGTCTCAAAGGAGCACTTTCTAAGAGAGAAGGAAAGGAATTTATAGAGAGCATTTCCCCAGTAACTAGTTAGTCTCAAAGGGGCACTTTTTAGGTGTTTCCCCAGTAACTAAGTTGCGCAGGCAAGTCTCCAATGGAAAATCGAGTACTCATCCGATATGGGGGATTTAAATCCTTTTTTTGGATACCTCAGACCTATAGACCGTGTTAGAAGTGAAATAGGGCTCTTATCAAATAGGTAAAAAGGAATATCATGATCCGACCAATATTCAGTTGTATTACACTAGATGATATAAAAATTCAATGTTATGATATATGAAAAGATGCAAACAAAATAGCACTGACCAAACTAAAAATCTAAGTAGAGACAACATAAGCAGTAAAGGATGTGCATCGAAACTCACAAAATAGTTCAAGGTGGTCAATGGTCATCGTCTTCGCTACTAGCATCCTCCTCTGCCCACCTACGTCGCTGCTCCTGGTAAAACTCCCGGGACTCCTGTCGAAATCTATCATCATCTTCCCTCCGGGCGGACTCAGCAGTGAAAAACTCATCAGCTCTCTTGTACAAATCAGCTGCCCTATCCAAATGCTGTGTCACCATACGATGGTGCTCCTCTGTAGCTTGGGCATACCGATCCCACACACCTATGTGCGGTATTGCTCGACCTAAGCCAATGATGATCGAATCTGAAAAATCAAAAGAAGAGTACCTGCGAAACATTGTCAGGGAAACCGTGGGGTTCAGGAGTCGAATGTGATGGCTGAAGGGCTATGTGAGATGGCTCCCTAGGAGAGGGTGATGGAGCATGGGCAGTGGGGGTAGGAAAGGGTCCCTGGACATATCTAAAAAGCCAATTGGATGAATTATCATCTCGTTTGGAAGAGGATTTTAATTCCATTTCTTAACACCAAAGCGATACCCCTAAATCAGAATGCCTCAATCATCTTCATATTTATACAAGCATCCAAATCCAATCTAGGGCTAGCGGTGACAATATTCAAGGTCATCCAATTCACATCCTAAGGCTACAACAATCCTAGTGATAATACCACCTATGACTATGACTGGATGGGCTATTACTAACCTTAACTAAATGTCAACCATATGGGCTCCAATCAATATTAACTTCATTTAGCATGACCCATAAAAATTGTAACTCACTCGCTTAGCCACCTCGCACTATCATATCTTCCAGAGATTGTATTAGCCATAAACCTAAGGAGATAAATCTAAAAGTAGGATTAGGGATGTTAAATGATTTAGACCTAGATGCATCATAAGGGCGAGGGTCATCAGAAATTAATCTCCAAAATTGATGATCAATAAAATGTCTATGAATTTGCCTCTCCCCTCCGCTAGGAAAATCAAATATCGTATTAAAATCACTTAAAGAAAGGGTAAACTCATGGTTCATTAATCTAAATTTTATTTTTCCTTCCTCACAATCCTTTCCTTGCAGTATTTCAGCAGACAGGGAGCTAAGGAATTCAAGAGTGATGCTAGGGTAAGTAAGATGATGGTGCGTGATAAATTCGGTCCAGCCTATCCTATTGGTCAACCAAGTTATGTCATCTCTTAACCCTAGGGTGGTCAACGTGTAGAAGTCTATAGTTCTTGTAGATACTAACTTCCTTTTTTCAAGCTTACTGAATTTAGACTTCATAACCTCATCCCTAAAAACAATTCCATATGGATGGCAAGAGGTCGGAGGAGGATCGTTACCCAAGTCCTGAGCTTTTCTCTTTCCCTTGTCCTTTGCCAAAGAGGAAGAAGCTCCTCCTCTAGTCTTCACTCGCTTGCTCATGGCGTTGGGGAGGGAGAGACAGCAGGTTAGCTCCTCGGCTGCTCGAGAGAGATCGGCGGCAGCTACTTCAAGCTTGTATCGTGAGTGGAAAATTTGGGCGTGCTTGGACCGGCTTTAGAGGGCTAGGCATGTCGGGCATCCTCTTACGCAAATACCCGACCCGTTTAAGCGCGACATAGGCGTGCTCCGTCCTCCCCAGGCGTGCCGCAGTCCGGCCCAGGCGTGCCGCAGTCCGGCCCAGGCGTGCCGCAGTTGAGAAATGTGCGACACGGGCGTGCTCATCAGCATGCCTGACCTGTGTTGTCTTCGGATAACCTCAACACGCCTGTGTCGTTCGGCATAGGCGGGTCATGTCAATTTGGCACGCAGTGGCACGTTTAACATGTCGTGTCCTATAAACCTGAAAAAAATAAAAAAAGAATAAAGAATAAAATAAAATAAAATAAAATGACTAAAAAAAAAGAAAATAGCTTGGGTTGCCTCCCAAGAAGCGCTTGTTTAAGGTCGTTAGCTTGACCCCTCAGTTACTCCTTAGTTTTGGGGATATGGCTTGAGGAGTGTGCTCTGCCCCTCCTCGTCTCCAATCAGCTCAACAGAATTGTTTGCGAAGTATTTCTTAAGTCTTTGACCATTTACTTTGAAAATTCCTGTAGACTCACTAGATATATCAATAGCTCCATGAGGATAAACCTTTTCAACTCGATATGGCCCCGACCATCTGGATTTCAGCTTCCGAGGAAAGAGTTTCAATCTTGAGTTGAATAGTAATACCAAGTCTCCTTGATGGAATTCTCTGCGCATGATATTCTTGTCATGCCACCTCTTCGTTTTCTCCTTGTAAGACCTTGCATGTTCATAAGCATTAAGGCGTAGTTCTTCAAGTTCATTTAGCTGCAGTTTTCTCTTCTCTTCGGCTTTCTTCAGGTCAAAATTAAGCCATTTAATTTCCCAATATGCCCTGTGCTCTATTTCAACTGGAAGATGACATGGTTTTCCATAAACTAATCGAAACGGAGTCATTCCAATGGGTGTCTTGTAGGCAGTTCGATAGGCCCATAGAGCATCGTCAAGTCTTAAAGACCAATCCTTCCTTGATCTTGATACTGTTTTCTCCAAAATAGTCTTTATTTCCCTATTTGAAACTTCTACTTGCCCGCTCGTTTGTGGATGATATGGTGAGGCTAGTTTATGGGTTACTCCATACTTCTTGAGAAGGCTTTCAAATTGTCTTTCGATAAAGTGTGAGCCTCCATCACTTATTACTGCTCTTGGTATTCCAAATCTTGGAAATATTATACTCTTAAAGAGCTTAATGACTGTTTTTGCATCACAAGAGGGGGATGGTAGAGCCTCAACCCATTTAGACACGTAGTCCACTGCCACCAGTATATAGGTATTTTTATAGGAAGTAGGGAAGGGTCCCATATAGTCAATTCCCCAGACGTCGAACAATTCGACTTCCAATATTGAATTTTGAGGTATCTCATGTCTCCTTGATACGTTCCCGGTCCTTTGACAGCGGTCACAAGTCGTCACATAATTCCGAGAGTCTCTAAAAATATGAGGCCAATAAAATCCTGCTTGTAAAACCTTTGCCCGCGATCTTATGCGTGCTCGTGTGACCTCCATATCAAGAATAGACAAGTGATACAATATATCCTCAATCTCTTCTTCGGATACGCATCTTCGATATATATCATCCGCCCCTTGCTTGAACAGGAATGGTTCGTCCCACACATAATGCTTTACATCCGAAAAGAACTTCTTCCTCTGATGATAACTCATGTGAGAAGGTATTATCCCGCAAGCTAGGTAGTTGGCAAAATCAACATACCATGGAGCCTTGATATTCGACCGCTAGTAATTTGCTCATCCGGAAAGAAATCATTTATAGCAAGATCATCGACTCTTCCCGCATTTGATTCTTGATGAAGCCTCGATAGATGGTCTGCAACTACGTTCTCCATTCCTTACTTGTCTCGGATTTCCAAGTCAAACTCTTGTAGAAGAAGTATCCACCGGATAAGTCTTGGCTTAGATTCCTTTTTACTCAGCAAGTATCTTATGGCTGCATGATCTGTGTAAACTATCACCTTGGTCCCTATGATATAAGATTTGAACTTGTTGAAAGCAAATACTATAGCCAAGAGTTCCTTCTCTGTGGTAGCATAATTCATTTGTGCTTCATCCAATGTTTTACTGGCGTAGTAGATTGCATACACCTTGCGATCCTTCCTTTGTCCTAACACTGCGCCCACAGCAAAATCACTTGCATCACACATAATTTCAAAAGGGAGACTCCAATCTGGAGGTTGCATTATTGGGGCGGTTGTTAATGCTTCCTTTAACCTGAAAAATGCATCAAGACAAGGATTATCAAAGTGAAACACAGCATCTTTAGCAAGCAAATTAGTTAATGGCTTTGAAATTTTTGAGAAGTCCTTGATGAACCGTCGGTAGAACCCTGCATGTCCTAGGAAACTACGCACTCCCTTGACATCAGTTGGAGGAGGCAACTTCTTGATCACTTCAGTTTTAGCAATGTCCACCTCAATACCACGGTGTGAAACTAGGTGCCCAAGTACTATGCCTTCTTGCACCATGAAGTGGCACTTCTCCCAATTAAGCATTAAATTCATTTCCTCGCATCTTTGCAAGACCTTGACCAAATTAGATAAACACATATCAAAATCTGCACCATATACAGAAAAATCATCCATGAAAACTTCCATTATATTCTCGATCATATCAGAAAAAATTGAAGTCATACACCTCTGAAAAGTGGCGGGTGCATTGCATAGTCCAAAAGGCATTCTCCTGAAAGCAAAAGTACCATATGGGCAGGTGAAAGTTGTTTTCTCTTGGTCATTAGGATAAATAGGGATTTGATAGAAACCGGAGTATCCATCTAAGTAACAGAAATGCGAGTGTTTTGCCAACCGGTCTAGCATTTGGTCAATAAATGGGATGGGAAAGTGGTCCTTCCTAGTTTCCTTATTCAATTTCCTATAATCAATACACATTCTCCATCCCAGAACCGCCTCGTGGGGATTAACTCATTTGTAGCATTCCTTATTACCGTTATTCCCCCTTTCTTTGGCACAACATGGACAGGACTTACCCATTCGCTATCGGATATTGGGTAGATAATTCCTGCATCTAGCAATTTCATGACCTCTTTCTTAACTATCTCTTTCATGGTTGGGTTCAGTCTTCTTTGATGCTCTATAGAGGTTTTAAAATTTTCTTTTAGTAGAATTTTGTGCATGCAAACCGATGGACTAATTCCCCTAATGTCATCAATCTTGTATCCAATGATGTTCTTGTGTGTTTTCAATACCTCAATCAGTTTTTCGGTCTCTGCATTGCTCAGATTAGCATTAATGATCACAGGATAAGTAGAGTTTTCGCCAAGAAATTCATACCTGAGTGTTGATGGAAGAGGCTTAAGTTCTACCTGTGGTGTGAGGTTGGGGTCGGAAATCTCCAGCTCTTTATCCTCAATATCCCCTCCGAGCTTATTAAGATGAGTTTGTTCTGGTGCTCCGTCTAGTTCTATTGACTGGAAACTGTCAATCCTACAACAAACATCAAAAACAGAAGGTTGTTTAACAGATTTGAAAGGTTGAATTCAATTTTGTCGTTTCCAAATGCAAGTGAGAGTTTATGGTTCTTGACATCTATCATTGCCCCTGCAGTAGCCAAGAAAGGTCTCCCCAAAATGAGTGGAATGCATGGGTCTTCATCCATGTCAAGCACTACAAAATCTGCAGGAATAATAAAATTTCCCACCTGCACTGATACATCTTCTAAGATTCCCAAAGGATATCTAATGGAGCGATCGGCTAACTGCAAGGCCATAGTAGTTAGTTTCATTTCTCCCAAATCCAATTTCTTGCATATGGAAAGAGGTATCAGATTGACACTGCGCCAAATCGCAAAAGTCTTATCAAAATTTGAGTCATTAATTATGCAAGGGATAGAAAAGCTACCGATCATTTAGTTTGGGAGGGACCATATTCTTAATTAAAGCACCGCACTCAAGAGCCATCACATGCTCCTCGACTTTTCCTTTATTGGTTAAGATATCCTTCAAGAACTTGAGTATGTGTAGGCATTTGTTCAAGAACTTAAAAGGTATATTGATATATAGCTTCCTAATTACCTCAAGGAACTTACCAAATTGTTCATCCAATTTTTCTTAATCATCCTCCGAGGGAACGGGATAGGGGCTTATATGTTCTTGGTTCCTTATTCGACACACTGTGTTGTTCAAGACAGCCGGGCGTGTTGGTCGTTGGAGTGTCCCTCGACGTGTGTTTACCGACACGCCAGGCATTCTCTTCCTCAGGCGTGTTGAACAACACGCCCTGGGTCAGGGTGTGTCGGCTTCCTTTTCTATTCATCCCAGGCGTGCTGCTGTCTTCTTCCAACTCTGACACGCTCGTGTCCTTTAGCATTGGGGCCGCTTGTTGAGCTCTGTCTCCTTCTAAAATCCTTCCACTTCTCAAACTTATGGAATTACAATGCCCAAATTGGGTTTATCAATTTCAGAAATCGCCGGCATCCTTGATCCGAGCCGCAATTTGGGGAAATTTGATTTTCCAGCATTTTTGTGTGATTAGTCAAATTATCAACCTTGCCTCCCAATTGCTTGATTGCCTCGGTATTATTTTGATGTTGCCGATTTGATTCTACAATATGCTGTCGAAATCCATCATTTATCTTCCCCTGACACGTAATAAAATTTTCCATCATCTTTTCTAAGCTCGACTTGGGTCCTGGCTGAAATCCCGAAGGTGCTCTAAAACCTGCTCATCGTAAGAATTTTGGTTGGCTCTATACGGTTGGGATGATTCCTCCAACCGGGATTGTACGTGTTCGAGTAAGGGTTGCCACCATTAGGCTTCTGATTAAAATTATTTAGCGCATCTACTTGCTCAATCCCAGCTCCTGCAGATGGTGCGTGTAGGATTTGGCAATTCATCACTACATGTCCTGTTACACCACAGATCTCGCAGGTGACATTAGATGTGTTTACAGCTGATACATTAAAATGTTCGAGCTTTTGAGTTAACGCATCGACTTTTGCACTGAGTAGATCAAGGGTACTTACCTCAAACTTACCTGGTATTTTAGTTTGATATCCTCGTTCTGTAGCCCATTGGTGAGAATTCATTGCCACATTCTCGATGATCTCAAAAGCTTCATCCAATGTTTTGTTCATAAGAGCTCCTCCTGCAGCAGAATCAAGAGAAACTTTAGTAGCATACGAGATTCCATTGTAGAAATTATGAACAATGAGCCACTTCTCCAGCCCATGATGAGGGCGTTGCTGTAGTAATCCCTTAAATCTGTCCCATGCTTCAAATAATGTTTCTCCATCCTTTTGCGCAAAATTAGTGATTTGATGACGAAGACTTGCAATTTTGCTGGGTGGAAAATACTTGTCTAAAAATCTTTGCTCCAGCTGATCCCAGGTAGTTATGCAATCTGCTGGAAGAGTGTAGCAATGCTCTAGCTTTGTCCCGCAATGAGAAAGGAAACAAGCGCAATCTAATAGCATCAGCTGAGGCTCCATTCAGTTTTAAAGTTTTGCAAAATTCCAAAAATACTTCCAAGTGCAGATTTGGATCTTCAGTGGGTGCTCCTCCGAATTGATGCTGTTGGACCATGGATAGTAGAGCCGGTTTTAATTCAAAATTGTTCGCTTCAATAGGGGGTCTTCTATTACTCGATCTCAATCCCCTTGTACTAGGTGCTGCGTAATCCCTTAAAGGTTTATTCTCATTCTGGTCAGCCATGTCGGAGGTCAGATTGTATTCCTGATGTTGCTGAAATCGTCTTCTAGCAAGGAACGTTCTCTCTATCTCAGGATCAATATCGAGAATTTCCCTATTAAGTTTGTGCATGCAACAACAAGAGAGGCTCCCAAAACAAGAGTTCAGAATAGACACAAAGAATAGGAACAAAAAAAGAAATCTAGATTAACTAAATCACGCTCAATTCGATATTGAGTGCCAATCCCCGGCAACGACGCCAAAAACTTGATGTCTTATTTTCCGCAAGTGCACGGTTGTCGTCAAGTAATAAAAATATCGATCCCACAGGGATTGGGACAATTATCGAATGATCGTTATACCAAGTTATCTAGTCAATCAATTTGTGGATTAAGCAAAGACACTGAGCAGTCAAGAACAACGAATGAGAAGAACGAGCTAAAAGTCAATAGTTGAGGAGAATCTCAGGATATGGGTTTCACCACGTCGACGATTTATAAGGTGATTTAATTCTTTCCTACCCATATTAGAGTTGTTTTGATGGAACCTATCCTAAGGTAAATCAACGGCCCCTTTCGAGGTCTACGCTAACTGTACCTATCAAACTCAATTTACCTGTCACGGTATTCGAGCGTAGGGGATCATAATCAGCTAAGGGGACCTATCACGAGACCCCCGCAAACCTCCCTAGTCTTACCTATGTTACTTGGTAAAAACTAGATTTGATAGATCCATTAAGTGTTGGGTTTTTCCGAGCCGCAAAAACCGCTTTTTGTGTTGCGGAAACCTCGGAAGCCCCGGCCACGGATCCGTGCGAAGTATAAAAAATATAAAAACATGTATGTGCTTACAAAAACCCTAGATCTACCTTAGATCTAAGAGGTTAGAACATTACCCTCGTAGCGATGCCCTTCGCTTATCCCGCTCGTCCAAAAGTTCGTCGGAACTCGAGAGTGTCAAGTGCACACTCCTCTATGGTATCCACACAAGCAATAGGTGGAGAAAGAGACAAACTTGAGTGTGCTAGCACTCCTAGAAGGTCTCGGCAAGATGAGGTTGGGAGAGGTAGAGAGCTTGAGAGAGAGAGCACCAAGGTTGAAGATGAAGTTATTAAGCCACCAAAAATCAATTACCCCATCTAATGGAGTGGCCGGCCACTTCATGGAGAGGAGGTTACATGCATGCATGTAACTCCCATGACCCTTGGTCTCCCTCATGATGTGGCACCAATTGACAAAGTCAATGATGATGTGGAGCATCATCATTGGCCGGCCATGCCAAGTCATCATCATGACATGGCATTTGGTCAAGTCAAACTTGACCTTTCATCTTCCCTCTCAAGTCAAGTCAAACTTGACCTCTAATCTCCCATGGTTGATTAAATCTAACCACTTGACTCAAGTCAATTTAATTTAATGAATCTTTATTCATTAATTTAAATTGATTTGATGAATCAAATCAAAATTAGACTCATTCAATACTTGAATCAACTTGAGTCTAACTCAATTAGTCTAATTTGGATTACTCTTAATCCAATTTGGTTCATTCCATGAACCTAATCCTCATGGTTCATCATATGAACCTAATCTCCATCTAATTGCTCTTATGTGTGTGACCCTATAGGTTCTTGTAATGTTGGTAATGTCCCTAAACCGATTTAGGAACATAAGCAATGAGCGGTATCTAGCAACACATCATTGCTACCCAAGTTACAAGAATGTTGAGCTCCAACATCACCTTTGTGACTACTAATTGTGACTCTCACAATATGTGACAATGTCCTTCTATCCTTGACATCTAGATTGACCAATCGAGGCATAGACCGTGTTATCCTCGGTACAACCTAAATCTTGAACTCCAAGTAGACTCACTCTAATCAAATGAGCTCAATATCTCATATTGACTCATTTGGGCATGACCATGCACTTCGTGGTCTCACTCTATCAAGAATATCGATGTCACCCCCATCATATAGGAGGGATAGATCCCATCTACATCACTCACATCCCTCTGCATAATTTGTTACATACCCAGTAATCGCCTTTATAGTCCACCCATTTACGGGTGACGTTTAACGAAGCCAAAGTATGCAACTCCTTATGTAGGGAACCATGGTGACTTCAGGTCTAAGGACTAATAGTCATACTAATAGCCACATGAGAAAGTATATGACACTCATATAACGATCCATGATACTTTCTTATGGCGGGTCATTCAGTATACATTCTCCAATGCATACCCATGTGTCAACTTGATATCTCATATCCATGACTTGTGAGATCAAGTCATCTTGTTGACCTACATGCTAGTCTCTACGCATTAACATTGTCCCTGAATGTTAATACTCGACTAAGAATGATTAAGAGTAGTGTTCTCTATATCATCTCATTATCGATTCAACCAATCGATTGATATAGATAAGAACCTACTACTCAAGGACATTATTATATTTAGTTATTTGGCACCAATATAAGTAAATATAATAACCATGCCTTTATAAATAGGAATATGATACAATAAAGTCCATACAACAATCATCACATGATTGGCTCTAGGGCTTTCACTAACAATCTCCCATTAGCACTAGTGCCAATCACCGTAGTATCTAATACCCAATGACCTAGTGTGACCATCATGCTTTTTTTGTGCCAAAGCCTTGGTCAAGGGATCTGCGATGTTAGCCTCTGTGGGTACTCTACAAATCTTCACATCTCCTCTATCGATAATCTTTCGAATGAGATGGAAGCACCGATATATTCAGCCTCTGTTGTAGAATCAGCAACTGTGTCCTGCTTGGAACTATTCCAGCTCACAGCGCCACTATTAAAGCAAAACACGAACCCTGACTGCGATCTATAATCATCCTGGTCAGTTTGGAAGTTGGCATCGCTGTAATCCTTTACAGCTAGCTCCTCATCGCCTCCAAATATCAAGAAATATTCTTTAGTCCTTCTCAAGTACTTAAGAATATTCTTGACTACTATCCAGTGACGCTCATTTGGATCTGACTGGTATTTACTCGTCATGCTCAAAGCATACGAGACATCAGGATGAGTACATAGCATGACGTACATGATAGATCCTATAGCAGATGCGTAAGAGATCTTATCCATGCGGTCTCTCTCCTCTCTAGAAGAGGGACTTTGAGTCTTCGAAAGACTCACACTATGTGACATCGGCAGAAGTCCTTTCTTGGAATTCTGCATGGCAAACCGAAGTAATACCGTGTCAATGTATGTACTCTGACTTAGGCCAAGCAATCTCTTAGATCTATCTCTATAGATCTTGATTCCTAGAATACAGACTGCTTCACCTAAGTCTTTCATTGAGAAGCACGTCCCGAGCCAAGTCTTCACAGACTGTAGCGAAGGGATGTCATTCCCAATGAGCAGTATGTCATCCACATACAATACAAGGAAGACAACTATGTTCCCATTAACCCTCTTGTAGACACAGGGTTCATCTTCATTCTTGATGAAACCAAACTGTTTGATCGCATCATCGAATCGAAGATTCCAGCTCCGAGAAGCTTGCTTTAGCCCATAAATGGACCTTTGCAGCTTGCATACCTTCCCAGTATGCTGTGGATCTACAAAACCCTCAGGTTGTGTCATGTACACATCCTCGAGCAAGTTTCCATTCAGAAATGCGGTTTTGACATCCATCTGCCAGATCTCATAATCGTGGTATGCTGCAATAGCAAGCAAGACCCGAATGGACTTAAACATCGCCACTGGAGAAAAGGTTTCATTATAGTTAATACTATGAATTTGCTTGAAACCTTTAGCCACCGATCGGCCCTTATAGGTATGCGTAAGTCCATCCATGTCAGTCTTTCTCCTAAAGACCCACTTACACCCAATGGGTTTGACCCCTTCAGGTGGATCAACCAAAGTCCATACTTGGTTGGTGTACATGGATTCCATCTCGGATCTCATGGCCTCTAGCCATTTCTCAGAATATGGGCTCATCACAGCTTCTTGATAGGAGGTAGGCTCATTCTCAATGAGCATTACGTCATCATGGTCAGACAAGAGAAATGAATATCTCTCAGGCTGACGACGTACCCTATCAGATCTGTGAAGAGGTAGGTCTACATGAACAGGTGGTTGTTCCATAACTCTTTGTGCAATAACCTCATCACTCACAACACTTTGTGGTTCATATTCAACCTCCATCAAGGCCTCAGTGCTATGGTCCTTATCTTGAATTTCTTCAAGATCGAAGGTACTCCCACTAGTTTTTCTAGAAACAAAATCCCTTTCTAGAAAAACTCCAGTCTTTGCCACAAACACTTTGTCTTGTGACCGAATGTAGAAGTAATATCCCTTTGTATCCTTGGGATATCCAACAAAATAGCACCTATCGAATTTGGGTCCCAGCTTTGTGTCCGAGACTTGGCGTCGAGAACGTAAGCCTCACAACCCCAAATCCTCATAAAAGACATCATGGGATTTCTCCTCCATATCATATATGGTGTCTTTATCACACTTGGATGGTACACGGTTAAGGGTAAAGGCTCAGTGTCAGAGCATATCCCCAAAAGGATATAGGAAGATCTGTGTGACTCATCATAGATCGTACCATATCTAATAGTCGATTCCTCCTTTCGGATACACCATTCCACTGTGGTGTTCCAGAGGAGTAAGTTGGGATAGAATCCCACACTCATAGATAGTCACGAAACTCATGGCTAAGGTATTCTCCACCTCGATCCGATCAAGTATCTTAATACTCTTGCCAAGTCGATTTTGTACTTCATTCTTGAATTCTTTGAACTTTTCAAAGGATTCTGATTTATGTGTCATAAGATACACATAACCATATCTCAAGTCATCAAGAATGTAACGGCAATGTGAAAGTACACCTCTAACCACCTCTGACATTGAAAGGACCACATACATCACTATGTATAAGTCCTAACAAATCTTGTTCTTCGCTATGTCCACTAAAGGGAGTCTTGGTCATCTTGCCTAAAAGGCAAGACTCGCATGTCTCATATGATTCAAAATCAAATGAGTCTAGCGCCCATCCTTATGGAGTTTGAGATAAGCGACTCTCATTTATGTGACCTGCGACAATGCCCGAGATAGGTTTGGTTCAACTCATTTGACTTGAACCTCTTGGTACTTATGTTATAGATAGGGCTCTCTAAGTCTAGAAAGTAGAGTCCGTTCATTAGAGGTGCACTACAATAGAACATATCATTTAAATAAACTGAACAACATTTGTTCTTTATTATAAATGAAAAACCTTTCTTGTCCAAACAAGAAACTGAAATGATGTTCTTAGTTAAGGCAGGCACATAACAACATTCATCTAATTCTAGTACAAGCCCAGAGGGCAGAGATAGATCATAAGTTCCTACAGCAACAGCAGCAACCCTTGCTCCATTGCCTACTATTTCTCAGCCCCTGTACATTGGTACAAATGTGAGATGCACATCCGGTATCTAATACCCATGATGAAGAAATAGATAGATTGACTTCTATAACATTTATACCTGAAGTAGAAGTCTCACTTCTCTTCTTCTTAAGATCTTCCAGGTATGCCTTGCAGTTACGCTTCCAGTGTCCTGCTTCCTTGCAGTGGAAGCAAGCCCCTTCCTTGGCTACCCCTCCTTTGGGTTTAAGTTCTTTGCCTTTGCCCTTGGCTTGGGACTTTCCCTTACCTTTAGGCTTGCCCTTGCCTTTCTTCTTCTGCACCATCAAAATGGTGTCAGATTTACCCTTCTTAAGGTTAAGCTCAGCAGTTCTCAACATGCTGAGCATTTCAGGCAATGGCTTATCAATTTCATTCATGTTATAATTCATGACAAATTGATTGAAGGCTTGTGGCAAAGATTGCAAGATCAGGTCAGTGGCCAGCTCTTGGCCAAGTGGGAATCCTAGCCTTTGTAGGTTTTCTACGTACCCAATCATCTTGAGTACATATGTACCTACGGGAGTCTCTTCTTGCATCTTGGACCCAAATAATGCCTTAGAGACTTCATATCTCTCATGCCTAGCTTGTCCTTGATATAGTTGATGAAGATGCCCAACCATATCATAAGCATTCATGAACTCATGTTGCTTCTGAAGCTCAGAGTTCATGGTCGCGAGCATTAGACATGACACATCTAATGCATCATCTTGATGCTTCTTGTAAGCATCTTTGTCAGCTCGCGAGGCACTGGCAGGAGGTGCCTCCGGAATGGGTTGCTCCAGGACGTACAACTTCCTTTCTTGGGTGAGAACAATTCTCAAGTTCCTGTACCAGTCCAAGAAATTTTCTCCATTGAGCTTGTCCTTCTCAAGGACAGATCACAGAGAGAGAGTGTTCGTGGTTGTCGACATAGTTATCTACAACATACAATGCAGAGAATTAATATCATATTCCTTTTATCATTTAATTAGGCCTTTAATCAAATGATGCTCCCACTGAATTATAGGAATTTTGTAGAATCGAGTTATGGATGTGGTCAAACCACATTTACTAGATTCATACAAACTAGCTATAATTCTTGCGGGGCAAGATCCACATCATACTAAGCCTTGAGTTAGCTTTGGCTAAATCGCCCAAGACTTAGTACGATCGGTGGGTAACACATTACCGATTACATCTCTATGCAACTCTTGTTTATAGGATCAAGACCCACATTTACAAAAGACCTTGAGTTAGCTTTGGCTAAATCGCCCAAGATTTAGTGTAAATGCGATCTTGACCTATCGCTCCGGAATATGCCTATAGTTCTACTCGATCCAATTGAGTTTAACTAGTTTTGCTCAATCTAATTGAGCTTACTCTAACCCAAGCGTGATAGGCGGGACCAAGATTGTCCCTCCGCATCCTACCAAGATAATATGCGTTGCTCTGCTTTGGCAGATTCAACAACAACAAATGATCGAGGTAGTGATGGGTATCAAGGCTCGGTAGGAATTTTCGAGTTGATTCGATTATGATCTAATCTAATCGTAATGTGTATCTTATACGCATTTAGGCCTTTATTATCCTATATTAGCATGCATCATATACATACATTCATTATTCTAGCATGCATCATATACATACAAGAAAATTATCCTAGCATGCATCATATACATACAAGCATTATTCTACTAGCATGCATCACATACATACAAGAAAAATCAATTAAATATATATATATATATATATATATCAACATATATATATATAAATAAATGTGATATAGTCATGGCCCTACTACGATCTTCTCAAGCCAATGAGAAGATTGGACGGTCAACCTAAGGCTAGCGGCTTCTCCAAGCGCTTCCTTTGACCGCCATGTGTCGTCGTCACCCTTCTCGTAATCTCGTCTTCGAGTGGACTTTCCACCGCTCCATTTTGTACATTACAAATATAAAACTCGAGTTACATTCGAGTCTAAAAACTAATTACAACTAGAATATCAAAAGAAGAGGTACGACGCACAGGTCGCATACACTATACAACACGCACAACCACAAAACGGCACGCAGGCCGTATTATGAATTACAACACACATAATCAAATCAAATTGGGGTCATTGGGCCATGAAAATTATAGAATAATACATAATTCTAAATTATGTATTTTTACAGAAATTTCTATAATTTTTCCTAATTTTTATTTTTCAAATTAATGAGTCACCTCTCCGTAACGGTCCCGCTAAGCGGTTTCCGGGCGCGATCGCGGGACAAAGCCCCTTTCGGGGATAGGGCAGCGCTCATACTCACAAAATTAACTTTGCGAGTGTCTCTACTACGATCCTACAGTGACTTAAGTCGCTGTCCCAAAAACCTAAAGCGAGAACTCGCCGTTTCGGAGAGTTTTTCTCGACGGTTGAAGCCTACAAGTGTCCCAACACTTGTTGCTTCGACTCTTTGAGAAAAATACCCAAAAATTCTATAAAATTAGGAAATTTACAGAAACATATAAATCTGTAATTTTTATATCTAATACAAAAATTACAAAAACGAAACACATACATGCTTCGCACGTGGCTCTGATACCACTGTTGGGTTTTTCCGAGCCGCAAAAACCGCTTTTTGCGTTGCGAAAACCTCGGAAGCCCCGGCCACGGATCCGTGCGAAGTATAAAAAATATAAAAACATGTATGTGCTTACAAAAACCCTAGATCTACCTTAGATCTAAGAGGTTAGAACATTACCCTCGTAGCGATGCCCTTCGCTTATCCCGCTCGTCCAAAAGTTCGTCGAAACTCGAGAGTGTCAAGTGCACACTCCTCTATGGTATCCACACAAGCAATAGGTGGAGAAAGAGACAAACTTGAGTGTGCTAGCACTCCTAGAAGGTCTCGGCAAGATGAGGTTGGGAGAGGTAGAGAGCTTGAGAGAGAGAGCACCAAGGTTGAAGATGAAGTTATTAAGCCACCAAAAATCAATTACCCCATCTAATGGAGTGGCCGGCCACTTCATGGAGAGGAGGTTACATGCATGCATGTAACTCCCATGACCCTTGGTCTCCCTCATGATGTGGCACCAATTGACAAAGTCAATGATGATGTGGAGCATCATCATTGGCCGGCCATGCCAAGTCATCATCATGACATGACATTTGGTCAAGTCAAACTTGACCTTTCATCTTCCCTCTCAAGTCAAGTCAAACTTGTCCTCTAATCTTCCATGGTTGATTAAATCTAACCACTTGACTCAAGTCAATTTAATTTAATGAATCTTTATTCATTAATTTAAATTGATTTGATGAATCAAATCTAAATTAGACTCATTCAACACTTGAATCAACTTGAGTCTAACTCAATTAGTCTAATTTGGATTACTCTTAATCCAATTTGGTTCATCCCCTGAACCTAATCCTCATGGTTCATCATATGAACCTAATCTCCATCTAATTGCTCTTATGTGTGTGACCCTATAGGTTCTTGTAACGTTGGCAATGTCCCTAAACCGATTTAGGAACATAAGCAATGAGCGGTATCTAGTAACACATCATTGCTACCCAAGTTACAAGAATGTTGAGCTCCAACATCACCTTTGTGACTACTAATTGTGACTCACAATATGTGACAATGTCCCTCTATCCTTGACATCTAGATTGACCAATCGAGGCATAGACCGTGTCATCCTTGGTACAATCTAAATCTTGAACTCCAAGTAGACTCACTCTAATCAAATGAGCTCAATATCTCATATTGACTCATTTGGGCATGGCCATGCACTTCGTGGTCTCACTCTATCAAGAATATCGATGTCACCCCCGTCATATAGGAGGGATAGATCCCATCTACATCACTCACATCCCTTCGCATAATTTGTTACATACCCAGTAATCGCCTTTATAGTCCACCCATTTACGGGTGACATTTAACGAAGCCAAAGTATGCAACTCCTTATGTAGGGAACCATGGTGACTTCAGGTCTAAGGACTAATAGTCATACTAATAGCCACATGAGAAAGTATATGACACTCATATAACGATCCATGATACTTTCTCATGGCGGGTCATTCAGTATACATTCTCCAATGCATACCCATGTGTCAACTTGATATCTCATATCCATGACTTGTGAGATCAAGTCATCTTGTTGACCTATATGCTAGTCTCTACGCATTAACATTGTCCCTGAATGTTAATACTCGACTAGGAATGATTAAGAGTAGTGTTCTCTATATCATCTCATTATCGATTCAACCAATCGATTGATATAGATAAGAACCTACTACTCAAGGACATTATTATATTTAGTTATTTGGCACCAATATAAGTAAATATAATAACCATGCCTTTATAAATAGGAATATGATACAATAAAGTCCATACAACAATCATCACATGATTGGCTCTAGGGCTTTCACTAACATTAAGTCCATAAGAGTTCCTTTAGAGTCTAAATTTTCTTTTCACGGTAGGTTTGCACACGGAACCATAATCAGCTAAGGGGACCTATCACGAGACCCCCGCAAGCCCTCATAGATACACCACTGCTACTTGGCAGGAGTTAATCCCTAATTGGTTCTGGGTTTCGGGAACTTGGGTTCACTGTTAGGTACTTCCCCTTAGCTCCTTAGGTTTATCAATAAGAATCCAAAAACCAGATCAAAACAAACAATAATTCAAGTAGTATAGATTACATCATCCATCATAAATCGTCAAGGGCTACTCCCCCATCCTAAGATTACAAGACACTACTCCATAGTCTGGCAAGAATTGCTAGAGAGAAAAATTACGATACTTAGTGCCATATGTGTTCCTCTATCGTCGACTCCTTCCTTATCCTCCTTCTTCTGTCATCGTTTTCACCACCCGCTGTCCTCCCCTAGGGTTAGAATATCTCCTCTTTTATAGTCTTGGCCTCCTCTTTAATTAAGGCAAAAGATTTTCCTTTAATTGAGACGAAGGTCGCGACTCTCGCAAAAAAAGGAAATCCAGAATCAGGACAACACGCCCGTGCCAAATGAGGGCACAGGCGTGTCGCGGGCTTCCCACCGAGCGTGTTGCGCTTGAACTGGGGCGTGTCGAAGGCTGAACTGGGGCGTGTCGAAGGCTGAACTGGGGCGTGTTGAGCGCTGGAACTCCTGACACGGACGTGTCACTGATGACACGCCTGTGTTGTTTTGATACGCCGGCCGTGTCAACACTTTGAACGGGGCGTGTCAATTCTTGAACCAGGCGTGTTGAAGGTTTGGAACTCATATGTCACCGATGACATGTCAGATGCGCTTTTGTTGTTTGATACGCCTGCTTCTTTGCCCTGTTAACACGGAAAACACCCAAAAGCAGTCTCTTTGTCCAAAATATGCTAAACTTAACTAAATCATGATAAAATACATGCCTAGGACATGAAATGAGATAAAATGCATGTATATGGAGTAGTGAAAATATAGCATGATTTATACACATCAGGTCCATGAATACCGCAGAAGTGAGTATCTTTGGAGGAGGAATCGTCGGGGACTGAGGGTCCAATACACCCGTGGCACCATGGGAAGTCTAACCCTAATCGACTGGCTCATCCTCCGTAGACCTTTCTGGCATCCGAGTAGATCTAAATGTCCTCGTGCGTGACCGCCCTGCTCCACGCCTCGGTGCGAGAGCACGCCCACCTCGTTTCATATCTGCTAAATTATTACCCAAGTATTACTACAGATAGAAAATCAAATAATTTCACCTGTTAGCCATCTAGAGATATCCTGTCGCCGCCAAGTCCCCAATCTGATCTTGTCGAAATATGACCCAAAATATCCAAAACACTAAATCAACAAAAATCCGTAAAAATCCAAAAATGCAAAGGTTTACCTGCCAAACGTGGCGAACTCCTAAAACCCAAAAACCCTTAGGAACTCGGAACCTAGGCTCTGATACCAAATAAATTGTCACGCCCCGAGAGGGGTACTTGTTTGATGAAAATCAGACAGCACCTCCTCTGTACTATGGACAATTGAAACCTATATACAAGGCCCACACGACCCACTATACATCGGCAAACATGACCGGAATATAACTCCACAATACATATAATATAAGGGTCTCAGGCTAACAACCATAGTAAATATGAAACATAATAACCGTTAGACCTACCTCTTCTGCCATCTGAGCAGGAATACACAACCACACACATAACCAAAACAAATCGAAACAAAAAGTCCCTATGGACACAATCAAATACTACCAAACAACCACGAGTATAAAATACTACAAGTTTGAAACCTAAAGTACTAGAGATAACAAAAACATGCGGAAGCCTGAAAACCAAATAATGGAATCTTCATATCAGAAGACTGGCAACTGGACCCTCCGAAAGGCTTCATCCTAAAATAAAAGAGATATCAATGGAATGAGTAAAACTTAGCGGATATCTAATAGTCATGCATAGTCAACTATAAGTAGTAATAATAATCATGCTGGTACAGTTTCTCAACAAAATACATACCTGAAACTGTTAGGACCTGTGCGCCCGCTAGAGGGGAGGTGAATAGCGCGTTGACCGTACGTAGATGGAATTTGATCGCGTTCGCTTGCCTATGATTGTTAGTATGCAGTGGAATATAGAAATGATACAACAATCACAATAACAAGCATACAAACACAAGGATATAACGTGGTTCGGAACCGAACGGTTCCTACTCCATGGATTGGGTTTGTACGAACCCTAGCGATGCCAATCACACACCACTATAAAACACTCCTTCTCGGAACAATCTGGAGGTGGAGAAACCTCGTACAAGATGATTACAACAATAATCAAATAACAACAAGCAAATAAAATGAGCTACAATGCAATATAAGTAAAGAAAACACTTTACAAATGCCTTTCGATTGCTTGCTTGTTGATCGCTTGAACCGTGGTTGAAGACCCTGATTTGCAGCAGCAAATTGCCTCAAAAACGTCCAAGAAATCACTGCCAAAAACCCTCCCATCGAGCTCCTTTGGATTTCGCCTATCATCATTCGACGCCATAAGTCACCGATCGATGTCATCATGTCGTCGAGACAACGGCTCGATCCACGCCGAAAAACTCCAACGGATCTCTTGGCGATCGCGCCAACATTGGCGATCGTCACCGCGTGAGTTGACTACCCACGGCTACGGGCATTGTGCTGCTCGCGGAACTAGCGATCCAATCGCCCCTTGGCGGTCATCACTGCCGACATCGATCGATCGCTTCCAATGAGCGATCCGCCAGAGCAATTTTAGCTCTTAAACGACAGTCGAACTCAATCGACTCACGACAATCGAACCGGCCATAATGTCAGTCGACTGACAACCTCAAAATTGAGGTTTTAACCCAAGTATGGTGCCCCCATACTTGCTAGACCACCCTTAGCCTAGACCTAAGCCTTCTAGCCATCTCCATCAGCCTCACGCCTCTCGGATCCCTCCAAGTCATCCATGACTTGTTCATCCATCGCGCTAGCCTCCAGGTGATTCCCTCGGCTATGTCATGCTAACGGTGTCTATACCGCCAAGGCACATTGGACTTACGCCGCCAAGACTCCGCTTGGACTTTACGCCGCCAATATCAATCCCCTTAGACTTCTCAAATGCCAAGACTCAAGCTTGGACTTTCCCTTGCCAACCCATGTTGGACTTTCCATGCCAAGACCATGCTTGGACTTTCCTTTGTGTCAAGTACTCAAGACTTGGACTTTCCCAAATGCCAAGTACCCATGACTTGGACTTTCCATGACAAGTACCCATGACAAGTACCCATGACTTGGACTTTACCTTGCCAAGACCCATGCGGACTTACCCTTGATCACATGGTTAACCCTAGTCAACCATCAAAGTCTCCCTCGAGTCAAACTCGAGTCCGGTCAATTATAACCTGGGTCGATTGCTCCAACAATCTCCCCAACATATTAACCGACATCAATGTCAAACCACTTTGTCAAACATCAAAACATCACTCAGTCAAACTCGAGTCTGGTCAATCGTGACCTGGACCGATTGCACCAATAATCTCCCCCTTTTTAATGTTTGACAAAACAAACTTTGAGTTAGGCCCCTAACTCAAATTCCCTTACCAATTTTCCAAATTGGTAATTTTATCTTCTCCCCCTTTTTGACATACATCAAAAAGGTTATCTCTCTAAGGAGGTCAATGTCTCATGTTCCAATGAGATCTTACAATCTCCCCCTTGATCCAAAAATACCTAGGATGCCTACCATCTTCCTAGTGATAAGTCCCATATCACTCAAAAGAGACAATTCTATACTCTCTCCCAATTTCCAAATTGGGTTTCTCAAAATCCCATCAATTTTCCCAATTGATGATACTCTCCCAATAACTTCTCCCCCTTCAAGAAGAGAAACACATCCATCATCCCAAGATGGATAACTCCCCCTAAAGGCTTGCTCCCCCTTGACCATTGCACCAACAATGTCCTTGGGAAGTCCCTAAGCCAATAGAAACTCTAAACCATCAAAATTAAGGTTAAAAGTTCAAACTTGAACTTTCCACACCCTAAATTTGATACTTTGACCTAACACTTCTCCTAATCCATATCCAATGGATTTTCACCCTTTATAATGCTTCCCAAAGCATATCCTAGGGTTAGGAGTGATTAGGGACCTTTACAATGGTTGAACACGAGATAAACAACCTTGATCATTGCCACTCTCATCGATCCGCCACTTAAGGATTGACCGATGATGAAAAATTTCAATTTCAAATTATCTCGAATCAATTTTGACAATTCATAAGTAATTCTACGTATTTTGAAAATTCGTGAAAATTCATACGTACATTACTTATAAGCAATACAATGGGTGAAAATTATTTTACCCATAAACTATCAAAATTGATACAAAATCCAAGAGTGAAGAAAAACTTCAATGTTTTAGCTCACTTTGTATCAACTTCATCATTAGTGATTGCTATCAAAAGATAGGCTTCACTAAGGTTTTCTAAATTGATTTCAAAATGTTTTTGAAAACCTATTTTGGATCATATTCCTTGGGGTCTATGTACATGACTTGTACACAAGCTTTCCCAATGATCCACAAATTATATAAGATGAGTTTGAGTTCATCTAGATACAACAACTATGCACCTTGAACTTAACTCATATCCTAGCATCTCACATGTATCTAGGGTGTATAAATACAGATACATGTCAATTTGATGTGAGATGTGGGGTTTGTTCTCTCTAATCTAGGGTTTCATGTATTTTTCTAAGGCAACTCTACTTGATTCCCTTATAAATGAGACTCCAAGTCATGTCATTGTCCTTAATTCAATTTTAATCAAATTATCTTAAATGCATGAATGATTATGGCATTAGAAATGATATAAATAAGCATATGCTCATAATCATGATGTCATGGCATGAGATGAAATCTAAAAACACATGACATTTGAAACCTTAATTCTAAACATGAACATGACATATAAAATGATTAAAAATAAACATGATGTCATGGCATGTTATATGGCAAATAAAGCATGACATATAAAATATATAGGTATAGTAATACCTAAATTTTAATATTAATTGTCATTTGATATAATTAGATATATTTTGTCATATTATCATTAATCTCCCTAGTGTGCCAAAAACCCAAAATGACACACTAACCTCTAAACCTAAATTGTGCCAATTTAATTGATTTTTTTTAATTTCAAAAGTGCATTGACACATCCTAAAATCTTTTAGGATATTGATTCAAATCTATTTCCAAGGTAACCATAACCTTGAAAATATCCTAAAGTGCCACCTTTACCATGGTTGAGTTAACTACCCATCCAATCAAGGTTGGCACACCCTAAACCCATCTAGCGTGAATCAATCACGCTCTTAGGAACCCAAAACCGATTTGAGCTCCTAGGGTTAATTAGGTATTCCTTAGGGATAACCTCCCTAGATACCTTCCTAATGACCCTCCTAGGCTTGTTAGCCTTGGTCATTTGGGTCTTACCATGATTAACTTTAAGGATTGCCTCCCTAATAACCTTCTTAGTGGCCACCCTAGGTTTCCTAGAAACCCTAGCCACTAGGCACAACCTTTGGTCAACCTTAGGGATGACTTCCCTATTGACCTTGGTCTTCCTAGACCTAATTAGTGTTCCATAATCTAATGGAACACTATGATAAGCCACCTTAGGCTTAGGTTTGTGACCCAAACCATTCTTGCCCTTGAATGACTTTTCCTTCTTGGGTCCTAAATGTTGACTTTGAGATTTTGACCTAGAAGTTTGACTAATTGACCCTTGCATTTGATTTTGCATAACCTTAAGGGTCTTTTCAAGCTTTTCAAGCCTTGACCTCAAGGCTTGGTTCTCTAATTCTAATTGCCCAACTTTAGAATTTTGATTTGGTCTTTGGGCATGAGACTTCCTAGGCATATGCCTAGTCCATTTAAGATTGAAACCTAGGTGCTCTTGCACCTTTCTAATTGTCTCCCTAGGTAAAATTGATCTTGAGTTATTTGACCTAGGTTTGTCCTTAGGTAAATTGTTTTTAGGGACATTAGTCCCAAGTTTCTTCTTATTATCTAGGTGGTCACTTTTAGCTCCTAAACACAAGTATTTATTTCTATTAGCATGCTTTTCATAAATTTCAAGAGAATTAAAGTTCCTAACATGCTTTTGTCTATTGACTAAAGAAAGAGCATTATTAAAATATACCTTAGGGTTTGCCTTAGTGGCTCCCCCTACTTGTGATGCTCCATTTTGAGTCTTTTTGCTCCCCCTAGAACATTGATTCCTATAATGTCCTTTTGAATGACACTTGAAGCATATGATGTGCTCCTTGCCTTTAGGTGTTGGGGAACCGGCATCCTTTGACTTTTCTTGACTTTTAGGTGCCGGCGGAGCTTTCCTAATCTTCTTTGGGCACTTGTTCTTGTAGTGCCCGGCTTCTCTACACTCAAAACATATGATATGATTTTTATTACAAATTGATATGTTTGAGTTACCCTATGGTGGTTGTGGTGATTGGAGTGGATTTTTCATTCCTCCCGGAGGTTGAGACTTCTTCTTGAATTGGTTTCGGCTCCGGTGTGGATGGTCTCTCCCCCTCAAACCTAGAGGTGGATGCCTCCTCCACTTCTTCCACCGCTTCTACCTCTTCAGATCCGGATGTTGATTCCCTATCAACCTCTGAATCCTCTAGCTCTTTGGATGTTTCTTCTTGAGCTTGAGAGGGTGATGATCCTTCTTCTTGGACCGATGATAGACTTTCATGGAGCTTGGCAAAATCGCTCCATAGCTCCTTGGCATCCACATAGTCACCTAGGCTACACAAGAGGTCATTAGGAATTAAATCAAAAATGAATTTGATTACCTTCTTGTTTTTATTGAATTGTTGGAGTTGCTCCTCACTCCACTTCTTCTTCTTGAGAAACCCTCCCTTTGGTCCCTTAGGATATTCAAATCCTTCCATCAACGCGGACCACTCCTCAAGGTCTCTCATCATCAAAAAATCTTCAATTCTCGCCTTCCAAGAATTGAAACCTTCTCGTCCATAGAAGGCATACGAAATTGTGGTGTTGATATCCCATCCCAATTGTCCTTGGACTTCCATCTTTTCCTCTAGCGTCTTGACTCCGGGTTGTTAATCCGTAGAAGAGCCCCGGGCTCTGATACCACTTGTTAGGACCTGTGCGCCCGCTAGAGGGGGGGGGGGTGAATAGCGCGTTGACCGTACGTAGATGGAATTTGATCGCGTTCGCTTGCCTATGATTGTTAGTACGCAGTGGAATATAGAAATGAAACAACAATCACAATAACAAGCATACAAACACAAGGATATAACGTGGTTCGGAACCGAACGGTTCCTACTCCATGGATTGGGTTCGTACGAACCCTAGCGATGCCAATCACACACCACTATAAAACACTCCTTCTCGGAACAATCCGGAGGCGGAGAAACCTCGTACAAGATGATTACAATAATAATCAAATAACAACAAGCAAATAAAATGAGATACAATGCAATATAAGTAAAGAAAACGCTTTACAAATGTCTTTCGATTGCTTGCTTGTTGATCGCTTGAACTGTGGTTGAAGACCCTGATTTGCAGCAGCAAATCGCCTCAAAAATGTCCAAGAAATCGCTGCTAAAAACTCTCCCGTCGAGCTCCTTTTATCCTTGCGTGCGACTTGGATTTCCGCCTATCAGTCGACTGCCATAAGTCACCAGTCGACTGATGTCACTGTTGTCGTGAGACAACGGCTCGATCCACGCTGGAAAAACTAGTAGTCGACTGCTAGCCGCGTAATCCAGCGCGTCATTGCCCGGTAGCGTAGTCATTGCCATCGGCTACTGAGCATTCTGCTCGCGGTGAACTAGCGATCATTGTCGTCCCTTAGCGGTCATTGCTGTCGACATCGATCGCTCGATGAGCGATCATTGCGGAGCAATTTCAGCTCTTAAATGACAGTCGAACTCAAGTCGACTCATGGCAATCGAAACGACCATAATGCCAGTCGACTGACAACCTTAAAAATGAGGTTTTAACCCAAGTATGGTGCCCCCATACTTTCTAGACCACCCTTAGCCTAGACCTAAGCCTTCTAGCCACCTCCATCAGCCTCACGCCTCTCGGATCCCTCCAAGTCATCCATGACTTGTTCATCCATCGCGCTAGCCTCCAGGTGATTCCCTCGGCTATGTCATGCTAACGGTGTCTATACCGCCAAGGCACATTGGACTTACGCCGCCAAGACTCCGCTTGGACTTTAAGCCACCAATATCAATCCCCTTGGACTTCTCAAATGCCAAGACTCAAGCTTGGACTTTCCCTTGCCAACCCATATTGGACTTTCCATGCCAAGACCATGCTTGGACTTTACTTTGTGCCAAGTACTCAAGACTTGGACTTTCCCAAATGCCAAGTACCCATGACTTGGACTTTCCATGCCAAGTACCCATGACTTGGACTTTACCTTGCCAAGACCCATGCTTGGACTTACCCTTGATCACATGGTCAACCCTAGTCAACCATCAAAGTCTCCCTCGAGTCAAACTCGAGTCGGTCAATTATAACCTGGGTCGATTGCTCCAACAATCTCCCCAACATATTAACCGACATCAATGTCCAACATCAATGTCAAACCACTTTGTTAAACATCCTATGTCAAACATCAAAACATCACTCGAGTCAAACTCGAGTCTGGTCAATCGTGACCTGGGCCGATTGCACCAACAGAAACTGTACATACTAGAATCACCTAAGCTGACCAACATACATCCACACAAGTATATGTAGAATCACCAAAACAAACAATATAATACCTCCTGTATGTACATGACAATCATATCCAACAACCAAAAGTGCAACAATTAATGCATATAGTAAAAACGTATGCACATGATGTAATCACCTGTGTCACCCCTGACGCCAGTCAAGCCACTAACATGTCATGTGTGTCGGCCGAGTGGGTATGGTTGTGACAACTGTGCACTCTGCCGTCACTACACCTATGTGACCGAGTGGACAGGATGCTGGTGGAGTATCATCCTCCTACCCCATGTATGTATATGGGGGGCATCACCTCGTCTCACGATAAAGGAGGGATCCCTGTCTGCTACCACGTCGCAATACAAATCACTTGAGCGACCACCGTGGAGCCCTGACAAAGTAACTACACAGACATACTTGAAATACCACTAACCCACGAGTGGTTGTGTGTGTAGATAATGTGTCTGACGATGGACTCAACTACCAAGTAGTATCACCTCCTACTGAGGAGCCGATGATCGCCAGTCATGCAATAATACAAGATGGTGCATGTCACTAATGCACGATACACCTATCAATCCATGGCTACCTATGGTATGCACCAATAGGAGCCCATATCAAATAACCTAAGTACATAAGTCTATGTACACATGCAAGTTATATTCATAATTCATTCAATGCCCAGTATGTAAGGTATGTCACTACTCTGGTGCTAAATAAATAAATAACAAGTATCAAAGTGATAGAGCATAATATAATCAGCATATGAAACGATTACAACACGTACTAGATAGTGACATACCAGGGCAGTTAACAAGCATAGAAAACTACTACTAGCTATAGTAAACAATGCACCACAAGATGACAATATCTAAAAGAAGATAAGTCAAAGATACCCGCCTGCTATGAAGAATACCAACTGTCTTTACGCCTGTGGACCTGTCTCACGATCGAAACCTGCATATAACATGATTACGATCAAATCCAAGCACACGATAACGTGCTAAATTATTACTATATAATTTTTATATTCGCATCCCTTTATCGAATACAAATTAGAAACCCCCTACTGATCCTCAGCTTGTATATTTAATACATTCACACCACGAAACCCAAAAATAGGTGCCTTAACTACTTAATCCCTCAAATCCACCATCCACAAGCCGGATCAAAACCCAAATATCTACATTACAGATCAAAACACATCTAAACCATTCACAGCTCACTTAACCTACCAATTACGATCATACCGCCGACATCAAACCCAATCACAGCCATCCCAAATACAACATCTCAACCCTCATAGCCCCTCAGACACAACCCAACTCAAATAACTATCAACCACTTAAATCTTTCGTTCACTGCTCTATCACAAACACAACTCGAACACATCTCCAACACCAACACCATCTAGCATAATCTCCAAACATAAACATCACAGCCAACCTAAATGACCAAACTAACTCAAACTCGTAGCCAACTCCACAGATCAAAAATCCAACCACAAATAACAAGAATTAACCACTGTACGAACGAAGAGAAGATGCAGATCGAGCTTACTAGTGGTTGGAACCTCACTGGAAGTAATCCCTAATTTTGCCCTGTTCGTCGGAGCAACTAGAGCTCCAGAATACTGCCCAAATCGTAGATTCAACGGAATGAGGAAAGGATCAGCTAGGTCTCGAATCCTATCCAAGATTGAGGGAGAGAAACACCAACTCACCTAACTCCGGTGATAACCAGCCATAGCACCCCCTCGATCCGGCGGCTCTGTTCACCGTCGGCTCCGACAGAGATCGCAGCTCCCGTTCAAAACGAAGAGAGGATGCTGCCAACGCAAGATCCCCCGCCACTCCACACTCCCTGCTGCCACTCCTCCGCAGGGATCGACGAGGATGATCCGGTCACCGCCGTCCACCGCGAGACTCCCTGTTGCCACTCATCCGCAGGGATCGTCGAGGATGATCCGGTCGCCATCGTCCACCGCGAGGAGAAAAGGGAGAGAGGGAGAGGGAAGGGTTGGCGGCGCAGAGAGGTGAGGTCGCGAGGAGAAGAGGGTCACGAGGAGAAGTTTGTGCACGGCGGGGGAAGAAAACTTGGATCGGTCAAAAAGTTAACCGGATTACCCCTTTATAAGTAAATCAAAACCTAGGTTTTAATTAACACCTCATTAATTTAATTATACCATTAAATATTCCGTACAAGCCCCATTTAATTCCAGAAAAATTCCGGATAAATTTCTAAAATTCTCCAAAAATCCCAAAATAATCCCTTATTTTCCTAAATTTTGTCTATTTAATTTAGTATTTTAAATTTCCATATTTAACAGGGTCGCTCTTCATCGGCTTCACATCCGAGGGAGCAAGCTAGAGGGAAGATGAAATTTGAAGAACAATTGGATTGGGACATCAACACCCCAATTCCATACAACTTCTATGGACAAGAAAGGTTTAGGCAATGGAGGGCACGGATCAAAGAATTCATTATGATGAAAGACTTCGAAGATTGGTCCTCCTTGATGGATGGGTTTGATTTTCCAAGAGGGTCAAAAGGAGGATTCCTAAAGATGAAGAAATGGACCGAGGAACAACTCCAAGAGTTCAAGAGAAATCAAAGGGTAATAAATATTTTGGTTGAATTAATACCTAACAATGTTGTGTCCAAGTTAGGTGAATACAAGGATGCAAAGGAGTTTTGGAGTGAATTGTCCAAGCTCCATGAAGAACCATCCATGGCTCAAGTCGAGAGAGAGCCCGAAGATGAAGAAAGTTCTTCCTCACAAGAAAGTGAGGAGTTGGAAGTTGAAGAGGAGTCAACTTCCGGATCGATGGAAGAGGAGGTGGAAGAAGTAGAAGAAGCCTCCACCTCTAGGATTGAGGGGGAGGAGAGAATTTCCACTCCGAAGCATGATCAAGAGGAAACATCCACTTCCGGTCAAGAAGATGAACAAGCTCAAAAGGCTTCCACCACGGACCTAGGTAACTCGAGCATGTCAATTAAAAGTAAAATCCATATAATATGCTTTGAGTGTAGGGAATCCGGGCACTACAAGAGTAAGTGCCTGAAAAGAGTAAAGAAAGCTCCTCCGGCACCAGAAGTCAACGAAAAAGTCAATGATGTTGGTGTCCCCACTAAGAAGAGCAAAGAGCACGTGGTGTGCTTCAAATATTGACAATCGGGACATTATAGGAGTCAATGCTCTAGGAGGAGCAAGAAGGTCAAAGAAGGAGCATCACAAATAGGGGGAGCCTCTAAGATAAACCCTAAGGTAAATTTTAATAATGCTCATTCTTTAAGTTATAGGCAAAAGCATGTTAGAAATAATTTTAGTAATCTTGCAATTTATCATAAAGAGCATGCTAGAAATAGGGAGTATCGTTTAGGAGCTAAGAATGTCAACCTTAGGAATAAGGAGAAATTTGGGACTAATGTCCCTAAAAATATTTTACCTAAGACAAGTATTAGGAAAATTGAGGATCACCTAGGTTTTAACCCTAAATGGACTAGACACATGCCTAGGAAGTCTCATGTCCAAAGAATAGATGAAAAATCAAAAATTGGACAACTAGAGTTAGAGAATCAAGCCTTGAGGTCAAGACTTGAGAAACTTGAAAAGACACTTAGAAATATACAAAATCAAATGTAAGGGTCAAATAGTCAAAGCCTAGGGTCTAAAAGTCAAAGTCAAAGACCTAGGAAACAAGAACCATCCAAGGGCAAGCCTAAGCCCAAAAAGATCTATCACAATGTTCCATTTGATTATGGAACTCAAACTAGGTCTAGGAAGACCAAGGTTACTAGGGAAGTCATCTCTTCAGATAACCAAGGTGTGTGCCTAGTGGCTAGGGTTTCAAGGAAATCTAGGGAAGCCATTAAGAAGGTTACAAGGGGAGTCACCCCTAGAGTTAACCTAGGCAAGACCCAAATGACCAAGGCTACCAAGCCTAGGAGGGTCATTAGGAGGGTATCTAGGGAGGTCATCCCTAAGGAATACCTAATTAACCCAAGGAGCTCAAATAAGTTTTGGGTTCCTAAGAGTGATCGATTCACGCTAGATGGGTTTAGATGTGTCAACCTTGATTGGAAGGGTAGCTAACTCAACCATGGTAAAGGTGGCACTTTAGGTTATTTTCAAGGATATGGATACCTTGGAAATAGATTTGAATCATGATCCTAAACGAGTTTAGGATGTGCCAATATATTTTTGGGATTATAAAAAATCAATTAAATTGACACAATTTAAGTTTAGAGGTTATAGTGTGTCATTTTCGATTTTTGGCATGCTTGAGAGATAATTGACAATATGGCAAAATGGACTTAATAATAACAAATGACAACTAATATCAAAATTTAGGTATTATATGCCTTTATATTTTATTTGTCATGCTTAATTTGTCATATAACATGTCATGACATCATATTTATCTTTATCATATAAAATGTCATGAGTATGTTTAGGGTTAATTTTTAATGTCATGTATGCTTAGACTCCATCATATGTCATGATATCATGATCATTGGTCATGCTTAATTATGTTATCATTTATGTCATGATCATTCATGCATTTAATTTGATTAAAATTGATTTAAGGACTATGACATGACTTGAAGTCTCATGTATAAGGGAATCAAGTAGAGTTGCCTTAGAAAATGCATGAGGCCTTAGATTAGGATGAATAAAACTCACATCTCACATTATATTGACATGTGTGTGTGTTTTATACACCCTAGATACATGTGAGATGCTAGGATATGAGTTAAGTTCAGGGTGCATAGTTTTTGCATCTAGATGAACTAAAACTCATCTTACGTTATTAATGGATCATGAGGAAAGCTAATGTGCAAGTCATGTGCATTGAGCCTATTGATCATGATCCAATATAGATTTTCAAAAACATTTTAAAATCATTTTAGAAAATCTTAGAGAAGTCTATCTTTTGATAGCAATCATCATTGATGAAGTTGATACAAAGTAAGCTTAAACATTGAAGTTTTTTTTACTTTTGAACTTTGTGTCAATTTCATTATTTTATGGGAAAAATATTTTTCAAACTTTTTTCATCCATTGTATTGGTCATAAGTATTATACGTATGAAGCTTCATGATTTTTCGAATTATGTATAATTATTTATGAATTTCTAAAATTCGATTCTGATAATTGAAAATCGAAATTTTCAGTTATCGATCATTGCCCTTGTTGGCGATCGTATGATCGATCGGTGATGTGAATAAATCAAGCGGTTGATTGATAGAGTCATTATCAAAAACAACATATGTTTAGCCCATTTTCAGCTATGTTAGGGTTTCCTAACTACTCCTAATCCTAGGATATGCTTTGGGAAGCATTACAAAGGGTGAAAATCCATTGGATATAGATTAGGAGAGTTGTTAGGGTGATATATCAAATTTAAGGTGTGGAAAGTTCAATGTTAAACTTTGGACTTTATTTTTTTTATTGTATAGAGTTCCTATTGGCTTAGGGACTTCCCAAGGACATTGTTGGTGCAATGGTCAAGAAAGAGCAAGCCTTTAGGGGAAAATATCCATCATGGGATGATGGATGTTATTTTTCCTCATGAGGGGGAAAAAAAATGAGATTTTGAGATGCCCAATTTGGAAATTGGGAGAGTTTTTAGGAGTGCCTCTCTTTAGTGGTATGAGACTTATCACTAGGAAGAGTGAAGGCATCCTAGGTGTTTTTGGACCAAGGGGGAGATTGTAAGATCTCATTGGGATATGAGACATTGACATCCTTGGAGAGAACCTTTTTGATGTTAGTTAAAAAGGGGGAGAAAGGTAGAATTACCAATTTGGGATAATTGGTAAGGAAATTTGAGTTAGGGGCCTAACTCAAGGGTGTTTTTGTCAAACATCAAAAAGGGGGAGATTGTTGGTGCAATCGGCCTAGGTCACGATTGACCGGACTCGAGTTTGAATCGAGCGATGTTTTGATGTTCAACAAAAATATATGACAATGTGATTGTCATGGTAAACACCAAGTCATGGGTATTTGGCATGGAAAGTCAAAGTAGGACACTTGGTATTGGGAAAGTCCAAGTCTTGAGTACTTGGCAAGGAAAGTCCAAGCATGAGTCTTGGCAAAGGAAAGTCCAAGCATGAGTCTTGGCATGGAAAGTCCAACATGGGTTGGCAAGGGAAAGTCCAAGCTTGAGTCTTGGAATTTGGAAAGTCCAAGGGGAATATTGGCGGCATAAAGTCCAAGCGGGAGTCTTGGCAGCATAAGTCCAATGGTTGACGGCGTAAAGTCCAAGCGGGAGTCTTGGTAATGTAAGTCCAATGTGCCTTGACAGTGTAGACACCGTTAGCATGACAATAGCTGATAGAAGCACCTGAAGACTAGTGTATGGATGAACAAATCATGGATGATTTGGAGGGATTTGATAGGCGCGAGGCTGACGGAGGTGGTTAGAAGACTTAGGTCTAGGCTAAGGGTGGTCTAGCAAGTATGGGGGCACCATACTTGGATTAAAACCTCATGTTTGAGGTGTATCAGTCGACTGGACCATGGGCCAGTCGACTGATGGGAGTCAACTAGGGTTTGACTGTGGGAAGTGCCCCGACGATCATTTATCGGAGGTGGGCGGCTCGGCGATCACGGTGATCGGTCGGTGATCTTCGGATCTCGAGCACAGAAGGCTCTCCAGTCGAGTGATCAGCCCGAACACTCGATTGATTGAGCCATTAGTCGACTGATGGTGTATTCGTTGGACTTATCCGACGTGTTTCATGCCGTTGTGAGACAATGGTTATAGGGGCAGTCGACTGATGGTCTAAATCCGTCGACTACTAGGCAAAATCCAGCCCGAATGCAGGTTATAAAGGCAGCTCGGAAGGAGGGATTTGGCACCGGTTCTTGGACATCTTTGGGGCGATTTTCTGCTACTGATGGTGTATCCGTTGGACTTATTTGACATGTTTCATGCCGTTGTGAGACAACGGCTACAGGGGTTGTCGACGGATGGTCCTGATCAGTCGACTACTAGGCAAAATCCAGCCCGAATGCATATTATAAAGGTAGCTTGGAAGGAGGAATTTTGCGTCGGTTCTTGGATGTCTTTGGGGCGATTTGCCGCTGCAAATCAGGGTCTCCAAGTGCATTTTAAGCAACCAAATATCAAGCAATCAAAAGAGCAATTGTAAAGTGTTTTTCCTTTACTTGTTGTGTATTTTATTATTGTAATTGCTTGTATTTGTTTCTTACTGTTGTAAGACTATTTGTACGAGATTTCTCCACCTCTGACTTGTCGAGACGGAGTTTATTTGATTAGTGGTGTGTGGTCGCATCGCTAGAGCTCGTTTGAGCTCGATCCATGGAGTAGGAACCATTCGGTTCTGAACCACGTTATATTTTGTGTTGTGGATTGTGTTTGTCATCTTTTGTTATTGCTATTATATATATTCCGTTGCGCTAACACGACTTGTAGAGACGAACACGATCGTAATCCATCGACATACGACGACGCACTATTCACCCCTCCTCTAGCAGTCACGAGACCCCCTACACCAGTGTCAACTAACATATCAGCAGAAAATGCATAAAGTAAAACCGTACCATAGAAAATAGATCCGTTGGCTCGCTGTGCATCCTCTCGAGTAACTGCATGAATATGTCCAATCTCTGGCGGGGGTGAAGGTGGTAGCGTTGCTAGAAGCTGCGGCGGTTGTGCCCGAGACTACCATTGAGGCAGATACTGAGGCGGTGTCGAGTCTTTGTCTGGAGGCTGATATAAATACTCTGCGTCTTGAACCAGCAGTGAGGCGTGGTAATCTGCACCAATGACTGAGGATGAGACTGATACTACACCAATGGTTGATACTGAGGTCCTGAAATAAAACTCTGCAACTCCATAGGGGAACTAGAGTGCTCCTGTCCATGCATGGCATATGCAGCAACTACTGGGGGAGCCGTCCTCTATTGACGTTGCAAGGATTGGGATTTCTGCCCCCCCCTCGCTGAGGTCCCTTCTATCCGAACTGTCCTCCCTGCACAGACACTCTTGAAGCCACATAATGAGCCTTCAGCGAACAATCTCGGCTCTGGTGTCCAGGAAGTTTGCAGTAATAGCAAACTGACTGTGTCAATGAACAAGTTGATATCATATGATCCTTGGACCCGCATCTAACACAGTGATTGCCATTAAAGGATAACTTCCGGTTCTACTGGTCAGACTGGGAGCGTCTTGACGAAGATCGTCCGATCTTCTGGGGTTTGCCTAATGCCCCGGAAGCATTCTGACCCGTCTCACTGCTACTGCCTCGCTGCTGACCCGTAGCCGGCAACTACTAGGCCTGAACTGAACTTTGAGCTGGTTGTTTCCTTTCCTTTTCCACATTTTCTCTCTGCTGAGCCGACTCAATCAGAAGAGCTCGATCCAATGCCTCTCTGTAAGAAGAATTTCAAAACCTGCTAGCTTCACCTGAAGATGTCCGTCTAGACCCTGAACAAACTGAAGCATGCAAGACCGGTCCTCAACGACTAACACCGGACAGAATTTGGCTAACCGATTAAATTCAATATTATATTCCATCACCGTGCGATTGTTTTGTCGAAGATTCTGAAAATCCTAACGACACGTCATCTGATAAGATAGTGGAAAATATTGGCTCTCGAAAACCACTCTGAATTTTGCCCATTTTATCTACTGCTCGCCTATAATCGCATGTTGCGTGTCCCACCAGGTTTCAGCCTCGTCCCGTAAATGGTAGGCTGCAAGCTCTGTCTTCTCCCACTCGGAGCAAGCCATATAGAAAAAGGTCCGCTCCATAGTCTCTATCCAGGACTGAGCCGCCCTCAGATTTGTCTCTCCACGGAAGAGCGTGAATCGACCTTTCATCGACTTCGCCAAGGTTGATATCCGAGCTCGTGTCACATTCACATCAGCAGGATGAGTAGGGATCGCCGCGGGAGCTGGCGGAACCACTGGAGTTGGTGTGGCTGCACAAGCAAGGGGAAGGTACTGAGAAAGGGGCGACCGGTATTGTTGGTGGGACTGTCGGGTATGCAGTAGCAGGCATCGCTGGCGGAGGTGCCGCATATCCCGTAGCCACTGCTAGAGAAGGTGCTTGGTATGTAGCAGCAGGGGCTACCGGTGGTACCTCCAGGGGTACAGTAGCAGGTGTTGCCGGGGGTACTGCGGGATATGTTGGAGTGGATACCACTGGTGGTACAGTGAATTCCATAAAAGTAGGTATCTCTGGAGGAGGAACCGTCGGAAACTGAGGGCCCAATACACCCATGGCACCATGTGAAGTCTGACCCTGATCGACATGCTCATCCCCGTAGACCTTTCTGGCAACTAAGTAGATCTCAATGTCCTCTTGCGTGGTTGCCCTGCACCACGTCTCGGCACGAGAGCATGCCCACCTCATTTCATATTTGCTAAATTATTACCCAAGTATTACTACAGATAGAAAATCAATAATTTCACCTGTTAGCCATCTGGAGATGTCCTGTCGTCGCCAAGTCCCCAATACGATCTTGTCGAAATATGACTCCAAAATGTCCGAAATGCCAAATCGACAGAAATCCATAAAAAATTTGAAAATGCATAGGTTGACCTGCCAAACAAGGTGAACTCTGAAAACTCAAAAACCCTTAGGAACTCGGAGCATAGGCTCTGATACCAAATAAATTGTCACGCCCCGAGAGGGGGTACTTGTCCGACGAAAATCGGATAGCACCTCCCCTGTACTGCGGACAATTGAAACCTGTATACAAGGCCCACACGACCCATTATACATCGGCCAACATGGCCGGAACATAAAACACCACAATACATATAATATATGGGCCTAAGACCAACAACCAAAATAAATAAGAAGCCTAAAACCTCTAGACTTACCTCTTTTGTCATCTGAGCAGGAATACACAACCACACACACATAACCAAAACAAATCTAACAAAAAGTCCATAAGGACATAATCAAGTACCACCAAACAACCACGAGTATAAAGTACTATAAGTTTAAAATATAGAGTACTAGTGATACAAATATGGAAAACTGCAATAAAAATAACGGAGTCGTCAGATTAGGGGATTGGCAACTGGACCCTTCGGAAGGCTTCATCCTGAAATAAAATAGATATCAACAGAGTGAGTAAAACTCAGCAGATATCTAATAGTCATGCATAGTAAACTATAAGTAGCAATAATAATCATGCTGGTACAGTTTCTCGACAAAAATACATACCTGAAATTGTACATACCAGAATCACCTAAGCTGACATAAGATACAACCATACAAGTAAATGTAGAATCACCAAAACAAACTACATAATACCTCCTGTATGTGCATGACAATCATATGCAACAACCAAAAGTGCAACAAGCAATGCATAAAGTAAAAGCGTATGCACATGATGCAATGACCTATGTTACCCCTGATGCTAGTTAAGCCACCGATATGTCATGTGTGTCGGCCGAGTGGGTAGGGATGTGACAACTATGCACTCTACCGTCACTACACCTATATGACCGAGTGGACAGGATGCTGGCGGAGTATCACCCTCCTACCCCATGTATTTATATGAGGGGCATCACCTCGTCTCATCTCCTCGTCTCACAATGAAGGAGGGATCCCTGTCTGTTACCATGTCGTAATACCAATATCCTGAGTGACCACCGTGGAGCCCTGACAGAGCAACTACACACACCCTCCTAAAATACCACTAACTCACGAGTGGTTGTGTGGGTAGATAATGTAACTGACGATGAGCTCAACTATTAAGTAGTATCACCTCCTACCGAGGAGTTGATGATCATCAATCATGCAATAATGCAATATGGTGTATGTCACTAATGCACGATACACCTGTCAATCCATGGCTAACTATGGTATGTACCAATAGGAGCTCATATCAAATAACCTAAGTATATAAGTCTAAGTACACATGCAAGGTATATCCATTATTCATTCAATGCCCAGTATGTAAGATATGTTACTACTCTTAGTGCCAAGTAAACAAATGACAAGTATCAAAATGATAGAGCACCAATATAATAAGCATATGAAAAAACTACAACACGTACTACGTAGTGACATACCAGGGAAGTTAAAAGCATAGAAAACTATTACTAGCTATAGTAAACGATGCACAACAATATGACAATATCTAAAAGAAGATAAATCAAAGATACCCGCCTGCTATGAAGAATACCAACAGTCTTTATGCCCGTGGACCTATCTCATGATCGAAACATGCATATAACATAATTACCATTAAGTTCTAGCACATATGACAATGATTAAATCAGATCCTATATCGCTCTTGTAACCATCTCAAATCAATTTAAGCTCCTACTAGCCCATCCACAGCCTTAGAACGACGCATCACAACCAAGATCGAGCTGCTCTAGCCTGTTCCCAGCCCCCGTACAGAACACATACAACCCACACAACTCACCGTCACAGCCATCGAAATTGACCAAGGCTCCAACTCACAGCTGCACAACCAAACCACCAAACAACCACATTGTTGTATACCAAACCTAATAAAATCATAGATCAACCCAAACCTTACCTCAAACTTGATCCAACCCTTCGATCCCACAAATTTGCACCTACAGTCCAATACTCGACCGAAATTCACAGAATCAAAATGGACCGAAAGAACACAAAGGAAAACAAGACATATACCAGAAATTGGAACCTCCCCTCGGAAGCCCTCCTCACCAATTGCTTAGTCCGCCGGAAACCTAACACCAACGTCGTTGCCCTAGCCCCGCCTGCTGTAATCCCTTGTTCATCGAAACAACCCAACGCTACTACCCAAATCAGACATATCATGTTAAACGAGGGAAACCATGGCTAGGCGTTCGATCAGACCTTACCTAGCTTCGACGATGATCGGCCAGGGCAGCTCCTTATCTGATCGTGTGAAACTAGTGCCGATCCCTGGCTCCCAAGGTCGAGGACACCTTCCGAAGACTAATAGACGGTCTTTCCCTCTAGCTGGCTCTCCCACCGGAAGGAATCATCGGCAACCGCTGAGGTGTGGAGGAGGGAAACTTGGAGGTAGCGACGAGAAGATGCGGTGGAGAGGGGATCACGAGAAGAAAATCGCGAGGTGGAGAAGTCGAGCGCGGCGGAGAAAGGGGGGTCGGGGAAATAGGAATAGTAAATCTAGGTTTATAACTTAGGTTAATTAAACCTATTAAATAATCTAAACAGACCCTTTAAAAGCCTGTTTTTCTTATTCCCGTAAATATCTCGTACAAGCCCCATTTAATTTCAAAAAAATTTTGAAAAAAATTCTAAAATTCTCCAAAAATCCCGAAAATAATTCATAGGATTATTTTTCTAAATTTTGGCCATTTAATTTAGTATTTTAAATTTTTGTATTTAACAAGGTCAATATGACACATCCTCTATCAGCTAATCTAGAGGCCAAAAAAAAAGAGGGAGTGAGTACAAATCACTTAGTGAGTGTATAGAAAGATAGTGCATGATAATATAAACATAATGGAGGTCAAAGGAAATAAACTCAAGTAACCAAAATCTCTAAGTACCAATATCAATATGCAACTAACTTGGTCAACAATATAATAAATACACTTGTGACTAGCTGCAAACCTACAAGCAATAAATATCAAGGTACCACAACCCAACCTCATGACTCAAGGTAATACCAAGGGGTACTATCAGCGAACAACAATATACTACCACAAACGAGACTCGAGGGCAGATAGGTAATATATAGGGCACTATCTGCACACAATGACATGCTACCATGAATGAGTCTCGTGGGCAGACAGATAATATAAAGACTCAATGTCTATGGGCAACAACATGTTACCACGAATGGATCTCGTGGGTAGACAAAGTATATAACTATCTAGCTATTGACTGCACGCAACCACATACTACCACGAATGGGTCTTGTAGGCAGTCGACTATCCTAGTTTGTTGTGCTTAGGGTATTAACACATGTAGCATGAAATGTCTATCAAGGTTGATAAAATAAACAATCTACTAATAAGCACATCAAGATTATTAAACCTAGGGTTCCATTAATATTATTTCATTCCTTAGATTTGCTTCTAAAGAATAATCTCGTCTAAATTATACTATTTCTACCAGTTCAATCATGGTATCAACCGAAACAGTAAATAAATAAATAAGCACATATAACAATAATATCCATTTAACAATAGCATAAGCATTCACATACTAATAATGGAAATCAAATAAAGTATAAAAAGGTCAAGCAAATATAAGGTCAAAGCAATACTAGAAAGAGCATAGAGTGGAAAGATAATATAACCTAAATAAATAATGTAACTAAAATAATCATGCATTAAGATCAAAAGATCTAAAAAGACCAAAGAAGGAATCATCCACCTTTGACTACAGAACGTCCTACTTATCTTCCAAGTTGAGAATTTGTTTTAGCTTTCAACTCTATTATAATTAATCCATTGTTAACTCAACTATCAATTAATCTATAAATTGATTATCTAATCAATTGTGAATTTTCCTGTTAATTTAATTGTCAATGTTTTAATTAACTCATTAATCTTTTCCAACCTTACTTTATTAGCTTAATTAGATTAATTATTTATTCAATCCAATAAACAAATCACAACTCCCTTCAATTAATTTATTACACCCGCCTAATTAATAATTTTAAATCTAAGTGATCTTAATTAATTTTACTAGTTATATTAATCTAATAAATTAATTAACTGACTAGTTTAATTTAAAGAATGAATTCAGATTAGACAAAAAAAACGTAGATTAATTAATTAAACAAAATAATCAAATTAATTAGTCAACTCTAAATAAATCAATTAACCTAACATTTTGATTAATTATCTTAAAACTAATTAATCAATTAAACCAAATTAATTAATTAAATCATTAAACAATTTAAACAAGCTAATTGCTTTAACCTCTTTAATCAATTAGCCCACTCAATTAACTCATATAATTAGTTTAATCAACCAATTATTATTTCAATAAATTGCCGATTAATTCCACACCGACTTTAATTAGATTAACTAATATAATTAATTAATCCATTCAACCGATTAATTAATCCATTTTAGTCAATTAATTAATTAGTTGACTAATTCTCAACCTAACTAATTTATCGATTAATTGTACTAATTAATCCAATAAACCGATTAATTTGAAAAATCAGATAAATTAGTCTAATCGTAAATTAATTAATCTAACCTAAAACTAATTAGTCAGATTAATTAATCTCATCCGGATTAATCAACTTAATTAAGCTAGAAAAAAAATCAAAACCATACAGTGTTTTACCGTCTGATTTCCAGTGTTCGCGACACTGACGGTCACCGAATTTCCCTCGCGGTTGAGCGGGAGGCGACAACGAAATCCTGGAGAAACATTGGCGAGGAGTGGTCATGTGTGTGTGCGCTAGAGCCAGAGTCGGTCCTTACTGTTTAGAGGCCTTGGGCGAAACTTATAAACTATGCCCCATAACCCTAAAAAAACTATATTTTTAGACCCTTTCAGAGGTTGTATAATTTAGCCCCTAGAACAATTAAAAAGATTGATCAAAGATATTAAAAATACACACGGAAATCAATAAAATTACAAATTATCACATAAATAAACTTCATTGGTATCAAACTTATGCATGTATATATTATCAAACAATATAATTGAGGTGCATCCCATAAATATTTAGTTAAGATGCATCCCACAAATATCTTGGTGGAACTATTTATATTTTATTCAAAATATACAAAAAAAAAGGCAACTCTTGTAAACTAAATGGATGTGAGACAATGAACAAGTGAACAACCTTGACTGTCCTTGAAGAAAAGATCTTTCCAAAACTAAAAAAACAAGGAAATGAACCATGGGATGCTATCATTTTAGAAACTTCTGATTCAGCTTTTCTCGCTATTAAGCAAGCTTCTCAGGAAAAACACAGTAGATCAATATCCTGGCATCAGAGGAAACAAAGAAACTGTTATTATACCATTTCTGGTTTTTCTATATTTCTGCAAGAGTCTAGAAAAGTATAGGAATCAGATCTTTACCTATGATAATGAAGGCATTTCCATGAGGTAGAACCAACATTTTGAAAAGTGCAAGTGAAAACAGCAGCAGTAGCAATTTCTTTGGCATGCATAAAAAATACAACATTAGTGCTATCTGCAAAGAAAATTCTATTTCAGATCGTATGGAAAACAAGCATTAGACAACAATCAATTGCCTGCTACTTGAATGGTAATCATACATAGTGCACAAATGTTTGATCTCTAATGATCACTGAAATGTTCAGTGTTAGCTGCAACATGATTTTCATAACGAAAGCTTAATGATCTCCAATTTTATCTTCCATCATAGAATAAATACACCTACAAAAAAAAATAAATAAAGATAACTCATTTAAAGTGTCTTCGTGATGCGCTTTTAGAAGCAAAATCATCAATAATAGCATCATATTCAATGTTTTCCAAAATGTTCTTTTCAATGCATAAAATTGCTAATCCATTTAGTCTATCTTGAGTCATTGTGGTCCGTAAATAAGACTTTATTAATTTTGATTTTGAAAAGCTTCTTTCGACGGATGCCACTGTCACGGGTATTGTCAATAATATTCTATAAGCAATCATTACATTTGGAAACATATCCATTGTTTTTAAAAACTCTAATATTTGAATGGAAGACCATTTTTTATTTTTTTTATAAGATTCACTTGGTAACATTACTTGTAAAACTTGTAGTTCTGAAAACATATATTTTGCATCAATATCAGAAGTGTCACCATTTCTTAAAGTATTTTCAATATTCATACAAGAACTCATCAATTCATTATCATCCAATGAAACTAATTTTGCAACATCATACAAGAACCCAAATATAGATTCAAAATATTGCAACTGTTCAAACCTACTCTTTAATTGTCCAAGAGCAATATCGACCACTAAGATAAAATAATCTATTCGAAAAGATTCTTCCGGTGATTGATTTTCCCTTTCAGTGTTAGTAATCTCATCAAAATGTCTTTTTCTACAAATTTTATGTTTTGTGGGAAATACAGGTTCAATTTCCATATCAGATGCTATTTTTTTTGCATCAACCATAGCAGAAGCAAAACCATTTTCTCTATATTTTTCAAAAAAGGAAATAAGACTAGACAATTGTTTTACAGCAACATCAAGATGCATATCCTCTGACTGTAATTTTTTACTAACTAAGTTAATTTTATGTAAAATATCATGCCAAATAACAAGACTTAATATAAATTCAAAACTTGAAAGTTCACCAGATGCTAAAGTTTCAGCATCTCTACTTAATTTGTTGTCTTCACTTATTTCTGCTAATTTGAATAAAGCTTCTCTAATTTGGGAAGCTTGAGATAGTATTGCTTTGACCGTTTCAAGATGACTTTCCCATCTTGTAGTTGACAATGATTTTAAAGTTAATCCATCAATATATTCAAGCAAAATATTCCATCTTTTTGTTGAATTAGAGAACACGGTGTACATACATTGACATGCTCCAAAAAATGATTTTGCTTTAGTACAAGAATTTGCCATGTCACAAACAACTAAGTTAAGAGAATGAGAACCACATGACATATAAAATGCTCTAGGATTAATGTCAAGCAATCTCTTTTGCACACCTTGATTTTTACCTTTCATATTAGATCCGTTATCATAACCTTGCCCTCTCACATTATCAATATCAAGTTCTAAAGATTGTAAAACAACTTGTAATTCATTGAAAAGACCTAAACCAGTTGTATCTCCTACATTTAAAAATTCTAAGAAGTACTCTTCTATTTTAATTGGAGTGTCTGAAACATCTACACATCTTAATATGAGAGTCATTTGTTCTTTGTGACTTGCATCTGGTGTACAATCAAGAATTACTGAAAAATATTTTGCCTCTTTTATTTTTTTAATTATTGTATTTTTGACTTTGGAAGCATGAATAGATATTAACTCATTTTGAATTTTATGACTAAGATAATGATAGTGAATCTTTTTATCTTGAATGAGTCAAAAATGCTCTTGCATTATTGGATCAAAATCTGCAATTATTTCAAGTAGACCCAAAAAATTACCATTACCATCTTCATCAATTTTTTCATGTGAACCACGAAATGCCAAATTATGTATAGCAAGACATTTGACAACAACAACTATTCTTAGCATAACATGTTTCCAATGTTTTGTATCCTTTTTAATTTGTTCTTGTATTTCCTTATCAATTGTTAATGTTTTCTTTAATCTCATTTGTAGTTCAACAAAAGCTCTCAGATTAGTGAGGTGTTCAATACTATTTTCATGTTGTTTAAGTTTCTCATATAAATGTTTCCAATCATTAACTCCTTCTCTTGCTAAATTACTTTTTGTGTGTATTACTTTAAATAATTTACAACAAATACAAAATACTTTGTCCAACTCCTTCGAGTACACTAGCCATTTTCGATCACGTGTTTCACCATTTGGTAACATTTGAACATAGTAAGTATGAGAAAAGTGTCGAGATTCTTTATCTAAAGGAAACTTGAGAATATCTTCTCTCTTAGGACCACTTTCCACAAGTAAATCTCTCATTTTTGTATCAAGATTATCCCAAACTCTTGGATCGAATATGTTTAAATCATATCTAGGTGTCAAACATTGATGTTCGTTTGTATGTTTACCATCATAACAATTATCAATATCTTTAGTTTCGTCAATTTCAATTTCATTTAAATCATTAAAATTTGTATTCTCTTCGTTCTCTTTTTTTTTTACAAATTTCTCATTCTCATCATTTTCATTTTTCACAAATTCTTCATTTTCATCATTCTTGTTGTCAACAAATTCTTCATTTGCATTTGATTCATTAGTTAAAATCTGAATTAAATTTTCCGTTGTATCGTGTGATTCTTTACTAAAATACTTATTTAATGAACCTCTTAAGCTTTGGGTTATCTCTTCTTCTTTTTTCTTTTTTTGATATCCAGAAAGTTGCTTCATGATGATAGATAATTATAAACAATAAACAATAATCAAAGAACAATAAAACTTGATATGAAGATTTTTTCTTCGATTTGAAATCCACTTATATAAAACTTTATATATATATCCTGCAAGTTTATTAAAAAAAACAACAATTCAGTATAAGAACTAGGAAGAAGAATAAGGACAACATCAAATTATCTCCTGTTGTCATATCTAAAAACTAGGAATAATTTAAAACCATCATACCAGTAATCACTGCTAATATCGTCGGAAAGCAAAGAAAATTATTTTGTTTGACCTAAGCAATAGAGTCAACATTAAAAGTAATTGTAGCTGTCAAATGGTGATTTGATATGGATCTTCTGTTACTATTACTACCTTCTTCCTTACTCTGATCATTCCAGATGTAGAAATCAATAGTTAAACAAGTAAACAACATGGTCTGTTTGATTATATTTTATAGGAGATGACTTTGGAACTTGGAAGAATATGTTGTTTTGATCTATTGGTCGTATTTGTAACGCCCGTGAAATTCTAAACTATGCAAAGTAATTATATAGGTTTTAAGGCTATAAAAGGTTTAACATAAAATAAAATAAAAGATGGTCATAGGTAGGATTTGAACCATGAACCCACTAATAGGGAGGTAGCCTTGACACCACTAGACCCTAGGATAATTTATGGATAAGATATATAAAGAATATACAAATAATATAGATGGGAAGATGAGGAGTGGGTTCATCCCCTCCCATGAAAGGATGGAGAGTGTTCATTCCCTAGGTATTAAAGAGGAGAATTAAAAAAAAAAGAGGAAGTAAAACCCCACCTTCCTTCTTCATTCTCCTTCTTCCTCATCCTTGGCTGAATTCCCCATTTCCCTTTCCTCCCTTTTCATCCCAAGCTCTAGAAATTTTATAATAATTTTTGTATAAAATTTAATTTCATGTCTAGGAAATTATATATGGAATCTTGGAAAAAAATGATAAAAGGATAAAAAAAGTGGAGAGGTGAGGTTTGAACCTTAAACCTCTTGGTAAGAGTTAACTCTTACCATGCATGTGATGACTAAGTGCTCAGCAGTAGCTTACTGTTGGAGAAAGAGGGGAAATTGTAGATAAGTGTGATGAGGGTAAATGAAGAGGCATGAAAAGAGAAGAGACACTTCTCTTCCTCCCTTTATAAAGAAGAGGGAAGGTTCCACTTGGCCACTTCTTCTTCCTTCTTCCTCCTTCCACCGAAACCCTAAGCCTCCTTCCTTGAAGTTTTGGCCAAAACAAAATAGGGTTCCACCCTAGAGAGTTAAGCAAGGAGAAGGCTAGGTTTTTGTTTCCTTAGGTCATCTTCCCCCTCAGAGCAAAGCGAAGGAAGTAAGATTTTCTCACCTGCAGTATATTAGTTTTGTAGGACATGTTACATAAAAGAAATATGAAGTTTGTAGCCCCTACAAGTTTCGGCCAACCATGTCTTTGGGGCTAGGGTTTCATGAAAGTGATGCTAAGGATCTTTTACAAGTTGTATGCTTCATGTAGAAATTTTTAGGTGACAAAAATCCAAGTTTATAGCCCTTACAAGTTTCGGCCAACCATGTCTTTGGGGCTAGGGTTTCATGAAAGTGATGCTAAGGATCTTTTACAAGTTGTATGCTTCATGTAGGAATTTTTAGGTGACAAAAATCCAAGTTTATAGCCCCTACAAGTTTCGGCCAACCATGTCTTTGGGGCTAGGGTTTCATGAAAGTGATGCTAAGGATCTTTTACAAGTTGTATGCTTCATGTAAGAATTTTTAGGTGACAAAAATCCAAGTTTAGTACCCCCTACATGTTTCGGCCAACCTTGGGGTTAGGGTTGGGGTTCCATGAAAATACCCCCTTATGAAGTTATGTTATGTAGTATACCTTCATGAATGAATTTATGTGACAAGAATCAAATTTTAGTACCCCCTACATGTTTCGACCAACCTTGGGGTTAGGGTTAGGGTTCCATGAAAATACCCCCTTATGAAGTTATGTTATGTAGTATACCTTCATGAATGAATTTATGTGATAAGAATCAAATTTTAGTACCCCCTACATGTTTCGGCCAACCTTGGGGTTAGGGTTAGGGTTCCATGAAAATACCCCCTTATGAAGTTATGTTATGTAGTATACCTTCATGAATGAATTTATGTGACAAGAATCAAATTTTAGTACCCCCTATATGTTTCGGCCAACCTTGGGGTTAGGGTTAGGGTTCCATGAAAATACCCCCTTATGAAGTTATGTTATGTAGTATACCTTCATGAATGAATTTATGTGATAAGAATCAAATTTTAGTACCCCCTCTACATGTTTCGACCAACCTTGGGGTTAGGGCTAGAGTTTCATGAAAACACCCCCTTATGAAGTTATGTTATGTGGATGATTATAATATGTCATGAATTATGCTTATGTGATGGACATGTTTATGATGTAATATGCCATGAAATATGCCTATGAGATGAACATGTTTTATGATTTAATATGCCAAGAAATATATTTATGAAATATTCTTATGTGATGAACATGTTGTATGATTTAATATGCCAAGAAATATGTTTATGAAACATGCCTATGTGATGAGCATGTTTATGATGTAATATGCCATGAAATATGTCTATGAGATGAACATGTTTTATGATTTAATATGCCATGAATATGCCTATGAAATATGCTTATGTGATAAACATGTTTATGCTTTAGGACCCCTTTAGGGTACTCTTATGTTATGAATGCATGTATGCTATGAAATGCCTAAGATGGAGATGCTTCCCTTTCAAGTAGGGATTAAGAGCTCTCCTTATGATAAGATAAGATGGAGACGCTTCCCTTTCAAGTAGGGATTAAGAGCTCTCCTTATAATGAGATAAGATGGAGATGCTTCCCTTTCAAGTAGGGATTAAGAGCTCTCCTTATGATAAGATAAGATTGAGATGCTTCCCTTTTTATGTTGGGGATTAAGAGCATTCTTTATGATATGACAAGAAAGAAAGGAATTAAGTATTTTACTTTGTAAGAGGTTAAGTACCACCGTCGGTGGTCGTTAATCAAATCCATAGGGACATAAGAAGACGTAAGAGGTCTTGCCTGGTAAGGCGTAAGAGGTCTTGCTCTAGTAGGTCCGTGACTCGCTACTCGACCTATTAGGGAATGCGCATTATGTGATACTTAACCTGGGGCCCCCCATTCAAGTTATGATTATGTTGAAGTACCTATATGTATATGTTTTGAAAAGAAAGGACTTGTATGAAATTATGAATGCTTAAGTCAAGTTTAAGAATGCTTATGATTATGTCCTTGATGCTTGTCTATGATTTATGAAATTATGAATGCTTATGTCAAGTTTAAGAATGCTTATGATTATGTCCTTGATGCTTGTCTATGATTTATGAAATTATGAATGCTTACGTTAAGTTTAAGAATGCTTAGGACTATGTCCTTTATGCATGTTAGGGTTGATGATATCATGAATGCTTATGTTTAATTTATGCCCTGCTTAGATTTAATTATGTTTAGCATGCTTATGTAAATTGTATGTCATGCTTATGTTTTCATTGCGTTGGTAAGTTGATACATAGTGTTGTTATGAAATACTTATGCTATTTATGCTAGTATGCTCCTGTTTTTCTAATTGTTCGATGAGGTTTGTGGCTTTTGTGAGTAGGCAAGAATCTTACTAAGCTATATGCTTATAGTTCATGTTGTCCATATACTGCAGATAAAGGAAACATGAACTAAGAGGAAGTAGCAGGAGGGGCCAAGTGGGTGTGATAGTGGCATGGTGGAAAAAGACCCTATTCCTATCTGCTTATATTTATATGCTCAGTGAACACCTTAAGACATTTGCTTCCACTTATAAGACTTGAGATTTATTAGTACCATGTTGAATGTTTCTTAGTTATGTTACTGTTCAGTTACTTATAAAAGTTTGATATGCTAGAACTCATGAATGGATATTTTATGTTATGCATGTTATAAAAAGAGATAAGAGATGTTAACATGCTTATTACGAATATGATAGGTAATGCATGTATAAGAGAAGGTTTATGCCATGAAAGCACGTTAAGTACGTAGATTGTGAAATGATCCCTATATGTCATGTTATAAAAAAAAAAAAAAAGTAGCGCCGCCCTGAGAGCAGATAAGGGCGGGCGTTACAGTATTGATTATAGCTAAACAAAAAGAAGTCTCCCAAGTCCCACCGTCCCACGAAACCTAGAGAATGAGACTGTGCTCAACTAAAATGTCGATTTCAGAAAGAAGGTAAACCAAACAACAAAAAGGATTCTTTTTCCTTACAGATGGAGATCTTCGAAGAACTTGTCGTGCTCCTGCTCGGTTGAGCTCTCGTGGGACTTGGTGATGGTGTAACTTGTAAGCCTGCCAACAGAGCCGGTCCTTACTGTTTATCCAACCTCGCTTCATTCCGGGGAAATCCAACGATAAAGGAAGACAAAACAAGGTTAGAAAGATGCTCCCTCTTGTTCCCTTGCAACTGAATTCCAGAAAAAATGAAGAAAAGATGTCCCTTGCAACAGGAAGAAGAAGAGAGTGTGAGGCGGCGTGGCTGTGTGAAGATGGAGAGTTGTGAGTTGTGGTTGCGTGGGATGGGAAGAAAATTAGGGGTTTTTTTAATATTTATATTGAAAATTTAAAAAAATTGGGCCCCTAAATGGACTTGGGCCCTGGGCAGGCACCCTGGTTGCCCTGGCCCAGGGCCGGCTCTGGCTGGAGCGCTCGTGTGAGTTGTCGCAGCGATCGCGACGGTGGTCGGCGAGTGAGACGGGGTCGATGACGATTGGAGGCGAGGCTGGCAACATTGGAATCAGAAATGTTGAAGGCGACAGTTGCAGCAACAATAATAATGGGTGGCAACGGTGGACAATAGGAGATGTGGCGAAGATTGACCACGTGCAGAGCAGCCTGAGCCGACGGAAATTGGCTACGTGAGAGGCAAGTCTCGTCGGCGAAGGTTGGCTGGAGATCTTGGGTGTGCGGCGACGGTTGCGTGTCAGCGTGAGCAATTGGCAAAGGCGGTGGTGGTGTCGGTGTGGCTGATGTGAGAAGAGAAAACGGAGGAGAAAAATGAGATTAAATAAGTTTTTATTAAAAAAATATAACCTCTGGTGCAAAATATTGGAATCCGCTAACCTAGCGGCCCCTACCAGTTCGCCCTCGGACCATCGTAAAGGAGGTAAATCACGGTAGGCCTTTGACCCTTGAGACTAGTAACTAGCGCATGAAGGAACGGCACCCTCGCATTTGATTATGTATAACATTAAACTTAATTGAATTAATCAATATTATGATTAATAATAATTTGATTTAGTCCTGTCTAATAAAATATAATCCTGAAATTTTCTAATAAATATTAATAACTAAATTTTATTTTATAAAATTAAATAAAATTATTTTATCTATTTATTTCGTTTTAAATATTATTATTATAATATATATTTTCAATATATTACAACATTAATCGGTAGTGAGTTTGTTCTATTTTATTTATTGCAATTGATCATGCAATTAAGATCGACAATATGACATCAGAGTAAGGTTTCTTGTTTTTAATATTGTTTCTGCAGTATTTAGACATTGAATGGGGTTTCTGTCCATGAGTTTGAATGAATTTGAGATTTTAAGCATAATGGGCAATTCATATTTATATAAACATGAAATAATGTTTATAATGGACATCATTGGTTACGTGACATTTATAATCAATAATCGTTATGACCCAGGCTAAATCTCAATATTATTGATGACCCAATAGTTAGAAGCAATTATAATCAAAAGGTTGAAACTGTCAATCTAGCGATTTTTATCGGTCTGTCTCACAGTCATTATGAGAGAGGTAAATCACGGAGGCCTTATGAACCTTAACATGGTGACCAAGATACATAAAGATTATCTGAATTCAAAAAATACATATGCAATCTGAATGTGCATGACATGGATGTAATATGTCATGAAGTGGTATAGTCATCGATGAATTTTAACGAGCACATGCATCATATATTTGTGCACATAACGATATCTGTGAGTGCGTAAAAGTCATGGGTCAATTCAGATTAATTTTACTGATTTTTTGGTATTTCAGAATAATTTTATGAATTGTTTAGGTATTTTAAATTGAATTTTCTTTGAAAAAAATAAATTTAAATAAGGAAAACAATTATTTTTCGAGCTTGGAAAATTTGTGAATTTTTTTTATGTCTATTGATTTCTTGTGTGTTTTTAGTGTATTGGTTCTATGTATATTTTGAATCGAATTGAGTCAATTTTATTATTAGTTTATCAATTTTGTATTGACTTTGTTAATTTCAATTTCAAATAACACGGATTATATATACTATGACTCATCATGATGTGCTACAAAATGAGTTGAGGGAGGTTATACAGGAGATAATGTACTACCTTACTTTTGGAGTTAGAGGACACATTAAAAGGCTCAAAAGGTTATTTTAGAGACTTGAACTGTAGGATTTTTCTATCCTAAATAATTACCAGATTTGAGCCTTAATTTGATCATTGTCAATACATCTCAATGAAGTAGTATACTACATGTGGGGGCACTATGAAGAGCACATCACATATGTGGAATTGATCAAAGAGCTACTTCCTCATATAGATCATGATGTACCACCTCCTTGAAAGATCCCGTTGAGATTGAGGATTCTATAGATAGTTTTGATGTCAGCCTGGAAGATAATTGCCCCTACTGAGCCTAGAGAAATAAGGTGTCACGCCCCGAGAGCATGCCGAACCGAAAATCAAACGGACGACACCTCCCCTGTACGTGGCAACATTTCGGGTTAATACAAGGCCCGTAGGCCCACAATAACAACAATATATATGTATGAAAATAAAAACTACACAAGACACAGCGGAAACAAACCATAACAATACAACAATCCCACACATGCATACCGGTATGACTAACACACCACAACAATACGAAATCTCGACAAAATCTGAATATACAACATATACATCACGAAAACTCCAAAATACAATGCACAACGGACAGCAGGCCCAAAACAAAACACGGGAGCCTCGTGAGATGAGATGACGTCAGCCGGCGGTGCTCTAAGCTGTCACGAAGTCTTCTACCTGTTACCTGGGCGACAGAAAACCCAGGGTCCGCGGGGGGTGGTGAGTAAAATTCAGCAGGTAATAGGAAACATGTATATATGTAATATCAAATGTATTTCGACAACATAATCTAGATGTACAACAGGTATATTAGCATAGTATATAAATACAAGCATATACCGTCTAACTGAAATGAATAACATAAAATGCAGACATACCTGAAGTCTGCCACGCTACTCTGATCCAACCTGAACATATATATCCAACATATATATAACAGGAAGAGTAATACCAACACATAATCTACTCATGCTACAGGCCAAGGTATCTATGGTCTATCCAACACATACCAATATCCGACACAACTGTATAACATATGCAAGGAAACATGCATGAATATGATGTACAATCAAATGCAGCAAACATAATACAATCAAATGCAACATCACAATAAACATATATATATAGACTATATCTATATATGTATACTAATCACAATCATCCATATATATATATATATATATATATATATATATATACATGCATATATGTATATATATGACAATATGCAAAAATGCCATCAGTCGGCAATGCAACATGCATGGTCATGTCGGCTCACCTTAAAGCTACCACGACCCCAGTGTGGCCTCGGTGGCTTGAGCATGACAACTGTCCCAACTCAACACCAACCACTACTCTCGAGTGGCCGAGTGGGCAGTATGATCGAGTAGCATATAAGCGTAAAGAGCAAGCTACATGATGGGGGTCCCTACTGTTGACCACTCCGACAGTCACTACTCATGAGTGGTCGAGTGCCACATACGAAGGACTACGGCACGCAAATCCAACTACCAACGTCTATAGTGGTAGAGTGCAGCACCACAATGCTCTGCCCTCGCACGGGTGACTCCTCCTATGAGTAACCGTGGAGGCAAGATGACTGGCGACACTCTCAACCACAAGGGAGACCTCGTCGCCAGCGTGCATGCAAATGACATGAATGCAATGTCTCACATACAGACATCCACCTTAGATTCTCTATTCTACAAAGAATCATACTAACCAGATCAATGCACTCTCTATCCTGTAGAGAGTCGTACTCAACTGATCATAATACTCTCTATCCTGTAGAGAGTCATACCAATCTAATCGACGCACTCTCTATCCTGTAGAGAGTCGTACTCAACTGATGGACACACTCTCTATCCTGTAGAGAGTCGTACTCATCTGATTATAACAAGCTAGGACCATCGGTCCGTAGCGATACCCTGAGTATCATTCCTCTGACCATTTACACAATACATGTTCGGTGGTAACTTACAACCTAAGGGTACTAGAACTAACCCTAGGTTAAAGACATTATCTACCTACGGATGACCTTTTTGCCCAATGTACAATCAGGTTGTCATCCGGACTTTACTATTTGCACTTAACTTAAACAATTCTAAGTTACTTGCATCACCTATATGTATAACTCCTAATCATGATAAAATAAACATGATATCAACCATGGAGTTAATAGCCAACGATAAAAGATCAAGCATACGATAAAAGAACAGGATCAAGGTAATATGAACACCTAACATGCTCATATCAATAACTAAATCTGAATGCAATACATCTACCCGGACCAGGTAGGAAATTACCCACCTATTGTAAATGCTCGTAGCAATGAAATCCTCACGGTCGCGGACTTGTCTCGTATCCACGTCCTGCAAATAGCATCACTTACATTTTAGTACAAGCAGACTACAAAATATGAATTAATTATTATATCGTTCTTATAGTCGCATTCTTTTATCGACTTACTACTTAGGAAAATCTCCTAAATTATCCAAGGTCGATTTACTATAACCAACCTTCACATTAGACCCTCAACTGGTACCATTAACATCATAATTAAAAATCCCCCATTTCCAATTAACCACTACACCAGTCTATACATTCAATTCCATACTAATCGGATATTCCACAACCCAGAATAACTCTCTAATCATGTAAACCAGCAATCACAGCTTCTGGATAAACTGAATCTTTACTCACTACCCAATTTATATCAATTTCCATTGAAAACAATAAGGGTAAACAGATCTTACCGACCTGATCTTCACCGACATGTGTTTTTCCCCAATTGTCCTGTTCATCGGAACAAACCGAGCTCCACCACTGCCCAAAAACCAATACAAACTAAACAACTAAACAATACAGTCATTACAAACCTTAATCAACATCCACCAAAGTCAATAGATTAGACAATCGAATAACCCTATAAATCCAAAATAGCAAGGAAACAATGAGATTACCCGAACTGGATGTATAGGTTGTTGGAGGATTTGTCCGGCCATTGATAGCGCAATTTACAACACGAATACGCTCAAGATGATATGCACATCGGTAAACCACAACAAGGATGTTGAGCAACCCATGGCACCGGAGACGAGTCGATGCAGCAAGAAGTGGCTAGGACAGCAGCGCCGCTGTGATCGCGTAATCCGGTAGCAGATCGGTAAGATCTCCGGCGGCAGAAGGCTAGAATGATGGCTGCGTTGTGTGAGCAGAAGGGATGGCGTCGATCTAAGTTGGTGATGTCCACTACACGATCAGGGGAACCCATCAAGAAGACACGACACAGAGCTTGCCGATCTGAGCTCGCTGCAGCTTGGATCGACGGAGGGCGGTAATGAGGGAGACCATCCACAGAAGAGAAAGCAGTCATCGGTGATGGAGCAGTGACCAGATCTGGCGGTGACAAGTGGCCAGGCGGCGAAGTCTGGCCGCGTAACGGCCGGTGAGTGAAAGACGACAGTGCGATGGCAGATCGATCTCGCATTGAGCGGGGACGGCGGCGACAGCGAGTTCGAGCAATGATCGGGCAAAGATCATGAAGGGTTGCGGGCGGCAGCAACGTCGGTGACAACTCCACCAATCTGGCTCCCGCACCGGCGGCTGACGATCACGTGCGATGGGGCTTGTGCAGCGGCCGGTCAAACTTGGGCTCGGGCGATGATCGGGCGGAGATCAGGCTAAGCGGCGGCGCTAGGGCAAGCTCGAGCGTGGAGAAGAGAAAGAAACGGAAGAAGAGGAGGGGGCGGCGCTCGAATGGAATCGGAAGAAAACTAAAGAGCGACCGGATAAAGGAGAAAAGAAATCGACGAACCTAGTGGAAACGGAAGGGATCGGGAGGAATTAGCGTTTAGTTTAAAACTGGCCAATAGATTGAGCTAGCTCAAGTCTAACCCAAATCTCCAATTTAAACCTTAATCTTCCTCCTAATCGATCATATGAACTCCATTCAATGCTAGAAAAATTTCTAAAAACTCCTAAAACATTCCACAAAATAATTCATCAATTAACGAGGAATATAATTTTATTATTATTATTATTATTATTTCTCGGTATTTTACATTCTCCTCCACTTATAAAAATTTGGTCCCCAAATTTCGTACTAACATGCAAAAATTTATTTCAAGCAAGTTTCCGAAAGGACCCCATACCTTCCTCAAGTGACCAGATGAGACTATCGAGCTCGGATAGTATCTTCTAGCTCCCACATAGCCTCCTCATCGGTATGATGCTGTCATCCAACCTTTACGAGTCGGATGGTTTTCGTCCCACTACTATCGCTCCTTGCGACCCAGGCTCCACCCTGGAATCTCCTCGTCAGTCACATTAGACTGAGGTGGAATTGCTATCTCCTTCAAAACACGATCTGAACGTGGAACGTATTTCCTCAGCATATAAATATGGAATACGTTATGAACACCCATAAGTGTCAGAGGTAAAGCCAACCGGTAAGCTACACCTCCAATCCGCTCCAACATTCTCGAATGAATGTGATCCTTCCAACTGCATCCGAAATCCATGACACAGGATCTCAATAGATCCTCCAATGTCTGAATGATACACTCAGACTGTTCATCTGTCTACGGATAAAACGTTGCACTAAGCCGAAGCTATGTGCCCATAGTATGGTGCAGACTCTGTCAAAATTGCAAGGTAAATCGCGAATCTCTATCTGATATGATACTTAAAATATACCCCGCGCAATTTGATAATCTTTCGGTAATACAACTCTACCGAATGATCCAATAAGTACGACCCACAAATAGAAAGGAAATGAGCTGATTTGGTCAGTCGATCCACAATCACCCAAATCGCATCACGTCTTTTACGGGTTCGGCAATCCCGTAACGAAATCAATAGTGATATGCTCCCACTTCCATTCCGGAATCGAAATTTTCTAGAGCAATCCATCGAGTTTTTGATGTTCAGCCTTCACCTACTGGCATACTAAACATCGAGCAGCAAAATCTGCTATAACTCTCTTTATACCATTTCACCAGTATAAACGTTTCAATTCTCAGTACCTCCAAGTACCACCAAGGTACATAGCCCATCTCGAATGATGTGCTATATGTAACGACTCTTCCATGATTGGTCGCGTGTCCGGAACATACTATCCTTATCAGAGAAGGAGAATTATCTTCTCAAAAGAGAAGTCCATCAACCTTCCAAGATACACTCCACACACACTGTAAGTGCATGGAAGACTATAGCAATCAATCTCTCAAGTTGCAACTGTTCGCGTTAGAGCAACTCTATAGTAGCTACCGAGTAGCTAGTTAAATTCAATGAGCACTTCTGCTCCATACATCAACAAATCCAGATAATAACTACTAAAGGCACGTCATGTATATAACAGCCTATCTCGTAGTTTCTTAAATGTCTTAAGCATAAGGTACACCTCATTCAACTGCATCGGAATCGCTCCGATCCCTGAAACGATGCATCTGCGTACAACCTCCTTTTTATCCACTCCGGAAGGATTAACCAATACTTGCGTAAAAGTTAACCGCCATCTAGGTCCTGTAAATTGGTTTCACCAGCTTCCGACTAAATGATTTACCACATTACCTTTGTCAAACAAGTCTGTGGTATAGTAATGTCAAGCATTCTATCCACATCTACGGAATTAACCAACCCATACAAGGAAAACCACCATCTACGGTGGTCGAGTGCGCAACTCCAACTACCACAATCAACAGTGGCCAAGTTACGCAACTCCAACAACTACAAAAGGATCCTATCGTGTTCAGGATACACGATTCTCCAATCCCGTGACGACTACATTGTTAATTAGTCTAGCATCTTAATCAAAATCCATACAATTCATACCAAGTATGAAATTGTCGTCTCTACATGCCTGCATCTCCTTTACTCTAAGCTGACGATATAATAATCATCTCAACGACAATGATAATTGTATGACATCATGTCACTACAATATCAACACTCCAGTCGTACATCAACCCTAGAGTATACGCAGGTGTCTTTAGCTGATCTAAATAGATCATTTATCCATAACGAAGGATATTCTTCACAATAACTACTGTATTCCATCATCGATAATCGATGCATACTTTCAAAGGTCCATCTCTCTTTCAACAAAGAGTTCCGGATCTTCTCAAGGAGGAATACTGGGATAGATAAATATCCCCTCCAACATCTCCTATAATCGCAACTCACGTTCTTCCAATTCTTTTATAGTGTTTAACAACACTGATACCAACAACAATATCACTCGATATGTGATCTTCGATACCGGACTATTTTCGCAATCATTTCGATCGCCTACTCCACTTGCCCAAGCAACGACAAGGCTAGGAGTTCATCCGAAACTACATCCGAATGCTCTCAGATTATACGTACATCCGAGCGACATATCGTACCATACTTCCAACAATTCGACCATCCGTAAGGATATGTCTACAGTAAAAGTATGTCTATCAAAGTCTAAGGGCCTCCCTTGACTTCTTAATTTTTGGTCCACATTTCACCAGACGGTAGAGATACCATCGACCCACAAGTCGATGTAGAGGACCCTTCTAATCCAACTGAGAATGTTCTAGTTACAGATACCTGTAACTACAAGCATCTCTCAACATATTAATCCAGAGGGTAAAACTAGAGTAATACCCTAAACGATCAAATATTTGTCGATCCGATCCAAAAGCTCCCCGTAGGTCTCGGTCTTTCTCCGAAGAAAAACAGATCAGATCCAACAGTTTGCGACAAGGCGGTCACATTTCTGCGACGAATGCCGTGGGGATTTTTCCTAGACCATCTGATCTCATCACTTAATCCTACGAGCTGCAACTGTAGAATACTGAATAAATACGACCATCGTCGTATACTCTCTCTGCATTTCAAGCAAATCACATCCGAGGTAATCGCTGTTGTCTGCTTGAATCTTCTAAGATGTCTTCACGATGTCCGCTTCGCGGCGATCTCTACTGAAGGGGAGTATTACGGAACTTCAACCACGCCTGAGGTAGTAGGTCGCTGCTGACGAAATAACCCAATCTTCGGTATCGATCTCTGCTGTCGAGACGGTGTATCATCTTCTCGGAATATCCCGGATAGTCTTCAAAGTACACCTCCTCCATCAGCATCGTTGCTCACCATAGCAATTTGAATCGCCTCAACGGATAATGCCAGCGTGTCTTTATGGTCTGCACTGCACGCACACAATTCCTTCGGAGTCTTTGTTCTGATTTTGCTGATATCCACAAGAACCTTCTGATGATCTTCGATTGGTCTTCTATAATCGGAAAGTAGCCCCAAGGCCTCTGACTCCGATCTTGCTCCTTTTCTCCAACATTCGGAGGCTTCTTACTCCAATATCTGACTTGCAATATCTGCTTATCGATCTTCATCTCCTAAACACTTATACGGAGTCATTCCTAAACTCCTGTCTCAATCCAACGTCTTCCAGCAGGATCTAGTAGAAGATCCCGGCATCCTAATCTAACTATAAGCCAATAACTCTGGATGGCTTAAGTCATCCTTCCATCTTCTTGAGCTATTAGGTGGTAGTAACCTCTGCAAGTCTCACGACTTTGCACAATACATTATTACTGACCGATCACCCTTTCTTGAAGCTCAAGAATTCCTTACAATGCGTCACTAAAAGTGACATGAGGAAATACTCTCTTTTAACATCACTAATCCATGATCAAGTGATATATTATTTCCCGAAGATTATTTTTTTTGTATTTATCACCAAATACCGACTTGACTCCGATAATGGTATACAAATAACTCTACTTTCTTGGTATAACATGAGTTAAGTACTTAAAAGTACTCTCAAAGTTATACAACTCAGTACGAACAACTCAGGGATAAAATCCCTATGAAACACTGTAACCTAGCCTTCCGCTATCTGCATCACAATAGATAATTTGTCTTGTCCATTACCCAACAGGTAATGATCTGACTAGTACAGTTAGTGGAAATCTCTAAGACTGTAGTCTCTGATTTCCATAATAAATGTGATGACTTGGCCCCTGTTTTCCGACTCGGTATCAGTTGGCTCTCAGAGGTAAATCACATCCTCAACATAGGTTCAAGACTCACAAACTCAACAGGTCGTTCCCGTGGTCAACTCATACCACAGTTACGAATAATAACCAATACACTACAGGTTATTCCCTGGTATAAGCATCTGAATGCATAGCCAACATAACCGGGAGTATAAACCCTAAAGGTCACTCCGATTGGTTGCCTCGATGGATGACCCCTACTACAAGTCTGCATAGGTGTCATAACTATATTGTATACACCTACTAATCAAGCTTTGATAAATATCTACTAAACCATAAGTTTTTTCAGGAATTCTTACCTCGTGCTGCTTGGAGCTCAGGCCGCTGTCCATCTCATCTCAGAAAACCAAAACCGAATAAATCGACTCCCGAGAATCCAAGACACGACACAAAAATAACATTGTATGGCATCGCAGAACCTTGGGCTCTGATACCACTAAAGTTGTCACGCCCCAAGAGCATGCCGAAACGAAAATCAAATGGACGACACCTCCCCTGTACGTGGCAACATTTCGGGTTAATACAAGGCCCGTAGGCCCACAATAACAACAATATATATGTATGAAAATAAAAAATACACAAGACACAGCGGAAACAAACCACAACAATACAACAATCCCACACATGCATACCGGTATGACTAACACACCACAACAGCACGAAATCTCGACAAAATCTAAATATACAACATATACATCACGAAAACTCCAAAATACAATGCACAACGGACAGCAGGCCCAAAACAAAATACGGGAGCCTCGTGAGATGAGATGACATCAGCCGGCGGTGCTCCAAGTCACATCACGAAGTCTTCTACATTACGGCGACAAAAAACCAGTGGTCCATGGGGGTGGTGAGTAAAACTCAGCAGGTAATAGAAAATATGTATATATGTAATATCATATGTATTTCGACAACATAATTTAGATGTACAACAGGTATATCAGCATAGTATATAAATACAAGCATATACCGTCTAACTGAAATGAATAACATAAAATGCAGACATACATGAAGTCTGCCACGCTACTCTGATCCAACCTGAACATATATATCCAACATATATATAACAGGAAGAGTAATACCAACACATAATCTACTCATGCTACAGGACAAGGTATCTATGGTCTATCCAACACATACTAATATCCGACACAACTGTATAACATATGCAAGGAAACATGCATGAATATGATGTACAATCAAATGCAGCAAACATAATACAATCAAATGCAACATCACAATAAGCATATATATATAGACTGTATCTATATATGTATACTAATCACAATCATCCATATATATATATATATACATGCATATATGTATATATATGGCAATATGCAAAAATGCATGGTCATGTCGGCTCACCCTAAAGCTACCACGACCCCAGTGTGGCCTCGGTGGCTCGAGCATGATAACTGTCCCAACTCAACACCAACCACTACTCTCGAGTGGCCGAGTGGGCAGTATGATCAAGTAGCATATAAGCGTAAAGAGCAAGCTACACGATGGGGGTCCCTGCTGTTGGCCACTCCGACAGTCACTACCCATGAGTGGTCGAGTGTCACACACGCAGGACTACGACACGCAAATCCAACTACCACCGTCTATAGTGGTAGAGTGCGGCACCACAATGCTCTGCCCTCGGACGGGTGACTCCTCCTATGAGTAACCGTGGAGGCAGGATGACTGGCGACACTCTCAACCACAAGGAAGACCTCGTCGCCAGCGTGCATGCAAATGACATGAATGTAATGTCTCACATACAGACATCCACCATAGATTCTCTATTCTACAGAGAATCATACTAACCAGATCAACGCACTCTCTATCCTGTAGAGAGTCGTACTCAACTGATCATAATACTCTCTATCCTGTAGAGAGTCATACTAATCTAATCGACGCACTCTCTATCCTGTAGAGAGTCGTACTCAACTGATGGACACACTCTCTATCCTGTAGAGAGTCGTACTCATCTGATTATAACAAGCTAGGACCACCGGTCCGTAGCGATACCCTGAGTATCATTCCTCTGACCATTTACACAATACATGTTCGGTGGTAACTTACAACCTAAGGGTACTAGAACTAACCCTAGGTTAAAGACATTATCTACCTACGGATGACATTTTTGCCCAATGTACAATCAGGTTGTCATCCGGACTTTACTATTTGCACTTAACTTAAACAAATTCTAAGTTACTTGCATCACCTATATGTATAACTCCTAATCATGATAAAATAAACATGATATCAACCATGGAGTTAATAGCCAACGGTAAAAGATCAAGCATACGATAAAAAGAATAGGGTCAAGGTAATATGAACACCTAACATGCTCATATCAATAACTAAATCTGAATGCAATACATCTACCCGGACCAGGTAGGAAATTACCCACCTGTTGTAAATGCTCGTAGCAATGAAATCCTCACGGCCGCGGACTTGTCTCGTATCCACGTCCTGCAAATAGCATCACTTACATTTTAGTACAAGCAGACTACAAAATACGAATTAATTATTATATCGTTCTTATAGTCGCATTCTTTTATCGACTTACTAAGGAAAATCTCCTAAATTATCCAAGGTCGATTTACTATAACCAACCTTCACATTAGACCCTCAACTGGTACCATTAACATCATAATTAAAAATCCCCCATTTCCAATTAACCACTACACCAGTCTATACATTCAATTCCATACTAACCGGATATTCCACAACCCAGAATAACTCTCTAATCATGTAAACCAGCAATCACAGCTTCTGGATAAACTGAATCTTTACTCACTACCCAATTTATATCAATTTCCATTGAAAACAATAAGGGTAAACAGATCTTACCGACCAGATCTTCACCGACATGTGTTTTTCCCCAATTGTCCTGTTCATCGGAACAAACCGAGCTCCACCACTGCCCAAACACCAATACAAACTAAACAACTAAACAATACAGTCATTACAAACCTTAATCAACATCCACCAAAGTCAATAGATTAGACAATCGAATAACCCTATAAATCCAAAATAGCAAGGAAACAATGAGATTACCCGAACTGGATGTATAGGCTGTTGGAGGATTTGTCCAGCCATTGATAGCGCAATTTACAACACGAATACGCTCAAGATGATATGCACATCGATAAACCACAACAAGGATGTTGAGCAACCCATGGCACCGGAGACGAGTCGATGCAGCAGGAAGTGGCTAGGACAGCAGCGCCGCTGTGATCGCGTAATCCGGTAGTGGATCGGTAAGATCTCCGGCGGCAGAAGGCTAGAATGATGGCTGCGTTGTGTTAGCAGAAGGGATGGCGTCGATCCAAGTTGGTGATGTCCACTACACGATCAGGGGAACCCATCAAGAAGACACGACACAGAGCTTGCCGATCTGAGCTCGCTGCAGCTTGGATCGACGGAGGGCGGTAATGAGGGAGACCATCCACAGAAGAGAAAGCAGTCATCGGTGATGGAGCAGTGACCAGATCCGGTGGCGACAAGTGGCCAGGCGGCGGAGTCTGGCCGCGTGACGGCCGGTGAGTGAAAGACGGCAGTGCGATGGCAGATCGATCTCGCATCGAGCGGGGACGGCGGCGACAGCGAGTTCGAGCAATGATCGGGCAAAGATCATGAAGGGTTGCGGGCGGCAGCAACGTCGGTGACAACTCCACCAATCTGGCTCCCGCACCGGCGGCTGACGATCGCGTGCGATGGGGCTTGTGCAGCGGCCGGTCAAACTTGGGCTCGGACGACGATCGGGCAGAGATCAGGCGAAGCGACGGCGCTAGGGCGAGCTCGAGCGTGGAGAAGAGAAAGAAACGGAAGAAGAGGAGGGGGCGGCGCTCGAATGGAATCGGAAGAAAACTAAAGAGCGACCGGATAAAGGAGAAAAGAAATCGACGAACCTAGTGGAAATGGTTGGCCCGTCGTTACTCACCTGGACTTCCCACTCCTGGAAGTGGGTTTGTGCCTTCCCCAGGATTCGAACTCTAGACCTCCAGGATAAGTACTAAAGTTTATGAATCCTGGTAACCAAGTGATCTTGGTTGCGAGTTCATATCTGAGGTCTAGAGTTCGAATCTGAAAAAACACTTAAGTGAAATCGAGTCGACAGCGGCGTGGGTCGGCGATAAATCCGATAAATCCTGACAGCGCCGATCGTCGACGATAAATCACCGAATCACAATAGCCCGATATTACAATAAAAAGCGCCTTTTTATTGTAGCGACTGGCTATTGGCACTGGCCTATTGGCGGAATCGTGACCCCTATTGGTCGACGGCCGTCGCCCTATTGGCCCATCGTTACACACTGGTCTTCCCACCTAGAAGTGGGTTTTGCCTTCCCGAGTTGAATTCTAGACCTCCAGGTTAAGTACTAAAGTTTATGAATCATGGTAACCAAGTGATCCTGGATCACTTGGTTACCAGGATTCATAAACTTTAGTACTTAACCTGGAGGTCTAGAGTTCGAATCCTGGGGAAGGCAAAAACCCACTTCCAGGGGTGGGAAGACCAGGTGTGTAACGACGGGCCAACAGGCGACGATCCGTCGACAATAGAATAACCGCCAATAAGCAGTGGCAGTCAGTCGAAATTAGCGTTTAGTTTAAAACTGGCCAATAGATTGAGCTAGCTCAAGTCTAACCCAAATCCCCAATTTAAACCTTAATCTTCCTCCTAATCGATCATATGAACTCCATTCAATGCTAGAAAAATTTCTAAAAACTCCTAAAACATTCCACAATATAATTCATCAATTAACGAGGAATATAATTTTATTATTATTATTATTATTATTATTTCTCGATATTTTACATAAGGATTGTGTTAGTTACTACTATACTAGTGTCAGTCCTAGTAGGAGTTGTAATGACCTATTTATTTTCTTAAAGTTGTTTATGGATTTATGTTATTATCATTTTGTTTATTTGCACTAGTTTTGAACTTCGTATTTTATTATTTTTGAATGTATGACTTGGATGGATATTATATGTTAATAGCATATTTATTATAAATGATTTGTTCATTTATTATAAATTTGATGGGTTGTATGTAATATGATTGAACAATATTGGTTAGATTTGATCGTACGAAATGATGAGTAGTCAAGTAGATACATAGTTACCATTTGATTTTGTAAACCAAATTAAATTAACATTGAATCAATCATTAATTGCATACATACATATGAATTGCTAAATAATGTATTTGTTTATATTAGATTATGACTTTTTAGAATATCATAGCTGAACTTAATAAAAGAAAAAAAAAATTAAATGGGCATAATTACAAAATATGACACCTGCAATATGTACTTAAGAAATAGAAAATTCTTGAGGCTATCAATCATGTTATGAAAGAAGATGTTGATAATCCTACAACACAACATAGATGTGATCTTATTACCTATAAGACATGGAAGAAGGGCTTTACTGCTAAATGAATTTTGATCAATTATATGGATGATGATCTGGTTTGTAAGGATAAGCAATCTCCAATGGCTCAAGATGTCTGGGTTATCCTTAGAGAGAAATATAGTGGAGTGAGCATGAGCAAGCTTTACAGCTAACTATTAAGTTTGACAGCTAAAAGAAAGCACTCAAATGTCACCATGCCCCAATACTTGAGAGAAATGGTGAATATGACTTGGGAGCTAAAGGTTGCTAGTCATGAGCTGACTAATGAACAATATATTCATATAGTAATCCATTTCCTTCCTAATTCTTAGGAGATGATGAAACAAAATCTTACTCATAATGAAAGTATCAAGATTTTCATTGATGTCTCACACCATGTTGAACTAGAGACGGAGAGAATTAAATCTGTAAAAATTCTAGTCAGACTTCTGTAACTGAAGGTTATATTGGTGCATCTGAATCCAAGAGTAAGAAAAAATTGTTTGAGAAAGGAAAGGAAAAGGGAAAGAAAGTTGATACTGCTATTGAACTGGACCCAAACAAGAAGAAAATCTAAGGGAAGAAGCATGCATGGGAACTTAAGAGCAAGCTAACTTGCTAACTGTGGTAAGAAGGATCACTTTGCTCAAGAATATACCGAGTCAAAAAAGATAGATCCATGTGTTACCTTCTATTCATGAGTATCATGTTGCCAATACAGTATTGTTAACTGTTTCTTATTCTTTCTGGATTATAGATTTGGAAGCAATAAATCATATAGCTCGTGAACAAGCTATATTTATAAAGTATCATCAGATATTAACTGATAATAAGTGGATATATATGAGAAATAATGCAAAGATTGAAGTCAAAGGAGTTGACAAAAGCAAAATCAACATACATGGTGGATGCACCTTATTTCTATATGATGTCCTTTATTCTCTTGAAATCCAATAGAATTTAGTTTTTATTACCTATCGTCTTGAATTGAGATATTGTTTGAATATTTATAGTAGATGTGTGGAGTTTTTTATTAACTCTGTGTTGATTAGATATGATTTTCTTACGAATGATTTCATGGTTCTTGATATAGAATTGGATACTAATTATGAAATTGATAATTGTTTTTTAAATATTGCTCTAACTAGTAATACTGATATTAATGATGAAATTTGACATGCTAGATTAGGACATATCAGATAATAATGGATGAATAGATTAGCTAAAAAGAGTATGTAAGATGTTAATGTTAAGATTAACTTATTTGTATGTGAGCATTATCTTACTATAAAAATAACTAGGAAATCGTTTGGTAAGACTGTTAGAGTTGAATTACCATTATAATTAATTCATTCGAATATTTATGGTCCAATGAATGTGAAGATTAGACATAAAACTTCCTATTTCATTGCATTTATTAATGAATTCATACGTTTAATTTCTCATAAATTTGATGCATTAGATTATTTTAAACGTTACTTAAATGAAATTTAGAATCAATTAAATCATCAGGTTAAAACCTTATGCACCGATTGTAGAGATGAATATTTATCTAATTAGTTCAAGACAACATATAATGATAAAGAGATTATTAGACAACTAACAATCACAGGATCTTCACAGCAAAATGGGATTACTGAAAGAAGAAATAAAACTTTCTAGATATGGTTAAGACTCTGATGACATAATCTAATTTACCAATTTTTTATTAGAGAGATGTATTATTAGCAACAACATATATATTTAACCGAGCGACTTCTAAATCTATTCCATCTATCCATATAAACATTGGATAGATAAAAATCAAATTTAAGTCATTTGAGACCTTGGGGTCAGTTGGCTATGTACATGATAATACTCACAAATATGAAAAATTAGAACCCAAAAATAAAAAGTGTATTTTTGTAAGATATTCTGATACCTCCACGAGTTATGTTTTAATTGGTGAGTAACAAGATAGAACTATCTTCAAAATAGAGTCAAGAGATGCAACTTTTCTCGAAACTAAGTTCTTAGCGAGAGATGACATTGATAAAACTAGTCTACAATTACAATAGAGGATGAGGATGGTACTTTGTCAATGAATAAAGCATCACAAGAGATGTCTGAATCTAGTTAACATAGTGAGAGTGATTTATCAATCAATGAGTTGATTTCTCAATAGTCCAATCTACAAAGTAGTCATAAGATTATTCCTTGGAAAAGGTTTAACATTAAAAATGAAGTCTTAATGATTCTCCTAGTTGATGATGAAGAACTTCAAACTATTGAAGAAGCATTAAGATGCCTAATTAGAGAAAAGTGAAAAGTTACAATGGATAAAAAAAAATAGAATCGATGAAAAAGAATCAAGTTTGGAAATTAGTCGATCTTCCTTTATGCCAAAAGGCTATTGGAAATAAGTGGATTTTGAAAATTAAGAGACAAGCAGATGGATTGATTGATCAATACAAAACTCATTTAGTTGCAAAAGGTTATACCCAACAAGATGATATTGATTTTGAATAGATATTTTCTTCTATCATAAAATTTATATCAATTCGCGTCATTTTAGTTATAATAACACATTTTTAATTTAAAATTACATTAGATGGATGTAAAAATAGTTTTTCTAAATGGTGAGTTTGCCGAAGAAATTAATATAGCATAGTCAAAAGTTTACATTGTTGAATGCCAAGAGGACAAAGTGAGACTTAAAAAGTATATTTATGGTTTAAAACAAGTGTCAAGACAATAAAATATAAGATTTAATGAAATTATTTTATCTTATGATTTTGAAATGATTAATGAAGATCATTGTATCTATTTAGAAAAGGAAAAAAGAAAAGTTTGTTATCTTATCATTATATGTTGATGATATACTAATATCTTGAAATGACACAGAATTTATGATAAAATCAAAGCATGACTTTCATCACAATTTGACATAAAAGATATGAAAGAAGTTAAATACATTTTAGGAGTACAAATTATAAGAGATTAATCAAAAAGACTTTTGGATTTATCTCAAGAGGCTTATATTACTAAGATGCTACAACACTTTAATATATGAAATTGTAACATTGAACAAACATTTGTAGCAAAAGGTACTATTCTCAGCAAAAGTATGTTTCCTAAGACTCCTAATAAATAATCCAGATGAAGAAAAGATTATATGCCAGTATCATTGGTAGTTTAATGTATATTATATTTTGCACACGTCCTAATAATAACTATTTTTAGTCAAATTCAAAATCGAAATACTAAAAAGCAATGAAGAGGATATTCAGATATCTTAAAGGAATAATAGATTATAACTCTATTTTCAAGGATTTAATATTAGCTTGAAAGATAACACGGATACAGATTGGGTTGGGGATCTTGACGATAGAAAATTTATATCTAACTGTGCCTTCTTGCTAAATAGTGAAGTCATCTCATGGAATAGTAAAAAATCAAGCTTGTGTAGTGTTGTTAACAATGGAAATTGAGTATGTGACTTGTTTGGTGGTTGTGCAAGAAGTCAACTAATTAAGAAGGTTCTTAAAGTATCTAAAGATTGTTAATGATAGTGGAAGTCATGCTATAATTTACTATGATAATTAAGTTGATATAAATTTTCTAAAAATCTCAAATATCACAACAAGGGAAAACACATATCTATTAAGAATAATTTTGTAAGGGATAAGTTGATAAGAAAAAGATAGTTCTTGAGTATATACCTATATATGTTATGTTTGCTAATCCTTTTACTAAAATATTGACTAAAGAATCATTTTAAGTACATATTAAGTCTTTAGGACTTTGTAGAATATAATGTATTGTAAAGACAATCGAATTTTATAAGATATTTGATTGTGGAATGTCAAGATCTATTCGGTATATATGTCATTATTAGGTTTGGATAAAGTCTCAGTGAGCATATTGACGAGTTGAGATTGGTCCTCTCACATGAATAATCATCTCTATTTGTCAAATTTAAATAGAGATAAGACCATTATATATAGGATAGTTGATGAGACTGTGAATGGAGATATATTTATAAGTTGGGATCACCTTGACAGTAGTATGAAGATGAGATCATTTGTAAATTGATAATGATTAGAGTAAATGTACCCATCATTTACTAAATCTGTTAGAAGCCAAATTAGAATTCATGAGTTGAATTCAGGATTAGATATTGGGTAAGTCTAGATCAAAATATGTACGGTGTTAAATTTATGAAAAACATACGCTCTTTATTAAAGATAATAATATTGTAGCATGTGATTTATACTACATATGCTATAATGACAATAAGTGTAATAGAAGAATGGATCTCTACTTCTTTACCTTAAGATTATAAGATAATCTTAGTTTTATCCTTAGTGAATTTTTAGTTTTCTACTTGAAATTTTAATCAAAGTCTGCTACTTTAGTATGTATCCTAATTGTTGGGGATCAATGTTGTGCTAGAGGAGGAGGAGGAGGAGGGAGGGGGGGGGGTGAATAGCGATTTTTCAATTTCTCTTTGATTCGTCTCGTGTTTATCTACAATTCGTTAGTAATACGCAATAGAATAATAAAGTAAAAACAACAAATACAAGCATACACCACAAGATAAGATTTTTACCTAGTTCGGAACTAAGGTTCCTACTCCACGGTGATGCTATAGTGATCTATCCTCACTATGAAGCTCTCCTTCTCGGTATGACACCGGAAGTGGAGAAACCTCGTACAAGTTCTTACAACAAAAAGAAATACAATCAATTACAATAAGAATGAATACAAGCAAAGAAAATACTTTACAAAGGAGCTTTGATTGCTTAATCAGGCTTTGGTTGCTTTGGATAACTTGGAAGGTATGTAAAGCATTAACTTATCCCCTTCAAGATCAACAAGAACCGACAACTCCAAATCCTGTATGAAGCCTCCTTATAAAGCTGAGCTCAGGTTGATTTTTCTCCATTCAGTCGACTACTCTTACCAGCAGTCGACTGGCCTCAATGTCATTGTCTCACAACGGTTTAATCCACGCTGGAATCTACCCAATGTATACCTCAGCAGTTGACTGCCCTTACCAACCATAAACTGCTGGCCTATAGTCGACTACACAATAATCTATGTACTGCTATAGTGACACCAGTCGATTGTCCAAACATGACAGTCGACTGCTCAAGGCCAGTCGACTGCCCATACATGGTAGTCGACTGCCAGTGACACACAGCAGCAGTCGACTACTTACCAGTTGATTGGTCATAACCCCAATCAACTGATACAAGTCAACTAAGTTTTCGAGTGCTGAACACTCGGCCAATCGCCTGGTGCATAACCTCAATCGACTGGTAAACCTCAAACATGAGGTTTAACTCAAGTATGATCCCCTTATACTTGATCGACCACCCTTAGTCTAGACCTAAGCCTTCTAGCCACCTCCATCAGCCTTATGCCCTCAGGATCCATCCGAGTCCTTCATGCCTCGTTCATCCTTCACGCTAGCCTTCAGGTTCTTCCATAGGCTATGTCAAGCTAACCGGGTTCTTTACCAAGGTTCATTTGAACTCATGCCGCCAAGACCATATGCTTGGACTTTACGCTGCCAAAATCTCACCCTTGGACTTTCCCATTGCCAAAGTTCACTTGGACTTTACATCGCCAAGACTACACACTTGGACTTATACCGTTAAGAGGAATCAATACCACAACAATCAACAACCAAACCAAAATAAACAACTTACAAAAAGAAGGAGATAGTTCGAATTATACCTGCAAATTGGAACCTTCCCCCGTCAGTTCTTTTCCCCCATTTTCTCAGTCTGCCCAAACCACAGAAGGATTTCAGTGAAATAAAATCATCGTAACCCCGAAATCTCGTCCAAGATCGAAGAAGAGAAGCACCAACTCACCAAACTCCGGCGACGCTCAGTCAGAAGGGCTGCGATCGGCGCTTAAAATCCTCCAGCGACGCTCGGCCAGAACACCGGCGGTAGTCTCCACTGACTGCCCTCACGCAGGAACGAACTATGGACCTTCAGTTCAAGGTTTAGGCTTCACCGACGAGGAAACGTCGCTCGCCGTCCACTCGAGTTCGGGCGGCGACGACGGTGGCAGAGAAGGAGGCGGCCACAACCTGGAAATGTGGCGCAAGGGGAGGGCGTCGCGTGGAAGGAGATCCGGCGAAATCATCCCGCCGTCGACCCCAAACTTACTGCTCTGCTTGTCCGTGGCGCCGGCAAAGGAACGTCGCGAGGAGGAAACCGTCAACGCGAGAAGAGACGTCGGGCGCGTGGAACTGCCGAAGGACGAAAGAAAAAGTCGCGACGGGGAAAAGAAAATGAAAATAGAAAACCTAAACTTATATTTTATCCTATTTACTCATCTAAACAGACCCTTTAAAAGCTTATTTTCCCTATCCCCATAATTATCTCGTACGACCTCCGTTTAAATCCAGAAAAATTCCAAAAAAATTCCTAAAATTTCCTAAAAATCCCGAAAAATTTCCAAGATTATTTTCCTTAATTCTTTGGCCATTTAATTTACTATTTTTAAATTTTCAGTATTTAACATTCTCCTCCACTAATAAAAATTTGGTCCCCAAATTTCCTACTCATGTATGAGTACGAGATGTCACAACAACCATCTCCGGCATCTGGAGACAAATCACACCTCAAGTGACTAAGTGGGGTTACTGATATTTCCCAAAATCTATCACACCTGCTTCCCGCACCCCTTCCAAAGTATGAATAGTATCTTCATATCGATCACCTATCAAAAAGTACCTAACTGTACCAGTATGGAGCTCGATATCCGTGACCTGTTAGAGACTTTACCATAATCCTAAGGTAAATCCTGAATTGCTATCGCATACGATACTCAAAGATACTCCATGAACTGAAAATCTCCACAATATAACCTATCCAGCGATCCAACAACTCATCGTATGGATCAAACGAAAATGAGCGGACTTACCTAATCATACTAAGTGCTTTTCGAATTCCAAATAATCTCCCAACATTGTCCATCATACTTTGCTTTCACGTCCATCTCAGTACAGAACCTTGCTGATTATTTATATACCACCTTTACTAGTTGACACACTGAACACCAGACTACCAAATCAACTATGTTCCACATGTCGTTCCACCATGGAGAGCGTTTCAATACCTACTATTTTCCGAATACAATCCTATACATCTGCAACATACAGAACCTATTGCAATCTACAAGCAATACTTATCAAAATATCATGATAAAGCCTCGTGGCTCTCGGGGTAATGCAAAACAGCGACATGCTACCACCAGCGGACTCGTGAGCGATACCAAGATGTCAGGTAGCTATCTAGCCACATACGACATGCAACTTCCACGATCACTTATTCCGAACAGGTAGAGCAAGAGTATAACTCTATGGTAGATGCTCTCTATCATCCCAACAGGGATCCCTAGTTGCAACTTTCCTTGTTCTAACAACTCCAGGCAACTAACTACTCAGTAGCTAGCTAAAACTCCATGAGCATTCCTGCTCCTCACCTCTACAAAGAAAAATAATATCTGCTAAGACTACGTCATATATATGACAACCCATCTCGTAGTTCCTCATTTGACATAAACATGGGATACGTCTCGATCAACTAAATCAGAAACGCTCCATTCTCTGAAACATCGCATCCGCATATAAATTAACCTTCCTTTCACCCGAGAATGATCACACAACATTGGTGTAAAAGTCAACCATCGTCTGAGCCCTGAAACAAGTTTCACAAGCTTCAGACCAAGTAAATTCCAACACCTTCCTGATCCAATCAGTCAGCGATGTAACACCGCTAGAACATCCTATCCATATCTATGGTAATAATCAAATCAATACCAGAAACCATCATCTACGATGGCCGAGTGCTCAACTCCAACTGCCACCATCACAAATGATCCAATCGTGTCTAGAATACATGATTTCCCAAATCCCTGGACGACAAAGTCATCAATAATTCAAATAAGATAATCCAAAAGCTCATACAATTCATACCAAGTATGAAATTGTCACCACTATACACCTGCATCCTCTTTACTCTAGACTGATGATATATCAATCATCCCTACGACTTTGATAATTGTATGACACCGTGTCACTACAATATCAACACACCAATCATAAATCAATCCTAGAGTATACTCAGGTGTCCTATAGTTGATCTAAATAGATCCTCAATTCACCATGAAGGATATTCATTTTCTTCTACCACTACCGCATTCCATCATCGATAATCGATGTATAACCTCAAAGGTTCATATCTCTTTGAATAACGAGTTCCAGAGCTTCTCAAGAAATAAAATACTGGGACAAATAAATATCTCATCCAACACCTCCTATAATTGGAATTTAGATTCTTCCAATTCCCATAGTGTTAAGCAACACTGATACCAACTAAATTATCTCCTGAAAAATCGTCATTCTTACAAATACCCCTCGGCATTATCAACCTTGCCAACTTTGAAAGACCGATCGATAACGGTATCCAAGCAACTCGATTTGGCGCTCAACCAATTGGATGATATTGCCTTGAGTATATCACGAGCTTCAACAACCTTGTGTGCTATACACTAGCCCTCAGCTAACGCACCATAAGTACAAATATTTGGCTCGTAAAATATCATTACCTCAGTACCAAATAAATTATCTCCCAGTAGGAGATCTTCGATATCAAAACTATTCCCGAAATCATTTCGATCGCCTACCCTACTTGCCTATACAGCGGCAAGCCTAGAAGTTCATCCGACACTACATTTAATTACTCTCGAATTATACAGGCATCTGAGAGACCTTCTTATACCATCATGTCACAAGCATAACCTCCAAGATAATATCCAGATATTCACATCATATTAACCAAGTTAACTATAATTCAACAAAGTCAACTATCTCACCAAAATATAACATTTCCATTAATCAACCTCTAAACATCCAAAATCAATATCATACCCCTCTGATAATCATCACAATAATCATCTCAATATCTCACCTGTTGGTGGAAACACTATTAATCCACATGATCCAAATATAGAAATCCTTTTTAATCCTATCTGTACATGTTTTAACCAAAGATATCTGTAAACACCTGTACCTCTCAATATATCATAAGTAAGGTAAACTATAGTAATACCTCAATGATCAATCCTTCAACCATCTACAATTCCTTTCGAGTAAAGATGCAAACTCATCCAAGTTCTTCTCTTAATGGATTCCCTATTTCACAGTGACCTAGAATAAGAATCTGGTAACTGTATGAATCTAGGTGTATACACCTCTTCCTATCATTTTCTTCAAGAACCATACAACCAGCCTTATATCTCCCCAAGTGTACAAACCACTTCTGATAGCGACATATATTTGAGGAGAAAAACTTAAATCCATATTCCTGTTTTCCACTAGGAAATGAGGTGTTTCATCCATCTTTCATTCCCGGGACAGAGCCTTGATCACCACCAAAATAAACTAAAATTCCAACTAAACCCTCAATCACTCAAGAGGTTGTAAACTTTCATCATCAACCTCAAGTTACCATCTCTAGCAACCGACATAATCAATATCGAGCAACTACATGGGAACGAAATAATGTCACGTGAATTCAGCTAGAAAAGCACGATCACGACTTCTATCGTTACCTTATCCGAAGTGTAGGTTATTATCACTAGATTGACTACACTATTCTCTTGAGACACTTATTGCAGTCATTTTTATAAATATGACTCACCCTAATGCCTCCCGATAGGATCTGATGGAAAAATTCTACTATCCTAATCCAAATGTAAGCCAATAAATCGTGGGTGATCGAAAACAACTCAATCACTAACTTGAGCCATTCAGTGGGGGTAAACTCTATAGGGAACTCCATTAACAATTGATCACTCAACTTAAGACTCACGAATTCCTCAACAATGAGTCATACAAAAATATCATAAGGAAATATTATCTCCCGAAAACATCCTGAACCCATGATCCCCTAATGGGTTATTTCCTCAAATAAATTTCTTCCACCTATTCCACCAAGTAACAACTTGATCATTACAATAGTAAGAAACTAACTCCACTCTCCGTATATAAATACATGTTAGATACTTAACAGTACCTTCAATGTTATCACTCTAAGGCTCAAGCCACTCAAGGATCAAAATCCCTATGGAACTTCGTAACTGAAACCTCCAATGTCTGCATCAACAATAGTATACAGTCCTTGTCCAATACCTCACAGGGTAATAATCTGACTAGCATAATCAGTGAAAATCCCTAACACTGTAGTCCTTGATTTCCACAACAAATATGACGACTTGATCCCTGCATTCTGACTCGGTATTAGTCAACTCTCAAAAGAAATTCACCTTTTCGACACAGGTTTAAGACTCACTAACTGAACAGGTCATTTGTCGTCAACTCCTTCTACGATTACAAATAGTGACCAACACACTTAAATGTTATATTCCTGTTATCCACTAAACACATAGCCAAATCTAACCTGGGAGTATAAATACTACGACAACTCCAGCTGGTCACCTTGGTGGGCGACCCCTACTACGAGTCTGCACATGAGTCAAAACTCTATAGACCCTTCTGACAACTCCATAGCCAGAGATCTCACTGTCCTCTTGCGTGGTTACCCTGCACCACTTCTCGGTGCAGGAGCACGTCCACCTCGTCTCATATCTATTAAATTATTACATATGTTACTAGAACAGATATTACTAGAAGTAATAACATATAAAATTAATCATCATACCTGTTTTACCGCAGGAGAGGTACCGTCGCCGCCAAATCCCGAAATTAACCTCGTCAAAATCCTCGAATTTCTGAAACATAAAAATCGTCGGAAATCCATACCAATCCAAAATTTTCCAAATTGCCTCGTAAAACCTTCCAAACGTGGCGAACTCTGAAAAATCCAAAAACCCCTAGGAACTCGAAAACCTAGAGCTCTGATACCAAATAAATTGTCACGCCCCGAAGGAGACCCCGCCAGATGAAAATCCGACAGCATCTCCCCTGTACGGGTGACAATCCCAATTTATATACAAGGCCTACACGGCCACAATACATCGGTCAACACGACCGGAATCCAAACACACATGCAGTTATATAATTTGGCCTCAGGCCATCAACCAAATTTAATGATAAACAGTCTAAAATAAATAGACTTACCCCTTCTGCCATCTGGGCAGGAATACTCAACAAAATCCAATCGAACCAAAATCCGAATAAGGTCCATAAGGACACCAAAAATCCACAAATACAAACATCAATCTCCAATCCTATACATGTCCTCTAATCAAAATCCAAATACCATAAAAACAAATATCCGAATCAAAAATTTACGACGAGTGGGGTCCGACAGCTACACTCTCCTGACAGCTTCATCCTGAAATAGATATAAATCAACGGGGTAAGTTCAAAGAACTCAGCGGATATAGTCGATATGCAAGTAAGATATAGCTAACAATAAAAATCATGCCAGTACAGTCTCACATATAGGGTATGCAAGAAATAAGTACAACAGGACTGTACTAACCTGAATCTCCTACCCTGATATAGGAGCATGTGCCTGACTAGAAGTAATAAAGTCCTCACCATATATATAAATATGTATCCTGTATGCATGACAATCATATGCACATCCAAGGCAGCAATAAATATGCAGCAAACACAATACAAATGCTATCCATGCAAAATGTATATCGTGCCAATGACATGGTCACCCCTAACATCAGTCAGTCGCCTCACACGCGATGGTGAAGCCGAGTGGGTAGGGCTATGACAACTGTGCACTCTGCCATCACTGCTCCTGAGTGACCGAGTGGACAGGATGCTGTCGGAGTACACCTATCCTCCTGCCTTAAACAGAGTGGGGGAGCTAAGCTCTCATCTCTCAGTGTCATAGACCAGAGGAGGGATCTCTGCCCGCTACCACGCTGCCTCATCGCTACCCATGAGCAGACCAACGGAGCCTGACAGAGCAACTGTACACACCCTCCTGATGTACCACTAACCCATGAGTGGCAGTGTGTGCAGGCCATGTAACTGGCTGCGGGCTCAACAATAATGGAACCCCGTCCAGCCAGCATGCGATCATGCAAAAATGGTGCATGATACTAAAGCATGTAAATCCTACTCAAAATACCTATCCGAATAATATGTACAATCAATATGTACATATCCAAAATCCAAGTAACTATAATCCAAATAAAACAGGAAAGATATAATCATACTGATCAAATGCATGTATCTAGTAGGCACGAAAACATACTAGGCATATAAACATGAAATTATTGTAAGCTATCCTAACTAGCATATCAACATTTGACTATATCTAGGAGATAAGTCAAAATACCCGCCTACCAAATATCCACAAAGAGAACCAGATCGTCACGACCATGATCCTGCCTCGTGACTGAAACCTGCATAACGCATAACTATTAAGCACAAAATACCATTTACCGACAAATCGAATACATAATCGATTCCTTCCATAACCAATTAATCCAAAATAAATCCATCAAATCCAAGCACACGACAACGTGCTAAATACTACTATGTATCTCCAAGTAGACCCTCAATCCGTAGGTCATAAACTGTGATTAACTCCTCAAGCCAAAAACATATCCTTGAAATTTATCTCACCATGATCAATACTCATCATATGAAAATATTATCCATCTCACAACAAATGATCGAATCAAATCCTACATCGACCTCATGTCCGATCCACTAGATTGATTTAATTATCCTATTCAACCTAATCAATCCTCCATACTGAATTACAGAACCAATCATAAATATGAATCCAACCTAACCCTAGGTGACATACACACGACTCAACCAATCCTTACCTCAAACATGATCCAACACTTGGATCCCACAACTTGGCACCCACAATCCATTTACAACCATTAACATCCCATAATTACACTGATTTAGGGCTCTAACCAACCCTAATTGAAATCTCAGCACAACACAAAGTAGATTCACCCCCAAATCGAGCCTAAATCTTGATTAGCTTTAGATCTAACATCATAATCATAACAAACATTAGACCAACTATATTATAGTGTGCATCCATAACATATCCATATCTAAGCTTACTGAACAATTGCTTCAATCACACGACTCCTTGATCCAAGTTTTTTGGGTATCAAATCTGTATCAATCTCATTACAAACATCCACAGCCTAACTAACCTCCAAACACCTAGTCGTGCATAGTCGGTGCAACCGTTCACAACTTACCATAACCTTACAGAACATTGTCCCGCTTGTTCCAACGAAGGAAAACCTTTCATAGCCAAGCAACATCCCATTTACAGTCGTACACCCCTAAACGGAACCTCACAGCTGACTCCATCAACGGTAAACTCCAATCACAGCCGACAGAAATCAATACAACAACAATCAACAACCAAACCAAAATAAACAACTTACAAAAAGGAGGAGATAGTTCGAATTATACCTGCAAATTGGAACCTTCCCCCGTCAGTTCTTTTCCCCCATTTGCTCAGTCTGCCCAAACCATCACTGCCCAAACCATAGAAGGATTTCAGAGAAATAAAACCATCATAACCCCAAAATCTCATCCAAGATCGAAGAAGAGAAGCACCAACTCACCAAACTCCGGCGACGCTCAGTCAGAAGGGCTGCAATCGGCGCTCAAATCCTCCAGCGATGCTCGGCCAGAACACCGGTGGTAGTCTCCACTGACTGCCCTCACGCAAAAACGAACTATGGACCTTCAGTTCAAGGTTTAGGCTTCACCGGCGAGGAAACGTCGCTCGCCGTCCACTCGAGTTCGGGCGGCGACGACGATGGCAGAGAAGGAGGCGGCCGCAACCTGGAGATGTGGTGCAAGGGGAAGGCGTCACGTGGAAGGAGATCCGGCGAAATCGTCTCGCCGTCGACCCCAAACTTACTGCTCTGCTTGTCCGTGGCGTCGGCGAAGGAACGTCGCGAGGAGGAAACCGTCAACGCGAGAAGAGACGTCGGGCGCGTGGAACTGTCGAAGGACGAAAGAAAAATTCACGACGGGGAAAAGAAAATGAAAATAGAAAACCTAAACTTATATTTTATCCTATTTACTCATCTAAACAGGCCCTTTAAAAGCCTATTTTTCCTATCCCCGTAATTATCTCGTACGACCTCCGTTTAAATCCAGAAAAAATTCTGGAAAAATTCCTAAAATTTCCTAAAAATTGCTTCTGCTAACTCTCCCGTGCCAATTGCTTTAGATATTCTCCCGTACCAATGGCTTTTTATATTCGTGCCCGAACCAATAGCTTCTGATATTTGCACCCGGACCAATAGCTTCTGATATTCGCGCACGGACCAATAGCCTCTGATATTTGCGCCCGAACCATTCTTACTTTTCTCCCTTCGCTGAACCGAATATTTTGGATCGGATCATGGGTCACCCGCTAACCCTTCTATCGGGAACTATATAGAAAAGGTACCAGCAGTATCATTATTAGTCAACCCCGAAAAATAGTCAAGCGAAGTTATAAGCTTGACTTTTCAAATGTACATGAAGTTTCTGACCTACTCTTCATTTCTCAACTTAGATCCATCCGTTCCCTTATACCTCCCTTAGGTATACTTAAGGAGGCCCGATGGGCTTATGGGCTTCGCTTCTTCTTCTCCTTTTGTGCAGTTGAATCGTCACGGAAAACCCTATATAAACCCCTGCCTTCTCCTTTTAGGTATCATTTAGTGTGCTTAACAATCCAGTCTGTTCTTCTCCTTCCGTGATTTTCACCGGCGGCGTTTCGGCGACCCAGTCCTTCCTTTCCCCACACGATTCTTCCTTAACCTCTGAGTAAGTGCTCTGCTTTGTTCGCACCCATGGCTCCTAGGACCATCTCTTCACCTGTCTGGTATGAACATACCATAACCCAGTTAGATTGAAACCATTATTTCTTTAATATTAAGGACAACTACATAGACCCCTCTATAAAATGTTGTTTCACGACTAAACTGCATCAGCCTCATAATCCTCCCTCCAGCTTGACATGTTTTTTCTCCGAACAATTTCTTAACAGCCTATCCTTGCCGGTACCGTCGGTCTATTTGGACCTTCTAAACTTCTATGGGCTACCCCTGAACCAATTCACCCCCAACTCCTTTCGAATTTTATCAGGAGCTCACATAGTATTCCAACACTTGAACCTTTCTCTAACCCCTGAAATATTCCATTGCTTCTTCCAACTAAAATCTTCTAAGGCATGTCTCTTCTATCTATCGTTGGTGCCAATTCTTGGTGAACCTACCCACTTCCCACAAGGGCTAGGAAGAATTGTATTTCTTTGTACAGCTTCCCGAGTCTCTGCCCTATTCTAATACATGGAAGGTAGCCCTTCCTGAATTGCCTCCCTTCCGGGAAATGAGGATCAAATGCCCCTTCCCAGAAGTGTATAGAGTATTAGGAGAGATACATTACTGCTCAAACCATCTAATAGAAACTCCTCTTTTAAGCCACTTTGGATTGTCTCCCCTACCTTTGACGACTTCGATTGCTGTAGGTAGGGTGATACTTACCCTGCAATATGACTTCTTTTCTAGGTTATTCATTTTTCTTATCAGTATACCTTGCAGATAATCTAATGCAGAAGGCTTTGGTGGAAGGGGAGGCGATCGAGGCGGCCAAGAAGAAGAAAACATCGACTAAAAGAGGCAAGTCAGTAGCAGCTCCGTCATCCCCCCGAAAAAAACTGCGACTCATCAAGAAAGGAGCCTCAAGTTCATCGGCTCTTCTTCCCTTATCTTCCGACCAGCCGGGGTCTCAACCCCTAACCATTTATGAGCCAAGAAGGGGAGGCAGTACCTCCCCTGTCCCTTCCTCATCTCCCCAAGGAGGGGATTCTCCCTCCCAATTTCTTCATTCCTCCCCATCTGCACAAAATTCACCCTTACCTTCTCATACAGAATCCCTCCCAGCTCCTATACCTTCCGACTCAAGAGCTGCTCCTACCCCCCCTTCGTCATATCAGACCCCCATCCTCCTCTGAAGGGGAGGATCCTTCCCTTCCTGTTCCTCCGAGGGCCACGTTGGGATCCCTGCTGAAGATTCGGCACCCCTCGGAGGTGAAATTCTTCAATAATTCGGGAATACAAGGCCCATGTGAACAAGTGAGCAAACTGTTGGCAGAGGTATCTACTCTTTCTTTTCCTCCTCTTCATTATGGGTATCTCTATATGCCGATATATACTGATAACTTTTCCCTCCATTCAGGCCTCCACCCAGCATCACAACATGGTGGTTCGGTTGGCCCAATTCCAATCTAGTGTGGAAACTCGCCACTTTGCCGCCGTATCACAACAAAAAGAGCTCGTTTGGCGGTTGAGCGAGCAAGAGGCCAAGGAAGCGGACTTTAGGGGCCAGTGCGAAGATGTCATGATGCAACTAGCCCTGGTCCGAAGCGAGAAAGAGGAGCTGCAACGAAAAAATGAAGAACTTGAACAACGCCTTTTTGCGCTTCAAATAACGCAATAGGTAGACGTCCTGACCCGTGAACTGGGGGAATACAAGGGATCTCTTTGGGACGCCATGACCAAGGCTGCTGACTCCTCGACCACTATTATGCAGCTTTAGCAAGAGCGACACCGGCTTGGATTGGAACGTCGAGCATGGGAAACCACCAAGGAATCCTGTACAGAGAAATGCCAGGAGCTTTCCTCCATGGTGGCAGCTCTTTCTCACACCTTATCGCCGGTGGCTCAGCAACAGTCTACTCTCCACCAGGAGTACCTAGAATCTCTTTCAACCTTGGGGCAGTAAGCTATAAAGGCAGCCATCGAAAGAGATGCTTTGGCGGCTGAATTGGCAGAAAGTCAAGCTCAGGTGGTTCGATATCAGGACCAACTGAAGGAGCAAGAAGCCGACCTCAAGGGACGCTATGTCAAGAAGGGGGTAGACTTATTTATACTAGGCTTTGAGGGGTCCTCGGCTCAAAACGCCGAACAAGGATACTCGCCTCCTGGCACGGACACCAGCTATTTAGATCCTACGGAGGCGCTAGCTAAGTGTCCACCCGAACTTTTTGAGTTGTAATTTCTACTATTCTCCTTTTTGGTAATTTTGTCACTAGCCTTTCTTTTGCTTCTGAATGAGGAATTTGTCCATATGTTTAATTATCATTGTCTTGTCATATTTCTTGACGGATCGGGAATTCTGAACCAATTTTAAACTCCTCCCTTTTTATACCGTTATCTCTTTTCCCGTATCATATGACGCAATCACCTCGTTGGTTCAGGCTTATTGGAAACATCTTGAATAACATTATTCACCTCCACCCCAATTTCGATTCGGGAATCCGCTTGAAGTATCTTGCCTGATACTATTCACACCCATCCCGATTTCGGTTCGGAGGTCCGCCTGAAGTATCTTGCTTGATATTATTCACATCCGTCCTGATTTCGGTTCGGAGACTTGCTTTAAGTGACTCTTGCCTATTGGTTTTCCCCATTCCTTTTGCCGCTTCGGAGAATGCATCAATCTCTTCGTCTTCTTCACCTTCCCAAGAACTTCTGCCGTCGCTTTTCTTCCATTATAAATCATTGCCCTCCATGTCTTCCTTCTCACATCTCACTATCATGGCTTCAGAGGGGCACCCCATCGAAATTTCTTCAACTTCAGAATCTTTCGAGCTGCAGGACTGGTTTTCTGAAGACACTGAAGATTCAGAGACCCGCTCAACTGCCACTTCCGCTTTTCGTCCTCTTCCTTTTCCACCTCACACTCCAACTCCAACCCCTCCTAGAGGGAGGTCCTTTCGTGCTCCCTTCCCTTCCTTCCGCAATAGAGTGTAGAATCCTCCCTTCGCCTGGGAATATACAGTGGGAGACCCCCGTGCCGCTGACGAACTCCCTCCACTTCCACCAGCGCTGACTTTCATCCCAGTCCCCCCGGCAGAAGCTCATCCTTCTCCGTTCGATGAAGGTCCATCAGTTCTTCCTCCATCCCAAGGCGAGCGCTTCAAGGTCGTCTTGGCGCCTTCTCCCCCCAAAGAGACCTCTCCCGCCTCGTTTGTTAGGAGTAATCAGAGGAAATCTGTGTAGATCAAATTAATGTAATCATTTCAAATATATCAATAAAAACGAGGGAGGGAACTTGATATTTGCTTTTGTCTTTTTCTCGTAGAAGGTTTCTGTCTTCAAAAGGACAGTAATCTGGTCCGAACATGCCTTCTTCTGCCATCGCCCGGGGATTCGGACCCTCTTAATTACAGTTATAGTCCCGTCGACCTTCCCACCATCGCTTTCGCTTCTTCTTCTCGACATTTATGGTCCCTATCTCTTCTACCAATAAATGCACTTTTCCCCTTCATCGCTATAAAAGTCCCTGACCCTTACCTGATAGCTTCCATCCTTTCCTTTTCTCTTTATTTGCCATGGACAGAATATCTGAACAGGGCAGCATTTCCTCTCCTTCTGAAGAACAAATAAATGATCGCCGATACATAGCTAGCTTGGAGGAGTAAGTGAAGTACTTACAACAACGGCTGAAGGAAACTTCTGCCAGTAATCGCTCCCTACGCCAACAACTGGTCGGGTCCCAAAAGGAATTGGCCAAACAGATATTCCTGCAGCAGTCTTACCGGCGGCAACTATTGTGCCAACCTCAACCATACAAGGGAGCTCCCTCCGTTCCTCCCAACAAAGAACTGTAATTCTCAAGATGTATAAGGGTTTCTGTTTGTTATTTTCCCTTGTAAATGACTCAAAATATGTAATTCTTTCGCATCAATGAACTTTCCCAGTTTATCTTCTTTCTCCAGTATCTTCTGAATTGTGCCACGCTCTACTTCTTTCGTATTCACATAGACTTACATATAACTGAGGCATATTTCGGCTCTTCCGCCTTTTTACTCTGCTTGGTATATAGAACCATTAAATGAACTGACTCTGCTATTTTGCCAGAATAAAACAATATAAAGTTAAACAAGAACTTCAACTTCTCCCCCTTTACGGGGACAAAAGGTAATATATAACTGAGGAAATCTCAGCTCCTCCGTTCCGCCACCACACGAGGATATCTTCCGCTTCGCGGGGATAAAAATTTTGAGTATAACCGAATGAATTTTGGTTCTTCCGTTCCGCCACCACACGGGGATTTCTTCTGCTTCACGGGGATAGAAATTTTATATATATAATAGATATCCGAGGAATTTCGATTCTTCCGTCCCGCCACCACACGAGGATTTCTTCCGCTTCGCGGGGATAGAAATTTTATATACATAATATATAACCGAGGAATTTCGATTCTTCCGTTCCGCCACCACACGGGGATATCTTCCGCTTCGCGGGGATAGAAATTTTGTACACATAATATATAACCGAGGAATTTCGGTTCTTCTGTTCCGCCACCACACGGGAATTTATTCCGCTTCGCGGGGATAGAAATTTTATATACATAATATATAACCGAGGAATTTTTGTTCTTCCGTTCCGCCACCACACGGGGATATCTTCCGCTTCGCGGGGATAGAAATTTTGTATATATAATATATAACCGAGGGATTTCGGTTCTTCCGTTCCGCCACCACATGGGGATATCTTCCGCTTCGCGGGGATAGAAATTTTATATACATAATATATAGCAGGAATTTGGTTCTTAGTTCGCCACCACATGGGGATATCTTACGGGCGGGATAGAAATTTTGTATATATAATATATAACCGAGGATTTGGTTCTTAGTTCCGCCATCACACACGGGGATATCTTCGCCATGAGGATAGAAATTTTATATACATAATATATAACCGAGGAATTTCGATTCTTCCGTTCCGCCACCACACGGGGATATCTTCCGCTTCGCGGGGATAGAAATTTTGTATATATAATATATAACCGAGGGATTTCGGTTCTTCCGTTCCGCCACCACACGGGGATATCTTCCGCTTCGCGGGGATAGAAATTTTATATACATAATATATAACCGAGGAATTTCGGTTCTTCCGTTCCGCCACCACACGGGGATATCTTCCGCTTCGCGGGGATAGAAATTTTGTATATATAATATATAACCGAGGGATTTCGGTTCTTTCGTTCCGCTACCACACGGGGATATCTTCCGCTTCGCGGGGATAGAAATTTTATATACATAATATATAACCGAGGAATTTTGGTTCTTCCGTTCCGCCACCACACGGGGATATCTTCCGCTTCGCGGGGATAGAAATTTTGTATATATAATATATAACCGAGGGATTTTGGTTCTTCCGTTCCGCCACCACACGGGGATATCTTCCGCTTCGCGGGGATAGAAATTTTATATACATAATATATAACCGAGGAATTTCGGTTCTTCCGTTCCGCCACCACACGGGGATATCTTCCGCTTCGCGGAGATAGAAATTTTGTATATATAATATATAACCGAGGGATTTCGGTTCTTCCGTTCCGCCACCCACGGGGATATCTTCCGCTTCGCGGAGATAGAAATTTTGTATACATAATATATAACCGAGGAATTTCGGTTCTTCCATTCCGCCACTACACGGGGATATCTTCCGCTTCGCGGGGATAGAAATTTTGTATACATAATATATAACCAAGGAATTTCGGTTCTTCTGTTCCGCCACCACACGGGGATATCTTCTACTTCGCGGGGATAGAAATTTTGTATATATAATATATAACCGAGGGATTTCGGTTCTTCCGTTCCGCCACCACACGGGGATATCTTCCGCTTCGTGGGGATAGAAATTTTGTATATATAATATATGGCTCAGAAGCCATCAACGTAAAGGAGGCAGCATTTTCATATCATCCCTCTTTTGTGTTCGTCTTCCAAAGGGGAACGCCTATATCCACCCCTACTTATGCAAATGAAGGCTTTAGTACATACTGGGCTATTTAGAAAGAATAACCCTTTTTTCCTTTTCACTTGGGGCCTCCTTTACCACAGACGAGGAGCCCAATAATGATTACAAGCCCATTATCCTCCCTTTTATAGGGGATCCTTTTGTCTTCGTTTCTTTTTCTATCTTCTTCCCCTTGCCTTTTCATCTCCTTCTTCTCCATCTGTTCGTTCCTCCGCCGCCATACTCTGTTGCCTTAATCCCTTTTTTCAGCCCTTTCTCTTTATTCTCAGACCTTCAAAATGCATTCTACCTTCTTCCAAGAAATAGTGGGTCGTTATCCACATTGCAAGAAGAAAACCGGTCAGCCGTCGGCTTTGTCTTTTTCTTCACTTTCCCCGATCACCACCACACCTGCTTCATCTCGTCCGTCTTCTTCTCCTCCCCCTGCATCCCTTTTTACTTCCGCCCCGGAGGAAATTGAGACAATTAGTCCCTCCTCGATTTCTCCGGCACTTACAAACCCTAGCTCTTATGCTTTTTCTCCCTCTGCGACCAATATTCAGAAGTCGCCTTCTCCTTCACTGCAACCTGTGGATGAACCCGGAAAGGATGCAACGACAGAGGCAGCTCACCCTACCTTCTATCTCCCCGAGTACCGTTCTTCCTCCAAACCCATGGCGGTTGATATCCCTTACATGTGAAACTTCCCCACTCATCGCCTGAAGAGCCCTTCTCCTCCCACAAATATCATCCCCCTTCTCCCCCTAACCAGTGAACTTCTCACCTCAGTATCATCTGTCCCATCTTCTTCCTTTTCTCCCAGGAGTCTTCGGATCCTGAACTTAGAGGAAGTGGTTCCTCACATGGAAAGCCTACGTCATGCTCTGGATTTGGTATGTTTTCTCGATTAGCTCTCTTAGCTTTGTCTTACTAACCGATTTCTTTTTCACAACTGGCATGCAGGCTTTGACCAACCATCAAGAGTTGGATCGCTCCCTCCATCAATATCGGGCTCAAGCTCAAGAATGGGAGCGACAACAACGGGAAGATTTAGCGAATACTCAAAATCGAGAACGGCTCCTGTTGCAACAATTGCACCTATGCTAGGAGCAATTATTCGAGGCTCGCCAACAAATTCAGAAGGATGTTGATACCATTGCAGTGTTAAGGGCACAACAACGTCCAGGTGTGCAGCTACCCGTCCCCCAGCGGGAAGTCCAACTGGCTCCTCTTGATAAGGAGTCTTCCTCGGCTCAAGAATTAATACGTCTCCAAGGGCAAGTAGCAGAGCTCCTCAAGGGGAAGAAACAGGATTCTGACGCCATCGCTCGCCTTCAGGTTCAATACCGGTGAGCACAGGATAAGATAGGGGACCTCCGCACTCGCTTGTGCAAGGAGGTACAAGAAAACTCTTCCCTTATAAATTCCCGGGCACATGCTCACGCCCGTCTACGCAGGCAAGAGACTTCTCTCCAGAGGCTGGGCACTAAACTCGCCCGGACCAGATCTTATTCTGATGCAGTGGAGGGGATTTCAGCTTCTATGCGTCAAAACATGGTGGAGATGACGCACCTTGTGCAGCAGGACCAAAGTTCCCGAGCCGATGATGTTTCCATCCTAGCCGATGCTATTATGGAGGTGTCGCGACGCTATGTGGACGTGCGTCGACGACTTCAAGAGCAACAAGAAAAATGCGAGAGGCTGCATCGAGAGAGAAGCCCTGACTGTCCGAACCGCCAGGAGAGACTCATCATTTTGTTGCGCGCCACTTATCAGGACGGATTTAATGAAGCGGTTCGGCAGTATGCTAACCAAGGATTACCTCCTCCAACTTATCCTTCATTTTATTTAAATTGGGAGGCTGGTTTTCGACGTTATCCTCCCGACCGATTTAAACTGTAATTCGATATCTTGTTTTGAAACGGGAGTTTCCTTTCCATTTTCTTTCTCTTCTTCATGATTGATAATCAGTACCGTATTGCTCTCATTAATGAAATTTGGAGAGTACTTAATATCTAATTAACGTGATCACGTTAAGGAGTACACTCCTTCAGAGTCTCATAATTTCTTTTCTTCTATTTTCTATTCCTCATACAGTGTGAAAAAGTTTTAAATGAATGGCATTCCAAGGTCGTGGAAGCTCTTTGCCTTGGTCATCTTTTAGATAATATGCTGACCCTGCTACGCAGCGCGTTATTTCATAGGGTCCTTCCCAGTTTGGAGCTAGCTTTCCGGGGTCTCCAACGGGATTAACTTTATGCAAAACCCAATCCCCTTCTTAAAATCTTCGAGGCATTACTTTCTTATTAAAGGCTCGCTGCACTCTTTGCTTGTAGACTTCCGCTCGCCTCCGTGCCATTTCTCGCTTTTCTTCCACCAAGTCCAATTCGATTAGCTTGGATAAGTTGGTTACGATTTGGTTAAATGCGCCTTTATCCGCTATTTAACAAAACTTCGGGAATAACGACTTAGTCCGTACACCAAACCAAAGGGAGTTTCTCCTGTTGCTGTCTTGGGTGTAGTTCGATAGGCCCACAGGATGTCTGGTAACTCTTCTACCCAGTTCCCCCTCTGAGCCCCCAATTTGGTCTTTAATCCTTGAATGAAGATCCTGTTAGTCACCTCCACTTGCCCGTTCGCTTGAGAGTGAGCGACCGAAGTGAAAGTCTGTTGAATGTTGAGACTCTGGCACCATTCTTGGATCTTTTTTCCTTGGAACTGTCGTCCATTGTCACTGACTATTTTTTGAGGAATACCATATCGACAAACAATGTTTCTCCATAAGAACTGTATTATGGTATTCTCAATAATTTTGGCTAAGGGCTCTGCCTCCACCCATTTGGAAAAATAATCCATAGCCACCAATAAAAACTTCTTCTGTAAGGGTGCCGCTGACATCAGACCTACTATATTCATCCCCCATTGATCGAAAGGACAGGAAGAGACTACGGCTTTCATTAACTCAACCGGCCGTTCGGAACGGTTGCTATGCTTCTGACAAGCGGGACAAGCTTGCACCATATGAGCAGCATCTTGCTGGAGAGTAGGCCAAAAATATCCTGCTAATAGGGCCTTTCTTGCTAAAGCTCTCCCTCCTAAATGATTGCTGCAGCAACCTTCATGAATCTCCCGGAGCACCCATTCTGCATCCTCCTTTCCCAAGCATTTCAATAAGGGTCATCCGAAAGAAGTCTTGTACAAATCTCCATTTAAGAGGGTGAACCATGTGACTCGACTTATTAAAGCGGATGCCGCTCTTTTTTCTTCAGGGACCTTCCCGTGCCGTAAATAAGCCATGATGTCAGTCCTCCAATCAAAAATTAGGTTTGATTCGGGTGCATCTTCCTCCACGCTGCATATTGCTAGGGAAGTATGAATTTTCGTATGGACCGTTTCCGAGGACTTCATTCCTTCCATAGCACTAGCCATCCGAGCCAATTCATCTGCCTTCCCGTTATTCTCCCGCGGAATTTGCTTTAAGAGGACCTGACGGAATTGAGTCTTTTCTTTCTCAAAAGCCTTCAAGTACTTATGCAGCCTTTCCTCTCGAACCGCAAAAGAACCTTGAAGTTGTGATATCACCAACTGAGAATCCGAATGGATTACAATGGAAGAAGCCCCCACCGCTTTTGCAGCCTGCAATCCCACTAGAATGGCTTCATATTCTGCCTCATTATTAGATGCCCGATATTCCAGGCGAACGGCTAGTCGAGTTTCTTCACCATCAGGGGAAATTAATAGAACACCGACGCCGCTGCCCGTAGATCCTGAAGAACCATCTACGAATATATTCCATGCCTCTGATCACTCCTTTTTGGCTGTCGAACCCTCTTCTAAGCCGCAGGGTATCTCTGTTAGAAAATCAGCAAGCGCTTGGGCCTTGATAACCGTTCGAGGTTGGTAGTGAATATCATACTCGCTTAGTTCTACCACCCATTTGGCCAATCTTCCAGAGAAATTGGGCTTAGTGACGACCTTGCCCAATTCGCTGTGTGTTAGAACGGTGATGGGATGAGCCAAAAAGTACGGCCTTAATTTGCGGGCGGTTAGCACTAGGATATACGCCAACTTCTCCAGCTCTGTATAACGGAATTCCGCCCCCTTCAGGATATGGCTGGTATAATAAATAGGCTGCTGGTGAGAGCCTTCTTGTTTCAATAATACCGAACTAACAGCTCCCTCTGAGATGGCCAGATACATCCATAACGGTTCTCCGACTATTGGTTTGGCTAGCAGTGGGAGTCCAGCCAAATATTTCTTCAACTCCTGGAAAGCCTGTTCACATTGGTCATCCCACTGAAATTTAGTAGCCTTGCGCAGGATCTTGAAGAAAGGCAGTCCTTTGTCCGCTGATCTGGCTATGAATCGTGATAGAGAAATGATCATGCCCACCAGCTTCTGGATTTCCCGCAGATTAGAAGGTGACTTCATGTTACATAGTGCTTGTACCTTCTCAGGGTTGGCTTGTAACTCTTTCTCAGTCACGATGTACCCCATGAACTTGCCGCTCTTTACTCCGAACAGGCATTTGTTAGGGTTTAGCTTCATATTAAATCGCCTTAATGTAGCGAAGGTTTCATTTAAGTCCTTGACTAAATCTTGAGTGGTCTTTGATTTGACTAATATATCATCCACGTAGACTTCCACATTTTTCCCTTTCTGTTCTGCAAAGATTTTATCCATAAGGCGCTGATAGGTGGCCCCTGCGTTCTTTAATCCGAACGGCATTACCACATAAGCGTATAACCCTCCTGCAGTCACAAAGCTAACCCTCTTTTGATCTTCTTCGACCAAAGGTATTTGATGATATCCTTGATATGCATCCATTAGAAACACCACTTCGTATCCCACAGTAGAATCCATCAATTGATCAATACGAGGCAAGGGGTAGCAGTCTTTAGGGCACGCTTTATTTAAATCATGAAAATCGATACACATCCTCCATTGCTCCGAAGGCTTGGGGACCAGGACTACATTGGAAACCCATTCGGGAAACTGGATCTCCTTTACATGACCAGCTTTTAGCAATTTGTCCACTTCTTCGGCTATGACCTTGTCCTTTTCTGGTCCAAAATGTCGCCTCTTCTGTTGGACGGGTCGGACTCCTTTAGTGATATTGAGCTGGTGTTCAGCCATTCGAGGGTTGATCCCCGTGAGATCATGCACGTCTTTTGCGAAGATGTCTTCATTTTCCTTCAGGTAAGCCACCAGCTCTTCTTTAGTCTCCAGCTGTTGTGCCACCCGTGTGGCCTTTCCTGGAGCGATTTCCACCAGTTCACCTTCCTCTATTTTGCCAGCCTTGGGGGGGGATTCCTCCAGGACGCAGACATCAGTGATGATGACGGCTTTGCCTTTGAGGTCATTGGTTCGGGCTTTCTTCTGATCGTCCCGAACCATTTGCACGTAGCAGCTCCTGGAGGCCTTCTGTTCTCCACGGACTTCTCCCACCGATGGGCCCACCGGAAATTTCAGCTTCTGGTGGTACGGGGAAGCCACGGCCTGAAAAAGGGTGAGGAAAGGACGCCCAAGAATAGCGTTATAAGTGGACGGAGCATCCACAATGAGGAAAAAGATTATACAGGTTTTTTGGCTGGGCTTTACGCCCAGAGTCAGAGGCAATGAAATCTGCCCCGTAGGGTGTACTACATGTCCTGCGAATCCAAAGAGGGGTGGCCGGCATTCCCAGTGCATCTGTCCAAAGGCTTCCTGAAAGAGGATGTTGACGGAACTTCCTGAATCAACCAACACCCGGGCCACTTCATAATTAGCCAAGGATATGCGAATAACCAAGGCGTCGTAGAGCGATGAGGACACCTGTCAGAATCTTCTGGCCCGAATGAAACGGGCGGTGCAGCTTGAATAGTCTGGTCAGTGGCGATGGCCAAACTCTCCAGGAGACGGGCATACGACTTCCGCGCTCGGTTGGAGTCCCCATCGGTAGGTCCTCCAGCTATAACATGAATAACTCCTCGTGTGGGAGCGTTATCTAAATTGGATGAAGGGCCCTCACCTGATGGGCCTCCTTGGGAAACAACCTCTTGGGATGGCGTTTGAGAGAAAGTGACTTGAGGTTGTTGATTATAGGGCCCTGGACGAGTTACATTGGGTCGGGAGCCTCGCCGTGTCGGTCCTCCTGCCTGGAGCCTTACTTGTGGATATGCAGTATGGAGGCGATCCAATTCCTCTTGTAACTTGAAACATCGGCCACTACTGTGGCCGTATTCCGTATGATATTGGCAGAAGAATGGGGCAGGGGGGTTACGTGGGATCCCCCTATATCCTAAGGGTCGTTGCAGTAGACCCTGTTGGTCATAGAATTCCATTTCTCGTTCTTTCCAAGTCCTCACAAGAGGAAGCGCTTCAGCGGCCATGATTTGTAAGGGCGGGACGGGGTGAGCACCTGGCAGCATTGGACGACGCCTCGAAACCTCCTGTCGAAAAGGTCTTGTATACTCCCGTCGAGGGAGCGCTTGAGGAGCAGCGGAACGAGCTCTTTCCGTTGGGACTACTGCGGCAGTCCGTTCAGCTCTCCGTACCTTTAATCCTTCTTCTTCGCGGATAAACTGCTCCGCATGACTTAGTAGCTCCTCATAACTATCCGCAGGTTGCCTTAACAAGGAACTGAGGAAGGGGCCCTCCTTCAGCCCATGCTGAATAGCGCCTCTGAAAGATTCGGATTAGGCGGAGGGGATTCCCCTAGCTGCAGAAGTGAATCGGTGAATATATCCCCTAAGGGATTCTGAGGGTCTCTGGGTGATATGCATTAACATAGAGGCATCCTGTTTATACGCCTTGCAGTTGACAAATTCCCGGCTGAACATTCTCTGGAAATCAGCGAAACAAGTGACGGATCCTGGGGGCAGAGTAATGAACCACTTTTGTGCCGAGCCAATTAGGGTGGTTCGAAAGACTCGACACTTGAGAGCGTCAGTATAACAGTGGAGCGAGGTCGTTCCGTCAAATTGAGATATGTGCTCTTCGGGATCCGTCGAACCGTCATACTTATTGATCTGAGGATTTCGGAAGTAAGAAGGGGGGAGCTCAGAGAGAATGTCCATTGTAAAGGGACTGGGCTCGTATATTTTCGGAGGTCGGGTTGATTAACTCTCGCCCTATTCTTCCCTGCGCATTTGGGTGAAGGGCATAGTGTTCTGAGGCGTTCTTCCCCCAAGTCTGCCTCCAGGTAATATTTCCACATTGACGGATGTACGAGATGGAGGAGGCATTTCTGGGGGTGGGCCTCTGGAAGAAGGTTCACCGGAATGCGGATGCAGATATCCGGTCCTTCTCCTTTCCCTAGCGAGGGCTTCTGTAATAGCGTCATCCACCAGGGCCTTCAGCTGCGATGGTAGAAGGGTGATGGGGCGCTCTTCCGCTGCAGAGGTAGCAGGTTGTTGTACTTCTTTAGGTTGCATCTCGACGTCCAGCTCAAATGTTCTCACAGACGGCGCCAACTGATACGGGACGGGTGAAATCTGTTCACTCCTTTTTCAATGCAGTGAAGCACTGAGGGAGATCTCAGAGGGTTTTCACAGGCTGATCGAGAGAATAAGAAGATGAAGCAGATGAAACGCAAGAAACCCACGTCAGCACTCAAGACTCAGACACAAGATGTAATGTGGTTCGGAATAAGGATTCCTACTCCACGGAGGTGAGCTTTTCTCACCGGATGCAGTGCCTAAGCACCTTCACTATGAAGGTCCTCCTTTACGGAAAGCAAGTTCCCGAAGGTGGAGGAGAAAGACCTCTTACAGTGATATCACAAAATGAGAAAAATACAAGAGATGTAACAATGGACAGATCTCCGTCCTTCTTCTCCAGCGAGGCGGTTGTCGCTCTCCTTCTTCTCCTGCGTCCCCTTCTCTCTTGCTGGGTGGGAATAATTGTGGATCTCTCTTTCCTCCTTACTTCCTCCCTTTTATCTTTCCTTTTCCTTCATTGTAACATCGCAGGTTATCTCCATCGTACACGTGGCCACCACCTCCACCTGGAGAATAATTCTGTTACAGATATGAGGAGTGAAGACTCCTTGGAATATTGCGTGGGGCCTCCCAAGTCGTTGCCTAACACCTCCTCCTTTACTTTTCGAGTAACTAGGTTAGACTATCTCCCTCAACCATCCGCTTTGAGTGAAGCTAGCTTAGGTCTATAGCCCACGGGCGCCCTAGCCCTAGGGTTCCTCATCAACCCGAACCAATTCCTCTTTTTCCCGTGCCAAACTTCCTTCGTATCGATCGGGTTAAGCCAACCCTCTATCCATCCCATCGGGTTCTGGAATTATCTAGCTGAATCAATTCTTGTTCCACTCTTAGTGAAGTGCCTTCCGTCTCTTCTTTGCCGTATCAATTGCTTCTGCTAACTCTCCCGTGCCAATTGCTTTAGATATTCTCCCATACTAATGACTTTTGATATTCGCGCCTGAACCAATAGCTTCTGATATTCGCGCCCGGACCAATAGCTTTTGATATTCACGCCCGGACCAATAGCCTCTGATATTTACGCCCGAACCATTCTTCCTTTTCTCCCTTCGCTGAGCCGAATATTTTGGATCGGATTATGGGTCACCCGCTAACCCTTCTATCGGGAACTATATAGAAAAGGTACCAACAGTATCAGATCCTTCACTGTTTTGCCACCGTGTCAAGGGACTTTGTCCCTCCGTGATTTACCTCTCTTTCGTCAGTGCCCTGGGACGAATGATAGGGAGTTACTAATTGGATAGATTCCCAACTTTACAGACAATCTTATACTTTCGTGATTCACCCGTATGAAAGGGGTAAAGGCGACAACAAAAAAGAAGATATCAATCTCTCTCTTTTTATATATCTTTGGCGTTGCTATTTGCAATTACGATGATCATACATCTTCTCATCAGTACTAACTTAAACATTAGAGAGACTTTGCCAAACAACTATGACATCCCACTGATATGTATTGACCTATGCAGCAAGATCTCCATCGACAAAGGAGGTCAACCCATGAGCTTTCAGCAAGGCAACAAATTTCAACTACATTATCTAATATTTACTTCTCACATAGTAACTTATTACTAATATATTTACATGTCAATTAATTCTTTAATACAAAGAGGTACGTATATGCATGTTTTTTATTTAATTATTTGAAAGTATAATGTATATTACAAATCAGTGATTTTTTTCTATAATCCAGATATTTAGGTGTACTAAATCTTGAAGGTGGATGGTTCGATCTCATAGAAAATTCTCGTTGACATCAAGATAAATTCAGAAAATACAGATAAGTCTTGAGGAATAGCTCAATATCACTAATAGAAATCAGTAGATTATTTTTGTTCAAAGTGTTCGTTGCATTAGATAAACGACATGATGATTTATAAATCATCAAATATGTTAGCCTATTGCATTTTGAGATTGTGGCATATTTGAAAAATAATTGTTCATGTGTCTTGCTTCAGCCCTTTGCTTGAGACTTGCTAGGAAGTCGAACTTTGAGCATAGAACTTCTTTCCTTTGGACAAGTGATTGTTAGCTTGCCACCTTCATTCTAACTGTAAATGTTCTAAGGGCGGATTAACTTTGATGGTGTTTGCCCTCCTCAAGCTTGGAATGTAGTTATAACTCAAGGGCTTTCCTTAGTTGTTGGGTCATAGTTGCCCTCTTTTCATTTTAACTCTAGTTAAAAGGCAAAGTTTGAGTCACCTTAACCTCAAAATCGTCGTTCTTGTTCTTTAATGCTTACGAAAAGAGCGCAGATATATAGAAGAAATACAATCTCAATACTTGTCTTATATTTAAGCCTTCTATTTATCGATCTCATCTCCCATGGTCTTGATTTTGTGAGAAATTGTGGAATTATCCTTCTTTTCTTTTTAATCATGAGATAAATAAGTAGGAAAGACAATGAATGTCTTATGGATTCATGCTGTGACCATGTTATTTATATTAATATAAAATTATATAAACTAATAAAATCTTTTTACAACGTTTAAAATGAATTAAACTCTCTAAATTAATTATGCTACATGGAAAAAAACATTCTTTTAAAATAAATTTTCTAGTAAATAGGTGAATATTAATAATTAAAATAAAGAAGCTTAGGCCATGCTTGGCCCATGGGACGGTTATGGCCTCCAAGCCTTGGTCAGGCTTGGCTCGTGGGCCAACTAAGTCCATTTTTAATTATTAAGAATGACAATTTACCAAATCGTGTTGTCCATGTGGGGAAATATCGAAATTATATATATAAGTTTCAAAATTACCAAATCACATAGTACTTTTTGGATTTATCCTCTGCTCATCCGCGTGCTCCTCCCGTGCTCGTCCGAATTGAAATCACACTCCGAGTCGCATCATCGCAGAGTCCGAGCCACGTTGCCGCGAAGAAAATTGCGACTCCACCCAAGCTGCGTCATCGTAAAACGGCGAAGAAGAAAATCCAAACGAGTAAAAGCCGAAGGCGAAGGGCGAAGGGCGAAGGGTGAAGGGAAGTACGATTGTGCATTTCCAACGTCGATTGTATTTCCGTCGGTGTGCACCACTCCACTCTATGTCATTTTCCGACCATTGTCGATGAATGGTGCACCTTCTTCTTGAAAAGGTAATCCTAAAATTGCTCCAAATCTTTTAACATTTCATTTCTTTGTTTCCGACGGTCTACACTAGTCCTTGGCAACTCCCTATATACAAAGTTTTAGCGACTCTATAATTTCAAAACTCAACGTTAAGGTATAAAATATTGTTCCGATGACTTCAAAACTCAAAGCATTTTAGAAAACTCCTAAAGTATATTCCGTTGGATCAACCTATTTTTAATTTTCCCAATAACAGCTTGACGATATCTAAAATTTCATCGAGGACGAAGCTTTAAGTTCTAATCAACTCAACATGTATGTTTACTTATATCAAATTGTGAATGTAAATGTATTTTTCTTATTTATAGATTAGCATGACTAATTGTTTTAACTCGTTTTGCAGTTGGACTTTCGTGGTTTCTATTATTGTTTAGGTATTTTTAAATTTGTTATCTGTATTAACATTTTAAATAGTAATATAAAGTGCGGTTATGATTTAGAAGTTATTTGTTACTATAATGATAAAGTCTAAAATGCTAGAAAGATATACATATTATGATATATCGGCCTCCTTCACCCATGCAAAGTGATTTGTAAATATTCACAAACTTAATAAAATTCTTCTCACAATATTGTTAATTTCTGAATGTATCAATGCAGGGATGATGAAATTTGTGATGATATGCTATCGGTTATGATGGAATCTATTGATTCAGAAATAGAGAACCGACACCAATACTTATGTGATAATCTAAATATAAATATGAGTGCTACCAATATGATATCTTCAATTTCCTCTAGTGGTATGGTGAATATCGAAAAGACCACTAATTACATATTCAATTTGAATGAACGAACACCGCTTAGTATTGAGGAGACCCAAGTCATACTACTACAGATTTGCAATATTTATTTGAGGATACGTAGTCTGAACAAGAATTTAATGACAATAGAATGGAAGACAAAATTCAAAAGGATGTATCCGAGGATGATTACTTAACAAATAATATGCACTATTCGTTAAGTGACTAGTAAATACTAATGAATATAGCGATCTTGAAGAGGAATTTCCAATAGCTAAAGATCCATATATATATATCATTTGTTCCATTGCAAATACTTGAACCAGTTGACCACAATGAATTTTTTGTTGGTCAAGTAATGTTTTTTTAACTTTCTCAATATTAATTTAATTCAACTACAGTGTGCTAACATAAATATTTATTATAGGTTTACACAACGCAAAAACATTTTAAAGTCGTACTTACTGAGTATGCTATGAAAAGATAATTTAGATATAAGATTAAGGACACAAGAAAAACTAGAGTTAAAGTAATTTGTCAAGGAGAAAATTACATATGGATAATAATTGCAAGGGGAGATATTGAGTTCATGATTACAAAATATTTACAACATTACCAGTGCGGTCTTTCCTTGAATATGACTGATAATCCTGCATACACATATTCTTTTATAGCTTCTCAGATTGAAAATTATTTTGTATCATCGGATAAGTATAGACCTATAAACATACAGAGAGAGATGCAATCAAGATATGGAGTGCATATATCATATAGAAAGGCCTACTATGCACATCAAAAAGCTCTAAATAAGGTTGTAGGTGATTTTGATAAGGATTATGGTGATCTCCCTAAATTTTTATGGGAGCTAAAATATAGAGACCCAGATGTTGGTATAATCGACCTAGGTCACGATTGACCAGACTCGAGTTAAACTCGAGTAGTATTTTGATGTTTGACAATGTTTTGGGGAGATTGTTGGTGCAATCGACCCGGGTCATGATTGACTGGACTCAAGTTTGACTCGAGTGGTATTTTAAAGTTTGACGATGGTTTGATCATTGTTTGACTATATTATTGACATGAGGTTGACCATATGATGGAAAGTCCAAGTCATGGGTTGTCACGCCCCGAGAGTATGTCGTGCCAAAAAGCAAACGGACGACATCTCCCCTGTACGTGGCAACATATCGGGTTAATACAAGGCTCGTAGGCCCACAACAATAATATATATATGGACAATACCAAACAATATATCCACAACAACACAAAAGGTGCGCACCGGTGCGACTCTAACATACTACACAAAAATAACATACAAACCAACAGCCAAATACAACACTGATTATACATGGCCATAATACAAAACAACAGCGGAAGCAAATACGTGGAAAACCCCAATTGTTCGGTGTGAGATGGGATCAGCTGGCGGAGCTCCGAACGTCCAAGGAATCTTCTACTTGTAATCTGGGCGACAGGAAACCCAGGGTCCAGGGGTGGTGAGTATAAACTCAGGGGTAATATATAGAAAGTGCATGAACATATAGGGTAAAGAAATCTACAAGTATACATGTGAAGATCTACAGGTATACAACATGAATCCAATAGACATACAGTCCTATCCAAATCTAATAACAAGTAACCACAGTATAGTCATACTCAATGTATATATACTAAACTGATCAACTGAACATGAAGTAATGTACCAACGTACCTGACGATCTGCAACACCATATACTATATCATCCTGAACAGATATACAATAACATAACTCATATAATGTACAAAATCAATCCCATACTTGACCAATACTCCGACATATGAACAGTATATAATCACCTGTAATAACAACCCGGTCTATACCACACTATGACATGACGCTAATTAAATGCATACAAGTCTGAATCAACGCATGTATCATGCTCAACACATAGCAGTATATAAAATGTAAATGGCATGTATCATGATGAATAACCATATGCAGCAGTCATAGTTCAATCAAATGCAACATCTCACAGGCATATGTAAAACATATATCAAATACATGCATATATATATATATATATATATATATCAGCAATGCATATGCATGGTCATGCCTGCGCACCCAACTCGCTACCACGACCCCAGTGTGGCCTAGGTGGCACGACATGACAACTATCCCGACTCCAGCCGCCACCACTCTCGAGTGACCGAGTTGGGTAGCATGAAACAGTAGCTAGCAGCCATAGAGCTCTATGCTACTCACACGGGGGTCCCTGCTGCTAGCCGCTCCGTCCCTACCCATGAGTAGACGAGAACTGCACCCAGGACAACTGCACATCACACGACCACCGTCTATAGTGGGTGAGTGCGCTAACTACCACTCCGCACAGTGGCCAAGTGCACATCTCCAGCTACCACCATCCTTAGTGGCCGAGAACGGCACGCACAACAATGCTCTGACCTCAACCCTGCAACCACTACCCCGAGTGGCCGGGGAGGCAGGATGACTGACGACCCATCTCAACCACAAGGCAGACCCAGTTGTCAGCATGCATGAAATGTAATGATGCATAACTCACACACAAATCCTCGCAACACTCCCTAACTCACGGGGAGACCTAGTCAACAAAAGTCAACCATACAAGGACGACAAATCCGAAATCACAACCTATTTACCTATGTACAGATAAATAGATCCGTCAAACTAACACACTGATATGTATACGATACAACGACCGACCTCATAATTTGGACTCATCACCTAACCTAGTGATGCAACCCAATAACCCAATCTGAGGTCATAAAAATAACCCTAACCACATGTACTTACTAAACATCTATCAGCTAACACATAATAGGGTTTTATAGTTCCTATCAATGCTAGATAATCAATGAAATAACAGAGTATATATCTTAAAGGTCAAAGGCAATACAAGCATACGATTAAATAAGAGTGGATTTAAGGTAAACAGGTATAAACATATTTACAATGTCATGCACTGGAATTGATCAAACTACCAGACCAGGTAGATATTACCCACCTGATACATAATCCGTGCTATCCATCTCCACGTTCATGTATCCATCACCATCAAAGTCCTGTACACAATGTAGAATACACTTAAGTTCTACCATACATCGAATAATCGAACCAAATCCTACAGAATGAATGAATTCATATTAACCAATCTACTAACATCATATGAGTTGTAACTCACTACTATATTGACAAACATGATATACTTCCAACAATATATCCGTATGGTAACACTCCACAAAGTCCTCAATCTGCACTTACCCGACTTTATTTCATCCAACCACAACAGAGCCACTGCCGAAACCAACCACTGTCCACCTCCCAGCTTGCTCAACCGAAGAAGCTTGAAATTCAAAATCAACAACCTCGTAACCCAGGAGCAATGTCAGATCTCACCAATAGAAACACATAACAACGAAATGATCACCAACTATCATTAGATCAAACTCACCTTGTTCCGATTCACTATTCCCTTACGAATATGAAAGAACATCCCCCTTATCAATTAATTCCCTTGATAAATCCAAGAGTAATATCCCTGCACAATCAATTTCACAGCTATATCACACAACCAAATTGATACTGACCTTACTACCGATACCACCACAACACAACAACCATTACCGAAATCAAACAGATCCCTAATGAACAATTAACCAACACTCCAAACAAGCTATAACGCAACATACCTTCTCGATCTGAGCCAATTCAAACCCAGTTGCCTCCTTCCACACACAACCGGCACCACACGATAACCCCTGAACAGAACCCATCTGATCCCCAAATCACACCGACACACCACAATTTCACATCAATTTACAGATGAAACAAAAGGGATAAACCACACTTACCAGCCAAATCTTCACCGACAGACACCTCCCTCAGTAGCTCTGTTCACCGGCGAAATCTGAGCTCCAAAACACTGCCCAAAACCGATCCAAGCTAAATCAGAAACCCACATCGAGATCTCATCTCACAAGAGGAAGAAGATAGACCTTTACCTACCCTCGGCAGGAATCGTGAAACCTAGCTCACGATCGGAGACCCGATAGAACCGCCGTCGACCCCTAGCTCCCAATGAATACATTTCGCCGAAATCTTGCTCGGAAACCCGCGATCGAAGGTCTCCCAGCGAGGTGATCCTCTACTGCATTTGCATCGACGACAGCCGTGTCCGAAAGAGGAGATTGGAACGGCGCTCGCGCGAAGGATCACTGAGACCTCGAAGGACCAGTATTAGCTGGGGCGGCGACTTTGCCGAGCTGCGCTCACATGGACGCCGTCGAGTTGAGATCGACCGATGAGATTGCGCGGAGAGACGAAATCGCGCAGAAACAAAGGACAAGTCGCGATGGAAGAAGGAGCTTCGGCTGCATTGAGGAAGAAAATGAAATTGCGATTTGAAGAAGTGAGGAATCGCGATCGGCTTGTATAAGTTGATCTGCCTCAACTTGAACCAGCCTTAGGTTAAAACCTAACCTAAGTTGAACCCAAGCTAACCTAGGCTTAATCCAAAATGATTTAGCCCAATACCAGCCCAAGCCCAATTCCAATTCAAGCCCAAGCCCAAATAGATTCTAGCCCAATTAATCCACTTATTGAGCCCAATTTAATCCACTAATTAACCCCACTTAATTAAAGGGTTAATCCATATTAATTTTTTTTTTGTATTTTACATTCTCCCCCACTAATAAAAATTTGGTCCCCAAATTTCCGACTCATGTACGAGTATGAGATGTCACAACAACCATCTCAAATATCCGGAGCAAAGACACACACCTCAAGTACTAAGTGGGGTACTGAGCTCGATTATTATATTCCAGCTCTTATATACACTCCCTACCAACCTATTAAGAGGTAAATAACTGTACCAGAGGGGAGCTCTATACTCATGATCGGTGGAAAACTTTGCCAGAATCGTATGGTGAATCATGAATCACTATCAGAAATGATACTCAAGGTTACTCAATGGATATAACTCCATCAAGCGATCCAACGAAATCCATCTTACGGCTCGGAAGAAAATGAGCGGACCTAGCTAATCGATCATCGACTACCCAAATCCTATCAAGTCCTTTTCGAATTCTAGATAATGCTAGTCCTGTATAGAGTAAAGACCTTCCCCATGGTTGAATTTTATAATTATTACAGACATGTAAATCATAACCTGCGGCTCCTGACGTCCTTCTGACTGGGGCTATTGCTTCTGCATGCAATCTCATCATTTCAAATACTGGTTCCTCAGTAATCAGTACTGAGAGAATCTCTGTTTCTGAGCAATCTTCAACATCATCTTTATTTGCTGTAATTGCTCGAGGTTCAGCTACAGGGGATTTCTGGCTTACCGTCGTACGCACTTACTAGCCTTGTGGATAAACCGAACCAAGGATGCATGTTGAGTCTCCACCTTTCATCCCGTTAGTTACTTCTCAGGTACCTACTTCAGAATTTTAAGTATACGAGAAAATACAAGAGGTGTATTTGAACCCGTTACCTTTGCCTAGAACTTGAATGGTTCTAGCCTTGCATCTTGTACCAAAAACTAGCTCTGATACCAAAAGTGTCATTAAAACATTTCTATTCTCTAGAAGAAGAGAATAAGAAACTGAGAAGTGAAGTTGCTAGGCTTAGAACAACTGTAAGCCTATTGGAAAACGAAGTTGTTAAAAATCACCCGGTGACAAAAGGCGAGATAAGAGAGGTCATAGCTGAAGCCTTAAATCAGCCTAAAATAGTTGAAAAAGAAATAGCTAAAGCAGCTGAAGATTTGAAAAGAAAAGTCAAGGAGGTTGAGTTAGTACTATAGGAGGTAAAATCTTTAATTGGCGGATGAGCTGGGATAAACAGACAGAAAACCTGGTTTATCTTTGTGCTTTAAAAGCAACAGAAAATATTGAAGCACCAAGCAGAGGAGTGGTAGCACTTCCAGGAACAAGATTCTCTACTGATGAATTACAGAGACAAAGATGGATACTAAGACCAACACAAAGGAGAAATCCCATGGCCCCGACCAGAGTGGATACAAGGACGCTACTAGATGGAAGTGTATCCTTACAATTTCAAGAATATACACCTGTAGCTGAACCTCGAGCAATTACAGCAAATAAAGATGATGTTGAAGATTGATCAGAAAAAGAGATTCTCTCAGTACTGATTACTGAGGAACCAGTATTTGAAATGATGAGATTGCATGCAGAAGCAATAGCCCCAGTCAGAAGGACGTCAGGAGCCGCAGGTTATGATTTACATGTCTGTAATAATTATAAAATTCAACCATGGGGAAGGTCTTTACTCTATACAGGACTAGCATGTGTAATCCCAGAAGGATATTATGGACACATTATGGCAAGATCCGGAAGCGCATGGAAAAAGGGCATTATAATCGGAGTAGGAGTCATTGATTCCGATTACAGAGGAGAGGTGAAAATTCTTGTTTTCAATATGCAAGATACTGATCTTTTTATTAAAGTAGGAGAAGCTGTGGCCCAGATTATTCTGGAAAAGATAATTACACCAGAAGTAACTATAGTTCCTTGCCTTGAAAGTACTATACGAGGTGAACAAGGTTTTGGGTCTACCTCTTCGAAACCAGCACAGATGGGAACCCCTGAATGGACCAAATTGATGAAAATTTTGGTACCACAAGAAGTAACACTAGCACCAGTACTAGCACCAGTTGAAGTAGTACGAGAAGAAGAGGAACCATTAACCAGATATAATTGGCGGCAGTGGCTAAATGAAGAACACCTTATTGCGCTACAAGACAATGAAGAATGGCTGAACCCATTCGCGGAAGTTGATGGAGAAAGGGAAACTTTTAATGATGATATTTCTGATAATGATTACTTATCTGCAGATTCAAGTTTTGAAGAGCAGGTAGCACATATTAATGAAGGTGATTTTGATTTAGATTATCCGGTACAAAAGAAGAAACAGATTCTGGCTTCTTCTGTAACATCCACCTTCAACCCACCGGAGGATACAATGATGGGACCACCTCAATACGGTCCAACAGAGGAAAGGCCAACAACCTCTAATCCATATAAAAATCTGGATTTTATGGGAGCAAGGATTGGGAAATTCCGAAGAACTTACAATAGTGATAGTCAGTGGACACTACCGTCGGCACAGCAAGCGACAGGTGCTATGCTAATCCTCCCTAACAATATTGGCTTATACAATGATGTTATTTCCAGATGGGAATCCATAACGACAAACGTAGTGGATTCAAAAATATGGCCGGACAAAAGAACTAAAGTCCAGTACATAGAAAATTTGCTGGGAGAAATCGAGAAGAAAACATTTATCCAATGGCGGATGATGTTCCCAGATCAGTATGATAAGCTGATCAATGCTGCGGACGAGACGCAGAATGTTCTTTCTCAAATAAGAAGAATTATTACTCTTGAAGATCCTGCTTCAGGAGCAACGGCTGAACAAAATCAGGCATACTTGGACCTTGAAAGGTTAGTATGTCATGGCACAAAAGATCTTGTTAATTATATGAATACATACAAGGACTTGGCAGCAAGGACAGGAAGAATGTTTATAAATGAAGAGTTATCAAGCAAATTCTACAGAAAGATGCCACCATTAATTGGACAACATTTGGAGGCAAAATTTCAAGAAAAATTCAGAGGCAACACCATAGGAGTTCTTCCAAGAATTCACCATGCCTATCAAGAACTTACTGAGATGTGCAAGCAAGCCACACTCCAGAGGAGCTTAAAGGATTTGCAATTCTGTTCGCAGATTCCAATCCCTAGTTATTACCAAGGGGAAAAGAAGAAGTATGGACTCCAAAAATCAAGCACTTACAAGGGAAAGCCACATAAATCCCATGTTAGAGTAATCAAAAGAAAGTATCAGAATGATAGAACCAGAGTTAAAAAGTGTAAGTGTTTCATCTGCGGGGAAGAAGAGCATTTTGCCAGAGAATGTCGTAACAAGATAGGCAACAAAGAAAGGGTTGCCATGATTAATGACTTAGACCTCCCGGAGGATTTTGATGTTGTATCAGTTGACCCTGATGAAAGCGGCAGTGATGCAATCTGCAGCATGTCAGAAGGAGAGAACGCAACTGAACAGCATTGCAATGTCGCAACAAGTGTTTTGCCAGTAAATGAGTTTGCGTTCGTCCTGATGGGAGAACCGCAAGGATGGCAGGTCCAGGTGGATATGCCAGAAGAAAAATTCTATTGTGAGCATAAGTGGCAGGTAAATCAAGAAATTGGTACATTATTTATAAAATGTAATTTCTGTGGCGCAGTTACTACCCAACGAGCAAGGAGACATTGTTCAGAATGCAAATGGACATCTTGTACTTTATGCTCAGATTATTACTTGAAGATTGAAACACCAATAATGCCACCAGTACCAAGTAAGTATGAGGAGAATAACCTAATATCTGAGTTATTTGGTTATGTTGAATACTTACAAGCAGAAATTAGAAGGCTACAAGCAGAGCTAGATAGAATTATCAGAAGAAACCAAGAAGCCGAAGCAACCTTAAGTGAGGATTTAGCTAATGAACTACAACAGCTAAATCTCAGGGATCTGCAGAAGGGAAAGGAACAGCTACACTTTCTGGAGGTAGCTGTATTCCAGGCGTCAAGTGGGCAATACCACCCAAAGAGGACTCTAAACAGGTTGTATCACATGATCGTAGAGATAGAGATTCCTTCTGTTCCACCATTCCGAGTCAATGCTATCTTGGACACAGGAGCTACTACCTGCTGTGTGGATCAGAGATCAGTCCCGGAGCAAGCCCTGGAGAAAAATCCCTTTACGGTAATAATTAATGGAGTTAATTCAAAACAGGTTGCTAACTGGAAATTCAAGGGCGGACAGATGAAGATAGGGGAAAATAAATTCAAAATCCCCTTCACTTATTCATTCGAAATGACGCTGGGAGATGGTATTCAAATGGTCTTAGGAGGGAATTTTATAAGAAGTATGCAAGGAGGCGTCCGTATAGAAGGAAATTCTGTCACCTTCTATAAAAACATAACAACAATTTCAACAAGCCCTACAACAGTCCTAGCATTAGAAGAATTACAACTTGAAGAAATGGAGTATCTGGAAATCAAAAAGAAGGTATTCTTCACTGCTACCCCCTCAAATACATACATATTGCAAAAACATGGACCATTGCTGAACAGGCTAAAGGAGCAAGGATTCATTGGGGATAATCCACTGAAGCATTGGGAGAAAAATGGTATCCTATGCAAAATTGATGTCATAAACCCCGACATCACCATACAAGATAAGCCATTGTCTCACGTAACCCCTGCGATGAAGGCGGCTTTTCAGAAGCACGTGGAGATACTACTGGAACTAAAGGTTATTCTCCCAAGCAAGAGTAGGCACAGGACCATGGCAATGATAGTCCAGTCAGGCACCAGTATCAACCCAGTTACTGGAAAAGAGGAGAAAGGAAAGGAGCGTATGGTATTTAACTACAGAACGCTCAACGACAACACATACAAAGACCAATACAGCCTGCCAGGGATAAACACAATTCTCAAGAAGGTTGGGAATTCAAAAATTTACTCAAAGTTTGACTTGAAATCAGGTTTTCATCAAGTCGCAATGGACCCTGCATCGGTGGAATGGACGGCTTTCATTTGTCCATCTGGTCTTTATGAATGGCTTGCTATGCCATTCGGCTTAAAGAACGCTCCGGCTATATTTCAGAGAAAGATGGATCAGTGCTTTAAAGGTACTGAAGACTTTATTTCAATATACATTGATGATATTCTAGTATTCTCTAACACAGAGAAGGAGCACATAAAGCATCTAGAAATAATGCTAAACATATGTGAAAAGCATGGACTGGTTTTATCACCAACAAAATGCAAGCTGGCTGTTTCAAAAATTGAATTCCTTGGAGCGGAAATTGGAGAGGGAAAGCTGAAGTTGCAACCCCACATAATTAAGAAGATTTCTGAGTTCAAAGACGAAGATCTTAAAGAAAAGAAGGGATTAAGGTCTTGGTTGGGAATTCTCAACTATGCCAGGACTTATATTCCAAATTTGAGTTCAAAGTTGGGACCTCTGTATGAAAAGACCTCAATACATGGTGATAAGCGCATGAAGTCATCAGACTGGGCTTTGGTGAAAGAAATAAAAGCCCAAATCCAACAACTACCAGATCTGGAACTTCCTCCAGAAAATGCTTATATCATATTAGAAACTGATGGATGTATGACAGGCTGGGGAGGAGTTTGCAAATGGAAAACTTCCAAATATGACCCCCGAAACACCGAAAAGGTTTGCGCCTATGCTCATGGAAAATTTGCCATAGTAAAATCTGTTATTGATGCAGAAATATTTGCTGCGATGGAAACCATGAATGCACTCAAAATCCACTATTTGGATAAGGAGGAGATCACTCTGAGAACTGACTGCTAAGCTATTATAAGCTTTTACAACAAAATGGCAAGGAATAAACCCTCCAGAGTCAGATGGATTGCTTTCACGGATTTTATTACTGGGTCAGGTATTAAAATTCAATTTGAACACATTGATGCCAAACTAAACGTTTTTTGCAGACTCATTATCTCGACTAGTTTCTGGAAAAGAAATAGTCTCGGTAATTACAACTGGCAAAGGCAAAGAAAAGATGGAAGATATAACACGTGGAAAGCAAATAAGAGAGGGAATTGACTACAAAGACGAGGAGGAAGAAGCTGCTACAGAGCTGGCTGCTTCACGGAGAAGACTACTGTTGACACAGTACGAAGATGTCTTGCAAGACATTGGTAAGCACATCTTTACACCACAGGACCACCAGAAAAAGAAGATGCTTGATGACATAGAAGAACAAGCATCGCAGAACCTTTATTATGCGCTGCAGGAACTGGAAAGGATTGAACAACTCAAAGAATCAGACTTTACAAGCAGGCGGTACCAAGAAGGTGGGTACCACAACTACTTTCTAAGCGCACTACCCAAAATAAAGGACACGCGAAAAGAACTTTGGCGAGTGGCCAATATGCTAAACTCCATCTTGGGAGGAATCAAGGACACACCCCACTAACTGGAAGCAAGTGGTGAGCCCAATAAATGAGACTGAGCCTCGGGGAGCCGTCTCATCAGACCCCTTTTTAGCTGTAAAGCTAGGACATATCTTATCAGTATAAGTTGTATGTGAGCTGTAAAGCTAATATATTTTATCGGTATGAGCTGTGTGTGAACTGTAAGGCTGATAGAAGGACGAAGGGTATCATGATTTAAAGGACGATGGGGCTAATAAATGAGCACCCGCTTTAATCATTGAAACAACCTTTTCCTATCTATATAAGCCATACGAGAGTAATGGTTTGAGCAGACTTGAGCATTACCAAGACTGTCATTCCACATAATAGTTTCTAGTTTGTAAATCTTTCTGAAGAAATAAAACTCCGAGCATCGTCTCAGGTTTTATATTCAAAGTTCAGAGAGTCGATCCACTTTTGGTATCAGAGCTCACACTTTTGATAGAAGAAATAAGATTTCTGAGTTCAAAGACGAAGATCTTAAAGAAAAGAAGGGATTAAGGTCTTGGTTGGGAATTCTCAACTATGCCAGGACTTATATTCCAAATTTAAGTTCAAAGTTGGGACCTCTGTATGAAAAGACCTCAATACATGGTGATAAGCGCATGAAGTCATCAGACTGGGCTTTGGTGAAAGAAATAAAAGCCCAAATCCAACAACTACCAGATCTGGAACTTCCTCCAGAAAATGCTTATATCATATTAGAAACTGATGGATGTATGACAGGCTGGGGAGGAGTTTGCAAATGGAAAACTTCCAAATATGACCCCCGAAACACCGAAAAGGTTTGCGCCTATGCTCATGGAAAATTTGTCGTAGTAAAATCTGTTATTGATGCAGAAATATTTGCTGCGATGGAAACCATGAATGCACTCAAAATCCACTATTTGGATATCTCCCAACACAGTCTAACGTACTAGGCTCCCACTTTATCACGGTACGTAACTCTACCGATCACAATATTCTACCTTTGCTTGTTGGCATACCCAACATCAAACTACGAAATCAACCGTGTCCCATATATCGTTCCACCAACATAAACGTCTCAATACCCACTATTTTCGGATACCCTCCAAATAAATCACTCACGAATGAAGAGTCTCCTGAAACAACTCTTCCTAAATCGAATACAACTCTGGGAACCATTATCCTTCCCAAAGACGGAGATTTATTCTCACAAGAGAAATTAATCTAATGTCCAAAATTCATTCTGTCACCCAGAACTGAAAGTAACTGGAAGACTATAATGACTAATCTCACTAGTTTCTCGACTAGCATACTCATAATATACGTCTCATTCAACTGCCTCGGGATTGCTCCTAATCCCTGAAATAATGCATCTGCGTACAATACCCTTCCATCCATATCGGCCAGATTAACTAACACTGACACAAAATTCAGCCCCCTTCTAGGCCTTGAAACCTAGCTTCCCAAGCTTTCGACCAAGTGATTTCCATCACCTTCCTGGTCCAACAAATCAGCGATATAGTCACTCTAACGCATCCTATCCACATCTACGGTAAATACCAAATCAATCTAGGGATACCACAACTTCCCTTAAGATTGTGGGTATATCCATAAATATATCCTCCACAAACATGATGGCAATCGATCTCAAATACTCCAAGAGTACTTGATTCCTCAAATTCATGAACGACTAAATTGTCGATAAGTCTAACAACATTATCAATCAGCTCTATACACCTGCATTCTTTTATTCTATGCTAATGATAGCTCAATCATCACATCGATAATGATAATTGTATGACACTAAGTCACTACAATATCAAACCTCCAGTCGTAGGCCAACCCTAGGATATACACAGGTGTCTTTTAACTGATCTAAACAGATCATCAATTCCTAACGAAGGATACTCATTCTCAACTACTGCATTCCATCATCAATAGTCGATGTATAACCCCAAAGGTCTGTCTCTCTTTTAACAAAGAGTTACAAGTCTTCTCAAGAAGAAACCCTGAGGCAGATAAATCTCCCATAGTGTTTAGCAACACTGACACCCATAAAATCATCTCCCGGTATGAGGTCCCCAATATCAGGACTATTCCCGAAATCACCTCAATCTCATATTCCGAGAGTTCATCCGTAACTACATCCGAATACTCTCGGATTATACGTACATCCGAGAGTCCTAGTATACCAACGCTCCAATAATGCAACTATCCGTAAGGATATGTCTATAGTAGAGGTATGTCTAGCAAAGGCTAAGGGTATCCCTTGACTTCTTGATTGTTGATCAACATCTCACCTGACGGTAGAGAAAGTCACCAACCCACCAGTCGATAGGAACCCTTCGAACCCTATCCAAGAATGTTCTAGACAAAGATACCTGTAAACTACCAGTATCTCTCGATATATCCGCAAATAGGATAACCTAAAGTAATACCACGAAGGACCGATCCTTCGGTCTTCTATACTTTTTCTCGAGTAATCATGTAAACTTGTCCAACATATGTTCTGGACGGCTGAGCTCATATAGATGCAAAGACTATCATGGAGGAACTGAAGTCAACTGCTAAAACTGAGATACAATCTGAAACAACTGCATTGGAGATGGTAAACACTGCTATACTGGCAAAGGATACACATCCGACTGTAAAATACTGAAGAACTGTCAACATCATAGCATGCTCCATCTCTGTGAAAGGTATAACTGCGTCTGAAGAATACAGCATAGATACGACCATCGTCGTAAACTTTCTCTCCTCTGAACAAATCATAACCACGCCTGGGAAGGTAACAGTTGCTGTCATCTGGGAAGGTGACAATTGTTGTCTGCATGTCTGAATCTTCTGAGATGTCTTCGGCTGATACTACTGAGTAACTTACTTCTTCCGGATGAAAGTATCAAAGAGCTCCAACTATATCTGAGGTAGTAGATCGCTGCTGATGTGATCCATTCTTCTGTCATGATCTCGGCTTCCGAGGTTGTGGATCGTCCGCTCGAAAGTATCATCCATAGTCTTCAACTGAGTCTTCAGAGTACATACTCTCCTCGTAGATACCGACTGCTTATAGTAGAAACAAATACAATGGTCCATCGAATAATCTGGCTCTGTGTCTAGTCGTAACCCGCACTGCACACACATAATCTCCTTTCGAAGTCTTTCCTCTGAGTTCGCTGATAAACATGAGAAATTGCTAACGATCTACAGTCGGTCTTCTATGATCGAAAAAAAACTCTCCAATATTCACTCGTAGTCCAAGACTCCAATCTTGCTCCTTTTGTCAAACATTCGAAGACTTCTGATTCCAATAATTTGACTTGCAATATATGCTTATCAAATCTTCAACTCTTAAAACACTTGCTACGGAGTCATTTCTATACAAATGACTCGGTCTAACGCCTTCCGATAGGATCTGATAGGAGACCCAAACATCCTGATCAAGATGTCAACCGCTAAACCATAGGTGGCTTAAGACATGTCGATCACATTCTCGAGCTATTAGGTGGTTGTAACCCTCGCAAGTCTAACGACTCTGCATGGTACTTTCATTACCAAATGATCACCCAACCCGAAGCTCAAGAATTATCCGGCGATGAGTCAAAGAAGATGACATGGGGAAATACTCTCTCACATCATCACTACACCGTGGCCAAGTGACGTGTGATTTCCCGAAGGCTATTTCCTATATCTTCCACCAAGTATCGGGTTGATCCCGATAATGGTATTCAACTAGCACTACTTTCTTCGTATAACCCGAGTCAAGTACTCCCAAAGTTATACAACCTAGAACGATCAGTCCGGGGATCAAAATCCCCATGAATATCATATACTAATTTTCTACTATCTGAATCAGTAATAGTATACTCGCTTAGTCCATTACCCCATAGGTAATGATCTGACTAACATAATTAGTGAAAATCCTTAGGACCGTAATCCTTGATCTCCACAAGAGATGTGACTACTAACCCCTGCTATCCGACTCGGTATCAGTCGGCTCTCAAAGGTAATTACCTTTTCGATAGTAGGTTCATGTCTAATAATCTTAACATGTCGTTCCCGTGGTCAAACTCAAACCACGGTTACGAATACTAACCAATATCCTACAAGTCATCCATGTTATAAGCAACTAAATGCATAACCAATAGAAGGATATGTAATAACAATTAACATACCTTAAACCTTGTAGCTCGGAGATGTCCGTAACAGCCAGATCCCAGAACTCACAAAACCAAAATCGAGTAAAGCAAAACTCGATGTCCGAACGAAATAAAATCCGAAAATGGACTTCGCAACCTAGGGCTCTGATACCAATAAAATTGTCACGCCCCGAGAGTATGTCGTGCCGAAAAGCAAACGGACGGCATCTCCCCTGTACGTGGCAACATATCGGGTTAATACAAGGCCCGTAGGCCCACAACAACAATATATATATGGACAATACCAAACAATATATCCACAACAACACAAAAGGTGCGCACCGGTGCGACTCTAACATACTACACAAAAACAACATACAAACCAACAACCAAATACAACACTGATTATACATGGCCATAATACAAAACAACAGCGGAAGCAAATACGTGGAAAACCCCAATTGTTCGGTGTGAGATGGGATCAGCTGGCGGAGCTCCGAACATCCAAGGAATCTTCTACCTGTAATCTGGGCGACAGGAAACCCAGGGTCCAAGGGTGGTGAGTATAAACTCAGGGGTAATATATAGAAAGTGCATGAACATATAGGGTAAAGAAATCTACAAGTATACATGTGAAGATCTACAGGTATACAACATGAGTCCAATAGACATACA